>WJXW01000002.1:3609375-4812501 GCA_015832175.1 Paraphaeosphaeria minitans
TTCTTCTCACCACAACCGAGGACTGCGACAACGACGTTACCGTTGGAACGATAACATGTACTGCACCCGTTGCATTTGGAGGCGAAGAGCAATGGCTCTACCTGCCAGCCACCAACAAGTTCGACCTCACCCGCGGAGCAGCACGCAAGATGGTCTTCGAATGCGACGCAGACGAGCGCCACACCGGCTTCATGATAGATCCCGGAGCGTCAGTCTTGATCGTCGTCGACATGCAGAACTACTTCATCAACCCAATCTACCGAGATCACGCAGCAGGCATTGCCGCCGTAGAACCGACCCTCAAAGTCATCGAGCGGTGCCGAAAGGAAGGGATCCAGATCGCGTGGCTGAACTGGGGGATCAACGACCAGTCTCTCAAGAACATGGCGCCTGCGATCCAGCGAGGTTTCAGCAAGAGCTTGGGCTGGCACATTGGTCTTGGTGCGCAGCTTCCGGAGAAGCAGGGGAGATGCCTCTTCAAGCGCACGTGGAACGCAGACCTCTACGACCCTTTCAAAGCCGTCGCCCGGCCGGGGGATCTGTTCTTCGACAAGACGCGGATGAGTGGGCTGTGGTCGACCGAGGAACCGCTCCACGAGTATCTACGGGCTGTCGGGAAGCAAACGTTGCTCTTCGCCGGTGTAAACACGGATCAGTGTGTTTTCGGCACGGTGTCGGATTCATACTCGTACGGTTGGGACTGCATCATGCTGCGTGACTGCACAGGTACGATGACGGGTCGGGCTGCGCAAGAGTTGACGGAGTATCAAGTGTCGACAAACATGGGGTTTGTGACGACCAGCAACGCACTTTGTGAAGCGCAAATTTGCGAGCACTTCGAAGGGTGCTGAGTTGAGTTGCCTCCTTTGGTCTGCGGGACCTTGTTCGCCGGGTGATACTTTGCTTGCTTGTTTTCTTTTAGCGTTCGTGTCGTATATACCCTATTTCAGCAGATATCAATACCATGTGGAATCATTCGGACCGTTCCATGTTTCCTGCGGCGGTGTCATGGCCTACTCCCACTGCAGTGCTTGCCCGACGGCAGCCGTTGCCTTTGTTGATACACAAAAGCCAACCTTTGTCTATCAATTGACTTTACTCAACCTATTTTAAGCCTACATTCATTGCATCCTCCCTACGTTCATTTCAAGCTCTCCATCACGCTGATCGTGAGTCTCCAGTGACGCATCCCCAGACAGCTCGGCTATTTCTGACTTCGCCACTTCCCTGACCACCATCCCTGCACCGCCGCATCTGGGCCGAACAACGGTCCATCCACGCGCTAGCAAGCAGGCGCAGATTGCGATTCACCGTGTTCCACACCACACAGCCTGGCTGCGGTGTCGAAAAGCTGGCGGTGCCGGAGGCCGCATTGCCTGCCTGATCGGCCTGGGGATGACGCGGCGCTAGACGAGCTGCGGTCTGACAGTGCGTCCGCAACAAGGGGATGGCTTGTGGGTATTTAGGTGGAGAAGGAGAGCTGGAGGAGGGCTGTTTGGGTACCTACCTACTTGAAGTAATGTCGACCGATGCAAATCATCCAACACGCTATCCGTCAACTTTTTGATCCTCATCCAACACGCCCACGACTGGACGAGAGTCCTGCAAACGCCACAAATCTACGGATCGCTGCACCTGTCGCCATCGCCCTACTCTCCCGACTCCGACTTGACCGGGCGGAATCCAGCTAACATGTTCCAATCCCTTGACTTCGTCGCCAAGATGTGCAGGGGAACTGGGCTGGAAGAGCGCGAGCGGTCACGGTCCAAGTCGCCTTCTTCATCTGACACGGAGCGACGGCCATCAATTCCTGAGCGCATCATTGTTACCGAGGACGGCGTGGTGAGGGCGATCGAGACGATTGGCGTGTGCGAAGAGGAGAGGAGGGGGAGGAAGAGGATGGAAGAGGGCGCGGGGAGGTACTATGCGCGCTTTGGGGAGAGGCCTGTCATTGATTAGATGACGAGGGAGAGAGGGAGGGAGAGAGGGAGGGAGAGAGGGAGGGAGAGAGGAAGGAGGGAAAGATACCCAGATGTTTGTCGTTGAGCGAGGCGGTTCGATCGGCGAGCGGAGCACATACCTAGTAGTACCTATGAAAGTAATGAGCCACGACCATCCCACCGAGTAAAATACAAAACTGCGATTATCGCATCCTCGATACGCTCATCCTTCCGCCCTTGCCATTCACACCCTCAGCCCATGCCCTCAGCCACGCCTCCGCCCCACTAACATCATCACTATACCCATCCATCAAAACAACCTCAACAGCACACGCTTCACCTTCCCCAAACACCCTCCCCGGGCGAGGAAGTCGGTGATGGGTGAATCTGTGGTAGAGATGGAGCCGGTGTTGGCTGGTTGTTGCTGCTCAGGCTCTTTCCCTGATGGTCTACGAGTACCCTCTGTGCGAATAGCTCGGCCTGTCGCGCCGAGTGTTGTGTTGGGCGGAGCGACGAGTTCGGGACAGAGGTGCGGGTCCATGTTGGTCATGTTTGTGGTGACGAGCTCGTATGTTTCGCGCTCCCTGTTGATAATTTTGTTAAGGCGCCTCCAGTTTTTGGCGTATATATTGGTGCCGGGGGGGATGAGAGACGCCATTACGGAACGTGCTATCAAAGATGCACTTATTAACCGACTGCATAACTTTGATAGGATTTGTTTGAATATTGATTGTGGTAATGGGAGGGAGCACTTTATGTTTCGTTCGATTGTGGGGGCCGAAACCAAGCGTTCAGCTGGAGAGCTGATTCAGTTTTCGAAAGCTTAATACATATGGATCACCGCCAAACGCATGCGATGAGCTGGTATATACCGTACTTCAATCAACGTCCGGCACCAGTTGTCCATTAATAATCATCATGTTCTCCCGACCTAGCTTCTTCATCGCTTTCAAGGCCTCCTCGTCCCTCAGTTTCTTCGTCTCTTCATCCGTAACAAGCACAAATTCGTATGTCAACAGCTCTGTGCCCTCCTTGACATCGTACTTTTTCGCTTGTTCAGCGTTCACGGTGCTAAGATCCACGATGAGAGATTCCTTGACGCCGAACACCGCGTCGGACGTCTCGTAAGGGTCATCTCGGAGGTATAATGCTCTGCCGATTCGTCAGCTGCAAGACACAGGCAGAGAAAGAGTGGAGAAGATGTCAGGCCACTTACGTGATCAAATGATCGTAACCCTGCTTCTCGAACATGAAATGCATATGGCTCGGCCTCCAGGGATGTCTTCCGAGCTTCTCAAGCATGACCCCCACAGGCCCGTCGTTCGGAATGCGATAGGGTACTGGCACAATGGCCTTGAACCAGAATACACCCTCTTCGTCACTCCTCATGATGCCTCTCCCGTCTGGTCTATCGCCGCTATAACCATCGTACTGGACGTCGTACGACCCTTTGCTGTCCGTTTCCCAAATGTCGATTTTGACATCTTGTATGGGTTTGCCATCGGTAGATTTTACGTTGCAGAGGCAGAGTAGCGGTTTGCCTTGGGGATCGGCCGAGATGGATGAGCCGGTCGATTGTTCCTGCGCATCGTGTGTGTGATATGGGCCGAGCACGGTGCCTTCGGTGGAGGCGGGCGGTTTGGGGTGGTCTATCGAGTCGACGAGGAGAGAGAGACCGAGGGTGTTTGAGAGGAGGATGAATTCCTAATGTCAAGAGTCCATTAGCAGCTCATTCCGATCAGGTCTTTGAACGGCAAGGAACTTAGGATGCTTACCTGCCGCACATCTGTGCATTTCTTCCCTACCGAGGTCAAGAACTCAATACCTGCCATCCATTCCGTGGTGCTGAGACGCGTTTCCCGCGCGAAGTCGTGCATGTGCGATACGAGTCTTTCCAACACATATTTCAGCCGCGCGTCGGACGTCTGCGCGTTGATCAAGTGCACATTATCAGTGATGTTGTCGATCGTCAAGTCCTTGAGGATCGGAACATCGACCTTCTCATGCGTTCCTGCCATTGCAGGGTGGTTCTACCGAACAGAGTGCGAGTCAATTAGGGAACACGTAGGTAAGCAATAGGAGAGAAATACAGAGGGCAGATGAGTGGGAAGACGCCTATATAATTATCTGCAACCGGTGTGAGATCAGTCAGGTATTAGCAATGCGTTTCGCGGTAGGAACGGCTCGATTCCGAATGAGGGGTAGCAAAGTCGACCCCAGACACAGCAGGATGACATGACAAAGGGAGGGCGCTCATAGGCCTAGAGGTGGCAGACTAGAAGTGAAGCGTGCTGTTTCGCCCCGCTTGGGGTCGTGAGATGGAGGTCGGAGTACAGCTCGGTAGGTAGACAAGGAATGTGGGGCAACATTGGAGCTCGTGGACGTCACGTGTCTAAGTACTTGAAGTCTTACCTCTTAGGCTGGATGCATCTCATGTGATATTGTATACTTTTCGATAACTCAGACGTTGATTTGCTCATCGTTTAAACCCTGGGATCATCTGATCAGTACAGATGAGCACAGAAAGGTGATTTCTATGCCAGAAGACTGCCCGAACCACAATCATACCCGCCTCTCGCTCTTACTCGACAACGACGTCCAAAATGCTCCCCTCCTCTTTCCTAATCTCTACCCAACCTCCTTCCTCAACTCTCACAATCTTCCCATCAATACACACCCTCCTCCACCCATCCTCCTTCTCCTGGAATTCAATCCTCAGCCCATCAATCTCCTCATACCTCACCATTGGATCCTCGACATGCTTGCCACCCGCATACGCCAAACCCATAACTCTCATTGCCTCACCCCCTGTCGTAGGGCCAAAATTTACAAGCCACATACTGCCGTCCAGCGGCTTACTCTTCGGGCTTATGCAAAACGGTTTCTCGAGGTTTGACACCATAGTCGCGAGAACGTACATGTGTTCTTCCTCTGGGAGCGTAGTCCACTCTGAGCCATGAAGCATAGAGACAGATGCGTGGTAAGGATGAGGAGGCGAGCCGTTGGGAGGGTACAGTGCCTCCTTCGCCGCTATTTTAAAGCGGTCGATGCCGAATTTGCGGTATTCTGCAGAGTCGCTGTCGGCGACGAGAGAAGCGTGCATGGCCCAGCTTGCGACTACAGCACCGTGTAGGATAGGACGACCGCTCTTGGGGTCTTGAGGGAGGACTTCTTCGTCGCGGGCTTCGTTGGTAAGGAGGCGCGCGCCGGGGGAGTAGGAGGCGGTGAATATGGGTAGAGGTTTTCGATGGGCCTCATCGGAGGGGTTGAGACAAAGTGCCTTTAGACCCCATGTGTTCTGGTGAGGATTTCCAGCGTTGATGGAGTGGTATAAAGCGTTGGCGGTGCCGAGGGGAAGCAGGACGACCTTTGGTGCTCTGTAACTTGAAGAGGCTGGTTGGGCTAGGAGACCATTGACGAGATCGACGATGCCGCCGTCGCCAGTCAGCAGTACTATTCGCAGAGTTATACCGGCGTCAGCCGTAGGGAAGAATATGTCGTTGGTGAGCTCTTGAATCGTAGTCGCTGATTCGGTGCAGTGGGTGAGGAAATTTGTATGACTTTCTGGCCAGAGCGTCTCCAGAATCGGCTTTACAGCTTTCTCGTAGAATATTTCTGCTTTTCCTGTACCAGAACCGGTAGAGATGATGATGTGCGTTTCTTCGTCGCTTGTATCGTGTGGACGAAGGGATGGCTGTATCTGATCATTTTCCTCTATGATCACATCTGGCACTGCAATTTCGTCCTTGTCTTCGCCTGCAGAAAGTTGCAAGCTTATGACTGTCGACGTAGCTCCATGTTTGCTGGGAGCAGATGCTATTGTAGTGAGATTATTGCCTGAGCCGTCGCCATCATTGGCTTCGACTGTGGGTGAAATCGAATCGGCCATGACTGCATCAGAAGACATCGCTTTCTTGACGTACCCTATAACAGACAAGAGGTGATTATCAACGCTTGAGCAGGTAGATACTCCCCATCAAAGGCTGTATGCGACGATAACGCCATGCCCGCAGTTGCTCGCTTACCTACCTACACCGCTCTAGCTACTTTCGGGGCGCAGCTTCCGCTGCTCTCAGTAAGACAAAGAAGAGCCGAATTATAAAGCAAGTAAGACACGCACGGAGGGCCTGAGTTTTGTAGCGGAAAATCTGCTCCCACGGCAATCCAGCTAGCTCACAGTGTGCATCAATCAGGACGGAGACACAGCGCACGTCAGCAGTGATTCCGAATAGTCCAGCATTACATCATCCCGGTGCATCCTTGGCATCGTGGTGCTGTTGCGCAGCGCAACCTGGTGCTGCTACCAAGCTCAGCCGGGCTCTGATATCTTCTGATACCACGCCGTCAGCAGAGCCCACAGTTCCCAAATTGCGCACGCTCAGCCCCAGCGCGCCTTTCACTTCCAATTACCCAGCCCTCGTTCGCTCTCGAAAGAGCTAGCTTTCCGACCCTCCCGCGCGCCCATCCAAAACCACACCCACCACCACCTCTCGCATGCGCGCCCAAGGCCACTGCCTCCCCTCCACCCTTGCACCTCCCACTTCCCGAACGGCATCATGAACGGCGGCTGGGTCTTCTTCATCATCCTTATCCTCGCAGTCGTCGGCGGCTACGGCGGTTGGGTAGCCTACTCGCGCATCCGGGCCTCACGCTTGGGCCTGCCACCACCCTCCCTCAACCCCTTCACCCGCAGCGGCGACGCGACCTCGAACTACCCTGGCCCCGCGCCCACCGGCATCAAGGGCTGGATCGACGCCCAGATCCGCAAGTTCAAGAACCGCAACAACCGCACTGCGCACGGCGCGTACGAGGAGAGCGGCTCCGGGTACAACAGCAGCCAGGGCCGCGGCGCGGGACACAGACTCGATCCCGACGAGGCGTGGGATGCGCGCGTCGGCAACGAGACATACTACGAGGAGCAGGAGCTGGGGCTGCACGAGCCGGCGAATGCAAGGACGGGCCTGCAGAGCAGCAATCCGTACGAGAGTCAGCCGTACGGCGCACCGTCGCCGGGTTTCCATGAGCCGGAGCGTGGAAGAAGTCGCAACAGGGACTACGATGAGCACAGCGATGGGGGGCTCGCCGCGAGGCAGAATCCATTTGGGGATGACAACGCGGCGAGTTTGAGAGGTGTGAGTCCGCGCCCGCTGGACCAGCATGTTGATACGAGCTATGGCGGTGCGAGCGCGGCGCAGCAGAAAAAGAAGAAGGGGAGTGCGGATAATAGCCCGACGGAGAGTCGAAGGAGTGTGTTCCACGAGGAGATTTAAAGGGTTGCACTTGTATTTGCGGGCGTTTCTGGACTGGCTCATTTGACGATTGGGATTTCCTTCACTTCTGAGAATATATCACGCTGAGGAGGTTTTCGTCGAAAAAGTTTGGTGTGAAATGTAGGATAGACGACGACGATGCTCTGACGACGACGGAGGTGCATAATCTCATTTACACTGTCGATCTCATGGTGCGATCGCCAGTTCTGATGACAACCTGGCTAGACAGGTCAATTATAATGTCTTGCTACATGTTTGACTCTGTCTTCAGGTGCGCCGTGCATTCATGAACTCGAGAACATCGAACGAGTTGCCAGGCGCCTGCCTGTCGCTCTCTTGCTTCCTTCTCTCCTTTCGCCCGGCCTCTCTCCGCTGCTTCTTTGCCTTCTTGTTCGGAACGCGCTCGATTGGGACTTCCACGTTTGCCGAAGCATACACCTCGGCTATAAGCTCTTGCAGCAACTCTTGATCGCCTTGTGGCTTTCTTGCCTGGCCTGGGACAATGAACAGCTCCGTGATTGGGCCCATGCTCTGCAAATCGGCATGGACCTGACTGGCAATTGGAACCAGCGATGACGTTTCGTCCGAGTGAATTGATAACCATACATCGATGCATTGCTTCAGGAACCGTAGAGAGTAAAGCGCGGCGTGTAGGCTGGCAGTGAGATGGATGTAATCCCACGTATTGTCGAAGTCGGCGTTCAGGACGCGTAGCCAAAGTGCGAGGGGTGGAGCGGATTTCAACTCGGGTAGGACAATGCCAATGGCGAAAAGAGGCCATATAAGGATGTACGGCACGTCTCGCTCAGCTGTCCATTCTACCCAAGCGCTTATGTTGTGGGCATAGCCTTGCATCATTGTGGAGAGTTCTTGCGGCGGATACAGCTCAATTTCCTGCAAGCTGGCTTTCTGGGCTTTGCGTCTGTGCTCCTGGACTCTGGAGCGATCTGTAGTGAAGATGCTATAAGATATGGCCCGTAAATCCTGGCCGTGCGCCCATGCTGAAGCTCGGTGCTGGTCCTCTACAAGAAATGGAAGATAGACAATAGGATCAAGCCTTGAGTCTAGGCCTTGATGTATGAATTCTGATATCCTGACATCTAGAGTCTGTAACGATGAGACTGTCCGATTGGTGAAGAAGAAGTCTTTCGCAGATGGGGCGACCGTGTAGCGCTTAACGAAGTCGAGATATGTCTGGGAGGTCGTATCTACGCGATTCGCTTCTCCAATTAGCTTACTCTCAGGACTGTGAGAATCATGGGCCAAGCAGTATGCGAATGACGTGAGGTTTGGAAGGCCAAGTTCTTTGCATATAGCAGATGGAGAGTAGCCCTTGAACTTGGTTTCAGGCCAAAGTTCGGCATCTCTGTAAAATAAGAGCCGGAAATCCGTTGAGTAGTCGTATAGTAGAAGATCAGTGTCGTCGCTGACGATCAACGAAGCAGGCTTTTCCGTGGCTTGGAGCGCGCACCAATCATCAGCTTCGCCTGGAACATTGCGGGTGACTGATGCGTATTCGCTGTTTGCCAAAGCCTCTCGCAAAGCTGGTGCGAGAAACGAATATGAGACGGAGCCAAGCGAGATAGGTAATGGGCACGTCGTAGAAGGGAAATTGGACCTCAGTCCATTGACTTGATGATTGTAACGTGCAGTTCTGGTTATCCGTTCAGCTTCCTTCGTCTGTGGAAGTGCCCCATCAAAAAGGATCGCTTTGCTATGCATTTTATCAGCGAAGCTCAGTGAGGACTCGAATCTGAATGCATGTCTTGCATGCCTCGCGTGTGCATCTGCATTATCGCCTCGCTGCATGCAGCGGGATCTACTGGCCAACGAAACGTTGGTGCAGTTAGGATGTTGCGCGTCAACAAGAACTCTCAGGTTTCAAGAGAAGTGACTGCCGCGATCTGCGATCTTCTTTGATTTCCGGCGGGTAAAATTCGAATCTTGTACAGACCAGCACTGCATGGGCGTGGCGTACTGACACTTGCAACAGATACGAGGTGCTGGTAACTCACACCTTGATATTAATGCCGTCCAGGGTTCTAAGCCAGCGCAGCGCTTGAAAAGTGACATCGGCGTACGCTGGGATACGCGACACATTGCCTCTATCTAAAGCTGCCATAGCCAGCTTGTGGGCATGATACGCAAGCGAGGGACCGTCGATGATTGCGTGGTACCCTTCCAATTCTGAGAGAGAGTATCGAGTCGCATGTGGCTCAAGGCGTCTGGCTAAGCCGGGTATCCCCATGGTTAATGATCAAGGCTGCAGAAGAATGACTCCTCTTGGATGACTCCAGAATACAATGGGCGGATTTGGGCGCTTAGCGGCACATCATATCGCCTTGTATGGGTGCAAATGAAGCCAGCCACCGGTTCAGCGTAGCACGCCCGTGTGCTGAGGCGAGGCAGGGATGGTGCAAGCCGTTGAGCGATCGCACTCGTATCGACCAGGATTACGAATGCACGCCTTATCGGGACTGTAAAGCCATCGAGAACGTCGGCTCGGGGAAGTTTTTCGTTGTTGTCGCGAAGATCAGGAGAGCGTGGAGGTCGACAGAATGTGCAAAGGCTAGCAAAGGCCTGGCCAATGGATGGGCGGCGGCGGCGAGCGAAGCAGGGGTAGGTGGCGCCTGCGTCATCTCGCTGTGGGGAAGCTGCCACTGCCCCTCACATCTAAAAGTCGTCCACGGCGGCCAGACACCTGTCCCCTCAATTCCTTCACAACAGCCTGAAATCCAAAGATTATTCAAGATGAGCGTTCGGACCGTATCTCTCAAGCCCTATACCGACCAGAAGCCTGGCACGTACGTACCCTGACAGACTTTCGGCTGTGTTTACACGTCCTAGCCGCCCCGTCATTGCTAGCATCCTTTCTCTGCATCCAGCACATTGCATTCCATGCATATCGCACCATTCTGTCCTATACACTGCCATCTGCACCTGCTACCCATTGAGCTCCTCATGCATTTGTTAGAGGACCATGGCTAACGAATGGTTTCGCACTAGTTCTGGCCTGCGCAAGAAGGTCAAGGTCTTCCAGCAAGAGAATTATTCCGAGGCATTCGTCGCCAGCATCCTGCTCTCCATTCCCGAAGGTGTTGAGGGGTCCACCCTTGTCATCGGTGGTGACGGGCGCTACTGGAACCCCGAGGTCACACAGCTGATTGCCAAGATTGGTGCTGGATACGGCGTCAAGAAGCTCATCATCGGCCAAGACGGCATCCTAAGCACACCGGCCGCTAGCAATGTCATCAGGATACGGAATGCGACCGGTGGTATCTTGTTGACTGCTAGCCACAACCCCGGTGGTATGTTCTGCTATCATGTGGCTGTTAGAATTTGCTGATGAACTGGGTAGGCCCCGACGAGGATTTCGGTATCAAGTACAACCTGACCAACGGTGCTCCCGCCCCCGAAAGCGTCACCAACAAGATCTACGAGACCTCCAAGAACCTCACTTCCTACAAGATTGCTGACATCCCCGATGTCGACCTGAGCAAGCTTGGTTCTGAGAAGTACGGGCCGCTAGAGGTCGAGATCATCCACTCCACCAAGGACTACCTTGAGATGCTCAAGAACATCTTCGACTTTGATCTTATCAAGAAGTTCCTCAAGGACCACTCCGACTTCAAGCTTCTCTTCGACGGCTTGAGCGGTGTCACTGGCTCATACGGTGTCGACATCTTCGAAAAGGAGCTCGGCATCCCCAACAGCACTCAGAACTGTGTTCCGAAGCCAGACTTCGGTGGCCACCACCCAGATCCCAACCTTGTCTACGCCAAGTCTCTCGTCGACGCGGTGGAAAAGAACGGCATCCACTTCGGTGCTGCCAGTGATGGTGACGGTGACCGCAACATGATCTACGGTGCCGGCGCTTTCGTGTCCCCGGGAGACAGCTTGGCCATCATCGCTCACCATGCGGAACTCATCCCATGGTTCAAGAAGCAGGGGATATACGGCCTTGCGCGAAGCATGCCAACTTCGGGTGCGATCGATCTGGTAGCAAAGAAGAAAGGTGTGCAGAGTTACGAAGTGCCAACTGGCTGGAAGTTCTTCTGTGGACTTTTCGACTCTGACAAGATGAACATCTGCGGTGAGGAGAGCTTCGGTACCGGCAGCAACCACATCCGTGAGAAGGATGGCCTGTGGGCCGTTGTAGCATGGCTCAACATCATCGCCGGTATTGGCGAGCAGACGGGCTCAACGCCAAGCATTGGCTCCATCCAGAAGGACTTCTGGAAGACGTATGGTCGCACATTCTTCACGCGCTACGATTACGAAGGTGTTGACAGCGAGGGCGCCAACAAGGTGGTCGCTCACATGAAGGAGCTCATCACCACCAGAAAGGACGAATTCGTTGGCTCTTCTATCTCCGGTCGCAAGGTTGTGGAGGCCGACGACTTCTCTTACACAGATCTTGACGGCAGCGTCAGCAAGAACCAGGGTATCTTCGTCAAGTTCGGGGACGGCAGCCGCATCGTTGTGCGCTTGTCAGGGACTGGCAGCAGCGGAGCCACCATTCGTCTGTACGTCGAGAAGCACGATTCTGACGAGAAGACGTACGATCTTGATGCTCAGGATTATCTCAAGGACAGCATCAAGCTCGCGACTGATCTACTCAAGCTGCAGGAGTATGTCGGCCGCACTGAGCCCGATGTCAAGACGTAAGCGTGGAAGGATATGATCACATTTACCTAAGTAATGGCACGAGAAAGGCGAAAATTACGAGACATGACTTGCATTAGCGATTGAAGCCTGGCGGGTACGAGCAAAAGTGAAAAATTGGATTTGATCGATAGACATTCCCTACCTTTGGCTATTAGACAATTGAGAATGGGCTGCCAGCCCCTCCCGTCTTTTATCTTGCGAAGTCCAAAGCACCTTATGATAACGTTACAGATTCCCAGTCTTCCCCTTGAGGGAACCCTAGATGAAAACGTCCACACTTTCCCACGCCAATGTCTGGATCTGCCACCGCTTCGAATGATTCTACCCTTCCTCCTACAGTCGAACCATCTTCGTCGCCTTCTACACCCATCAAATGGCAATGCAGGCCCGGCCCACTGATGCCCTCCATCCATGCTGGAATCTTGTACCCATACAAGGTCCCTTTAACCTTCTCCACCTGACGATTTTGCGAAGAGTCCTTCTGTACCAAGGTAACATTGGTGAATGTTCCCTTCACTTTAAACGGCAGCATGGAATTCATCCCGCCAACCGTAGGCAGAGCATCCGTTGACGCCAGCAACTCTCTCAAACCCGCGAAACTCATCGTATCTTCCTGTGCCAGTTTGATGAGGCGTAGAGGCTGAAAGACAGTAACCATCACGAAACAAACTCGGTCGTTCGAATTGGCCGGCGTAGCATGACCCGCGGTTGAGACAGCGTAGGCCTGGGAGTCCAGTAAGATCATTAAGTCTCCGTTTTCGAACACTCCGATGCCATCAGTGCCATGGCTTGTGAGGTCTGCTGCTCGTGGCTGGCCTATGCTGAAGCCCTCGTGTACCGCTGTCCACGTGGAGAACTGGAATATGTCGTTTGGTATGGATGCGACCATGTTTTCTAGATTGAATGTGGGTATGCAGTTCGAGATTGTCTGTTTAGCGTTGCAGAGCTTAGGAACGATGGTAGGTTGGTCGTAACATCCATCCATGCAGCAGGTATCAAGACGATACCTACGTAGTCCAAGCTGCTTACGGCATTGGGGCCGAGCTTGACCTCGGGCCTCCACTTCCGACTCACTTCATCCATTCTGCATTTCCATGCTTAATCTGCTATCGCGATTTTATCTTCCTAATAAGAGGGAACCGTATTGCGATTTTGGGCTTGCGCAGCATCTATGCATCGTCCACGTGTTTAATTGTTCCGACGTAATTTCAGAGGTCTTGGCTCGACCTTTCTCACGGTGGGGGCGACATCTGACAAACGGCAATGTCCGGCCCTCCCATTGCTAATAAATTAATAAACTTGAGGCATCGACAACCGCTGCCAAGTCCTCCAATCCTCCGATTCATGTGCAGCTCGCAATTCCTTATCACGTGTGCCTACGCAACTCAACCGCAATTGAACTTCGCGCTCCAGACCCTGGCGACGCGCATAACAAAATCGAAGGAAACTCGGCCGAAAATTTGCTGTTTGGGAAGGTACCGTAGCGGACAGATGCCGTGGTTTTTCAACAGGCCTTGCGGTCTCCTGTGGGTCGCAACGTTGAAGGCCCGAAGATCAAGCGCGTACATCATCAAGTTGTGGGCCTCGCGACAGTTCGACGTCCCCGTTTCCAGCACTAATCGAACGTAGAAACGCTTCTTGTTATACCTTGATCACGTTGTTGGGACCTGCCTGCTTGGCTCTACCTTCACTCTTAGGTGTACTACGAGAACTAATATGAAAGTGGATTTGCAGGACCATGGGATCAGATTGGCAATGGACTGGCGATCAGATCGAGATATGACGGCAGATACTGTTCAGGTCGACCGTGACGGGTTTGATCACAGGAATCAAAGATCCTATTTCTGGTTATGTTCCTTCTATCAGAATTTCACGTTCATCTCATACGCTGCTAGCAGTGCTCCAACAAGCGCTACACACTTCTCTTTTCGGTCCTAACTGCCACTGCGCTTGCCGTAGAGCCATTTTTTAATGGGCCGGACACGGGTCTAGAGACCTACTTGCAGCAGAAACAATTGGACTAAAGGAACTCAGCCTGCATTGAAAGATATCCGTGGCTTGAACGACTTCGACTTCGCTGCTCATCAGAAGCTCTCGACCGGGAACTACTTCTACTACCGTACCGGAAGTGCTAGCGAATGGGCCTATCGCAACAAAATTGGCATCTAGCAGAAGGCCAAGTTCCGGCCTAGATTCCTACGTGATACCACAAAGGTCAACGTGACTTTGGGTATCACAATTCTGGGGCTATAACTTTACCAGCCCGATTCTCATTGCTCCCGCCCTAAAAGCACAGTATTGCGATGAGTGAGGTGAAATCAATTACGTGGAGGCCTCAGCAGATGAAGACACACTCGCGATGTATGCGAAGGAGACCATTGAGGATATTGCTGTTGCGAAGTCTAACAGCACCATCAACGGCCCGCAAGTCATCTTCCAACAGGTAAGCTTCTATGTATCACCCGTCTTACTCTACACATTGCTCACAATCCCCAGATTTATACCAACGCCAACCTCTCAATAACGTGGGACAACATTGCGCGTGCCGAGCGCACCAGAGCCAAAGCCATCGTCTGGACGATTGACGTACCTGGCGACGCCGTTCGCCACCGCGCTGCTCGCTTCGACACCACTAAAGCCAACTTCGCCACCTCTGAGCTCCCCTGGGATCTCTATGACCAGATGAAGAACTACACATCCCTTGCCATCATCCCCAAGGGCATCGCCTCCGTCGAGAACGCCCGAGAAGCCATCCGCCGCGGCGTAAAAGCCATCTATATCAGCAATCATGACGGCCGACAACTCGACAACTCAACCACTCTCCATCGCCCCTCGAAATCGCCTACGAAATCTACCGCAACACGCCCGAGGTCTTCACGCAGGTCGAAGTGCTTGCCGACTCGGGTGTTAGGTACGGAACTGATGTGCTGAAGCTGATGGCGTCGAGTGTAAGGGCTATTGGGCTGGGACGCCCGTTCTTGTACGCGAATTGTTATGGTAGGGAGGGCGTACAGAAGGCAATTCAAATGATGAAGAAGGAGATCGAGCTGGATGCAGCGCAGGTGGGAATTGCGGATGTGAGGAAGATTGGGCCGAGTGTGATTAATGCGAGGAAGTTAGAGGATACAGTTTACATTGGGGAGAGGAATTAGAAGGGGTGTTGGAGCTTTACGCCTTTTTATTTCGCTTCTTGTACATAGTCGCTCGGCGGTTCAGCACTGCATTTGCTGGTAGAGAGGATGGTCCCTTCGATTATGGCATTACATTACTTTCAGTCCACGAAGGCATAACGCACTGTACCGAACGCCGATGTTCGTCCACACAGGCAATGAAAGCAGCAGTCTTTGGCTTGAGTACAATGACCAGCTGGACAATGATATCTGCCTCCAATATTTATGGTCTTCCGAGCAGGTCGGTTGTGCATAAGAGTGTTTAGACCTGACTTAAAGATATACAACCCTTTGCATCTAGACCACTTTTTGTAATGGCCTCTGCTATCTCCAGTCTGCGCAGACACATGCACCAGTCACCTATGAATTCATGCCAGCAAGATCAAGACTTCGAACCCCCGCAGTGAAGATTATCGTGGTTCGCAGCGTTCCGAAATGCAGTAGAGCGTGCCGCCATGAGCTTGAAGAGACGATAGTTTCGAGTTCCAAGCAGCCACATGTAGGATCGGTACCTCTTGACTCGCTCGCACGCATGAGCGCACTTTCTTTCCCATTTGGTTCCCACGATGCGCTCGACATTGTGTCACGTTTTCAGCCATCCTCCCACCAGGGTCGACCGCATAGTAGGCACCTGAGTCTATTTGAACACCGAGATGTTGTCCTCGATTCTTGTTCTTTGTGCTCCAAAAAGGCACATGGTATCTTTCGCCTTAGGTTTTAGTTCAGGCAGGAGCACAACATAGTCGGACATGATTTTTGCTTTTAATTTTTTAGCAAGTGTGAAAACGGTATGTGATCGAGCTGGACGTCCCTCGCATTTGCGGTTTTTATTGCCGGCTGTGCGGTGCGAGCAGGCCGATCCAAGCACATGAAAAAGTAACGACAAGGCTTTCTATTTCGACCAAATGACCACACGACCAATGCTCGTGCATTCGATTTATCCTTACATATTGACGTTCAGTATTTGAACTCTAGGGCAGGGTGCATCGACTTTGATGCCATGACCTTGCTTCACAGACATAAACATCATGCCAATACGCCATGAATCATAGTCCGAGCAAAAGGACGAAGTTAGATGTGGTGTTTTTTCGTCTCAGAGGAAGAGCGCATAGCTCAAGACATGGGCATGTCTCCCAGCTTGCGTAATGCTGTTCTCGCATCTCTTCGACTCCACACAGACACATGTTGCATGCCATGTTATCTTTTTAGTCCAGCCAGCAGCTAGCTCTCCATGACCAAAACACGTTCTTTGCTTTAGAAACCGGCGAAAGTGAGTATTGTGAATTGAGCCTCAGGACGCGAAACATGCAGTTGAGTTGGAAGGGCTTCTTTCCACGGACGCGCATGACGTAAGTCCCGAGATGTTTTCTTGTCCTACCAAGGTTGCCACATATGTCATTCTGCGGGGCGTTTTAGTATCCCGTAAAATTGTAGTGACATAGTGAAAGTGTAGGGCTCGACCTTAGATATTTTCACTGGTGAGTGTGTCGCCAAGCTCTCCGTGACTTCTCGATATCCGGATTTCGAGCTCCCAAACTAGCCGTGAGATGATAAGATGTGTTGAATTTCTCGGCCGGGAAGAAAGGTGCCAGAGCTCGTGGTGCATAGTTGAGGAATTGGAGGTTTGTGTATGCCCGATCTGCGTACGCGAGATTCAACCCGAACATGAATGCCTTGGGCATAGAATTATGGAACCGGAAGCTCGAACGCCCATGAATTGTTCGTGGAAGTCGCTAAGCCACGCATGGCACTAGTAGATTGCCTCTTGCAGAGACCTGGAGGCTCGGTGCAGTCGTGCACTCCACATAGATCTGTTAGAAGTAGTGCTTGAGTGCACAGTAGTCGGATACACCGGGGCGTTCTTCAAATATTTTAATTGAACCATGCCAGGGTTTCCTTCACCTTTTGCACCACTATTGTTGGAAGTAGAGAAATTGGATGGGAGGCTGCAAGTTTTATACTTGCTCCAAGGCCTGCCATATATGCGAACGGCTGTCTTTTGTGGATTAGTTCCTATCTCAGTGACCGCATCCTGGGCCAAGGTCATTCAAGAGGTCTTGTTGGACTTCCCAAAAGGTTTTGACCTCTCGTGGAAAGCATAATTCATAGCTTCCTTTGATTAGCTCCAGAACGCATCCGCATACCTATCATCGAAAATAATGCTGTTAAGAAACAGGCAGAGATACCACTAGAGACGTGTTGCCTTGAAGCATTGCTTTTAAACCAGTGTCTCACATCTACTAGGACCGTTCATTTTCGAGATCAACAAGCCCTGGAGCAGACCCGTGTAATTTCGACATAGAGAGGTTCCGACATCAATTTCCCGGGTGTGCTTTGCTTGATAGCCTTGAGGTAGTGTACGCAACATGCATGGTATATTCTCTAGTTTTAAGGAGTGTAGACAACCATAATGTGAAGCGCAGTCAAAAGGATCAAGGCTGAATCCTTATACATATAGCTTCCAGGGGGGAGGATCATGCTCTGAGGCGCAAAGAATCTTCAAGAGGTGCCTGTCACCTCATATACAGGAAACATCAAGGGAGAGGAGTGCCG
This sequence comes from Paraphaeosphaeria minitans, assembly GCA_015832175.1. Classification (NCBI taxonomy): domain Eukaryota; kingdom Fungi; phylum Ascomycota; class Dothideomycetes; order Pleosporales; family Didymosphaeriaceae; genus Paraphaeosphaeria; species Paraphaeosphaeria minitans. The sequence goes on from WJXW01000002.1 coordinate 3,626,977, forward strand.
GATGGTTCGTGGACAGGCCTTTTGCATAGCACGTGTACGTGTTGATTCTTTGAATGCGCAAGAGAAATTAGGCATAAAGAAAATGCGTCGATCATTGTGGGATTTTAGTTCTCCGACCAGAGAGCAAGACATCGACTAGACATGCAGCCTTTGAATGGGCATTTTGGAGCATTTCAGACTAGGTATCTAGTTGTAGTTTGATGCAGCCACTGTGTTCCTGGCAAATGGTGCCATGCCACTGCCATGATCTGGATGACAGATGTTCTGGTAGGAGCAGAGTCCTCCCCACCCGCATGGATTCTTGAATGGCTCGTTTTGAAACCCCTCCAAAGCACCGCTATGCTTTCGATACCGCCTTGTTTTTGGACTAAGTCCGAAAGACTCCACTTTCAAGCTTTTGAAGGGGTTTTGGGACCACAGCAAGAAGACCACCAGGACACCCAAGTGCATTGTCCGCATTCCGATTCCAACACATTATCACCACACGGCTGCTGCCTAGCACGTGCGAGAATTGCCCCAGAAAGGGCATCTGACCGTTGCACGGGCCCCACGAGCACGCATGATTGACACGTGAAGGTGTGAATATCTCGTCGCAAGCCATTCCAGACGAGCGGACCGCGCACCTCTCCCACATTCAATCCAATGAGAGACTCCCAAAGAGCCCGTTGCGCACGAAGGCTAATCGCGACATAACCAATACGCTGTGTTCGTCTTGGATAAAGATATCTTACAATCTACCCAGGGGTATCTACAACACATCCAGCATCTGCGGTCGGTCCATAGTACCCAATAGCCCAGTCCAGCCCAGCTAAGACGCCCAAACTCCGTAGCACGTGTCTCCCAGGCATGAAATCCCTTTACAAATAAGAGAATGAACATGCAAAACCGAATAATCAACACCCCTCACGAAACTAGACACGAGGTCAACTCAACTCATCCCCATCCCTCATCTCTGTATCCTCGTCCTCATCCCCACCATCTCCCCCTCCTTCTTCTTCCTCCTCCTCCACCTCCTCTTCATTATCCCCTTCCATATCCATATCCTCCACCTCCCTGTCCATACTTCTTTGCAAGTTCGGAAACAAGCTCGGTCTCGACGTGGAGATAGATCTGTTTCCCACACCGTGGATCTGCTGCCCCATCTCCTGCACTTCGTCCTCATCAAGCTCGCTAAGCTCGCTCTCGTCGTCTGCGTCGTCGTGCACGGAGGCAGGAGCGCTGCGCTCGTCAGTGGTGATGCTAGCAGCTGCCGTAATCGTGCTATTTGTCGTAGCGTTGGGTGGCTCTAGTTCGCTAGGCCCTGTGACAGGCGTGGGAGCAGGCTCAGGCGCCTCAGACTTGTCGGACGAGGGAACGTTTTGTGCCGTAACTGTGGGGGTCGAGGGTAGTGTCGTGTATGCCATAGTAGGCGGGGAGCGAATAGGCATCACCGACGTAGTGGGAGGGGCGGCTGCATTGGCTGGTTTTTGCGCGCACGCTTCGGCGCGGCGTTGGATCTCTCTGCGGCCGACAGTCTTGGCTCGAGGTTTGGGAACGGGTTCGGCTACCGGTTGTGGCTGAGGTTGCGGCTGCAATTGACTTGGGTGGAAGAGGCTGAAGGTTGCATTGTGGCTGTCAGTAGGTATGGCGCCATCAACTTGATCCGGTAGCACTGATGACAGGAAGGGTGCTCCCGGTCCTGGTTGTGCGCCGGCGTCTGGTGTCGCTGTCCCTGTCGAAAGCTGTTTCTGTTCTGAAGGTAAAGGTGGCAGGGTCGGGCCGACCGTGTTGTAGAGCAGGGCGAAGGTATCCCCGAGAAGGTCGTCGATAGGGACAGCTTTAGTGAGGCCATTGTTAACGCGCTTCAGCTCCACCGTATGTCGCAGTACATCGAGAGCAGGATGCTGTGTCTTGGGGCCTTGACACCATGCTTCGAGACGGGTAGCCTGGACGTTGTACTCTTCGAAATTCATAGCTCTGAAGACAATATCCTCTTGGCCATCGGGAATCTGGCCCATTCTTCGTAGGAGTTGGAGGTATGTTTGGCATAGTTCCTGCCATAACTTTGTGTGCTCGAAGAAATCCGTCTGCTTTCTCCGAACACGTCTGGCCAAGGCTTCTAAATTTGATTGGTCGCCAGTCTGGTTGAGTAGGTGAACGAAGAATTTGGTGTAACGGCTGGTGTACACGAAGTGCCGGCCAGGTCGCTCATGTTCAGGCTTCCATACTTGGACTGCCATGGTTTTCGTAAAGATCTGCTGCGTAAGCTCATGTTTTGCGCCCTGAGCGACCATAATGTCATTGGATTCATCGTAAATGACATGAGCCGCTCGAGCAACAATGCGATGGTGCCAGCTTGACTTGTCAGTGTTACGTAGCGCCTTCAGCACCTTGAGTATGTACCCTTCCCATTCATCGGTGTTTTCTGGAGTGCTGATGTTCTCTGAGAATGGTGTGTTGGATAGGACCTCGACACCCTTCCCTATGCCAATCGTCTTGCGCTGGACAAGCTTATGAGTAATAGAGACGAGCTTGTAATGAGGCTCCAGAATTGGTTCTCTGCCCCGCTCTTTTTTTTCCGGTAGAGTGTTGATAGCATTTACGATAGCTTTGATCACTTCTTCCCAGGACGGCCCATTTCTTGAAGTCGACGGCCTGCCTTCTGCTGCAGCCCTCCGAGTTTCGTCCGCATTGGCACAGTGCATCTTCCAGAGACCTTTCGCTAGCATATAATGGTTCCACCATTTGTCGGGCTCGCCTCTGGCTGCGTGCTTGAATAAAGCGCCAGCAAACTTCCAAGCGGTGAAGGGCAATAATGGAGCGAATGGTAGATTTGTGTATACAGGCGCATGGTCCGGCGCGCTGTAGAACTTCTTCTCCGTATCCTTGATGTCAAACGCAGTCATACAGAAAGGTTCTCTAGATGAGGCGTAGATGCGGCTGCCGAAGTCTGCGTACAATCGTGAAACTTTCGCGAGCGTTTCCATGGATAGGTCTGCTTCGCGAACCGCACAATTCACTGCCATACAATAGCAGTGAATTGCCGCTCGCTGCCAAGTGATGAGCTCTACGCTACTGCTGTTGAGCTTCTCAGCGGTCCAGGATATAGCCTCTTCCAACTGGGTATCGTTCGCTTGCGCAAGGCGATACCACGTCTCCCACCGCTCGCTGGAGAATTCTAGATCTTGCAAAAAGAATGCCTGAGCAAAGTTGACGTCCTCTGTCGGTTGTTGAGTAGTCCTCTTTTGCATTTTGAACTTGGTAAGTGCAAGATTTCCCATCAGAAAGTACCATCCCTTGGCGGCCGGAGCGACGGAGGCATCAGCAAGGATCGGTTTTGTGGGAAGTGTGCCAACACCCTTCAAGCAGCTGAGCAAGTCTGTTGGGTTTATTGGGGACTTTAAATGGGCCTTTAGTATCCTTCCGTTCTGTGTTATGTCTTCGTGAACTCTGGGCCTTCCAAGTGCTCCATGTACGCGCTCAATCGTGGTTTTCAGCTCGTGCTTTGCGAGGTCCTTGATATTCATCTTTGCAGCTTGAGAGAGGATGAATGTCATCAATTTCATCGCTGCACTCCTGTCGAGAATGTCGGCATTGGAGCCATATTCTTGACATTCCGCTGGATCAATGAAGGTTCTCAAACCATAGAGATCGTAGAGCACCTGTGATAGCTCGGTAGCTAGTGTATCAGGTTCAGGAATATCCTGGAATGATAGCATCTCGTCCTTCGCTAGTCTGAGGAAAAGGCGTCCGGCTGCATGACCACAAGACCGTACTCCAAGCGCATGATGAACGTGGCGCAGGAATACAAATTGTTCATCAGAGGGTACTCCGAATTTGTTCGGTGTCTGGGCGATGCCTTCCCTAAAGAGATAGTATTGTAGGATCCAGAGCCGCACCTGGCCATCGTTGAGGCGGGTAGTGATATTAGCGAATGTAGATAGCGGGAATCCTTCCGCATATCGAGGTATTGATTGTTGTCCAACGCGGATCAAATCCTGCAAGGAGTTTGCTGCAGACAAGATACGCAGCATTTGCGAAATCGCTGACATAGACGATTGCATGTGCTCGTAGGTCAGACAAGCGAAAGGATCCTTCTCATCCCTAATAATCTGAAGAATCTTTACCACGATATCGTCAACAATGCGAAAACACCTTATGAGCTCCACATGTCGGTCTGCATCAGAGCTTTCCTGATAGGTAGAGGTGCTGAACTTTCCAGTCAAGGTTTCGATACTTCGCAAGTAGCAGGATAGGACTTTTGGCGGATATTCAATTGCTTCGTAAGCTTCGCGGAGGCGCTGCCACAAAGAAAGCCTCAGACTGACAGATGCCGAATCGAGGAATTTCCTCATCTCTTCCAGGGGTGATGGGCGCGCTTTGTGCACGTCTGAGTGAACTGAGCCCTCGTCGGCCGTTGGCGTTTCTCCATGTTCTTCCCCTGCACCGTTTGTGTGCCCGTTGGTAATCGAATCTGATTCCTCTGATAATTCGAGAATGGGTTCCAAGCTCTCTATGACAGCGACAGGATCCTTTTCTTCGGTATCGAATACCCTCAAGAAGAAATCCTTCATGCTGATGCGGACAAGCTCACGATCTATCGCAGCCACTGAAAGTTCGGGCATAACTGCGTTGTTTTGGACCTCAATTGTATGCCCATTCGAAGACTTGAAGATCTCTTTGAGCTCTTCCATAGCAAAAAGAACATGTTGAGGTAGGACCTCATCGTCGACGCTCAGTTGAAAGACAGACGCCCATATATGGCGCAGAGACAGCTCATCGAGCGATTCAACATTTAATTGGCAACTCGAACGTAGTTGCAATGCTTCACGTGCGAGCGAAACCCAACGTGATAGTCGATCATTTTGCTCGGTCTGCGTGCTTTGATTGATGCCACTGCTAGGATGCTTGATCAACGAGTAGACGTCGAGATGAAGCTCGAAGATTGTCTCGATCAGCTCGATCTGTGCAGCATCAAAGGTTGAAAGTATATACTGTTGCGACTGCTTTCGTGCTTCCAGTATACTACCATTGAGAGCCTCGAGGCGGTCGAGCATACGATTGTGAATGAACTCATCAACATTGACAAGAACCTGAACCACTTGTCGTTTGAGGTCCTCTGGCCACCGATATTGAACATAACTTGACTTGATGCTTTGCGTGCTGTCATCTGTTGTTGAAAGGAAGCCCGGTGCTAGGAGGGCCTCAACCCAGGAAAATGCGACTTCTTGCGTAGAGAACCAGGCATCATTGATACTTTGTACGAAAGAAGCAAGCTTCTCGCTTTGCAAGGTTGGTTTTATGCAGGCCTGTGCAGTACTAGACTTGGAGTACCCCAAAAACGCGTTCAGGCCAGCTTCTCGCGACGCACCGCCAAGATCCATAGGCTCTGCACTGAGTAACACGGGTGCGATCTTCGATCCTGATGTTTGTAAAGCGATGTACATGTCGCATGCTGCTTTGTCGATGCTGTCGGTCGCCGTTTCTTCCGTGCTGGATTTGCTGACCAAATCACGCAGTTCCTCCAAGTTTCCGAGGCTCTCAACGCCAAGCCGCTCGAATTGGTCGTTTATTACTTCGCGCAGGCATTTATCAGCATTTGTAAATGGCCAAAGCTGATCTTCAAGTGTATTGCTGACGGCCTGCCCCATGACCTCCGCGCCCAAACCCGCTTCTGAATCTCGTGCTCGAAGGCGTTTACTTCTAGCGCGACCACCCTCAGCAGTTTCTGGCAGCCCGGCAGAGTCTGTGGAGCGTTTGCGCGAAAGCTCCCTCCCGTTCTCCGCAAGCGTTGCCGATTCTCCCTCGTCAACTTTGTTGATATTCTCAGACTTCTCCTGGCCTGCCATCACCGTATCCTCGCCATCTTTCGCAGAAGCGGCGAATTTGTCTTGTTCGACTATGTTATCCTCGTTTGGGGGCTCCGTAATCACAACCTCTTCTAAATTTGCGTTCTCGATGGGATCGGTGACAGTGGCTTCAGGTGGCATGCCAAAGGCGATCGCGCAACCTGGTTGGATGGACGTGATTACAGTATTGGTTTCTGTCATATAGTGGCGAAGAACTACATCTCCTGCACCCGCCCAATCCCACTTGAGTGGACTTAAAATGACGCGCTGAGGTGGTCGCTCGACAACTTGTGCTATGGGCGGCGAAATCTCAGAGGGGACCGGAGCCCAAGGATAGGGGTTCAGTCGTTTCTTGAGCATCTCCGAAAGTTTCCTTTTCTTCAGCGCTGCAAGGGGGGGCATCTCAAGGGATAGTGAGTCCTCTAGTTTGCTGACTAGTCCGCGGAGCTGATGGCCGGCAAAGCCCTCCTCGAGGCCCGGGAGACGGAGCAGACTGTCATACGCCTCGTCGTTTCCATCCAGCACAGCCTCAAGGCAGAACCTGGTAATGCGCGAGCTCCCAAGCATAGCAGCCACAGAGGCTGTCCGTAACCATAGGTCCAAATCCGTGTCTTCTTTGTCCAGAGCGTCCGCGAAGTTTGCCAAGGCGGACCCTACTCGTCCCGGGTTGTCCTGTTGCAAGGGAATGCCACGCTCTTTGGCCCAATGCTGCATTGTCTCAAGAATAAATTGGCCATGATTTTTGTACGCGAGGTGCAGTAGTTGCGGGAGCGTGTTCGGTGCGGTCTCGGTGCCGCCGGTGGCCTGGACAGGACCGGCATCGATGTCATCTAGGATGCTGTCGAAGACCAGCTCGTCTCCGTAGAGCTCGTGGCGCTTGTATTCGGTAAGCGATTCGTGGTATTTGAAGATTTCAGAATCGAAGAGCGCTTTGTAAGCTTCGGCGGTTCTCTCGAACGATTGCGGGCCTTCTGAGTGGTGCTTGAGGGCGGTTTGGTAGAGCTTCAGAGCCTCCTCGATTTGGATTTCCTTGGTGTCGTCGATCTCGACCTCCTCCTCGTTCTCAGGCTCAACGTTGAGCGCATGCCAGGCCGACTTTTGTCAGTGTTAGCAAAACCGCTGCAGGCGTGGTTCAAGCTTCATGCAGCACATGTGAAGCTCCCAAAGTTGTACTTACCATGATGTTGGGTGTGCGCGGTGCATTTAGGGGAGAGTGTCAGCGCACAAACAACGCATATTTAGATTCGAAGCTCAAAGTGCTGGCGCCAGGTAGCCGTGGGCGCGAATAGAGCCCCCTACGCGGCGTGTCGAGAGTGTTGACCGCGTGGTAGGTAAAGCTAGTTGTCCTTGGCGCGAACAAGCCACAGCACGGCGCCAGCATTGAAGCACCTCCGATCCGCCGCATGCTGTCCTCGAGGGAACGACCCAACCCTGACACTCGCCCACGTACCCCTCTAATAGCCCACCTGCAGCCCGGTGCATGTTGTAGATTCGACTCTCAATCTACTTCTTTCCGCACCCCGCTCCCCGCGTGAGCCATGGTGACGGCTCCAGCTGTTCCCGAGTACGCAGCATCCCTCCAAGCTTCCTATACAGCCACATATTATGCCAGGCGACGCCATGAATAGCGCCTGCATCGCACACAGTTCACATTACTAGTTTCCGCAATTAGTAGTATTGTCCTTGTGGCCAGCCTGCTAATGAGGAATTCGTAGGATCTTCGAGGAGGAGCTGCACTCTGCCATCGAAGCGCGCTCCGAGGCACTCCAGACCCTCCGAGAACTAGGCCCCCCAGATCTCGTTCACCTCATCAAGCAACCAATTAGAGATGTCAAGAAACAGGTAGGGCCTGTTCTGAAATATGCGAGCATGAGAAGGAAGCGCTGACGTGCTGCAGCTGGGAGTCTATCACCATGTTACTGGTATCGACGCTTCGTCCTCGGCCAGTCTGGCAGCCTACATCAACACCTTGACCTTCTCACCACACGACAAGCAGCACAAGGTCGTCTCTGGCTTGTATTGGTATGGGGTATCTGAGAAAAGCATGGGCCCGGGCTGACGGCGCTTAGCTGCTACAATGCGTTTTCGCGACTGGACATGCGCGTGCAGGTGTACATTCCCGGTACCGTGGAGAGCTACTGCATCGACGAGCGTGGCGACAAGCGCGTTGCAACCGACGAGTTGTGGCTAGAAACATACCTCTGCAGCGTACTGCGCGCATACTCGTATGCCGACGACGGCTCGGGCGACACAATCAAGAAAATCGTCGGGGTGCGGAGATTTAACCCCATCACCAGCACCGAAAGCGAACACAAGTTCCTAGACGCGGCAGAGCGCTTGTTCTTCAATGGCTGGCAACTTGGCTCCGATCCTGAGATACAGGTCCCCAACCTCGTCTCGAACCACCTTACAACTGGGCTCCTGAACTACATCCATACTACGGGCCGATACGCGTCAGGCATAAACTTGTTCGAGAAGCTGCGCACCAAAGATCCCGAGATTTCATCCTTATTAGCGAGGGTATACATTGAGGCCGACGAGGAGGTCAAAGCTGTGCAATTGCTACACGAGGCCATTCAGGATCTGCCTATGGATTACTCATTATTGGATTGCCAGGCTGAGTTTTGCAACAAGAAGGGACGCGGTGACTTGGCTTTGGAGATCGCAAAGAGAAGCGTGGTATCCGCACCCAGTGAGTTTGGGACGTGGGCCCGCTTGGCCGAAATCTACGTCAGCCTTGAGCAGTGGGATCTGGCTCTGTTGACGCTCAACTCATGTCCCATGTTCACATACCAGGACAAGGACGCACCGCGGATGCCCGAGCCGCAGAGAGTATTCTTACCGATCATGCCGGAAGCCATCTGCGACGAGATAATAGACAGCCCGGTAGACGACATTGAGCTCGTCCATCCTACCCTCCGCAAGCTCCACGCCGCAGGCTTCAAAGGAACATTCCTCAAAGCCTACATGCTCCTCACTGAGATCACAAAGAAGATCGGCTGGGACCAGCTGCTCAAGATACGGAGTCAAGTCTTCGTTATGGAAGAAGAATACCGCAACGAGAAGCAAACAACACCCCACGGCCAGACCACCTCGCGTAATGCGAGCGTCACAGCGTTGCGCTCACCTTCTCCCACGCCCAAAACCAACGGGGAAGTCCATGACGAAATCGAAGAACCCCCATCGGATGCGGAGGACAGTGCGCCAAACGGCGGTCCGTCATCCTCTGCACCGCCTGCGTTAGAAAAGCCCTCCCATACAGTTGCTTCTGAAGTCGTCAAGGCCGGTTCCGAGGACACGCACCCCGTCACACCCTCAAATCCCAACCAGCAAAACTATACGCACTTCCACAACAAGCGCCTATGCGAGCGCTGGCTCGACAATCTCTTCATGGTACTCTACGAGGATCTGCGCGTGTATACGATATGGCGCACCGAGATGGCACAGTACCGATCCCAGCAGCTGCTGTACAAGAAGTCGGCTGAGGAGTGGGAGATTCTGGGCGAGCTGGCGGAGAGACTGCACCACGAGGAGGAGGCGGTGGATGCGTATGAGAACTGTTTGCAGATGAAGTTCAGCCCGAAGGCGATGAGGGGCGTTCTAAAGCTGGAGGATGGGAGTGGGGGAAATGTGAGGGATGTTTGTGGGGCGTTGATCAGGCTGGTCACGTGGCAGTATCGGTGGTACTCCGAGGTATGTCTTCTATGTTTTTGCAGGGAAGCGAGAATTTTGCTAACGAGAATAGTTCTCGCCAAACCTGCTGTATAATATCCGCAAACTCATCGAGGAAGAGGGCGCCGTCAAAATCAGGAGTGTCATCCAGGGAACCAGCCTGCCGCAGCATGTGCTGGATCTCACGCATCAGTATGCAGCGTTGTGTGCTGCGTTCAGGAGCAGTGGGAGCGACGGTTGAGCGATGTATCAATGAGAAGGGGGAGCATTACGGCCTACCAATGTTGCTAATCCCATCATAACAACGTCCATGTGCGGAGAGTTTGGTTCAGCGGTCGAGACGATGTAGGGATATCCTGATACATGTTTAGTGGTGTATAATAACAAGTGACAACTCTGCTGAGGTCTCACGCAACGAAATTTAGTGTCCGCTGTCCATGTGACCGCAGCGCATCTTACAATCTGCTTTCCGGATGCTGGCAATTCGTCAACTTCAAGCATATTCATTATCATCACGAAGCGAACCACTTTGAGTCTCGTCACAAGCCAGACGTGCTTGCAACCAATGTATTCATTTTTGTCGTGACAAGATCCGAGTCCCATCAGGTCGCCCGTAGCATTTCATCATGCTTTTCCTCGCAATTCAATGAGACCCATGAACAGATATAAAAGCCCACGAATGAACACCATATGCTATCCACCACTCCATGCCGGACCAGAGGTTCCGCACAAACACGACAGCGGCGTGTTTAACGGTACGACTTCTGGTACTTGGCGCGGGCACCGGGACCACCGAACTTCTTGGGCTCGCACCGCCTGTTGTCGGCGACGAGGAGTGTGCGGTCGTACTGGACGAGGGCCTGCTTGAGCTGGTTCTTGGAGTGCTCGTCGACGTATTTCTGGTAGTAGGCGATGATGGACTTGGCGATGGCTTGACGGATAGCGTAGATCTGCGAGGTGTGACCACCACCGGAGACGCGCACGCGGATGTCGACATCGGCTATGCCCAGTGTTAGTGTTGCCCTTTATTTCATTGCTGCTTCATGCGGGTGCGGGTGCGCGCGTACCGAACTTGTCGAGACCGAGGATCAGGATGGGCTCGTAGACCTTGAAGCGGAGCAGCTCGGGCTGCACGAGGCTGAGGGGCTTTCCATTGACCTTAACGAGGCCCTTGCCAGCCTAGACATATCATCAGTATGATTGCCGTCACGGGTCCTGGCGTTCAATGTACCTTGCAGTGGGCGACGGCTGCGAGATGTTAGCTTGGGTTCGTGATGAGGCGCGCAGATGGTGGGGAATGCAGGAGCGTACCAGTCGCGGTCCTCTTCTTGCCGAAGCATTGCACGCTCTGGGTAGACATGGTGGGCGACTGTGTGGTTAGTTGCGTGCGGTGGTGATAGCGCTGTCGTCGTAAAAGCAAAGGTTCGTCGATGTCGAAAGTGTGGAAGTTGCAAATTGCTAAGCGAGCCAATGGGCGTTAGTGTGAGCTTTCTACGAAGCGTCAACCTTACGTAAGCCTGCAACCCTTGACGATTCGGCAGCGACCTCATCATTCCCTCACCAGCCTCATATTTGTTATTCTCGATGAATATGAAATAAGGCTGTGCTCCGTAGCCGTACTGGAGACGTCAATGGGAGCTTTCTAATACGTGCAGACGGAGCGGAACAGGGTCATAATCGTCGCACGTTCACCTACACATGGTATTGGAACAATCAGCAGACGACATGCCTTACCGACTGTACGTCTTCGGCAGCAATGGCGAAGGCCAGCTCGGGATTGAGGCCGCGGATATAGTCCAGAATCCCACGATCGCGCATTCTTGGCCTGCAGAAAAAGGCATCAGTGCTCTCTGCGGTGGTGATAATCACACACTTATCATTGCCTCTGACGGATCGTTGCATCATGCAGGCAGTACTGAGAAGTTTCAACTGGGTCCCGTATCATCAGGACAACCAAAAAATCATCATTTCAAGAGAACTGATAAGCTGGGTGTCAATTTTTGCGCGGCTGCTTGCGAATCTTCTGCCTATATAAGGAATGGAGCTCCCAAGATGGTTGATGGTTCAACCGTCACGACTATCTCAATCGAAGGCACAGATCACTGGGGCGAGGGAGCCTTCGGCACACTTGAATTACCTCAACCCGCCATTGACTTTGCTGCTGGTAATTGGCATTACGTCACCATCCTATCCAATGGTGACGTGCTAGGCTGGGGCAAGTCGAGACTCGATCAGCTTGGGCCGAGATTGTCAGCACAGCAGAGAATCACAAAGCCTACTCTAATCGAAGAGAATATCCCCTTTCGACCTGTCAAAGTTGTGTGCGGCAAAGAGTTCACATATCTGGCTTCAGATCCATCCGCAGGCGAACACCATCTGCTTGGTCGAGACAAGTTCTCCCTACGTAGCACAATGCCGGAAAACATCAAAGACTGGAAACAAATCGGAGCAACATGGCATGCGATATTTGTCTTATTTCGAAACGGCAGCCTTGCAGCCTGGGGCAAAGAGAACATGTGGAAGCTATTGCCTAAAGATTTGCCAGCTATCGAACAGATCGCAGTCGGTAGCGAACATGTCCTCGCTTTGACCAGAGATGGAAAGCTTATCAGCTGGGGCTGGGGTAAACACGGAAACTGCGGAAACCTGACAATGCTTGATGACGAGGTGAAAAACGACATGGTGAGCGGCGTCTGGAACAATATCGACATACCTGGGACAATCAAGGCCATTTGCGCGGGCTTCTGCACAAGCTTTGTGCTCACCGAAAATGTGGAGTGATGACCTGGTAGATCGTCATGTTATGAATCAGGTTCGACAACGAGGAGGGCAGATCACGAGGTTTGGTTGCATCCTCGTGATCTGCCCTCCACAAGCTACAAACGCCGAGCAACGTGCCTCAACACTCGCAGAATGCTTCAAAGTCGACATCCAGGATCACCATACCGTACAAGATGTCTATGGCCTTTGGCGCAGTCGGCGGCATTATATTAGTATGCTTTCTTGTTAAGGACCCCATCAACGCGCTTGACGAGGCACGCGGCTCCAAGGTTGAGTCCCGGTCGGTAATCCGCAAATTTTGGATGCTCGACCGGGAATCTAGATATCAATTTGCTCACAAAGATATAAGGCAACGAAGCAAACCCCAAAACTTGAAGCTCTTGCGAAATGGCGCAATGAGCGGTGTACTGATGTAAGAGCTCGGTGGCCGAATTTCTAGACTGAATAAAAAGTTCAAGACCTCTTTCGAGGAAAGCCAGAAAGCCAACGTGGTTGGAAAAAGCAGTGACGGAACGCGATGGCGCCTAAGTGATACAAGCGCTGGTCAACTTCGTCCTCGCCGCCATCGTCGAAGCTAGTCTTTAGGTCTACAAAAACTTTTGAGTTCATTCAGAAGTACTGTCTCACCTTTGTTGCCCACAACTTGCGCGTCCCGGACGTGGACGAGCAGAAAGTCTTCTTTAGCTCCTGGTACCACTTCACCAAGTACGACCTGATCACGTTCACGAACCGTAATACCAAGAAGATTCTCAGCAAAGTGAAGGAGTTGAAGCACAACGTATCTTCACAGATGCCCTTCAAGCCGGTCGAGTTTTTGGACAAGACTCGCCACCAAGATCGTGCTCTCTTCTCCGAATACGCTGTATTCTGGGCGATGCAGTAGTTGGTGGATCCGGAGGGGAAGTTCGCAATGGTCGATGAGGCGAAAAAGACGTACAACGCGTCGTTGAATGTCTTCGAGGATGAGCTAGCTGCCAGCCTGGCAAGCACGGGCATGAGCCAGTTACTCGGAAGTGCGCATTGACCTGGCGACGACTGCTAATGCTCACATGTGCAGCTCTTCACTTACATCACGGAGGAGCCCTTCATTTGCCTCGAAACGCAAGCGCTACTGAAGGAGCTTGAAGAGGTTGAGCCCGCCGTCGAGAAGTACAGTGCTATGTGGATGGAGCCGGAGGTGGCTATGAAGCGTATCCTCAACTGCGATCTGAGCGCCATGCTCTAGAACATCAAGCTCCTGTCCAATCCCACGAGACGCCTCTTCGATACGCTGGTGTGGAAATTGCATTGTTCCTCCTAGGGCAATAGAGTACTCACAGATCTTTGAAGAGGCATTGAGTCTTTGGACCTGCAATCCAATCTAGGCATATCATGCATGTTTACGACTTTATGGACAGCTTTTCATGGGACAAGGGCTTAAACAGTGTCAAGGATTGGTACGAGCAATACCCGTGGATGATAGCTCTTGGTGGCCAATGACGAATGTGGATTGAATGGCCTAAAGGAGTCAGGAAGTTACATAATGTACAAATACTTCGAATATGATCCACATAGCCGTTCTCCATAGCCTATGTTTGGTCAATTGGGCTGGTGTTAAACCGACCTCGCATAGCGCGCGTGGGCGAGACGTTCCAATACCATGTGTAGGTGAACGTGCGACGAGTCGATCAGAAGGTACTGATGGTATCCAACTAGGCTGGAACCGAGTGGGTACCTTTCCTCGACCGTCAGAGGCACCGATGGGACTGGTACAAGCTAGGGAAGGGGCTCTGGTTCGCTTCCAAGCAGCCTCAGTAGGTTCTGTCCTCCCCAAAGAGCTTAAGCCGCTGAAAGTTGAGTTTCAAGCGGGCCGAACGGGAGGCTTGAGGGTGTTCGTTTTCTTTTTTTCACTTCTTTTCAGTAGCAGAACTGATGTGTGTATTCTTTAGGATCTTCTAAAGCTGCTAACATTCACCATGAGGCGAATGCCACTAGTAACAGGTAACAACGACTATGCGATCTTTCATGTCAATATGATCTTAAACACAAGTTGACTGGGGCCTACACATGCCTGCCGCTAAGTATAAAATCTCGGCTGCAACTTTCGTGCACCTTACTTAAAAACTACTGGTCTCTTAAAATGACACATCACTCGACTAGTACAGGTGGATGATCTTCGTCTATCTCAATTGCCGGCACAACCTACCTTGTTGTGTTGGTAGCCCATCGGTCCCTTTCACTCTCCATTCATCACTAGAGACTCCCGTCACGGCATAGAACACGCCCCAGGGATCTCTCTTCTTCTTCATACCCAACAGCTTATTGTAGTTCCCTCCATAGAAGCTCTGCTGGAAGTTCGGCTCCTCGGTATCGGCCTCGTTCATGTACGCCCCGCTGCCTGGAGTCGCGTCACGCCATTTCTGCGCATACTCACTCAGCCTGGCATGACTCGCAATCATCTCCTCCGGCGTACCGCTCGGGACTATAGCTACCTGTATCGAAGCCTGTCGCATGCATGATAGCGTTCCGTAGATGCGGGTTGACCGCAGAATCTGCGCCCGGGTAGCCCGCTGTTGCATAAGACGGGTGATAGTCGACACTGTGGAAGCTGTAGTGCCCATCTTCGACCCACGTGCGTATGGAAGCCATTGCTTTGAGGAATTCCGGTGAGCTTGGATCCTCGAAGATGGAGTGTGGAAAGAGGCGCGAGGCGAAGCGGCCATTTCCAACCGCCTCGCCGGGACCATTGGGTCGAAATGAGTATGCAGGGTAGGTTGGCCACCAGCCGACAGTAGCCTTAATGTCGATGCCAACGTCGCGCAAGTCCTGCGTGATTGGAGCGACAAAATTGCTAAAGTCATCGGCAGACATTCCGGGTATGATCACTTGGCCAGTGAACGAAAAGATCCGTTCGGTCCTGTTGAAGATGGGGTTGGGGGCTTGAGTGGAGAGAGTATTCCAACCGATACCTTTTGCGTTATTTATGCGTACTAGATGCGCGAAATAGGCATTGATACCATTCTGGAAGGTTTCGTTCGTGGCCTCTGCGTACGCGGTTGTGTTGTCCATCCATGCAGCAATGTTCGCTTGCTCAAAGTCTACGTCCGTTTGGAAGTTGAGGTTCATCCGAGCAACAGAGATAGAGTCGTATGCTTTGACAATGGCTGATGTGACGATACCGTAGTTGCCTGAGAGGTCATTAGCATCGATGGCCCAAAGAAAAATAACAAGTGAGACTTACTCGGACCCCCTCCTCGAATAGCAAAGAAAAGGTCTTCATTTTTCTGCGGATCTGCGGATCTGCGTGGACAAACCTTCCATCCGCTGTCACAACCTCCAATGCCAGTACTTGATCAGCCATGAGCCCGAATTTGGATGTGATATATGAAAAGCCTCCTCCTTGCATGTAACCGCCGTAAGCACCGACCGTCGAGGAACCAGGAGCAAGTAGGGTAATATTTTTCCTCTCCATTTGAGGAAACAGTTCGTATTGCTCCAGGGCTACACCTACTCTGGCAGCCTTGCCCTCATATTCTCCAATCTGCACGGATGGCAGGTATTCAAAATCTTTCAGATGATGCACATACACTTGGAGCGCACCTCCTCCAGTATTTCGACCAAGGTAATCGTGACCTGTGTTCCTGTAATCTTCAGTAAAGATGGCACTATATTGAGGATTTACCATACTTGATGGTAAGCCGGATGTTACGGTTTCTCGCAAAGTTAACAGCAAGCTGAACGTGCTTCACCGTAGAGACATTCACAACATAAGCCGGGAAATACTCGATATGACAAGCAGAAAAAGGTGGAATTGTGGTGTTAGATCCAGGTGGGGACGCCCCAGGCACCGGGCATGGGTTTCCCAGTGTCCACTGGTTGAATGGTATCAAGGGATCTTCTATACTATTCTTCAATCAGCTCCAGCAAGAGACTAAGAAAAGTAAGATGGCATACACAAAAAGCGAGCTTCTGGATTGGTTTCGCCAAGCGGCACACTTGGTGGCATTTTCCTAGGTTCCAGAATAGCAAGCTGCTGCAGGGGGGACGGCCTTGAGTAATGCTCCCTCCAAGCTTGAGTTGAAAGCATTCCATCGATCGAGAGTCGGCCAGTTCCTATCGCCTGGGAAGGTCTTGCATTGTGCTTTGGGGCCGCCTGGCAGTTGACCAAACGTGATGTCGAAGTTGTCAGCAACATCATCGTCAGTGAGCTGAACGCTTTCATCTGGGAAATTGTATGCGACAATAATCTTAAACGTAACGAAGAGACTGAGACGAACACGAAGTGACAGCATTATGATATCTACGTAGAGCTCAGAGAAAATGCGCTTTGAAAGCACCTAAATCTGAAGAGGCCTTTTTATATCTTCCTGCTCTGGCCTTTCCAGCAGAATGTAAGATTATGGTCTTTGGGGGAATGGTTGGTGAGATAGATACGGACGGTTACAATGCAGCGCGTATACCGTTCAGTGCATGATTACGCCTGGCGTCGAGCCATGCATCGCAGCCCTGGTATGCCAATACTCCAGCGCCACAGGAGTCTCCTAATCTACTGGTCGCCGTGGGTATTCTACTGCGCATCAGAAAATGCAGTGTAAGCATTATGCATCCGAAGAAGTCTATTTGTCCGGGGACGTATGGCAGTAATACCGAGAGCGGCGCCAGACCACGATGTGTCGGTATGCACTGGTCCGACACGGGACGTGCATCCATTGTCGTGTTGGTGCACCTTAACCTGCGTATCCAAGCTCGTATATGCCGATCTCGTGTCGACGCAGCGTAAAGATATGGTCGGTCATGCGGTAGACCTGCTCTGATGGTTCGACAAAGCTTGGAAAGGTGGTCAATGACAAGTTAACTCGGAGCATCCAATAGGTAGGTACCGTAGTGCATGCATCGCCAAGATAGGAAAGCCAGGTCAGCGGAAGAGAGCGCCACGTTTTGCACAGGGCCCGTTTATGTGCCTGTTCAATGCATTTGGAGAAGAGTAGATATTTCGCAATAGGTAAGTCGTTGATAATGAGAAGGAAGACTGCATTTGCCGAGCTGCCTCAGGCCCTCTAGGTAGGTAGGTAGCGCGTGACCATCACTGGCGACGTTCGGCTGGCAATTCCACAACCTCAGTTATTGATATTATACCTACACATATCAATCGAAAATTCATTTATAATTGCATGCTGGACGTAGTTTAGGTTCAGAAGAGTTCTTTGTGTATTTCGCGCATGACGTCTAGCCTATAGTTCAGCTAAGTACCTACCTACCGTAGGTAGTGTGAGATCATCCGTATGTCTGCTCTTTCTCCGTCCAATTAAGCGACAGCGACAGCGACTCGGTATCCCCGATGGTTTGAGTGTAAAGATGCAGTGTCTATGGAGCAGACTAACACAACTCAACTCATCACAGTTTTACATTATCTGTTTGCAGAATACCTATAGTAGAATACCAAAAGCGATCCGTAATACCCAAAGACTCATCTATCCGCCATGGGCGCCCTTGTCCCCCAGATCCGCGCTCTCTACGCCAAAGCTAACGAGCAAACCCGCTACAAAAACTCATCAAGTATTCCGCGACCTCCAAGCCTCGTTCGACCACAACTAAGACCTTGTAATGCGCATTAATTGCATCCGGCGTATAGCCCCCGTTTCCACACTCCCAAACCCCCAAGACTGACATCCTCCCCAGTCCCTCCAAATACCCCTCGTTAAAACCGGCACCGACTTATCCATCTTCACCACCCTCTCTTCACACAAAAACCCCTTTTCTCTCTCCAAGCTCACAATCAACACTTTCGCAGCCCCAAAATGCTCTTCCACCTCTTCCGCGCCATGGCAGCCTTCAGCCTCATCGAACAGCCCTCAGCCGACACTTTCGCCGCATCATCGAACTACTTACGCGCTAGTTGACGTCCACGTATGCGGCGCGATAGCGCACGCGTGCGACATCAATCTACCTACTTCGTACACGCTCCCAGCTTGACTTGCGGAGAATAATGACGGAGACATTACTGACAACAAGAACTTGCCGTTTCACAAGACCCTGGAGACCCATCTCACGCCTTTTGAGTGAATGGAGTAGTATCCTGAGTAGATGGCGTCGCTGGGACATGCGATATCGCGATTCAGAGGGAAGGACACTGGGTGGACTCGTACCCTGTCGCGGCAGATATAGGCGATTTCAAGGCCTCTGCTGACAGCGCGTTGCTTGTTGACATTGGTGGCGGATTGTTGAGCGCTTGCCTTCAATAAGAAGGTCATTATTAGTACAGCGGACAGAATCATCGTGCAAGACATTCAAGCATTACTCAAGAGCGCGCCCGAGATTGAGGGACTGGAATTTTCAAGAACACGATTTCTTCAAGGAGCTAAGTTTTACTACTTAAGACATATTATTCTACATGACTGGACAGACGAAGACAGTATCCGGATCCTGAAGGCAGTAGTTCCAGTTTGGGACCTGACTCGTGCATTGTGATCGATGAGTTGTGTTACAGCTGTCGTGACAGGCTGCGTATAGCACGTGTATGAAATATCATACCAGAAGAAACTTAACTAACTTTGGAAAAGTGGATCTCATGGGCGGAGTCGAACGGGTAAAGAAAGATTTGGGATGTTACTAGACGCAAGTGGTCTACGTATTCTCGAAATCCATCGGTATGACGCAAAAGTGCAGAGCGTTATCATCGCGGCACCGAAGTAACGACAACGCGATGTCGTCCGTTCTTTGCCACCTCTTGTTCAGCTCATCTCTCCACTCTGATCATATTTTTCTTTAACATTACTGGCCCTGCAAATAATGTATGCTTATTGTATATCCATATAAGATATATTTCTAGTTATCTTTCAATAGGTCCTATGATCTACTGGGTCAAGATACGCGACAGCCTACGATGGTGGGGGACTGGACATATGAGCTTCTGGAACCTCATTCAACGCCGGTTGAAGTCGCGCGCACGACGTCGGTCGTCTTGATGTTTTCCTGCCACGGGGTGTATGCTATCACCACGATAATCGAGTCGGTGTTCGGAACGAAGGTATTGATCAGATGATCGTGATTGTTGGTGGTGACCACGTTCGTATCGAGCTGATCGAGATGCTTCATCATAGGAATATCGCGTGTCACGATGCCGATACTCAAGGTCCTGATAGTCAGCCCAGGATCGGAGCTCCGTGCCGTTGTGGGAGTGTAGATCGTTCTCTCCACGCTTAAGGTGATCGTCTCCACGATCTCGAGCATGGTCGCGATTGCTTTGTCGGTCATGATGGGACCTACGGGGCGAAGCAGAACGATCTCGGAGATAAGAGTGGGATCTTTTAAAAGACCTCTCACGAAAAGAGTAATCTCTAAGTCTCGAATCAAGACGCCGGTCGCGGTTACTATAGTCTTCGATGTCCTCGCGCTCGTTCTGGTACCTCGCCGGGGCTCGAGCACGCTCGCTGTGGGTAACGGGATCATTCCTTGCTCCTGATGCAAGGGACGGTTGCGAGCCACGAGGGTGTGTTTCGGTCAATTCCTTTCTAGAGTTTGTTGGAAACCTTGCTCTACTCAGCAAACGATCGCGTGAACTGTCGTGCCTCTGATCGGGATCTTCCCGATGGCCAGCTTCCTTGTAGTCGTCACGAGGCCGGTAAGGAGACCGTGTGCGCTTACGCTTTCGAAAATCATCCTCGAACCTATCATCGTCGCCGGCCTTTTCGTTTCCGGTCTTTTCGTTTCCGGTCTTTTCGTTTCCGGTCTTTTCGTTTCCGGTCTTTTCATTTCTTGTGGGGAGGTGTGTATCGTTGCGAGGCGGCAAGGGGCATTGGAACTCTCTAGCAGCGCTACGTCCAACATCTTCCGCCTTAGTCGTGAGATTCTTGGGAGCGGCCACCGTCTCTAGATCTACTGGTATATGCTGCGTCGACCGCGATAAGCCTACGGCGTCGACCGAAACGTCTGGCTTCGGCTTCTGGATTCCCAGTGCGGGCATGTCCACTGGCGTAACTTGAGAGGACTGTTGCTGGAACCCTGACAGATTCGGACTGCCGTCAGCTGAAGTATTGGGGAAATAACCTCTTCTAGACCCCCCGAGAGGTTCTAAATTCGCCGCAGATGCTTGAGATTCCGGGCCGCTCTTGCGACGCCGCTTGCGTGGCTCCTCGTCGATTTCTCCCGTTGCAATGGAATCGCGGCCTTGTAGCTCACTCTTGCCGAAAGGTGATGGCTGTGGAACAGGCTTGTTTAGCATACTCCGCTCGTTGACCATACGAACGGACTGCTCCCGCGTAATAACCTGGTGCAGAGAATATGGCATCGGAGGTTTTTTCGGCAACGCCTTGAACTTCGCTTGCCATTCCTGGGCCAATGCGAGAGCTCGTGCACTGGTCTCGAGGCGCGTTCGCGGAGAAGGAGCTCTCTTTATGGGTTCATGGGAGTCTTTCACATTTCGTCTGTTTACAATTGGCCCAGTCGCAGCGGTTCCCGTCGTGGAAGAAGGCGGCTCTGCGTTCGGTAGGTAGGACACGCTTGGCTTCCCGACCTGGGCTGAAGCAGTATCTGACAATGTCGCATTGACCTTAGACTCGGTGTGGCTGGTAGTTGTTTGTGCCGTACTCAAGAGCGGAGCGCTGCGGCTGTCCTTGGCACAAGAGGAAATTGGAGCCATATCGTTCACGCTCCTCACCTCATGGGCTGGTGACGCGCAGGCCTTCGTGCTGGAGTAATCCGCCGGATTTCCGAAGCGCCTGCGTTTTCCGAGAGGCTCAAGATTGGCCGCGCTGGCTTTGGGACCTCCGCCCATCTTGTATACGGTGAGGTTGCTGTGTGGAAGATGCGACCTTTATATACGAAGCGTGAGAAAATTGCAAAAGTTGCAGTAGGTTTTCTTGAGTGTAGTAAAGAAAGGTGGTGAGCAGACGCGAGGAAGAGAGGGGAGATGGCGAGTTGGAAGGAACGCGTCGGTGAAGCGCGAGTTATGACGTGTTTTGGAACAATAGGGAAGGCACGACTCACTCACTCCTTCATCACGGTGTGGACTCGTTCAAGGTTTGCCCATGTATTCGCATTTACCGTGCACTATACTGAAGCCAAAGAAAAACAAGAACCGTACTGAAATCTCGATGATTGCCACAACTCGCATGGCGAGGAAGACCAGCCAAGCCGGTATATGTTTGGAGAGGACCACAAACCAGCCTCCTTCGCCTTCAGCCTGTATTCAAAGACTACCGCCGCCGTAGAACGGGTCTTCGATGCATGAAATGCAGTCTCATCTGACGGTCTTCCCAGATGTAGACAACCAGCGTACTCGCCCGTTGCCTCTGACTGAAATCATTTTTATGCTGAGGATCTGGAGACTGTATGCGGTCCTTCCGACTCAGGGAGCGCATCATCCACCCGAGAAGAGAAATCCCTTTTGATCGGGGCAAGTCTTCCCAGGCTTCGATGCGCGTGTCGGGTTGGTCCAGGTTGGCCGTCTAACCTACGACTGCGATTTGATGCGGAATTCAACAAGATGCAAGCCAAAATCCGCCGAACTCGACAAAAAATGAAGCCTGTGTCCGATAACCGAACCCTCAGTAATGGATCTTGCCATTAAAAAACAGGCGAGACGCGAGCATGCGTACATACTAACAGAATGAAAAGTATCAACAAGAAGGAGATCGTGCTAAAAAATTGCAATGCGAGCGTACGTGCATACTGAAAGAAGTAAAATTATTAACAAGAACACTGGCAAAGCCAAGATAAACATAACTTGCAAAAAAAAAGAAAAAGAAAAGAAAAAGAGATGAGACTATTAGGCAACGAGGGAACTGAAAGCCTAGTCTTTGAAAAAATTTGTCACTCTGTTGAACACCGCGCGGCTCATTTTGTTATTGTTCTTTTTTTTCCTCTTCTTCGCGGACTCATCTTCGCTTCCGTCATCAATGAAGTCGCTGAACTCATCGTCCTCGTCGTCAGTTACGAAAGTCATTCGCTCGAAGCCAGCCTTGCGTGAGTTGTTAGTCTTACGCTGGCGGGAACTAGAGCCCGCTGCGTTTTTGACTTCCTCGGCGACAGAGTCCTGGCGCTGTTGTCGAGACTTCTTCTGCGCTGGCTTCATTTCTTCTTCGTCTCGCTGGCGTTTAGTACCCTTTGACTTAGTTTTGGTACCCGGGTCGAGGTCCTTCGCTTCAGATACTGACTGCTGAGTCGCAGTCTTTGTGGTTGTACCTTCTTTTTTTGATGCTTTCTTGCCTGGAGCAGTAACTCGAGCTTTCTTATGCTTCGGTTCCTGATCTTCCTCGTCATCCCTCTTTCGCTGGCGTTTTTTTACCTTTTTTATAGGTTGATGAACCGACTCTTCATCAGTTGCAGCCGTGGCTACCCGTTTGGAGGGATAAGACGGCTTAGGAGTGGCCCCTACAGAGGTCCTAGCCTGGACAGGGGCGGACACATTCTCGATTGGGATTGAGCGGTCACCGTGTCGAGCCTTCTTTGATGAAAAGTTCGCTTCGTTTCCAGCCTCTTCATCCTCGTGGTCCTCTCGCTGACGCTTAGTTCCCTTCCGTATGGGTGGAGCATCGTCGCGATCATGCCTACGTCTAGGCGACCTAAGCCGTGGACGTATCGGACGCTCGCGCGGCTTGAATTGTGGCCGCTGTGAGCCACCCGTACGCTCTGCAGTAACCTTCCGAGCGTGGAAATCTGCAATTTTCCCAGCGATATACAGGTAGTCGCCAATCTTCTCAGGACGCACTACTATCCCATGGCGGTTGGCGATGCTAAGCAGAGTCTTTCGCTGCTCCTCAGGTCGAAGTTTTGTCCGAAGTTCATTGGCATCTGGTGTCTGTTGATGGTGATCGATCAACAATTCTGTGAGCATGCCATAGTCGTGGTAGTTCAGAGATTTGGAGTCGTTGCCGATCATTAATTTGTCGACCTTTTCCTTGACCCAGAGCTTGCCGATAACTTCTTGCTCCAGAGTTAGAAGCTGGCAGGACCACACCTGATCGTTTACGGAGAGTACTTCAATGTAATCCGCCAACAGATCAGACTTCGGAATCTCCAGACCTCGTACCATTAGTTCATTTCGGAGCTTCTGGTGGGGAAGGAGGGTGTATGCGTTCGCGTCCCGCATGTGCAATGGATCATGGTACACATGCGGAAGCCCAGGGCTGCCTGTTGGTCGCGGCGATTGAGACTGGATGACTTGCTGGCCACGCCCGCGTTGCGTGGACTGCTCAGGCTGTCGCTGGTGGATTGGCGTGGGATGCTGTGACGGCTTTGAAGAGGCTTCGGGCACTGACTTCTGGGGAGGTTTTGAAGAGCTCGCAGGCACAGGATGTTGCATGTGTGCTTTGGGGCGCTCAGTTCGGGGGACATCTTTCTTACGAGCCGTTGCCTCGGCCGGCTCTGGATCTTTGCGCCACTGGATGACCTATAACGATGTGTAAGTTGAAGCATGTAGATGACTAGAACTAGAAGATAAACTTACAGCAGCAAGGGGCGCATTGGAGTAGTCAAGTTCACGCACGCGAGCGAAGTCCTCGTCCGACCATCCGTGGAGCTTAGGAGACTGTGGGGTCCAGTCGTTGTCTTTAACCTCTGTCCCATCGGCATATCGAAGCGTAGAGGCGGGCGCGGGAATGGACTCGGACTGGAAACCGGTCGCATGGGCGCAAGTTGACGCCGCGATGCCAGAACTACCAGCAGCGGGCGAACCGCCAGTAGCGGAAGGTGAAGATGCTTTGAGCGGGGCATTGGCGGCGGCGGCCTCGCGCTCAGCCTTGCGCTTTGCCTGTATGAAGTGTCAGTACGAGGTGGGTTCAACATGTGTAGGTATACTGACCATCAACGCCTTGTACTCGGGCGAACCGATCTTGATCTTCTTGACAGGTTGACCGGACATGTTGAAGACGGCTCTGGCAAGATTTCTCGGTCGATTAAGAGATTGTTCGAGTATCTGGGTCGAGGCCAGTTGCGCGGTCGAGGGTCGGATGTACGGAGAGAGGCTGCAACAATGTGCCAGGCAGGAAAGTGCAAGCTGGGAAATGTTGTATGGCTCGGGATGTTGGGCGTGCGAGTGGATGTGCTCAGCAGAGTGCAACGGGTGATGTTAGATCCAGAGTTGCGCTCGAAGGCTTGTTTTATCTGCTTCGCTGCGGGAGCTCTGTGAAAAAACCTGTGAGCGTGCTCGAGCCCCGCCCACCGCCGCCTGTCTAGAGGCAGAAGTGAAAGGGTTAATTACGGGCCATAGCATTGATAGGGCACTGGTCGGCCGCAGCAAGGGTTGAAAACGAGGGTATGGTTCAAATCAGGATTGTCGACCATCTTGAATGTGTACCGTCGCTGGAATGAACATGTAGAGGAGATTACAATTTGCATCATCTCCGGCATTCGTGACATTACTACATAACTTGGCTTATGCGAGATGTGAATATATAAACAGAGTTACGTCTGATATACTACCGGAGAATACTACAAGCTTTCTATATGAGCATGCAGAATAGCTTGGTACGTTCACACAAAGCAATCAACAATTGATTGTGCAGCAGCTGGATGTATATAAATTACGTTCAGGTCAAGCATCACACATGAGCGCTGCTAGGTGTAACTCAATACATGATCTGGAGAATTTTATTGGGATATCATGGCAACAAACGACCTAAAAATTCAAAACTCCAACTCCATCGTGAGGGGCATCTCCCCGGGTGTCATTCCTAAACGCCCTGCAGATGCAAAATAAAAACCCTGGATTGGCTTGAACACATGCTACCTTGTCTTAACTCATAATGACTTTGTACACGCCTGAGCAAACAAGAAAGCCGAATGCCCAAGGAACCGTGCACTACCATGTCTTGACTCATACTGACTTTGTACCCGCCCCTCGTGAGGATCAAGACAGTTTACAAGCGTAATCTGTGATAGCGTGAGCAGCTTATCGACAGGAGTGAATGTCAAACATACCGTTGAAGACTTTAGTACGCGAATGTGACGTACTTTCCAAGTTCCTTCTTCCACACCCTGACATAGAGTCGCTTCTTGCCATCGTCTTCGCTCTCATAGTCGGCGTCCTCATAGTCGGTGTCTTCATCCATAGGCTCTTCGTCGTCTTGCTCGTGCTCCTCGTTTGTTTCCGTATGGGGAGATCTAGTCTCATAGCCACTGTCGTGGTGATTATGATCCGTAGGCGCCTCGCTGTTATTATCTTCATCAGAAGAAGACGAAGACGAAGAGGCAGAGGCAAAGGCGGAGCCGGAACCGGAACCGGAGGAGGAGGCGGAGGAGGAGGAGGCGGAGGAGGAGGAGGAGGAGGAGGAGGAGGAGGAGGAGGAGGAGGAGGAGGAGGAGGAGGAGGAGGAGGAGGAGGAGGAGGAGGAGGGAGATGATTCTTCATCAACCTCCATCTTGGCCAAACCCAAGCTAGACACCCAGAAACTCAGCCGCAGCCTCAACACAAAGTTGCTGATCCCTGCAAGCGCATCTGGCGTTGCGATGCCAGCGGCAACGGCTTCATGCTCCTGCTGAAGGCGGGTCATGTCGCCGATGCGGTATTGTAGCGCAAGGGTGTGCCCTTGTCGAAAGTAAATTGCCTCTGCGAGCTGGTGCACGGCTGGGCCGGACGTGGTGCCGTTACTGATGGAGGACATGTTGATTTGGAGATCCTCTTGGCCGGGGAAGACTTCGGCCGCGAGCTGCATTAGCTCGTCGAAGCTCTTAGCCTTCAAGGCTGTGAGCTGGGTGCATGCTGGGATGGCGGCAGCAGCAGGGAGAGAGCTAGCGTTGCTGGTGGAAGGAGCGGAGGGGATAGGGTAGTTGAAGGCGTTGATGTGAGACATGATGATGGTTTTGGAGAAGGTTTGAGAGGTGGATGATGCAGTGGTGTTGTTAAGAGCGGTGAGGAGTTGAAGGGGTAGTGTTTGTGGGAGTAGCTGTAAGCTTTGTGGGTATTTTGGAAGAGGAATTGGTAGTAGTATTCAGTCTTGAATTGGATTGAAGTTGGGATGGAGAGACCAGATATGGACGAATTTCGATGGGATTATATATGCCGTGGGAGCTGTTGAGACAAAAAGCTATTTCGCTACCACAGCATCAATGTAACGATAGCCGTTGAGGTCTCGTCCTTCGTTACCATAGTTCCAGTGTCACGATTACCGTTGAGTTGAGATGGAGCACACATGTACCATGGGGTCCGTGTGGAGACTGATTCGTACCAGGAAGCACCATCGCAAGCTTGAGCGCACTATGAGTCTCTTCCTGTCGTTGTGATAGGCTTGTTTACCCCAGGATACACTGTAGTGAGTCAGGCTATTCGCGGATTTTCGTTCCTCCACCCGTAGACTGGGATAGTCGGAAGGGAAGAGGAGTCAGGAGTGGATCCACGAATTATGCGTCGAGCGATACTCCGTCGGAAGTACCAGCGCAGCATACTGATCCAGCAGTACAGAACTCTCAGACCGGCAAAGATAACAGCAGAGGCTCTCAAGATTCCGCGCATTTCGGTGTTGATTTAATCAGGTCTCGGAAGAACAGTTCCGTGCGCTTCTGATCTCATCGGCGCAAACCTTCTGCGACATTCCGCATACATCTACGATGGATTCCGAGAGCGTTTGAGATGGGCAGTGGCCCAATGTATTGGAGACGCCTCGTGGATCACGAGCCAGTCTCATAGCCATGGCTGCCAAATGTTGGGAGTCGCTTCTCAATTACCGATGTCAGCAAGTGGCTCAAAAAACACAAGTTAAGCTTGTTTAAGTGCAATAAGAACCTTTCTGATGTGAGCCATGCCAAGCAGACATACATTGGAATCAGAGGCTGCAAATTAACCATCGTAGATGGGATGCTAGCAGATATCACAGAGGTGCCGGCAAGGAAGGGCAGATTTGCAATGGACCCGAGTGTCAAGATAGGGGGCGCTATAGGACATGTCACCGTCTCGTCCTTTCAAACCCCCTAGATATATCCTACCGTAGATTTACAACCTCATCCTAGTGCGTATCCTGTTCTAGTTCAAGTCCCACGATGTCCTAGACTTTCTCTTGCAAGCAGTTCGAGGGTTTGAAAACACCCAGCCTGGTCCTGGCATTTCGATGGGAAAGACTTGGGTTCTGGTAGAGCCTCGAGCACCAGCGCAGAGTCTTGACGTTGAAAAAGCCGTTGTGTCGCCGGTTACAATATTTTGGCCCATGGGTCCCAACGGCTGTACCTAGTGGCCTTCGTGGACCCTGGGTTGTCGTTGTTGGAACCGGCTGACGGAGAAACCTGACCTCCGACGACTCTGGACCCGCGGCCTCGGCGTTTGGCGCGAGACAACTTGTAGACACGCAGCATTCACTCGAACCCCGCGCACACGACACTCGGACTAGCCCTGCCTTTCGATACGATTTTATGACCCCAGAACTGTAATTCATAACGCGCTAAATCGATATCCAATAATCTCTCTATCGTCCGCATACCACGTTCACGTAAGCCCCTGTGGCACCGCACCCACGCGAACCGCAACAAAGACTAGAGGAATACATATAACCCGCGGACAAGATGGGCGGATACATTTCGAAGTTTAGCGCTCTCATCTGGTCCAAGAAAGAGATTCGGATATTGATCCTTGGGCTGGTATGCGCGACCCTGCTGTACCGCAGACGGCGTAGGCGCTGATTACAAATATGAATAGGACAATGCGGGAAAGACCACACTGCTGTACAGATTGAAGGTTGGAAACAATGCCTCAAGATAATATAGGGTTGTTGCGCTAATACCGGGGCTAGATTGGTGAAGTTGTCACCACGATACCCACGATCGGCTTCAACGTGGAGTCGGTCACGTACAAGAACCTCAACTTTAATGTCTGGGTACGCTACAAGATTCCAAAACCTATCTGACGTCCAGCATTACTCATTTCGTCCAGGATCTCGGAGGTCAAACCTCGATCCGACCATACTGGAGGTGCTACTACGCCAACACCGCCGCCGTGATCTTCGTCATAGACTCTACCGATATCGACCGTCTCTCGACCGCTTCCGAGGAGTTGTCTGCGATGTTGAACGAGGAAGAGCTGCGGGACGCCGCTCTGCTGGTGTTTGCAAATAAACAAGATCAGCCAGGCGCCAAGGGCGCAGGCGAGATCAGCGAGGCGCTGCGGTTAGGAGAGTTGAAAGACCGGAACTGGAGCATAGTCGCATGCTCGGCTGTTGACGGCCGGGGTGTCGACGAGGGCATGGATTGGCTTGTGGTAGGTGCAGCGACACTCTTCCGAGACAGTGGATGCTAATACACCCAGCAAACCGTGAACCAGGACCAGTAGGCCCGCGATCATATTTGGGCATGGCGTAATTTGGAAGAGGGTACGACTTCGAGTCCCCAGCATGGCGGAGTTTCGGCGTTCGCATAGGCAGCGGCGGGCAGCGTTTGGCACTTGGCCGGAACAATGCAAGTAACACGTATATATCCCCTACATGTTCCCAACACTATCAAATACTCACCATTCTTGATGTATTTCCCTTTTGCCTCGCAGACCACCAGGCGCTGTTTCCAAGCATGCATACTCAGTAACACTCCAAGAAACTTTTCTAGATGAATGAGATAGGTACTGGAGATTAGGCGGGAAGATTGAAAGTTGGCGTCTGACAATCTCTCGTGGTCGCTTGAAGGAGAGGCTCAAATCGGAAGCAATTGAGACGACGGACCACGGCAAGTCATCTAGACCATTCGGTATGATGGCCGCGGAAGATCTGAGCAGGGGTATGGAGCACGGCGTCTGTTGGTTGGCCGGGTTCACAGGCCCCACCCGAGCGGCTGCTCTTCTTATTACACACTGAGTGCAGTGCTGTAGCGTAGTGAAAACACATTCGGTAATGTGGCGACCTGTGAAGACAGGACCAAACTCGAGCATTTAAGGACGGCTCGACTTGTACTGACCGCACCCCCCTCGTTCAACCTCACCCGATCGAACCTGAACGACTATGGCGGTCATCTTCGCGAGACTGTTGCCAGCCTTGATGCGGAAGCTAGCTCCACCGACGACAATATCCGGCATCCTGCTATGCTTCGCCTTGCCTTACTGCGCCAGGTACTGAACAACACCTCCTCCGATGCCGCCATTAGCCTTTGTCAAACTGCCTTGCCTGGCATTGCAAATAGCCCAAATGTCGATTTCCCAATGCAGGACCGATCCAGCAGTGGCCCGCCTCCGTCCGGCCCAACGCCAACACTAACAGACGCCGAATCATGCGATCCTCAGTCCTACCGTACGCCTGAAGCATCCGTCAAGATCGAGATGAGGCGTAGTTCCGAAGTCGCAGCGGACGAAGCCCGCGCTTGCCATCCACGGATTCAAGAAACCCCCAGCTGACCACCGTGCCCAAGGCCAAGCGCAAACTTCCCACGCTGAGCGTGGAAGGCTTGGGACGATATGTTAATGGAGAATGGACGACCGCAGACTGTTTTTCCAATGTCTGGAATCGCAGCAACGTGGAGCAGGTGGACATACTTTGCCGTCTTGGCCTCGTGGCCCCCAGGTGCGTTGGTCAAGAACTACCTACCAGTGCGTTTTCGGCTTTGACGACGCCCGCCACCACCCATACCGTCTCTGATAGCCTTGGCGTCTGTCCACAACTCACGAGCTACCTTCGAATCCAAGGTCCCAGACTTGCAGTCATGCAGGGAAACACCCCGTGGAGAGTTCCTCGAGATCCGATCGTATCTAGCCAGAGACTGCAAGCAAGTCTAGTCGGACCCAGGTGCCGACAGGCTTGGTTTGAAAGGGGAACAAAGTAATTCCAATTGGAAGAAGCAGAGGCGGTCATCTTTGTCAATGAAGCTCAATGCAAGCCCAAGGCCGAGAAAGACAAGCAGTGGAGACAAAGGCCGGAGGAGAGAAAACGAAAGATCGCTGATGATGATGATGATGATGATGATGATGATGATGATGATGATGATGATGATGATGATGATGCGACCATGAGGCAGGAGGACAAGGAAAACGTAGAACCGCATGCTGGACTTTGTACATCCCACGGAGTCTTCATAGCCAGCACGATGACTTGGGCCAACACGAAGGCCAATCCGCCCCTTCTGCAGGGGTGCGGCAGAGGAGGAACAGGCGGATGCGACACTTCTCGCGTTTGGTCTCCCGCAGCAAGACTCTACCAGCGAAGACCCTTCTGCAGAAGACGCCGAGATGCTGGACGCAAACACGTCAGTCCCGTGCATCTGCCTCACCGCCACGTAATCCAACACGCGAAGGTCCAAGCTGAGCAAGACTCTTGCAAGGTGCATCAAACTGCTGTATATGTGTGACATTCCGCCTCTTCCCCCTGCTGTCCGCCGTCTCCGGTCGGCCATGGAAAGCACTAGGTACTGCCCCTGAGTAGACGGCTTGAGGGTGCTGGATACCACGAACAAGAAAACAAAAACTTTAAAAACAAAGCCACTTTGCTTCCCCTCATTCTAGGACAGCACTGCCAGATTACGGCGCCAAAAAGGACCAGAAGAAAATATCTACGGGACGCCCTCTTTTTCCCGTTTTCTTTCTCCACCACAGATTTCGCTCTGACGCTGATACAGATGCTGATGCCATCTTGTCACGGCCTCTCGCGACTCAGTGCCTCAGGCGGATCCTCCATTTTCTTCTTCTTCTCCCCCCCCCGCGCTCCGATGGGGGCGCTTCTTCTGCTGCTGCCAGCCCCTCGCCTTTCCCAGGCTCTCCCTTCTTCGCCATGTTCGCTTCTACTTTTCGTTCAACTTCCCGCCTCGACCCCTGCTCCTCCAATTCCCAGCTAATCGAATCCACAGCCCTCAACATCGTCCGCGCGTCCTCGAGGTCCTTGATCCACTTCTCCCGCTTCTCCACATCCTCCTGCGCCCGGCTTCTCACGCGACTCTCGAACACGTTGACCTCGTTCTTGAACTGCTCTTCCAACTTGGCCAGCTCCGCAATAATCAGACTAGGATCGTGACCCTCCGTATCGGACACAGCGGGATGGCGCGCGAGCCACGCCTCGCGCGGCGCCTGCGACTCCAAGGCCGCTTTCTGCCGGAGCCAGTGCTCGCCGGCGAAGATGCGGCGGTCGGCCTCGTCGGCGCTCGCGCGAATGCGGTTGTAGGCGATGGCCAGGAGTTGCAGCTCGCGGATGCGGACCTGCTTTTCTGCATTGTCGGGATGCGCAGAGTGCACGAAGGCGTACTGTTTCTGGGAGAGGTGGTGGGCGACGAAGTCTGCTTCTCGGAGGAGGGCGTGTCTTTTGCGCACGCAGTCGTTGATTTCGGACTGGACGGAGGCGGCGTCTAGGGCTTGCAGGTGCTGGGTCCAGTCGGGCGCGGGGATGTAGTACGCGGCGTTTTCGGGGGCGGCGGGGTCTGTGGCAGCGCTGCTATGTTCTGCTGCCGGGGCGGAGAGGATGCCGAATCTCTCGGGAGCGTCGTAGACTTCGGCGGGGAGGTTGTAGGCGCGGAAGACGCCGTTGTGGCGGATGTAGCCTTGGATGAGGGGATCGAAGTTCTGCATGAGCATCTTGTCCCAGAAGATGTGGTGGAATTCTAGCATGCGCCGTCGCCGCTGGCGGTCCAGCTCTTCCATTGCTTTTTGGCGCTCGCCGGTGTACTGAAAGTATGCATGGGATGATATTACTCCCGCGCACGCGCCAATGTTGGTCATGCCCATCATGCGCGTCCACCATGATACGGTAGGTCTCCGCATGAACAGCGTGGGCAGGAAGGCTACGATGCCCGCCGCTGCTCCAGCCAGAGCTCCATCTTCCACGGTATACTGCTCCGTCTTCTCGTAAAGCTTAGGCGGTGCGGGATTCTCAACCGCCTGCGAAACCACAATAGTCGTGAAGCTCTCATGGTAGTATGCATTGGCAGCCGCGGCCACCCCAATCGCCCACAGTCCCAGTCTCCCCGACGACCTTATGAACAGCGCCGCGCCCGAAGCCGTCCTTTTCGGCGTGACGCGCCGCTGGTACCGCGCAGCAAAAGTCGCATAGCCCGCGGCGGCGGCCGTCGAGGAGACGACGGCGTACTGGAGCGTCGCGTTTGCGCCCAGGGGATCGGGTCTCTTGGGGACGACATGGTGCTGGCCCTCTCCTGCAGTGTTGCCGTCAGCATCGCATCCCCCACGCGCCACGCAAGCTCCAGCTCACCAGGTGGGATAAACAGTCGCAGCACCATTGCGCGGCACAGCTGCGCGGGAACATCCGCAGCGCAGGCGGGCACGCGGTGGGAACAAGCAGCCACCCGCACCGGGGAAAGGTGCAAGGCTGAAGCAGCGATCTCGGCATGGTGTGTGGGCGCAAGGCTGGGCTCGTGACTGGTCTGCGGTACCGTAGGTACCGTACCTACATCCTTCGCTCAGCTGCAGCCAGACGGAGTCACAGCAAGGTTGTGCGGGGCTCGCATGGGGGCCGGAAGGATCGTGGAAGGACGGTCTCGGTAGGTATGGGATGTCTGTAGCTGTGCGTGCAGAGCCTGTAGCTTGTCGTCCCGAGGCCTGGATGACTTGTCCACTTGGGCCCCCGCCGGGCCCCCGCCCTGCTTCGACACGTGATGCGCAGCAACGCGTAGACCGAAGCCTTCAGCGTACCCGGAAGCGTGCAGTAGGTCCGATGCACGTCTACCTGGGGCCAAAATGGGAGTTGCCCACGTTGGAAGCACTGGGAGCGTTTGGCCACCACGGTCCGGACGACAAGGACGGAATTCCACCTACGATTGCATTGCACTCGAGGCATTAAGCTACCATTCCCACCCTACCACCCTCCCAGTTTCCCAGCCCGAGCAAACCATTCTAAGGCCAGAGCACACGTCCGACACGTATTAAGTATACAACATGCCAAGTCCAAGTATTCCAAAAACCGCCCCAAGCGAGAGAATACCACAACACCGCGCTAAACTTTGAATGCAGATCCGGGTCCCAAAAAAATTACGAAATAGGGACAGCAAGACTGACAAAAGAAATATATAACGTGCGCGGGAACGTCGGGAACAGAGCTGGAAATATCATCAGAACACCGACCCACTATTAAAACTTCTTGTTCTTGAGCAAACGCAAAAGGCCAGCCTTGAGGTCGGAATCAGAATGGGAACATCGTCCGAATAATCAGACACGAGTTGGGGTGTGGAATCGTCCCGACCGTCGTTCACAATAACGTGCCCCACGTCGCGATACTATCGCTTGTTGTGCATGAGTATGCGCATGTCTTCGGTCCGAAGGAATTCGAATATCCCCTCGTTGAGTCGGTCTAACCCATCCTTGAACAGATTTTCGGTCCCTGCTGTATTCGTCATGATCGTAAATGTGCGACAGAGGACGTCTTCGGTGCTCAACCCCACAGCATTACTCATGCTCTTCCATTTGAGCCGCATCATCCTCAGATCGTTCAACGCTAGAAGTCGCTCTACCATCTCCGTAGCCGGCACAGCCGGCGAGTACGCAAAGGTGTGACGAAGTTGCTGAATCTTTCGACGTTCGGTAATCCACGTCAATAGTATCTTGGAATGGAGATCGTAGAGCTGGCCCGTTTCCTTGCGGTAATGCGCGGTGCCATGGTGCCACAGAGATTCGATCTTGTGCAAAAGTACACTTTCGTCTGGCGGCGACGTTATTCTAGGGAACAGATACTGCATTAGAGAGCCCAGGACTTCGCACTGTAGGAGACCAAGATCCAATTCAGCAAACGCCTGAGCAGGCATTTGAGCGGCGTCCTGAAGGTGACTTCTTGATATGGGCGCGGCATGAGGTGCATAGGCGGTGGGGACTGCTGGTATCAGCGGGGCATTGACCATGTGGTGAGCACGAGTAGCGGGTACAGGCTGGATATACTGCGGTGGCGCTTGTGATGTAGGTCCGGCGCCGTTCTGGGCAATGGGTGCACCGCTCGGACGAGGAGACTGATGCAGATGCGTTGACGGAGCGATGGCTGGTTGCGCTGGGTGCATCGGCTGAGATGTCACCGATGGCGCGATCGGAGTGCTGGACCTGCTTGATCGCTGCCGGGTAAGGCCCGTACGGTGGTGGTGGTGGTGCATGATGGGTGTATTTGACCGGCTCGTCGGTTGAGGTTGCGCCTGGATCGTGTGTTGCGATGGAACCGGAGGAGGCTGCACGTGTTGTACTGTAGGCGAATTCCGAGCGCTGACTCCATTGCCCACCACTGGCGAATTGATCGCTTGGAAGGCGGGCGCTGATGTGGACGCAGTGACGAGAGGTGGCGCCTTTGGTGGGGTAGACGCTTTTGGCGCCATTGGTCCTCCGTGAAATGGGCTGGAATCGTAGGGACTGCTGTAATTGCGCCCATTTGTTGGCGGCGCAGGGGCAACTGCGTTCAGTGACGGCGATAGCCTGACCGGAGGCGTCGCATTAATGGACGTGAAGCTCCCGGTGTTGACTGCCGTGAAGCCGTTGGCGGGCGGGGTGGGATTGGGCGTCCTCGCTGTACCGTTCAGATCATTGCTCGACAACGTGGTCAGCTGCGGTCTGGTAGAATCGGATGGTGTGGCGCCAGTAGTCGCCGAGTGTCCTTTGGAGTGGCTGGAAGGGAGGCTTGGCATGGGTGGGACGTTTTGAGAGTTGTCTGAGACAGGCCCGTCGGCAACAAAGGAAATGATGGATTTTCGCGGACTGTTCCGCGAGCTGGGCATCGTGTGGCTCTGGTAGCGTTTTGCGGCAGGCGTGACCTCCATCTCGTCACCATCCGAGAGGGACGCATATGCGGAGCTCTTGCGCTTCTTGCCGTTGACGGGCTTGACAGCGAAGTCGGCTCCGGCCGTCGTGGGACCATCTGCTGTGGACGGCGTGCGCGACTGCGGGGTGTCATTCGGGGACTGACGCAATGTTAGACTGCGTGGAAATCATGAACGAGGACAAGGGGAAGTGACTACCAGCTGGGCCTTGGGTGGGCTCATGGGGTCGTCCATGTCCATGTCAGCGACCGTGTCGTAGTCGTTGGCGCTCGACGGCCGCTTGAGCTTCATGTTTCTGATGTAGTAGCAGGCCTTGATGATGATCCATCGATGCAGGTGTATCTTGAGACTGGGAGGGTCAGCGGTGCAAAGGTCACGTGCCATGGTGTGCACCTTACATTTCTTTGTCGTCGGCGTCTTCGACGAAGAGGTGGCGGGGATACGTCTTCTTGGCGGAATCGGGGGTCAGGAGGCAGCTGCGGTCCGTGTTGCGGCCCCAGATGGTGGTGCCAAAGGTCTGCAGCAGGTCCTCAAGCTCGCGATGCAGGCTGTTGGGGTCGGCGGCAAAGTCCAGCAGTGCGTCGCGCTCCTTGGGCAGCTCCTTGGACAGGCGGGTGACCTCGCCGGACAGCTTGCGGTACTCGGGGTTGTCGAACTTGGGGATGCCCCGGTTGGTGGTGCTGCTGCTGGCAGACAAGCCGAGGCCCAAGCACTCGGTGACCTCGCGGATGGTTGGATTGTGGGAGCTGAAGACGGAGATCCAGCGCGGACGGTCCCAGCGAGCGACGCCCGCGTCGTCCATGTGGGAGGGGGAGTTGCGGGAGCTCTGGCTCATGGCGGCTTGTGCATGGGAGGAGGTGAATGTGGTTGAGTGGGCGTGAGTGATGGCCGAGGGGGATAGACACGGTACACGACGCGAGGGCCCGGCGTTGGTTTGTTGGGGCAGTATGGATGGGTAATCACGGTAGGCGTGTGGGCAGTGGGCAGTGGGCAGTGGGCAGTGGACGGTGGGCAGTGGACGGTGGACAGTGGACGGTGGGCAGTGGACGGTGGACTAGATGGATACCTAGATGCTGGTAACCAGAGGCCAAGAGGCCAGAGAGAGAGAGAGAGAGAGAGCGAGAGCTAGAAAGGGTTGCGACGTAGAGGCCGCTAGCGTCACATACACACTGCCGGGCGAAAAGTCAGTCAGGACTCAGCGCAGG
Source organism: Paraphaeosphaeria minitans (assembly GCA_015832175.1). Lineage (NCBI taxonomy): Eukaryota > Fungi > Ascomycota > Dothideomycetes > Pleosporales > Didymosphaeriaceae > Paraphaeosphaeria > Paraphaeosphaeria minitans. Next base: position 3,663,068 of record WJXW01000002.1, read on the forward strand.
AAGAGAAAAAAAAGTTCGAGCAGCATAGACTAGGTCGCTGAAGTGTCGCCGGTGGCTGTGGCCCGATGCGCATCTGCTGCGTATGAAGCGGCGCTTGTGAAAGTATCCGACGCCTGGCTGACTCGCGCCTCTACAGTGTAGGCGGGCCATTGGCTCCCTGGCCCTCCCTTGCTTATCCCACGTACGACGGCAGAGATGAACATGCTCGTTATGCGACCCTTTGCATGCATTTCATTTGAGGCTGTATGTACCGTGTACACCCTCCCGCCCTCGCCATGATGCATGCACTCCACTGGACGGGGCGTCAGCCGTCGCAGCCCAGTAACCGCTTCCGGGAAAATACCTTCTGGGACGGCGTTGCAGGATGCGCGGCTTTTATAAGTTGCAATAGTACACTGTCGGCGACACTGCAAACCGAAGGTTTATTGCCTGTCGCACGGGTCCGCCATGGTGGAGCTGCGAGCATCGATTCTTGCATGCGATGTGGCACAGTCTTATACTACACACGCCCGCGTCGATGTAACCCCGGGCCACTGTACCTGCAATACGGTGTACATTGCGCCCGTAGGTACGGTGTAAGGTACCCTCGCCGCCTCCTGAGTGCATGACAGTGCATGACGGCCCGCAGCCTCCTGGGTGGCATACACAGTAGGTAGCAGCTCGTAGCCTCCTTCCTGAGTGCATAGCAGCCCGCTCAGGCAGACCCACCGCCCCATAGACGTGAACGCGCCCGGCCCCGAGGCAGGCAGGCAGGCAGGCACTGGGCAGTGACATGTTTCTCGCACGCTTCATCAAACGCCGCACCAGCCAGCCCGTCCGTCCGAGTCAGAGATTGCCCCAATAATAGAAATTGCCCTCGGGACGACTGCCTCGTGAGACGGAATATACGATGACTACTACGCCACCCGCGCCGTATACGTGCGTACACGGACAGGGGGACTCTGTAGCGGAAAATCCCTCGGTTCACTAGGTACCGCGAGCGCATCCTCCCAACAATTGCCTGTTTTGTGCAGACGCGCACACGAGCACAGAGGCCTCCACCTCTCCTTGGTTGCAAGTGCATGTGTGCTGCTCGCCCCTACATGCTCTGGATCCTCGGAATAAGCTCCCCGGTGGACTAGACTCCTGTGTAGACTGTGTAGGCTGTGTAGGCTGTGTAGGCTGTGTAGGCTGTGTAGGCTGTGTAGGCTGTGTAGACTGTGCAGACATTGTAAACTTTGTAAACTTTGTAGACTGCGTAGACTTTGTAAACTTTGAAGACTGTGTAGACTGTGCAGACTGTGTAGACTGTGCAGACTGTGTAGACTGTGCAGACTGTGTAGACTGTGCAGACTCTGTAGACTGTGCAGACTCTGTAGACTGTGCAGACTCTGTAGACTGTGCAGACTCTGTAGACTGTGCAGACTCTGTAGACTGTGCAGACTCTGTAGACTGTGCAGACTCTATAGACTGTGCAGACTCTGTAGACTGTGCAGACTCTGTAGACTGTGCAGACTCTGTAGACTGTGCAGACTCTGTAGACTGTGCAGACTCTGTAGACTGTGCAGACTCTGTAGACTGTGCAGACTCTGTAGACTGTGCAGACTCTGTAAGACTCTGTAGACTGTGTACGTACGGCCGCCGGAAAAGAAGAGCAAGGAAAAGAGAACGTTTACTCATCCACGGCGGCTAGACCTAAAGCGAGCTCTCGACGTCATCCACATGGACCCTGTGATATTAATTAGGATTTTCACAACTGCCCTTGGTGTCACGTCGCTAGTCCTTCTAGCCCCAAACAACCGCCCGTGCGCGCTACGCTACACCTGCTCGACCTCGCAACACACTACCACAGTAGGCCAGGACTACCTCGACCTCGCAACACACTATCACAGTAGGCCAGGACTACCTACCGTTTGAATAGCAATTCGCCGGAAAAGGATAAAGGCGCCACCCCTCCAATCAACACGCATGCACGCGCGTGCTCTACGAGAAATAGTACACCGTGTCGCCCTCCTGCTCCTTCTCGTAGTTCTCCAGAGCATTGGCCAGCCATTGCATCAGGCCAACGAATTCCACGCTCTTCCACTGCAGCTCCACCGCGTACTTGTTCCCTGCCAACACCACCAACGCTTGTCGCAGCAGCTCGTCGTGGTCCGCTCCCGGCCCGGCCACCTGCGCAATGTCCTCGAAGCTGCGGAGGATCTCGCGAGTCGCGCCCATCAGCGTGCGGTGCTGCTCAATGCGGCGCTCGATCTCGGGTGCTGTAGTCCCTTCCTCGCCCCATCCTAAGCCATGATTAGTACAAGCGCATGGGAAAAACTAGGCGACGTCGGATAAGGCAATAGCCCAGGTACGTACGAGTCCCAGCGCGCTGAAGGTCGGCCAAATGCCGTTTTAGTTCGATCCAGGTAAGGAACGCGCGTTCTCGCGCGATAAACGCGGCTACGTTGTCGAGCATGCGATGGTAATCTGACCGCACGCCATCTCTCCACGTCGTTTCAAGCTGCCGGAGCAGCGCCTCTTCTTCCCACTCCACCTCGGTCTTCTCTTGGTACATGTAGTCACGCAGAGCATACAGCGTCTCTACGTCGAGACCCGGGTACGGCACCGCGTTGCCCTGCGCAGAGGGTGCCACGCCCGGAACCGCACAGTGTCCGTTTGAGGCAGTAGCTTGCGGTGTAAGATCCGACACAAGTCGAGAAATCTCGGCGCCTAGTTGACGGATGCCTGCAACGGAAACCCCTGCCGCTGCCGCTGCCTGCGATGATGCTTCGGGCGCCGGTGACGCCCGTCGAGGTGCCGCTGCCTGTGTCAATACGTTCACCGCGGGCCAGGACGGTGTACCGATGGCTGCTTGCGATGACATGCTGCCATTGCGCGATCCGCTGATGCCCACTTCGGCAAGCCGATTCCAAACCCCATCCACCACGTTTTGTGCTTGCGAAGGATGCGACGGATGTACCTCCGCCGTCGCACAATGCCCACCGCCCGGCTGGCCTTGCGCTGGACCTATCGGGCTCTGACTCGACTCCGGTGGGGTGCTGACGGCCACTGATATAGGGCTGCCTCGCGACGTGGTTTCCGCTTTGTAGAGTTGCACATGCCGAGGATGCTCTGCAACTGGTACGGGAGGAATACTCGTATGCAAGGGGCCTGGTACACCTGAGTTTGGTGCCAAGGGAACGAATGTTGAGCTTGCACCCTCTTGTGGGACTTCCATCTCGATTCTGGCCCTTTTGTTCTCCTCTTTCTTTTTCCGTTCCCGATCCAGTCTGTCGCGCGCCAGTATGACATTGATAGCTTTCATTCCAAGCCACCAATGCAGTAATATCCGTATTCTGCTGTTTGTCAGTCCAACTAAAACGTGAACCCACAACGCAACCAAGCTTACTGTTCACGGTCCTCTTCGTTCTCAAAATAGAGATCTCTGGGGTATAGCTCCTCTTCGACTCCGGGTTCACCAACGCTGATCAGGTGTTCCCTATCGCTCACTCTTCCCCATATTGCCGAGCCATGCTTTTGCAACAAGCCCTCGACCTGCTCGTTCAGGCTCTTCTTCTCCGATAAGAACTTCACTAAATCGTCCGACTCTTTCGGGACTGTTGCAACGATGTCACTCATATCCGTGACCAGGTCGCGTACCAACGCGCTCTCAAAGTTTGTTTTGCCACGTTTGTTCTGGCTCCATTTCGCGCGCAGCCCCAAGCGCTCGATCAATTCGTGCATGCGCAACTTCGATCTGTTCTTCATGATGTCCAGCCAGTCCTTGGACGTGGCGTAGCCGATTGAGCCCATGGTGTTGGCCGCTGTAGAGTTGTCGCAACAACGTAGACTATCGGGTACAGTGTATGTTGACGAATTTGTGGGGGGGGAAACAATGACAGGGTAGAGCATTCAAAGGTATTTCGCCCAGTACTGATTACCATTCGCCGCTAAGGAAAGGCAAACGTTACCATTGCCCGGCGCGTGGGATGTTTTCTGAGGAATGAACAGTGCGCGATTAGTGTGACGGCCATAGCCCTTGACGGCGCTTTTTTTGATGAGGTCAACCTGCTTGGTGTTGAGAAAAGAAAGAAATCAGGAGGAGCCATCCTAGGATAGCGCGTTCGGTAATATCTTTAGTAGCCCGCCAAGAGAATTATGCAGATCTTTGTACGACGGCGACGGCGAACCAAACATCTGTCAAAATCTGTCGCAGCACTCGATCATTGTTAGTCCATTGCGCGATGCAAAACACGCTCGACAACCAGTACGGTACCCACACTCAACTGTGTCAGCTGCGTCTCAGTATGATCCAAGCTGGAACGCGCGTGTCGTAGACATTTGAGAATTCATCCAAGCACTACCTAGATAGGTAGGTAGGCAGGGCCTACCTAGGTAGTTTACATAAACTTTTCATCTCGCCACATCGCATCCCAACTCCCGTGCCCGCCACAGTTTCCTTGAATCTTTTGCACGGATGCCTCATACCTACACTAAAGCAGATAGGTAATGGCGCGCTTACCAGTACCTACCTGGGCCCGGATTTTCCCCGACACCTAGATACCGGTATAGTCATAAGCCCTGGGTCGCCACATTGAACCGGCACATACGCCTTAGCCGCTTCTAAACAACGACAGCCCACATCGGGAGAAACCCAAGTATGTGCATGCATTCATCTTGAGTCGCAACTGCACCCTTTAGGTGCGCTTCACCTACACCCAAAAGTCCATTTTCCAAGAGGACAGCAACTTGTTGTGGGAAATGATATGCTCCGGAAGGCTTTCGATGAGCATCGGGCTCTCGGCCATCGCTGCGAAGACCCGCGCCAACGAATTGGCAGTGCTTAAGGCCGTCTTGTCTTTTCCATCGTGGATTCTCAACGCGATTTGGCCGCATTTCAGAAGTGTTCGATGGATAATGCGACACTTTTCTCCCCCACCGAGCATGTTCTTCCATTGTTCCACCGTGAAGCGCGGGGTCGGTTGGCCGCCGAAAGGGTGTATCTGACAAGTTTCATTAGCGTACGACTCCATGTTAGAAGTAGACTTACCCCAGTAGCATCAGAGAGTATCCAGCACCCTTCCCTCCAAGAAAGCCAGCCGTCTAATATACGAGTGGCATGCTCGAATGAGTCCCCAAGAGCTATGCGGAGCTTGTCTTCATCCTGCCTCCGCAGAGTTTGGATGATCTTGTCCAAGCGCTTGGATGCCACCAACATCGAATTGGCATCGGGGAGTTTGTCGTGGGATTCATCATCCTCGTGACACAGCTCGCCGTAAAGAGATATTCCCAGGTCCATTCTCATGATTCGCTTGTCCTCTTCCGATACTGGTTCAACCATCAAGGTCCCATTGCTCTCGTTCATTGCGGCGGTCGAGCTTTCGTCGCTTCACCGGACTGTTTGCTTGCGGAGGGATTGTCGTCGGTCACTGTTATATCAGCTTAAAGGACTGCTTCCAGTACAACAAAGAGGGTAGGCTTACCATCGCTGGCATTGAACCTCGAATATCGTTTAGATGGACGCCTCCTCTTCTTCGGAGTCCACTCTTCGTCGCTTTCATCAATTGCTTCATTGAGCAGTCTGCCTGCTGCGTCGCGCACACGCTTCATGTCCGCGATACGTTCCGACGTCCGGCATAAGACTGCCTGCAACTTATCGGATGGTAGACGAAAAGTCACTATGTAGCGCGGCACCAATGAGCTTAATCTCTGTGGCTTCGAAGCTTTCGCGCGTGTGCTCCGCGCGAAGACTGGCCTAGGCTCCGCCGCCGCCCTTGATGCCGGTGGCCCATGGTAGTTATGATAGACGGCGATGGCTTTCATGAACAGCAGGTGCTCGAGTTGGAGAGCGATGCTAACTAAGTCAATGCGCAACTCGAAACATGGTACAGGAGATTGGGACTTGACTTACAACTTTCGATGTCGTTCGTACTCGTAGAAGAGATTTCCCGCCTCGCTTCCATCCTCAGCGGTCAATAACTGGGACTTGGGGTTCGAGCTCAGCTTGCGATCTTCAAGAGAATCGCCCCAGATCTGCTCTCCGTGGCTGTCAATCAGGCGCTTAATATCTTTCGTATAAGTCTGCTTCTCCCATGCTCTCTTGAGCTCTTCGTGGCTGTGATTCGGAAGCTTCTGAGCCATGTCGTCGAGCTCAGCGTAGAGGCGATCGACGTTTTTGGAAACAAAGACCGGTTTGCCCCTACCACCAGCATTCATTTCGCGGAAACCTAATGCACGGCGGATATGCTGATTATAATGATCCCAGCTTCGATTGATCGACTTTTCGAATATCACCTGAAGGTTCGCTTTCCCATAGGTGACCGGATCCATCAACGAAGCTGCCCGCATGATCGCAACGTGTGTCAGCACGCGCTATTCAACTCGTGTTATCGTCTGTTAGATGGAAATTTGGGTTAAGTGTGCTCAAGGTAGTAGTGCAAGGGAAGTGTAATGCAACAGTAAAAGGCCGAAGGTTAATAAGCCAGCAGGAAAAGAAAGAGCGCGCGCACAGACGCGACGCAGTTGCAAACAAAATCCTCTCAGTATGAGACGCGTCTGCCTAGAAAGTGAAAATCGCGCCACGCGATTGGACGGTAAAATGCAAGCGGGGTGCTGCAGGTGTGGCAGCTATGAGAGATACAGATTTCCAAAATTAAGCTGTCACTTCCCGCTTCTAAGCCGGTGAGTACTGACTGAGCAGTAATCCGGGGAGCCTCGGAAGTCTAGGTTGTAGAAAAATGCTTGTAAAGATATCGGTCGAAGGCTATTGTGGAGATAAACTTCTCACAGGCAAGTATGGTAGCTCTGTCATGGATAACGTAGCTTGCAGTTAGTTAGACGTGAAGAGTACAAGCTACATACGATATTCCCGCGTTGCCTAGTTGCAAATGATGTGACATGTTTGATATTCCGAGGTAACAAACAATAAGGGAATACATAAAATCATAGTGGGTATATAGTGCTAGGAAGAGATGTGGCGGCCATTCACCACAGCTGTACAGAGACGATTAAGTATCAAGATCGTTGCGTCAGGAAGCCTAATAGAGATGTTCATGGGTAACATAATCTCATGACGCCGACACAGAAGCCGACCAGACAACGACCGGTGCCTGGTACGTTGCCACCACAGAAGACAAACACAGCATCTCACTCAAAGGTTTGTAAATCACAGGCCAACAGTAGTCATACTTCTGTCAGAGTACTGTATTTCAGCTCCACCGATTTATACAGAGGCTGTAGCATTCAGACTTAAGCCAAGAGCCGCAGTTTTATATCGATATTGCCACGCAGAGTGTTATTCCAGAAGCTAGATTGTGCAACGGAATGCCGAAGACGCTCATAACCCTGGTCTTCGTTGGCATCGATCCGCAAAGCAAATGCCTTTTTGAGCTGACCGGGGACTTGGTAGGTAAGCCGCCACATGATCGAGCTGTCAATCTTCTCGGTAACTTGAGGGTCACCCGCAGCTTCAGTGAGAACCAACTCCAGGAAATCGGAGAACTTTGGACATTCGAGGATTGAATGACTGAAATCATACTCGGTATTATCCACGACGACGACCCAGACAAGAAGTAATCGCTTAGCCTGCTGCTCGGTGAGAGCTGGAAGCACCGTATTGTCGTCGTTACTGGATGTTTCCCGGTGGGCGGTTGCGGTGTGCGACATTTCCCGCGATATTCGGTGTCGGAGCGTGCGTGCGTACGGGAGTCCCAGTGGCATAGCGTCTATTACGTGGCATATCGGCATGAACGGAGTTGAAAGCTTTGCGTTTCTGCAGATAGCTGTCGCTGGAGCTGTTTTGTAGTTGTAGACCGCCCTGTGAACTGTCTCGACCGCGTGTACCACGACCAACGAACGCCCCCGTCGCTGACCTCTTTCGCCCGGACCTTAGCTTTGTGTTATTAATGTGTTTCACGGGAATTGGCTGTTCAGGGGAGCTGTGTGATACTGATCGTAATGATGTCGGGGTAGTGCCGGCAGATTCTTTCAAAGGTATGCCCAAAGGTTCGACCACTTCGTCCTCGGTGCGTACCCAGCCTCCGTTCCGCGCTGACGCGAGTTCATAATTGCTATTGAAGGTGTTTCCATCTTTTTCGAGTTCATAAGGTCGGAAGACCTGAAGTCCTTGAAGAGTTCGATCGTGGCGCTGCGGGACAAGGATGCAAAACAACTCGCAGCTTTGGCCGTTGTGATGTAACGGCATGATAGTAACTTTCTGTTCTAGTCAGCGAAGTCCTTTTCAATATCCCATCATCTTATGTAGCTTACTGTAGCCGGCCTCTTCATGACCTGGATCTCGAGAAGGTGTATTTCAGGGGATGTCTCGCCGCACGCTCGATAGATTGCAACTCGAGTGTCATTGCTCACACCACCGTCAACCATAGGAGGAATCGGTTGCGTCATGTTCTCGCAATTATCTTTCAGCTCCTTGAACGATGGAAGACCTTGGAATGAGAGGTTGTGCTTATTTGAAGCGGCATAACCAATCCAAATACCAGCTTTCGCCAAGATCTTTGCGCTTCTCGAATGGCCTCGTGGACCCTTGGCTCTGAAGCATTCGAGATTATCTGGAGGATTCCTTTCGGTCGCCATGATGACTAGCGATTGCACGACTAAAAATGTCGAGCTGTACTGTACAGCATCGAGGTCAGCCTGCGAAGTTACAGAACTTTGGGCCGAGGACAGTGCGTTAGGTACCTACCTAAGGGTAGGTAAGTGCAGAGGTCAATGCTAGACAGCTAGCTACCAGAGGTAGCTAGCGGCGTGCGGTCAATCCTGCGATCGTGTATAAGAGTAATGTAGAAATTGTTTAGGTCAGTTAAAGAATGAGAAATTTTGTACCTAGATACCTAGTCGCTCGGGCCGTCTAAGCTGCGTGTTGGGTGAGCGCCGTGTCGCAAAGCCGCGTTTGGGTGAGCATTGACGGATAGCAAACCGATGTGAGAGAAGGTACATCCCTGTTACCTACCGGTACAGCCAAGCTCCTATTCTAGGTAGGTAAATGAACTAGCGTGAGCTCAGTAGTTGAGTGTGCGATATATTCTCATTGCATTGACAGAGCACCTGAATCCTTGAGAGCACAACTGAAACTAAAGACATACACAATGATGGGCTATTAAACTACTAAATAGATACAAAGTCATACTCTAGATTATGTGGTACTTGCAGCACTGATTCGTTAACGCCCGGGCGTCCGGGTGAGAGCAGATGCACGTGATTGGTATAAGTAACTCTACATGGGTAAATATGCCCATCAAGAGGATTCGATAGTGCTATCTGTTATCGAACCTCATACACGATGTGGATGTCAATCTGCTCAGTTCAGATCGAGCAGATTGAATGCATGCCAAGGAATGAGGTTTAAGCAGACGACGAACACCAGGTACATGCAGCTGAAGCGGTGGAGCTCGTCGCCGCCGCACGTAAGCACATCCATACTCTTCTAAAAGCCTCATTCTCACGATGGCGTGCCTGCGACAATCTTGGGCTGGACTGGTGGTCTACTCCAGCCGTCAGGATCATGCAGCAAAGGCGGATATGAACGCGCAAGCTCCATTGGCCGACCCCACGCACGCCTCATGGAGCTAAAGACGACTTCTCTACCTAGAGCTCCAAAGCGTCCCTCGCTGTCCACCACCTCTGTACCATCTTCGACGCCAAAATGAGCGTCCAGCCTATCGTTGGGCGGCTAGGCATGCAACATGCCGCCCCGAAATCTAGCCTCCAATGTCCCTCCCCGTATTCGCCTATGCTGCCTCGAATGCGGCTGAGCCGTATTAATAGCAACATGCAACGGGATCGCAGCTGGCTGCTGGGATTGCGCTCAAGATACTTGACTTCACTCTTTCTTGACTTTTCGAAGTAACTCACTTGTGCATACTGCGCGACTGTGCATCGCTCGCAGTACTCCCTCCCCAGACTCTGCTTGGACAACCCAACCTTGGCTCGGCCCAGTCCCACCCCACGACGAAGACAACGACACCACCGACAGAAGTGTTTGCGCGACACGGGGCTTGTGAATCCACTGTATTTAGCATCGGAGAGGAATCGAGCTACCTGATCGGCTGGCTGCTCGCGTTGTGGTCTATTGGCGGCTGGCCGGAGTTTCCATGGGACGAGGCTGAAGCCAACGAGCCTCTGAGTTAGGCGCATTTCTCAGCTGGAGTGTCTCCCTACACTCAGGGCCGCTGCACTCAAGAAACGCCCACAGAGGAGTAGCGAAGACACGCGATCATCAGCGCGATTCTTCGGCCGGCACACGTCTCCTAACTTAGTCCCAAACCGAGCAAGCTGAACTGGCGTGTGATAGAGGGTCATGGAAGAGATTCCATCACCACTGAAAGTGGGCCCTCAAGTCGCAGCAAGTAATACATCAGAAAACCGTGTCCCCACGGCTTTGCGCGCTGGGTCGCCTGCAGTCGGTAGCGGAACACCCACGCGACCAGGCCTAACGCGACAGGATACGTCTGGGTCCTACCGCCTATCCCAGCTTTTCCCCTCCCGACCAGCCTCGATCGCATCAGTCAGTCCTCTTGACTCGCCCTCAATATCGCGCCGCACATCGTATCCATCACCTCTGATACCCGCCGCAGAGCCGTCGTACCGCATACCTCTCGCTCCGGCGCCGCCGTCCTTCTCCGATGATAGTTCATACGGCCCTTCGCCTGATCCTTTCAGCCCGACTAGTTCACAATCTACGCTACAAAGTAGAAGCAGTACTAAGAGGCTCCTGAACCGGCTTGCTTCGCTTCGTAGTGGTAGATCAAGAGGCGGGGACTATAACAGGCTGGAAGATGAGGAGTCAGGCAGGAGGCGGCTGCAAGGGGTTGAGGAGGTGGACGAGCCATTAGGCTATGATTTGAGCGGGTTTGATGGTGGAGTGCCAATGAAACATTTCGGGCAGCCAAAGAAGGTGCCGAGTGCGGCCGACGCAATGGAAGCGGAGCGCGACCTCAACGAAGCTGGTTATGCCGCCGAGTTCGAGAGATTAGAAGCACAACTCGGGGCAGGCATGGCCACCGTCATAGAAGTGCCTTTTACACACGTTACACCGTCTGGAGACGATACAGCGTGTGGGCATAGGAGAGGGTTATCCGATGCAAATATTATCGACGTTTCCACAAAGGATGCGCAAGAGGAGGCTGAGAAAACCGGTGGCATTGTGGCGGTCGCCGAGATTCCTGTTGATATCAGCGATTTGGCCGGGCATGGAACCGAATTTGACAGCCGCGCTTCGCTTGTTTTCGAGCGTGGCAACAATAATGAATCGAGTTACTTCTTTCCTTCGGGTAAGTGACAGTGAAGTATTGCGGGATCTTTTAAGCTGACTGTGGTTTAGACCCTAACATGCCTTCGTGGCGACCCTTTGCAATGGGCTGGCCTTTCCTGGCGTTACTTGTTGTCGTTGCACTCGCACTCGCAGGATTGCAAGAATTCCTCTGTCAGCTGTCCCAGAGGGCGGCCAAGTTCGACCCTGATGACGACCATGAAGGCGGTTTAGTCAAATTCAAGAATGCCAAAGAATTGACTGTTCTTCAATACTTCACCTGGAAATATGCACCCGTTCTTTTCTTTGTCATCTATGGAATTATTTGGCAAATCGTCGATTACGAGGTCAAACGCCTTGAACCATACTACCAACTCTCAAAGAAGGATGGATCCGCAGCGAGCGAATCGTTGAATATGGACTATCTAACTTTTATGAGCTGGCTGGTGCCATTACGCGCATTACGGCACAAACAATACGCGGTCATTTACGTGTCCCTGGCTACCCTCATCGCCAGTAGCCTGGTTCCTATTCTTCAATCGGCATCGGTGGAAATGTATCCCGATGTATACCAACGCGACGTAGACAAGTGGAAAGCTGTACGCATTCAGCCTGTGTGGTCAAGATTCGTTACGATCTGTCTAGTCATTGTAGCAATCCTCGGCATGTTCCTCATGAAGGAGATGCGAAGAAAAAGCGGCCTACTCTCTAATCCTCAAGGCATCGCCGGTGTCGCGGCCATGGCTACAAGAAGTCACATTTTAGCAGACTTTCATGGTTTGGATACGGCGCCTGTCGAGAAAATCCACAAACAACTTCGCCACCGTCGTTATATCCTTCACAAGAGCTCGCTATGGCAAGGTGCATATATCCGCAACGTTAAAGAGAAAATTCCGGATACTGGTTCCGATCCAAGGCCCCTGATGCTACGTCTTAAAGCTGGTATACCCTACATCTGTTACCTGATCTCCTTCGCCGTCATCCTACCCGTCTTTCTCTTCGTTGAAGGCGCTCACATCGTCACAAAGAAGTTACCCTTCTTATTGACAACGTTGGCCACCGTTATCAAACTCCTGTGGAACACCATGAACGGAGACATCCGCACCGTTGAGCCCTACCACATCCTCGCACAACGCAGAGCCCCGGCCAAAACACTAACCCTCGACTACACCGGCACAAATCCCATAATCCTCCCGTTCAAGGCCCTCGTCAACGGACATTACATCGTATTCCTAGTCGGCGTCGGCTCCATCCTCGCCGAAATACTCACAGTCTGCGTGTCCTCGTTCTCTGTCGACGGCAAAAAGTTCATTCCAGGGCACAGTGGCAATGACAGTAAGGGCCCCGACGACGCTGACGACCGCGCCAACACAGACCAAACCTTCCGCTCCTTCTGGTCCTCCTTCATCCTCTCCATCGCCATCATCATCTTCCTTGTGGGCGTTGCCTGCGTCGTGTATGTGCACCGTTCACACAAGTTCATGCCTAGGCAGGTCGGAACCATGGCGTCGGTCCTTGCGTTCATCCATCAGAGCAAGATGCTTGTCAGCTTTGTGGACACGGAAAAGTTCGACAGCAAGCAGATGACGGTGCATTTGGAGAAGTCTGGGAAGACGTATGCGCTGGGGTGGTTTCAGGGGAGGGATGGCGATGATCATTGTGGGATTGACGAGGAGCCGATATTGGCGCCATATAATTATGGGGTTGACTGGACGAAGGCAAGGGTGCAGGGACATACGATTGGAACGTGGGAGAATTACTGATGAAGCGGAGTCGGTTTTTATATTGATTTGAGGACGGTACTTATATAACCTGGTTTAGGTTGGGATTCGCATAGGATAATTAAAGCCCTAGCTAGAGACTAATTAAAGCTTCATCACATGTGAAGGTCAAATTAGGCCGTATTAGAATGACTATGGAATATACTCGCTGTTTTTAGGCTTTTTGTGATTGACAATGCTTCTACGAGCAGAGCTGCTACACTTACGCTGTCAGAGAAAATGGCAAATTGGAACCATGACTGGTAAAAAAGGGAAGAACATTTCGAATAGCGGTCATATAGTAGGCAAAAGAAATTAATAGAAGGTGAAATAACTAGCGAGATAGCTAATGACGGTTGAGTATGCGGAACGTGCGAAGGTGGATTGCGAAGGGGAGAACAAAAACAATAAAAAATTCGTTTCTTGGAGCACGGTAGTACCAGTAAGGACTGTGATGGTAAGAGTACGTGGAACATAGTACCAAGTCGTCAATCTTGTGCTGAGACCATTTTACCAGACGGTGTTGGTCCATCCATCAATGCCTGCAAAGAAAATTCGGATCTGAGGCATCATCTCTGCCCTTCCTTCGGCCATCATAAAGTGTCGGCGGGTCTCAATCCGGTAGTCCACCATATAGGTCAACCCTATGGACGGTGAAGAAGGAAGTGACAATAAGTGACGCATAGATATAATATAATCACGGCCAGTCAGCTGTGGTATGGCTCTTCGGACGCAAGGCTACAATTTCTCTACTAAACACATTCCTTTGCATCAATACATTAGTTTTTAAATAGCAAACAGTCACAATGTAAACTCACAAGTATTTTCGATGCAACGAACCACATGTTGTTGATTAATTTATGCAAATTTCCACCAGACAGCAGCAGTCACAATGTGACATCCGATGATGCCCTTGATGCCAAAGTTCCCAGATTAGGGCTTCAGTGATGGAGCAAGAAGACTAAAGCCGTAGAACGTCTCCTGGGAATACTCTTGCCAGTGTTATTGTTGTTGATTTTATTGTTGGAGACCACCAGCTCAATCTTTTGCAAGCAATCCCTCGGCACGAGCCTTCATCCTCGCCACCTTTTCATCAGGAATTGCCGAGACTTTCGACCGCACCCGCTTTGTACCGCGCTTCTCAGGAGAAGGTTCATCCGGCGCAATCTCCTCCTCGTCCACCGCCGAGCCTCCACCCCGCACAAACGCAGTTTCGAAATTCCATCCATCGAACCCCATGTCTCGCCGCCTGTCGTAATTACCCGTCTCGACAAGATATTCGGCGTTGTTTCTATAATCCCTCCTACAGTCCTCCGCGAAATCGTTCCAAGAGAGCAGTTGCTGCAAGGGAACTTGCCCCTGGGTGAGACCGGAAGTTTCGACCGCTTCGATGAAGTTCAAACGCCCGGGCAGATCGATGTGGCCAAAGTATGCGTTTCGGCTCCGGATTTGGGTCAAGAGTTCCTCCAACTCCTTGCGTCGGAGGCTAGTTATATGGACATGATTTTGTATTTCCATAGGATGGAATTTCAGGATTCGTGCGCGGCAAAGCTGGATCAAGTGCTCGGCGGCGTCGACGCCTGCCTGTAGATCTCCCAGCTTCTCATGGAGGTAGTAGATGTGGTTGATGAACAAGTAATTGAGAGCGATGGGATGAGGGAATCCGTCCTCCGATATCGCTTCCACTTGTGATGCGCGGAACGTTCTACAGGAACGGTGCAGGCAGGACGTTCGACATTCTGCCTGCTGTGCCGTTTCCAGTGTTGGCAACAAATTCGACATCGAAATCGAGGAAAAAACCGAAGAAGACAACTCAGAAGACAGCGATGGGGAAATGGCTGATGACTGCTTCAGACGGCCATCATTTCCGTACGAATCTGAGGGCTGGAGCGGTTTGGCCTGAGCGGTGCTTTTGAGAAAGTCTTGAGTTGTGAAGGGCATCCTTACCTTAGCCGAGTTGAGGCTCAGTAAGATATCTGGGTGCTGTTTACTGCATTTCTGGGCCACGGAAATCTTTTTTAAGGCGTCGAGGTCTTAGTCGCATTGTACATGGTCAAAGCTATTGTTCAATGTTCCGCAATAACCATGTACGCACACACAATGCTTCGCGGTCTCAGCCTATCGTAAACTTTGTTAGAATTTACCAAGAGCACCTGGTATACGTAGCTGTAGCCTAAAATTACGCCGTGGGCACAGGCCTTGCCCACCTAATTCGCCTTTGCTTGCACCAAAAATGCTTCAGCAACCCAACATGGAGTCCCAAACGCATTGCAAAAAGTCTCCCCCTCCCCACACACACATGTAAAATCCTTCGTTGGCACTCAATCCCCCCGACTCACCCCCCAAATCCTCCTCAACCATGATTCCCACCACTGCCTCCGATCATACGACGCTTCCGCATCAGCGAAATTCCACCCGGGCGTAAAAATACCCGCCCTCTGCTGCGAATACTCCCCCGAATCTTCTGTATGCTCCTCCAGTCTGTTGCGCCTGTCCCGCCTCTGTTTCTCCGCCTCGAGCTCCCAGCAGCGAAGGATATCGTCGGAGGGAATGCGCAGGGTGCGTCCGGAGTTCTTGATGGTGCTGACGAGAACGTTGAGGGATGATTCCGGTGAATCGAAGTATGCACCATCCCGGGCTATTATCGCGATAAGCGCTTCGAATTGGTTGTTGTGCCATCTGGCTACACGGATGTACTCTTGATTTACGGGGTGGTATAGGTCGTATCCGTCAATGCGCGTGGGTTTTTCATGCATGAGTTCGATGAGTTTGCGGGTGGCATCGTAGGAGATCCGGATTTCGGCTAGTGTTGTCTGAAGTTTCGCGAGGCGGACTGCTAGCTCGTGGTCGATGGTCGGGGCAGTGAGGACGTTGGGTGAGGGCTGCGTGCTGTCAGTGCAATGTCCGTGAGGCACACTGTGAGATGCATTCGGAATAGTTACTCCATGTTTGCCCACCGAATAATCACATGAATCAACTCGAGTACGTGAAAGAGCCCCTGTGTCTTGGTCGTCTTGAGCCTGTAAATGGTCCACGCCATCTGGAGATTCATGCAATGGTGAGGGTGGCATCATGTCCAAGGGTGTACTGGACTCGATTCAAGGGAGTACGGCATCGCTCTATGAGGATGTACTTAAAGGTCCAAAAAGAATGTCCTCTCGTGGCATAGCAGAAATTATACGTGAAAGTAGGTCACATACACTACATGGCCACGAACTATGGTACACTGTGGGGGATCCACATAAAAACTCTGGGGAGTTGATCTCAACACTCTACAACTTGAGACCCACAAGAAGTATGGAATGGCTACCCGTTGAAGGGGATTTGGTTTCATTGAGTCTATTTGGTACGGCTATACTGATCTTAACGCGAGGATGGCAAATTGTCTCAATCATTCGTAGGGACTGGATGAGGCCACATTGTGCTCTCATGAGCCTTGATAAAAGTCGATTCAATAGATGCCGTTGTGGATATACGCAGCAATATTTGAAGAAAATGTTACTTTGAAATCGCATAGCCACCTTCCCTAATGCACATCCGTATACTCGGCATATTGCCTGTGTCCTAATCAAAGATGACCGAAGCTATTCGTCCGTCCGTGAGCCATTCTCTTCCTGGAAACGATTAGCACTTGCGATACTCTGTGGATATGAAGATTATACCTTGAGTTAGGCACGCCCTTGAATCAGAAGATAGTCCGAACTAAAGTCTGCAGCTCATCCGATTGCGAAAAGACCTTCGCTTTGTAGGTCGCAACATTCTTGCGTATGGACACCTCAGGGCCAAGCAACAAGCCATCTATCATCATGTACGACGTTTCGAAATAGATGCGGTACGCCTTCATCCAATCCCTTAATGTATATGCCTGAATGTTTGTTTTGATCAAGTCGACGAAGACCGAAAGTAGCTGCCCCACAGTAATGCCCTTTTCGTTCTCGATGGCTCGGCCCGGGAGCCACGCTGCCGGGATAGGGAGATAATCTTGGAAAAGATACAATTTTGTAATTGCAGGGCGGGTCAGCTGATGATTGGCCCACGGGGCTTTCGTGTTGCGGCCCAGATAGTGCTTCAGATGAGCGAGGAGCTTGCGCTGTATATCGAAAGGAGAGTTGTGCTTGATGTTGCTGCGGAAAGACGCAAGCCCGAAGGGTGTGATGCACGCTATGATGTCTCGACAAGTCTTATGGATATGGATATGTCTGTCGTCGACGATCGAGAAATAGACCGAAGGATCACATTCCGAATCTTCAACTTGTGGGAAAGCTATGAGAAGGAGACTGCACTAGATGTGACTGAAGATATTGATCCGACCTTCATTCAGAGCCTTTCGTGCTTTGAGAAAACTAATCGATGATTCATTTGTATTGTTGAAGAAGGCATCTAGAGCAGACTTAGTCCGCGTTCCCATCCATGCGTCAATATCGGTAGCCTTCCACTGGCCCTTTTGAATCAGTCTCGTAAGGCGAAAACCTGTCTCGGAATCATGGTGGCGGCCAATCTCGGGACTGTCGGCGTAATAGAGTCGCTCGTCCTCTTCCGTCTGAAAATCCGGAATTCGAAAACAATTCTTCTTCAGCGTGTTTGATCCCTCAATACAATCCCTCCAGAATTTGCATGTGGACCTTGCACCAAGCAACATATCCGAATATTGGAGACTAACAAAAATCTGCTCGAGAAGTTCTGTGACTCCGAGAGCAGGATGCAAGTTGGCAGGAAGGCGGGATGTCTCTCGTACGCTTTGCTTTGACGCAGGCTTTGGGGTGGTCCGTCGGTCGGGAATCTTAACGGTCTCCATGGTAGATAAACGTGGTTGGGTCTTGTCAGATTGAACGCTTGCAGAGGCGTAAATAGAGGCCATCCTCGGGGCGAGACAGAATCTGGGCCGATGGGCTTTCAAAAAAAAGTGGGTGCTCGCAACGGGCGCCTCCACAGCATGTGTGTGGTCATTTATGAAAGTGCGCAGACCCAAAGTGAAGGTATTCTCGAGCGTCCCGTGCGTGACGCTCTTTTCTTGCCCACTAGCTATTCCTTGTCAGTAAGTGAAAGAATTGGCCTGAGCTAGTGCCGCTGGGCCCTGCCACGACAGGTTATTCTAAGCGTTGGTGTCCATAGTTGCCTTATGGGGGATCTATCCATCAGGCATCTATATCAATTCCTCAATCGAAAATTTCTTAGCGTCAGGCCGAGTGTCCAGATTGTCAGCTCTCTGTGGCAGCTCAGTAAAAGCGCAATGCTTTTTCGGCCCTCGCGGAAGGGCCTTGATCCAGCCCCACAAGACCAATACTGCTGGCTTCGATGTCGCCAAGCACGCGCAAAGTATACCAACTGCGCACTCTACAACTGAAGCAATCAGGAGTATGGTGTTAGATAAAGCCTGGCTCATGTCGCGTCCATTAGCTAGAGCTACTGAGAGCAGGATGGCGTTGGCCCACGTCCCAGCCGTTGCACTGCATTCTACGATTAGCGTACTTGCTCGCTTGATGATCATATTGACTTACAGGAAGCCTATGCAGAGAATCACAGCTAGTGCTGCTTTTTGTGAGCGCTTGACACGCAACTTCAGCAAGTACGGAAGTGGCAAGATGAGGATGGACATGTCGGCGATGGTGTTCAGCCATACAACGACCACGTGCGCAATCCTTTCAAACTCAAGGTCCGCAAGGCCAAGATGAGGCGTCCTCTTGTTGGTCGTGAAGATGATGCCATAGAAGGTCAGATCGATGGTCATAAAGCAGGGGACCAAGTACAAGAAGCACGCCCACCAAGCGATGCGGAAACGGGGGCTGTCGAGGGTGAAGACCTGCTTGTACAAGAAGAGAACAGCTAGTTTCACGGAGACTGTGGTCGCTGCTCGGAGCCCTGCGAGAGCGAAAAACACCTAAGCCATGTTAGCAATGTGTAGTGTTGTGATGACCAGAAACAGATCGTACGTTGTCGAAGAGCAACGCATCGTGGCGACTTTGGTGCAGATAAGCCGCATCGGAACATGCGCCGTTTACGGCCACTTCAGATGGTAAGCTACAGTCGAGGTACAGTTGTTGAACGCTTACACCATAAAGCGATGATGTCTTTCACAAGTACATCCACCTAGTTTCGTCAGCGCAGAAGCGCGATGCGAAGTATGAGTGCTTGCGTATGCAAAGTATAGCAGACAGTCATAAGCTGTCAAACAAGCTTTTCGTATCTTCCGCGACCATTCGTGGAAACACAGACCGGCCGTAGTTAGGAAAAAGGCCACAGCAATGGTTGCTTCGACCTCGGTGGTCTTGTCGAACGAAGAAGCAGACATCGACCTCCCCGCCGAGGCTCGCTGCACTGGTCGAACCTCCCTCGCTAGGCACGGACGAGAAAGCACCCCTAATCGAAATATGATTCACAGACTTGGGGTCGCGACATGTACTGTCTCCGCCAGAAAACAACGATGTGGAGCGGACGTGATCAAGGCAAAGGCAAGAGGGAAATTTTTAGACATTCCAATTGGTTGCGTCGCGCAGCCGTGCACCCGACAATTGGTGGCGCGTGGCTGTGGCTGTGGCTGTGGCGCCGGAACTTTTGGAAGGAATACGCGAATGGCGGGACATGAGGCTCGCATCCCCGGGGCACAAACGCGCAAACGCGCAAACTGCATGTATCGGTAAGAAGGTGCTGTGCCCGGTAGTCTGGTCCCGGGCGCCTGCTGCGACTGTGTTCCCGCATCTACGAAAACTGAACAAAAGGAATGTGGAAAAGTCGACCTGATGCAACGAGTCATGACGCATGAAATAGGACCCTACGCGCGAGTAAGCACGATATCGGTGTTCTCCCTCGTACACTGTCGGACCGTGTGGCTTTTCAGCACTTGTCCTCCCATGCTTGCAACTCTCCTACAGCATTCCTGGCCACCGTGCCATTGCCCGCAAACCACCTTACCACATCATAGTCTTCCGTGAACGTCGGCCAATTCTGCCCATTCAGTCCTGATTGCGGATCGTCCATGAACGCGCGATACGCGTCTTGCATCGCTTCGCTGACCGCTATTTGGAGCGGCGTTGACGCGCCTCTGTAGTTGCCATGGGTGCCGAATTGCATTGGCTGCTCCGAACCGTGATATGCCCCCATCCATGGCCGAGGAGAAATGTTGCTGAAGTTGCCGGCGTACATGTATCGGTACGTGGGAAGACCAGCCGCAGCACGCAATATGCGAGGGTGTTAGCATGACAAATTGACTGCGCGCATCTATTTCCGGCTCAGCAGGTCATAGAATGCTTACTTTGACGTCTTGAACGAAGGACAGAGGAAGAGTGCCTGGAACCAGTAGTCCGCCAATGCTTGATCTGCCGCGCTTGGTCCTTCAGCGTCGTATGTCACGAAGCCCACGCCCTCGTTCTGGTCGATTCCGATGATAGCGGGCTGTGCAGATGGTCAGTCTTTCGGCTCGAATTATCGCGGACCGCATTCCAAGGAAACATTACTTACAACTTTTGTGATTTTGCCTGCCAGTGCCCACTTGGTCAAATTTGAAGGCACAATCTTCTCATCAGCCGAGGAACCGAAAGCTAGCGGCGGTTTTCCGCCTCCATTCAGGTTATCAGCTATGACCTTCTCTATTGTTGCGGCGTCCACTTTCTTCATACACGAGAGCTCAGCTGCCGCTCCCGTCTGGTTCCCACAGCCTACCTGCGTAGCCACGTAAGAGAAATTAGAGAACTTGGGACCGGAACCGTCCTCGATGAACGCAGTACCAGAGTTCATGATGAGACCCTGAACAATGGGATCTTCATGCCAAGCGAAGTTGTAGTAATCGACCTGTTCTGCACCTGACGATTGACCCCATATCGTAATCTTGGAACTGTCGCCACCAAAGGCCTCTATGTTATCTCGAACCCATTCGACAGCGAGTCGTTGATCAAGCATGCCCAGGTTCTGGTTCGTGGCCCCTTCCGCGTTTGGATACCCGAAGATGTTGCCTCGCGAGTTCGGTTTTACGACAATCAAGTCCTTCGTCCTTTGCACCCACTGTGTCGGGATCGTGTACGGCACATCCTGTCCTCCTGTATACCAGCCTCCACCATAGAAGAAGATGACAGCCGGCAGCTTAGTGGCGTTCGTGGGTGTCCACAGGCTTAGCGTCAGACAGTCCTCCCCGGTTTTCTTATTTTGGATACTGAGCTCAGGACAATCCATGTTCTCCAGGTTGGGGGTGAGGACTTCGGGTTGCGTACATGACCTCCCATAGGCGGTCGCGTTGACAGGCGACAAGAACTTGTTAGCGAGAGGGGGCTCCCAGCGAAGATCACCGACTGGCGGCTGTGCATAGGGTATGCCCAAGAACTGACGGACGGAGGAAAAGTTCGCGTCGATCAGGCCGTTGACAAGCGTTCCACATGGCAGCTTTACTCTTGTATGTCTCTTAGGATACGAGACGTATTGCCCACTAGCGATGCATGGCAGGGAGAGCGATAACAACGGGAAGAGACGCATGATTGCAAAACTGGAAGCTGCGTGGATCGGAACACAAATGAAAGGAAGTGATGATGTGACAGCGAGCGTTGAAAAGGCACCTCTATTTCTTTCACAATTCACAGTCTCATCGAAGCGACTTACAAATGAGCCAGGACTGCCATCATTCTTCCTGACCCTGTCCGACCCTTACAGCAAATCATTCACGGTATAGCCTACCTGTAGGCTAGCTGTCATTGGCCTCTCGCTCGCACGAGGGCGGTCCCAAATGCGCAAATGTGCTCATATAGATTGCTCGTTAATCTAGTGCGATGGCAACGGGCGCAAGCCTGGTTTGTCCGTACCGGTGGACGGAGGTTCGGTGACGGGCTAGGTCAGGAGAAGTTAGCCTGAGGTCTCGCTACCACCGTACCACGCGCCATACTGAACACCCTTTCATCGTCAATTCACGACATGATGTATTCTGAAAACGAACATAAAAGATTTGAGACGTGCGATGCTATCTCAGATAATTCAACACCCTTCAAGTCCAGTCAAGCTCCACAATGTTGAAGAACTCATGTGGGTATATGTTTGCGACCCCATCAAGTATGTCCTTCTATACCCCCGGGGCACGACACCACGCAAGCACACTCACGATGCGTTGCGGTACTGATGTATCGCCTCTCAGCAAGCATTCGTACCGACAGTAGGGTTTGGTAGAGAGCCGTTGAAATGATACGGTAGCCCGGTATGCCTCAGTGTGGTCCCAACGTCCGCTTGCTGGGACGTACCAAAACTTCAAAATGCCTTTTTTTTTTCAACGGCTATCGTGAACCACATTCTCCACCCCACACACTCTATAAATCCCGTGGAAACCCATCTTCCGAAGCCAAACATCTTTACCGCTTCATCACGTCACGAATTCTAAATCTAGACCCTTTCACACCACCTACGAAACCCACCCAAGGACTCTCATCAGAAGCCAAAATGCTTTCTACTCTCGAAACACTTCATGAAGCGCTCAACTTGCGCTCGATCCCCTGTACCTTTACGGGCGAAGACTCTTCCATACTGTCCTTCACCACCACACCTCTCTCCTACACCCTACGCATCGTAGGCCACAAAATCAGCACTATAGTCATTGTGCTCGACTCCCGCAAGGACGCCTCGATAGCCTTCACGGTTGTAAGCGACGAAGATTTCGCTGCGTTCTGCGCCTGGATCTGCGATTTCCAAGCCGAGCAAGAAAAGAATTCGGTGCATGGCCAGCTAAAACCGGTACCGCAGTCCGATGCGGCACTGTTGAAACTGCTCCAGCGAAATGCACCGGACTGCTTCAACACATTTGCCCCAGTAGAGATGATGGTGCAGTGTGGCCACCTCCTCAACGCGGTAGTCACGCTCTTCGCGCCGTTTGGGCTTAAACCAGACGTCTCCTCCGCCGACTCGGTATCCTTTGGCGTAAAGCATCTCGTCACGAACGAGTACTACGCGGGCCCCAAGATCACCCGCTTTAGGGAACGCGATTCCAAGGCAACGGAGACCCGCGGTAACCTCAACCTATCCGCATGCGTCACACTCCTGTACGCGCGCTCCCACGGCGCAGCACAGGCGGAAGCCGATAGGAAGCGGATGCTGTCCAACAAGCTGGTGGAGGCAGGCTACGTCGGGGAGCAAGAGGAAGACGACTTCATGCCGCAGAAAGTGCTGCTCTTTGATTTGTCAAAAGCGGAAGACAGAACGGCATTGGTGGAGCGAATACTGCTCATGCGGGATTCGGAGAGGAAGGGCAAAGCGCCGTTCGACCAAGGGAGGTGGATGGGGAAGCAGAAGAGCAATTACAGGGAGATTGGGGCCGCGCCGTGCCCGGGGCAGAGGCCGGCTGCGAATGCGTACCACTTGCGCAAAGAGGTCGGGGGGAGAGGTGGGTTGCGCAGGGAACTCAAGGAGCACGACATCGACCTTGGGGTTGACGAAAGGACCGTGAAGAGGGACAAAAGGCCGCCGGCTGGGGATGAGAACCTGCTAGAGTGGGTGCTTTGGAAGCAGCAGGATAGAGTGAATGAGAGGTTGGTGAAGGAGCAGGAAGATAGTCGTGAAACGGCGCCTGAGCCGACACGTGAAGAGGATGAGGAGACTGTTGAACCGGTTACGCCGCCTGATTCACCACCCAGGGATGCCTTTCCGAAAAGTTTGACGGACGTGGGAGAGGATGGAATTGGTGACATGGGTTTGAACGCCGGGACGCTACGAGAGCTTGGTTATTAGAATGGGGCAAAGTCTTCGCATACTTTTTCATGAGTGCTACCAGTCTCAATGCACATGGTAGGTACTATTTGGGAGTTGTCTGCTGGTCGAGCGTAGCCTAGGTCAAGACGCGAGCACGAGCTTCTGTGATAGCACTCTACACTCGTAATCAATCGCATTACCTTTCCTTGTATTGATAAAACATCAATGGGTATCATGCCATCTCAGAACGCCGTTCACTATGCATCTCGGGCAATCTTTCGCGCGGCAATCTTTCGCACCACGTTCAGGCGGCGTGAAGGAGTGACCAGGATGTCATCTAACCAGCCCTCACCCCCTCGTCGACAGCCCGGCCGAGTTTTGCCAACAGAGTCCTACTCGTACGTGTTCTCATACGGATCCGCGTCGTCTACGTCGTCATCCTCGCCATTGTCAAAGTACTGCTCGGCATTGTAGTCGTCATCCGCCTCCTCAGAGTCACTCGACACGGCGGACCAGTTGTCCTCGTCGTCACCCTTTTCCTTCTCTTCCTCATCTTCAGCTGCTTCGTCCTCGTCGAGCTCGTCGTCTTCGTCTTCGGCGCGCGCCTCGGCTTCGCGCGTGCGGCCCTCCTCGTGCTCGATGTGCTGCTGGATGGAGGACTTCTCGTTGATCCTGGTGGTCACGGCGAGGACGCGCTTCTTCTTGTTGCTGCCGCGATCGAGGTACTGGCGGAGTTCGGGCGGTAACAGCTCATGGACTAGCACGGGTGTAAGGAAATGCGCGTATCTCGTGTCATGCACGCGAACTCACCGAAGGGGCGCGTGTCAAGCTTGGGCACCTTGCGGACCCGCTTGTTATATCTGGCTGAGTAGGTCTCGTTGCCAATGAAGGGGTCAAATAACGACTCGTCGGTGGGAGCCATGTCGCCAGCCCTGCGCTTGAGGCCCGTCTTCATGCCGTCGTTCAGGACGGTGAAGAAGTCGCCGTTGTGGACACGGTCGCAGATAGCGATGTAGTACTTGAGAGTGGTCTTCTCATCATCGGACGGCGGAGGCGCCTGTGCTGGCGGGGCGCTCTGTCTGGTGTCTCAGCAGCTGTCGACTCGAGTCGCGTGGAAAGGCGGCGCATTGGCGTATGGGCAAGAAAAAGCATGCAAAAGAGGGAATCGGGAACCGGGAATCGGGAATCTTACAGGAAACAAGTCGCCGGGTCCTTTCTGGAGCTCGAGGCCCGTCAGGTCCCAGGCCATCTCGGTGCCTGCGATCATGACTGTGCCTGGAGCGCTGCGCTGCCCGCCGCCGCGCGCGCCACCACGTCCTCCGCGAGACATGATGATGATGATGTTGTTGTTGTTGTTTTAGTGAGTATGTAATGTAGAAAAGCTGCGCTTCAAGTGTTGCAGCCGCACAACCGACGTCTGTAGACGTTGGGCGAAGTCATGGTCGAGTCAAAAAATTAGGTTGCGCCCGCCCTGCAGCAGCTCCAGCCGCGGCCTTTGGGTACCTAGTCTAGTTGGTGGGGCACCACCGCCGCGCCCGAGTGCCCCGCCCGCCCGCCCGCCCGCTCGCTCTCTCACTCACCCACCGCACCCCAGCTAGATCTAGGTATTGGAACATCAACATAGCACTCGGTATTGCCTCTGGGTGCGCCATCCAGTCATCGTACTTCGCTATACAGCGAGCGAACCCCAACTCATCCCTCAAACGAGGGACCGTGTCTCAACAGATGGTCCCACACTATAAGAGCCAGAGAGGAAATTCACTGTTAGCACGCGCCCAGGCCCTTGCACAACGCGCAGTCACATGAGAAGAGCTAGAACCTTCTACTATTGGTTATCAGCCTCTACACCACACTTGCACGAACTCTGCTATGCTAGCCATCTCCAACCGAATTGCTTCATCTATATAGCTCTACCAACATGGCGCAGGCACCAGCTGCACTCTTCGCCGAACTCTCTGCACACCTACAGGCGGTAGACGAGCATCCAACCACAGCACTAGACGCAGACTTGCTGGAGAAATGCGGCCTCTTCACAAGCACCTCCGACTACCAGGCACGAATATGGCAGGAAACCGGACCCTTGTTTCTTCACATTGCCGCTCTGTTGCCAAAACTTCAACAAGATCCCTCGCCACTCATTCACTTCGTCATCAAGCTCACCGCACCCTACCGCTTTGAGCATATCAAGGATGTTGACTTCGAGATTGGCCTAGACTTGCAGGCGACGCCGGTTCATGCTCTCATTCTCACTCTTCTGGAAAAGGCGGCAGCAGGAAGCAATGATGCGCAAGCACTTGCCAATCGACCAACCGTCATGGCCGCTGTCGTGCGCCTTTGGCTTTGTACGTCGAATACTGGGGTTGCCACTCAAGCCGAAGACCTCCTCACGTCGTTGTTGCGCGCGTCCAAGAACGAGCCAGCCACCATCTCGGGAGAAGCACCACTGCACACTTACGGTGCCGGTCCCATGTGGAGACGCTTGTTTGCCGACCGTGATATCGTCGCTCTATACTACCACTACACCTCCTTGAAAACTCTACCAAACCCGCCGCTACCTTTACTGAGCAAACGGGACAAGACAATCTCACAGGCACGCCTCTTGAATTGGCTACCCAAAGTTGGAGCATTGGACTGGAGTACTATGACCTCAAGCCATGGGCTGGACATCGAAAAAGAAGTTGGGCTAGCTGAAGGGCAAGGGCTACTTCACTACTCTTCTCTGAAGATGGTGGACACGGAGGACGATATCCTAATGCACATGACACTCATCAACTTCTTCCGTGACCTCATTGTCACGGTCAAGACAAAACCCCACCTTACGTATGTATCCCTGCAACGCCCGGCCGAGCTGCATCTAACGAATCCCAGACACTACGACTCAAGTCTGTCATTGGACTTCTTGAAGGAGCAAAATATACATAAGCAGATTATCGATTTCCATACTAGTGACAACCCTGGTCTCGACTACTCCTTCCTAAGCCCACGGACAGCGCAGTACATTAGCGAATATGCAAGCACCTATCCAGAGAACTTTGAGAACAGTGCCGAGCTACCAACCGTGCGAACCCATCTGCACCGCAACATCCGCAAATGCGAGCCACACGACCTCGGCATAGTCGCCGCAATGCCGCGTGCTTCACTCATCCCTCGTACTGTCACGGGCTTCGCATGGGACGACTGCATTTTGCTCGACATTCCTCTTACGCGCACAAACCCCGACGCACTGAAGGCCTTGGCCGCTGTATTCCATGGACCTCCAAAGCAGGAGATTACCTTTCCACAAATAGAGACTATAGGTCTCGACGCCAAACGCATGGAGATTGAGTCTGTCTTCGCCCGCCTTCTCACCTCTCAATACTACAGCAAGCACCCCTCCTTGTTTTCCGACCTCGTCACGCACGCTTCTACCATCGCAATGAAAGAGAACGCTTTAGCAGCTCTTGTACTTCTCCGTGCAATCATAACATCATCATGGTCGACTGCGCCTCTCCTGGATCTTATTCCCGCCTCAGACAGAACGTATACGCACCTTCAGAACTTTCCTTACACGGGTCTTGATCTCATTCTGGACTCAGCGCGGAGCGGAAGCGTGCTACCTGCGCTCCTGAAGCCCGCGGCGACGTTTTCAAATCTCGTGGGTGGGAGAGGCGACGCAGAGAATGCAGCCTACCAAGTTGCTATGGCACGCTTCGATGTGCTAAAGGCGCTGGGGCAGAGGTTGGAGCACGATGGTGGCAGACATGATGTGCTCCAGATGGTCAAGCGACGTATCAGTGAGGGTCCATGGGGCGTTGGAGGCAGTGCAGGCAGCAGAATAGGAACCTTGGATTTGTGAGCGTGGGACCCTCTCGGTGTGGTGGAAGAGTGAGTCTGCTTGTGCCTGTGCACAGCGCGGCAATCGTACCTTGATGAAAAAAAAATACAAATCCTGGAGATGTATATAGTGGGAGTCGCCTTGCAAGCCAGATTTCTTGTAGACGCCGTTGGAGATGATTGGAGGCTTAGTAGGAAGCTTCCGGGTAATTCGTGAGATGAACTGCGCTTGAACGAGGCCAGATCGAGAAGAAGACGGATACAATATGATATTGCAATCGTCCGAGTCCTTCCTATCAATGAATATACATGGGTTCTGGATGCCGTCTGGACGACGAGTGGTAGCCAAACTAAGGGGACAAATTTGCTTCTCCGAACTACAAAACGTGCTTCTATCTACCACTTACGGCTGGTGAGGGTAGGTAGAGCGCAGACGTACTATTGAAGACTCTCGAGGCATCTTTGGTGAAAACCGCATCATATCCACCAATCATCCATTTTAGCTAAATCTTTTGCAGTACCTAGGTAAATGACCAGACCTACCCAGAAAACCCCCGCACCTCCGCTTCGCAGGCTCGCAATACGCGCTACCACGCCGCACCACACACGCAGCAGCCGATGCTCGTACGAGCTCTGGCACACGATCGCGCCTCCGCAATCTCAAAGGTCATGATTGTAATCACTAGACTACCTATCTCACGATGGCTGTAGGAGTGGGTAGCTTCGACTGAGCCATGACAAAGCTGGAATTCAGCGCGGAAGCGGCACGTGGACTAGGTAGGTACCTAGATCGCGTCGTCCGATCGAACGATGCAGAATGTCGCGTGTGTCGCGGACACGATCGTGAAGCATGGACATATCCACGCCACTCGCGGGAACTTCACAGCGAGGTGAGTAATAAGCCGGGCCTCGACTGCGTAAGGTGAAAGATGGTTGGTGGCGGGTGTGGATATTAGGTAAGACGATGTCAAGGTGAGGCACGCCGGCGTTGTCTCTCGACGAGGAGGGGAGTGGTTTGGCACAGTAGCTGACTAAGACCACGCGGACGCACGCGGAGATGAGTACCGATTGGGCTGGTAGATGGTGCGAGGTTTTTGTTGCTACCATACATACCAAGGTACTTAGGTAGTCGGTTCGGATGTGCATGTCAGTGATGGGCGTGAACTTCACAGGAGCATTCTCGTTGTGCGGACCGAAGTGCTGCGTTTGAAGGCATGGGTGGCAGGTAGGTACCTACACTCCGGGGTACTTTTTTTTTCTTGGCGAAAGTGTTCACCCGATCGTTCGGTGCTTTATTAGATATCAAGATGGAAAGCCAGGCTCAATTCGTCACAACCCTCCGAAGAGCGTGTCGAAAATCGAACAAGGGGGGATCCATCGGATCCCGAGCCATGTAGCGTCGATCCATCGATCGTCGATCCCACGCGCCTTCAGATTGTGGGTGCGCGATTGAACACATGGCAATAGATATATCGAGGGCACTGGCTTCCTGCCAATTGAGGCACAGCGGTTCGCACTAAGTATTAAACTGGGCGCACAATTACCTTGGGCACTACATGACTCATCTGTGATGACGGATTGGGGGCTATATTTGGAGATGGTGTTGTAGGATTGGAATCATGGTTAACCGAGCTGAACTCATTGGAGGGTTCAAAAGCTTGTGCGATTCCTCTCGCGGCGAGCACAATATGTGAATCCTTCATCATTCGTTCGCATCTACGTTTGTCTTGAGGAACGGGGCACAGTACGGATTGGCATGACTTCACGTGGATGGAGTCGTTCCCATTTGCACAGACGGTGGGATATCATCGGTGAGCGTACGAGTGATTCAGAAATGTCCAGAACCAAAGATGAGGCCATCGACAACATCTCGTAAACAGGGTCCACTGTTGTGAAAAGCCGCGAGGTACCGATCAGCAGCAGAATTGAGTAGGTAGCTTTGTAGACGAGGTTCGAAGTGGTGCTTACCCGCGCGATTGCGGTCATAGCCGCTTTCCCGCTTTGTCCTGCACGCCACTGCGAGGGGTTCAGGGGGCCGGCGGGTGATGTACCTGGTCATTGCTAGCCTACCTTTTCTGTAGTGGATGCCTCGTGCTCATCGTTGAGTCGCCCCTGTCAGCTTGTACGCACCAAGTTCACGAACCCACACTCCCAATGCATTACTTGAGACCAATCTCGTCAGCAGTCCGGTCACAAAATTCGGCCATCTCGACATCCTTGATGCTGAGCCCCTCTGGTTTATGCGTAGTCCATTCGATGGTTACTTGGGAGTACAAATTATGCCAGGACGGATGGTGTCGCTTGGCCTTGCATTCATCCGCAACAATGGACATGAAGCGCCACGCCGAAGCAAAACCCGGAAATGTAAATTGACGCGAGATGCCTTTGTTTGATGGTGACAGCTTCCACTTTGAGAGCTTTGTCAGACGCTGGGGTAGGTCGGACGGTTGCTTGGCGGAGAAGACGACACGTGCAAATTGATTGCTGTCGACATCGTTGCTGTTTGAAGAGGTTGAAGCGTGGGCGGTTGTGAGAGAGCGAGCACATGGCACCCGACAACGAGCATGGCACGACTCGAGGGACCCGCGTGGTGTCGGACGAATCGGTCCATTTCGACTCTGAAGTTGGCGCTGTGAAGATGACCACGGCCCGGCGCGCAAGACGCGTCCGCAGACCCTTCAACTGGATGTTAGAGGAACGTTGTTAGGTCCTGAGGTAATCAGGGAGATGCATGAGGAGCTAGCAGATGTGCGGCTCCACCCGCTTTTGGTGAGACGTACTGAGGTTGCGCCGCAAACATGGTTGCCAATTGTGTTCACAGCTTGTTTCGACAGCGGTAAGAATGGCAATTGCCGGTATGGCTGCTCGCAGTCGCAGAGGGATGCAGCCCGCGATGCAGGGGCCAGAATGTAGATTGGACTGTGTCAGCGGCCTCCCAGAGGAGGCAATTGCCGTTGGAGATGGGGCGAGAGACGATTGATGGTGGTTGAATGTGGATGCACGACGCTGCAAGGTGAAGGGATCAAATCAAAGCGCGCTGGGAACAAAGCGCGCTAACTGGCCCCGCAAAGTGACGTGCTACATCGCCGTAGACTGCACGATCAACCCGTTGCAAAAAATAAGACGTTTGGTGCTAGGAGTTGTGTTTCTCGTTTTGTCGGGGTTACAGCGGCGAGGAGAGACTAGGGACTGAGCTATGGATTGATCAAGATGCACAGAGCACAGGTGATGAGACTTCGCATGGCTGTACAGAGAGTAACACGATGTGACCCACCCAAGCTGCGAGCAAAATAATGTAAAGTGACCCAGCCAAGCTGCTAGGAGAGAATATTTAGAGTGACCTAGCCAAGTAGGATAGATGATTTGAGTGACCCAGCTAAGCTGCTCGCAAAGAACACCCAAAGCGACCCAGCCAAGTTGCCAGCAAAGAAGATTCAGAGTGACCCAACCAAGTAGGAAAGATGATTGATGATTTGAGTAACCCAGCCAAGTTGCCAGCAAAGAAGATTTAGAGTGACCCAGCCAAGTAGGAAAGATGATTTGAGTGACCCGCTGCCAGCAAAGAACACCCAAAGCCACCCAGCTTAGCTGCTAGGAAAGAATACTTAGAGTGACCCAGCCAAGCTGCTGGCAAACAATATCCAAATCGGCTCGGCCAAGCTGCTAGCAACGAGCATCTACCCAAAGCGATGGGGTATCTAGCAGTAGGTGGACTAGGTGGACTAGGTGGACTAGGAGACCATCTGGCGGATGCCCTCGGATGCAGGAACTTGCTGCTGCCGTAATGCAACGCATGCGGCCTGCGTGTTAGCGAGGCACACGCCATCATCTACTGTTCTACTGGCGGAGCTCGTGTGTGGCATGCTCACTCTAGTCACGACCGGATACGAACAATGTCCGGTGGACGCCAAGGCCAACGCCGTGAAAGAGCGTGTATAGGTCAGCATGTGCGCAGCGCGCGAGTTGTACATGATCGCCCAAAGTACAGCCTTTTGGCGGCGTGGTTCCCCATGAGGCAAAGGGGGGTCATTGACCATGCGCGCGTAATAAACCGACGCCCTGGGCCATGCGTCGTATCTGCTGCGCCGTGCATGGGTATGGGTGTGGATAGGGAGAGGGAGAGCGAGAGGGATAGGGATAGGGTGAGGGAGATGAGGGAGAAGGAGGGAGAGGGAGGGGGGGGAGGGAGAGGGAGGGAGGGAGGGAGGGAGGGAGGGAGGAGAGGGTCGTCGGCGTGTTGGTTGGGTTCGAGGCAGGCACGGCCGAAAGGGCCGAGGGCGGCGCACGCAGCCCAGGTGGCATTACTTAAGGCGGCTGCTCCCCAACTCTGAACAGTCACCCATCAGTCATCAACCATTGACTAAGCTCAGCCAATTCCATCATCCTTCGCGAGCGTGAGTACTCTCCGCCCCATTGCGCCGCCCGCCGCCCTCGACCTCTGCAAACATGGGACGTCGAGTCCGCTGCCGTCGCGGGGCGCGGCCTGCGTGAAGCGCGAGGCAAGAACTAACCGCCACCGCCAGCCTGCCCGCCCGCCTGCCTGCCTGCCTGCCTGCCTGCCCGCCCGCGCTGCCCTTTCACCAGCGCGCCTGCCACCTCCACACCTCTACGCTCCGGCCTCCACACCACACCACACCGCACCACCCGTACCGCTGCGCTTCGGTCGCTCTCGGTCGGCGTAAATCAGGCTGCTTCCTCTGCCGCTCTCAGTTGGTGTAAACCAGGCTGCGTCCTCTGCCGCTCTCGACGTTTCCATTGATGCCGACCACCTTGCCTACGCTCTATCCAAGCATCCGCACCTATAACATGCAGCAACCGCCCGCCACTCACGTAAGCATGCCATTACCCTCTTGCTGACCCGGCCCGGCGTGCGTGCAAGGACACCTGCTGACTACCGCAGGACCCAAAGGCGCCCACCATCGAGATGAGTTAGTCGAGTCCTCCCGTTTCCGTCGTCCAAGCTACGACGTCGCGAAGCCCGATTACTAACACGCCTGCTGCACAGGCTTAAGAGAGCATTTGCTTGCTGCTGGCGCTGGCCAGAGCAGTGCGTCCCAATCCATGCAGCAACACCCTCTCCAAAGTCCCCAGCAACACGCCATTGACCCTGCCATCGCCGGCCAGCAGTACCAGATGAGCCAGGGCGAGACGTCCCATATCGGCGACCCGGGCCAAGGCAATGCGAAAGGCCGCCGCGAGTTGAGCACATCGAAGCGCGCTGCCCAGAATCGCGCCGCACAGGTCTGCACTACCACCACATGACTTCGAGCTTCACTGACCATTCCCAGCGCGCCTTCCGCCAGCGCAAAGAAGAGTACATCAAGCAGCTCAAGGACCAGGTCAAAGAGTTTGAGCAGCTATGCGAGCTTTATAAGACGCTCCAGACCGAGAACTATCAGCTCCGTGACTACATCATCAACCTCCAGTCCCGTCTTCTCGAGACCCAGGGCGAGGTACCACCGGCACCGGCCGGCGTCGACCTTTCACGCCATGGTGAAGCGCCCAACCCCAACATGAACCAGGCTCCGCCGCAGCCTCAACCCGACCAGCAAGCGCAATCGCAGCAGAACACGAACAACAACAACAACAATAACGGTGGCCTCTCGGACAGGCAGATTGGGGAGCTCCAGATGGCCGCTCAAGCAGCAGCCGCTGCGCAGCACGGTGGTCCGTCTCTGAGCAATGGCAAGCATACCAACGATGGCTCGCCATTCTCAGGCGACTATGCGGACAAGCGCCAGAAGATCGGAGACTCTCCAGCGTCAGGTCAGCAATTGCAGTCACCATACCCCAATCCTTATGCTTAGAAGCAGCAGGAGCCACCGAACCAAATGGCTTATAGCACCAAGCCGAGCAGATCCTCTGAAATCTCTGAGCTACGTGAACTGCTAGGGGGATCCAATAGGCTAGAGCTTTCTGCCGGCCCCATGTTGTCTCCATGTTTTGTTTATTCACGACTTCATGCATTGCGCAGCCCGCGGCTGCCGGTAACGGTAATTCTCCATACCCGGCGTTTCACGGCGGGACCTTTATGTTATACCATATTCCTTGGGGAGGGATGTCTCGGGGGGTTATTGTTCAGAATTAGTGATGCGGCCGCATGGGCTTCACGTTTCAATCATCATGATCGCAAGCATCTGTACATTTACGATTGTTGCAATACAAAATATGACGCGGTTACTTTCTGTTGAGTTGACATTCAACTGCACGGCAAGTGTGAGGCAGACCTTGGGCCCATGCCATGTAGGTAAGCCGCAATGCTTACTGGGTCGTAAGGGGTGGTCTGCTTGGTAAAGCACGGCTTGTGTCACGTGTAGATTCCTTCAACATGGCGTGCTGCACTACCTACCTATTGCGGCGCCCCGTTTTTCTGGAAACACGACACCCCCACCTGCACTGGTTTGACGCCGCGAAGTTGGATCGACACCGTGCTTATGCATCACTCGCCAACAGTAGATGCGGTATGTCTAGTCTAGTCTAGTCTAGTCTAGTCTAGTCTAGTCTGGTCTAGTCTGGTCTAGTCTGGTCTAGTATAGTCTACCTAGCCTTGCTTACCTAGATGCGGACAAAGGTGCGATTGATTAGGTGGTATAAGTACGAGCTTTGGATCGAAGGACGGGGAGCACAAGTCGGGGGTGAGGGTGTGGTTGGTAGGTTTACCTACGAGGTGCTCGTGTCTGGTTTTGAAGTGTCCTCGTTGGTTGGTAGGTATGATACAACCAAGAGGGTACGGTAGGTAAGTATCACGGTGCGACCATTTCTTCCACGTTAAGTTGAGCTTTCGCCGATATTCTTTTCCGAGTGGATCACTAGGTACGAGAACCAGGTTTCGGGTATCCGTGGGTACTTTGCAACATGAAATTGTAAACTTCATCCGAGTATATATCATCCGTACACGGTAGGTACCTCTAAGTCTATCTACCCACCGCTCGGTGTGCCGCCATCTGCCCCATTCCACGACGGTGAGCTCAGCTCGTGCGGCTTCACCTACATTTCTCCGACTCGGACACTTCGTAGCTCACTGTGTACTTCGATGTCCGTAATCTACATAATGAATATGCCCGATTCAGCCGCGCAAGGGTTGTTCATGGTGTCTAATTATATGGCGTTTGCAAAAAACAGAGATCACGAAATATAGAGCAAAGAATATGATGTTTTCTTTACCTACATTGGGCGGTGAGATGCCTTTGGGGAACATCAGACAAGACATTCCACCACGAGACTACATACCATTTTAGTAACGATCCCGACACGTCATACCAAAGCCCATCGTCATGGCATCCCACGGATTCCCGTCACTCCCCGATGACACGCGGGCGAAGAAGAGAGCCCAACCTCCCAGCTGGAAGCAGGCATCCTCCCCCCTGCCAACCCTGAGTCGAGTTTCGAGCCCTGACAAAGCATCAGTCCTGCAGTTTCACACGAGGTTCCCAAGCGAGCTTGGGAAGTAGATACATAGCAAGACAACAGAGCAGCCAAACTCACCCTCAGATGGCGTCTGAGAAACTGCCCTTCTCGGCCTCGACCCGGGCCGCCTGCACGCGCTTCTCACGCGCCGCCTGCCGCTTGACGACGACGGCGCGCCAGGTGGTGACGCCCACGCCGAGGACGACCATGAGGAAGACGAGGCAGGCGAGACAGTGGACTGCCACGGGGTCTTGCTCGAACGCCCGGGCGAAAACTTGCTTGATGGCTACGCAAAAGTCAGTGCCGCGAGGCGGAGTCGGAGTCGGAGCGGGTCGTGGGTAGGCTCACCTTCAGCCCTCTTTGCATTGGGTTTGCACTCGAAGATGGTGGGGCAGTTGCCGGGCTTGGTGTGTTTGTGGCCCATTGTGGTGGTTGTATGCGTCCGGTGTGTA
Organism: Paraphaeosphaeria minitans; assembly: GCA_015832175.1. Lineage (NCBI taxonomy): Eukaryota > Fungi > Ascomycota > Dothideomycetes > Pleosporales > Didymosphaeriaceae > Paraphaeosphaeria > Paraphaeosphaeria minitans. Next base: position 3,698,377 of record WJXW01000002.1, read on the forward strand.
CGGGTGTGGGAGCGTGGTAGTTACTGTACAAGAAGAGGTGGTGTAGGGTGTAGTGGGAGAAGTGGAACAGGTGCAAAGGGGACTTGAAATACACCGCCTCGCTGGCAAACGGACTGACGGTCATGGCGTGGTGACGCAATCTCGTCGTTGATAGCGCGGGGGGTCGAGTCGGTTTGTGAGAGAGAGTTGCCTAGCGGAGATGCGGCATGTGAAGCACTTGCGTGGCCGTGCGCGTTTGCACCGGACAGGTGAATGTGATCAACTGACGGAGAGAATAAGCTCCATAGGTTAGGTCAAGATAACAGGTAAACGAAGTGTGACCGACACTGGCCGCTGAGAAGGAGCCGAGTCGTTCCTCTCATTCTGATCATGGCGACCTCGACATTTCTGCGGGATATATCGCAAAAGACGGGACATAGGCGGTTGACGGTGATATATTGTTCGACCGGCGGGATGAGCAAAGACCTAATCCTCGAAGCAATCAAGACATCAAACCACAGACCTGCAGTGTACTGAGCAACAACCACAAAGAAGGAATGATCGAGCATTCTCACCAGAAAGCTCGCTGACGTGCTCATAACTCTTCCACATCCCTTCGAGTCCCAACCCCACAGTGTACTCTAGCAACGACCAATCCATCCGCCCACATGCAAGCAACTGATCATAGAAGGAAGGATAAAGGCGACTCGATATCAGTTTGACTAGACAACCAAGATAATCTCGCCGCGTCAAGCAAGCAAAGTCCTCCTCGCACCGCACGCAAGAGACGCCATTGCCGACCCGCTAAACAGAAAGAAGCAATTCCATTCATTCCCACCCTATTCCATTCCATTCCAAATCCGTTGCTGCGATTCCCGTCTTCTTGCCTGTATGCTCACTCACTGTACCTACAACCGCAACCACAACCGCTCTCGTGAATACCGCAAAGACAGACCGCCATGCAATTGATCGTATCGTTTCGTCATCACACAGTGTCTCAACACGCGCGCTGAGCAGAGCTGAGCCACGCTCAAGGAATAGCTGAGCCTGTCTATCTCGTCTTCTTGATCTCGGTCGCCCACCCCTCGATCCCCTCGCCTTTGCTGCCCACCGTGATGTCCAAGCTCACGCTCTCCATCCCCTTCGTGTCCTTCAAAAACGCATGCCCGGCCATCCCGCCCGCATTCGCCCGATCCACAGGCAGCAGCTGCAGCATGGGCAGCAAGAACTCTGCGACCTTCTTGCTCTCCTCACTCGGGAAGTGGTATTTCTCGTGGAGGACGTCGGGCAGCGCCCAGTGGCGTAACCGGTGGATGTTGCGCAGCTCGCCCTTTCTATTGAAAATTTCTTGCGACCATTTGCCGGACATGCAGAGGGATTTGGGGAAGGCGCCCAGCAGCTCGATGATCTGTGCGATGTGATCGTCATCTTTTCCGTATTTGGTGCCAGATTGCGGGTCGAAGAGGTAGTCGCCTGTTATGAGCTCGAATACCTGGGGGTTGTTATTTCACTTTCGAATGGGGTAAGCATCGGATCGGCGTACCATAGCGGCCATACTCCACACATCGGTGCTCGCCCCCCACTTTCCGCCCAAGATGACCTCCGGAGACCTGTATTGCCGGGTCTGGATATCGTTGGTGAAGTGGTGCCCAACCCAGCACGCGTTGCCAAGATCTGCAATCTTGACTGATATGGTCTCGAAAGAGACGTCTTCGGCAAGCTTCTCTGCGGTTGTCTCGCTCTTAGAGGAATTGCCGCTCGATTTGTCCAGGCTTATACCCGATACTTCTTTCGTTAGGAGATCACTAGGCGATACGTTAGCTAGGCTATCTTCATGAGGTGGAGAAGCGTACGCAGTCTTTTCACGCTGTTTCTGCACGTCTTCGTCGCTTGCTGGTGGCTTGAGTCCAAGTCTTTCTGACATGGAGAGAGTGGCCGAGGGTGACGGTGTGCCTGTGCCGCCACTCATTACATTGCCGTCCTGCGTAGGTGGTCGCAGCGTTGCAGGTGATTCACTGCCGGTGTTGTCGCTCACAATCTTATTGAGACTCTGTGTGCTACCGGGGAAGCTGGCCAAGTCGGAGTGACTGAAGCTCGCATTGAGGGGACTAGGGAGCGGCTGGCTGCCGGTGATGAGCGTTCTACGCCTTCGCCGTCCATTTGGATTATTCCGCTCGCTATCCTTCTTAAGGTCGTCCTTGACGTATGTTTTTACGATCTGCTCGACGTCGCCGATTTCGATGAGCACGTTCTCCGGTTTCAGATCAGTGTGAATGATGCCACACTCGCGATGGAGGTAGTCGAGGCCCAGCAATACTTGTTTCGTAATTTGCTTGACGAGCGGCATGGGTATACCGCGGTGGTTCCAGCGCTTTATGAGACCCAGCAGATTCTCCCCTAGCACCTCAAAAACCATGCACACGTGCACGCCGTTGGGGCCCTTGTGATTGAACGAGTCAAGCAGGCTGACGACATGGGCACGACCGGGGTGGTCCTTGTTCGCATCGACAACCTTCTTCAGCAGCTTGATCTCGTCGAGGGCGGTCTCGGTGTAGTGGGCGGCGGAGCGGACGACCTTGAGGGCGACGTGCTTGCCCGTGTTGTTGTCGCGAGACAGCCAGACGGTGGAGAAGTGGCCCCAGCCCAGCTTGCGCACAATGGTATACTTGCCGTCCTTGTACTCCTCGCCGACCTGGACGGGGTGGTAGCCGCCTTTGCAGTAGTCCTCGCTGTCCTCCTCGTCGGCCGTGTTGTCGGCCTCGTCGACCGACGACGACGAACTCGAGGGCGAGTTGCTCAATTGGTTCGCGTACATTTTGTGGTGGCCCAGCGGGGACGCGGTGGAGGGGGGCTGCTGTACACTGTGGCGAGTCAGCAAAAATTCAGATCCAAATTCTCAGGAAGCGCGCGGGGGGCCGCGTGCAAGCGGGGCATGGCAGGTGAAAGGGAAGGGAAGGGGCGACGGGGTGGCGGGTGACGGGTGACGGGCGATGGGGGCGGGCGACTGCACGCACTTGTAGTGAAAGGCGGCCGAGGCCTCTTCCTGCTGCTGGTGGCCGTCGGACGTGGTGATGATGGGCTTGAGGTCGGCCTTTCTGCGCTTCTTGCCGCCGTTGCCATTCGCGGCCTGCGCGACCTGCTTCGCCTTGTTGATGGCGGCCTTCTTGATGTCGGCGCCGTTCATCGTGTCCTGCGTCTGTCTGTCCCCGCCGCAAGCGCCAACTAGGGTGGTCCGCGCTGCTTCTGGGGCGCCGGGTGTGGTGAGATGCGGGTAGGCTGCGGGCGCGGGCTCAGTTCATCGGGTATGCGCTGCTTGGGTGCGGAGCGGGAGTGTGTCGGGCAAGGCCAGCGCGCGCAGCAGAGCAGATGTTGCTGTTGTTGCCGTCGTCGTCGTCGTGCTGCACTGCACCTGCAATTGCTGGGTAGAGATGGGCTTCTGGCGCTCGTCTGTCGACCAATCTTGGGTCGCACGCCCTGGCAGAGATGGCAGCGTCTCTTTCTGTGCGCGCAACGCTGGGAAGCGTGGGGGGTTGGAAGATGGTGGAGGGATGTCTTGAGCGAGCAGCAAGAACAGCGTCTGGTGAGAAGAGGGCACAGGCTCGCATCGGACGGCGATGCAATGGCACGAAGCGCTGCTAGCTTGCAGGCTCGGGGCGGTATGATGCAACCAGCTTGTTTTCCGGGCCAGCAGGGCTGCAGTACGGCTACCCAACCTCGAACGCCGCACAGTCAACGTTGGCATGCACTCTGGTCACGGGTAAGAGTACGCTGGGTTAGAGTACCCTAGGAGAAGAGGCACAGCACTCGAGCCTGTGATGGACGACTTGCTTGATTCCTTCGCACCGAGTGCAGTGCCAGTAGTCTAGCTGAGCCTTTGCCTAGCCGGACCCCAAGCCCAGCGGCTGTTTCCCGAATGCATCACCCCCCCCCCCCCCCCCCAACGCCCAACACCTCGTCCTATAGTACAGAAATGCGCCATGTCCATAGCAGAAGAGACCTATATAGTACAGCCACATGCCCATGCCCGTGCCCATGCCCATGTCCATGTCCAACTTGCCCTTGCTGGTCGTATTCAATCATGCCTCGCTATGCAACACAAACGCCCCAGGCACGCCCGAAACAATCAAGGCGCCGCCAACAACCACCCATCGACGTGATGGACCAGACTCTGTGTTGCACAAATCGCGCTTTGCGATGCCCGACTACTTCGCCGAAATGGCCGCAGTCCATCGCTGCTCATCTTTCCTACCAGACGTTAGCCACGCAGACGATCATGCTGAAACCTCGCTTACTTGTCAAAGTGCAGAAGCATTCCCAGCACGGGGATAAGCTGCTGCTGGTACTTCTTGTCCTTCTGTTCCAGGAACTGCAACATCACGTTCTTCAGGTAGACATAGTCGACGGCTCCATCGCCGGCTTGTGCAGAGGGCGCGCCGCCCCTGGGCGTAGGAGATGCGATGCGTGACCGAGCTGATTCGAGCGACGACCTTGATGACTGCACCGTGGAGTCTGCCGTCCGCGTCTTCAAATTTCTGAGCTCGTCTGACATGGTCTTGCTCGACTTCTGGAGCTTCTCCAGTCGGCTCTGCGTCTCATCAAATGCGCGCCGTAAATCCACCTTCTCCTTCTCCAGCTCTCGCGTTTGCTTCTCGCTATCGTCCAGTGCATCGCGCAACTGACCGAGCGCCGTACGCACCTCGGCGGCTTCTTCGTTGGCTTGTGCTGCTCGCCGTTCCAAGTCGTCTCTTTGGCGTCTGAGCTCTCTCTCCGACGACGCCAAATCCTCCTTGTCTTCTTGAGCGCGCGTGGCTGCACGTTCTGCGTCGCGAACTTTTTGCTTGAGCTCCTCCAATTCACGCGCACGTCGCCGACCAAACGAACTAGCTTGCTCTTCGGCTCGTTCCCTTTCCTCGATCGCAATGTCAAGGCTTTCTTGCATCTCCCTGACCCGCGCATCGGCACGACTCTGCGCATCTGCCAGAAGCCTCCTCATCGTCTCAGCTTCACGACTGCGTTCGCTAAGTAGTCGGTGTGCGTCTGCAAGCTCCTCTTCCAGGCTTTCGCTCCTGGCGCGTACCTCCTTCATTTGCGTACCCATCTCTTGCGTGCTCATCTGCATGCTGTTCATCAAGTCCTGTGCGCTTGCATATTGCGCAGACTTGAGTTGGATCTCGTCGCGCAAACTGCCAGCTTCGCGTTGCAGTTTGGCGACCTGATTTTCCAGCTCATTAATCGTATTGCGGGACTTCTTGACATCTTCTTGCGTCTCGGAGAGGTCTTTGTTGAGTTTCTCGCGACTTTCAATCGCGTCATTGCGATCACTTTCCGACTTTTGCAGGTCACGCTGAATCTTCCGGTTGGTCTCCTCCAGGGCAAGCCTCTGTGTCGTTTCTTGTTTGATCTTGTCGTTTAGTGTCTTTATGTCGCCGTCTTTATCGGACACCTGGGTACGATATGTCGCGATCTCAGACTTGAGGTCTTTGTCGCGGGCCTCCAGACGCCGCAATTCCGACGATTTCGTGGAAAGCTCCTCTTTGGTGCCTCGCAGCTCAGCAGCTTCCTTTCGTAAGAAGGTGAGCTCTGGTTGGGCCTTTGTCAGGATCTCTCGCATGTCAGTGAGTTCTTTGAAGCGCGATGCAGCCAGCTGTTCTGCTACCGACAGGTCGGTCTGTAGCGAATCAGCCTTAGCTTTGAGTTCCGCAAATTCAGCTGCCAGGGCTTTCTTTTCTTGCTCGGAGCTCTCTTGTGCAAGCTTGCCAGTGCGCAAGGCTGCAATTTCCTGCTCCAGCTTATCGAGGTTCTCTTGCAGAGCCGCCTTCTCGGCCTGCAACTGCTTCACCTTGTCCTTAGCGTCTGTGTGCTCCGAGCCAAAGTCAAGTAGATCCTGCCTCAGAGTTTCAATTTCCTCTCTCATTGCATCTTCGTCCCTCAGCTTGTTGTGCAGGTTGTCAATGAAATTGCCTTTTTCTGCAACCTCGCTCTCCAGGCGCTCAATTGCAGCAATCTTCGCTTCTAGATCCGATTTGAGCTGTGATACGGTCTTCTGGGCATCTTCCAGCTGCGACGGCGACAGTTCAGCAGCACTAGGGCTCAAGAGACCCGTAGAGTCGCCAGCCTCGCTTGGTGTCTTCTCCACAGAAGTTGCATCGGCAGCCTTGCCACCCTTCTTCTTCTTTTTATTTTTCTTCTTGGGAGGGCCAGACACTGTAACGGGTGTCGGTGTCGGTATAGATGCTTCGGCACCATTCGCGCCCTTCTCGTTCGATGCTGACGCGAGATCATTGTGAACTTTCTCCAGACCGCTTTGCGCCGTGTCACGTTTCGATTCAGCATCTTTCAGTTGGTCCCGCAAGTTATTCACCAAGCCGCTCAGAGTCTCATTGCGTTTGTCTGCCTTTGATTGAGTGTCGCGGAGCTTCACAAGTTCACCCTCCAGGCGCTCCACTTTCTTTTTCAAGGCCTCTCGATCATGATTCTCCACAAGCTCTTCTCCCCGGGTGGCGTGCAGCTCTTCAAGCTCTTTTGATGTCGCATCCAGCTTCTCGTTGAGTTCTGCAAAAGTCTTCTCTTGTGCGCTGTATTCATCCTTTTGCGTTGACAAATTAAGCTCGGCAGCTTGGAGCTCGCTCTGGAGATCAGTGATCGTCATATCGAGCTCTTTCTGGCGAGCCTCGTTCTCCTTTTGCGCGCGCGTGTACTGGTCCTTGAAGGTCAGGAAGTCGTTTGTTGTTGTTTCGAGGTTCTTCATGAATGATTCTGCCGACTCCTGTGCTACTGAGAGCTCCTTCTTTAGTGACTGGTTCTCTTCCCCAAGCTTCTCAGCCTTGTGCTCGCTTTCCTTCAGCTGCGATTGAAGTCGAGGCAGCTCGTTATCGTAAGAGAAAAACTCTTCATCCTCCGTCGCTTCGGTTTCTTTCGAAGACTTCGATGGAGATGATGGAGCGACGGAGTCTGTCTGAACAGTGGAATCGTCTTTCGGTACTTCGCTCGCTGCAACCTGGGCCTGCAATTTCTCCACTTCCTCCGTTGCCTCTTTTGCCTTCTTTTCCGCTTCGTCCCGCTTCTTGTTCATTTCGTCTCGCTCTTTGGAAACCCTCTTAAGCTCTTCCATGAGCATATCGCTTTTGACGTTTAGCTGGCCGAGATATTCTACGAACGCCGCAGGTTCGCTGATTGACGTCAACGGAGTGTTCTCGCGAAGGGAAGCCTCAAATGCTTCAATCAGGCTAACTCGGCCGTGGGCAATACGGTAGGAGCGAAGTAATTCTAAATGATGATTAGACAAGACCCTCCGCGCAATCGATCGCACTGACCAGAATATTTGGGTTCAAGTTTGTCGAGTTTTCTTAACCGAGCTCTTGTTTCTGGAGGCATCTCAGGCGCCGGTGGTGTGGTTCCTTCCGCGGCTTCAGCCTTCCCATCCTCCTCCTTCCCTTGGTCCTCGCCCGTTCCTGCCATATCTCCACCCTTAGCCTTCTCCTTCGGACGCGGGGTCCCTGCTCTACTCTCCTGGTCATCTTCTTCGCCTATGATAAATTCCGGGTCAAACTCTGAGGGATCGGGGCCCTTTCCCGTGGACGTTGTCTTGGTAGGAATATCGCCATCCTTTCCCGTGAGCGGGCGCTTCGACGGCGAAAGATTGCGCGAACTCGAACGCTTAGGGGTCGAGCCTGACCGCGATCGTGGCGTCTGGGCAGAAGCGCGCTGCTTTGCTTGCTCTTCAGCTATTCGGGCATCGAGTGCACCCTTGATGCGCTGAGGTCTCCAGTTAGTTGTGAGTACATAAGTACAAGATTAATAGTACCTGAAGGCCTTGGAACATGTTCGCGATATACTATGTTGTTCAGAGATAGAAAGAGATCGGATCCAGCATCTATGAGGTTGCCATGATCCAGGTGTCCATTGCGCGGGCCGCGGCCAAACCGCACTGCGTGTGAGACGACATTTCTGGGGCTGCAGGGGTCACCACGCTAGCGACCACTTCGGTAAGGTCCAGATCATAGCGTCGCCAAAATAATTCGATTCTTTCGCGGGACACTCCTCTACACCCCGCAACACATACACCATGGCATCTGCGCAGGTACAAATCAACCTGCCTCTGCCGGTTCTGCCTGCAGGCTGGACGGCCGAGAAGGACTTCAAGCCTGTCGGATCCCTTAGCAATGCGACCGACCGCAACATCGAGCCCGTCGGGCCCCATTTCCTCGCCCATGCGCGCAGGGTACGTAACACTGTAGACCGCATCTGAACATGAACTAATTACACTCTTCTACACAGAAGCGACACAAGCGCACTTTCTCTGAGGACGACCGTATCCAGGCCCAGGCCAGCGTGAAGAAGATCGAAGACGACGACGAGGGCGAGATCAGCGAGCCTGAGGACCCGCTTATGCTCCAGCGCGAGGCCAAGGACTGGAAGGGTCAGGATCACTATGCAGTTCTTGGTATCACGAGGTACAGATGGCGTGCCACCGAGGACCAGATCAAGCGTGCCCACCGCAGGAAGGTCCTCAAGCACCACCCCGATAAGAAGGCCGCCAAGGGCGGAACCGAGGACGATCAATTCTTCAAGTGCATTCAAAAGGCCACTGAGGTTCTTCTGGACCCGGTCAAGCGAAGGCAGTTCGACTCCGTCGACGAGGCGGCGGACGTTGAGCCACCCTCCAAGTCGGAGACCAAGAAGGGCAACTTCTACAAGCTCTGGGGCAAGGTCTTTGAGGCTGAGGGTCGGTTCTCGCGCCAGCAGCCCGTGCCGAAGCTCGGTAACGAGAAGAGCAACAAGGCGGAGGTTGAGAACTTCTACAACTTCTGGTACAGCTTCGACAGCTGGCGAACCTTCGAGTACCTTGACGAGGATGTTCCTGATGACAACGAGAACCGCGACCAAAAGCGTCATGTCGAACGCAAGAACCAGAACTCTAGACGTAAGAAGAAGACTGAGGACACTGTCCGATTGAGGAAGCTTGTTGACGACGCCTTGGCCCTCGATGAGCGTATCAAGCTCTTCCGCCAGCAGGATAACGCTCACAAGAACAAGCGCCGTCTCGACAAAGAGGCCGAGCAGAAGCGTCTCGCTGAGGAGGCTGCCAAGGCTAAGGAGGAGGAGGCCAGGCTCGCTGCTGAGAAGGAGGCTGCTGAGAAGGCACAGAAGGCCGACAGCAAGAAGGCCAAGGAAGCTGCCAAGAATGCCTCGAAGAAGAACAAGCGTGTCATTCGCGGCGCTGTCAAGGATGCGAACTACTTCCACGGAGCCGGAGACGCCCCGGCCTCTCAGATCGACGGCGCGCTCAACGATGTCGATGTTATCATCACCAAGCTTGATAACGAGGAGATTGCCGCGCTGACGGCGAAGCTGAGCGGAGCAAAGGGTGCCGATGCCATCAAACAGGTCTACCAGGACGAGGTCAAGCAGTTGATTGGCGCCGGCAAGTTGAAGGAGGGCGAGCTCAAGTCTCTTTCGTAGTGGGTGGCGTGGCTACCATCTTGGTTACTTAGATAGACTTTCTTCAGTAGATTATACTGCACTTTTCGAGCAACTACGCCAGTGCCAGTGCCAGGGCCACTGCCATTGCCAAATTGACTCGCCTATACTTACTCAAAAGTGATGGCTCTTTTGCTGGATATAGAGAGAGCGGCTCACCCTCACCTGCCACGCCACGGGCTGCCGTTTGACACTTGCAAACTTGACGTGTTTGGGTTGCTGTCCTTCATCACCTGCATGCCACCAAACGTTCACGTGCCTCGTGCAACGTCCGGGCGGCTCCATGTCCCCACGCTTGCCCAGCAGCGAAGTCGCCCGTTTGGAACTCGTGTTGGGCGCGACATGGAGCAACTTGTGTTGACTTGGAAGCAGCAACTGCCCTCAATCCATATTGAATAACTTCCCCAAGCGTCGTCGGACAGTCGCCCATCGCGACCGACCAACCTCTTCAGCGTCACACTCAGTCGCCAATCGCCCGATCCCCCGCCTAAACCCCCCGCGCCAAGCCGAAGCACAGCAGCATCGTCACTTGTCGGAGCGCACGATTGCACGCAAGGATTTCGGCCGGCGCAGTCTGGCATGCGCTTTTGCGACGTGATCTGATCAGATACCTAGCAGGATGAGCGGCGTTCCCCCCACGTCACTATCACGGAATGCCTCTCCAGCACCTCCCCGACCCCGAAGCTCGACGCCAGGCCAGACGGTGAGTCCACAGCTGCTGCCCGCCTCAGCAGGCTCGGAGGACCCCTCGCGCCGCCCGTCGATTCAGTTCAAGGCTCATGCCGACCGGTCGCACCCCAGAGGCAGCCCGCGCCCTAGCCAGCCAAGACGCCGCATATCGTCACCTCCTCCTCCCCCGTAAGTATTGGCTCGCTACTATACGCGTGCAGACCGCCCAGTCTTAAGAGCACGTTCATGCACCTAGCTTCACCATTCGCTGTCGTTGTTTTTCCTCCTCTTACTCTCAATGACCGACGGCCATGGCGGAGTATGCCCTACTGCCCGAGGGCAGCTCTAGGAGAGAGCACTAGAGTTGGGAGCCTCTTATGTTCCTCACAGTTGCTTCTATTGACGCGCCTTTTTGCTAACAGTTCCACAGTGTGTTCCAACCTCGCGTATCCTTCGATACCTTCGACAAACCGGCCGATTTTATTGAAGAAACCTCGTTCACGCTCATAGCCAAACACAAGGACTACGAGTACACCAAGCGCTCACGAACATTCCTATGCGGCTGCGATGACAACGACTATTCCGACTATGCGCTGCAATGGCTGATAGACGAGCTGGTGGACGACGGCGACGAGGTTGTGTGCTTGAGGGTTGTGGAGAAAGACGACAGCATAGCCAGCGACAGAAGCGTAGAAAAGGGCCGTTACCGGGCTGAGGCGGAATCATTGATGAAGTCTGTTCAGGGGAAGAACCATGAAAATAAGGCGATCAATTTGGTTTTGGAGTTTGCGATGGGGAAGGTCAACACTGTGATAGATGACATGGTGAGCCAAACCACTGCGCGTAGCCGTATCAAGACTAATTGTTCGCAGATCAATTTGTACGAACCGGCAATCCTCGTGGTCGGGACCAGAGGTCGAAGTCTCGGTGGTTTCCAAGGTCTGCTTCCTGGATCGGTCTCAAAGTACTGCTTGCAGCATTCGCCTGTGCCCGTCATTGTTGTGCGTCCTTCGTCGAAGCGCAACAAGGCTCGAACCAAACGCGCTCTGGATCCAAACAGACACTCTTACAAGGACTTATTGGAAAAGAGTGGCCACCTGATCGACACCGATGCACGTATTTTCACTGCAGACTCACAAGGAGCATCCGAGGATGAAGCCGCCGCGGTGGCCGCAGCGATTGGATATAGACCGCTCGGAGGAAGTCCACTGGTTCAAACTCAGACTATCCCCGTGAATATGGACCGAACCATTGCCGACCAGGACCTGAAGAGCCCCGGCGTTGTTATGAAGAGCCCGGAACTGCAGCATCTTGAAAGTCCCGAAATATCAGATTCGAGCAGCAGCAGCAGCGATGAGGAAGATGAGGGTGGTGTGCCAACGGCTTCTTCCGGTTTGGGCGTCAACGTTGACACGCAGGCCGGGGAAGAACAGCCGCTGCCTGAGACAAATAGGAAACACTCTTTCGAGACAGGCCCTGGGCACGATGGTGCAGAGTCCACACCGCGGGAGCCAGAGACCAAGGCGGATTAGGTGTTCAATGCCGAGTCGACTCAACATCAGTACTCAATTTGTGTGCCCTATTGTTCGACTCAGTAGAATGCAGGGCTTGCCCGAGCGCCCAACACCGTCCCGTTCGCGGGCAAGCGAAACCATCAATCGAAAAGAGACATGATAACGAGTTTATGAATTCGGGGGAGATTAGGTAGATAATGCAAGCAAGTCTGCCCACGCAAGACCAGACCACATCTCGACTTCAGAAAGCGATTGTGTGCTGCGACCTAGATCTAACTGTGTTCACATGCGCAGCTTTTCTGCTATTGACCTACATGTGGGGTGCCTAATCTGCTGCTGTGCCTTATCGATTCTGCAAGATGTGGATGCTGCAAACCTTTCTTCTCCAAGCCTATGCCTAAGTCTTTAACTGTCGACGCAAATACTTGGGTAGCCAAACCCCTGGGGAGATCTGCTCTAGGGATGACGACACGGGAGCCGCGTGGGGTGCTCTTGGCGAAGTGGTAACTCGAAACACGTTCCGCGCGTTCTGAGCGTTCCTTCAGACAGTCCCAACATTGGATAGATATGGTTGGTTGTTGGCTTGTCAGCAAACTGACAAGAACTATCGAAGCAGCCCACATGGTGAATATATCGAGCGCACGCGCATCCTTCTGACGACGACGTAGTGGTAGTGGCGCGACGGCCTGCACGACGGCTACACTTAACACATATACTTGTACTCCATGCTGCCGCTCGACGACTGCGATGCCTGCAGCCCCGACTGGGTAAAAACGCGAAGCCCATCTGCTATGGCGATTTCCGCTCTCCCGTTCGTGGCGACGTTCTTCATTGTCGCTGTCGCCGTGTCGCATAGGCTCTTTCCGCTGCTATCTGGGCACGCGCCCTTGAAGAGCCACCACGATGCTCAGCTAGCAGGCTTCGCATTTCGCGAAAGGACGTCAATATTCAGGAAATTGCGCGTAACAGCACGCGCGATCGCCAGCGCAACGTTCTCCACGAACATCGCGCTATCTACCGTTCTCGTCGAGCTTATTCTCTGCGAGATTTCGAACACCGTCAATCGTGCAACGAGGACACTGGCGCTGAAGATCACACTACCTTCGCTATTGTTCCTGATCATTGTCCTTACTCCAGCATTGATTATACATTCGGTAGTTTCGGGGTGGAGTTTGAGCGGATCACAGAAAGGTCAGCGTAGGCTGGAGTGGGTTCTTGGGATTACAGGTCTGGCGACATGGCTTGCAGGCTTCTGGTACCTGGGCAGAGGGCTGCTAGGCACGTTCCTACACGAGGAATCATATATCCACGAGCATACCTTCAGCGAGGGTTGCCTAGAAAGAATCGGTGTCATCGGTATAAGCCTGATGGCTTCGCTGGCCGGCTTCGCCGCTGTCAGTTCGCTCTGGCAGACTTTTGGCGTGAAATACCGCCTGGTACGTGGTTTCTCCGGAACTACCGAATCATTTGCGGTACACTAACTGCTATCGATAGGTCACCGAGTCAGATATCGCTCGCAAACAAGCCGGGCTTGATGCTTCGAACGACATGCTTGCAACGAAGGAAAGTCGGCTTCGTGCTGTCCAAAGAAAACTTTCGGACACACCCCAGGAAGGGTTCGTCACCCGCGTCGTGGGCAGTCTGCGCGGAAACCCTGATATTGTAGAGCGAAACACCCTACAGCTCGAAATCCAAGGCCTCGAGACGATGCGCAACACTCTTCAAAACTCATTGTCTATCTTACAGAACCGGCGACAGACCCAGCTCCGTTCACACACGGTTCAGGGTCGCTTGTTGAACCTCGTATCATTGATATTCTCTGTCTATTGCTTCTACAGAATCACAGCGACGACATTTACTACTCTGAGACGCTTCTCATCCCCAAATACAAGCTTCTCGAACACTGATCCGATCAACAACTTTCTCGCGATATTAGCCAAGCATTGGGACCCTACCATAGACCGCGTCGCCTGGAGTCGCACTATATCTTTCCTGCTCTCCGGTATCATGCTCTTGGCATCCTTCAACAGCGTCGTGCAGACCTTTTTCCTTTTCGCGCGCGTACTCCCAGGCGTTCTTCACCACGCCCAGGCCAACTTTGCATTACTCATCTCGCAGATTGCCGCCACGTACGTGATCAGCTCCGCGCTCCTGCTGCGGAGCAACTTGCCGGTAGAGATGAAGAGTGCTATCTCTGAGGCACTCGGTGCGCCGTTGGAGCCGGCCTTCACAGAGAGGTGGTTTGAGGGATGGTTCTTGCTAGCGAGTGCAGCCACGGCGATAGGGCTTTGGGCGGGAAAGCGATGGAAAGGCCAGGGGTGGGAGGATGAGGACGAGTTTGGGGAAGGAGACCTAGAGATGGGAAAGCTGAACTGATGCGGAATTCGACTGCTGTATTCTTACGGACGTCATTGTTCAGCATTGCATATAGTTATCCAGCGTAGGACACCGTCCCTACTTCTATGAATGCTACGATTAAACATACCAGGCAGTACTACCAACAGAAAGTCAATTCCGGTTCGGAGGACAATTGGAGCTTTGTGTTTTGTTGTGATGGGAAACCCATTGCGAGCTGTACTGTCACATGGCATGACTCAAATATAGATCCAACACGCCGTTCGAGTTTCTGTAGATGTCCAACAAAATACCATCGACAATCGACATCCAAGATAATCGGTGTCTGAAGCAGAAGCCGTCAGATAGCGGTACAGAAGCAAACCCGAAACCGAAACACATGGTCTGATTTGATACGCCGGACATAATTACCGGTGGCCATCCTGCACTAGTCTATCAGCAAACAGCCGCAGCTTGTCAGCGCGTGTTTAAAAAACATTGACGTAGACACATCGCGATCTGAGATTGGGTGCGCGCCAACCGTGTTTGTAACATGACGTATGCCGTGGGGCACGCAATGGATGAAAAGCGCGGGGTTCGCGCGTTGCCTGCACGCTTCATTGACCTCTGAACGACTTTCCGGACTCTTCGAATCTAGCAACACTCAAACCTTTGTAAGTCAGCCGTCTTCCTATGCTGCAGTTACAAGAGCGCTGTGTACATAGTGGAAGGAAGCAACTAACTGCCATCACAGTTACCCTAACAACCCCCCCCCAAACCGTACGAGCTCCAATCGAAAGTATATCCGTACACTCATCTAACGGCCACACAGATCAACATGTCCGCTCAAAACGGTGGCCGCCAGTCTCCCGAGCCCGAGCAGCAGACGGGCGCTCAACAGTCCGACGCCCCCGCCACCAACATCAACGACCAGGGCGGCGCTCCCTCGGAAGGCACCAAGCAGGCCAACGAGGACCAGAGGGCCAAGCTGGAGTCAAACCCCACACACCCGCTCGCGAAGCACGCTGAGCAGACGACGAGCAAGAAATGAGCTGGGTGGAGAATGAAGCGGTTTCATGGAGTCGGGCACGCATCACAAGTGGTTAAGATAGATCACTATTGAGTTGCGGCTCTATAACGAAAGGCTACAAAGAGGTGGCGATAGCCTCATAATGACATTTCATGATTGACGTCATTTGCATTGTTCTCTCGATGTCTGTGCATGTTGTGATAGAATCTCCATTTGTCTATGAATACGAGTGCAAATGTATCAGTGCATTCGGAATAGCTTTCAGTGCCACATTGTTATTGTCGTGTCTACGATACTAATGGAGACGCTGATATACCACTTCTCGTTTAAAGGCACTCTCAGAATGACGGTCTTCGCTACGCTTAGCTGCTTTCGTACACATAAGCTTCCTATTGTTCGGCAGGAGTATTTTCTTATTTTATGAACAATGAAGCAGATATAGAAAGTCTACCAAAGGTGCAGGTCTTGCGCTGTCTTTTCTAACAAGTGTGTCCGCGTTGGTTGGTAGCATGCTCGGACGCTTCCCCCCACACCGAGTTTTCTGCCCCTGGCTAGTCTCCACATAGTAACCCGCTTGGATTCGTCAGCAGCCGGTACAAACGCCGTACAGTGCGCGCATTACCGAGGGGAATAATTGCAAGTCCTGATCTTACTCAAAATTTTACTGCTATATATATTTAACGAAAATACATTCCTATATCAAGTAAAACAACGGGGCTTGTGGTTTAGGGGTATAATGTTCGCTTCGCATCTTCCGAATGTGTCTGCGAAAGGTCCTGGGTTCGATTCCCAGCAAGTCCACAATTTTTTTCACAATTTCATCGAAGTGCGTGGGGTTCGCACCCTTTTTTTGGCCGGCCCAAGGGCACGAGGAAAACGATTCGCAACGGCATACTTTGATCTCTTGTTTCATGACAATTCTTCTCAGGCTCCTCCACCCCGCCTTTTGCTTGATGGCGCTCAGCAACTCCTACTTGTGCCGCCATCATTGCAAGAGGTATGCAAAACACGTTCACGCATACTTGCCTAACTTTCTAATAAAAAGAAACTATGTCACAGACGTTACTGTGGTTGCGACCATAAGTAGTCCCAGTGGGGCCTTGATTCACCCCCCCTGCACCCCGAAACTGCCAGAGTCCTCTAGTACTGTATACACAGTAACAAAGTACCTAGATTAGCTAGCAATTTCCTCTATAAAGCAGGTACCTGAGCATCTCCCTGTATTTTATAAGGGGGAATCGATATATTATCGCGTTAAAGCTCCGCCGATCAGTGTACCGAAACACCACTCCGAGCGTCCCAACTGGGACTACTTATTTATGGTCGCAACCACAGTAGACCTGGAACGCTAATCTATAATAAGAAACCATACGCAGGCTATTATCCAGCCGTACACCTTTCTCCTCAAGTACCACAACACACCGCATAGCTCACGCCACGACCTAGCACGACCTTGCCGTCGCGAGATACTACCGAATGCAGCCTAGACGTATCATACCGCTGTCATGATCTCGGACCTGCATTTCAACAGTACGTTACTCTATATTACACACAGTAGAGTCAAAACCATACAATGTGATTAATTAGAATGAATCCAGGAGTATGCGACTGAAGATTGAATTTCTACCTAGATCCAAGTGAATAGGCCAGCAGAGTACTGACAGACCTTTGAAGGGATTAGACGGCCTTCAGATTACTGCCTTTTTTGCGAGCTGCTGATGCTCTCGAGCATGATGTTGGGCGCTTAGCAAATGAGGAGTGGATATCGAATGTTACTTCTCCTCAAGCTCTACATCAAGGCTCCCTTCCGAATTAGTCGTCTGGATTTCGTGAGCTCGTTCATTCCAAATAAAAATCCAGCTCCTCGACCCGATCCAGCTGATCGCTTGATCTCATGGCCGTGAAAAGGGCGATTCGCATGTCATCGAAGTCCAGCAGAACATTATCCCACTCTTCGATCGTTCCTAATACCTTGTAGGGATTCGAGAAATGCGTGACCACGAAGTCGACGTAGAACTGCCGTAGCTTCGCACCTTCGCAAGTGTTCTCGCACACAAAGCTAACCATGCTCGTCGTAACGAATGAAGTGGACGAGTCGTCAATCTGATGCGCATCGTAGAGACGCTTCATAGCATGGTTCTTGAATGCCGCCGACAATAACTTGTCGCCCAAGACCCAGGCTTTCAGGTGTGCGTTGAACATGCAGCTGGAACTGAGCGAACACTTGTTGTAAATCATCCATTCGACAAATAACGAGAAGACCCGCGGGTCCTCGTGTTCCAAGATGATGCGATGTTCATCCTTCTCCTTGAAGTCGTGAGAACATGCAGCCTTGAAAAAAAGCGAGTGATATGATATCATATCCTTCGGCAAGCACCAGGTTTCTTGTTTGCCAAAAGTAGCGGTATTGGAACCAACAACGATGTTTATGCTTGAGCCTTTGAGCCTGGTTGTAATCAGCACACAGTTTACACTGACGGGATTGCGAGAAGCAAGAGTGCCATAGACAGGAAGACTTGCATATGTAAGACCCTTGCTCGGTTTGAGAGTGAAGATAGGTTCCAATGCGAAAAGCCACTACTCGTGGTCCCCGCTCCAATAGGTTTTCTCCCTTGGGTATAGTCAACGAGTCTAAGCTCCTCCAGACTGAAGTCACTGAAGCGAGGGTCGCGAGTGATTGTTTGCATAGCCATGATCCCGGCGGTTTCGCCAGAGTCTGATCTTTCCTCGATTGGAAGAAAGATAGTTTGCGCTCCTGTTCCATTGTTGACAGGCTGGCCCCCAGAATTGCTCCCAGAGTCTTCCGAATTGGTTTGAGCATCGGGTATCCACGCGGTCGTGCTATTTGCAGAAGCAAAGCTTGCATTCATGCCTGGAGGACTTTGCAAGCTCAAGTTGTTTAGTGAGCTGCTCAGTTGGCTGTTGATTGTATTGGCAGGCGCGATGACGGGGTGTGCGGACCCGACTGGTGTGGTATCGGAAGCCATCGTTCCGTTGTTGGTACGTGTCGCACTTGAGCTTTAACAGAGACGTAGAGCAGGTAGGTGTCACTCTATAGGGGGGTTGCGCATATGCAATGGCTATTCCTGGTTGGGTTAGATAATTCGTATTCGCGTCGCGTTCTGTTAGTTTCAGCTGTGGCGCTATGTCATCTGGACGTAGTGTTAGTGTAGTCACAACTAGCATC
This sequence comes from Paraphaeosphaeria minitans, assembly GCA_015832175.1. Taxonomy (NCBI): domain Eukaryota; kingdom Fungi; phylum Ascomycota; class Dothideomycetes; order Pleosporales; family Didymosphaeriaceae; genus Paraphaeosphaeria; species Paraphaeosphaeria minitans. The sequence goes on from WJXW01000002.1 coordinate 3,716,570, forward strand.
CTCTAACCCAACTTCTTTAAAAGGAATTTAAAAAAGTCTATTTTACTTTATTTCATTTTTTCAACGTTCGACCGTAACATTGACTTAGCTCAGGTAGGTAAAGGTAGGGACGCCAATTTCATGTCTAGTTGACCTGCACCCTGGTTTCAGCTGTGGGTCTGATCTCAACATGAGCGCTGAACTCCTCGTTTTGTGTGGGTGCGCTTCTTTTGTAACCCTCTTCAGACGTGCTGGTGTCCTTCTCGCGACGCGTTTTCTTATCACAGAAGCGAACCAGCACGGATGAGTATACCGGTTAGCAGTTAGGACCTTCCGAAAGGCTTTTGATAAACAAAACAATCTTATCTCGGGTCGTGTACTTGTGAAAGTGAGACCTCGAAAACCGCCACCAACCAAACTTGGTGCATGCTCTAGCGCTGAAGTGTGTCCAGTAGCGCTTCAAAGACCAATTTCGTTTGGTGGCCGATTGCTAAGGTGACTTTCACCAAATGCGACCACAACATCAGAAATAGGCAATTGTATAAGCTCTACATCGTTTGAAGCACATGGGCAACGGAACACAATAGGTGAGTTTGAAGTATCAATTCGGAGCCTGAGGTAATTGCTTTATGGTTGTTTAAATTACCACCTTACTGGTTGGCAAACCATACAGTTTGTCTAGCAGCCAAAGCGTATGGGATTAAAGTGGTGAGTTTGCTCATTTGTTTGCTCGAGATTCCGTAGTAAACACGTGACATCGTACGTGTTCAAGTGACATAAGTGCTCTGTCGGCTTCCCGGCTGATATCGAGTCCCTGGCCACATACCTTCGGGGACACAATACACATATACCATGCACAACATGTATCACAGGCTATGTCGACTTGACACTTGAGCAACAGATCGATCTAGGCCTCGACTGTGCCACCTCTGCACGTATATCAAGGATCGCTTGTCACCGGCATTGGCAGATTGGCGGGTTGGCAGAAGCTTCTTTGCAACTGTATTTAGACTACTTTATAGATAATAATCAGGAAAAGATACTCTGCCACAGAGTCAACCCCGGCCAGCCCCAATGCAAAACGCTCAACTCAACGTAATCACGCTTACTATATTCCCGCAACTACCGACATATTTTCCAGATGCGACATTTATAAGTTGGCGGAGATGAAAGAACCGATGACGGAAGAGCCAACACGGGTGTAGACACCAGGAGTGTTGGGTTCCGCACAGCCCTCGCCCCAGGAAACAAGACCGACAAGAGTCTTGGAGGAGTCGACAATGGGTCCTCCAGAGTCACCCTGGCAGGAGTCCTTGCCACCAGCGGCCAGACCAGCGCAGAACATGTTGGTCGTGATGGAGTAGCGTTGGTTGATGACCTTGTACTGTGAAGCGCAGGTACTGCGGGCAACGACCGGAACGCTGACCTTGCGAAGAGCAGCGGGGAGCGAGGAGCCGCCCGCGGAAGTGGTACCCCTAGTTGTGGTTTAGCCTCGCTGAAGTTTCATAGCGGGAACAATGGTGAGTGACTTACCATCCAGCAACGCTAAGGGTAGCTCCCGAGGCCGGGTCAGAGCCAGACGCGGCAAGGGTAGCGTACCCGATGGTGGAGCTCGTGGGGATCGAGGTTGCGAGCTTGAGGATGGCAACATCGCCATCAAGGGTGCCCGAGTTGAAACCAGAGTACGTCTTGATGGATGAGACGCTGACGACAGTTCCGCCAGAGTTCTTGTTCTGCGAAACTATCAGTTCTTGTTCATAATCGTAGACGTATAGTGTGTAGCAACTCACCAAGGATCCAGCGCGGACGGTGACGCGGGAAGCCGCGTAGGCGACACCGCAGTGGCCGGCGGTGACGACAGTGTTCGCGTTGAGGAGAGAACCGCCGCAGAAGTGGGAGCCGCTCACTTGCAGGGAGACGATGAAGGGGAAGTCGCCTGCAGAGGCAGCATCTCCGCCAACGATGTTGATGCTCGAGGTGCCGGCCTCAGTCGGGGGAATGGCAGCGCCGAAGACGACAGCGGGAGCCACAAGAGCGGCGGTCAGGAGCGACTTGATGGCCATCGTGAAGGCTTGGATTGGCTATATTCCCGAGACTAGGCGTTGGCGAAGGCCAGCAGGTGTAGAAATGAAGTTGCAGCGAGCGGATGGTTGCCACAAGTGTGTCGACCACAGCATACTTATACCTTCTGCCGGCATGACCTCGATGTCGAAATCTCGAGCCACGACGACCCCCGCCTATTGATGTGAAGGACCCAAGACAGCCAAGGCTGCGCTGGCTACTTGCCTTCCGTTTGTGGTTGAATCTAAGTCGTGTGTGGTCGGGATGTACAGCAGTCATAGCGGATACGATTTGCTATCTGCTGTGTGTTGCCGGCGCTTCGTACCTGACTGGCGTTTCTAAACAGGAAGCTTGTCCAGGGCTTATCTCGCCCCCCAGGCACTGCCTCCGATCCCAGCCCTCGGGAGCTTGGTCGTCGTAGCTTTAAATCTCCCCATTTGTTTGTAGTACAAAATCGGAAACTTCCAACACTATAAGCTGTCAGTGGCGCATGATTCAAAACAATCGTCGAAGAGTGGGCGCGTATGGCGGGGCGAGTAGGTACCTAGGTACCTACCACAAAGGATGCCGGTGTAGAGATCACCATAATCATAAGCTTTTAAAACCGATTGGAGGCGGCAAACTCATGCTTGGACGATGCGCAGTCCGGGTGCTGGCAGAGTGATCTGCAGAAAACCTCCGGGGTGAGTACATGCAGTATATTAAGGCGCGCACCATCGCCATTGCTCCACCCTGATTCGTGGGGCTAATATATATGCGTCCCGCCTTGGGCTTAGTGTTTCACATAGCCCCCCGCGTAACACCACTGCGAACAAACATCTCCAGGCTAACTAAAGGACTGCGCTACATAGCTTACCGTAGGCAGGTGAACAAGTGTACGAAGTGGCCTGATGCTACGGTAGTAAATCGGCGTTGTCCGGAGCACGGTAAGGTTATCACGACACCCACGTGCTGTTCCTTCGTTTAGGTACGACCTACTTCCGCCTTGTTACCAAGGCGAACCACGTCTCACCTGCCCCTTCACATTCTAGTTCTTACCAGACCAACAGTGACGAAGCCTAACAACTTGGCATTCACAAGAACGCGCGGCCTCATATCGACCGTTTGATACCTGCTTTTCTCCTGCTAATTTCGATTTGGATCCTTCATTCACGGACACAATGGACACTCTCAGCGGATCCTTCATCATTGAAATCGATGGTAAACCTATTGCCAAAGTAGGGTCAGACACCGAAGATCGCATGCAGGCGACTACCGGACCTGATGCTGCAGTGTTCACGCTGAAGGACCAAAGGCTCCGGTCTGGTGACTGGGTTCTCGCACGAGCAACCGTGGAGAACAGGAGCTTTCTTCCCAAACCCGTACGGTGGTTCAAGACTGGGACCGAGGGCGAAAAGCTTCCAGTGCACCCTGTCACTGCTCACGAGGACGGGACTTCATACAAGATCAGATTTGCGAGTATGTGAAGCATCTCAAACAACCGACAACAGCCCGAATCCTCGCTGACAGGCATGCAGATGCAGGTTTGATTGCTGAGGATGGCAACGTGCTGGCAGACCTTGGAGGGGGTAAAAGAGAATTCAAATCAGCCTATGAGCTTCTGCTAACAGGACTAGAAATACCATCAGAAGTTGTTGTCAAGATGGTATAATGCGCTGGTTAGCATCCATAAATGCGACCTCACTTCCACGGGTTTGTGTAAGAGTTTGGCGTAAAACAAGAGTGTTGGAATGAAAAACATAGTAAGGAGTTGAAATGGGCTCGTGGAGACGAGCAGGAAATAAGGACTCGTCCGCAGAGACACCCACCAATGATAGATACAGTTCGCCTTGCAGCGACTGGTCAGTCTGTAGCCATTTCGATCATTGGCAGTTTCAAAATCGTCCTGAAATTCCTTCTTCGACGATTCAGATACACGGCCGTTTCTCGCTCTCCAGGGACGCATCTTCCAATTTTTTGACATGGGCATCCATGGTACGGACTTTTGACCTACCTTTTCGGATACCGGGACATTTGAGAAAGCTGCTCCAGCCTTGACAAGTATCGTACGTTCTGGAGTGATACACAGGGAGATGTGGTCGCGGAGAGTAGTCCTGGATTTGACACCGTTCGTGCCCTGCAAAAGCCTCCGTGGATGCAGGCTATACACAGCTGGCACCTCACTTGGCAAACCAGGGCCGGCCTGCCAACGCGCGTCCCCGCTTGCAAGCTCCAGCGGCCCTTCAAGTGTCGGACTTGGCCGTCTAGGGTACCGATACGCAATGTACGGTTTGTTGATGTTGTTGTGGTGGCGAAGAAGATGCAAAAGCATACTTTGCTGCTATCGATCGCCATATACCGGCGAGGGCGGAGTGGGTGGTGTGGGTGTCATGTGGGGTTATCGCTGATCAGACGTTGTCATGGGTGAGCCTGGTGGGTTTTGTGATGGGCTGCTATACCTATGATTGGCTCTGGACCATTGCTAGGATCCCAGCTTCCTTTTCTTAACGAATAATATTATGATCGCTGTGATCTCAGCGATGACCAGCGCTACACCGACGCCGGTTCCTGCTCTCGCTGCGATGGAAACACGTTTCCTTCTCACTGTGCTGCTAGTTCCCACTATATCTTCTTCGCCATCTGCATCAGGAAGTACTGTTTCGCCAGGCTGAAGCGAAGCGTCGTCGTACTAGTCACGGTTGTCTTCACATCCAGCGCAGCAGTGCGCGTACCATTGGAAGTTGTCCACTCAACATCGCTGACCCTGGAAGTACTCAAGGTCGTCGACTCATCTGTCGTCGTGATCGTAGTCGTTTTAGTTACTATTATTTCCGATGTATCTGTGCGACTTTTCCGGGGCAGAATCACGCCTCGAATCTGGATATGAAGCGGTGCTGCGGTAGTCTTCGAATCTCGGAGCTCGAAACCCTCGAACGAGAGGCTGAAAGAGATATTGACGCTGTTGGCTCCGCTGGCATACCTCTCCTGCCCGCCCGAAGAGCCTCGTTAGTCACAGTGACCCACTCCAGAGCCGTAACCATGTCGGCGGTTATCGTGGTGTAACCGAAGTAAGTCGGAATAACGAAGCACGTGCTGTATAGCGTGGAAGTGTAATAATAGTAGTCGATGCTGTACATCATTCTCCAATGCGTGTGGATCTGGTCCATTCCCTGCGTGTCTGGATTAGCATCTGCCGCGTAACGTGTCACAACGGGTAATAAGGGTCTGCCTCCCCTGAACTATCGATGCGGTGTTACCCTAGGAAGGGCTGAATCGATGGATTCGAGGCACTGTTCATTCTACACTTGGCCTTTGTCAGGCAGCCCAAATCATCATATGTTACTCTACTCATACATCGAACCTGCAATGACTCAATGTCGTCCCGCACGCGACAGTACTTGCCCAGCACCAGCACAGGCCCCCCACGGTGCAGCAAATGTCGCTAGAGTCCACGCCGGTATACATTCTACGGCTTCGTACATCGAGCAACCAGCCCTCCGAAATATACGTTCGTGTACAGTGAGTGAACTAGGTATCATAGGATCCTCCGTCAAACATGCCGCCAGATAACCTACATGGAGCTACAAACACATGTACGTCCATTGCGATTCGCATCTCCCTTCCCATGCGGTCCCTCCCAAGGCGAAGGACGAGTCTGACTTTTTCTCAGGTGTCGTATTACCCGGTGCTTCGTGTAGGTACCACGTCTGCGGCCTCTTCCCGACTACCTTGTGCTTGTGCCTGCGCAGTAATCCCAGGTATCGGCGCGCAAAAGCATGCGCAACCACATCGATGCTGCCATGTCGTAGCCTCGGGGATGGAAGAGCTTGCAACAGACATGCCTGTGCTGAGCTCGGCGTGGCGACAGCCTGACCATGTGATGCGCTTGACAGCCAGCCATGATCGCATCTCTCAAAGGACAGCCATTCCTACGAAACTCTTGTGAATCAATCCAGGTGGAAAGGTCACCCAGTGGGTGTACGAAGATCAATGCAGGACAGAAGAGTATTCCTTGATTCATCTCTGAGACGAGACCAGCTTATACTTGCACGATTGAGCATCACAGGGACGTTGATGCTCCGATCAAAGACGACCAGAGACGAGCGAATTGAAGCAAAACAGAAGGTGGGTATTGTTCCCGCTATGGCCCAACTCCAAATCAAGGTCGACCGTCTCAGCTGGCGCAGAGACACCAGCTCACCAGAGATTCCCTCTTTAAGCCTCATCAATCCAACCTGATCGAGACCACAACGCGTGCCTTCCACCGGTAGCCACCCCGACTGGAACCTCGCCAGGCATTGAAGATTCTGGAAAAACGATGGATCGGTGGTATGCCCTAGATTGACTTCGATCCGTCTCGAAATGCATAGGTATGGATAACGTCGGTAGTGACGCTCAACCTGGGCTTCATGATGGCCTGTCATTTGAGTATCACCGTCCATCATGGATCGCAAGTGTCGAACCTGCTTCCGGCTCATCTCCACTCCAAACCTCCATCATATCCAACCATTCCAACATGAAGCCCGCCACAATGCGTGCCCAATCTCTTACAACCTTCATGTCCAAATGTGGTCCATCGTCCGCGCTCGTATGCCATACTTTCGGGAATGGCTGAGGGATAACATGCAGGGTTTCCACGCCCCTCCAAATGAAAGGCAAGTGGTCGTCCGAAATTCCACCCAAGGCCATTGTCTTGTTCACGTCGGGTAAGAATGGCGAGGGGGGTGAGGATTCGAGGAGATTGAGAGAGCGCATGCGCGACTCGACGTTGGAGAAGGCGCGGTAGGCCCAGTGCGTGGTGGTGTAGTACGAGGGTACGCTAGGTTCTGCAGAGCCGAGGAGGTCGAGGAGCATGAAGAGAGATATCTGGGAGAGCGGAGTTTTGTACTTGTAGAATTTCTGGGCTGGTGGGTTTGGGCTATTGACCCAAAAGTTGGAGAGCGCCCTGTAGCTCGTGTCAGCGATGCACATTCTCCGGGGATTAAGAAAGGATTGTAGATACGCACCTTGAGCCATATAGCGAGTCCGTGTCCGTCCACGTCTCAAATGCCTCCTCGCCGTCCAAGAACAGTATCTGTATACCCATGTCCATATCCACGTCTCCACCCTCCCCTAACTCGGACATCTCGTCGTACATCTGCTGTGCATATCCGTCCACCACCTTTGCAGCCCACATGATCATTGCGCATGGCGCCGCACTGTCCGTCGCGCCAATGAACCCATCTGGCTTCAGCTTGCTATCGTAATGCGCAACAAGCGTAAGGAAATTGGTTTGCCCAGGTTTGACCCATGGTGGCTCGCGCCTGATTATAAGATTCGCAAAAGGGAGCTTGGCGCCCTTGGAGGTCGGTGTCTTTTGTGTGCTATTCTGCCAGGTGATGGTCCACTTCGGCAGCTCGCGCTGGAAGTAATCGACTAGATGGCGCTGCGCAACGACTTGGCCAGGTGTTCCAGGAACTCGAGGTATGAGGAGCGGTGCGAGTATTCCGGTGGTGTTATCGATGTTGAACTCGTCGCCGGGCGATGGTATGGCGCGCAAGAAGCCGTCGGAGAGGGGTTTGTATGCCGCACCCAAGCTGATTAGCAAAAAAGAATACAGCCATAGTAGCATGCCTCGTGAAGGAGGCAACTGGAAAGCCATGTGATTGTGGTGTGTGGTGGCAGCTTGACAGCATTGGCATGCTGTCAGGTGGAAGTAGCGGCAACGTAAGGCATGCGCGAGGATCAAACTGTAGCGCAGGGCTGCGGGCAGGACATCGTGAACTGTCTCAAGAACCAGCTAGCCGAAACGTACAAAGTCCAACAGGAAGGTCAGGCAGGTGCCCCTTGAGCAGCGTGGCAGCCGATGCCGTTTTCCCGAAGCTGATCTTGGTGTCTCATGGAGAGCCAAGGCGAAAGCACGTGACACGTTGATCGAATGTGATCGATCTTATCAGATGAGATGCGGAGTGTCGTCTCTCCTCCGAAGTAGAGTGACCCACGACTACTCTTAGCGAAGGTCACGCTAATGAGTACTTATACCGACAACGCCTCTCAAGTCACCCCAAGTCACACCTAGGTCCAGTACAATCCAACAACTTGAGCCTTTTCAGTCACCTCAAGTCAACCCTAGACACAGTAAGATATAACAGCTTGAAGAAAACTCGCGAGATTACCATATGTCAAGATCTTCACTTAAGCTTCGATCTATATCAAACTAGCTTCTAAGCCAAAGTGCCTACAACTTAGCCTTGACCTCCTCTACCTTCACCAGCGCCCTCCCATTTGTCAAGACTGTTTTGCCTCCCTCGACCCTAACGATAAATCTGATCTCCTCGAAACCACCGTCCTTCCGACCAGTCTGCCACATTTCCGTAATCAGCTTGTCCCCCGGCTTGACCGGCGCTGCAAATCGCGCCTGGAACTCCTTCATGTTCTCGGGCTTTGACTTGCCAAACTGCTGCAAGACAGCATGCGCCGCTGTGTTCCAGCTGAACAGACCGTGGATGATCGGCCCGCCGAAGCCCATCTTGACACCCGGCTCGGGAGTCGCATGGAGAGGGTTGTAATCGCCGTTCAGGCGGTAGAGGAGCGCGGTTTCGAGCGTGGTTTGCGTGACTCGGGTCGCGGTCGGGGGAGTGTTCGCCGGCGGAGGGAAGTTCACGGTCTTTGGGCCTGAATACTACCTTTAGCATCGCTTCTCTGCGCAGCTCTCCACCACCGCGACTTACCTTTGGGACCACCCCAGCCACCCTGTCCGACGTAGAATCCACTGCCCACTTCCCGAGTGTACACTTCGCCGGACTGCGCGTCCACAAGCGCCTTTTCTGTCTCGACCACCGTGCCCGGCTTCCCCTTGTCATACACACCCAGGACCTTGCTCCTGACCTCGAACTTGCGACCCTCGCTAGATACCGGGATCGGCTTCAAAAATTGGAGTTTGCGTTCGCCATCGAGCACGCCCTTGGTGTCGAACTTGGGAACACCTGCGATTGGCGTACTGTTTGAGCGCGCATAGAAGTCAATAACCTCGGAATCAGTGTGTTTGAACGGGAGGATGATCGGATAGGTCGGGAATGCCGCGAAATTAGGGTTGAGTTCCTGTAGCACCGTGAGCCACAAAACCGGGCGGAGGAGCAGCCACAAAGATGGGAGACGGTGGCGGGGGTCCATCTGACCCTCAATCACATCCCGGAGTAATAAACTTACATAGAGAAAATGAAGCTCGTCGGGATATGTTGCACCAATGCTGGCCGCGAAGAGGAGCAAGTCCCTCTTCTTCCACGACACCTCGATGGTCGGGAACTCAAATCCTACACCTGGTCCCTGTTCGCCCATGATGACTTGGGTTAAATGGGCTTCTTTATGTCTTGGAATTTGATGCAAGTTGCAGCTCCAGTGAAAAGGAGATTTGGCAAGTTGGTAGACAGCTGTATTGCGTCTTATGCGGGGCGGGAATCGAAGTGCTGGAGCTTAAGCGGAGCTTACCAGCTTTTGCCGAGGTCGAATCGCCCACGCATGGTTGACCCTCGCTAGCTCTAACTTCGAAACAGCTAGCGGAGTACTCTACAATCCCAGTAACAATGGGCGATGTTGGATGCATCGGAAAGAGGCATGCGTTTGCGCAAGTGCAGCGCATTGTGCGGGTGTATTTCCATCGCGGTACAACGGGAGCTCATATCAAAAGACAGGAACGAGCAAGTGGCATCTGTGAATCAGAGGCTGTTGTCGTGTTGACTTGTGTCCATTCGATATGTACAATTCATGCCAAACGGCGTCATTAGCTACCTCTATGAGACCGATACGCGATGCGCATTTGCAGGTAGCACTATGCTCAGCTTGCTTACTGTGAATTTGTAGAAACTAAGATATAGAAGAAGCCAGGCCGAACCCAAGACCTATGAATGTTGATGAAAGCTCAGATGCTCCGCAGAATCACCCACGCAATGCTGTCATGGAACCACAATTAACTCCAGAATGTGTGTGCGCGTGATAGTCGACAGTGACGTCCGTTCCGGATAAAGTAGATATGCTGCAGCCAAAAAGATGATCCAAGCGAAAATGCTTGGCCGAGAAGACAAGTTCAGCGATACGTATCCACACCTATCGCGTAGATACGTAGCCCATGCGTGTAGCAGATCATAAAGCCTATTTCGAACAGTCGGAAAGGCGTGATCAATGTTGAGCCACATGTAGGTCGGTGTGCAGGGCAAACGATCAAGCCTCATGGGGCTGTCTCTGTGATACTGCCCAGGAATTTTCATAGTACCGGGTGCAGCCGCAAGTGGACGTGAAAAACACTTCAAGTGTGAGTACCTCGAGGTACAAAACTGCTGTACAACTCGAGCACATAACGCTGTTGGAGATTCATTAAACGTCGAAGTTTCCGTGGCTGAATATGTCGTGTTCGTTACTGGGAATGACGCCACTCATTCGGTCACCCCGTCCTGCGGGCTTGTCCCAGTTGATGTCATCCTTCTCGTCTTCGTCCATACGCTCAGGCTCATGCTCCCTGTGCTTGTGAGCGAATTGTTGGTCGATGGTACTTTCGTCCACGAATGTGAAGCCGGCAAAGTTGGCTTGCATGGTTGGCGACAACGGTGTCGACGCAGGGTTGACACCGGAGGCGAGAGCAGCCGCCCGCGCGTTCAAAGATCCGTTTCCGTTCAGCGCATTGGTGAACTCCGGGTCGAAGTTCGAGACATCTAGTTCGGACTTCAACTTGGGCTTGAATGGCGGGACAACGTTCTTCTTTTGTAAAGCATCCCAGTCAATGTCCGCGAAGAAAGGGTGTGCTTTCAATTCCTCGGCATCGCGCATTGCCCCAAGACGGTGCTTGGGGTTTCGGTTGAGTAACCCCTTCACAAAGTTACGCCCCTCAGTGCTGAGAGCGTCTCGTGGGAACCGTACTTTTCCGAATGCAATGTTTTTGTACATTTGCTGAGTGTCTTCCGCGTAAAAAGGGCTCCAGCCGCAGCACATCTCGAAGACGAGCACACCCAGAGACCAGAAGTCCACCATCTTGGTGTAGCCATGTTCATCGAGCAATACCTCGGGGGCCAGATATTCGGTTGTACCGCAGAAAGTGTTTGTGGTAGCGTTTTCAGTCAAGTTGGCCTTGGACAGACCAAAATCGCAGAGCGCAATGTGACCCTTGGCGTCCAAAAGGATGTTTTCTGGCTTCAAATCGCGATAGACGATGTTGTGATCGTGCAAATGCTGCAGTGCAAGGATCAACTCGGCAATGTAAAACTTGGCGCGAGCTTCCTGAAAACGGCCCTCACGCTGTAGATGCCAGAACAGTTCACCGCCCGACATGTAATCTGTGACCAAATAAAGGTCGGAAGGCGTCTGGAAAGAGAACTTCAAGCCCACGATAAACGCGGAGTCGGCCATGGCTGTTCGCACCAAGATGTTCCGTTCGCCAAGTGTGTGAGCCACCTCTTTCTTCTGTACAATGACCTTTTTGGAGAGTACTTTCATGGCGTAGATACGTCGAGTGTCCCGCTTGCGTACTTGGAAGACCTGTCCGAACGTGCCCTTTCCAATAAGTTTCAAGATCTCGAAGTCTTCGGGTCCGTAGTGTTTCTTGTCGATTTTTTGGAAATCGATTTTCAGGTGGATCTCTCCAGTCACGTAGTCTTCCTCGCCATCCCGCGGTTCAAGAGTGAACCATCCATCGTAGGGCTTCTCGTACTCCACTAGGTTAGGGCAGAACCGGACGTGGCCAAGAAACGCTTCAGCGTTGCTACGATCGTATACGGAGATGTCGATTTCAGAATGGTCACCGACGACATCGCTACACAAGTCAGTTGATGAGACGACGTAGAGAATGAGTACACCCACAATATGGCCTCGTGCTCCCACTTTGGGTTGGTAACATCTTTCAATGAACCGTCCTCACGCGGATCTGAGCTGGTGCCGTTGTTGCTGCTCTGTCGGCTCCGCATTGGAATGGCCATTGGCTTTCCGGTCTCACTGTCAGTCCGCTGAATGGCGAGCGGGTGCCGCTTGTCGGTTGCTGCGTCGTTCCGCGGCCCATCGGAGATGTATTCGGCCCACTGGAACTGACACACGACGTACGGATCGACGCTGGGTCGGAGTTCCCTTCCCTCCGAGATGGCAACCGACAGCTTGCCCTTTGGTGGGCCAACATCAGCGGGGTCCCGCTCTCGGGTCTCTTTCTCCTTGGCCTTCTGCTGGTTCGAGGCGAGGGTGGACTGAGACAGGCTCGAGGCAGGGCGCTTGCCTTCCTGCGAGCGGGTGCGGGGAGTCTGAGGAGGCGTGGCCTGGTTGTGGGGCGGCGCATAAGCGCCTTCTGTTAGCTTCTCCGTTTCTCCACCATTCAACTGGGAGGTTGAGGGATGTCGGGAAGTGGAAGAAGCACTGGGCGTGGGGCTGGGCAGTGTGTTGGGCGGCAGACGGCTGGCATCGGAATCCTCTTTCGACGACGGGTCTGCGGACTGAGTGGCAGGTGCAGGTGCGGGGGAGGGGTTGACCGCAGAAGACTTCCGACGGGGTATCAAAGAATCACGAACCTGGCCAAAGTAACTGTGCAGGATACCTGGCAGTCGCTTATCGGTCGGATCGGGGCGCGGGGTCGAGGCGCCCGGCGGCGTGGAGCCGTTGGAGCCTATCTGGTCGTGTTCGTCGTCGTTGCTCATCCTGCAGTGGGGGGTTAGAAGCGCGCTCGAAGACGGCATGGTGAGAGAGCGGATGGGCGATGGGCGATGGGCGGGCGTGAGACGAGCGTGCCGGCGGCGAGCAATATAGGTATTAGGTGTGCATGTGCGGCTGCGGGACTATTTCAGGAAGCCGGCGTGTAACGTGAGCGCCGGCCTGTCTTGTCTGGCTCCATGTAGAGGCTAAGCGACGCCGCACCTCTCGCTATTTGCACTCGACTCGGGCACAACGCGCGCTGAGACACAGCTCATCCACTCGGGCACGGCGCGCACACAGTCACATTCGGTCTGCTTACCTCTGCATCGCAACCTGCCGCAGCAGATCCGCGGCTGTCTGCGAGCTGGCGCCACCGGTCGAGTTGGTCATGGTCGGCAGCCAGTAGGTGGGGAGGGCGCGGGGGATGGCGAAGCTGGACACGGGCTTCAGCACACGTTCAGCACACGGCTCAGGACTGCGTAGTCGGGCGCAACACTACGTACCTGGAGAGCGTCGGGACGGCTGAGGTCGACTTGGAGGACTTGTGTACCGAGCGACGTGGTCGAGGCCGGGTGGGTGAGGGCGGGACGGGGATGCCAGTTGCACGTGAGACTAGAGCCGGATGAGTAGGTGCATTCCCATCGACTCCTCTGGACGATGGCGGACGGGTCTCTGCGTGTGTCGCTGGGGCGATGGCTGCAGAGGACGGGGTGGAGAGAGCGTGTGTTGCTGAGGCGATGGCGGCAAAGGACGAGCTGGAGACGGGCGGCGACGTGGAGAGCGGCGAGCTGCGCTGGCTGTGCTGGATTACGGCGGGCTCACGGCCTTCACGCGTCATAATAATCAACCCGACCTGCCTGACTGTCTGGGCGGCTTTTAACCAAAAACAGGCCGGTGCACAGAATGGAAAAACTCTGCTGCGCTTCTATCGGGCCTGCTCGGGGGCGCCGCGTGGGCAGCAGGCAATCCGAGGCCCAGTCGATCGACCGAGGACGGAAGGGTCCACGGCGGTGAGGGCCGGTACCTGGGGCAGTGTGGACTGTGTAGTGCCAAACGGGACTGGTGGGAGCGTGCAAGGCCAACCAAACGGTAGTCTACTGGTTGGAGTACTGGTTGGAGAGAAACTTGGTTGATCAAAGGTGCCAGGGACGGTGGACTGTTGCGGGCTGCAGTCGGTGAAATGTAGGGGTTGTAGCGGTCGTAGCGGTCGTAGGGTTGTAGCGGCTGTCTTCGTTTGTCTGATGCGGCGGGACCGGGAAGGGCTGCTGAGATGGTACGCTCGTTGCGCAGCCAGCGCCAGCCTTTCTTTTGACTGCGACTGCACGCCCGTCCGCCGCCTCAACCGATGAAACACGCTGTCCAGTGCCTCCCTCTCCGCATTGTCACCGCCTCATCGTCATCTGCACTGTGCACACCGATAGATAGACCGTGCTCGGCTAGGGCGGATTCCTGTTTCCCTTGCCGGGCGCGCCAAGCACCCTGCATGCTCTGACGTCGAGGAGCCGCCTGGTGTTGCTGTTGCACGCTCCCGTCGCAATTCACAACATCCAAGGCCTCACTTCGGCCTGCTGCATTGATACGGCAGCTTATCCACAATTCCATGCATGGCTAGGGAGTGGGTTCCACTTGGGGCGCCTCAACCCAGACAGCTCGTGCCTAAGCACTGTGCAGTCCGCCAAAAGCGCGTCAGTCGCTCGCAAGACCAGCACCCGACGCTGCCCTGCACCGTCCGGAAGAGGAAGTGCGCGAGACAGGACGGACGACGAGTCCCACAGTCAGTGAAAATCGTCATGTGCATTGCGCCAGCCGAGTCCGTGCCAGCCGTTCTGCGGAAGCATCTTCTTACCGCTCTGGGAAGAGCATCGGCCGCGCGCCTCGACGGACAGGGTCAATGTAATTCCGCTTAAGCGCGACCGTCGCCGCGCTTGGGTAATGTAACGCGCCTCGCAGCCAGCATGCACAATACACAATCCACCACACCGACGCCGACGCCGACGCCGATACCATGTCAGATCGCGAGTTCGGTGGCAACGACGATCTGTCGCTGCCCAAGGGTACGCGCATTCCTGCAATTTTTTGTTTGCTTCCGACCCAGCTAACGGCGCCCAGCAACGGTGCAGAAGATTGTTACCGAGATCCTGCAGTCCGAGCCGGGCATGACTTTTGCGAAAGACTCGCGCGACCTGCTCATCGAATGTTGCGTTGAGTTCATCACCCTCATATCCTCCGAGGCCAACGAGATCGCAGAAAAGGATGCAAAGAAGACAATTGCATGCGAGCATGTGAAGCAGGCGCTGGAAGAGCTAGACTTCCACGACTACGTTCCGGCCATTCTCGAGGTTGCGGCGGACTACAAGAAGCAGCAGCAGGTACGCGCATACATCATCAAGACAGCGCTGCGAGGACGGCTTGTAGACAAAGTTCCCCCGGGGTACAAGAGATACAACTGCCTGCAAATCATCTGCCGCTGCTTCCTAGGCCATCTTGGATGCGTTGCTGACATGTCTTAGAATCGCGAGAAAAAGCAAACAAAAATCGAGCAGAGCGGTATGACCGAGGAGGAGCTCATTCGCGCACAAGAGGAACTATTCCGCAACGCAACGAACAAATTCAACTCGGAGCCAACTTCCTGAGAGAGAGGCTTGGTATGATTTTACGGGTCACTTCTTTCGGAGTTGGGGAAACCACCGCAGTGGTAACGGGAGGCGTTTGCATGGCATGATACCTATATCTGAATTTCGTTTCGAATGGAAAAGTTACCTAGCCTACCACTGCAACGACTCGACATCACTGTGCAGGCGAGCGGGCTATGGCTTCCCCGCTCTACGGCTATGAAGTCATCGGTGCGACCGGTGAAGGCACACTACGAGCACATAGATGCATGCAGATACTATATGCACTCTCCCTTATCGCTATCACCAAGCTAATGCGAACGCGTGATGGGTGGCGGGAGTGAGTGCCCCCGCGTGAACAGCGCCGAGGCCTGCCAATGACGTTGTTTCGCGCCAACCCCACCATTTCACTGAACGCCGAGCATCAGCCGCGTCCATCAACCTCTCGAATTCTCGACCGCATCCACGCTGCATCTGCCGCCCGGTAACGCAGACGACCCTAGTCGCACTCAACCCGCTTTCAGCATGTCTGGCCTTGAAGCTGCCCTCTTCAACCTGAAGGTGCGCTGCCGCTCACGTTGTCTCTTGCTGCTTGCTAATGCGCACTAGTTCACGGCGAAGTCGCTGAACCGACAGGCGCTCAAGGCTGGGAAAGAGGAGACAGCAGAGAAAGCGAAAGTGGAGAAGGTGAGCTCTGTGCTCCCTGTATGCTGTTGTGCACGCGCTAACAGCATGTCAGGCAATGAAGCAAGGCCACCACGACATCGCCCGTATCTACGCCCAAAATGCCGTCCGCAAGCAGAACGAGAAGCTGAACCTCTTACAACTTGCCTCGCGCGTCGATGCGGTCGCCGGTCGGGTACAAACCGCAGTCACGATGCGTCAGGTCACCGGCAACATGCAGAAGGTGGTGAAGAGCATGGATGTAGCCATGAAGTCGATGAACTTGGAAAGGGTACGTGAACTCTGGATTTGCTATAACACACTAGCGCGTTGCCCCTGAAGACGCTTCGTCTGACTCTTGCGCTACAGATAACGGCTGTCATGGAAGGTTTCGAGAAGAACTTCAACGATCTCGATGTTGTGGACGAATTCACTCGTGAAGCGACGTCCTCAGCGACCGCAGTGGGAACACCCCAGGATGATGTCGACCGGCTTATGGCCCAAGCTGCAGATAAGGTTGGCGTCGAGCTGTCGGCAGATCTCGAGGAGGCCACGCCCGCGAAAACGAAGATCGGTCCCACCGAACAAGAGGAGCAAGGCCTGAACGAGCGCCTCCGAGCACTAAGGAACTAAGCTAGTCTGTTGGATGGAGGCATTACTTTGGAGTTCCGGAGTTGGGCGCATAGATCCTGGCTGCGGTCCGGTACGAGTTGCTCATTCTCATTATTCTTGCTGCAACATGCCTATTTCAGATACCGATTGTCTATAGCGCACTTGCATGATCTCTACAACATGTGATCAGAATAAAGAGAGCACAACACTTGGCAAACGTTCTCTGTGCGTGCCATCGTTTCTTCAAATGCTCGTTTGTCGTTCAAGGTGTAAATACCTGGAATACGGAAACTTATCCGCACCTGCCCTGATTGCTAGTGGGTCCATTATGGTAAGCGCGCAATGATGTCGGGGCTATCCAATCTTGTACAATAACCTCACCCATCCCACCCAAATTCCAAATCTTCGTCATGTCAGAATCCAAAGAGATGGTCATCATACTAACTGGCGCTTCAAGGGGTACGATACTACATTCATTCCTTTTTCTTTGTTGCTCCTACCCCGCGTACCCCAAAATCTCAAGATCACGTACTTTCTGGCATGTCGTACGCCCCGCTTGAGATATTGCGTGATTGAAATTAAAAAAAAAAGCCTTTAATACGGGTTGCTAACGGGTCTCAAGGCATTGGCCTGGCGGTTGCTCATTATCTACTCAAACAATCTCACAAGCTTGTCCTGGTCTCTCGTACTGCGTCCGCCCTCGCCGAATTGCGGGACCAGTATGGCGCCGACAAGGTCGAAGTCGTCGCCGGTGACCTTTCCGATTTCGGCATCTCTAAGAGAGCCGTCGAAGTCGCGAATGACCGCTTTGGTCGCATCGACGGACTCATCGTCAATCACGGGGCGTTGGATCCCGTGAAAAAGGTCGCGGACTCGACTCCTGAGGAGTGGAGCAAGGCTTTTGATACCAACGTCTTCAGCGCCATCGCTTTGGTACGTACGATAGAGCATCAGAAGGTCACATGCAATGCCTAACGTATCGCGAAATAGATTCAGGCTGCTCTGCCCTCCCTTCGTAAAACGCAAGGTCGCATCATCATCACTTCCAGCGGGGCCGCTGTTGGTGCTTACCAGGGCTGGGGCGCGTATGGTGCGGGCAAAGCGGTGCTTAATCACCTTGCCCTCACTTTGTCGATTGAGGAACCTGATGTGACGACCATCTCCATTCGCCCAGGCGTTGTGGACACAGAGATGCAGCGAGAGATCAGGGAACTCCACAACACCACCATGACGGAGATAGACGCTGCAAAATTCGCTGGGCTGAAGAAGGATGGAGGTTTGTTGAAGCCAGAGCAGCCGGGCCATGTCCTGGCGAAACTTGCTGTGGCTGGGGACAAAGACTTGAGTGGGAAGTTTTTGAGTTGGAATGATGACGCTCTCGCAAAGCTCCAGGAGAGTGCTTGAGAGAAGAGTCATGAGATCAACATAGACCAAAAGATCTTGGGAACAATGGGAGACTGCTTGGAAGTGAAATAAATTGAGAGCGCTCAGCCTGGTTCTCGCAGCTAATCAGACATGACACCAGCACCACAAGGCGTCACACATGCCATGCAGTGTACATGGGTGTGACCACCACTAGTTCTTCTCCACAACTACCGCATCGTTCCTTGCTGGCCTCTGGCCGAAGATGTCGCTCCCTACTCTCACTTCATCGCTGCCCATCGTGATTGCGCCCTCGAAATCCGCACTCATTCCCATGCTCAGCTCCAGCTCCTTCTTCTCCCAGCCCAAACCCTCAGCAACCTTATCCCTAATATTCATCAAGGCCACAAAGTCTTCATTCTCGGTCTCCGCAGTGGTGGCCTTGCTCCTCGCGATTGCGCCAATCGTCATCAGCCCCGTAAAGCGCAGAGTAGGGCACTTCTCGACAATGTGCTTTGCCAATGCGAGCGCGTCATCGGGTTCAACTCCAGACTTGGCCTCCTCGCCGCTGGTGTTGACCTGCACCATGACCCGCAGCGGCTCCACCGAAGCGTCACTCTCGACCAACGCCTTGCGCCCCTTCTCCAGCTGGTCGCACTTCTTCTCGGTATCCATGCTGCTCACGCACCAGAGATTTGGTATCTTTTCTGCCAGTTGCTTGCACTTGTTCGATTGGAGACCGCCGATAAAGTGCCATCGTATTGAGCGCGGGAGAAGCTCCGACTTCTCCAGCAGCTCCTGGAAATAGTTCTCGCCGAAGTGAAGGTGTAGAGGTTGCGGCTGCTGGTGTAGTGCGAGGATGTCGTTTGCGGGTTTGAGTTTGGAGACGGCTATGAGGCGGATCTGCGGCTGTTAGATTGATCCAGACGGGGGGTTGGAGGGGTGGCTACATACTGGTCTGGAGCCCTTGTTGGCAGCATTGATGCGAGATTTTATGCTGGAGAGGTTCTCCGCAAGCTGTTTTGCTCGCTGTGGATTGATCTGCATCTCGTTGGCCATCGTTGTCGCGAGGTGAGGTTCGACAGACGCGCCATGTCGATGATTCATTGCCGCTTCAGCCCTACCGTACCAGTACAAAATCCACCTTCCGTCGCCTCGGTCCTTGGCACTGCTCCACCTATTCACCTACCACCTGATCTATGGATGAAGTTAATACCGAAGGCTAGATTCGCACGGAGAAATCGATGTTGCCATCTACATATGCGGGCATGACAGTATTGTTGTGCGAATTCTATTCCGGTAGTCGGAGTGCAGCCTCGTATAGAAAAGGCCACTTTGCATCTTTAGAGACATTATTGCGAAGAAGCCATGTGGAGGTTCGGAGGAGGCCCCATGCTTACTATGCTTGCCTTCACGCTCTCCACGCTTGCTTTGCGGAACGAAGCTGCTCTAAAAAACCAGCGCCTACCTTGTTGATCTCAATCTTCCATTCACAGCACTACGCTTCACGCCCGGGACAGCGTGTTTCCCCGGATAACTATATATGCGGGTTACTGTGTTGGACCTCTCAATCTGAAAGCAGTCTGAAATGGTCAAAGAGTCCTCTTTGCGTCTCTTCATGGCCGTTCTCCTTGCCATCCAGGCCGTCTGTTGGTCTCTAACTCTACTCGATCTGATCAGTCCTGGAAAACCTCTCTCGCTGCTTCGCACGTCTGGTGACATGGTGTCACAGATGCTCTCCGTACAATCCTCTACGACTGCATTATGTTGGAGCCGGGACTTGCGTCTTCGGTTTTGAGCCGTAGCATTGTCTTCGACGGCGTATCCAATGCCTGGCGAACCTACTGCAAACCGAACGCGAGGTGTCGTATTACAGCAAAACCATACCTACCAGCGCATTGACATGGTCAACTTTTCACCTTTTATGACATAGAACAGAGTACAGAGAGCGTACTCGATACGGCTTGTCTGAAGACGCTCGGATTATTGAGAGGAATGAGCTGGGAGTCTACCGTCACATACTACCAAGTGATCAATCGGCGAGTGCGGGAGGTCAAAGGTGGCCTGCATTCTGTGTCCCTAGTCATGTACTATTTCGACTTGGCAAAGATCGCAGAGCTCCAACACGCCGGGGAGTGGGAAGAAGCCGGTCTGCTTTTGAACGATGCAGCCGTCCGATTGAAGAGCGCCGGCGCTGACGGCATCGTGTTGTGCACCAATACCATGCATTTTGTAGGTATCCGATGGTATCGAGGGGGCAACGCAGCGTCCCCTTCTCCAAACCGCCGACTCCACGGCGGAGCGCATCCTCAAAGCCGGGTTCAAGAGAAATGGCCTACTGGGTACGCAGTTCACAATGGAACAGGAGTTCTACAAAGCGCATCCGACCGAAAAGGTTGAACTGGAAGTCATTATCCCTGACGAGCAGGGCCGCCAGGCTGTACGCGATGTGATGTACACCGAGCTCGCATAAGGCATCATCAAAGACTCGTCTCAGGAGATCTATCTACAAGTTATCTTAGAACTCGCCGGTGCTGGTGGGGAATGTTTGATCCTCGGTTGTACTGAGATTGGGCGTTTGATCGATGAGGCGCATAGTGAGTTGGCGATATTCGACACTACGATAATACACGCAACCGCCGCTGCGGACCGGGCGATGAGGGGTGATAAGATGTAAAGGACTCTGATACCGTGCCAGAGGTTTTGATGCAGTGTGTTGTCTTAGGCTCGGAAATGTGGAACCAAAAATCCTCATGCAAACTCTGTGTCTTTGTTCTCGTGAGGTTTGCTCGGATGCAATTTGAGGTATGGTATTGACGCCCGCTTGGTCTTGCGGGGGCTTCAAGTCTGCTACTGCAAGGGTTGATATAGTAATTTCTTCTGTGCTGATTTCATATGTGTGCCTTTGTTCCATTGCCCTCAAGCTTGAGGGGAGAAGCTCGTATGAGCTCCGGGTATCACCATGTTTGCAAAGGACAGCGATTCCAATTAACCTGCCTCAATTACTCCGTAATGTTATGCTTCTTGACTTGGATTTCTGGGTGGAGTTTATAAGATTGTTCGCAGGTCATAGGGTGATGTAAGGAACGCGCAGCCGAACCGCGGCTTACAAAGTAATCTCCACCCGATTAATTCCTCAATCGTCAACAACCCACCATGCCACAATCTTCTGAACGACAACTTGACGAACGAGACTCTCGGTCGCACCGAAAGTCGCCCTCCAGTGGGCACCACCACAGGCACCACCACAAATCCCGACATCCGCGCTCGCGATCTCCTCGACGTGATGACGACAAGCACAAGCGACACCGCTCGCGTTCGCCTCCACCGCCCTCGGTGACGCTGCCGTATCATGCGAAAGAGTTGTCAAAGCGGCACTTTGAAAAATACAAGCCTTTGTTTCAATCGTACCTGGATATACAGAAACAGATAATCCTTGATGAGCTGGACGAACGTGAAGCCAAAGGCCGCTGGAAGAGCTTCATAGGACGTTGGTAAGCTATGTCCCGTCATGTTGTGCTTTAAACAGGCTGCTCACAAGTCTTAGGAACCGCGGGGAGCTCTCGCGCAGCTGGTACGACCCATCAATGCTCAAGCACGCCCAAGAGACCGCGCATTTTCTACAAACAACGGAAGACAAGCGCCGCGCATCACCCGTCTACTCTCCCACAGCTCCGGAGCCTCAGAGCGAGGACGACGATTTCGGCCCCGCGCCGCCTCCAGGTGGCGTGTCGAGACGTACAGGCCACGGCCCTACAGTACCCAAGTTCGATGATCTAGCTCTGAGAAACGAGCTGCGAGATGAAGATCATGCGCGCGACCAAGCAAACTACGTCGACGGCATTCGGTACGAACGCAAGCTGGACCGCAACGTGCAGAAGGAGCGCCTGGATGAGCTGGTGCCTCGTGCAGAACCCGGCTCAAGGGAACGGCAGCTGGAGAAGAAACGGGAGACCACTAGTACACTGAAGGAGTTCCGCGATGCCAAGGAAAGCGGGGACGTCGAAGTTGCAGAGGCTGATCTGATGGGCGACGATGGTGTAGAGGTGTTCAAGAAGAAGAAAAGGGATGCAGAGCGACAGAAGAGTGAGCGTGAGATTCGAAAAGAGGAAATCATGCGCGCCCGGGACGCTGAGCGGGAGGAGCGACTTGCGGATCGGAGGGCCAAAGAAGCACAAACCATGGACTTTCTGAAGCAGATTGCAAAAGAAAGATTTGGTTAAGGTCATAACATATTTACAGCCGTAGGTAGCCATGTCCGAGCCGGAGACAAACCGGCATGAAAGTCTCGGATCAACCTAAGCTTCCAAGATGACGTCCAACCGACCAAAATATCAAACATGTACCCAAGACGCCAGTGATGCCCGTTAACTCCTTGGTCCCGTCTATGTGTCTCGCAAGCCGTGAATCCTCGACCCTTGACCATCAACCCGCCATTACTCGTCGTCGGTAATCGAGGTCGCAAGCGGTCCGAAGAAGGGGATCTCATAGCGATCCAAGGTCGATGCTTTGTGGCAGTCAATATAATTCTCATGCGAGAGGCAGACGTGCGTACCGTCCTGATATGCATGCATAGTAAGGAAGCCAATAAGGCCCAAGTCTCCAACGAGCAAGAACCAGGATATTATGCTCGACCAAGAGAAGATGATGTGAATGACGAATATAAAGGCAAACAGCAAGCTCGACTGCCATGCGTGAAACCTGCGGCGCAATCAATACCGTTCCTACTTGGCCCGTCGCACACACCCGCATGCATTGCCTCCCGACCGCATGGTTGTGACCAAAGGGCGCAATGCAGAGGCGCGCTGCGTATCGCTCACCTAACGTAGTCGCTGCGGTGCTCGAATACCAACAGTGCCACCGGCCCTGCAGGAGGAAGTAGCAAGTATGCCAGGCACGC
Source organism: Paraphaeosphaeria minitans (assembly GCA_015832175.1). Lineage (NCBI taxonomy): Eukaryota > Fungi > Ascomycota > Dothideomycetes > Pleosporales > Didymosphaeriaceae > Paraphaeosphaeria > Paraphaeosphaeria minitans. The sequence continues at coordinate 3,739,376 of WJXW01000002.1, forward strand.
CGCATAGTCCATCCTCAAGCCGATGCTCGTGGAGAACATGTCGACGTCCTCTCTCGGACCTCCGAGCGGCGCATTCCACGCCACACGCTCCCGGTGCTCTTCCACATGGTCGTCGCCAAAGTAGTTCCGCTGCTGGTACGACTGGATCGTGGGCGAAGTCACGGCGGCGGTGCCGATGTTGCGCGTGCGATCGAGAGAGGTGCGTGGAGATGCGATGGGCGGGCTGAGGGCACGCGTAGTCTCGGGGATGTCTTGGTAGGGCGCGAAGTTTGCCATGGCGTGTGGTTATCGGGTTGCTGTCGGTGGCTTGGTGCGAAGGCGAGATTGCTGCATCCGCGTGGTGGTGGTGCCTGTGGGGGTTCACAGGGCTGAGTTCATGGAGCTTGGGTGGGCCCTGTCCTTGCAACGCGTCATTGGCCCTGCTTCTTGAAGCGGCTATCAAAGCTCCTGGGGGCAGCAAGGCCATCTCCTGCCACCAACAAATAGACTAGTACATCGTAGGACAGCTTGCTGACTGGTGAAGAGTGCGCTCGGGTCTGGCTTAGATCGCCTTGTGAAGCTTGTCAACCTGTTACTTGATACAGTTTCACTAATCAGTGAATCACAAGCGAAAAAGCTGCGCAACTCATCACACCAGTTGTTGCGAACAATCTTGGTGAGCTCAAAAACCACCAGGGAGTGGATAGGACGGTACAGAAAGGAAGACTGGGCCGCTTCAAGTGCTTCATCAGATGTACCTTGTATCGTGATTCATGAGATGGGCCTTATACCTATCGTGCTTCCGAAAAGCTACAGTACCTAGGTACCTACCTATGATTGGTAGGTACAAGCCGGTTGTCACGACCTCACGCGACCAAGACGCCTTCACGTCTCCCGCCATCGGGATTAACCGGGCCAAGCTTCACGCCCAGGATGGTCTGGAGGCACATGCTCAGGGCTCCCTCCAGGCAGTGCCAGCGTGCAAGCCTAGGTATAACACGTAGGTACCGTACCTAGCATAGGCGCAGTCTCCTCGAGAGCCTGAATCATTCGTCCACGTCAAGCCAGCCATTCCAACACACCAACCTCGATCGATCCTTCGCGACACCGCACTTCCCCCTCAATATTCATCCATTGCTTTACTTCTTTGACAACGATCCATTTGACTGCACAGCACCTCAGCATGTGCGTCGCAATTGTCACGACAGAGCACCCTGAATTTCCGCTAATCATCCTCAACAACCGCGATGTAGCTATTCAGGAACCAAACCCCCAACCAGCTGCTGATGTCTATCTCAGGAATATCTTCACCGACCTACACAAGAGGCGGACTGGTGGCCTGCACCAGACGACCAAGTTTTGGGTGGCTACGACCTACATCGACCGGCTCACGGCACGTGGCTGGGAATAACGCGCCAAGGCCGCATCGCAGTACTTACCAACTACCGTGAAGAGGACGAAGACATCGTCCAGGGCGCTCGAAGCCGAGGTCTCATCCCCAATGCTTGGTTGAAGTCGGACCCCGAAACTGGAGAATCCACCGAAGCTTTCGAAAAGCGCATGATTGAGGAAGACGGCGTCAAGGGGGTCGGGGGCTTCAGTCTGCTGTACGGCTTCGTTCAAGATGTAGTGAAGGGGTCAGGAAAGGGCCTCGGAATCATCTCCAACCGGACTCCAGATGTCCATGGCGTTGTCCACCTCGCAAGTCAGCCCGGAGAAACACATGCGCTTAGCAACGCAGCGTACGGAGACCGCTCGTGGCCGAAAGTCGTTGATAGCGAGAAGTGGACGAAGGAAGCAATCGCCCATAGCAGCAAACTGAACGAAACGCGCGAGCAATTGCTTCAGCGATTGTTGGATGTGTTGAGCACCGACACGATGCCCAAGCAGAAAGAGAACGAGGAATGGGACATGTACATGAACCAGCTACGCCACACTATCTTCGTTCCTTCTATTGGACGGGACGACCTGGAAGAACTGAAGATGCCGGCTCACGAGATTGGCGATAGGGTCAAGCAGAAGGCGGCTCATGCAACTGATGGAGTGTACGGGACGCAAAAGAACATCATCATCATGGTTGACAGGCAAGGGAAGGTGTTTTTCTTCGAGCGAACACTGTACGATAGAGATGCGAAGCCTGTAGAGAAAGGGAAGGGCGATCGCAGGTTTGAGTATGAGATCGAGGGCTGGTAACCAGTATTCAGTCGATACATTTTTGCAGCATGTATGATTCCCTCTGGCGTAATGTGAAGACTGGCATTTTAATATCAGGTCAAAGAGCCACACAACATAGTAGATGTATATAGCCTTAATGCGCCCCCGGGTCCTGCTCACAGAAACCTGGGAATGAACGCTTCAGCATAGGTTCACTGTTTGAAAATGAATTAGAGAACCCTGCACCTGAGATGCATACGTTACATAAACATACGTTACACAAGCAATCAAATACGGAGTGTTCCCGCTGTGGAGAGGGCATTGTAGCGCGACCTTTTGCGTGCTCAAGACCCGAGCGGTGACGTCTTCCGCGTCCGATTCGGCAAACCATAAACACGGTGCAAGCCGAAGTGCATGCACCCTAACACCACCTCAACGCCCTCGCGCCAACTTCACACCCTCCCTATATATCTGCTCTTACTCCCCCTTGTGCTGCAAAGCGCTCGGTCCCACTATGGCCTCACTCCCGCCTCAGCAGCACCAGCAGCGGAGGGCGTCGCCACCTGCGGAATCCGCGCGCCCGGAACAGGGCAACCCAGCTCGAACGAACAGCTTCTCCGCCGCCTCGGTCGACTCGCAAACTCTCCTGCTCAACTCCCCGTCCACCGAAGCCGTGAAGCCTACCGAGGCTGATGCAGCGCTGCAGCATGCGCCGGCGCAGACAGAGGCGCAATCTGCAGAAGACAACGAACCACGCCGGTGCTGGATATGCTTCAACGACGAGACAGAGGACGACGAGACGACTTCCGAGTGGCGATCACCATGCCCTTGCGTCCTTGTCGCGCACGAGAAATGCCTACTGGACTGGATAGCCGATATGGAAGCACCAGACTCTCGTCTGCGTCTTGGAACAACGCGAGGGAAGATCCTGTGCCCGCAATGCAAGTCCGAGATAAAGCTGGACCGGCCTAGAAACATGGTTGTGGAGTATGTGCGCATGACTGAGAGAATGACGAAGATGCTGCAGCTTCCTGTCATCTTCTTTGTCGCCGGAACCGCGACTTACACGACGTTGCGCTGGTTTGGGAAGGATATCGTGTACAAGATATTTGGGGTGCAGGATGCTCAGACAATACTCCGACACCGTTGCGTCCCGTCAGGTCTCCCCTCTGAGTCGATTACAATGCACCTGCTCAACCACATTCGCAAGAATTGGCAGATCGACCTCGGTCTCCCTGCTATACCCATCATACTAGTTCTTAGCAGGACACGCATTGCAGATTCATTCCTGCCATTTCTCCCGCTCATATTCCTCGCCGGTGGCGGAGCAGACGGAGCGCAAGGCGACAGCCTCCTGCAACTCACGTGGCCGCCGAGTGCTGCCTTCACCGTCGCAGCTCTACCCTACGTGCGGAGTATCTACAACTCGTACTACGATCGCTTCTGGGTACCCCATGAGCGGCGGTGGGTGAACGAGGTCCAACCACGAGCTGGAACAGACGATGATATCGACGAGGAGGTGCAGGCTGCGGAGGATGCGCAAGCCATAATCAACGCTATGGCGGAGGAAGATGAAGGTGGCGAGGACGACGAGGACATTGTAGAGGTGGAAGTGGATGTTGACCTGCTCTTCGACTGGAATGCTGGTGGTGCGGCAGAGAACAACGATGCGCCGGAGAATCCGCCAGTTCCTATCGCCCGCGGGCCGGCGGCGCCACCGCTTGAAGCCCCACCAGTCGACGATGGTGTCCCAGTGGCAGCTGATACGAACGAGGAGGATGTTGCTGCCCCTGCCCCAAACGTACCACAACAGCCCGCACAACCGCGCCGCCCGCGCATCCGCCGCGAACGAAACAACATCTCCTTGACTGGAAGCATAGTGGACACGATTCTGGGCACTTTCATCTTCCCTGGGCTCGCAGGTACCTTTGGGGACGTGCTAAGGATCGCACTGCCCAAGTCATGGGTGACGCCACCCTCTTCGGGCAAACCGACTGGTTTCCTGCAGAACAGATGGGCAAGAAGCATAGTCGCCGGATGCCTGCTCGTTGGCTTGAAGGACGCTTTCGTGCTGTACGCACGGTGGAAGACGGCGCAGAATCATCGGCAGCGCAAAGTGCTGGATTATGACGGAAGCAAAGGCAAGAGGAAGAACAAGTCGACGTAGGACGTGTCTTATTGCAGGCTGGCAAATGAGCTTTGATAGATCGGTTTCGGTAACATTGGCACGCGGATACTGCATTGCGCGGGGCGTTTGATTGGTCTATTGGACTCTGGATTCAAGGTCTTACCTCGCTCAGTAGCAAACACATACAATCCGACGAATTCATATAAAGCATAGGCGATCAGGTTCTGTGTTCAGCGCTATGCAAGAACGTTTGGTTGCAGTACATGATTCCAAAGCAGGCAGTAGGTATGCAAGCGACTTGTGCTCACTTTTTTCCTTGCATGACATTGTTATCTTTGCGCACTTGCTCTTCATTAATCTTATCCAGCTCTGCTGTAGTCGTTGATGATGAATCTGAGTACACTGTATGATCCAGGGAGAGCAATTTTATATCCAAACTCTCGGCTTTTCGACGCACTCTACGGGTCGCAAAAAAGAGACTGGCCAACTATACCCCGCCCCAGCTTTCAGCTGCCAAGCTTCTCAACTGGGCAAGCATCCCACACACAAAAACAGCAAAAAAAGAAGCGAATCCGCTGATTGGCGGTACTGGGAATCGAACTGTTACTACAGTCAGTACACTTGCTTGCGTTGATAATCCTCTGATGAGAGGGCCGACCTACCCCAGGCTGGCGCGGTATTTGAACCACAACGCGACGTCATACCACTAGACCATACCACCGTGGTATTTACTTTGATGTTAGGAAGCCCACATTACAAATATATATGCCTGACATTTGGAAGAATAAATTGATGTGTGGGACTTGTTGAGGCAAGAACAGGCCGCGCCACCTGGTCTGTGCGGCGGGGCAGCGGGGTTCAACTTCGAGACTTTGTGCTCTCTAGCGACCTTTCGCAGACCCACCTTTTCTGTGCCGTTAGGTACGAGACTACGCAACAGACAAACACGCGACCGCAGGTTCAATACTAGGAACGAGGGACGGTTTGCTGATAGCACAGCCGCAGTATACACAATATACTCTCTACAAGCGCGAGGTTCGCTGCGCAGCTGCGAAGCTGCTCGACATGTGCTCGAGTCTCCCTCGTGCACAGAAATGGCTAGAGGTACCGGTATGCACCCCAGCCGCTCTGTCCGGACGCGCATTAACGATGCTGCAGAGAGTCGAGGGCGCAACGCTGGCCGACACGTGTCGTACAACTACAAAGATGCATTTAAGGGTATAGAACTCTCAGGCTCGGAGGCAGAAGCGGAAGAGCATGATGCAGGTGAAGCTGTTGAAGAAGAAGAACCAGATGACTTTGTGCCGCCTGCTGAAGACGATGTTTCAGATGAGTTCGTGGCAGACGATCCAGACGAGGTAGAGGAAGAGGAGGAAGAAGAGGAAGAGGAACTCATTGTATCAACGAAGGCACCCGGAGATATCCTGCGCGCAAAGTCGATCACTGTGGAACGTCGTAACAGTACTCTCGACACTGCCCCTACTACACCCGTTCGTTCGGGCAAAACTAAATCGCTACGCGCCACCGGTTTGACAGGTGTGCGCTGCGTCGGTACTCCGGGTGTCGCGGGCGCGCGGTACATTCCCTTGGGTGCTAACACCCCTGGGGCAACGACGAACCGCCAAAGAGCAGTAGGGGAATGGCGTGAGGGCGGACAGGAGAGCCGACTGCGAAACCTCTTCGGACCCACGGGAGAAGACCTGCGTCCTGTCTTTGACGCGAAGAAGACATGGCTTTCTCAGATGACTTTACCAAGTCGATCATTCAAACACTTGGCGCCGTCGCCGTATGTCACTGAAGAGACCAGAGCCAAGGACACCAGAAATGTACGTCAATGGTATGCGAACGTCGGACGGGCCGCTTTCGCCCATGGGCAGAAAACCGTGCAGATGGACGAAGAGCAGGCACAACCTTATTTGAAGAACCCGGGACCGGAAAGCTTGGACCTGTTGATGGGCGCTCTGAAGAACCAGCGCATATTCTCGATCGAGAAAGGTAGGTATATGAGCGCTGCAGTACCGTTCGGATCGGACAGCAAGCGGAATGGTTGGCTTTTTTTCCTCGGCTCGCGAATACAAGACGTACATTGGGCCCCAAACCAGCATGGAACAACGCAATATCTTGCAGTCATCGTCGAACAAGAAGATATGACCGCGAAGAAGCACAAACGCTTTCGAAACCCGAAAGCGCCGGCTTTCACCGCGACAAGCCCTTTTCCTGCATCGATACAGATCTGGGCATTTGATTCGACTAAAAGCGGCACCATGAGCGAGCAGAAGGAGCCGCGTCTCGCACTTGTCCTCTGTACAGATTGGGGAGCACCCAAAGCAATCCAGTGGTGGCCCATAGGCGCCGAGGATTCTATCGAACCAGACCAAGACGGCGTGGTGCGACTCGGACTTCTAGCTGGCATTTGGTCTGATGGAAGGTTGAGGATATTAGATGTGTCACTGAGAGGATCCAAGACGGGCTCCTCAAATACACAGTATATGCACTACACGGAAGCCGCCCTGGAGCTCGCCTTCCGTGATCCACCCTCTACGGACAAGGCTGGAAACCAGGTGGAAAAGCTGAGAACGCTTCCGAGCTGCTTATGCTGGCTCTCACCTACAACCATCGCGGTCGGAACCGCCTCTGGCAACATCGCAATATGGACACTCACGCATCGAGGGATGTTTCCTCCTCCAAACAGACCAGATGCTGAGAAACCCCGACCTCCACCTTGGTTCCTTAAACAGCTCGCAGACACTTATGTTGTGACGGTCTCGTCTGGCTACCCCTCTCGTCCCCAATTTCTCTCGTTGACGACCGCCGACGGCTTCGCCCGCCTCATCGACCTGCGCGCCCCCGTCGCAGATTGCATCTCGTCTCTCCGTGGCCGCACGATCGTCCATTCCCAGGCCTGGCACGAGCACACGCAGTCGTTCGTCATGCTCGATGAGTACTACCTGCTCAAGCACAGCACGCTGCGCCGCTACAACCAGGCAATCTACACGTTCAGAACAGACAGCACGCTCACGACGGTGGCGACGAGTCCTGTCCACCCAGCGGTCCTGGTCGGCTCGTCGGACGGGAGCGTGGCGGCGTCGAATGGGCTGTGCAAAATCATGAACTCCAAGGACATCCCGTGGAGTCTGATGTGGTTCAAGCACGAGTGGAGGAGGCCGGTGCTGCATGGCGACGCGGACGACGCTGGTCCCGTCGTACAGTCGGATAGATCGTCCGGGGGCAAACTTGCTTCTCCAGATGACCCTGGCGTTGTGTCGAGGCCGCTCACGCGCATCACCGAGGGCTACAGGCCGGTCCAGACGAGCATGCAGTATCCGGACGCATCGAAACGGCACAAGGATGGCGCAAAGTACATCACCTTGTTCGAGGAGAATTCGGCGGCGACGAGGGTGGCGTGGAATCCGAGCTTGAAGTGCGGGACTTGGGCTGTGGCGGGGATGCAGAGCGGGATGCTGAGGGTGGAGGATTTGGGGGTGTAGGGTGGAGGGAAGATTCGTGTTCCGACATTTTGTGATTTGTACGATATGGTGGGGATTATGGATCGAGCAGAGAAGAAGAAGAAAAAAAGAGTCCTTTGTATGACTGTGACGCGACCAGTATTTGGTTTGGTTGTTGTTTCTGAAGAAATTGGTGCTGCGAGGGCCTAGGGTAGGTAGTCTATTGAACATGTCGGCCCCTGCCGTGTCTCGACGTCGTTGAATACCACACAGTATCAACCCAAACGTGATACTCAGCGCACTTTTGCAAGCCGCGGCGAAAAGCAATTAGGTACATCAACTCCCCAGATCACCGCAATTTCTCAAGTGTCGAGCACACAATCAGGTATACCACAAATGGCAGCAAATAGTTGTAGTAGTTGTAGTAGATCTACGGAAAAAGGGCGCACATGGCGACAAGGCAGGAAAAGCCCATGCATGATGCGACAACAACATGCATGGCCATGTTTGTCTCATGGACGGCGGGCCGGGGGGGTATCATCAGTTGGTGCGTTCGCGTGTACGCACGCCTGACCAGCGCGTCAGCATCGCAACAAGGCCGTCTTGTGTTCCGTTCCGTTCCGTTCCGTTCCCAAAAGCCAGCATTGGAAATACAAAGATCCTGTCCTGCAACCGCAACCAGAAAAAAATGAATCAAAACGCCGAAACCGTAGACCCCTGCGATCGTGACAGAGCGATCGACATGACCGTGACTTGGTCGCGCTCGGATGTGGGCTGAGCGCACCCTGGGTATCTATAAAGAGAAGCGATGATGGAAGCCGGTAGAGCTGGATGAAATCGATGGTGTTTAAGACAAGGATGAAACGGAGAGTGGAGCCATTTTAGGCGCCGTTGAGTAATAAATGGAATGGCACGGCGGCTGATGTTGGGTGGACATATCGGGCCGTTTCGAGAACCGGGGGATGCGGGAACGGGTACCGTGGAGACCGGACGTGTGGCCTGGAACGAGAAGCGGTGCGCCAAGACCGCGTCATGTCATGAATGTTTTTTTGGGGCGCCAAGCGTCAGTAGTAGCTGGGTTGGGTCGTGTGAAGATGCTCGAGCGAAGACGGCATCGTGGTGCGATCATTTGAAGAGGCTCATCGATAGCCTCTTCGACCTGTAGCGCATCCTCTTGAGGATGCTCACAGATTCGCCTTGGGTGGAGGTGGACGAGTGTCGCACGCTCTCTGGGCCTTCGCTGGAAGTGTCGCTGGGGCTGCTGGACAAGGCTACCCCGTCCTCTTTGTTCAGGTCGGCCAGCGGGGCCGGATATGGCGATGGCAGGGCCGGCTCGGGAGCGACTCGCAGGTAGGCGTCCACGCGAGCGTTGAGGGCGCGGTTCTTCTCCTGCGCCAGCATTGCGATGCTGTTGCTGCTGTCGGTCCTGGACAGGCTGCCGCGACGGGACTCGCGGCGCGCAGTATTCAGGCTAAGCGATGGGGTGCGGGAGAGACCTCCTATGGCAGGTGCTCGGTCATTGCCGACGAGGCGGTACTCGGACTGGGAGAGGTTCCATCCTGAGCAGTACGGACAAAAGTCGCATTTGATCTCCCATCCTGCAAGACCGAGCTTCTTGTCGCAGTTGGAGAGGTCGGCGGATGGGCTGCAGGCGCGCGACAGGTGGTACCACCGGTGCCGGCAAGGCATGAGTGAAACGTTGAGTTCGGCGACGCACATGATGTCGGAAGTCGGGTGCTTCAAGTGATGTCGAGATAGGTACGGGTTGGAAGGACGCTGCCTTCGGGCAGGCTGTCGTTTGCTAGAGACGACGTCGTGAAGAGTGAAGGCTGCTGTGAAGGCTGCGTGGCGTTGGCTGTAGCAGCAGCGTGATGGATGGGTTGAGAGCGATGACTGGACGTAGCGGCCACGGTGTCGATGGTAAGGTGGGCAGGCTATGTATGGGACATGCACAGGGTTCTCATTACACGACGGGGAGACGGTGTTTCCGGTGCGTAACGAGGACGTGGTCTGATATGGCGGTGCAGGCGGTGCAACGAGGTTGTGTGCCAAGGCGACGATGGTGATAGGTGGATGGTGTGGTGATGATCCCCCTTGGTCCCTTCCTTCGTCTCCTGTGAAGCAACCGGAATGACGCAGACGAGGATGCAGGAAGCAGGAATGGGCAGGCCAAATACTCAGCAGCGGTGATGGCGGTGATGGCGGTGATGACGAGACGTGTGGAATGCAGATGCAGATGCAGATGCGGGAGCAGAAGCAGAAGCAGAGGCAGGATGCAGATGCACGACGACAAACGGGTGGTCAGCCTTGTCTACTGTAGCAGGTACTGTGTAGGCGGCGTAGGGTGAATCAGACGGCACCACCATGGCGGCGGAGCCCGCTTTAATAAGTGTCCCAGGGCGTTGGGGCAGCTGGGCGGAGGCTTGAATACACATGGAAGGCCCCTAGCCTGGGTGGAGATTGTCGGCTGGCGACGTCGTGTCCCAAGTTTCCAAGCAGGCCAGGAGGTCGTGGGCGTTTCCGCAAGCTGACTAGACATTCACTGAACACGCGGAAACACAGCTAGCGACAGTTGGTGACGGCCCCCGGTAGATCTGTTACCAGTGCGTTGGGCTCGACAACACCCGCCAGCGCTGCCAATCTCACCGCACTGGCACTGCGGCGTCGACATGTCGCGGTGCGCTCGCAACGTGGAGGCGCCATTGGCTCCGGGGCCCATCAGTCTGAGGTTGCGGTGAGTCTGTGCTACGGGGTCGATACAAGAGTCCTGACTCCTGTCCCGACGACGCTTCGAGAAAGGGAGCTGAGGCCCGCCCTTGATTCTGCCAAAACGGCGACCATCCATGGCAGGGGGGCAGGGGGAGCCCGCACTCCAAGGCCCGTCCAGACGACGGTGTCAAAGGCGAGGGGGGGCCCACACTCCAAGGCCCGTCCAGACGACGGTGTCAAAGGCGAGGGGGAGCCCACACTCCAAGGCCCGTCCAAGACAACGCCGTCGCTTTCTTCCCGCCATCCCGGCTTGTCAGCTGTGCCCAAGGACCTCGCATGCGCCCGACATGATCAAACTTTCTTGACTCCGTGGTCCTTTGTGCTTGGTGCTTGGGTGGTGCAGTGATCAGATCTTCTGCGAAACAGAGCACGATGATCCAGTACCTACCGTAGGTACCGTGGGTATACCTACTGTGTAGACTACCCACCTACTTACCTGCCTACCTACCAGGTGACTGTGCAGGCGTAACAAAGAACGATAACGCGCCGTCGCCTAGGTAGGTATACGCCCAACCCAATAGTCGAACAAGCAAGCATCCTTCAGCAATCCGGCTAGTGACACGGACGTGGACAGCCCCTTGGCGTGCTGGGGTCTCTGTGGGCACGTTGGGCTGGCGGACGATTGCGATGTGCGGTGAGAAGTGCATCCTCTCGTGGGTCGCATGTCAACCAAAGCAAAAGACTGGCCCTGTTTTGGACCGAAGACGGGCGTTATCGTCCCATTTTGCGGCAGAGTCCACTCCTCCCACTCCTCCCACATGCATCCATGGCAGATTATCAATCCTTCCCATCACCGTGCGGGCTGACGCGGAAAGGAGAAGTCGAGACACGCAGATGGGTAGCATCGCTGCCGGCAACCAGGGATCCCAGATCCTGGCACAGCCCCAACCCTAGGAACCCACCTAGTCGCGGCGCCGTCCGCCATTCGATTCCGCTCCTCCCCGTTCCCTTGGCAGCGACTTGGCCTGCTTGGCTGCGAGCTTGCCATCAACACACGATGCCACGCGCGCTGCCACGCGAACCCATGCCCAATGGAACGCGACACAGATCGAGACGAATGCACGCGGAGCTCCCTACATGCCAAGACGTCGTCCAGCGCTGGGTGTCTGTGGAAACAAAGTCTCACCAGATCGTGTCCTGAAGACCAAGGATCCGACAAGACGATCGAGGTTCCAACCCCACGGTCACGCCACCCTCTTCGCCGGCACTATGTCTTGTCCTGTGAGGCAGATCCCGGCCCTATGGCTTCACGGTCTAGTTGCCCCACAGTCCCCAGCAACCGCTACCTAGTATCACCATCACTTCATGCTTCCAAGTGGGCCTTGGCCGGATAACGGATAAGTCTACAACATTCCACACTCTACTATGCAGACCACACGTCACAGCAGGGCTCGACAGCCGGCATACTTGCGTTCTGCTTTGCGGGGATCCGTGCTATATGCCCAATTCGTTGAAACCTAAACACCTATGATCCACTGCCAGGTTCATCGTACATGGGCAGCGCTGCAACTCCACTGCATTCAAAGACCTAAACGGGCACAACATACAGCTTGATTTGTTCCCAAAACATCTCCCCAGAAGACTGTATATCATTAGCTGACTGAGAAAAGCATGCGACCTTTCAGAGTATTAGAAAGAACTCCGGGATTCCAAGGCTAAGTATCTTGTAGTCGAATACTAGGTAGTGGACATTAGGGTAACTTGGACTACTAAATAAGAGTCTTCGTCATGTTCACCTGAGACCACATTTCTAGTGTTTACGTTCACACAGGTCCTCCACCATGTCACAAGCTGTTCGCCATCATAGGCTTTCAGTCGGTCACCACAAGGTCCCTGCTCACGTCTGCCAGCGCTTGCACACCAACAACGTCCACATGCCATTCCCCTTCACCATTTCAAACTGGCTGGTCCTCGATCCCGATCCCGCCCTCGGCCCCGAGCAAGTTTCCGCAGCTTGGTGAAGCTTGGTCTTCTTGGCACCTGTTCATCCTTCCGCCTCTTCGCACCACAACACATCTTACACCACAGCCTCAGCCCAAAGCACACCCAGCACACCCAGCACACCCATGTAACCAGAATATTCTGGCCTGAGCAGCCAAGACGTCAGCTGACCCCAGCAGCACAGTCGAGACTACTCAAGACAGTTTCTAGGCCGGATGAAACACAGACAAGAGAAGAAGTGTCTTAGACACCACCAAGACCCCCAGCCCTCTCCGCCCGCCGAGCCGTCCCCGCACTCGGTCAGCTCGCGCCCGCTCGCGCCCATTTTACCCATCGCCTATCAAACGCCGGCGCCTGCCAGCCCGGCAAAGCAAGCCTTCGGCATGCCTACTAACCCGAGATCTCACCACGCAGCGGCCTACCCAGCTATTCTAGCTCACCACGACGGTTACACGACAGCAGAGGAAGACAGTCCTGTTTATAGACCCGGGGGTCCAGACCACGCTGGTGGACTTTGCCGCTCCACGCGCGGTGCTTATCCCCAGACGCATATTGACAGCGATTCGGCGCCCGGGTCTTGGGTCAGATCGTCGCAGACTCTTTGTGTATCGTTGGCGGGCCGGCAGTTGGGAGGAGCTCGTAAGGCGTCCTGTGGGGGGAGTATGGCGTTGATAAGACGACGTGGCGTTACGTAAGGTCGTGTAGAGGCTGACAGGCTGTGCGTGAAGGATAGCTGCCCAACAGGGGTCGAGTAGAGTCAAGAGATGTACTCATTGTAAAGCTATGTACGACGGTGACAGTTTCTTATGACGACATTCAGCGCTTCTCTCGTAAAGCGGTGTGGGCTGGGTGGGAAGAATAGAGTACTGATTCGCAAGGTTGGAAATCTATTCTGACTACACCATGAAGTCTGCCCCTGATCGCTGCATACTCCCTGTGACTTATGTCAGCCAAGTACGACATCTGGCACAGAATCCGGCACGGCATCCGAGACTTACGCGGGATCAAACCTTGTTTTTTATTTTCCCGCTGGAATAAGCTCCTGATATCGTGTGATGCTCATATTCTGAATCTCTGGCCAAAGCGCTCGATATCGTCATTTGCGTTTCCACAGCAATCCTATCCCTGCCCTTTGCCTTTTCGAGTTCCATGTACTGGCCATTGGATAGTGACGTGCTCTGCGTTGAGAACTCCGTCTTGTGTCCCGAGGCACTTGATGTTCCGAACGTCGACTTGACGGATTGTATGAATTTCGGCACAATCCCGCTCTCCCTAAAGAAAGGTCCATATGTAGGCAAGCAAGCGGCAATGACTGAAGTGCTTGGTTCGATTCCCGACCAGATAAACGCGTTGGTGATGGAGCTGTACTGATTCTTGCCAAGATCGGAGAGCCCATTGATGGATTGGTAGAAGAGCACGAACCGAACAATGGCACTGATGCAGACAAAGCTTCCGAGCCAGAAGATGCCGATGATGGATAGTTTCCGCCTTCTATCAATCTTGAGGGTCCGGATCACGGGGATCGGGAAGCAGAGGATGGCGATGTCGAATACAATGGACAGGCCACAAAAGGCTAGGTACCACGCATTGAAGTCAAAGCGATGCTTCGCGAGGGCAGCATTCTTCCACGAGGAATCTATTGGATCACCGATCAAAAAGATGACCTGGAAGAAGTTAGTAAGGAGCTTCAAGTAGGATATTGATTACATACAACAATGGCCGATATCCACCAGAGGGATAGCAAGCCAATCATGGCAATGCAGGCTTTGCGAAATTGATTGCTTATGTGAAATATATGCCAATAGAAAAGCAGTATGGACACCTTGACGGTGTAGAGCGCCGTCACTAGGAGGAAGTTCGATATCCACAATGTCTGCCATGCTTTTAGTGTCAAAAAACGAGAACTGTTAAATATCTCCATACCCTCAAGGCTAGGTTTGCGTACTCGCGTTGGCCTATGGTGATCTTATTGATGCCCCCCAAGCCGGCGGCAACAAACGTGTTGATTGAATGGCCCCAGCAGAAGACCTTGTTGAATCTTAGCAGAGTTTGAGACATTACGATGATGATTGGTAGCTTACCAAGGCGATTACTATCACCCAGTCGTCTCCAGAGAAGATCTTCTTGCCCGTCCATCTTTTCGCCATGCACCTCAATATAACAGCAGTGGTTGCAATAGTCGGCAGCGAAATCGCGACACTAAACAGCGCGGTATCGACGAAAGCTGCATTCGGATCTGGCTCGCGTCCCACCAACACAGGATTGGCCATCATGATGTAGTGCAGGTTCGTGCCTATACTGAATTCGATAGAATGTAAAAAGAACGTTTAGTATGTTGGAGATCTGGAAAGAGCCGGTGGCAGGATACACGGTTCGAACAGCTTCCCAATATCGTTATAAAGAAAGAGGTACGCACGCCAATCCCATCGGACTCCGAGAACTGCAACTCCGTTACATCCGCCCAGAAAGTCCACACTGGGGTTCCTGGGTTAAGAGCCAGGACATGGACATCGGCGACAGTGATCTAGGGGGACCAGACACCAGCATGCACAAGTAGGTACGACAAAAAACAGGGCTGTGATTAGCACTGCCTTTCCCCAAACACAGTCCCGATTAGACTCTGATGCATTCGATCTCTCCTTGCTGTAGCCATCCTCCCAACGCATATAGGGCCATTCATCTCGCCTGACGCCGAAACAATACCGGTGCAGTTTAACATTCAACAATGGTTCTGACCAAACATCAACTACCTAGGTTGCTGTGAAGAGATTCCGCATCTCAATTCTATGTTCGTCTGGCACAGTAAAGTCGTACACCGTAAAGCCGACCAAGCGGTATGCCAGCGTTTACAGATTGAAATACTGATGCAAAGATACGAAAGGGGCTTAGTATACGCAATGCTGCAGGGGAGGCCACGTGGGACAGCCAATGGCTAGCTAGGTAGGTACGGTACTTAGCGAACCGAACCGCCTGCTAGTATCTACCTACATTTCCGTGGGGCCAAAACGCCCTCCCGTCCTCCCGTCATTCCTCTGCCGTCTTCGAATCCAAGTAGTATCAATCGGAAATTTACGAAAAAGGACGAGGGGGTGGGGGGCATGGTCGTATTGTACGCAGCCGTATGGATGGTTCCGTCCCGTGTTGGTTGTAGTGTACGCACTGTGCACTCGTTCACGGAAACCCCGACCGGGCTGAACCAAGCCCGGTCGGGGTTCCACCGCTTCGAACAGAGCATGTTTTGTACGGTATCTGGAGTTTTTTTAGTAATAAGGAGACAAGTTTGCGCGGTCGTGTCGTTTACCTTTAGAAAGGAAAGCCCCTTCGATCTAGATTCGTGCAATACTCGAGTTCAACTCGATACGATAGTAGTCCTCTCGTGATTGGTTACGGTACTCCCCGTTATTAGGTGTCGCTCTCATCTTCGTGTTCAAAAGTCCATGGACTCCGCCTTTTGAGGGTTTTCCCTTTAATCCTCGTGTGAAGAGAATTTCACACCATAGTGAGTTGTAAGGTCTGATCGTGTGATGACTTGATGTCTTTCTATTCATCTCTCTCACCTTATTGTACGATTGATCAAGAAGACGATGGATAGGAGATTTGCTTAACTGAAATCTTGTGCGGGAGGAAGTGTTTGAATTGCCTTCGTGACCATGTCAACCCCGTGTATTAGAACATCATCTAATTGTTGGACTCAATGCTCTGGTGCTCTTACTCAGCCTCCTGATTGTCTTCTCAGTTGTGGCTATTGTGTACCTTCAGTCCAACACAGGGTGTGTTAGATATCCAAGAATAAATTTACTGGCGGCATCAAGTGCCTCAAGCTTGGATGGCTAATCGGGGTATATCCTTTTTCCAGACGTAACGCACCTCTATTGGCAAGATGGTTCAAACGCGTACTCATTCCACTTTTGCTTCACTCAGTCAATCGTAGAGAATTATCTATGGAAGAAGTCGTCGTCGTCGTCGTCGTCAAATAAAGCGAACCTAATGACATATAACGCGGCCCAAACTTATTGCCTACTGCAACTAACGAATGAGCCTAAGCACCCTCAACAGGTCACCAGTAACACCCATAGCCGTGACATCGCCACCAGCACCGGCACCCTGGATGATAAGCGGGTTATCACCATAGCGCTTAGTGTAGAAAGCGATGATGTTGTCGCTGCCTTTCAGCGCAGCAATAGGATGGCTCTTGTCGAACTTTTCTAGCCCAACCTTGACGTCGCCCTTCTGCACGTCTATGCTACCGACAAAGCGGATGACCTTGTCCTCCTTCTCGGCGTCGGCTTTGAGCTCGTCCATCTGGCCGTCGAACTCGGGCAGACGGGATAGGAATTCGTCGCCTGAAGAGGCGGACTCGAGCTCCTTGGGGATGAGGGATTGGACGGGGAAGGAGGTGGGCGACTGAACTTTCAGGCCGGCTATACGAGCCTAGTTGTCGTCAGGGTCAGCATACTCGCACACGTCGGTGATAGCGGTGACTACGTACCAGGATGGTGAGCTTGCGCGCAACATCCAGACCATTCAAGTCGTCTCGCGGATCCGGCTCCGTGTACCCTAGCTCCTTTGCCTTCTTCACCTCGGCCGAGAACTTGCCTCCGCCGCCGTTGGTCGGCTGGAACGAGTTGAAGAGGAAGCTCATGGTGCCACTGAAGACGCCCTCGATCTTGAGGATCTCATCGCCGGTCCGTATGAGGTCCTTCAGGGTGACGATGACGGGCAGGCCAGCGCCGACAGAGGACTCGTGGAAGACGTAGCCGCCGGCTCCCAGGCCATTGGCGCCGGTGCCATTGGACGCGACGTGGAAGATGTCTTCCCAGAGCTTGTAGGAGCCGGAGAAGGCCTTCTTGTTGGGCGTCACGATCGAGATGCCTTTCTTCAGGAAGAGGGGGTATGAGTCTGCGACATCCTGGTTCGAGGTGTTATCGACGAGGATGACCTTGCCTGGGGCTTTCACCAGGTAGTCGGCGAGCTGTGGAGGAGGTAGAGGGGTGGTGGAGGAGGCCTGGAGCGCAGACTCCCAGCTCGAGAGCTGTTGGGACTTGTAGTCAGCGTGCAGGAGGGCCTTTTTGGATGTGCTGAGGTAGATGAGGGA
Source organism: Paraphaeosphaeria minitans (assembly GCA_015832175.1). Classification (NCBI taxonomy): domain Eukaryota; kingdom Fungi; phylum Ascomycota; class Dothideomycetes; order Pleosporales; family Didymosphaeriaceae; genus Paraphaeosphaeria; species Paraphaeosphaeria minitans. The sequence goes on from WJXW01000002.1 coordinate 3,756,888, forward strand.
GAGGTACGTGGGAGCACTGGGCGATTGAGAAAGCGATTGTGCGAGGGACGATAGCTGGGTTAAGAAGCACTTTCCGACGCCTCCGGCACCTGTTCATGGTCAGTATCATACTCAATTGTATGTGCCACGAGGAGTAATAGCTACCAATGACTGCAACGAAGACCTGGCGTGGGAGAGGCATGACTGTGTTGGTATTCGGGATGGAAAGATGGGGATGGGCTTTCTTGTAGATGAGGAAGTGATGGAGAGACAATTCCCCAGTGCTAGACAGATCAATTGGGATTTTGCCGCATAGGGTGACAAGAGCCATTCACCCCGCTTTGGACTCGCGTTTGCGGACACCCCGCCACCGAAGCTCCCTACCAAGTCTAGGTTCCGGGTCCGACATCGCCGCCAGGGATTCCTCAGCCATACCGATGATGATATCGATAACGCTACGGCGCCCCAGCCGATGTTGGATCCAACAGCTTTGTTGTTTGTATACGCGTCTTGCCATTGCACGAAAGCGCGTTTCCAGTATCTACCTACACAAGACCTTTGCTGAGAGGAGCTCTAAAGTGCCAACTGAGCGTGCCAAGGCGACATCCAGCACCGATACTCAGTCTTCAGCACACCCTCCCTCGCAAGCCACCCCTCGCAGCCGCCACCGCGCTTTCTCCCACAATGTCGCACTTGTCCAAGAAAGACGCGCACCTTTACAAACAGGAACGGCCTGCCTCCCGCCCAAAAGGCAAGCCCATCTCCTCAGCCAGCTCCATGGCCCTCTCCTCCACCCTCTCGAGCCTCATCAAAACCGCCTCCTCCGACGCCTCCAAGCCCACCACCGGCCGCGCACGATCTGCAAAAGAAGACATCTTCAAGTCACACAACAAAGGCGTGAACAAGCGCGCAGCAAAAGACTTGGAAGACTCCCAGTTCACACAGAAACACCGCAAGCTCACAAGCGACGAGAAAGCAGAGGATGAGGCGCACTGGAAGCGCGCAAAGCGGCGCATGGAGGAAAAAGCACGCATGTACAACGCGCTGAAGCGGGGCGACATCGAAGACGTGGACGACAAGTATGGCGTGGACTTTGATGCCAAGTGGGCGGAGCAGCAGGAGAAGGGAGGCCCAGGCGCAGACGCAGACTCTTCGAGCTCCGAGTCTGAAGCGTCGGAAGAGGAGCTGGTCGAGTATCAAGATGAGTTTGGCCGGACGCGAAAGGGCACGCGGGCGGAGATAGCACGGGAGGAGCGCAGGAAACACACGCTTGCCGCAGACGAACCGGATCGCTTCACCGCGCGGCCGAGCATGCCCACGAATATCATATATGGAGATGCTGTGCAGAGCGATGCCTTCAACCCCGACGAGACCATCGCGCAGCAGATGGCTGAGCTTGCGGCCAAGCGCGACAAGGAGCTTACTCCGCCTCCGGACGAGCACTTTGATGGTCGCCAAGAGGTGCGACAGCGTGGCACGGCGTTCATGCACTTCTCCAAGGATGAGGAGGAGAGGAGGAAGCAGATGTCGAATCTGGACAAGGAGAGACAGGAGACGGAGCGGGCGCGGCGCGAACGCAAAGAGCAGATTGAGAAGAGGAAGGAGATGATCAAGGAGAAGAAACGCGCGATTCAAGAGAAGAGGGCAAAGGGCCAGGCTGACCGGTTCCTGAATGAGCTGGGAGCAGAATTGTTTGGCGAGAAGACGGAGGAGGGTGATGAGAAGAGTGCGTAGAGATGTTATGATACCCAATGAATATGTATAATGTTCCTCCTTCGAGTCCTACCCGAACCCTTCTAACGAGCCTATCACGTACGCGCCGGTATGCTGAGAAATGGGTGCTACGAATTCAGCACAGATATACGGAACCCAGTCTTCGTTCTAACCTTGCCACCAACCTCGCCTCACCCAATCTCAAACCCCAACCATAATCCCCCTAACCCACTCCCCAAACCCCGCTTCCACACTCTTGCTAAACGCAATCCAAAACGCCATCGCCTCACTCACCGCCGGTGGACAATACTCCACCAGCGCCTTCACACTGACCTCCCTGACCCCCCTCACCTCAAACAGCTGATCCACCCACGTCAAATCCGCACCGCCCACGCTACCCCCGCAATCCTTCTTCATCCGCTGCATCAGCGCAAACGACTCTCTCGAAATAGGCGCTATGTCATCCCACCCGTTGTCGCCAGGCTTCCCCGCAACGACGGAGAGATGCAGGTGCGACACGCAGACCTCGCGCGCCAAATAGGCGCACAGCGCGCCCCATTCCAAACGGTCGAATTCCTGGGTGTACGGCAGAGAATTCTTGGTGAGGGCGACACGCCTCACGGAGCCCCTCGCCGTGGGGGTCAGATCCGAGAAGAACGGGACCGCGGCCTCGATGCTCGTGTGGAAGCCAAACATGTAGGTCGCGTAGAGGACTTTTGCTGCCTCGGCGTGGATCTGGTGGTTCAGGGCTAGGAGGGAGGGCACCGTGTGTCGGAGATGGGCGGTGTAGGGTGACAGCAGCACGCGGTAGGTCGTCGGCGTTGTGGTGGTGAGGAAGGGGCCTGTCGCGCCGGTTATTAAGCCTGCGGGTTTTGCGATCGAGGTGAATACACAAGACGCGCGCAAGCAATTTGCACTGGGTGGGAGGAAGAAGCTTACCAGTGCGGACGTGGTAGGTGGACCGGAGTCTCCAGCCACGGGAGCTGTTTACGCCGGCGTAGGGGTCGATGGTGCGGACGGCGAGTGTGAAGGGCGTGTCGTTTGTGTCGCTCGAGTGGTATGTGTGGAAGTCTGGGAGGAGATTGGCGACTGAGGTGGAATGCGAGGAGGAGGGTGTTGCGGAGGGGAAGAGCAGGTATTCGTATATCATGAGGCGGATCTCGAAGGGAAGGCGAAGCAGTGGTGAGGTTGGTTCGACCATCTTTCTGGCGATGCGGTAATGTTCTTTCTAGCGACTTTGAAGTCGAGTATAAATATAGAAGGGAAAGGCGTCCTCAATCGTGGAAAAATGTGGTTCTTTATAAAAAGGTCAGCTCAGTCCATGCGCCGTCCATGCAGGTGCTCCATACTCACCTCCGCGTCCGAATGCAGCGCAGGGTATCTCTCTCTTCTTACAACAGCACAGCGATATTCGTCTTACAATTTCTATCTACTCCAACGTGCCTCCTCAGACAAACAATCCCAGAATCCCTCCGGAAACCGGGGCGCCCGAGCCTTTTGAACCCGTCTTCGCACACCGTACCTAAAGCCATCATGGTGCGATAAGTTCAACTTTTTTCCTTCCCACAAATTCCCCAAGCCGCCCCGACACCGATGCCCCAAGCAGCGCAGCGCCGACGTGCGACATGCAGTAGCGGCGCCGTTAGATGCCGTTTTGCTCGGTGCAGTGGATCTGGCCGGGATGACGACCCTCGCGCAGGGGAAGTCTGGCGGTCAACATGGTGTCAGCCTTCAGGAATGGTCAGCGAGAGGCGCGTTGTCTGAGCGCAATGCTAGCCTCCGAGGAGCGTGGATTTTACTCAAAAGGTGGTCGAGCAAAGTTCAGGGTAAATACGGCTAGGTACATGCAATCATGTGGTGTGCGGTGTGCGCTGAGCACCGAGGTTTATTCTTGTTCACTCATACGCAACTGTTGGGGCTGCCGTGTCGGCATGTTTACTTGCTCCTATAGGTACCTACCTAAGTATACGCGATTATCTAGTACCTACACATGGCGCTGCTGTAGGTACCGTAGGTATCCCTACGCAAATCCTTTTGAGGCAAGTGTTGTTAGACCTGCGACCCCAAATGCACTGGATGGGACGGAGCGACCTTTCGAGGGAGCACAATACGAAACAGTGAAAGCCTCACTTTGATTAGTGTGAGCACGGTAAAAGCATGTCTAGGGAGCCCTGCTATATCAGAGATACATGCAAAAGTCTGGCCCGGACTTGGCCTGACTTTCGGAGAGCTCTACTTGCAGCCACCATCTACCGTAGATTGCGCCAACCTTGCTGCAAAAGCCAGGTAAATCCACCGGATCAATCTTCCATGACCAACGAGAGGTTTTTTGCATCGTTTTCGTGGAATCAGTGGTTAGGTACAGGCCAAGCGGTGAGGAAACAACGTCAACGAAAGGTGCCACTTCTCTTCTGGCTGCATTCACGAGACATCACAGTCATTCAGGAGACGGTACTTTCCCATTCGCACACATACATTCACATTTCACTATCCGGATCCGTCCCGTCCATCCCACCCACTTCCTCCAGCTGTCATGTTGCAAACTCCATAATCCCCATCCCAAACTAGACTAATGTTTAGACATCCCTATTCTCCCCCTTCCCTGAAGAACAAAACCAAGAAACAAACAAGTTTTTTGCATCGATGCTTATAAAGTGGACCCACCCTTGCTCGAGACGCAAAACGCCATTCTGATCCGATCCAGACGTGAGAGGATGCAAGAGCAAAGCCAAATCCAGAGAAAAAGAGATGAACAAGTCCCCGTCATAATACAAGTTAGGCCACTTTTAGCCGTTAATCAATCAGACATGCAGATAGAGTGAGGAGAGAAAGAGATGGAAAGGAGAGATAGAAATGAAAAGGTCCTACTGTTTGGTAACCTTTTCAAACTCTAGCCGCGATGACATGAGCAAAAAGCGCAGCTAGAATGCCATCCTCCAATTTCAACTCAATACGAGGTCCACAGCGGAACCTCTAGTGCTGTTGGTAGTTGGTGCCCCAGCCGCCACGGCTGTAAGACCCGTATCCACCACCAAATCCACTGTATTGGCCAAAGTTGTTTTGATGGCTTCCGGCGCCCTGGTGCCCCAATCCACCAAGACCACCACCGTACTGGTTGCCCTGACCCTGGTTGAGATGACCCGGGTAGCCACCGAAGCCCTGCTGCTGAGGCAGGCCAGTCTGGCTCCCCTGGCTCTGCGGGTTGTTCGTAGCGGATCCGGGACGGCCAGGCTGAGCTCCGAGAGCGGAAGGGCTAGGTCCGCCGCTCTTGGTGTCGCCAAAGGGCTTCAGGGAATCCTCGCTGGGGCCTTGCTGTTGTTGGCCGTAGGAGCTTTGACCTGCGTAGCCACCCTGAGGCTGACGGTAAGAGTCCGGGATGCCACCGAATGCGCCAGAGCCTGCATTAGCATTGTGCTGGGTTTGTCCAGCACCTGACACCGACCTGCCGTAGTCGCCCAGTCCTCCGCCCAGTCCGGAGTCACGGCCGTGAACAGAGGAGCCGCCAAAGGCGCCTACGTTAGCCGGAGAGGAAGAATGTTGATCGAAAGAACCCTGAGGAGGCATTCCGCCGTAGTGGTGCGATTGGCCATACATGCTTTTTCCAAAGTTGGCGTATCCACCTTGGCCATAGCCGCCATACTGGCTGGCATAGTTGGCGTAGTATGGGTTCGATGCATAATATGGGTGAGTGTAAGGGTAGTTGCCCGCGTGTCCTGGCTGGCCATGCGGTTGCTGCATGTGCTGACCTTGTTGCTGCGATGCAGGCCCGCTCGGGTGCTGACCGCCCAAAGCTGGGTTGGGGGTGTTATGGCCACTGTTTTGCGCCTCGTTGTATCGAGACTGCTGTTGAGATTGACTTTGGGAAAAGGCTGAGTCGTTGGGACCTGCTCCAAATGCACTGCCGCTACGCTGTTGAGCGACTCCGGCTTCTTGCTGGCTTGGGGTGCCTTGTTGACCGTAGTTACCGTAGTACTGCTGGTATGCGGCAGAGCGCTGTTGTTCGGAAGTTGGATATTGAGACCCAAAGGCTTCTGGGGCAGACGAGAACCCGCCGATCTGAGTCTGAGATGGTTGTTGTTGAGCCTGCTGTTGACCGGGGTAATCGTACTGACTGGACTGCGGTGCTTGCTGGCCAAATGGATCGTAAGGCTTCTGCGGGGGTGTCGCGGTCTCTGCCTGACCGTAGCGACCGAACTGGTTGTAGGGCTGCTGGCTTTGCGAGCCCTGGCTATGCATTGCCTGCGAGGTGAGGGGGATCGAAGGAGATTGCTGCGAGAGCGGCTGCTGGGGAACGGGAGGTAGACCGGGAGCCTGCTTAGGTGTGGGAATCGACTCTGGAGGTTGCGACTCGGCGGCAGGAGCTTGTCGCGGCGCAGGAGGGAGAGCCGCCCTCGGTTGCGCAACCGGCGAGTGCTGGGGAGGCTGAGTGCGTGTCTCCGCATCTTCCCTATCTTCATCGACATCAAGGTCCGCTTCAACATCGCTGCTCAGGCCCAAACTGCCGAATTGAACTGCTGCCTGGTTCACCGCGTGGTTTCCGGGCATGACAACCGCCTCCTGCTGCTCTTGAAGCCTCCTCTGGAAACTCGTGCTACGGTGCGAACCAGAAGTGGCCTTGAGTGCCGTCGTTTGATATCCTCCAATGCCAGGACGACCAATCGGGGCCTGACCCCCAGTGCTCAACGGGGTTGCAACACTCGCAAGAGTTCCGATATCCTTTGAGCTAGCAACCGTACTAGCAACAGTTTCCGTGGGCGGGCCGTTCGAGTCATCGGGTAGATGCTCGATGTTATCCTTCGTCAACTCATCCTTGGACGGCGTGAGGGTAAGCTCCGGACCAGCGCCTTCTTCCTTATCGGGCGTCACCTGGGACGTCTCTTCGATCGGCAGTTCGTCAATAATTTCGTCCGCGACTGGCGGTGGGGGCAATCCCGCTGCTTCGACCGCTGGTTCATGTGTGACTTCGGGTGCCTCCGTAGGGGCGGGAGTAGGCTCTTCTGGGGGCGGCGCTGGTTTCGCAACAGGCTTTGGAACTGCAGGCTTTGGAACTGCAGGCTTTGGAACGGAGGCAAACATGCTGGCCCACGTCTTCGCGGCGGGGGCTGCAGCTGCAGGCTTGGGTGCCTCTGTCTTCGCAGTCGGGGCCTCGACGGCCTTGGGCTGCACATCTTCCTTTGCTTCCGTGGCAGCAGGAGTTTCCCAAGCGTTTGACTCGGTAGTAGGGACTGAAGTCGGGCCAGAAGGTGCGCCAGTGCGTGTTCCGTTCGCAGCCCCTCCACGGCCCCGGAATCCTCCTCGACCACGGTCTGTGCCGCGTCCTCGACCACGAATGCTATCGCCTCCACGGGCTCGGACACTACCTCCGCGAGGAGTGGGCGCGCTATCGTTTGCAGCAGTCGTGTCCTTGATCTTGGAGCGGGATCGGTCGCTGGCCTTCTTGACCTCAGCGAATTGGGAAACATGTCCTGGTGGGATGGTCAGCAAAGCTCGTCAGACATATCGAGGTCGCTATGTACCACGCGCAGCAGGATGCATACGCGTGGGTGCAGCTCATATCACTCACCCTCAGTGATCTTCTCGACCGTCGAGGCAAGATCTCCATCAGATTCTTCGAGAGCCAGGACGAGGTCTACATCAGCCCAGTCAGGGAAGAGCTCTTTCAGGGTGCTCAATTGCGACGAGTATTGCTTCTTGAGCTCGCCGAGCTGGCCCTGGTCTGCGGATGTGTCGACGGCGGCATCGCCATTTGTCTGTTTGTTTGATCGCGGCCCTCGCGAGCCGTGGCCTCCCCTGCCGCCGCGAGTGGCAGCCCTGCCGCGCGCAGGCCTGGACTGTAAGTCAGACATGTGTGTGTTGTGATGTGTGTGCCTCTGCGAGATTGGCGTAAGGAGAAGGGTATTGTGGGGGATGATGTCGTTTGGAAGGAGAGATGGGGACGGGGCTAAACGAGGTAAGAAGCTAGCTTGGCGCAGGCAGGCGCGCTGGGGTGTGGCGCTGTTTCGGGCTCTTGCGTTACGGGAGAGGCGATTGCATGTGAGGTGAAGCGGGTACAAGAATCGACTGCAGGGCTGAAGCGCGCGCTGACTGTGCGTTGCTGCTTTTGTTTCCAGGGCTGGTTGCAGGTGCAGGTGGGCTGAGCATCACGTGCCCTTCCAATCCTCTGCCCAAGCCCCAAGTGGGTCGCCGCAGTCGCTCACCCAAGCGCCCAACAGGCCGTCATGACGCCCTCCTAATTTCCTCCTCCTCCTCCTCCTCCACCACCACCACCGTCCACGCGTGGCGACTGGCTGCTTTGACAGCGAACTCGCCCACCATGCAGGCAGCCGCAGCCCGACGTACCCTGAGCTCGCTCGCATCCAAGATCCACCCGCAGCTACCGCTCACTCCGCGGGAGAGCCAGCAGTTGCTCAATCTCCTCACCACCTCGTTCAGATCTCACCTCGACCGCGAATACCCCTCCGGGCCGTCAGAGGCACCACCTGCGAGCACCAGCACCCAACTTGTCAAGGTAGAAAAGTCCAGGCGTCTGCCATCGTCGTATGATTCGGCCTCCGAGCACATCGACTCGATCCTCTCGAACCCGCTGTTTGCGAGGAAACCATCCCGGAGAGTATCCGACTTGGCTGCAGCAAGTGCGCTGAACGACCCTTTCGCCTGGTTTCTGGACCAGGCGGCTATCGGTACAGCCGACATTCCCAAGGCTGCGTTATGCCTCGACCTATTACCCAGATCTCAGAACACAACCAAGGGGCGCAGAGGCTCGCTATCAAATAGCGATCGGAGACCGGCTTCAATGATTGCAGAATGGCTGCGTACCAGCGGCCGGGAGACCTCGAAAGAATTCTTGATCAGTCAGCTATCTACCAAAGGTGCTCCCAGGAGAAACCTTGTCAATAGACTGGTTCCATTGTTGCTTTTCGAAGGCAATCACGCTCCTTTATGGCGCTGGTATGCCTATGAGCCGGAAGAGGGCGACATGCTCAATCAAGCTCAGTTGTCACCGTTCAAGTGCCAACTGCTGAAAGAGATGATCAACGCGGCGCGAACTCGCGATGAAGCATTCGCAATATTCCAGCACGCATTCCAATTGGCTGAGGCTGGCAAGCGCAATGCTTATGTTAAGAGCCTTCAAGTAGCTGGAGCCCGACTCGTGGACATGATCGTCAGCGATCCTCAGGTTCCATGTACACCTGAATTTTACGAGCAATTTGCGCTGTCAACCCGCGGATGGTTGTTTGCGTGGAAGCCCGTTGTACAAGCTATGCTTTGTCTGTGCAATCCGACGGAGCCCGATCCCCAGCCCGCTCTCAAGATCATCAAGAATGCAGACAGTTTCCTTGCGTCTACCCATTCGAAGCCAAGTAGACAAAGATTTCTGGTGCGGATGTGTCTAGGAGCCGCACAGCAATTAATCAAAGAAGAGAAGTTGGCTGATGCACAGATTGCTATGCAGTTCACAAAAGAACATTTTGAAGATTTGGTGTTGATCAAGTACCATTCCAGCGTTCCTCACCAGATGAATCGGGGGGTCCCAGAGAAGAAGAAAATCCAAGAAGAGCAAAGAAATATTGCGCTGCTGGATGGCTTCTTGGCCACATGAACAACACTCGCATGCCGCATATCTGCACCACGCCTGGCTCCCACTAGACAAAATACACTCGTGCGATAGCCAGGGCCCTCACCCTAAGGGCCTCCTCACCAACCGGCTCGTGTACGAACCCTCATCAACAAAACCACCCTCTATCGAGGTGTCTTAGCAAAGTTTTATAGCTCGCTATGTCACCGCACCAGGACATGACATTGCCCACACATCTAACCTATCACGGTATACCTCATTGCTATCTAGGGTCAGTGCGGTGCAACATCGTCCACCGAAGGCGCCGTCATCATACCCATTATCTCACATGGAACAACCACAAGGTTGTCGGGTCAAGCGTCTTCGAACAGCGAGGAGCATGTAAATCTCCGAGGTTACGGCAAGTGTCTGCGTAATGCTCAGCAGGCTAGACTGTGTTTATATAGACACTACCACATAAGTTGTGATAGGGGTCAATCATGACATCGTACCGATGTGAACAGAACCAGATGGACGGCATGTCAAGATGAAGCAGACAATGAGAACACGATTCAACCACACCATTTCTCACTCGCCTCTTTTACCCATCCCATGCGATGTCTTGGGTCGATCACAGCTTACATGGGCTCACGTTGCTCAAATATTATGAACAGAGTAGCGTCATCTACGCCGTCGAGCTCTTCTTGGCAATGGACGCCCGCTCCACTTTCGCGGTGATATTGCGAAGCATCAGCACTATCATGGTGGGTTTACAGGAAGTTTGAACATATACTATCACATTTACATGCACCATCATGAGCAACGTCGAACAAAATCAGAGAAGTAATAGAATGCTTTTGGTATCGAATTGGGAATCGTCTGATCTATGCAACAGCAATGATTCATAAACAGAGGCAAGCTATGGGTAGTAGAAAAAAAATGAAATTCGTAACAGAAGAGCCAACACCGCATCCGTCCTAAAAAAACGCCTAGATATGCCATCGGGACGCAGACTCAGCACTTGAGTCGTCCGCCGTTCACTCAATCGCCGACACACCCTGCCCGTTAATGGGGTTGATCGACTCGTCAAACTGGAACTTGAACTCCTCGCCAAGCTCTTTCTTGATGGCCGTCTGCACGGCTGCGAGCACGTTGACGAAGACGCCGAAGGAGGCGGGGTTCTCCTTGTCGTTGCCCTCGCCCTGGTACACGCCCGTGCGGACCAGGCACGTGTTCCAGCCGTACATGTTGCCGCCGATGATGTCGGAGGCCGGGTTGTCGCCGATCATGTAGACGTTCTTGGGCAGCTTCTCCTCGTTGTGGATCGTGTCCATCCAGCTGGTGATGATCTCGTCGGCGTACTTGTACGTGGCCAGCTCGGGCTTGCCGTAGACGACACGCTCGAGGTCGACGCCGGTGAGGGCCTTGTACATGGCTTCGAGGCCGATGCGGAAGGCGCCCTGCGACATGCGGGGGAAGGGGTGCTCGGTGGGGCACAGCAGATCACCCTGGGAGAAGTAGATGGGGATGCGCTGGGAGACGGGGTCCTTGGCGCGGGTGCCGAAGCGGCCGTCCTCGGACTGGAGTAGGTCCATGATGATCTGCATGTCGGTGGCGTAGTCGCGGCTGTCGGAGAAGACCATGATGGCGTCGATGTTGCACTTGGTGAAGTCGCGGGGTCGGCTGGTCTTGCGCTCCTCCTCGGTGAAGACGCGGTAGGGGGCGATGGTTGGGTCCCAGGCGATGATGTCGTTGGGGACGACGATGTCCTGGAAACCGTACTCCTCGGCGACCTCGCGGCACTTGTAGCCCTCACCACCAACGACGAGAACAGTTCTGTAGTATTCGGCCAGAGCACGCATGGGCGTGTGAGACTGGATGAATTGCTCAGTGGAGATTGGGTTGTGCAGGATCTTGCTGAGTTGAGCTACACGCTGCGTCTCGACCTTTCCGGAGCCGTTGGTAAGGAAGATGTGGGGGATCTTGATGCCGAGCTCGTTGTCGCCGTTGAGGATCTCAAGGACGCGCTTGCCCTCGGGGATCAAGCGGTCACCGTGGACAAGGACACCGTCAATGTCAAAGACGAATGCCATATCCTTAGCGGCAGTGACCTTCTCGCCGCTCAAGTCTTGCATCTGAGCAGCAAGGATATCTCGGGTAGGCTGAATCGGGGGCATGCCGGGGCGAGAGGGCTTGCCATCCTCGGCGTAGTGCACGCTCGAGAGCCGTGACTGACGCTTTGAGCGAGGAATGGGAAGAGAAGCACCGAAAGAGTTTCTTGATCCACGGCGGTCCCTCATGCTGGGCGAGAGAGAGAGGGTGTGCATGTAGGCGGAGGCATCGGAGATGGAGGATCGGGTTGCGGGAACCTCGATGGAGGTGGTGCCGTTGCCATCGGCGGGGATGCTGAGCGTCTCCTTGTAGCCGCCATTGGTAGTTCCATTGGTGCTGCCGTTGGTCTTGACAGAATCCACGGGCGCGTTCACGCCGAAGTCAGAGTCGTCGAAGGCAGGCATGATGACAGTGTTTTCAAGGTTCAAGAGGGTAAGTTAGGTAAGATGAACGGTCCAAGTGTCTCTTGACCAGAGAGACTTGTGGAGGATGAGATGGAATGAGAGTTGTGAGAGGAACGAGTAGCTTAACGTGCGGAGGGACAGAGTATATATCTGATGTCAGTGAACAGGCAGCGTTACACTTTACCACGCTACGCCGTTCTAGAGGTAGAACTCTGGTCAAAGTCTTCGGGTGTTCTTTTGTTCGACCGCAGCCTTACCCGTAGCCTCCCGAAATGCTCCATAGTTGGTATCCTGAAACCTCCCTTGGGTTCCACAATCGTACTGCACAGACAAGGCATGATGACGAAAGGCGTCGCCTTGACCGGAACCACTGTTTGTCCTCAACGGTGCTCGGTGGCCGCATTGGAAAGACCCTTATCGCGTCTGTTTAGCGTACGCACCAGCAAACCCATTCGGACCAAGTCTCGTCATTCCCGAAGAGCGGGGAGAAATGGGTGCACTGCTGGATGAACGTGGCAGATTCGCCACACAGTACATGTCCGATCGACGAACGCCATCACTCCTTCCAAAAGTGGTCTCAACTCCATGTATTCTTTCTCCACTCCCCTCTCCACACTCACCGCTAGACCTACCGTATTATGCCGTGTCCGCCTGAGAAGATGGTATGATGCCGTGTCGGCATGAGAAGATGGTCGCTACGCGCGCCTGCAGCGCACACGAGGAGCTGTGCAAAGACTGCACGAAAAGCTTACAAGCGCTGATAATGAGCTGTGTCGGCGCCTCAAGCGAAGAGCCTCATGGTGGAAGAACCTTGATTGGCTGCAGGGCACGAATAACCTGCCCGAAAAGTGGGTATGCGATAGGGTGTGATGCTTGAGCTCGACGTCGTTCGCCGAGTGTCCGGCCTTGTTTGTATGCGACCCACAATTGAAACGGTCCGTCCCTGCTGATCGCGCTCGACGTTGCCTGGGTGTCCGAAGAAAGGCCTGACCGCGTGGAAAAGTCGGCACAGTTGCATCACCCAATTTTGGAAGGTTTTCCTTGGACTGGCGAATCGGCAGCGCACCGCTCTGCTCGTCTGGCTTGTGCTGCGCTTGTGTCGGCCGGTTAGTGAGAAAGGGTCCACCGAGTCTCCGCCGTAATGATGTAACGTCTGATGAAATTCTGGCGGAAAACTGCACCGCATGAAACTGTTGGATGCTGAATTATGGAGATTGCGAGGCCTGGCGCGGTTGGAGATGGATACGGTACGAGCATCGTCTGGAGCCGGCCGTGGAACGAGCGCGGTGGGCTCGGGTGGCCGTGGTATGGCGTAGAACCCTGGATAATTCTCTGTCGGGGCGAGGAAACTGGATATATGTGCATTCGAATTGACCCCGCGCTGCCACCTACCTAGCATTTCATCATCACAGCTGAACATCGTTAGCTTGAGCATAACTTCAACCTTTGAACATACCTTGCGCATAACCTCAACCTCTGAACATACCTTGAGCATAACCTTAACCTCTGAACATACCTTGAGCATAACCTTAACCTCTGAACATACCTTGAGCATAACCTCAATCACTAAACACACCTTGAGCTCTATACACACGACTCAATCTTATTACACACTCCCACACTACCACACCACCACACTACTGTACCGTCAAAATGGCACCCCTCGCAAACACCAAGACATACAAGTTGAACAATGGCGTCACCATCCCCGCCGTTGGTTTTGGCACCTTCGCGAACGAAGGAGCCACCGGAGAGACGTACAAGGCCGTCACCCACGCGCTGAACGCGGGTTACCGACACCTCGACTGCGCCTGGTTCTACCAGAACGAAGCCGAGGTGGGGGATGCAGTCCACGACTTCCTCAAGACGAACCCCTCAGTTAAACGCTCCGACCTCTTCATCTGCACAAAGGTGTGGCCTCATCTGATGGAACCCGAGGACATCAAGTGGAGCTTCGACAACTCGTTGCAGAAGCTGCGCATGGACTACATTGACCTGTTCTTGCTTCATTGGCCATTTGCGGTGGAGCCCAACGAGGACCGCATGCCTAAGATTGGCGCTGATGGCAAGTACATCTTGAAGAAGGGTTTGACGGAGAACTTGGAACCTTCGTGGCGGGCCGTCGAGGAGGTCAACCGCTCAGGCAAGGCCAAGGCCATCGGTTGCTCAAACTGGACCATCGAGGGTCTGAAGAAGCTCCTCTCGTACGCTGAAGTCAAGCCTACGGTCAACCAGATCGAATGCCACCCCTTCCTTCCCAACGACGAGTTGGTGCAATTCTGTTTCAAGAACGACATCCTGCCCGAGGCATACTCGCCGCTCGGTAGCCAGAACCAGGTGCCTACCACTGGTGAGACGGTGCGCGAGAATAAGACACTGAAGGAAGTGGCCGAGAGGAGCGGTCACGATCTGGCACAGGTGCTGCTTGCTTGGGGATTAAGGAGGGGTTACGTGGTGCTCCCGAAGAGCTCCACACCGAAGCGCATCGACAGCAACTGGCTCATTCCCGAGTTGAGTGACGAGGATTTCGAGGCCGTCCAGAGCGTCGCAAAGGGACGTCACACGCGCTTCGTTAACATGAAGGATACTTTCGGCTACAACGTCTGGCCGGAGGAGGAGTAAGGAGGAGTAAGGAGTCGACGAGGGTTTCGTCGCTGTACAATACTGATGGTCGATGCAGCACCTTCGCCGGCCGGAGCAAGCTCCCTATGCAAGGGAAGCTGTAAAAGTGTGCTTTAGCGTTTCTAGTTTTCATGTCGTCCACGTTGTAGCGATACCAAGAGATAGAGAAGGACGACTCATGTGCAATGACACAAGTTCAACTTGCTCTGCAGCTCGTCACTCATGTGCTCCACCCTGTGCAGTCCCCTTCCCCATCGAGCGTGTCGGCTTTCCTGCGTCAGTGATTGAGTGCATGCTCGTTGCATGGTACATGTGAAAGCGTAGCAGCATGTGTAGCGCAAGGAAGAGACGGTCGGCGCCTGGATGTCACTTCCCTCACTCGGTACGTACGATCGTCTAGCTAGGTAGGTAGGGTATAGGGAGTCGCGCGGATCGTTCTCTCTAGTGAGATTCCCCCAGCAGACCTTCTCTGCTCACCGAGTTACATGCTTCCCATCCTCTTCGCCACCTGCCAAGCTGGGCGGCCACTGTCCAGCTCAGTCGAATGTCTCAGCCAGCGCTGCACAACCACTGATTTGTTAACGGGTGTCAAAACGCTGTGAGCCTGAAAACGCAGCGGTTCAGCTCATTTCACGGGTGCCACAACTTGGCGCACCGCACATCTCGCCCACCCAGTTTTCGAGATGCATCCGGGAGCATAACAAGGAAAGCCACACTGCGCATTGGCGACGCGAGGTGCAAGAGCCGAGGGGACGCCAGATGCGTCAGGTTGCAGATTCCGTTCCCACGTGGGATGCATACCTAGGGCATAGGTAGGCTATCTACACGACAGTGAACGTTGGACATTGGACAGGCTGTGCAGTTACCGCGGCGGAATGATCGCCGGATCTTCGCGCATCTTCGCACATCTTTGCGCATCTTCTCGCCAATCTCCTGGACTCAGCCCAGCCCCGCTCAAGCCTCCGACCTCACTCCCTTCGCCCCCCCCGCGGTACGCCAGGACCACCTACGATACACGTCGTACAGCAACCTTCTCGTTTCGCAAAGAGGAACCATGCGAACCCGCGCTGTTCTACGACGTCATCTCCACCTCTCAGCTCTACTCACAGTTCAGGAGACAATCTGTCGCTAGCCGCACAGTACCGCCCTTCTTCGCAGAACGTGCTGTTCCGTACCAATTACCACAATTTACCTCAGCCCAACTTAGCGCCACTGCTGCCATTTGTCCGCTGACTTTCCATTTGCTTGCATTTCGGACGCTCACACCTGATTGGAAGTCATCATTAACCGCAAGACGCGTCTTTACGCCTCTCTGGTTCTAGGGTTGTGGACCCTGGCCGGCCCTCCCCACGTAGGGCCTGATATATTAGGTACCATTTGCCTGGGGTAGCCTTGCTTGCTGCATCTTCGAACTGAGGGCCATCGTATCGCCATTTTGGACTCTGCTCGTCTTCATTACTTTCTATTAATCACCTGCTTCTCATGTCAAGTGTCCTGCTGGGCTAGGTTTAACTCAATCTGCTATCAATATCACTTTGTCCAAGCGACCATGTTGCAACTCCCCATCACGAGAGTTCACCTCTCGCCCAGCGATGCGACCAATTCGTAAGTAAAGTTTGCTAACATACGTCGAATGCCTGATCACCCACACCTATGGTGCCAAACCCGAGTCATCCGAATATCCGATCCAATTTGCACGTGAACCGCTTGCCGCGTGCTTGACTCGCTACCAACGGCGTCCGAGATTATGAACTATTCCTTATGCAAACGCTAGGTACCCTTCCTCATCGTTTGCGGCGACTGACGACAAGCCTTTCTGCACTCCATTCCATGGTGTCAGAGTAAACCAGTCAATTGCCTTTCGCAATGCTTCTTTGGTGACTTCGCCGCATACCATGGCCTACGACACATCCGAGATCCCACGCCTTACTAGAACACCCTGGGAAGTTGAACGCTACAAGAGAAACTCCGTCTGGAAACGTGCACCCCAGGAAGCTCAGTTGCCCCAGCACGTATTCAAGAATCTTCCACGAGAGGTCTACGACTGCATTCTCGAATGGCTAGAGCTGCAGTGCTTGGGAAAGAACCAGCAATGTCCGCCATGCTATCTCAGAGACCTCTGTAGTCTATCTTTGACCAGTCGAGCATGGGACCGAGCTGCTACAAATCAACTGTACGTCCTGCTTTCGTTTGATTTAATTCACCTAGCATCCGAGATTGTTGCCATCGCCAAATACTGTACCTTGATTTAATACCGTTGACTGACGGTCATCTTTAGGTACCGCAAAATCCATGTCCCGAGTCACGATGACGGTCGCAGACTGCCAAAGCTGCGTGTCGCAGGTACAAGTCGGCTTAAATTGCTTCGACGAACTCTCCGCGAGCACACAGCTTTGGCAAAGATAGTGCGAGAGATCCACTTGCCTGATCTTGAGGCACTCTACTCCTTCGCGACTATAGAACGAGAAGAAATTGTCAACCTCGCGGCGTCGCTGGTAATGGCTTGTCCTAGCTTAGAGCGAGTTGTCGGATTCCATGTCCCCTATACCCACACGTTTGATCGCCTGTCGTATGCGCTATCTACCCGACCGAATTTGAAGGAGAGATTGTGGGTTATGACGGACGCACACGTGGAAGAGGATGAGTACGATGACGACTCAGTGCAAGGATACTACCACGCAGCCTGCGATCCTACGGAGAAGTTTCTGGAGCTCAACTCGGACCAGCAGTACCTATCGACCTTGGTTCTACATCAAGAATCTGCTCGACCAGTCATCGATCTGACTTACCGAGCTGTCATCGGCACCATAAGACTGCTGCCATCACTTCGCCACCTGTCTTTGTCTGGACTATCCAATGCGTCGTTCCCCAACCTCGCCCTAAGCGCTCTTCCACCCGACCTCGTTTCTTTGCGGTTGGAAGATCTGCCCGGTATCAATGAGAAAGGTCTTCAGCGGCTGTCGTCGTCACATGCTGTGACGTCCCTGAAGACTCTTGCACTCATTGATCTGGAAATAAATGACCTGGACGTTATAGCAGGCTTCTTGTCACCGCACTTGCAGCACCTCGACAAGTTCACCCTTTGTCAGCACAGAGTTCCTACACGTTACGCCGGTTCGGACAGTCCCATCTTCCGATCAAATACATTGAAGAGCATTCACTGGGAGCTACGTTCCCAGGTCACCCGGCCGGCTACTACACAATCTTCCCTCTCGGTCAGAGCTCCACAATCACTTTCCTACTCGAATGAAGAGCTCGTGGCGTGTCTCGCAACAAGAGTGCTGGCAAGCAGTATCAAAGATGGTCTTCTACCCGGTCTACGACGGATTCGCGCACCCCACGACCCGCAAGGCGTCCTCCAAGCGCTCTGCAAGCCTCTCGGTACCGCGTTATTGCGAGCAGACACATTGCATATGGTCGCAGCTCTGAAACCCGACCACGCGCCCGCGCAGTCCACACCCGAAAACCTGGAGAGGGAAACTACATGCTCGCTGAAGGAGTTCTTGAGCACCGCCCCCGACGGACGCGCCGATTCGGTCATACTCTCGCCGTCGTCCGCAACGTTCGCTACCCACCTCCAAGACGTCGCACACCCCACACCCGCACGTTCGCGTCTCGCAGCACATGCGCGCATCCTCTCCGCACGCGACAACCCCGCCGTGGTCTTCAGAGTCACAGATCCGGAAGACAATGTACGGGTCGAGACCAATATTGGCGGTTATCTGGGCGACTTGCGCAGCAACATCACGTACGAGCTGAAGCCCGACCGTAATCGCGTAGCGGTGGACGAAGACGAGAAGTACGTGCACGAATGGATCACGGGGATTGACGACATCATGGGCGAGTGGGAGGTCGTTGGTGCTTCGGGTGGGTGTCGACATGCTGCTGGTGGGAACATGGCGAGATGCGCGGTGGAGATGCATGATCTATTTTGAGTGTTTTGCCACAGGCAGGTACCGTACTTACTGTGTATGCGCTCCATCTGCTCGTCTCGATTTCGCTCTTCGTTTTTTTTTGTTTTGGGGATTCGTGCGAGGCTTGAGGGGCGTTTGGCTTATGATGGCGTTCACAATGGAATACCCCTGGATTAGCTTAATGTAATACCTGCCCTCCATACCGTTTGTAACATTCTCGAAAGTCTTGCTGAACCGCAGTGCTACCCTTCATATCGTTGTCCTGGGGTAGCGCAGTGCAACATCCCCCTCCGCTCCATATGTCTCACGTCCTAGGTAGCCACCGGCCCTCCTGACCTCCGCCCCTACCCCCCCCTGCAGCGATGGATTCATGAACGTTGTTTCACTCCAGGATGTCACACCACATAGTGCCGCAAAGGGAAGTCCGACGCTGTGCGACTGCAGCTGATGGGCTAGGAAAAGCTCCGAGGAAGTGATCCTGGGCCGGGTGAAAGCGAAGGACAACGGCTGTGTTCGATGGGAGATGGGGGGGTTGCCGTTTTGAGAAGCATGAGCGTGTGGGGAAGTGCAGGTGCGCTGTCCACGCATAGCCAAGTCTGTTCTGCGACCGCAAGGCTGCTTGCGTGAAACGCTTTGGATCTGGTCCGACTGGGAGGTGCTGCACGGTGTGCTCGTACGCCGGATGGAGTATGCCAGCTGGCGTTTACTGCCTGTACGGTGTGCACAGCAGGCCTTCGGCACGAATTTAAGCATTCACTACTGTGGAATTAACGCTGCCTGATGTTGGGTGTAGAGGACCGTTCGGTTGCAGACATGAGGCTGGCAGGGAGGTTACATAGGTGTGTGCTGCCTGATGTTGGGTGCAGAGGATCGTTCGGTTGCAAACATGAGGCTGACAGAGAGGTTACATATGTTTGTGCGTATATCTGATCTCCTTCATCCATGCCCCGTCTGTCAGGCTTTCTGGTTATTTGTTCTTGGGTGCCACGTATTTCATGCAGACAGCAGCTTAACGCCTGCAGGTCTGCTGATGGCCTGACAAGGCGTGCAGCGGCGCAGAGCCGTGGGGTCAACGACATCCTTGGAGAATCGAACATGGGCGTGATGAGCTTCTACGCGTGAGGTGCTCAACGTTGGATAGGTAAACGCGCATGGCATGCTGGAACGGGGGTTCGTGGCGAGCGTCGCCCGCTCCTTGCACGAGGCTTCCTTGGTTACAACCGGAGGACCGGCTTAGGCGTGAGGCGTGAGGCGTGAGGCGTGAGGCGCGTGTTGTTCAGCACTTGGCATGATTGTTCTGCCTTGCTCGATGAAGACACTTGCAGGTGGTCGTGGCGTGAGGTGGTGAGCGACTTGGGACGGCCCGCGTGCGAGAAGTGCCCCGCCGCCAGCGCCGCAGTCAAGCGGACCGGGGAGCTTTGTTTTTCGCGACTCCCACGTCATTGCGAGCGTTCCAGAGGTACCTTATCGCAGCAAAATCTTACTCCATTCCTGTTACCTGGCTGTAGGGGTGACCCCGTTCCTTTCTCTCCTCACGCGCTCGCCATCATCTCTCGCAGAGCATTCACGGCGAAAGCTGCTATACGGTATAAAGCCTGCTCACCTTCGCGCCCCTCAACAAGCTGTGAAGACCCGCCCAGAGCTCACCGCCAACACAACAGCGACCCAATTCGCCGCAAAACCCACCGGGTACGTACAGGCTGCATGATGGCGTCTGGCGAATTGCTTATAAGCCTGCAGGCAACCAACAATCCCCCAGTTGATCGGAATTCGACTCTGTCAGCTGCACCCCGCAGCCCTCCCACCTTTCACTCTACAATCCATTGTGCACAGCACAGCGCGAAACATGGCACCCTCAGGCATCCCACCGCCCCTGGAGGGCAAGAAGAGGAGGATTGGAGTCATGACTTCTGGCGGCGACGCGCCAGGAATGAACGGCAGCGTGCGGGCTGTGGTCCGCATGGCCCTGCACAGCAACTGCGAAGCATACGCTATCTACGAGGGCTACGACGGCCTGGTCAAGGGCGGCGACATGATCAAGGAGATGCAGTGGGAGGACGTGAGAGGCTTTCTGTCCGAGGGCGGCACACTCATTGGCACAGTACGACACCTTACCCCGCCGAGCCGCTGAACTGCGGGCACTGACGCATCTCCTAGGCACGATGCATGGAGTTCATGCAGCGCGACGGCCGGAGAACAGCGGCCAAGAACATGATCCTCAAGGGCATCGACGCTCTGGTCATCTGCGGTGGTGATGGCAGTCTGACGGGAGCAGACAGGTTCCGCGACGAGTGGCCCAGTTTGCTAGAGGAGCTGGTCGAGAAGAAGGAGCTCACTTCGGAGCAGGTCGCACCATTCAAGCACCTCAACATTGTCGGACTGGTCGGCTCCATCGACAACGACCTCAGCATGACGGACGCCACCATCGGCTGCTACAGCTCGCTCGCGAGGATCTGCGAGGCAATTGATTCGGTGGACACGACCGCGACCAGTCACCAGCGTGCCTTCGTCGTGGAGACCATGGGAAGGCATTGCGGATGGCTCACCCTCATGGCTGGTGTCGCTACCGGCAGCGATTTCATATTTATTCCCGAGCAGCCTGCGAAGGAGGGCTGGGAGGGCAACATGCTCGCCATCATCCATAAACACCGTCAAATGGGCAAGAGGAAGACCATTGTCATCGTGGCGGAGGGAGCTATCGATGAGCACCTCAACAAAATCACACCGCACCAGATCAAGGAGATCCTCTCCGGAGCTGGACTTGATACCCGAGTCACCACTCTTGGACACGTGCAGCGTGGTGGACAGCCTGCGGCATACGACAGGATGCTTTCAACACTGCAGGGTGTCGAGGCAGTGAAAGCCGTCCTCGAGGCCACCCCTGACACGCCCTCTCCTGTCATTTGCATGATTGAGAACAAGATTGTGCGCCGCCCGTTGCTCGAAGCAGTCGCCCAGACAAAGAAGGTCGCCGAGGCTATCGAGAAGAAGGATTTCAAGACGGCCATGGAATTGCGCGATGCTGAGTTTGCTGAGTATTTTAAGTCGTACCAAATCACGACAGCAACGGAGCAGCCAGAGCTATTGCTTCCCAAGGAGAAGCGTATGCGCGTTGGCATCATTCACGTTGGAGCTCCGGCCGGTGGCATGAACGCAGCAACGCGCGCGGCCGTTGCCTACTGTTTGGCACGAGGACACACTCCTGTTGCTCTCCACAACGGATTCCCTGGACTCATCCGCCACCACTCAGACAAGCCCCTTGGTGCAGTACGAGACATCACCTGGCTCGACGCCGAAAGCTGGGCCAACAAGGGCGGTTCTGAGATTGGTACCAACCGCGGTCTTCCCAGCGAAGATCTCGAGACGGTATCGTACGTGTTCAAGCAATACAAAATCGAGGCTCTATTTGTTGTCGGCGGCTTCGAAGCCTTCACCGCAGTCAGCGAACTGCGCAAGGGCAGGGAGCACTACAAATCATTCAAAATCCCCATGGTCATCCTCCCCGCCACCATCTCCAACAACGTCCCGGGAACCGAATACTCCATCGGTTCCGACACGTGCCTCAACGCCCTCATCCAGTACTGCGATGCCTGCCGCCAGTCGGCGTCCGCCAGCCGCCGCCGCGTCTTCGTCATCGAGACCCAGGGCGGCGAGTCCGGCTACATCGCCACCATCGCGGGTCTCTCCATCGGCGCCTTCGCTGTGTACACCCCCGAGGACGGTATCTCCCTCAAGATGCTCGACCACGACATCGACTCCCTCCGCGAGACGTTCAAGAAGGACAAGGGCCAGAACCGCGCGGGCAAGATCGTCCTCGTCAACGAGAAGGCGTCGAAAACCTACTCGGTGCAGATCATCGCCGACATGATTGCCGAGGCCGGCAAGGGCAAGTTCGAGAGCAGGCACGGCGTCCCCGGCCATTTCCAGCAGGGTACCACGCCGAGCCCCATGGACCGCGTCAGGGCGGTCAGGTTTGCCTTCAGGAGTATGGAGCACATCGAGCAGTATGCGGGCATGGATCCCGACGACATCGACGACGACGCGATGAGCACGGCGGTCATTGGGATCAAGGGTGCAAAGGTGCTGTTTTCGCCCATGGAAGCCATCGAGAAGAAGGTATGTTACTTTTTTTTTTTTTCCTGTTCCTCCTTTCCACCGATTCGGACCGTGGTTGGGACTGAACACATTGCTAATCAACGCCAGGAAACCGACTGGCACCGACGACGGCCCAAGAAGGAGTTCTGGATGGATCTCAAGGAGTACGTGGACATTCTCAGCGGGCGTCCGTCGCACAACAAGTCGCAGCAATAGAAATGCGCGCTGTGAGCTGTCAGTAGACTGCATATATTTCTCGCAGGAGGGAGGGAGGGAAGGGAGGGGGTTTTTCGGTTCGGGCACATGCAACTGTACGAAGAAACATGCACCTCGAAAGAAGACCTACGCTACGAAACGACACCTGCATGTGTGCAAAGTTGAATGAATGAACACGCCATTTCTCCATCACGAAAACAGTGGCAGACGAAAGCAAGATTTGACTTGAATGTACAATCTTTGAAACGCAAAATGCACAGTACCATAAAATCCCAGAATCTAACCCAATCCAGCCCCTATGTAGACGAAACGAAGTGCAAGAAGAGGTATCATTCGCGTGCAAACCCTCAACCCAAACCCTTTCCGCAGCAACATCAACGACATCAACAACAGAGAAGAGGCGTCCCAAACACACTCCCAAACGCCATCCGTCATAAATCGCTTTACCCAAACCCCGCATTATGCATCGTCAAGCGTCAACGCCGCAGTACGCGCGCACTACACCTCGTCCGCGTCCTCGACATCGCCGAGCTGATCCTCCTCCTGACAGCTCCTCTCCACCTCATCAGCGATGAACTGCTCGTACTCCTCAAGTGACTTCTGGACGTGCAGCTTGAAACGCACGATATCGTCGAGCATGTGCTCAATCTCGGTGTGCAGTTCCTCGCGCAGGGTATTAGCCCGCAGTTGCAACTGCTCGTATCTGCGTCCGTTAGCTCCCGCTACAATCCCTAGGATTGTGGAACCACTTACTCAATGTTGACCGCCATTTCCCTCTGCACCATCAGCTGCACGCTCTCGCCGAGCCCGCTCCGCATCCTGCCCAGCTCCTTCTCCATCTTCTCAATCTGCGCATCAGACGCCGTCTTCTGCGTGCTGGTAATCTCGCGCAGCTTCTCAAGCTCCTCTTCGGCCTGCGCGACGCGGTGGCCCAACGCCTCGACCTCGGCCTGTTTATCGTCGATGGCCTCCTTCACTTTGTCGAGCATGTCGTGGTTGCACATGTCAGCTTCGAGCGCTGAATTGCGGCGCTCAGCGATGTCCTTGCGAAGGGCGATGATGTTTTGTTTGATTGTTCCGCGCACGTCCAAGTTGAGGAGGTGGTGCGGCGAGTACCCTGTGCCGCTGTCTGCGAGCAGACGGTCCGACGCCTCTCGCGCTGAAGAACCCATTTGGCTACCAGAAAAGTTTGGCCCGTCGTTGACAGTGAGAACGAGTTCATATTCAAGGCCCTTCGCATTCGCGGCAGTTGTCGGGATCACGCCGATCTGGTAACCCAGGTTGTTGAATCGCTCAATGGTATGCTCTAGCTCGTCGAGTTTGCGAGACGCGGCGAGTTCTTTGTCTGCGACACGTTTCTTGGACTCCTCAACACGAGCGGAGGCTGCTTGGAGAGACGTATCAAGACGCTCCTTCTCAGACGACATGCGGTCGATATCTGCGATGGTCATGCCGCGTCCATCGATAATGGCTTGCAATTCCTGTCGCTCCTCCTCTGACGCGTTGAGCTCGCCTTCAGTCTTTTCTATCTCTTGCTGAAGGAGAGTACTCCGATCAGTATACTTCTGAACGCGTTGGTCGAGAGAGTTGTTGTAAGCTTCAAACTTGGAGCGATCGTCCTCAAGAGTCTTGATCTGGAGCGTTAGTTCCTGAATCCGGGGACCAGCCTCGGAGAGCTTGTCGATTTGATCCTGTAGCGCTTTGTGCTCTGCTTCCAGCAACTTGACCTCATCGACATGCTGAGCGTTAGATTCGTCAAACTTGCGAGCCATGTTTTGGATGTGTGGTTCGATGATCTTCCGTTGCGCTTCCTCTTCATCTCCTCCTTCGTCGACATCCTCAGCGGAAAGCCATGTGGCGTATGCGTCTGACAAGAAATCGAAGATGATTCGGTCTCCCGAGACATCGTGGCCACTGGCAAAACAGGCATCGTCGTAAGAGCCTTGTTCATATGCGTTGATCATCTTGGATAGCTGCATCATCCAATGGAGCAGCCCTAGAAATGTGGGCCAGTTGTTACCGCCGACGGCAGCGAGTTGTGACTTCATAATGGACTTCTCATAGGGGTATCGCAGCTGCTTGAGTAGCACTGGCACTTCTGCGTCGATGGATTTCTGAAAGCGGTACGACGGGTCGATGCGGTGGTAAAGCCATTGGAACATGCTAACGAAGTCTTTCTGTGTGGGCGAAGACATGCACTTTGGTGAAAGCACATGCTTGGACTCCATCTCAAAGTTGTTGAGCGTAAGGTATTCCAGCAGCTCGGCGGCCAGCTGTTGCCGCGTGCTGGCATCCTTCAATCGGCGGGGATCGTTTGGAACGCCGGATGGTTGTGGCGCTGTCTGGAAGAAGGACTGCTTGATGCCGCTCTGCCCAGGCACTTGCGAGGTTCGCGATTTGAAAACACTACTTCGTCTCTGAGAGTCCTGTTGGAACTTGGGTGGGGGCGCTGGTGTCGCCTGGAAGATGGAAGCGCCCGGCGCAAAACTCTTTCTGGCTCCTGTGCTGCTGGCGCCAAACATGTTGCTCGTAGAATTGCGATGAGCCGACTGAAGGCCCTGCTCGGCTAGATTCGTGCCGGATGAGGAGCGCTGGAAGACAGGCTGGCTCGGGCGGCCTGGTGCGAGCGACATTCTGGAGCCGGACTGCGATCGCGCGTGGTTTGCGGTGAAAGGCGCGCTTGCCAGTTGCATTCCGTTGACAGAGCTTTGACGCTTCATGGCGGACGAGGGCATGGGTATTGATGTGATGTTGTTGTTCATGGGCGCCAGAGTCTGCGCGCATTGTTAGAGAGAGTGTTGCATGTTGCGCTGCGCCAGGCGAACGCTAGGGGCCTTACCTGGCGGCGGACGGAGAAAAGGCCCGGATCATGGGCCATGGTAATTTGTGGCGCAATAGAGCTGCAGTTCGAAAAGCGCAAAGGAGTCCAACTGGGGTTCAAGCAAAAGTATGCCGCGCGGTAGTGTGGTGCAGCGGGAGAGGGCGGCGGCGGTCATGGTGTTGACTGGGCTAGGGTCTTGTTTGTTGTGGTGTCCTAATCCGTCCTAGAACTGCCCAGCAACGGAAACCGCCACCTGCACGCGCACCATTGGGCACACGACCTTCACTGTTGACATTGATGCCCAGCCAAGTCAATTCCGGCCAGCATCACACTGTAAATTAACAATCGCTGGAAACAAGGCTGCAAGAGTCACGACCAACTCGAAATAAGAAAGGCGATGTTGAATTTTAGGTGACTCCCGGAAGCATCTCCGGGAGGAAAAGAAAAAGGTATATAGAAGGCGACAGATGGAATGCTGCAGCGTACTGCAAACGTGGGGTTGGAAATTATGCTCCAAGTCTCCTCTGCTTCCCCAGTCTCCCCTTTGCTTTCGAGGATCTTCGCAAGACATGCCTGCCTCCGCCGTTTTCGTGACGCGCCAACATCCGCCTTTTCCTCCGACTGGGGGTATCGTGTGCAATGCTAGCAAAAAGAAATATCCACAAGCTGGACAAACGCCCAACCATATCCAGCGTAGCCACCAAAAGAATCGACAAGCGTCATTAAACTCGGTCCATCAGAATCCATCGTAAACGTTCGCCCATCCTTGCACGCTACTCCCTCTTCCGCTTTAGTTTATGCCCTTGAACATGTCATCTGCACCGAGATCCGAGCTGACGCCAAAGCTCTTGAGGTCTGGTAACGCCGGGGGCGGTGGGCCCTTCTTCGCGGGCGGTGGTTTGGTGCCGTTCGTTAGGTAGTTTGCGGTGCTCTCTTTACCCTCGGGTAGCGAACCGATGATGAAGGAGCTCTGCCTCTTGTTCTTGCCGAACCAGCTGCCACTCTTCTTCCTGGACAGGCTTGGCTGACTGGCGATTATCGCCGGTGATCCCGGGCGCTCCGACTTGAGGCTATCGTGCGACGAGAGCGGGCGCAGGCCTAGGAACTTGCGCACCGAGGACGGGCGCCTGCTCGAGGGGCTCGATGGCGACATGGTGCTGGCGCCATCGTTGGTGGCGGTCTGGTGGAGGTTCAACCCTGCTGTCTCCGAGGACTCGTTGACCGGGGGAGTCGCTTCGTGGTGCGGGAAGACGGCCGACTTAGGGGTCGGGTGCGAGGAGAGAGGGCCCTTTCCCGGCGTGGGGTGATGCGGCGTCTCTGGCGGCGTGTCGGCGGGCGCGGGAATCGAGGTGCCCTCGGTGAGCGAGAAGTTGATGGGCGTGAGGGTGAGGGGCTGGTATTTCTTTCCGGCCATGGCGGATGGTTGCGGCAAGGGCGATGAATTGGCGTGGGTTTGCGGTAAAGAATGTGTCGTGGCTTGCAGCGGGCGAAAAGCGAGCGTGCGTGAGACAGGAGGTTGCACTGTCGAGGCTGTGGGCTCCAGGGCTCAGGAGTTGAGTTGAATCGTGCGCTGTGATGTCCGGACGAGCAGGACGCCAGATGTTCTTCGATGGCCGAGGCACAATTGCTGCGCCTTGTGCAACTGGAGGGATCGTAACACGTCTCGGCGCGTGCAGTGAGTGGTGAAAAGAACGTCGACGCCGCGAAACAGTGATCCAAGTGCGAAAACGGTCCTGTTGCTTCTGCTCGTCGCGGACGGGGACGAGATGCCAGTGCTGCAGCGCCGCAGGGACCCTGCGCCTGCGCGTGGCCACCGGCTAGTTGTTGACCGCTGCGGGCCAATCGGGCAGAGCCTGGTTCAGGAGTTGCCCAAACCAATCAAGCCGACAAGCTCTCATCCGATGCCCATCCGCAGTCATGATGGCCAGCACGCCGACAGCAGTGACTCCCGTTGCTGGGCTTTGGAACCCTTCGTTGCCTCTCGTGGTCCCGAGACGATCGTCGCACAAGAGCACCGCGGAACGAGTGGAACATGGAAGTAAATAAGCCAACGTGGCCAGGTCAACTACCCCGGCACCCGGCAACAAGAACAAGAACAAGAACAAGAACAAGAACAAGAACAAGAACAACAACTGAGCATACTCAAGCGCATGATCCTGAGTTATGTACCGCGTCAAACAGCGTAATGACTCACGGACCGCACAACCAACGCCTATAACGCCATTCCACGACTTGACCCAGCAACCCCAGGTAACCTTGAAACATAGCCCACAGCACCCCATCCGCTGAGAGTCAGCCCAGAGTCCCCCGGTCGTGGCCCAGAGCCTGACCATCATGAAAACGCTTGGGTGATATCTAACTCACGCTAACCAATGGACTATCACAGCTTCACACTCCTAGACGTGGCTTAGCTTTGCTTTGTTATGGTGCGATTGAGCTCCGCACAGAATCCGGTCAGCGTAGGAGAAAAGAGTACATACATCAGACGTCTCCATAAGCCGCATTGTGTAGTCCCACGACACGGACCGACTCTCATTGCCATTCCTGTCTTCTTCGTTCCATTCGCTGCCACGTCCCACAATTCCCGCCCAAGAGGCACTCAAGGGCACCCTCAAAGCCCGTACAGTCAGCTCGTCCGGGCTGCCTTGGGCCCGAGAAAGCATAGCACTTGCAGTCAGGATCGAAACAGATTGTTCCGTCGGGATATCCTTGAGGGACTGGGTACGTCTGCGGTTTCGGCGCTCGTGTTGGGCGTGCGGGAACAGCGACAAAGGATGTTGTCGCCTTGGTGACAGACGAAGTCAGCATCGTCGTCCCGGGAATACCGTGAAATGTCCAGGGAGCAGGTGGAGGCAGAGGTGGTTGCACCGGAGTTGGCCACGGTTGCCACGGTGCAGGTACTGGTGCAGGTGCAGGTGCAGGGCTAACTTGCCCTTCCACCCACGTCTTCTCCACCGATCTCTTGGTGCAAGTCTCGAATACCAAATCCACACCGAGGGGACACGATAGAGTCGGCTCGCCCACCCAGCCTCCTCTTACCAAGTACGTGGCCTGGTCACATTGACCTCCTAATTGGCACGACGAATCTCTACAGAAGAGACTGTCCCCCCTGTTTCCGATAACGTACATGTTCACACCACCGTGTGCAAACGGGCAATAGTAAGGGTTCTGGGGACCCAGACCCCTACCGCAGTCGATGATGCTGGAGTCGTACCAAAGCTTATTCTGACGCCGATCCATGTAATACTCTGCCTGAAGAATCCCGGCAGGGGCTTTGGTGTAGTAAGGAACATCTCGGTATTTGAGGACAATGCCGCCGTCCTTGTGCCATGTCATTTGGTGGACATACTCGCCACGGGCAGGGACACGTGTGAAGGCATCGTCGCGCTCTGGTCCTCCCGGGGGCACTTCCCAGAAGTAAAGGTCGTAGTCGCAGCGGTTCTTCCAGATCACGTTGTTGGCTGCGTATGTACTTTGGGTCTGGAGCAAAAGCAGGAGAATGCCGAGGGAGAACGAGAAGCGGAACGTGGTGACACCGAAAAATTGAGCCATGTTTGTGGTTAAAAGAGCCGTGACAGAAGGAATTAGGTACAAGTCCTGGACAGGTGGATGTTGCTTTCTTTCAGAGATACATGTCGGTACGGAGTTGCGGTGTCGGGCGCAAGTCAATCGAAAGCAACGTAACCTGTGCGCCAGGAGATGGAAAGCTTGAGGATGCGGTGAAAGATGGCATGTGTGAGATGGAATGGGATGGAGAGCACGGAAGAAGCGAGGGGGCAAGCATCCAGAGCAGTTAAATCACATCCATCAAGGAATGGTTGCCTGCTGTCTGTTATTCCGGCATGCAAATTGGACAGCTTTTTGGGGTGCCACGGTAGCACTCGCTCGAACGCCCGCCGATGATGCCATTTCCGTGGATCTGCTATCCCTATCTTGAAGGTGAGAGCCAATCGAAAGGAGATACTGCGGCTTCACGAGTGTCAGGCTTGACAGCACTGCGTGTGATTCACGATGTTGAAGAAGGGACCGAACGAATGGCTCCCTAGGCGGAGGCTGTTCACCAGTGAATTCCACCCGCAACGATATGAGAAGAACGTTATTGGAATCTTACAAAGCTGACACCCTGCAAGCCCCCCACCAACGACAGCCGCAATTACAGATCTTAACCTGTGGTGTCATAGAACCTACCACTACGGCGGTGTGATGGCAGACAGACCGCGCAAAACCAAGCGTCGTTCAACGGCCGCTGCACCGTAAAACCGAAGACGGTTACACCGCCGTGGAAGAACAAGCCTTGAAGCGGTAGCCAACACGTACACATGACAAAAGGTAATCAAATTGTGCTCATTTGACGAAGCGGGCGGGTCCAGCGGCGGTGGAAGGCATAACCCGCAAGCTTCTCAACAGCATGGAAAACACAGCCCGTACGTCTCTCAACAGATCCACTCGGTCAACAAACTGACATGCGAAAGTGGCCTCGAGTCCTTTGCAATGAACCAATCGTACGGATCTGCATGCCGAATGCTGAGTTGACTTGGAGCAGGTAGTCCTGTTTTCTGTTCTCCTCCTATTTGGACTCACAATCGTCACTGCAGAGCGGACAAAGTATCAAAACGAGCAACGGGGTTTTTTGATTTTATGATTTGCTGGTGTGGCAAAAATCTATATTACAAATGTGGCATCTGTATTGTACCGCATGTGCGGCGGGTATCGAGGAGAGCAATTTGGAAAGAAAGTAAAAGCAGAGACGAGAGCCGTAATCATGACCGTAGTTAAACAGTGCCCTCTGTAACGCCGTCGCCCATGCCATGAAAAATGATAAAAAAATCGGTTGGAAAAGTTCCAAACAATGGAGAGCAATCTGTGCCATAGAACGAGCGTTCTTCAAGCTCCGTGCTGTTCATCCAAGTAGTACCAGAAGGGACGTTTGGGTCCAACCTCCCCATGCAATGCTTGCTCTGGGGCAAAACAAACTCCCACTCCGTGCTGTGTTGGCCCACCCACAATCTACGCGACTGGAACCCGAGACTTGTCGCCGCCCTTCTCGATCCACCCAGGCTCCACAATTTCGTCTAGGCGCGCGTACATGAGCTTGTAGGCGGTGCGGATAGTGCCGTCGGAGACATCGACAACCGCGCCAATCTCCTTGGGGCTCTTCGGGCTGCCCATGAGGTGCGAAACGAGGAAAAGGACAGCTCCCGTGATGGACAGAGGAGATCGACCAGCAGCTACACCAAGTTGGTTGACCTTGTTGGCGCAGTCTTTCGCAATCATTTCCAGCTTCCCGATGTGCAACCGTGAACAGGCTCGGCCAATAAGCTCGGAGGCCGTGGTGGCTTTGGTGAGGTTGAAGTTGCCAGCGTTGATCACAGCACCACTGCCAGCTGCCTTGGGGCCATCTTGTTCCTTCTTCTTCTTGTTGATGTAGGCCTCGAGGATCTTGAAGGTTCGACCAATCTCCTTCTTGGAGACCCGGGTGAGCTTGTAGATTTCACGGAACGAGCGTCCGTAGCCATGCTGACGACACGCGATGAAGATGCAACCGGCGATGACGGCGTCCTGCGATTTGCCCTTGAACAGCTTTCCATCGTCTGTCATCTTGTAGAGCAGCTTGGCAGACTCAGCAATCACCTTGTTCATGGAGTGTTGCTCGCATAGATGGCCGATGGAGGCATAGGCGGATGACAGAGACTTGTTGGTCTTGTTGTCGTTGGACTTGTTCTGGGCGCGGGAGAGTTCACGATGGCGGTTGCTTGCATCGCCGAATGCGATCTCGGTGTGCAGCTGAGAGCCATGAAGCAGAGGGTTGGCCGCGTCTCCAATGCGCGAGGGGTCATCGTTGCCTTGGTCATCGTTGGAGAAAGTACGCCACTCGGAGCGGAAGTCCAGGTTCCGCTCTGAAAGGACCCGGCCACAGTCTCCGCATACCGTGTCACCTCGGGAGAAGTTCTCGACGAGGTTGGGTGGGACCTCGCGACAGTCGGGGCAGATGAGAAGCACGTTAAGATCCTCACGCCACGCCTCCTGCTGCGGAGCGGACGTTGTCTCTTCCCACACCTCGCCAGGCGACAGCTGGCGGCCGTCGGGCGCGAATGCGGGGACGCTGAGCGACATGATGGTATTGAAGCACGGTCGGTCTTTGTATTGTCTATCTGAGGAGCACAGAGTACCCGGTTTACGGCGCGACCTTCCTGTACGAGCGAGCGGCTGCTGTAGCGTTCGGCGGTAGGGACGGAGTTGAGCGTGGGTTTGCTCAGAGCTGCGATGGGGTCGATGTGGCAAGAGTGACGGCGAGAGCGAGGCAGAAGGAGCGGGATGTGAAGGCAGGCGCGGCCGGCTAGCCAAGACAATGTGGCCCGTGCGCGCCTGGACGGCCGCTCTTTCCCTGAGAAAACGCTACAGCCGACCGGATCACAACTCTACAGCTCAGCTTGCACCCCCAAACCGCCATCATGCTTGCGCAATCCATCAGGGCTTCGGTGCGTGCGACCAGCAATCCAATTGAAGATCTCTACTGACCCAATGCAGCGCCAGACGCTCGCCCGCGTCGCCCGCCAGCAACCTGCGTTGATCGCTCGCCGCACCTTCATCGCCCCGACGGCCATCCGACAAGGTACATCATCCCTAGCAGCATGCGAAAGGGCTTCACTGATGCCATTGGCGCTTTCTAGCCGATCTCGTCCAGGACCTGTACCTCCGCGAGCTCAAGAACTACAAGGTCCCTCAGGTTAAGGCATCCGACGCCGAAGGCCACGTCCAGAAGTTCGTCCTCCCAAAGGCCCCGCCATCCCCCGAAGAGAGCGATCTCGCAAACGACTTGAAGGCGTACGAGACGCAGCAGGTGGAGCTCGAGGGCTCCTCATCTGAATCGGGCGAGGCACCCGTTGAGGAGGACTGGTTCGAGGAGGAGGCAGAGGAGGCGCCTGCTGCTGCCCATTAGAGCACTGGCGAGTAGGATACAACATGTACAAAATAATCGGGGGTCTCATTATCGGGCAACATAGCTGCATCCAGAACGTGTCGACGACCCATTCCATGTCCTGACCACACCCAGGCGCCCACCCGGGCCACTCAAAATATCACGTGACTATGAATGTGCCAAGGTCACAGCGTTGCAATGCCAAAGGCTCCACTGTAACATGCGCGGTTCTATCGAATATGCTCGCATGACTAGGCTGTCTCTACGAGTATGGACCACACGCATCCAGTAGTGAGCCCACATGCACTTGTACGCCATGTCGAGCACACGTGGGCAAGATGGTTTCATCGTTTGCCACTGCTGCTAAGAATAGAACCTAGTTCCGAGATTATGCATGCGGCTAACGATTGACTGTGGAAATGGACATGCAAATGACAATTGACTGTGGAAATGGACCTGCAACTGACGATTGGCTGTGAAAATAGACATGCAACTAACAATCGAGTGTATGATGATTGCTGCGGAAATGGACTGCACCTGACGACTGACTGTGGAAATGGACTGCAACTGACGACTGACTGTCTAACGATCGACTGTGGAATCGCCATCGTCGTGCTGGGGCGCGTTGCACGATAGGACAGCTATCTCGCCCTGGGTATTCATGTTGCTACAGGCTCTCTCCGCGTCGGCTACTGCTCAAATCTTGCGGTGCTGCACGAGGTACAAGGAGGCTGTGATGCACTACGTTGACGAGAGGCGTTTGGTGTAGCCATGATGGCAATAAACAGTCGACGGCAGTGCACTCACTGTATGTGCACCCAGAGCAGCTCTGCGAGTGCGTCATGAAGCTTACTTCTGCTCGGATCATCATGGCCGGTTTTCCAACACGCTCGAAATTGACAACTGGGCGAAGAGGTCGTGGATCACCCAGGTTTCAAGTCTGTAGAGGCGGAAGAGAATGTGCATATCGCACGAGCCACGTTCTCTTTATGTGAAGCGTGGTCCTGATGTCACACGCCACGCCCTTGTGCGAATGCAGCGCGTCCAAAGGCCGCGCATGATTGCATCTGGTCATGGATGGCAAAATGCCCCGAAGCATGCAGACTTGCGGCAGGAGCGCAACCTGAATCTTGATCGCCGCGAGGCGAAGCCATCCAAGATCAAACCTGCTCGCCATCCCTGCTAGCTCTCGGCGGTGCCTTTACATGGCTCAATTTACCGAAATCAGCATCAACCGTCCATCGCAAAGGCTACGCAGCGTTCAGTGCTTGTACACGGCCTCTCCATCCACAGCTCCTGTCGGTCGCTACTCACAGCCCGGTGCCCACCACACTCGTTGCCCCCAGCCCGTCTCCTTCCTCTCCTTCCGCCGCACCACCCGCCCATTTCCGCTCTGTAGCCTCCGTCTGCTTCGCCGCCCCGCTGACAGTTCCGCCCTGACCTCTCGCACCGCACAGAGACGGCCCACGAACGCACTATCCTGCGCCCGCCTAGGTTGAGCCGTTTGCTGCGAAACATGAGCCCTTAGAGAGCTCCGCAGCAACACCACGAGCAAGCTCGTGGGGAAGCCCGTCCGAAACATCTATCCCATTCACCAACATGCACGCGGTTGCCTCCGTCCAGCGCGGCCACGACCTGCTCTCCAACGCGCTCCGAGGCCGCAACCGGGCTGTTTCAGAAGCCCTTCCTCCTCCGTCCGAACGCCCGCTCCAGAAGCCGCAGCTGCCCAAAGCCGCCAGCTACACCTACTTTCCGCGCGTCAAAGACCTGGATGACCCGCCTCTCTTGGAGTTGAAGGGGACGATATCCGAGGAAGAACTGAAGACTGGCGTCAGTCCAGATGAGTCGTACACGTCGTCGGATGGCTCGAGCCCCGACGACGAGGGACCACCCGAGGAGCGAATGCCAGACATGCCGCAGCTGCGGCCCCGTAATTCACGCCGGTCGTCGATATTCCTGTCGTTTTCAGGCAAGAGCCGCGAGCCCTCCCGAGAGCGCAAAGCCGACCGCACCCGCAGCGATAGCCTGAAGCGATCGGAGAGCTCGACTGCAGTGTCGCCAGTCCGCGGGCTGACGCGGCTGCGGCGGAAGAGCTTTGTCGGACCAAGGTCATCCTCGCCCACCAAGGAGACCGGTAGTCCCAAGAAGGACGGCGAGTCGCGCAAGAATTCGCTGAGTGTTGAGGCAAACAAGCGGAAAGGGCTGGCTGTAAACACCAGCATTCCGGAGGAGTCCAGGTCAACACAGGAGGCGAGCGATAGCCCCACGACACACAAAAGCCGTTTTCTCACCAAGAAAAGTAAGCGACTCAGTGGCATCTTCAGTCCGTCGTCCACGGATCACGTTCCACCGTTTGCAAACGCAAACGAACCGCCCGTTCCCCCGCTCCCGAAATCTTTCTCCACCGACAAGCTACCTTCCTATGTGAGATCACCAACCAGTCCGACCCACATTCCTCCGCTACCGCAGAGCATCGCCCCAGACAAGCTCAAAGGCCCCAAGACGGAGCTACGCAAGAAGGACGAGCTCTGGACGGTGTTCCGGACGCTCGAAGGGGACCTTCGCAAGTTCCAGCACAAGTCCATTGCCTTCAAGGCCAATGTCGTGCGCACGGGGCTGCTGCCGTTCCTCCGAGCCTACGCCGTTCATCCCTCAAACCACAAACTTCGCCCGGAAGATCTGGATCGACGCGCCAACATTTTGAACGGGTGGTGGACAGCGCTGTTGGAGCTCCTCTCGGGGCGCAACAACCAGTCCATATCTGGAACCGACCGTCCTGCCATATTGGAGGGCATTTCTGGTGTAATGGAAAGATCAGAATGGAGACTTTCACCGTCGCCATTCTGTGCCCTTGCTGACCGGGTTGAAACTGCGTCTACAACTGCGAAATCTACGGGGTCGGCTTCGTCGTCTTCCTCTGATTTCCTCACCGAATCGGTATACCACAATGTTCGCAACATCTTTACGCAAAACCTACTTGCGCAGATGGCGTTTGTGATCGACAAGATGGCACTTCGGAATGCAGCTGCTAGCTTGGTGACTTTTTGCGGGAAGACATGCGCATATGCTTTTTGCTTCTGCCCCGGAATTGCTGATATCATGGTCCGTCTGTGGACGCCTTCTCACGACACGATGAAGCGGGTCATGGAAGAGTCGGGCATCACAAGACTGGACAGACTCGACGACATCTCAGAGCACATCGTTTCCGCCTTCCCTCCAACGCTTCATTCGTTGAAGTTCAAATCTTTGGCCACCACAGCCCGCTCCCTACGTCGTTCGGCAATTATGCCGCTTGGTACTGCTAGTTTAGATTGGTACGGTGCCTGGGTTAAACGCTGGTCAGGTGCCGAGAGTGACCTGTTTTACGTATTCGTGAAGCACTACCACATACTCGTCTCTGAGTTTCTCCCGAAGACATCAACAAGCGTACAGCGTCTCTGCGCTCCGGGTATGATCATGGTCCATAGCCAAATCCTGGTGAACTTGGATGCAACAATCAATCGTTTTACTGCTCCGCAGCAGGCCGAGGAACCAACGAACAGTACACATTCCATCACCTTCGACGATGTTCTGGCGGATCCAGATGCTTCTGCTTCGACTGTACCTATCCCTCCGGCGAACGCCACTCGACAAATGGCCGAAAACCGTATCATTATGCTGCTACGCGATTTTCTCTCCGAGCGGAATACTCACATTAATTCCGCAAGAAAGATGTTCGCAGGGGGTTTCAGCTGCCTGCTGAAGGCAGCAGCTCGGAGAGTCTCGGTCTATGATAACAACACCTGCTATAGGCTTTGTGACTTTTTAGAAGAGACATTTGCAATCTTGGCACGATACGAACAAATGCTGGATGAGCGCCACTCAGTGCTAGACTGGCCATTCTGGATGTCAGTCTGCAAATTGATGGCTTCAAGTCACAATACCGCAACAGAGATCAAGCTCTTCTCCTTCCTATACAGCAGTTGGTCCGTCTTGGTTTTGGACGAACGTCGCAAGGAAAGCCTTTGTCTTGAATTCCTGCTCGAGTCAGAATTCTTTGAGAGCAGATTCAACCACTGGTGTCCGATGGTTCGTTCCTACTACATGCGGATCTTGTGTTGGAGGGTCGCCCGCTTCGACGGGGGGGATGGAGCTCTGGAGTTGTGAGTATTCCTGTCCATGTTGCCTATCCCTTGCTGACCAATGAAACAGAACTATCATGAAAACTTTGAGCGACAGATTACTCTCAGTATGGTCTCACTACCTGTGGCTTCGCGAGCAAGCAGAGAGTAAGCGGATGCTTCCACCGTCTACGCAGGCTTGCAATCCTGCACCCGGTCGGCGCTTTCTCATTATACGTAATGATAATCCTATTATCACCAACACTCAGCCATTCCTCTCGTTCGACGGTGTCATGCAGTCGCCGTCGTCAAGACGCGCTTCAGCTTCCTCGAAACCGGTACCCGAGCGTCCCTTATCGTCCGCTTCGGTCGACTCTCAGGATTTTCCGGACGAAGCCGCCCCGAAAGGGCGATGGAACATCCTCCGCAGCTTCATAGGTGCTGCGCCGAAACAATCGACAAAGTCAAAGACCAGCGACGTACCTAAGAAAGAGAAGGAAAACACGAGACCGATTGACCCTGCGGCGCCTAATAGCGAAGCTGATCCTGTGCTGGAAAACAAAGAAGCGCCTGCCTCCCCATATGTGCCCCCGGTACCGGCCCATCGTAGCTACAGCTTCCGTTTCTCCTTGGAGTGGATAGACAAACGATTCGGTACCTATCAGAACATGCGTCTCAGCCAACCACGCCTACCAATACCTGCGCAGGTGCTCCTCCAGGAGAAAGGAATCAACATCAATTCCGTCTTGAGTTCACGACCTACTGGGCCTGCGGCAACGTCTAGTACTTATGCTGGGCGTGCCCTGGCTGAATGGACGTTTGTTTCGCACGAATGCCAGAACTTTTTTGATCGTCGGAAGAACGAAGGAGTGCCTTCGAACAAACAAGTCGAAACACCCACTCTCGCTGTAGAGGCCTTCAGACGACCCGGATGAGCGTTCTCTTTTGTCTTTTCGTCTGCGTTGCTCGATTGTTGCTGCTGTTAGCGCCTCTTTTCCTGCATCGAACTCTGTACAAGTATCGACATGGTACATGCAACTTCTACATAATCGTCTCTGGCTTTCCCCAGCAGGACTGGAACCATGTCTTGTTCGACCATCTTTTCCTCATCTCTATTTTGCATAAGGAGCTCAAGCGCATATCGGATTGTTGAGCTCCTAAGGCGTTCTTGCCTATGTTCCGCGTGCGCTGCACGCACGCATCGTGTTGAAGCATCTATGTGTCCTTTTTTTCATTTGGGAAGGGCATTCAGGGGCGTATATAATCCCTGGAAATGAAGCTTTGGCGAAGCCGGAGAGGAAGATTCTGTTCGATAGTCGCGCAGGACCTCAAAGGCGAATGTATAAACCTTGCCTCGATGTTGAACGAATGGCCGGGCTGGCCGTTGTCCACTCGCGCGTCTGCGATCTCTCCTTGCCGTCTCGCATTTGTGATGTTCGAAAGTCCATGTTGAAAGTTTGGGTATAGCGTCCAAGCTACCTGTGCACACTGCACACGCAATCCTACTCGACTCTATCGGCAGTGCTTCTCGTTCGGAAAGCCGTTTCTTCCACCGCCTCGGTAACGATGTTTGTACACAACGGTTCTCCACCCGTCTTGGCGCAGTGTGCAAAGGACGACAATACGGCATCGCCCCCACGACTCTATGAGAGTCCTCAGATGTTGTTCGACACGCCCTCTATCTCTACCTACTCGATGTTTCGCAAAATACTGTCTGTGAATACGGGAGATCAATGGCGTCAGCGCACGCACCTTCAGACCGCGGAGATACCTATGATTTGAGTATTATTCTTCCTGTTCCTGCAAGCGCAACGTCGTTATTTCCGCCACTGGTGACTGCAGGTCTTCGGAACATTTGGTCAATTCGAAACGTGAATCGGCTATGGCGGTCGCTTCCACCGATCATGGCCATTTCCTACACAACCGCAACACCTCGTCATGAAGAGTGCTCACGTAGGTACACATTTTGGGACTAAGTGCGATTATGCGGCAATAGGTACTAGGTACGGTACCGTAGGTACACGAGCTGGCGAGAAAGCAAATGAAGAATTCGGCTGTCTTATCTCATCTTCCTTATTCCGTCACCACCGTTGATGCAGAGGCCAGTCAGATAGGTAGGGTTATGACTTATGCGAGGCCGGCGCACGTTCCCCTCCCGCTGACATCGCCGAGCGCACCATATGTGGACGTGCTGAGTTATTTAGCACTCCATGAGCCACAATGACACACATCATGCACCATTTAATTCAATTGTGAATGCCTGTGGCACTCGCTGTCGAAAATGGACGAAAACCAGCTGCGTCAGCTCGAACGTCAGCACAAGTTACGTGTCAAGACTGGCTGCGAGACCTGCAGGTACGTAGGGAGCTCCTCGACCCTTTCGTACAGTACCTAGAGTAGGTAGTGACCTGTCTCTAGAGCTCGTCGTGTCAAATGCGATGAAGCGAAGCCAGAATGCCTGCGCTGCACCAAGACCGGTCGCAAGTGCGAGGGCTACAAACACGTCCAAACAGCACGGCATGGCTCGCCTTCAGCTGCTGCCTCGTTCCGGAACTCGTCATTCCTGGTTGTTCCTCAGAAACCTCCGTCACCCAATGTACCTAAAAGTCCTACACGAAGTCTTTCACCGGATGCCATGGAGAATCGCTCTTTTCTCTACTTTCAAACCCACACGCTTCCAAAGTGGACAGAATTCTTCGACTCGGACTTATGGAGTCAAAAAATCATGCAGCTGAGCCATGTTGAACCGGCTATCAAGCATGGCATCCTCGCGTTGAGCACTATGCATGAACGTTTCGAAAGCACATCGCCAGTTTTCACCAGTAAATCAAATGACTTTGCTTTCGTGCAATACATGCAAGCGGTAAAACATTCCAACGAGCTACTCAGGGCGCATAGCCAAGGCAGGGTCGACGTTGAGAAAGTTCTGATTGCATGTATAATATTCACCTGCTACGAGAATCTAGCCGGCAACTACAGAGCTGCAAATATGCATCTGCGTAATGGACTGCTTATTCTCAACCAGCACAAGCGTGGCGCTGCCCCAGAGGTCCGAACTGCTGCGCAAGAATCCATCGGCAACGTGCTGTACCGCTTCGATCTACAGGCCATGACCTTCTCTGACAATACTTCGCCTTACGACTATGGGTTTGACAATCCCCCGGATTTTCCACAGATACCGGAAATGTACACAAGAAACTCGGATGCAAGAAACGACCTTGTAGGTCTGATGAGGTGCATGATGTGGGTATCTGGCATTGCCAACATCAACCCGAACGCAACAGACAACCCTGTCTGGCTCCGATTATATTCACAAGTCGTCACCTTCTTTGACCCATGGGAACGGGCTTTCGACTTGTATCAAGACAACCTGCCACCACACGAGCAGGGCGACCCGAAATTGTACGCTGGAAATACTCTGCTGAAAATGTCTGTCATTATGACGCGTATCATCATGGCCGCAGGGTCTGGGATGAGGACAGAGATGGCTTGGGACATTTTCAAAGACGCGTTCAAGACAATTGTGGATTTGGCAGAAACATTGCCTACCCTCACAGCAAGTGTACCGCCAGCTTCCCCGCAGGCTTCGACACCACCATCGCAAACTGAGACGCCGCAGCCGCCATCATCGAAGCACCGCTCGATTGCACCAAATCCTATCGTACCTTCCGTACCTTCACCTACCGGTCCTACAGCCACGACGTACTTCTCCTCACCTTCGCCAACCGGACAGCCTACGGGGAGCCCGTCCGGCTTTACCCTACCGTCGACATCCAGGCAGAAACCTTCTTCATTTTCTCCGTCATTCGAACTTTCGCCGATCGTACCACTGTTCGTAACAGCTTGTCGTTGTCGCGACCCCATTCTTCGCCGCCGCGCCGTAGCAATTCTGATGAATTGCCGACGACGCGAAGGCGTCTGGGACTCGTTTGGGGCCGCCA
This sequence comes from Paraphaeosphaeria minitans, assembly GCA_015832175.1. Classification (NCBI taxonomy): domain Eukaryota; kingdom Fungi; phylum Ascomycota; class Dothideomycetes; order Pleosporales; family Didymosphaeriaceae; genus Paraphaeosphaeria; species Paraphaeosphaeria minitans. The sequence goes on from WJXW01000002.1 coordinate 3,797,279, forward strand.
TGGTCGCGATTAATTGCATCAAGCTAGAAGAAGGCATGGACCTCGCCGTGGACCTGGGGGCCGACAATTGGCTCCCGCTTACAAGCAAGTGCAGAGACAGCAGCCAAGTCGAGGAGAGCAAGCGCGTGCAAACCGTCTTTGTCAACGTCAACATGGCCGACCGCCAGATCGGCGTCAACTACATGATGTGCAACGGCGTGCCCATCGAGAAGTACGTCAATTTCTGACGCGGTCTGCGTACTCAGCGGTGCTCTTGGTGTCGGGATCCTTTCTTTTCGGGCGTAGTGGAGTTGCATAGCGTACGTGCATGTCATCACTGGCTCAGCTGACTGGTCTCTATCGCTCTATACATCATTTTAACTTGTTGTATTGACCCCTATTCGCTATCTACACTTCGCCATACATGGAGACCAACCCCGATCCTATCATTATACACCCTATCAGCGTACATGAACGTGACCGTACCAAACCTCCAAGTACCCGTGTTGCAGCCCACGAGTCATACCGACAAGGCAATTGTCCTAATAGACTGCATCGGGGCATTGTTGTCCCTTTGGAGTTATTTCGTCGGCGGCACCGGAATGGGTCGTTTTCCCCGGCGAGTAAACGGACGTCCTTGTCCTGCAGCCTTTGCGTTGACGTGATTCGGAAGGTAGAACAGGGGGAGTACAAGTGTATCGGAAAACTGCCGTGCAGTCATCGGAGAACGTAAACCGCTATGGGGCAACAGAAGCGAAAGTAAAATGACGTCGACGACGATTCGAATCGTGTTTCCTTCGTCCAAGAAACGAAAAAGGAGACATCTGAACGGGATGATGTTTGCATTCTCACACTCTTGACGAACGATCGTTTCTTGGTTCCTCTTTAAACAACGATGGCGGCAGTCTGATGCTTTTCAACAGTAGACGGACGCTCCGAGCATCCAGAAGGGAACGATTACGAATCATGTGACCGTTGACATGATGTCAAACCCATCCCGGTACTCACGCACGCGGATCATACGAAAATTGTGAAACCAGGGAGTTGACATATCAATACTCCTCGCGATGCTCTTTTTTCTCATTTCAAAATGTTATGCCTGTGACTGATAGGGAATCATTGCCAACATGCCGAGCAGAGCCTGCCGGTGATGGTGATGGTGAAATTCGCTTTTTTTTCTCTTACTATGCTGCTCCAAGAACTCCAATATCGAGTTTGTCTACACCACCCAAGAGACCCTCCCTGGACAGCTCGCGTACATGCACATCGACCGAGCTGTGAATCCAACAAGCCCAAGAGAATCTAGCATCCATTCGAACATCCTAAATCTTGCAAAGCCACGAACGAGCCCCCCTTGCTACCCATCAATTCCCCCCCTCAAAAAAGCAGTAACCTTCGGCGCCCAAACCACCTGCCTCTTATACACCGTCATCTCGGGCACGTTACCCCTCCCCAGCCCCTCAATCGCCTCCGCCAGCGCCTCGCCGCTCCCCTCCTCCCGCACCTGCCCTATCGGATACGTATACGTCTTGAACGCAAACACCAGCGCGCGCGTACCCGGCAGCCGATGCAGCGTCTGCCTCTCGCACCGCAGCACCGTCCGGCTCAGATCCACGTCCTCTTCCTCCTCCTCCAGCAGCGCATCGGCCTCCGCGAGCGGGTCGTCGGAGTGTATGTGCGTCCCGCTGGTAGCGAAGAGGTCGGGGCGAGTGGTGACGGTCCAGTTGTGGCGCTTTACGATGCGGCCAACGGGGAGGGCGGCGAAGAAGCGGTCCATTGATTTCTGCAGCTTGGCGGCGTAGCCTGGGACGGGCGTGTGGATGGCGGAGAGGGAGAGGCCGAGCTTGGAGCGCGTGGAGAAGCCAGAGGGGAAGCAGGTTACGAAGCCCTCGAGGCGGTACTGGGGGCCTTCGGAGGCGGGGTCGTGGTTCGGGTCGGTGGCGGGGATGGGGAGGAGGAAGAGGAAGTCGGTGTCTACATTCGAGCCGAGGAGGGTGAGGGCTTGCTCGGTGTCTGTGATGGCGTGTGGAAGGGTGGAGTTGGTGACAGTGTTGAATAGACCCGTGGGTGTGCGGGTGTACACGGTGGGAAAGCGCGATGGGAGGTATTCCAGCATCCAGGTGTAGAACTCGAGAACCGCCGGGCCAACGACGGGACGGTGCGCAAGCACGTCGTATTTGTTGTCACGGATTAGGTCTGAGCGGAGTTTGATGCGTGACTCATAAGTATTGTCCATGGCTACCAAGTCAGACATGGTTGTGTTCTCGAGCGCTGAGAACTGGTTAGTGGATTAGGATAACCAAGGACGGCGCGTATAGGTACCCATAGTGAGGTGATACTTTGGCTTGAATGTTCGGAGCTGGATGGGTTGCTCTGATTCCAACTTCAGACCATGCAGAGGCTCGATATCGTAGTACGCATCTTCGGAATATTCTGGCTGTTGCTTTGCGCGAGGAGTGAATGGTTGTGTAGTAGACTGCGGAACACGTCTTTTTAGCGCCTTCTAGGTGAATGGATGGTTGCCGAATCATCAAAATACCTGTTCTGGAGGTCTTCTCAGAACCCGCTGGGCTACGAAGACAAAAACACCGAGTAGCAACAGCAACCAGGCGAGAGGGCTCTGGACCATGTCTACCTGTATCATGACGACGATGAATGCTGGTATGGCGTCCGCACGAGTCCACAAGCTGTTGATCCCGTTGTTCAGCGTCCTTGTGAATATCTATGCTTCGTTCATTGACTCACCGAGATGGCGACTAGGGCGCGTATAGCGTAAGCATTCTGAGAGGCGTGCTGGTGATAAGGCGTTGATTTTCCTGATTCGGTCAAGCGGCGCTTAGGTACCTAGTTGCGGGGAACGCAATATAAGGGGTACTCGTACGCTCATACAACGAACTTTAAACTAAAGTACCACAAGTCATGTTCGGGAATCTGATTGAGTGATATGATGTATGATATGTATCATTGGACTCTTGATGAGTGTTAGGTTGGATATAACGGTAAGCAATGGAAAGGCAGTACCTGTGACAGGAAGCACAGGTACCCAGCATTGATGCGTTGTTCAGCAGCCATCCCATGCGAGTGAAGTTGTAACTCATGTTGCTTTAGTACGGCGGTCCGTTGTTCCTCTTGTTCCTTTGCCTCTCTGATATTTGTGTCGCGCCTATGAAATCAAATAGTGTACACAGCTTCGCTTGATGGACTGTCCTGGGATTGATTGTGCCCTGCGTCATTGTACGAAATGATCGCAGGTCGGTTGGGAGGTTATAAGCTCGTAGGACTCTGTCTACCGAAGATGCTTCACGTATGTCAGCGTTCAACTAGCGATCGGGGTAGAGCATGCGTACGGTCCATGGCCCTCATTTCATCGACAGTTTTCGGAATTCTGAACTCGGGAGGGAACTTCGCACCGTGGCACATCTTGGGCTGCAGCTGGCAGTATCGCGCTCCAGGCCAGATCTTGCTATTGACGAATTGTACCATGAGATTGGTTCTGAAAGATGTCAGTTCGGTCGATAACTTCGCCATGCGTCCATCTCACCTGCGTATCAATTCATCTACATATTGCTCAGGGCCACTCATCATAGTTTCTGGTTCGAAACCTGGAGGACACGAGCTTCATCGGTTGCGAGATCCGAATCTTCCCATGCCCATGGGCGAGCCCAGTGCAGAGAAATAGTCGGGTGCTTCCATGCCCAGCCTTGAATCGAAGGGCGGGCTCATAACACGTGGATCTCGCGGATCAATTTCTACGAATGGAGATGCAGGCATCGCACGATGCAGTTGCTCGTCCATTGGGAAGGGGGGGGGGGGCATCGGGGGCCGGGGCAGACTGGACATTGATGGAGGACGAGTTCGGAATGGAAGCCTCGAAGGTTCAAAGGCGCCGTAGTCGAAAGTCATTTGTATAAGAAGCTGGGGAGTGACGAGGAGACACTGATTGCCGGGCGAAAAGCGAGGTGGCGACAATGTGTGGTGTCAGGGTTGCAGTGCAGAGACTGCAAAGTTTATGACAGAAAGGGAATGAAGTGCAGGATCTCGAAGATACGTTGGCACTCGCTCACACATATGCGATGACATCGACTGGTGGCTTGGTTCAGTGTCCATGTCCGTGCTGTTTCGGCGTTACCCCTCGAGTCAATTGAATGGCTAACAGGGTCAGGCCAGAGCACAGAGCGGTGAGTTCTTCATGGGCTGCAGCACCTAAAAGGAAGCGTACGACGATGAAGCAAACAATCGAGAGAAGATGCTCCCTATGGGTCGTCTATCAGGCGTTGCATTCACAATTTATAGGGCAGGAGCATCCACACATTGTAGTTGAATTCCTCCAACAGAGAACGACATCCTGAAGAGCGGCCGTGAGTTCGATTGAGCAGTTGTTCTGGTGTCATGTAGACAGGTTAGACAGGAGATAACAAAGAATCGTACTCGTGAGTTATGTATGGATTATGAGTACGCATGGAGCGGATCGCGATGTTCATTGCACGCAGACCGGTAGCTGTTTCGAAGAGGCTTGCACGAGCATCCTGTTACCAGTGGCATGGTTGAAAGGGTCACTACGGGGTATCAATTATGCCAATACACATGACGCGTCCGGTACCGCACAACAAGTCCGATAGCAAACAGCTCCGGAAGTGTGCAGCAAGGCTGAACAGTGTTGATTGGACAGTTCCGACGTCCTCTGCTGTCGTTCCTATTGGCTTCGCGCAAGCAGGCGGCGCAATACCCAACAATGTAACCTCCAGCGGCAAGTCACAGACGCGATCAGTCCGTTGAGTCCGAGGTCATCGAAGGTTTGTTTATATTACTGTGCGTCTCCTCTTGTATGTTGCGCCATCGTGTGTATTGGGGATTCGATTGGAAAGCACTACTGGTGGGACTCTCAAGCTCGCGTCGTCGGGCGAGACTGAACTTGCGCCTGTGTCCGCTGGGTCGCTCGGTTAGGCTCGGGGCTCGAGGGCGAGCTTTGCCGCGCGCGCGGCCGCCGACAACTGGAATCTCATACGTGGTGGAGCGGACCAGGTACAAGACGAGGTCGTAGACAACGAGGAAGGCCCACGGCCCGATCATGACGACGCCCAAAAGGAACTGCCAGGCAGAGCAATTAGAGGATGGTTCGCTAGGGTGGAAGAGTCGGCGCCTCACAAACAATCGCTTGAGCCATGTCTCGAACAAGGCATACTCGTCAGGGAGCAAGGAGAGCAGGCCCATGGCAGACAGCGGGGCGGGTGAAAGCAGAAGGCAGAAGGCAGAAGGCAGAAGGCCTGAGGCCTGGCTCGGGAAGTGAAGGAAGGCGACGGCAGAGCGAGGATGTAGAACAACGTCACCACGCGGGCAATGTCAGAGAGTGGCAAAGAGCCAAGTCGGCGAAAGCATCAAGGGTCAAGGAGAGCGAGCTTCGGTGCAATGTTGTTGAGGAAATTGGCGGAAGGGGAAGCAGCTGAGGTGAGTTGGTGGGCAGCATTGCAGGCAGGAGCATCCCACGCCACCCTTATCGATATCTCGGTAGACTAGCCCCTTCCGCTGTGGCTGGTGCGGCAGCCGGGAGCCGGGAGCCGGCAAGCTAGGTACCCGCAACGCCCGGTCGCATACCTAGGTACTCGTAGATGCCTAGATAGACTACCTAGGTATCTAGCTACCGAGTAGACTACAGTAGACTACCTAGATATCTATCTACCGAGTAGACTACCTAGACATCTATCTACCGAGTAGACTACCTAGACATCTATCTACCGAGTAGACTACCTAGACATCTATCTACCGAGTAGACTACAGTAGACTACCTAGACATCTATCTACCGAGTAGACTACCTACGCCTTCGGCTACATGGATGACCAGCGCAGCGTGTCTCGTCGGCTCCACGACCAAGGTGTGGCTGAAGCTCCCCAGGCTCAACACCTCTGCGTCATCCCACCGCCGTCAGCCCCAATCACTACCCGAGGCCGTAGGAAGACGGCCAGGCTGAGAGCACACGCTTAACCAGCCCAGCCAATCCACGTCTGTAGACTATCGCCGAACCACCAACCCCTCTCAGCCTTCCCCCTTCCCCCTTCCCCGCAAACAGTCGAGTTGCCCTGCAATGGTGCCCACGAACTCACTTCAGCTACAATGCGCCTGTTCATCCATTGACTCGGGCACATGTGATTCACCGGTACCTGTTAGCTTTCAATTCTTCATTCACCCCTACGTATGCACCACTGTCCACGTTGGAGCCGAGCAAGGGAAGACCTGACCAGTCACCTTCACCGCGAGGCCGCCTCCATCACGCCCGGCTGAGTCGATCCCTACTTTTCGTCCCTCCGCACCTTATTGTTGTTGCATATCGCCTCATCTGAATTGCTCTCTCCGTACACTGCCAGTCGCACCATGGACGACCTCGACTTCTTGGAGCAAGCTGCTGCTGCCGACGCTTCGGCGACGTCGACTCTCATGGTGCTGTTGCCTGACGGCTCCGTCTCCCAGATCCACAACATCAGCAGCTTTGCACTTTTCGACAAATGTCCGCTCTTGTACCACACCTTCGAGTTCCGTGAGTTCCCTGAGGTCGAGCAGGCTAGCATAGAGGTACGTGTCGATAGTCCACTAAATGCACGAGTGCTGTCTCGCCTGACCATTCAACAAGGCTACGTCGCGATCCGCCGTCATATCGCTGCTCAGGTTCCTGTACACTGGTACCTACCTTCCCGACCCAGAAGAATGCTTGGGCTCTCTTCTCTCCCATGCCGAAGCGTTTAAGCTCGCCGAGGACTTCGACGTTCCAGAGTGCCAGGTTCAGGCTTATGTGAACTTCACGCGCGAGACTGAATTCGCCTGTTGCAACCCAACACCCCCACCGGATCTATGCGAAACCATCAGGTTCATCTACGAGCACTTTGGTGGCCACGATTCCAACTCGGAAGAACATCGGTCTCTTCTGGACACCATTCTCAATTACTGCGTCTCCGTCTTCGCATACCAATTGCTTGGTGTCCGAGACGATTTCCGCCAGACCGCCTTCGAGAACCCTTCCTTCCACCAAGACCTCTGTAGAACCAGCATGCGTCGAAACTTCGAGGATGACGGAGCGAACGAGATTGTGCGACTGCCCGTGTGTCGCCCAACGCCGCACTCGCAGGATACCTTGCTCAAGCGCGCTGTCGGTGATTTCCAATACGAGATATTCCAGGATAGTGAGGGACCTGCGTTGGAAGGCAACGAGGCCGAGTGCAGCAGCCCCATAAAGAAGCGAAAGTCGTCGCACCGAGGCTTCACGCTTGTCCACAGGCCCAAGACACTTGATGGAGAAGCGACCTGTTTAGGAAGCGAAAGCGAGTCGGAGAGCTCGAGCGACGAATTCGGATTCTCGCTCGTTCACCGCCCAAAGCCCGAGTCGCAGTTTGAGCCGACCCTGTCCCTCTCCCCGACAGCGAACGATTCGTATGCAAAGCCCTTCACAGACTTTGTACCATCGAACCCTTTCCAAGACTCTGGTACCTGGGAAGCCATCAAGTCAGAGATCACCGGCAAGCCAGAACCCGCTATCAAGTCAGAGCCCGACATCAAACAGGAGACTGCCAGTCCAACCTCTGACGACGAATGGGATTTTATTTAGCTGGTCTTGAATCTTCGGGCCTCGCCTACCTGCCCCACTGGTCATGCATATTCTACCTCGGTGGGATCTCGACCAGTCTGTCTACACAGGACGGCTGCAAGAGTCGCATACCCCGAACAGTACCAGTGCCTCTGCAACAGCATGCGGCAGAGTGGTCCTGTCTTTCTCCAGCGCGGGGTTTCTCGCCCTCTCCATTCGTCTGTCAGTCTCAGTGATATATATGCAAGTTTACTTCGGCACATAGAATGGCGTTATCGGCGTTCTACTCGAGAGCTAAAGGAGGCTTGGATCATTCAGAGCGAAACAACACATGGGCGGATGTCTCCTGGCCTTTTTTTTTTAAAAAAAAAAAAACCGGGAATATTGGACTCCAGGTTCATGGCGACCTCGGGCACATCTACAAGAGATGGTATGGGAGGCTTCCGAGCTTTCTGCGCGTCCGTTAGGCATCGAGTCCACGAAATACAATATGTTATACCCAAAGAGACGCACAAATACTTATAGGCTTGCATTTCGTCTATTCATCGGCTACAATCTCAGTTGGTGGAATCCAGCTACAACGCTCTAGGGTTTCTGAATGTGCGCTTGCCTATCTTGATTCACGAATTGTAGAGCCTGCTGTCAGAAGGCAAGCGCGATCGTTCACTGTAGCGGAAGCGACCCATGGTAGCTGCTTGCCAACGACCCACCAGGCAGAGGTCGCTTGACCCGTCGTCCAACGTTACTGACCCTCACCTCATCACCAACATTCAATCTTTACCACATAGTTCCCATCGTTTAAGCAACTTGATTTAGGCTACATTTGCTCCCTGGATTTTTGTTTTCTTCTTCACTCTCTCAAATTGTCCTTCTTTTCAGACACTGCATTCGTTGCCGCCCACCATGCGGGTCGATCTTCACATCGCTGTCGCACCTCGAGCCATGACATCTGGTCCAACCAGCGCGCCTCAAAAGCACAATCTCCACCACCACAAACGCCGTGCGCTCCAAAGGCGAGCATCCAAGTTGCTCAGCGGCAGGCGTTCGACAAGCTGCAAGTCGAACCATCACCGCCCTCGCCAGCCAAGTACTCCAGAGCGCGGGAGCATGCCGGACGACCCAGTACAGCATTCGTCGGTTTTAAGTCCTGGGCCTGAGGACCGGCTGACTGTGGTGCATACACTGCCTTGGGACCTTTGTTATGACGGACCACCTCAGGATGCTGCTGCTGGACGCTTTGGAAATCTTGCTGCGCCAACGACGGAACCAGACGAGTCCCGGGAAACAGCGTCTGCTGTAGCTGTCCAGTCTGCAGTTCCAGACAACGGTGCTGCAAATGTAGCTCCCGCGGTGCAGGGCAACCCGCAGGATCACTGCTCCAGCGAGCAGAGCCGCTTGAAGCCGCTTGTCTGTTGGGACGGTCTTTTCTCCTTGGCAAGTTTGTGGTATTTTGGTGGCACAGATCATTCCTGATGCGCCTATCACCATCGTGTACGCAGAGTCGCTTGGAAAACCGAATGCAAGGTATCAAGCCTGCTGATCAGAAAATGCAACCTATCCTGTGAAGCAGACGCCTCACCGCATCGTTCGCGCCTGCGTTCTCTCCTTATCCCTCTTAACCTTCGCCATCACAACCTCAAAACTGTCAACAAAAAACATCCGCAGTTTATCGTTCTGCCAGACGAGGACCCCGTTATCCTTCGCATACTGCACGTACTCCTTGTACATCATCTCACTCGGGAACTCCCTCATTAGATACCCCTGGGTCGTCTCCATGCGCTCGCGCTCGTACTCCCACAGGCGGATCTGATCCATGACTGTGGGCGGTAGGAACGGCTTCGTCTTCTGCATCTGCGGATGCGCATGCGTGTCGAGGTACTCGATGATCTGCGCGGATGTGATACCGTAGGAGATTGCGCGCCCGATGGAGCGCCGCGTTATTTTGCCTGTCACGAGGTTAGGGAAGCGCGTGCGCATATGCGTGAAGAGAGAGAGGATGGCGATTTGCAGAAGGCTGTTGGTGTAGGCGTAGAGGCGGTAGTTGGTCTCAATGATGATGAAGCCCTTTTGGGTAGACCCGCCGCCGGTGGCGGAGCCTGCGCCTTGGGAGAGGGCGCCTGCGTCGGAGGTGAGGGTTACGGCGAGACGGGTCGGGTAGAAGGTGGAGGCGGCTTTGTGCGAGCGGTAGATGATGCCGAATTCGGCGAGGTCTTCGAGCATTTGGAGCTGGGTCGCGGAGAGTGTGGCGGTAGAGTAGTCTTGCCCCAGCTCGAGGGAGCCGAGCATGAAGAGGAAGTTGAGGATGTCGGTCTCGGACATGCTTAGCTGGGGCGCGTTCCTCAGGTAGGCAACGAGCAAGCTCCAGACCTGCGCATTCGTGTCCCTAAGCACAAACGTGAAGCCCTCTCGCGTGATCATGCCATGGTGGAAAAAGCCTGCCATTTGCAGCAGATTCTTCGTCCCAGTGCCAATATCCTGTCCTCCTGCGTTTCTAAAACCCACCGTGCCTCCAACCAGGTAGAACAGGATGTTCTCCCACTGCCGCTGCGAGTAGCTATCCAGAAACTCGACGCTGACCCTCTTATCCTCGCTCTTGTGTGACGGCACGCCAAATGAGCGGTGCGACCCGCTCCCCTCCAGGGCCTGCCGCAGGCTCGAAGCAAAGCTGGGATACAGCTCGTACGAGAGCGTCCGCGCGTCGTCCTGTTTCTGAACCGTAATGTGCAGTTTCTCAAGAATGAACATGGCGCCTCGCTTCGTCTGCGTGGAGTCGGTGCGGAACCAAGCATCCAGGTCGGCGGCAGGGAACGGCGCGGGCATGTAGAGCAGAGCCATGACGATGGATTTTGCTGAAGCGCGTGAGCATTCCACTTCGCACGTCTGCCGAGCGAACTGGAATGGAGGGAAGGCAAAAAGACATACCCAGGTGCGGCAGCATGCAGCGGAAGATGGCTAGCACGGTGGAGGGCTGCTCGTAGAGTTTCCTGTGCGTCTGCACGGGCAACTGCTCGAGGTAGTCGAGCGCCTGGAAGGACGAGGCCGACATCGTGGGGGATGTGGGCGGGGGAGCGTAAGGACTACCGCGATATCATGATAGGGTCTTGTGGTAGGGATCGTTCTGGTCGAGCGGCTTTGGTTCGCGTGGAGAGCAGGAGCAGGTGAAAGAAACGTGCGAGGCCGCAAGGTAGGTACCGGTGCTTCATTGAGGCGTGCCAAGGGATTCCGCTCCACCCACCCGTCCCTTGCTCGACTGCCGAGCGGAGCGAGACATCGCTCCTACACGGCAAGATAACACAGCATAGGAAAGATGCCTGCCCTGAAGTTTGTGCGATCTGTATGCTTTACACAGAATGTATCAATTACAGCACATGACATCTAATCCATTGAGTAGGTGTGGGAGTCATTCCGAGCAGCATCCGGCCTGGAGCCGAGGTACACACAGATCTCTCCCAAGAAGCAAAGCTATGATACTGAGATCCTAATAGATTACTTGATGGCGTATGTTACTAGGAACACAAAGCATTGCAGCAACCATAAGTCTGACACACCACCCAGCTCAAAGTGACCTCCGCGGTCCCAGGCCGTGTGAAGTTCGAGCTCCCAATCGAGAAGCATCACACAGTCCGGCATCTCCCCATCTCTTTTATACACTCCTTGGGTCCTCTAACAGCCTTTAGAACCGTCTAAACATCCTTCATGGCGGCACCATCGCCAGCATGGTAGACCTCGGCGGCTCCTTGGCCGTAGCCTCGCGCGGCCTATTCGCAACTGGCGTTTCAACCGACTTGAACGTCACCTACCTCTCGTCCGGAGGCAAGATAGGAGATATCATCAGGGCGGATGTGTCTTGCGACAAGTGTGAGTTTGCACTCCGATTCCCAAGCCGATGACTCTAGCAAGCTCCTTTAAACGGTATATTGACACCATATAGTTGGGAAGACCATGGCATTCACGTCTATCCAGTTCAAGAATGAGAAAGACGAGGTGTTCGCACGTGGCAGTCACACGAAATTCATCGCACTCGCTTGGAAAGATCCAAACAACATCACCGAAGAATTGTCCCCCAAGGAGAAAAAGAATGAGTAGACCGGAGCACCAGGACAAAGGCCTGAGTACAGTGCATCACTCCAAGTTCGACCACAAGGAGGCCGAGAGTACCGAGGTTTTTGATATGTTACTCTAGCAAGAACAAGAACCCTTCATTAAGGATCAATAACTACGAAGCCCTGTCGATGCGTATATTGCTATGCTACATCCACGCAGCAAAACCTTGTCACAACACCCTAAATCAACTTGACCACGGTAGACAGCAATTGTAGTGCATAGTGAATACGCGACGCAGTCCGATAACCCATCGACATCCTTCACCCCGAACAACATCGCTTTCCACATGATACAGAGGCATTTCTCGTAAGTCCTTTCCATCATGTCATACGTTTCGTCACATCTTCCATCTTACATCGTAGAGGCTTCGTGTTCCATTCTAACCGGCGTTTTCATCCTAGGTGACTCTGTTCAGATGTCTCGGAGGCCTTGCGAAGTGTGATATCACGATCAGTCACGTCTTCTGCATTCCATCCCTTTCCTTTTAAAAGGTTGACAAAGCTACTCTTCCGCGGTGTCATTTTCCGTATGGCGCGACCTAACGGTCCTTGCTTTCCATCGTCAGGCTTAGCGTTCAGTGGCGGCACATCGGATCCAAGCAAGTTGTGGTCTTGACGGTATTTGTGTTCAAATTCCTAGCACCTGTGAGTATAGTCAGGCTTGAGTATTGCACGGTTGCTTACCCATAGACTGTCTGCTGCCTGATGAGAGAGGCACAGTTCCCGAAGCTGAAGGAAGATATGGCATGCTGCTATATTCTCTTGATGAACATTACAGTGGGCGAGCGGTCCGCTCATATGGTAGTCAGGGTAAAGCTCGTCTTGCATCGCCTCGGTGCGCCATTGGTCGTAACGCGATTGAAATCGACCGGCCCAGTACAACGCTGGCATGTAAATTTTCACCTGTGGAGAAAGACCAATGTCAGCGATGTCTAAGGCTTGCGGGGTCTTCGCAGACCACACGTTACTAGACTTGGCAGAGAACAGTAGTGATGCCGAGAATGATCGCCTAGGGGTTGGAATACGGATGCTAAGTTTTGACTTCTTTCCCGCCAAACGAGGTTTCTTGATCCAGGCTTCATCAAGATGATTGTTCTGCTGCACGTCGCTAGAGCCGATCATCGCCGGAAGTGCAGTAATCGAGCTGTTGCTGGAATGAAAACTAGTCTTTGAAGATTCTTTGTCTTCTATCGTTCTTTCCGAATATGTTGCTGGACTCTCGAATGGCTGTTTTGCTGAAACAAGCATAGGCATAGACGCGCTCTTGTATTTCTCGGGAATTGGAGGCACAGGCGGAACATCCTCTATACCCACAAAGTGGTGAAAAGTAGAGGAATGAGGGAGTCTCACCTCATTGTTCACCATAGCCTGAGAACGCGCCAGCACACCACCACCCGTCCGCTTCTTTGGCGCAGGAAACGTGCGCTTCCGAAGGTGTTTCTCGGTAGTCGCTCGGGGCAAGGCTGACCGTGTGGCAGCATGGCATGTCTTCGTCGAAGTAAGCGGACTGGCAGGCCCAAGCAGACGTGCCTTTGTGTAAGTATCTTCATCAAGAACAGGCCGCGAACCTCCGGTGTGAACAGGGCTTCGCTTCTTAGGCCCCGCTCGTTGGGCTGCAAACGGTGTCTGGGCCACGTTCTGCAGGTGCTTGCGCTTGCTGGATGTTGGCGGTGTGGCACAAGCTCGTTGTTTGCTACCAACCGACGTACTGGCAGGTCCGGTCGAACGCCTCTTCGATGTGATTGTAGGAGCCATCAGACCCTCTCGTCTCGCTGACTGTGGCGAGTGTTCCTGGATGTTGGACAATCGCTTGACATGACGTTGAGTGACTGGTGTCGAGTTCTCTTTCAGATTTGGGTTCTGAGAGCCAGGAATGCCGGACAGCCTATGCTGATTCGGCCTCCAGGGTGACATGAAGTTGTTGGGGCCGTGCGAGTGCGCTGTTTTCGCCAGATTTGGTGTCGTATAAGATCTTACCGGCGATGGCTTGGAAGGCGGTTGATTTCTTACCCCAGCAAAGGCATCCCTGGCAGCTGTTTGCCTCTCTTCATGAGTTGTAAGGCTCGAGTTCCGGTGTGTTGGTGCGGAAGAGTCAGGCGACGGGATCTTCGTGGGTGTGACACAAGTTGCCTCTTCGAGCGTGCAAGGAAGACTTGGCCTGCGCGTCGGATCGGTCTCAATTACTGGCGATGCGGATTCGTTTCGACTGGGACGTGGGATGAAGCTCATGGTGCGCGAGCGCGGGAGCTGCTTTAACATAGCATCTGCATTCAAGTCCCTTTGCGGGCTCACAGGTTTCTTTGGCGTCACCTTGGGTAGCGAGACGCCGTGAGAAGACGGGTCGCGGATTGGAGACAAGAGCCTCGTTAATTCGTGTGGGCGTGGGTGTGGGATATCGACGGAGCCGCTCAGGTCGTTTGAGGGAAGCAACGGGCGCACTGGTGTGATCTTGCGTTGTGAGAGTGATATGAGGGACAAGCCCTGGCTCAGCTTTCGGCGGAACTTGCTCGTATGGTTGCTCCCGTCACCGTTGAGCGGCCGAGTGGCCATCTCCTCTTTGCGGCCGACCATTCTCCGTCGTATGTCGCTGTTCGCGACCTGCACCGCTTCCCACCGCGAGCGGATCTCTTCGAACCTGTGACGATCTGGATAACTCAGCATGTTTCCGAACTGCAATGCGGGGATTAAGGATGGCACGTACTTGAAAGGGTGCACGAGGAGCTGCGAGTGTGAGATGAAGTTGCGAAAGTGGCGTGAAGAGGCAGTAGCGATACGTTTCGTCGTAAAAAAAAATGACGTCCGCTCTCTCACAAACAGGAAGGAACGAGGGAATGATCCAAACCTCACCCATTCAACCTCAGCGATAACGTACCCTCTCGGTGATTCACACGTCTAGGAATTAACAAAGAATACGAGAGAGGCAAGGAATTGAAGCGACATGAATGTAGTTGACGATCTATGAGATAGAGGGTATCTGAATTCACATACCATGCTTAAAACGCCACCCGAGCCATGCAAAGCCAAATGCCAACGTTCTACTCCGAATCACTGTCAATGACGAAACCAGCCCGCGTGTTCCTCGCAGGCCGCTGAACAGTGACGACTTCGTCTTCATCATCATCATCATCATCATCCGCATCAGCCATTGTTACATCGCCATCTGCAGACGCAGGAGGAGCAGATGTCGCCGGTAGTTCTGCTGCTCTGGCAAGTTGAGATGACAGAGGCGTATCAGTAGCCTCATCTTCGCTGTCATCCAAGTTGACCTGCCTCTCTTCTGACAGAGTTCTGCTGCTATGATTGTCCTCAGACCCATCAGCCGCATCTTCTTCATCGCTCTCATCTGAGTCAAATGGCCCAGCTCTCTGTTTCTGCTTCGGTGGGGTTTTCCGTCTCTTGCTATCCTTTACTGTAGCTTCATCTGCCTTTCTCTTTTTCGGTGCACTAGGCTCCGTATTGCCCAACACCAGTGATTTTGCAATTTTTGCTTTGGTTTGAACTCGAAGCGCTTCCTCTCTTGCAAAGAATGCCGCGTCCGCTTCTGGATCGTCCTCCTCGTCGGAGTCGTGGACGAACATTGTACTCTTAACTTTGAGCTGCTTCTCCATCTCTTTTTGGCGTCGAGCATTTGCCCTCTCTTCTTTCTCTTCATCATCAAGCTCAATAGGGGTGCGTGCCCTTCGACGGCGTTTGAGTACTTTCTTCCCGCTTCCATCAGCCTTTCTTGCAGTCGGCTCGTCCAGGGCATACTCTTCGCGATCTTCTCCGGAATCGTGATCGATGCCGTCTTCGTCATCGTCCCAATCCACGCGATGGGTGGAACGACGTGCTGCCGCGGCCTTGCCGCGAAGCATGTCCTCGGGGCCTTTGCCATCATCGTACGTTGGTGGATCGAACTCGTATTTGCGGATAAGGTCGATTGCTTGTTGTAGCTCTACAGATGTCAAATTAGATGGTATTACCCAGCTCGCATCAGGATCGTCGTTGGCGCCCAAGCGGGTGAAGCCCACGAGCGTCAACAGAAGACGAAGCTTGTTGTCTTTAAACATTGCCACGCGATGCTCCTCGCTGTCAGGCTTTATTACTGCAAACAATCAGCAAAAGAAAATGACGGAGTGGCAACCGGGCCTACATATAGATGGCGGCTTGGGAGCTTCTGCTTCGTCTTGGCCGATAGTAGCCTGTCCTTCTGGTTCTACTGCTGCTGTAAGTTCTTTCTGCGCTTCATGCATGTCTTCCCATGCTTTTCGCTCCTCAACGGCTGAGTTCAAGATGTCTCGAACCCAGTGCAACGCGTCCGATTTCTGTTGATTGACAAGCACACCCACAGCGACACCAATTTGTTCAGGCCTGTCCATACCAGGCTTGACTTCAAGCTCGGCTGGAGCGCGTGGTGTCCTTGTGGGCAGTTCTCGGTCGTATCCATGCTCCAGGAAGAATATGGTTTGTGGAATCTTGCTAAAGAGCATCTCCACAATGAGCTCGGGTCTGTCCTGTATCCGTTTCACAACGGTCCGGAAGAAGTGTCTCACAAACTCCTCCCACTCTTTGAACGATGGCGAGTCAGGATCCAAACCCTCTGGACCATTGATTATCTTGTTGAATAGCTGGAGTATATCCACGCGGTACAGCAATACGCCCAGCTCCATCTTGAAGGCAACTCTGTGAAAAAATCGGTGTATTCGTTTTAGTTGATCCAAAGCGAGTTCGTTGTAGTATTTCAAAAACGCAACGAACGTGTTGACGCTGCTTTGGTTGATGAACTTGGCCGCAAAGCGAACGAAGTCAAATTTACGCTCCGATACTGTTCGTTGTGCTTCTTCGAGGTCTTCTCTTTCTGAAACCTGACCCTCCGGTTCATCATTTTCTCCCTGAGCTTCGGCTTGCTTCTTACGAATCGTTCGAGCACGCCGTTTCGACCGGACTTGCATATCCACATTTTGCTTCGAATAGCGTTCCAGCATCCGCAAGAAGACGTGAGAAAGTTCCGTAACCGCGTCAAGATACCCGAAACCCTGGTCTTTATATGATCGCAGAGTGTGAACTATCCGATCATGCGTCGACTCTTCGTAGAAAATTCGATTTTGTATGTTCTCGGCGATCTCTTGGTCATCCTCTACTGCCGAGTCAGACATCTCCTGTACTGTGAGCAGAATTTGCGTGAAGCACTTCATGCCGGCGTTAAGATCCTGCCATATTTTATCATCTTCGCTCTTTTGCATGAATCGGTTCATTAGGATGAAAGTCTCTTGGTTCATCACCTCTGCCACCAAACCATAGCTTTCGTCTTCGGCAGTGAGCACCTGCTTGCTCTTCGCGTCAGCAGCCTTCTCCTTCATAGTGCGCCGGCGGGCACACTCCGCACGCAGGAACCACGATACAAGGTAGAAAAACTGCCGTGAATGGCGATCCTCTACTCGTTCGGTTTCTCGTTCGATTGCTTTCCTGAGATGGAGGAAAAGCGGGTTGAACGAAGAGTCGAGGAACTCTTCAACAAAGTTTTTAATGTACTTCTGAGCAGAAGAGCTCAGGGCAACAGGTAGGTCAAATTCCTCGCGCTCCTGATCACCATCCGTTTTGCGTCCTGGTCGCTTCGGTTTGTTCCACTTCTTTGTCATATCCATCTTCTGCATACTCTTCTGTGCTTTGCCGAGCACATCCTGTCCAGAGATCGTTGATACCTGCTCGTCGTCCCCACGCTTGAGCCAAATCATTGTGCCGAATCTGTTGTGCCGTGACGGAGCATGTCGCGCGTACCCAGCCAGCATTGACTTCTCTTTTTGAATCAAACTCTTGAGCTCATCGGTGTTTTTGCTCTTGAGCTTCTTTTCTTCCATGAACAACTTCTCCGCGTCAATGCCTTTGAGCAAGTAGAACAGGATCTCCAATACGATAACATCTTGTGAAACAAAGTCCTCTCCGATGCTCGAGGCCACGCTGAGAATGACCTGGAAGATGTCTTGTTGGTCAAAAGTATCAATCACAGCTGACCTAGATACCTCCGCCTCATCTATGTCCATTGGTACGCTTTTGGGGGGTGAAAGCATAACGACGTTTCGGATAAAGTATAAAGCGATGCGGATGATACCGTCGTCTCGGGGTGTTCGTTCGCGCAAGGGAACGGCCATGGAAGGGAGAGCGATGCGAACCGCGGTCTGGAGGATGTGTGTACGATCGTACTGCAGGATTGCACGTTTGTAGGCAATCTGCGCGAGTTGAATATATGGTCCATGGCGGTGGTGATTCACGGTCGCTTCAATGGGGTCGATCTCGAACGGCCAGGTTAAAGGTACAAGAAGTTCCACTGCCCCATGTCAGCTCTCGTCGCCATCAGGCTTCTCCACATTACATACATGTCGCAACAGCAAGCTTATGCTTCAACCGATCGTCCGTCGCCTTCGTGGATACCTTCGCAAGGATTTCCAGTAGGTCTCCCTTCACTAGGTTCGCCTCGGCCATGCATCGTGCCACATCGCGGCGGTTTAATTGACCGTCGGCGAACTTAAGCCACTTGCGTAGGTCCTTCAAACAGAGAAGGGCGTCGTCTCCGAAGGAGTATGTGCCATCGTCGCCAGTTCCACCGAGCTACTGTTCATTAGCAATAGAACTCATAACATGGCGAGGAACCGTGCTTACAGCAGTGATGAGACTGTATACATGAGCGCGGATCTCAGGATCCACCGGATCCTTCGCCCACTCATCCAGAGTCGTTTGTTGGGCCATTGTTGTGGTTGAGGTCGCAATCCCACGCTGCTCACATTGCGCGAACGCGTCGCTAACACGCGGTCGCGTAAAGTGCTTTGGTGGCGGCAGCCTAAGCCCACCTGGGACAGTTTCTCGCCATCCTGATTTGGACGGTGTGGGCAGAGGATCTCGACTTCACTTTAGCGTCGCCGAATCCTAACCTTGCCTTTATAAAAATGTTTTTAAAGAAAAACCAATAAAACACCTTTTTTTATTAATTTTAACTAGATTAACTTATTTTTAAAAGTTTTTTAGAATAATTAACGAAAAATATTTAAAAAGAATTACTATTTATTAGAAAATGACTTTGTATATCACTTGGAATTATTTGAACTTGAAAGACATTAATTTAGTAGCGTAAGGTCAGATTCGTTGATGTCAAGTATACTGTACGCATGACCTGCGCACTGATTCGTACGTCATGCCTCGGTCCTAACGAACGGCTTGCCTCGGCCTTCACGCTTCGCATTGAGCCCCAGCTTCACATGTTGTTTTCCCGACGCTTCTGATATTTTCGAATTCTGCCACAGATACCGTCATGTTTACAGCAACTTCCAGACGAGCAATTGGTTTCGCCGCGAAGAGGCAATGCCGTAGCTTCAGCTCTACGCCCGCTGTTGGCGCTGCAGCGGAAGTCAAGAAGCTTGGTGTGATCGGAGCTGGCCAGATGGTACGTAGAGAGACTGCGCTCAAAAACTCACTTTACTAAAATGGTGTAGGGGCTCGGTATCGCGCTTGTAGCAGCGCAAAGAGCTAACGTCCCGGTGCGATTGATTGACTCCTCGCAAGCCCCCATCGACAAAGGCTTGAAGTTCGCGGACAAGCTGCTCGAGAAGGACGTCGGCAAAGGAAGAATATCCCAAGAGGATGCTGCTGCAACTAGGGAGCGTCTGACGTCCAGTACAAAGCTAGAAGATCTCTCAGACGTTGATTTCGTGATCGAAGCTGTTCCCGTTCGTCCGCCAGTCTACATTATCCAGCTACAAGCTCACACTGCTCGCAGGAAATCATAGAGCTAAAGAACAAAATATTTGCCCAGCTGGCACAGATTTGCCCATCACACGCTATCCTAGCAACGAACACTTCCTCGATATCCATCACGAAGATCGCCGCTGCGACTACAAAAGACCCCACAGATCTGTCCGCCTCATCGCGCGTTATCAGCACCCATTTCATGAACCCCGTCCCGATCCAGAAAGGTGTGGAAATTATAACTGGACTTCAAACCTCTGAGGCCACGCTCGAAACCGCTCTCGAACTATGCAAGCGTATGGGGAAGATCCCTTCGACGAGTGCAGACTCGCCTGGCTTTCTCGCAAATCGCATCCTGATGCCATACATCAACGAGGCTATCATATGCTTGGAAACAGGCGTGGGGAAGAAGGAGGACATTGATAGCATCATGAAAAACGGCACCAACGTGCCGATGGGACCGCTGCAACTGGCTGACTTCATCGGCATCGACACTTGTCTCTCGATCATGCAGGTGCTGTACAACGACACCGGAGATTCAAAGTACAGGCCTGCAGTGCTGCTTAAGAAGATGGTGGATGCTGGATGGTTGGGCAAGAAGTCCGGCAAAGGCTTCTATGACTACTAAAGCAAACTAATTGATTGTTCAATCTTTTTAATTCTTTGGTCCTTTAAATTTCAATTTGCCAATACTCTTGCTCATGTCACAAAACAATTTGTTGGCCAGGTTGCTCGCCTAACGCGGTCTGCCTCTTGTACTCAGATACATATCAGCTGTCCATTGAGATCAAGCATTGGCGTGGTAGGCCAAGGACAACAGACATCCTTTCCAAATTGATCCGCACTTAAAGTACAAAGTCATACCGAAGTCAACTTCTTGAGAACATACATTACCATTCAAGTGTGGACGCCGCATTGCTCCTCCTGGGGTAACACAGTGTACTGGAGTTTATAAGTACTGCAATGGTGAAGTGAATGACATGGTGCCTCGGCTCTTTCCGCAACATTGGTTAGAGTAGCTTGGTGTACATCCCATCGGCTGCAGTCTGCCTTCGGTATCATGCACGTTGCGATTGATGGTTACAGGTTCGACTTTGTCCGGGAAAGCTGCGTCATGGACACCACGGGATGGCCGGCAACGGCACCGTCGAAATAGCGGGGCTCGAGCTTGAGCTCCCACCAGTTGAGACAAAAGTAACCCAACTCCGCCACGGCACCAGGCAACTTTAAGCCCTGTCTCACACGACCGCCGCACACCTGGCCTCTTGACTTCTCTTCTATTATCTATATACAGTTGTCGTTAGTATTCGGACTTCGTAAAGATGTTTGGCTTCATTGCCGACGGGTTAACGTGAGTGTACCCCGCCCCCGCCATGAGAGTATGCGAACCTCAGCTACGAATATATCCGTAAAACCACTATAGCTTCCAAGAGCTTTGATGTTGTATCCCTGGTTCTTCTACATAGGCTAACGAACCCCAGCGTCGCTATCACCGTCCTTCTTCCGATCTTCGCTTCCTACAAAGCCCTCCACACCTCCGATCCAGCCCAGATCGCACCGTGGCTCATCTATTTCATTACCCTCCTCCTCTTCCATACGATTGAGAACACTTTCGACTTCATCCTAGCATGGGTCCCCTTCTATTCTTGGATCCGCTTCTTCGCGCATCTCTACCTTATCCTGCCGGGTTCACAAGGCGCAACCTTCCTCTACCAAGAGTACATCGAGCCGTTCCTGTACCACCACGAGCGCGAAATCGATGACTTCATAACCGAGACACACGACAAGTCAAAGAAGGCAGGGCTCGCATACCTCCAGCAGGCCATCGAATGGGCCAAGGTCAACGTGCTGGGCTTCGCGCCGCAGGAGCGTGCTCCCTCCCCCACCCCGGGTCAAAGCTACGCACAGAACCTCATGTCAAGGTTTAACATGCCTTCCGCGCGTGGAAGCGATAACCTATACGGCTTGGTCAACCAAGCGCTCAGCGGCGCGAGCGCGCTCTACGCGGGAAACAGGGATGCTCAAGCTGCAGAGCTCAGCCGAAGCGCAAACATCATTCCCGATAACATCCGGAATAACGACGACCGACTCAACTACGTTTCCTCGCAGCGAGAGCGCCTGATGACGCTTCTCCAAGCATTCGACCACGAAGCCGATAACGTACGCGCTCAGCGGGAGGGCGGAAGCAGGTACTACGAGGGAATCGGCGGGCTGTCAAAGAGCAGGAGTGAGGCCGAATTCGATAGGATCGAGGTAGACGAGGCGAGTTCTGGCTCTGGTTCAGAGCGCCCGCCGTATCCCACCACTCCGCCAGCATTTGATCGGAGGGCCAGCAACGGGTGGATGCCGTGGAATTGGCAGCGTGGACCACCGCCGCAGCTACCGCGGGAAGATGAACCGCTTGCCTATGGCAGGCAGCCTGGATCGCGACGTGATCAAGGTCATTCTACGGGCTACGACGCTAGTGACCGATAGTGGTGCATGCTGTGGAATCCCATTCTCGTTGTTAATCTAGATTTATGGCGTTAATATTACTACGTTCGATTTGGAGTTAGATAAAATGCGCAAAAATGTTTTCCAAACACCTTGACTTGGCTTGGCTGGGAATGGGGCACAATGAATATCAGGTATTGCAACGGTTTGGACCAAGTACAATTACCTTCTCCATGAAAGTCGAGGCACTAATGTGATCTTCACGATATGTACAGATATACATCCACATCCATGTCTATGCTCCGAGTTTTCAGCTCGTTCCTTCATCTTGTCCGTCCCGTATTCTACAATATCCTACATTGTCCGATCAGATACACTTAACCAGCATTGTTACTAACGATTTTTCAAGTCTCGCGTCAACCCAGTGAGTCCATGTGCACAAGCCAAACCATCTACTACGTCGCCTTGAACGGGTAGCGAACAGCATCGTCTTTGCGGATCACAACCTTCTTCTTTTTCTTGTTCACCACATGCTCCACCCAGATCTCCTTAGTGTAATCCTTGGTAAACGTGCGGATGAAGCGCGGGTCCCATAGCTCAGAGGCAATACCGACATCCTTGCAGCAGCGCATCAAGGCATTGGACTTGCAGCCCTCGGTGGCGGTGGGTATGCCGTCTGGGTCGAAATATTGCTGCTCGCCGCGCGCGATGGCAACAAGCCTGCCAAAAATTAGTGGAACTGCGTCTGCCTGATTATGCGCAGATAGCTCACCTTCCCTGGACAATCAAGCCGTATTCCCTCGTGACAATCTTCCCTGTCACAATGCTCTCGCCCCTGGGTGCGAGCCCCCATCCTCCAGGTCCGAATGCCTTGTTCAATATCCGCCTGTACTTGATCTCGGGCAAGTATATTATACCATCCGGCTTGACTTCTACATCGTCCAGCGCGATCGGCGCAAGGAGGACCTCATTCTGCTCGGGCGAAAAGGAAACGCTACCCAGACCGTGGTACGAGCGTGTCCAGTCAATTGCTGGGACGCCTTCAATCTCGGCGGGCTGATCAGACAGACCGTCAGTCAGGGAGCGTTGCCCAGTCGCGGCCTCGGTTGCTGAAGCATTGCGTGCAGTCGGGACAGGAGGCTCTTTCGCGGGGAAGCTGGGTCTGACTGTGCGCTGGGTCGAGGAGTACGACGATGTGGTAGTCGATGCTGGATTGGCCGCCGTTGTAGAAGACGCAGGTTTCGCTGCTGTGCTCGTCGAGGCTGTTGAGGCGCGTGGTGTGCTGTTCACGAATGCGGCGGAGGCCGGGGACGAGGAGAAGGCGCGGTGGGTGGCCCGGTATGCAGAAAGAGTGCTTCTCGAGCAGGAAGATGTGAGTAGAGACGAAACTCCCCTGCGTGCTGCCATTATGAGATTTGACGCGGTGCTGTCGTTCCTGGATGGCGATGGGTTGCTGAGACGCGAAGTCACGGTCCTGCTGCCATTTTCGCTGGCCAATCAGGGCGAAGCCGCTTCCCAACTCAAGATGCTTGCAGCGAAATCGACTTTCTATATCCATCTTCCAAGGTCCTCTCCATCAGGTGATAATTCACTTACCTTAGCTTGACAGAGCTGTGAATACCTAGCGACAGGTAGCCGCCTCTCGTATCGACCATCGATGCGTCTGTGAGGATAAGAAAACCTATAGGTACCAACAAGCGCTTAGCACAGCATCAGCAGTGCACCTCGCTCACACCACCAATACCAATGCCTCGGGCAGGAAAGAGCCACCTGCAACAGTACACGTATAGAAGCGATTGTGAAGAAGGCTAACGGTACGAGATGTCATTCTAGCATCTCGGTCGACATCTTGTTTCTCTCACTTGCATCTCGGGGTAATTGACTTATGCAGGGATTTCGTTCTAATAGCATCGCCACAACAGCAGGAGTTCATGTCGAGGTAACACTGTTATAGAGCAGCATCAAATATTCATGTATCATATTTCTTGTTCTAATTACATTGTGGCGCGTGGAACGGAATCGATGTTCGCAGTTGCTGACATTGGCCGAGCGATTCTGACAGTGGTTTTCTCGCCTGATGCACCAACAATGAAGGCCTCGGCAACGAATCATGATTTCTAGCAACTACTACCCACGATTTCGTTGGCTGGACTCAACCCGGACCCCGGGAACTCGATGATGTACGCCAACAGAGGGTTTGACGCTACTACCCTCGTGAGCACAGCCTAACAATCCTAGAGGCAACATCGAACAGCAACAGCCGATTATACCGTATATAACAACAGAGGACTCTTATAGCCACTGCACTGACCGACTGAAGGACTACTATTCTCAGCAGAATACACTTCTACGGCCACGGCGAGCACTGGCCTAGTCGGCCACCTGGCCAGTGTTGCAGCAGCAAAGGGCGATTCATTCCGAGGGGTATATACCGCGTATATTTCCATCCTCTTTCCAAATACCCTGGCCCTAAGCTCTATGCTTTCACGACAATTCCGCAGATCATTGGTACATGGAAAGTAGAGCCACACAAACGCATTGAAGCTATCCACGCGAAGTACGGCAGTGTGCTAAGAACTGACCCAGATTAAAATTAGTTTCATCGACTCTGAAACAGGGAAATTCGTCCACGGCGACGGCGAAACAAAGGCTCAAGGCCTTTCCACGTTGGCCCTCGTGACTGCTTTGGCAAGAAGTAAGTATTGTTTGTCTACTAAAGTGATTGAATTGGAATGCTAACAACTGCACAGCTTGGCATGGCATGAGATGCGTCACATTGCTGCGAAGGTTCACCATCAATTTGACTTTGAGCTTAGCCTCCGAAAGCGACAGCTAGACCGACCAGAAGATCTTCATTCTTAACCAAAAGGAGCCGCTCCACATGAAGCTCAAGGCCGTCTACTAGTTCACCTATTCATCTGGTTCCGAACGCTGCAGTACTAGGTCGAACCATCTATTACTGCGCTTCCCCTTGTGGGGTAGCACATAGTATTCAAAATATGTCAGGCGTCATGAAGTAACTCGGAGCAATCAAGTGCATCAGCTACCTAACCTCTCAGCAAAGCCCGACGAGAGCATAAGAGCTCGCACCTTCTCATTTCGAAACTTTTGTAAATTGTTACATTCACGAATTATAGTACAGTAGTGCAACAGTTACAATACAAGGGCCTTGCTCCGGTCCAAGGGATCAACTCTTTCAGACATCTTTGGCCGCAGTTCGCTTGTCGTTACCATGCTTCTTCCAACATGCTCGGAAAACTTCCATCTGCAAGGCGCAAGTTAGTCCTCGGCGATCAAACATGATTACCCCAACATGCCGGTACTCGGGTCAGAGCGTATTGGTAGGGATGGAGCTCTTGTCGGGATCGGTTGAAGGCCTCGGGTCAGCGCTCAATTGGGACTAACCTCTTTCTTGCACAAGCGCCAATCTTTCTTCTCGTAGTAGCAGTCGGTCAATCTCATGTTTTCGTCTGCATTGCTACATCAGTATTCCCGCATTGTCCGACTACGATACTGAAGGTCGGCGTACCTGCGCATCCCGTGCTGAATATCCGCTTGTCCCTTCGCGTGGTCGTTAGCTAGGTAAGCTTTCGCCATCCACTCACGTCCCCGCTCGCCAACGAAAACAGCAATTGGCCGTACGCACCAGTCATCCGGCTCATCATCGTCCTGCATCTTGGACGAGGCGTCGGCTCGTGCTGCGTCATTAGACATTGCTTCGGCTTGTTGTCTCTTGTGGGTGTCAGGATTTCCGGAGTGGAGTGAGCAGTGCACGGGTGAGGTCGTCACTCGGCGGAGAAACACGGCGCCGAGGCGCGGTCACATCAACCATGGCGGCCAAGATGAATGTAATGGTCTATTCGGGTATTTATCGCTTGCAGCTGGGTTTCGTGGTTGTATATGCTGATTTGTGGAAGGCGCTGGGACAACTACGGAATCGGTCCGGCATTGCCTATTCACACTGCGCCGGTTGCTATCGCCTGGCTATGCGGTCATTCCCGTGACTGGGGATGTCCTCATCAAAGAACCATGGATGGCATCGTGCGCACTTCTCGTTTTCCCCGGCGGTGCTGATCTGGGCTACTGTCGCACGCTCAATGGCGAAGGGAACCGCCGTATTCGTCGTTACGTCAACAATGGAGGTTCGTATCTAGGCTTCTGTGCTGGAGGATACTATGGCTCTGCCAAATGCGAGTTTGAACCCAAAAACCCTAATTTGGCCGTTGTTGGTACAAGAGAGCTTGAGTTCTTTCCGGGAGTGTGTCGAGGACTAGCATTTCCAGGATTTGTATATCATTCTGAAGCTGGCGCGAGGGCTGCAGATCTGAAGATTCACAAGAATGCTTTCAGCAGAACCTTGAAGGAAGATTTGCCAGACAGCTTCAAGAGTTACTACAATGGTGGCGGTGTTTTTGTTGACGCGAAGACGTTCGAGAGCCGTGGCGTCGAAGTTCTGGCGAGCTACACTGAGGACTTGCATGTCGATCCTGGTGAAGGCAAAGCTGCGGTTGTGTACCGTAAACTTGGCCAGGGTCACGTCATTCTCACTGGACCGCATCCCGAGTAAGATTCTCCCTAAAACCCTTCAACTATCCTGCTGACCACGGTCCAGATTCGCTCCTGCTAATCTCATGAAACCCACTGGTGATCCGGAATATTCTCAGACAATTGATGCAATTGCCGCCACGGATTCTACTCGGGTAGCTTTCATGAGGCTCCTTCTTTCGAAGTTCTCCCTCAATGTCAACGAAGAAGAACAAGCGGTACCGCCCCTTTCCCGCCTGCACCTCTCGTCTCATAAGCCGACAGGTGTCGCTGACCTCGTTGCTTCGTGGTCAGAAAGCTTCACTATAGTCGATGGCGAAGACTACATCGTGGATGTAAACGATGTTTTCCATGTCAGGAAGAATGATGGGACTTGGAGCGTTCGCGGCTTAACCAGAGCTGTTTCCGACGTTGCTCTTGACATTCTACCGAAAGCTCTTACGGGCCAGAACGATAAGAAGACGCCAGATAGCGGAAAGCAGAGCGAGCAGAGTTCCGATGACCAGAAGAAGCCCAAGACGAAAGAAGAGCAGATCCGCGAGCGCGTGGCATATACGTCATCGGCTTCACCAGACCGAGATATTGACTACGATAGAATCATCAAGAGAGTCGTCTATTATGAAAATGAATTTCCTTCTAAGCAAGAAACTCCGTTCTTTGACCACGAGTCGTATTACGCAAATCTTGCGCATCACCACCAGAAAGCACAAAATCACGGCCCTACCTTTGGCACCAATATACTCTACGGCGAAGTCACCACTTCTACCAACACGATCCTCGAGAAGAATCCGTCTTTGCTGCGGAGCCTCCCCACAGGCTCTACGGCGACTGCCAGGACACAAGTTGCAGGCCGTGGTCGTGGCTCAAATGTCTGGATCGCACCTCCCGGTGCGCTCATGTTTTCCACCGTCATCCACCACAGCTTCTCGCTGACACAAAGCGCACCCGTCATCTTTGTGCAATACATCGCCGCGCTAGCTGTCGCTCAAGGCATAAAGACCTACGCACCAGGCTACGAGAAAGTGTCAGTCAAGCTGAAATGGCCCAACGACATCTACGCTCAGATCCCCGGCTCCCCTACCAATCCTTTGGTCAAGATCGTTGGCATTCTAGTCAACTCAAGCTACTCCGGTAGTGACTATTCGCTCACCGTTGGAGTCGGCCTCAATTTGGATAACCCTCTGCCCACCATCTCACTTAACAGCCTCCTCAGCGCTCTCGGTCTTAAGGCTATGACGAACGAGAAGCTTCTTGCCAGTATTCTCGCCTCCTTCGAGTCGCTCTATAGGACTTTTTGCAGGTCGGGATGGAGCAGACAGCTGGAAGAGCTGTACTACGAGAACTGGTTACACAGTGAACAGGTTGTTCAATTGGACACACACGGCGGGATGAAAGCGCGCGTCAAAGGTATAACAAGGGATTGGGGTCTTCTTCTTGCGGAAGAATTGGGTGATGGGGAGAGGCCGACGGGTAGGATGGTGAGCTTGCAGAGTAACAGCAACAGGTTCGACTTCTTCAAAGGTTTGATTTCGCGAAAAGTTTGAGTTGGCTTTTTGTGGAGTTTGTGGACGTGTACTGTAGGTGAATGGTGGAAGTAAGTGTAGCTCGTACTGAGTACGATTCCGATGTAAGCCACCAAAAGCATATGTACGCTCACAATAACTGCAAAACAAGTTGAGTACTGTGTGTTGCCCCAGGAGGAGTTATGCAGTAGTGAAAGTGGTTGCCGAGGTGCTGCTATTATTCAATAGCTTGATGACGGTGATCCGCTTTTCTGGTGGTTTGGACGGACAGCCAATACTGCGCAGAAAGCATGCCATTCACTTAAGTCCACCATAGTAGATTCACAATGGAGTAGTCGCCTGTACACATCGGAATCCTCTTACATTGTCCTACACAGCACAATGGACGCTCTCGCAGCTTTTCTGGCATATAGATTGATACTCTGTACCTCTCTCGCTCCTGCTTTCTCTTCCCTTAGGTCACATTCTTGCTTCCGACAAAGTCTCTTCATTCCACATACTTACTTTCCTTGTCTTGCGCTGGACGCTTGCTCTCCATACTTCCAATACCACTTCACCCAACACCACACATCAACCTCTCTTCATCACCATGTCTTCCGAAACCGAAGGCAAACCCACCTCGCTCCTCTCCCCCAGCTTAGACTCCGGCTTCTCATCCGCCTTAACCCTCAACTCCACTCCGCCTCCAGACACTAAAGGAGACCCCATCGCCTTCCTCTCCAACTCAGAAAACGAGTCGCCCTCAGCACCCGTCTGGCCCTTGAACAGCGCAAAGCGCCCCATCACCCTCTCCGACTCAGACGACGAACCGCCCAAGAAGAAGCGCACCCTCTTGCCGCCGCACCCAGGCCTCAACCTCGTCCTAGCCATCCCAGCTACCACCCAGCACCCTCCACCTCAGCTCAATGAGCACCACCCAGCCCCCGCTGCCGCCGCTACAGAAGGCAACTTCACAGCGCCCACAATCGCCAAGTCCAAGCGTGTATTAGCCCTCCTACGCGCCTACCCCTCGTTTATCGTCGCGCCTGCCTCTGCCTCTGCCCCTGACCCGCTATCCACCGACGAGCAGGTAGAGCACGAGAAGCGGCTGGTCCGCAACCGTGCGGCGACTGAAGGCGGCGCGTACCTCGCCTGGCGCTCGTTTGCAGAGGAGTCACGTGGCACGCGCGAGTGCATGGTGCAATCTGGGCTGGATGAGGACGATGTGGAGGACGAGCTGAGGGGTGAGGAGAATGGGCTTCCGGCTTGGAAGCGGTTGGTTACTGGTGAGTGGGCTTTGCGAGGTGAGGTGCCGATGGAGAGGAGGACGGCTAGTCTTGGTAGGGAACTGAGTGTGTTTGGAGAGGGGCAGAGTGAGGGTGAGAGTGAGGGTGAGAGTGAGGGTGAGAGTGAGGGTGAGAGTGAGGGTGAGAGTGAGGGTGAGAGTGAGGGTGAGAGTGAGGGTGAGAGTGAGGGTGAGAGTGAGGGTGAGAGTGAGTATAAGTATAAGAGTGAGAGTGGGAGTGAGAGTGAGTAAGAGTAAGAGTGAGAGTAAGATGGAAGTGGCTGTTAGTAGAGGATGATGGCAACGACAACGGGGAAGTGGTTGTGGAAGAGAAGAGCGAGGAGAAGGTGGTAGCTATCAACGACGGAGTTCGATGAGGTGGTGATCTTCAAGGTGGATGGGAGCGATAAGGGATAAGAAGGAGCGGAGCACCAGCGTGGTGGTGGTCTGAGGTCTTAGGTATGTAAGCTTCTCTTATAGCTGAGCTGGTCTCGCCTTGAATATATATCCGCTAATGTATCCTCACCTACTCTTCTCTTTCATGTCTTCTACAGCTTCGCGAGGCCGATCTCGGAACGCGATCAAATCATGTACCGGTACCCCTTCTGCATCTTCCTGGCCTTGCTGATGTCTACGCCCTCCATCTCAGCCGTCTTCTCCAACTTGCGTCGGTCTGCCTCGCTCAGCTCTCGGTCTTCCTTCTCCATCTGCTCCAGCTGTCGGTTCTGCATTTGCAGATAGAGTCTCAAGCCTATAAAACACGCAAGCGCGAGGAACTCAAGACCGATGCACACGCCCAACGCAGGCCGATAGTGCGGCGCAGAGGACGGGGTATAAGTAAAGGGAGTCCATATAGATGCGCTGTTTCCAATACTGTTGATGAATGCGAGCGCAGCAGCACGCTTGGCCGGTGGTCGTGGGATTGCATTCGATATCCAGGCGTAGATCGTACCGTTCTGGGCGAAGACGAAGTTCATCAGGAAGAAGGAGAAGTAGCGAGGCCCGAAACTATCTGTGGTCATGAAGACCACGAAGCCGATAGTGCTCACGAAGACAGGGTATGTCAAGAACCAGAAACGGTTGCCGTAGTAGTCGCTCGCATAGCAGTGCGCAAACGAGTAGAACACCATGAAGACGTACGGTGGCGCGACCAGCAATAGCGAAATCGTCTCGCTGTAACCGAGTGTCTTGGTAAGGGTGGGGAAGAAGTTCTGGAAACCAGCAGCACCCGTAACGCCCATGTATGCAATTGCGAGCAGGTAGGTCTTCGGGTCCTGGAAAGCGAGCTTCATGCCTCGGATCTGCGACATGCCGCCCGCTTCGTCGACGTCTGCTTCTGCGGCATCGATAGCGAGACGTCGGTTTGCGACACGTTTTTCTTCGGATGAGAGGGCTCTCCAGGTGTCGGGGAAGTCGGGTAGGGTGAGGACTACCATGATGCCGACTACGACGGTAATCGTTCCCTCGATGATATACAGCCACTGCCACGCGTCCATTCCCCTCTCGCCAGCCAAGCCATTCAAAATACCAGCAGCGATGAGATTGCCGAAGGCGCCCGACACGAGAGATCCGGAGTAGAATATGGCGTTACGCTTGGCAAGCTCGTCCCTGAGGTGGAGCAAGGGTCAGCAAGCAGGCCGTCAGGAGTGACGATATTGTAGACCTACTTCGTGTACCACTTTGACAGGTAGAACAGAACACCTGCGAAGAATGGGGCTTCGACCAACCCGAGAATGAATCGGCAAGCCACGATCCCACCATAGTTCCGCACTTGCGAGGTGCAGGCACTGACTAGACCCCATGCGATGGTAAAGAAGCCAAGATACCAAGAAGGCCTACCAACGTAGTTGAGTGCCAAGTTGGACGGTACCTAGACATGTGAGTTCATTCAGCATAGCTCTTGTGTACCTAGACATATTCGAATTGTGGTAGCTTTGTGTCCGGGCGTAACGTACCTGCATCAAGATGTATCCAACGAAGAGGATCGAGAGGCCGGTTTGATACTGATCGCCCACGAGATGTAAATCTTCCACCAGACCCTGGAGTTTGGCAGCGGCGTAGTTGTTCCTGCAGTAATCGGTCAGCGTTATGCAAGTGAACAGCCGCAACCTTGACGTACCGGTCGATATAGTTCATGAGATAAACCAGGATGATCAGAGGCATGATCCGAAGATCGATCTTGCGCACCAGCTTCTTCGCAATCCTCTTCTCCTCGTCGGTCATTTGGTCATGGTGAGAGTCGGCATCTTCTTGGTGCATGGCCTCCGCCTTCTCCACCCTATCGACGATATCGCTATCCCTTAGTGCGTGTTCTGCCATGACGAAGTAATGCTGGGGAAACGATGCGGGGGGAGCTGGATGGTTTATAGAAGAAGCTTTGGGACAAGAGCGGGCAAAGCCCGCTAGGCAGTGATAAGCGCGTCGAAGCTCATCAACTTGCCAAGTGAGGGTGAAGGATCACCGGTCACGGCGTCCCCAAGACCCACCACCCGGGCTCGCAAGTCGTGCAACGGACACAACCGTCGGATAAAGAAACAGCAGTGCCACGTGCACCTGGCTATTGGTAGCGCGAATGGGGTAATGCGAACCAATGGGGGAGGTCCGGTGGCTTCTCCTCATCCCAGTCGTCATGATCTGCATGCATTTTGCCGGTAGTCTTAACTAGCAGGTCGACGCAACGCGTCCG
This sequence comes from Paraphaeosphaeria minitans, assembly GCA_015832175.1. NCBI lineage: Eukaryota > Fungi > Ascomycota > Dothideomycetes > Pleosporales > Didymosphaeriaceae > Paraphaeosphaeria > Paraphaeosphaeria minitans. The sequence continues at coordinate 3,829,099 of WJXW01000002.1, forward strand.
ATGCAGGGTGGGTGATACATGATATACGTACGGCCTTGAATACAGAAAGAGGGCGTGCGTGCAGGCGGGAAGTATATGGTATTAGACAAGAGATAGCTAACTCCAGCAAATACAGTGATATCGTTACACATCGCCAATCCAAGACAACAGCTTCAAATCCTTCCATCAACACAATATGTTTCGCGGGGAATCTTAATACAATCAAACAGACAGAGCAAACAGAGCGACCTTTTTCTCAAGCCCCGCTCGGTCGTCGTGGGTCGTACGCCGAGTATTGTGGAGGTTGCGTGTATTGTTGTTGCATGCGCGCGAAATCCTGTGGATTGTACCGATACTCGTGTTGCTCTTTACCCGGCCATGGTACTTCTTGGAACCTCCTCCGCTCTTCGTGTTCTTCGTGCGTTTCGTCCATGGTCGGAAGCTCGGCCGAATATTCTTTGCTGTGCTCTAGTCCGGGCGAGCGCATACCGCCGCTCGAGTTGTAAGAGCTCGGCCTTGTACTGGCGCTTTGGTAGGACCATCGGCTATCTGGAGCATTTTGCTCGTTGCTAGATAATTCCGATGCAGTCGAATAGCGCTTATCTTGTGGGTTCAGATGGTTTGGCGATGGTTGCGGATGGTAAAAGTCGCCCGGTAACTCCATCACAGCGTCCTGCTCCTGTGTTTGTTTTCGCGGGTGGTACATTTGCGTTGCCGGAAGGGCGGGTGATCGCATAGGTGAGTTGGGCAACTTATATGGTTGTTGGTTTGGCGGGTGCGGTGATGCAGCGTGTTTAGCAACGCTTGAGCGGTCTGCCGGATTGATGGTCTTGAGCTTTCCGTTCTCCATCATGGCCGATAGTGCTCCAGAGTCCAACAGTTCAGCTTTCTTTAGCATCCTGTCCACCAGCACCTTCGAAGCGGCCTTCATCTCCTTCTTCACGAAACTGATCATGGTCATGTTGCATTTGATCTCGATATCCTCGCGCAGATACAAGCCCTCCTGCGGTGCCCCGATACCCAGCTCCTGAGTCTCAGGCGGTTCGCCGGGTTGAGTACCACATATTTGCCATTTGTTCCGCATGTCTACATTGGCAGGCGCATAGGTATGTGTCTGCAAACCCCATGGCATGTCGTGGAAGCACCCCTTGAACTTGATAACGCCAGAGCCAAGCTTGCCGATACCTGGGACATACTGTATGCGCTGCGTGATCTCGTACCACGTCGCATAGAATTCGTCGGCGGGCGCATCACGGGGCGCTTTGACGGCTTCGAAGCTCAACACGAGCGGGTTCAATTCGATTATCTCTCCATGGCTGTGTAGGATGTCTATCGCGAGCTGTCGGGGAATAAAGCTGGGAATCGGCGTGATGTTGATGTAAGTGCTTTTCTTCCTGGTGAGGCCCATGGTGACAGAGGTTGCTGGGGTCAAGAAGGCAAAGAAGTGCGCAGGGACAGGTAGAGATGGAGAAGGGGTACAATAAGCTGCTGACGGCCCTCCTCAGCTCACAGTTGCTTCGGATTCGTTAGCTGGGTACCGCCCAGTAGATCGACAGCTTGGCTCTATGAGAGACCGCGTCATGCACGTGGCGTAGGCGATGATGTCAGCCGTATGGAGGACTGGAAACAAAAGTACCCGAAACGCTGTTGAACGGTGTGCGAGGTCCAGGCCAGCGGGCATAGGATGATTTCGCTATGTCGATGTTGATTCTTTCACCTGCAATAACGCGGGGTGGCGGGTTCGTGATAAGAATGCTAGAAGCCCCTCCTTGCGGGCCTAATTTTAGCTTGCTATGTCAGCCCGAGCAAATGAAAGAAAGAAGCTCGTAATGGCGCGAGGGCGATTTCGACAACCCGTGCATCGACAGCTAGGTAGTCTAGATGGTTGGGAGGTAGTGTCTCTGTCAGCGGGATTCATCGTCTCTTATCTTCCACCTTCTCACCCAGGGGCGGCGAGGAGACTCGGATACCCCAGAGCCGTTCACGCCAAGCTCAGCCTCGAGCCCACATTGTTGGGGCTGCGCGCCTGTACGAAGGCTGTGCTGCGGCTTGCATGCGACCACCTTTTTGACCGCTCCATTGCGACAGCACCTTCACGGGTTTGCTAATGTCGCGTGAGTACTGAGGCGCCCGGCCTGGCAGTGTTGGCCGTCAGCTGGTTGGCGCATCATCCAGGCGGCTGCATTTGCGGTGTGAGGGTAGCGGTCCGAAGCTCATGGATGGGTTACGACGGCATCGCCCCGCCCTCCAAAGCCCGTCTGTGATGGTCACGTGATCTATTCTTGTCACGTGACTATGTGCGCGGGCAGTCTAGTGAATTACATAAGGTCGGTAATGGAAGCGCTTATCCTGTATTGTATTACTGTATGTATTTGCCCGAGAGCTGAACTTCTAGCCAAATTCGGCCGGCGGAGAGAGGTGGCAGTACTCCTTGTTAAGTTTAGACCCCAAGATCTACCTAGCTGTTGAAAAGGTACAGATTCAATAAAACTAAATTCTATTTCGCACTTTGCCCGCCTAGACTAGCTAGAAGTTCAGCTACCATGGGTGTCTGTTGATTCTTTATTCGCGCTTTGCTTTCACGGGATAGATAGCTAGGTGTAAACGCGCTCGCTGGAGAATCCACAGTCTTTATCATATCCCCATTCACAATGAACTTCGAGCTGAACATTTTGCGTACATTCATGATGTTTAGTATTTCTGGATCTCACGAAGCAGCCCGTCCCAGAGCCTGGCGACCTATATCTGTCCACGTCGATGCTATGGGGCGGGATTCGGAGGCACATAATAAGCAATCGAAAACAGGCTGTGTGGAAACCACTTCCACTGTCAAACACCGTCAGATAGCACACCGAGAAACTCACGCCAAACCAGACATGTAGTACCATATTGAAACACACCTTTCGCACTGCTCAGCACAGTCTTCCGACGAGATACTGCATGTCTTCCCGGGGTGCGACTTTTAAAGCCTACCATCCATCATTACCTACCGCAAGTGTCTATGTCCTCACCACCCACCTTCTCTCCCAACCTCTTCCCACCGATGCATCCAACACCAACAACCGAGGAGGCCCCCAGTGCGGCCTTTGCTACCTACGTCCGCCTTCTCAAACCTCCTCAACTCACTCACATCTCGCTAGACTACCGCAAAATCTCAGATAAAACCCCTATGCTAGGCTCAAATAGGCAGTTTGGTCCTCCAATCAGGTGTTGCAGAGCGGGGCCAGAAAACCCACAGTGGCAGACCTTAGCATAAAAAACGCTCAGATCAACTATAGGGGGGTATGTCCTACCCCACCTTAATAGTGCGGTAGACAATCTACACCACTACTATAGTACATACTATGCCTAGAGGAAGATTTTAAACAGTTACGCGTATATCTATTAGTTACCTATATACTAAGGTGTACGTTTGGCTAACGTTAAATATCTCAGTATTGTTAAAGTCGTCAGTAACGTCTGTAGAGCGTTAGAGAAGCCTACACAAATAGATAAGCACTACATACAGACAACTTATACTCGTACTATGATTACTGTACTATAGGTAGGTAGGTGGGTAGGTGGGTAGGTAGGCATAAGGTTGCCTCCCGCGCAACTGACGTTCAGATCAAATAATTTTCTGGCCCCACACAGCCCCGCTCTGCAACATCTGATTGGAGTACCAAACTGCCTATTTGAGCCTAGCATAGGGGTTTTATCTGAGATTTTGCGGTAGGTAGGTAGACTACCCGTCTTCGCACACGCTCACACCCACGTCGGCGCTACTGCCACGGCCCCTCACCTTGGTGCTGTCGGCCTGACGTTGCGCACGGTACGCTACGTGCGCGGACTGTGAACGGGAGGAGTGGGCGCTTGGTACGCTACCGGGCTATCACTCGGGCTGGGCTGTGGGTGAGGGGGCTCAGCTGGCTCTGGCTCTGGTGTTGGCGCTGGTGCTGGTGCTGGTCGCTGGTCGCTGGTCGCTGGTTGCCGGTGCTGGTTGCCGGTGCCGGAGCAACGCTGGACAGCCACTGTCGAGAACCAACTCTAGAATTTATGATTTACAAAGGTAGTTTTTAGGGGTAGATGGATTGTGTGAGTGGACTAGATAGCTGGGACTGGCTAGACTAGGTATGAGAGACACGGCGTTGTGGGCGTGAGCACTTGAGGGTCGCAGCAGACATCGAGACGAGTCTAACCGAATTACTATCATATCCCATCCCATCTTATCCTATACCATCCTATACCATCCTAACATCCTTGTTGTACCCAGCTATGTATGTACATGCACCCGGTGATCCAGTGCAATGATGATGAACACCCGGCCAAACGCCAACGCTCACATGAAAAGAAAAGAAAACAAGAAGGAATGTTCAGCCCCCTAATTACCTACCTACCTACCTACCTACGGAAACCTCCGCGGCGCGTTCTGCTCATCCTCAAAACTGCCGTCCCTGGGCGACGCCTCGAAGCTGAACCGCGCAAACTCGCTCTCCGCCGCTTCGGTGTTGATGCTCGCCTTGTTGCCCTCGCTGTACATCGACGACGTCGGCCTCTGCGGCAAGGCAGCCGCAGCGGGCGCAGAGTAGTCCTTCTTGGCAGGGAGATCGGAGGCGGCTGTGGTGTAGGTGCTCGTCGGCGAGATGGCAGGAGGCGGGCTGGCTGCGTTGGGAGGAAAGCTGAGCCTGTAGTCCTTCTTGCGGGGTTTGTCCAGAGATGCAGGAGCAGGAGCAGGTGCGTATGTGTGCTTTTTGGGGATGTCGGAGCCGGGACGGTAGACCGGCTTCGGTGCAGCGGGGACTATGAGGTCGTAATCTGGCGGGGAGTTCCCTTCGAGTTTCCGGATGGCCATGTCGATGGCATCGCTTTTCTCCATGTCCGGGGTGCTCAGGTAGTTCGTGTACAGACGGGAGGGCCTGTTGGGTGAACTGCTTGACCGGCCACGGGATTGCTCCTTGACTGGAAGCTGGCCGAGGTGGAGTTGAGATTCGCGCAAAGGCCAGTCTGTGGAATGGGGTAATAATGGGACCGGTGGCGCTAGATCGTTCATCAATGTTGTTCGGGTGGGATCCCACAGGGAGGACTGCGACATGTTCGAGGGTCGCGAGCTGCTTCTGATTGAGCCGTTGGCCGACATCGACGGGCGCCTGACTTTCCAGTTGCCAGTCTTGTCATCGACCTCCATTACAGATGACTGGAAACGGAGTGAGTCGGCTAACGTGCGTGTATCTTCAAAGATGGAAGCATCGTACTCATGGAGGGTATCATTCGAGGCAACGGTATTGACGCTTCCGGCGGGCCCGGATTGGCGTTTGAGCCTCTTCTCATTGCCAATCATGTCCACATTGAACTGGCTTTCGCGGTATGCCCGGTAGTCTCCTGGCTTCTTCGCTCCATCGGGAACGTAGAAGCGAAGATCGACGCGCATGACAGCGTAAAAAACTACGACCAACAGCTCTGTCAAGAAGTTGAAGACGTAAAAGCAGGCCTTAGAGAAGTACCACGGGATTGCATTGGCCTGACCTTGTTCATTGCGCACCGGAATCTCTGGTAGCCACCCGGTGATGGTACGGAAGCACTGGCCGAGAGCCAAGATGAAACTTCCGATAAAGAGTACAGCGATAGCGTTCCTCAGACGACCAGCACCAAATTTCTCTGTCCCTCTGCGGGGTACGACGAAGGATACAAGCAACATGAACAATGGCGCGAGGGTGAAGGCTCCGAAGTATGTGAATGCCGCAAGTTGCAAGTCCCGGTCGATTCGAAGTATGGCAGAGTCCAGGGTAAAGAACTGCTGTATGGAGGCCACGATGATCATGAACAAAGCAAGGATAAGTGCGATCATACCGGCACGGTGGAAAATCCGGTACGGGGTTGACCATCCAATGTGCGGATGCTGGGCCCGGATAACTCGCTGAGCAAAGAACCAGTTGCAGAGATAGAGAATGATCGTTCCGACGTAGACGAAGACCTGCGCTGCAATTCCGAGGCTAACATTCGTCGGATAGTATGCCCAGGCTATTCTCATGGACATCGTTATCAATCGTACTTTGCAGAAACCTAACGCTATCAGTATAATTGATTCCTCACGTCGCGAACGCTGAACTTACCGAATAACGCTCCATTGAAGATGAACTTGTGTCCTCGATGCTTGTTGTATTTCATAATCTTGATATGAACCACGGCGAAGATGAGGTACAAGACGAGGAAGACCGATGTTATCGGTATGTCTGGTATCTTTGCTGGTCTGCCGCCCAGGCCAATGTATCGAGGCGGATACGGCGCAGATTGTGGTGGACCCTTTGAGATGTCAGTTGTTGTATTCTCATGCAGTACCCAGCCACTTACAGCTTGTCCTGGACCACCTGGAGAAGACATGTTCAGAGAGTTCTTTCGGTATTACGACTATGCAAAAGGATCGATACGAAGATTAGGGAGGTCGGGGCATATATCAGACATCCAGTCCAGCTGCTCTCACATGGGGTGGGGCCGGAAACGGCTCAACTTTGCCTTGGAACCATGAATAGCTCTGGCGTACGTTCAATGAATGACGGCAGTGCGCCCACGACGCACATGAAACAGAGAAGCAAACCAATCGAACGCGAATGGCCTAGTCATTTCTGGTGAAAAGCGTACAGCAGTCATGGCTCGGCCTAAGATTACAGGCCTGCGCCTTGCTGGAATGGGGAACCGGCGATTCTCTGTGCGTGTAATGAGAACTAAGCGCATGCATGCCATGGTAACGATGTAACAGCGCTCAGCTCATCAATCCGATAGCCAACGTGGCTGCGCGTACTATTCTTGCAAAGGTACACATCTCCAACACTGAACACAGGTAAACATTTCACTGCAGTCGATCCAGCTGTTTCGAAACTGTTTGGACAGACCCATGCGACACATCGATAGACGCGGTCTCACATCGATGGTGACGCGCGATGAGACGCCGCGTGTTGGGGTTGGAGGCTTTGTCGGCTCTCCTCAGTGCAGCCCGGTGTTGATCACTGATGTGGTGGAGTGGAGACGGAAGTCGGCGGTACGGCGCCTGGCCTCCGCGACTTTGACGTTCCCATCGGGGGCTGGGCACCGACTGTGCGGTTACTCTCACCACTTGGGTTGACTTGACTGACAGAATACCAGAAAGAGAACAGGGCATTGTAAGCGTTCGGATGCTGTCAGAATCGTGGCTTTGAGATGGAAAGCGGGTACAGCCTGTCTTGCCTCGTGGTCTTACACGAGATGTTTAGTAGGTAACGGAACGGCACTAGGTACCGCGCCCCATGGTCTCTGTGGGCTTTGTGGGCATTTGGAAGTAGCTTGCGTTTGCAAGACACCGCTTTGGCGTACGACCGAGTTTCTCTGCTCTGGTAGACCCGGACCTGTTTGCCCTTTGGCGTTGTTGGGGAAAAGAGGTGCGGTAGTCTAGCGCCTTGCATGTGGAGCAAACAGAGCGGATGTCAGCTCGACTGCTTGGACTGATCAAGTCCTTTGCTGTCTGCAGACAACTGACACGCTTCCAATGCAACGCTGTGTGAGCAAGCAAAGCTCGAGCCAGATCTAGGTATCGTTGGGTTTTCTGTTGCCATTTCGGAGGTGGCCTAGATCTCCTCATCTACTTGGAACCGTCGGTTCAATGGTGCGTCCGGCCTTTGCCTGACCACTACGACCCACATTCGGCAACATTCTTACTCGTACAAGTCATAATATTTACAGCATGAAACTATCTCTTACTTACAACTTTGCAAACACAGTCGGCACGTCACCGCCCATATCTACAAGCGTGCTCTTGTTCTTGACCCACGCTTCCAGCCCCTTGCGTCCATTTTCAACACCCACTCCACTCAATTTCCAACCCCCCACGCTCATCTCGGCAGGACTCTCACCCCATGTGTTTATCCACGTGATGCCAGCCTCGAGCTGACCAATGACCCGATGCGCAAGATTTAGGTTCGTTGTGAAAACACCTGCAGCGAGGCCGACGTCTGTGTTGTTCGCGCGTGCGATGAGCGAGGCGATGTCATTGTCGGCGTAGGGAAGGAGGGACATGACGGGGCCGAAGATCTCTTCCTGCACGATGCGCATGTTGTCGGTGCAGTCAGTGAAGATGGTGGGGGTAACCCAGTAACCATTCTGGTAGTCGCTGTTCTTGTGCGAGGAGAGCCAGGCGGGCTTCTCAGGTCCTCCGCAGAGCAGCTTGGCCTTGTCGACCTCAATGCCGTGCTTGATGTACGAGAGCACCTTGTCATAATGAGGCTTGCTCACCAGAGGCCCAAAGTTTGTGTTTGGATCCGATACGTCGCCGGCCCGGATGTGCTTCACTTTTTCGAGGAGCTTCTGCTCGAAAGCGTATTTCATGGACTGCGGGACGAAGACGCGTGTTCCGTTTGTGCAGACCTGGCCGGTCGAGAAGAAGTTGGCCATCATGGCACCATCGACTGCTTGGTCGATGTCGGCGTCGGGGAGAATAATACAAGCAGATTTCCCGCCCAGCTCCATGGTCACGTACTTCATGCCGGCTGCAGCGCTTCCGGCAACCTTTTGTCCCGTCGAGACCTGGCCTGTAAAGCTGACCTTTGCAACATCGGCATGTTTGGTGAGGTATGCGCCAACGTCGCCTCCTCCCTGGACGACGTTGAAGACACCCGGAGGCACACCGGCGTCGGCATATATCTCTGCGAGCAGGGTGGAATGCAGCGGGGTGAACTCGGAGGGCTTGTAGACCATGGTGTTGCCAGCGGCGAGGCAAGGGGCAGACTTCCACAAGGCGATCTGGATAGGATAGTTCCAGGCGCCAATGCCTGCACACACACCCAGGGCGTTCTTGGTGGTGTAGACCCAGGCATTCGGACGCAGTCGTATCGTCTCGCCATTCAGGCCGCCGCCACCGACCATGTTCGCAAAATATTCGAGCACATCAGCTCCGGTCACGACGTCTACGGTTGAGGTCTCGGAGAATGGCTTGCCCGTATCGTGTGTCTCGACCTTGGCCAGCTCGTCATTGCGCGCGCGGAGGATGGCGACAGCTTTTTGGAGGATGCGCGCGCGCTCGATGTGTGGTGTGGCGGACCATGCTGGAAAGGCCTTCTTCGCCGAAGCGACTGCGGCGTCTACCCCAGACTGCGAGGTAGTGTGGATGTTCGCGAGCGGCTTTGCGGTGGCGGGGTCGATGGTCTGGAAGGAGGAGGTCGAGGAGGCGGATTGAAGCTTGCCGTCGTAGTAGGCGGGGCGCGGAGGATACGGGAGAGACATGGACGAAAGGTTTCCGTCTGGAATCAGGCTGCGCGGGGCTGCAATGGGTTCGTCTTGCGGTAGCAGCGGTAGCAATGAAGGCGCGTTCAGATGGATTGTGAAGCTCGTCTAGCAGGGTAGGTGGCTCTCTACAAGGATGAGGGCCAGCTCTGTGCAAGGGTAATAGCCAGCTCTGTGCAAGGGTAATAGCCAGCTCTGTGCAAGGGTAATAGCCAGCTCTCTACTGTGTAGGTAGCCGCACAAGGATAATGGCCAGCACTCGGTCGATACAAAGAGACAACTCATTCAGGCGACACGGCACATGGCGAGACTTGACGGCGACCATGGCAGCGCTGGATGGACTAGACATGCCCAAGCGCATTGGCATGCGTACCGTCAGCTGCCTACCATCGAGTTGCCTATCATTCGGCTTGCCTCGGCCGTTTACAGTGACACCAGCCCGCGCATTGGCATGCGTGGGTTTTTATCGACTTGACGACCATCGGCTTGCCTCGGTCGTTGTATGCGTGGGTTTTATCGGCTTGTCTCGGTCGTTTGTATGCGTGGGTTTTTATCGGCTTGACGACCATCGGCTTGTCTCGGCCGTTTGCGCCAGCCCACGCCTGGTTAGAAGTTGGCAGACGAAGAAGCCCATCTTCGTAGCCTCGCCTTTCCTCTCCTCTCCTCTCCTTTGTTGCAGCACCAGGCGGGGTCGGCCCGATCCTCGCATCTCAACCACATCATCAACCAACCGCCTTTCGTCTGTAGCCCAGCGCGCTCCGGGCCTGGAAATACGGGGAAGGAATCGCGTGGAGCAGTCGTCTGCCACATCCTTGGTTGTTCAAGCTCAATCAGCCGTGGTGCAGTCATCATCTTCAGCGTTTCAACCTCAATCAGCCCATGGTGCAGTCATCGTCTTCAGCGTTTCGACCTCAATCAGTCCATGACCACCAACAACACCAGCTGCATCTCACATGCCCAGCACCTGCATCACGGCCTGGAGTCCTGGACCCACCCAGCTCCGATCGATCGAGCCATGGCTTGTCCGGGTACAAGGTAGCTCAGCTACAGCTTTTGCAGTAGTCTAGCGCGCTGGTTGTAGGTACTGCTTTATCTTCACTTGGACGGGCCAGACACCTTGACGGCCCATACTTTGTGACCTTGACGGCTCATACACCTCGTCTGCGCAGACACCTCGACAGCCCAGAAACCTCGCCTGCCGTGCACTTCACCGTCTGTGCTCCCGTCCAATCCTTGACACGGCAGCTTGTCGTTCCTTCGCAGCCCTGCGCCTTGCCCGTCGTCGGATAGTGTCTCGCTAAGACTTTTGCTGCCTGTCTGCTACCTCAGCGGAGCTATTTGGAAGCTCCGACCCGCAACCTTTTCGCCGAGAACTCAAGTTCCAGTTTGCTCTCAGGTCTTCCTCAGTGCCTGCTGTCCAAGCCATGGCGCCCACTACCACCGCCATCCCCTCCAATGCCCAGTATGACTTCGTCATCGTGGGCGGCGGTACCGCCGGCTGCGTCATTGCCTCGCGTCTCACAGAGTATCTGCCCGACAAAAAGGTCCTGTTGATCGAGGCTGGCCCTAGCGACTTCATGGACGACCGCGTGCTCCTGCTCAAGGACTGGCTCAATCTGCTCGGCGGAGAGCTCGACTACGACTATGGCACCACTGAGCAGCCCATGGGCAACTCGCACATCAGACACTCGCGCGCCAAGGTCCTGGGTGGCTGCTCGTCCCACAATACCTTGATCTCCTTCAGGCCTTTTGAATACGACTGCAAGAGGTGGGAGGCCCAGGGCTGCAAGGGCTGGACATTCAAGACCTTCATGCGCCTCTTGGACAACCTGCGCAACACCGTCCAGCCTGTACACGAGAAGCACAGGAATCAGCTGTGCTTGGACTGGATCGAATCATGCTCCACTTCCCTCGACATCCCCGTCATCCACGATTTCAACCACGAGATCAAGACCAAGGGCGGTCTCAAGCCCAGCGTCGGCTTCTTCTCCGTTTCATACAACCCCGAGGACGGCCGACGAAGCAGCGCCTCCGTCGCCTACATCCACCCCATCCTCCGCGACGAGGAGAAGCGGGAGAACCTCACCGTCCTGACCAACGCCTGGGTCAGCAAGATCAACGTCCAAGGCAGCAAAGTCACCGGCGTGAACCTCACCCTCCAAAACGGCGAGCAGCGCGTGCTCTCCCCAGCTTGCGAGACCATCCTCTGCGCCGGCGCCGTCGACACCCCGCGCCTCATGCTGCTCTCCGGCCTTGGTCCCAAGGCCCAGCTTTCCTCCCTCAACATCCCTGTCGTAAAGGACATCCCCGGCGTCGGCGAGAATCTCCTCGACCACCCGGAGAGCATCATCATCTGGGAGCTCAACAAGCCCGTACCCCAGAACCAGACCACCATGGACTCGGACGCCGGCATCTTCCTCCGCCGCGAGGTCCCCAACGCCGCTGGCGGCGACAGCGACTGGGCCGACGTGATGATGCACTGCTACCAGATCCCCTTCTGCCTGAACACCTCCCGGTAAGCCTTTTCCTTTCTCACCCATTCCACACCCCAACCAACTCCTCTTCCTACAGACTCGGCTACGACACCCCCATCGACGCCTTCTGCATGACGCCCAACATCCCGCGGCCCCGCTCCCGCGGCCGGATCTACCTCACGTCGGCGGACCCCAGCGTCAAACCAGCCCTCGACTTCCGCTACTTCACCGACCCCGAAGGCTACGACGCCGCCACAATCGTCGCGGGCCTCAAGGCCGCGCGCCAAGTCGCCCAGCAAGCCCCCTTCAAAGACTGGCTCAAGCGCGAAGTCGCCCCCGGGCCCGCCATCCAGACCGACGAGCAGCTCTCCGAGTACGGCCGCCGCGTCGCCCACACCGTGTACCACCCCGCGGGCACCACCAAGATGGGCGATGTGGCCAAGGACGAGCTCGCCGTCGTGGACCACGAGCTGCGCGTGAGGGACCTGCAGGGTATCAGGATCGCGGATGCCGGTGTATTCCCCGAGATGCCGACGATTAACCCCATGTTGACGGTGCTGGGCATCGGCGAGAGGGCAGCGGAGCTGATTGCCCAGCAGTGGGGCTGGAAGGGTCTGGAGAAGGAGAAGTTGTAGAAAAGTGGCTGAATCGTGTCACCGTGTTTGCAGAGAGCTGGTTGATAGTATGGTCCTTGTATCTACGTAGTTTTTATGTTCCAACCAATCCATGTAAAACGATAACCACATGAGAAAACATGGTCGGTCTATCGCGAGTGTATTGCACGTTCCATCCGCAAAATCCGCACCTCTAATCCGCATCTCTCGTCCGCAAAAGTCTGGACGCCATCAAAAACGATTAAAAGGCGCGAGTTAGGATGCAAAGGTGTCATTCGTAAGAGCTGATTATGAACATGACTTTTTAACAACGCCTCCAGCTCCTATCGCAATGCGGCACAGCTTCCCAAAGGGCAGCCCGGCTCTTGCAAAAGTGAGCGGATTGCGCATCTCGCACGTATTACTTGAAGATGCCAGTCCAATAGGGCCGACCCGAAGCTTGGTGGCCCGGTTGCTTCGCCTCCTGGGTATCAGCATACATTGGCAGAGGATTTGACTGTCCATTGCTGGAGGAAACAAATGACATAAAGAAACCAATCCATAACGAAATGTCTATGTCAGTACGCCGGTGATGATGGAAACGCCTTGTTTCTGTGGCTAGCTTCAGAGTCAAGCAAGCGACAGCGGCGGTAGAGGAACAGGGTTGCTGGGTGCTCTACCAGCGGCTGTTGCGGACAGGAGCGTTGTTACCGCCAGTCCAGCCTGCTGACCAGTTAGCATCTGGCAATATCGGTATTTTAAAATGGCTTACCACCACCACCTCCACCACGACCACGGCCACGACCGCCTCCCCAGCGACCACCGCCACCTCCACCGCCGCCGTAGCGAGCCATCTCGTGAAGGCGAGGATCAATCTGCTGCTTGGACTCGGTGAGTATACCGACGAGGTCACGAGCTTGTTTGGAGTCTGGAGAATGTTAGCTTTGTCTCGGCAAATCGGGCTGGAAAACTTACTCTCAGTGGTGAAGAAGGTAATGGCAGTACCCTTGGCACCAGCACGACCGGTACGACCAATACGGTGGACATAGTCCTCCGAGTTGTTCGGATAGTCATAGTTGAGCACGTGGGTAATGTTACGAACATCTTGAACGCGAAACGTTAGCATAAGAATCAGAGCGGCGAGCAAAAGACGACCAGAACAGGTCGCGTGAAGCTGCAGTATGTTGCATGCAACCGTCTCTGTGCGCTACAAATGGTCATGGCATCCGGGTCCAATGGAAGTGGCTGTATCTGTCTCCTGGCCAGAGCACCTTGGAAGAGACTAGAACTTGCGTATACGCAAACATCTCAACTTGCCTCAGAAGTATCAGAACGATACTTGAAACAAAGAGCGGTGAAGAAAAACTTCACCGGCATATCCAAGGAACCCTGGTTATCAGATTCGAGAAACGTAGAGCCCTGGACGATGTCATGGAAACAAAAGCAGCGAGCGCACGAGACGACCTAAGCAGAGCATCGAACAGATCACGCATAGGAATACCCAAGAGCGTCAATGGGGGGGGAGTGCGGGGGGTTTTCAATCATACCGATACCACGGGAAGCCACGTCGGTGGCAACCATAATGGGGCTCTTGCCCGTCTTGAACTGGTCCAAAACCCAATCACGCTCGTTTTGCTGCTTGTCGCCGTGGATGGAAAGCGCCGGCCATCCGTCTTGTCGGAGGAACCGGGTGATCTCGTCTGCAACACGCTTGGTGCCTGTGAACACCAATACCTTATTCTCCTTGTCGTTCATAATCGTCTCGAGGTGCTTGCTCATCCTGTCACGCTTCTCGAAATCGGTGACGACTTCGACAATTTGCTGAATGCGGTGGTTGGCGGAAAGCTCCATAGAACCGATGTTGACCTGAATGAAATCTTTCTGGTAGTCGGAAGCAAGCTGGCGGACCTCCTTGGGCCAGGTAGCCGACCACATGCAAGTTTGACGATCCGGACGAATTTGACCGATGATTTTGCGGATCTGGGGCTCAAAACCCATGTCAAGCATGCGATCAGCCTCGTCAAGAACCAAGTAGGTAACACGACGCAGGTTGGTCTTGCCAGCCTCGAGCATATCGATCAAACGGCCGGGCGTAGCGATGCAGACCTCGACACCACGGGCGAGATCACGAATTTGTGGACCTTTGGGAACACCTCCGTAGACACAGGTGTTCCTGATCCTAGAAGACTTTCCAAACTTGCTGATTTCTTGTTGAATTTGAACCGCCAACTCTCGAGTCGGGGCGAGGATCAAGACGATGGGTCCGTCACCGGGAGCAAGTAGAGGCTGGGCATTGATGTGAACGATGGCCGGAAGGCAGTAGGTGAGTGTCTTTCCGGAACCGGTCTCGGCGACACCGACGACGTCGCGTCCGGACAAAGCCATGGGCCAACCCTGAGACTGGATAGCCGTAGGGTGGGGGAAGCCCTGTGCCTTGACCTCGCTCATAACGTATGAAGGAAATCCAGCCTCGTCGAATGTTGTTACGGGTCGGGGAACGTTCTTGCCCTGGACGGTGATTTCCTTTTCCTTGCGGAACGCGGCGACTTCGGTCTCATCGCGATTGGTCACAGCGGGGTCCTCCTTATAGAAGGACTTCTCGAATTTGGGCATCGTCTCAAGATCTGTTTCCACTGTTAGCTGCGTCGTTGAACGGGGTTGGATCATCTACATACCCCAGTTTTGTGTCTGGAGACCATCGCCGAGGTTGCTCATGCGGTCACCGCCGCCGCCGAAGCCTCCACCGCGTCGGTCACCTCCGTAACCGCCACCGCCGCTGTATCTGATTGAAGTCAGAGCCTGTTCTCGAGTAGGAATGAGACGAGGGCTTCTACGTTAGCGCAGAGAGTACTTGACCGGCCGACCGGAGTGCGAGAGCTGCGTGAGCCGCCACTTGAGCCGCGTCATTACTCTTGCTGCACGTAGAAGAGATGAGCAAAAAAAATGCAAGATGTATGGGGCCGCCGATAAAACCACGCCGATCATGCCTACCCATGAGCATATTGGCCGCCGGAGTAATCGTAGTAAGCGGATCCGCCATATTCCCCAGCAGTCGTATCGTACCCGTTGCTGCCGCCGTATCCACCGCCGCCGCCGCCGCCGCCGCTGTGACGTCCGCCGCCATAGCCGCCGCCGCCGCCGTAGCTGCCACCTCCATACGACATGTTATCGAGAAGAAGGAGTGCGTCGTTAGGGAACGTTGCTGATGTCAGGTGCAGGCCGAAAACTGAACGAGTGCCTGTGTAAACAAGTACAGCGCGCGAGAGGTGCTGTGAGAAAGAGAGTGAGGCGTGTGATTCGACACGTCGGTTGGAGTATTTGCTGGGTGTGAGAGAGATGTGTTAGAAGGGACGTAGGAGGCGAGGCAAAAGAACATTTGAAAAAGTCAGTCGCAAACGCTAACAAGCAGGCGCTAGCCTCGATGCAGAAGCAGGGGCTTCAGCTTATCTTATCTGGTAAGCTCGGGCGAGCACGGATTTCATATCGTTAGTTTTTCGCAGTGGCGACATGCGTCCTTCTCAAGCGCAACATGAGATTTGAATTTTGCCCGATTATGTTATTTGGAACAGGTTGGCTGCGATCATCTGTTGGCGCTGTTCCCAGTGACAGGGATTGACACAAAAAGTAGACTCAGGCAACACCTCATCATATAGGAACTCGCTGTACAATGGAGTATATGGTAGTAATTTAATAGCTTGTCTAGAAATTCTGTAGCTACTAAAGCCCAGTTTTGATTTTCAGCTACTGTGGTTCAAGTTCACTACCCTTTAGCGCCCAGGCCCATGTCCCAAAAGCCCTTCTCCATCTAGGCTGATCAGCAAGCGTACGCTATGTTCTGGTTCCGCATCAACACTTACAGTGGTCGCGTGTATAAAGATCCGAGCCAGCTCATCTATTCGCGCTGAACTTTGCTTCCTCGCATGTGCTTCGATTAGGTCTAGCAGGTTAGCCTACCATGGTCATACCTTCATGGTGCTTCATCTTACCTCTTCCGACTTGCATCGCCTCAAGGTAGTCCTCTGCTACATACGTTTCGATCCATTTCCAGTACTTGCTTCCTTCTCGCACTGTGTTCGGGTCATCGTACAGCCGCCGGGCGATGATGCCATATCCGATGAGACAAGGTAGGAGTGCTATCTGCAGGGCGAGCCAATCCTCTGACTGGCCAACGTCTAAGACGTATCTGCCGGGTGTCAATTTTTTATCATGGTAGAAGATAGGCGATGTACCTTGTGTATGCGGTGCATGCTTGAGAGGAATCAGCAGGTCACGCTCTGCTACTCGTGCGAACGCTTACCTTGATCTTCTTCTTGCCTTTCCAGGTCCTCTGGATGCAGCCCGTAGTCTTTGCAAAATCCCACATGAAGCTGAATTTCCGTCTGAAGGTGCAAAACTTGCTGCGCGGACTGTAAAATGTCAGTCAAGGCCGCACCACCATGTAGTTGGACTCACACGGCCAATGTCAGCCATAGACTTGGATTTATAGGAGGCTAGCGCATTCGCTCTTGCAAAGTGAATCTGACGTTGCAGGTTAGCTTGGCATTTGATTTACTAGCATGTGCTGAGTGCCTTGCCAGAAACAAATAATCTTGAACCAAGTAGTGCTTGAAGTTGGCGATGGGTAACGTTCCATCCGCCATACGCTGAACGAAGTCGTGGCTGGCGGAGCTATCGTCAGCGAATGCATTCTGCAAAATGAATGGGATACCTCACTGTGTATACTTCTGCCAGGGTCCTCTCACGTCTTCACGGTCGAGCAAGTAGTCGATGAAACCGCCACTGAGGCATGTTAGGAAACCTCGTAGTGCAACTTGACGGAACTTACGGGGCGAAAGGCAATGTATATGTCGAATGAAAGTGATTGATAGGGCCGCTGCCCCGTCCAATATCCGAACTGGTTCTGATCCCCGCCTCAATATACAGATTGGCTTTTCGAACGGCGCTCTTCATATCCATTCCCGAGGCAAGATTGCAAGCAATTGCAGCTGTGTCATCGGTCAGCATCGTGCATCAAATGCTTGATCAAGACATACATGCAAGCGAGCATCCAGTCCCATGTGTATTGCGACTCTTTAGATATGCCGTTTCCATGATAGTCACATCGTCTTCATCGCCAACTAATACATTCAGCACAATGTGCTTCTCCGCTTCATCCTTGGGCAAGAGTCTCCCACTCGTCATAGGTAGATGTCCGCCTTTCACCAAGACATATTTGGGACCAAGCTCTTTGATTGCCTTAGCGATGTTGATGATGTCGTCTACACTCTCAGGTGAATCCAGCTTCTTGCCAGCCGTTTTGAGAAGGAGCTCTGCTTCAGGGATATTTGGGGTGAGGAGCGTTGTCAAAGGAAGGAGAGAGCCAATCAGGGTAGAAATCGCTACTACGGGAAGAAGATTGGACCCGCTTGTCGAGACCATGACCTGATACAGCATGAGTAAGAGCAGTCGTTGCTGAATTGAGAAACATACAGGATCAACGACAGAAGTAGTGATCTTGTGCCGACGAAAGGCGTCGGCAACATATTCGACTGTGTCCGCAGATGCGAGCATACCTCAATGGCGTCAGCGAAGCTCTTTAAACCTGCAAATTGATGTGAAAGATACCAGTCTTGACAACGTCGACGCCAATATCATCAATGCAGGCATCGATCTGCTTCCCCACGAATGGTGGAGGGGTATGGTGGACGTCTTGAACGCCTAATGTGTTTTGCACCGTTAACGCGGTTGTTGCAGTCATCGCATAGCATCCATGCGCTGCAATGACTTTCTGGTCTGCTTCGAGGCCGCTACCATTTTAAGTTAGCGACTCTAGGTTCAGACAGGGATTCTAGCAGAACGTACGCTCCGCCCGAACTATCGGAGCCGGCAATTATTAAGATTCGTTTTAGGGACATGGCAATGCTGGGACTATGATCGAAGGGACGACATGGGAGCATGGATGAGGTTCTAGAAATGTTCTTCATGCGCCCCGCTACGGTACCACCGTAAGCGAGACCCACGTCATCTTAGGTACGGTAGTTGTAGGCGCTTCACTACTGTTCACATGCCGAGCAGAATTAAGGCGACTTGTGATGCAAAACTCAAATTTTGTACCAATTTCTCTTGGTCTCTGGTATCACGGCTAACGAAACCAAAAAATTCCCATACAAAGGTAGAGCGCTAGGTATAGGTAACGCTCAACCTCTTGGTAACCCCACTAACACTGACCCTGTCATAACTTGATCCTTCTTCTGGCTTCGCATCGATTCGGAAAGCGAAATTCCTCCTAGTCCGAGTCGCCTTCGAACTCTGAGACGTTCGGATCTGTAGAACATATCAGTCATATTGATCGAGTCGCATTGGCGAGCCTCGTACCTCTCCATGGTGTATAGTCCAATGTGCCCCCGACCTTTTCTGCTAATAGGGCCCTTAGGTCACTGACCTCTCCATCATCAATCAGAGTGTCAGGATCGGCCATGTCAATCATGACGCGTATGCCAGCGTTGGTAGGGCCTAGCTGGTGGATGAAGCCGGTAAGCCCAGCGATGGTGAACTTTGAGATACCCGCAAATGCTACGTTCCGTAAGTTTGGGAGCGTGCCAACTACTTCCAGAAGGCTGTCTGTGAGTTCGAGACCGCTAACGTAGAGTTCCTGTAGTCGACTGAGATTGCTGACCACATTGATCAAATGCTCCTCACGGAACATCTCTTGCAAGAGCAAGCGAAGAATTTCCACATGTCTCAGCTCTTTGAGAGAATCAACGAGAATTTCAACATCATCTCGGAACATCCCATCCGTGTCGCCACTAAGCGACAAGTAGGTCAGGGAATTCTTCTGGTGAACGAGAGCCTGGTGGAAAGGGCGACTATCTTTCAGGACATAAGAGTCAATCTCGAGTGACCTCAACTGAATCTTGTGCTCCAGAAGTAGGGGCGTGAGAAGTGTTGCAGCAGAGAGCAGTCCCGTGAACCTGATGCGATGTAGTTTGTCGCAGCTCCGGAGCCAATTGATGGTCTCAAGAAATGCACCATCACGTGTATCTTCAAGCGTTGTCCTGCTATGAACATCTTCAATGCGCACTTCTTCCAGAGCAGTACAGCCTGCTAGTAGTGACAGATGCGGTAACGAATCGTCGGACACACATATCCTGCGAATCAAGGCACGATTAGCTTCAATCTCCCTAGTACAGTGTGAGTGTGATGTACTTCAAGCTTTTCAGCGATTGGCCGTGAGTGCTGAGCGCCAGGAAAGCTTCCGCAGCGGCGCCAATGTCGCTGATCGTATTCAGCTTTTCCAGCGTGTTTGGTCGTAGCGCTAACAAGAACTGAGCAAACTTATGGTCCTGGTCTGCACCAGTCCAAAGGAAGATCATGAGAGAGTTAAAGTTCGGGCAATTCTCGTGGATAGAAGCTGACACAAGTCCATCCTCGAGGGTGCTACCATCCCACAGCTCCAGTTCCTGAAGACGGGGAACCCTGGGAGCCCACTGCATCAAAGCCGTGGAGGACAATTGGCCACTGATCATCTCGAGGGTAGGTGTATGCTGAGTAACCACCTCTCCGATCGCGTTGACGATCGATTTGACGTTCAGTCGTTCGAACTTCCTCCCGTTGTGTAGGGTCACTGTTTCCGTCTTGTGGAACTGTTTCATCGGGCCACTGAAGAAATGTTTCGACACCTTGGCTGTGAACTGGTCGTCTTCCAACAAATTTTCCAGGTCCCGGAAATCGAGCGCCCTGATATACCGACAGTATGGAAATAGCGTCGCGTCCAGAGCCGAGGCGATGATGGCCTTCCATAGGATACTAGAAATGACATGATCTTAGCGAGAGTTCTGTACCTACGAGAAGATGTAGGTGAGTTAATCCACGTACGACCACTTCTGTACAATCAACAGCCTCATGGAGCGTTGAAACGCAACATCGTCTTGATCAGCTCCGCGAATGGGAGATTTGTGATGAGCACTAGGTATTAGTTCGTTAGCTTCGTCACAAGCTTCAGAGTCCACATCTTCGTCGCATTGGAATCTCCCGACTGTGCACCAGCTTGCATCGACTCGAGGTGGTACACCATCACATCAAAACGTACCGATACAGATTGGTCAAGGCCGGTATAGCAAGACTTCGGCTGGTGCATGCGCAGTTGAACAGCGCGTCAAACTGTTCTTGCTCCCCCAACTGCTCGCATAGTAGATGTAAGATGTCATCTGGAAGTGCTGGAGCCATATCGCATGTTTTGTTGATGTTGGTGCTGACGGCGTGCGTTGTCCGGGCCGTCGCGCAGTGTGGTGCACAACGTCACGAGGAACAAAGCTTACCTACCTAGCCGTTTTCGGCCTACGCGCCTTCCGCACGCATATGCTTCGACCCGCCAACACCTTCCATACAATTGGGATACTGAATGAGGACGGCATATGCTATCACCATGATACGCGATGGTCGTGCTCAGCTTCACCCTCACGCCTGAGGCAGCGTCCAAGGTCCATGACCTGCTCGTCTGCCTGGGAAAATTCAGCGACACCGTCGCCATCGAGGCGCGTCGCGAACGAGTAGGTTGATCAGTTCCTCTCACGTATTGGTGTCTCATTCCTTTCTCATAGCTTGTCTTCACCGCTCTCAATCCTTCCAAATCCGCCTATGCCGCCGTAACGCTCGATGGCAGGCAATTCTTTTCCACTTACGAGTGTGCACCCAGCCATGGCAGCCCCGAAGGACGTTTCACGTGCAGCATGTACACCAAAGCTCTTCTTTCCGTCTTCAAAGGACGTTTGTATGATCCTCTGGGCCGAGATGGTGCGATCGATAGGTGTGAGGTGAGCGTCCAGGATCGGGCAGATGAGACGCAATGTCGCTTCATTGTCAAGATGGTCTGCAACCAGGGGGTCATCAAGACCTACAAACTCACCTACGAAGCCGTGGACGTCATGCACGCCCTGTTCGACAGCAACGCGGCGACAAATCGTTGGAGCATGAATGCAAGCGCCATGAAAGAATACGTCGAATTCTTCGGCACCAAAACCGAGATGCTGGATATTTTCGCAGGTGAAGACGGGCGCGCTGTCTTCAAGAGCTATACAGAGAAGATCGCGAACGGCAAGGAGATTTTAAAGCACCCGCTCGTGACCGCCGTTGCCGTGAACACATCCGATTTCGAAGAGTTCAAAGTCCAGCCCGGGCTGCATATCGTCATCAGCGTGAAAGATTTCAAAGCGATCGTCACACACGCCGACACACTGAAAACCAGCTTGAAAGCATACTATTCGCATCCTACCCGCCCACTGCAATTCAGCTACGGGTGTGACGGTCTGCTATGCGAGTTCACGCTTATGACATCAGGCGACTACAGCGGTGGGACTGCCCCACCGACACCTGCACCTGCCGTGATTCCCCAGCTCGCAAGCAGGGCCACGTCTCGGGCTGCACCCGAAGCCACCGCGGATGTGCGTGACAATCGCAACATGCCACCACCAACCGAACCCGCCTCTCGACGGTCTGCCCGACGCCAGGTGGGTTCCCGCCAGCCATTGTCACCAGCTCGGCTGCAAGACGATCCAGAGAGCCTATTCGTGAATCAGGGCGAGGAAGAAGATACCCAGTGGGAGCCTGTAGACTACAACAACGAAGAAGAGGCGCTTGGCTGGGATGCCAGCGCGGACCGCAACACTGGCAATTTCGCGACTTTCCAGGACAGTGGAAGCTTCTCGAGGTCGGATGGAGTGCAGGGGAACGCCGATAGTATGGACGGGATTGCGCCTACGCAACGTGTATCGCAGATTAAGGGCTTGTGGTAGTCGTCGACGTGAGCACCTCAAGGCCAGTGAAACATGGAAGAGAGCGCCAGGCTTATTTCGTGCTACGCATAGCGCCCACCGTGCAGTCACTTTCTGCAACCATATATCAGAATGACAAAACGTAGGGTTATGAAACGAGTGGAATCATTATACATGATCTACAAACACTGCCGTCAATGTGGACAGACCAGGTCTTGTGCAGATGGTCCGACCAAGTTTCAGCACAAATCATCAATGTGCTTATGCAGACCTCGAGAATTCCCAGCCACTATCCACGCTCATGTAAGAACCAGCGTATAGGTTATGCCCCAGCGAGTAGGCAGTGTCGAAGTCCGTAACAAAGCCTTGGGGAACCTCTGGTCGAACGGCTTCCAGTGCAGATCTTCGTGGTAGCAACAGATATTCAAATGAGACCTTCGAAGACTGAAACGGGACGGGCTGTATCGATCGGACAGCCGTCGTGCCACGCTTGTTCAACCGTTTGAATTACTACACGATTAACTTTCACCGACTCGTTGCTCTGCAGCCTCTAAAAGTCGCCTATAAATATCCCGCTCAAGCTCAGGTAGATCTCGGAGATGGTCAATGATATCGTTGCCGTGCTCGGTGGCATACGCATCGACCTTGGCGAGGAAGTCATCCGCGATGACTTCGACGAGCAACTCTTTCATGATCTTGTATGCGTTGAGCGGCGTTCCCGACGTCTCATAGACCATGAGCGCCAAAGTCCACGCCAACTCCCACTCCTGAACTTGCGCTTGTTGTACTTTCGTTACAATATAGTCCAGCATATCTTCGAGCACGATGCGGTCTGCGATCGGCCAGGCATCCGCACATTCCTCGAGCACGGCCTCGCGGGTCTGTTCGTCGACAATCGAGTGCCCAAACTGGCCCGTAGAGAGAAATTCGGCCACAAACCTGAAGTGAGCGGGATCGAAATCGTGAAGACATTGCAGGTCAAGTCTCAATGTCCCGTCCTCCGTGATAGACATACACCCAATCTGAGGATCAGATAGAAAAGGAAGCTTTTCTACTTCCGACTTTGGGATCAGGAACTCGTCGTTTCGTGTTCCCACGTGGACTTTGACGAGCTCGCCGCTAGCCGACCTTTATAATAACAGTCAGAACCACGCACGAGACATAACCATGAACGTGATAGTGTACTTACAGCTCGCCGTCAATATAGTCTTTTTGAACTGGTTTGTATCGCTTCGCTTCTGGCCCAGTTGAGATTGTGCTATCTTCACTTTCTGTAGGTCCAAAATGCTCTCGAAGATCGGTCGCGCCTCTAGCCTGCTTGAACGTTCGTGGCCGTGATGGGGATGAACGAGTTCTGTTCCTGCTTTCGTTCCACGCGCGGAGACTCAAAGATTTTGCTATGTCGATTTCGTCGCTGTCAGACTCCTGGTCGAAAATGTGATCGCTGCTCGGCGATGGTGTCGGCGTCAGCATAGTGAGGGGTGGTACAGTGAAACTCGATGGTCTCCGCTGATGCTCAATTCTCAGTCTCCAATAATCGAGGCTTGACCATGAAGAGTCCATCGACTCTAGTACGCGGTTATGAGCTGCTTGTAGTTCCTTATTGGGATCGTCTCCGATGGGTACGAATTCCTGGAGCTCTCTCGACGCTGCGTAGTAACTACCGTATCGAAATCAGTCTCGTGGCATTTTGATATATTCAATCGGTATGAACATACAAGGTCGGGCTCTGTTCGATCAAAAGCACAAGGGTGAGATAACCATTGGGCCTTCGCAAGTTGCTGGGAGCCATGTCATCTGTGCAAATCATTGCTGGCCAATCCGGTCTGCCTGGGCGTTGAAGGAGTACATATTCTCCGGGTGACGGTATACGGACCATTACGTTTGGAGGTAGTCTTATTGTCTGGTATGGCGAGCTCGTTCATTCGTGACTGCCGTGGCTGACAGTGTGTGTCGTATTGAGAGATCACCACGAAACTTCCGAGGTTGAGTCCGGTTGATACGTACTAAGAGTCCACACTAGACTGTCAGGAATAAGGCGCGGGGGAGATGAAGAAGAGGTATGCTGGCAAGTTGGAGCGACATGTTTCTTGCATCGTGGAGGGGGGCAGTTGGCGAAGGTGAAGGTAAGTTGCAGCGAAAGCAATCGGACGTGAGAGAAATTGACCCAGCTTCTTCCATAGCAAACAGAGACGACGTCCCGAAAGCCAGTAACACTAACATACAGGATTCTAGAAAGTAATGACTGCAGAGGTGCGTCGTGAAAGCGCTCGGGTGTAGCTTCTGGAGCTTAGTCAGGCGAGGTAAACCAGGGTCCATCGCTAGCCAATCACCAGTTTCACGAACATCTGGCATCAAGCTCCGCTCCGCGATATCTAGCACGACCCGCGCAACTCCCCACGGTTCCATGACTACTCGAGAAGGCTTCGAACTGGACACGCGATACTAAATATACACGACGCACCCCGAATCCCCCACCAAAAACCAAGACCTGCCCTACAATCCGACCTCGACCTCCGTCCCCGCCGCAAAGATGATGGGCATAGCGAACATGCAGCCCCGCCAGCTGGCCGCCCAAGTCCTCAATTTCGCGCTCGTCCTCTCCACCGCATTCATGCTATGGAAGGGCATCTCTGTCGTCTCAGACTCGCCATCACCCATCGTCGTCGTGCTGTCAGGATCTATGGAGCCCGCCTTCCAAAGAGGTGACCTGCTGTTTCTGTGGAACCGGGGGCTGGACACACAGCTGGGAGAGGTCGTCGTATACAACGTGAAAGGAAAGGACATTCCGATTGTGCACCGCGTGGTGCGGAGATTCGGCGGAGGGTAAGGCAGCACCCGCGCGCAAGCTACGATGGTCGCGACGAGCATTACGCAGCCTCAACGAGCCCTCCTTTCCAAATAACTGTCACGTTGTCTAGATCATCGGGGTTATTATATGCTGACGTTCACATTCAGAAAATCGCCCCTCCGTCTCCTCACGAAGGGTGACAACAACCTCGCGGACGACACCGAACTTTACGCCGCGGGCCAGACCCACCTGAACCGCAAGGAGGACGTCATCGGCAGCGTCGTCGGCTTCATTCCCTTTGTCGGATACGTCACGATATTGCTGAGCGAATACCCATGGCTAAAGCAGGCCATGCTGGGCATAATGGGATTGATGGTGGTATTACAGCGCGAGTAGGCGCTGGGGGGCTACTGATGGAAAAGGTCATTTATGGAGGGATGAAAGACATCACGAAGCATAGAACTCTCTGTATTGGCACTGTGATCTGAAGCATGGAAAGCGTATTGTAACCATTTGATGGAGTTGGTCACGATGAGGCCCATATTAGCGGCTTGGGAGCGTGGCATTCAGCAGTACCACTACTTTCGTCATCTATAAAAAAAAGAGATATCCAGCTTCTACTACATATGCCACGTCATGTTTTTGTCATACTGTTCTTTTGCGTTGTGTGTCTTCTGCACCCCGTCTCACGATGTCTCCCAACCCGATGCCTGTTCACACCCAGCACCCGCGCGACCTGACTCCGCTCCACACATCCCATCGTACTCCAGACAAGCCATTCTATCCCTAGTCCCAAACACGCATCCTGACCCGGACATTCCCGGACCTTGCGCCATGCCAAAAGACACCCTTCCCCTCGCTCCCTCGCTCCATCGCTCCCTCCCTCCCACCACACCCGTCAGAAGCACCAAAAAGAAAAGAAGAAGAAAAAGAAAGCAAGAGCAACTGCGCCGTCGGGGGTTCGAACCCCGGACCCCTGCCTCTCAGCCTCCAAGCACTGGGAAGGCAGTATGCTAACCACTGCACCAACGGCGCTTTCCGTGCTCTTGATCGATGACCAGATCCTCCACCTACCAGTATATATGTATATGTATAATACAATACGCACTGAGACCCAAAAATGAATAACAACAACGGCCTCAAAGGAGACCCTGTTTGAGGCGAGAAAGAGGAAGGAGAAGAGAGGCGACGGGAGACTGCGTTTGTTTCCGACGAGGCGGTCAGGGTAGGCGCGAGCACGCGAGGAGACGACAGGGCGAATCTGCACAGAGTGCGTTTGCGTGGGCTGGTAGGGTCGTCTACTCGTCTGCTTTCCTATCTACTTTGGGCAGTCTGTAGCTATAACATAGCGTTGCGCAGTTCAAATGTCGGCATGTCATGCAGATGTATTTGTATGCGGCACGGTTTGGAGTGAACACGAGAAGGCTGTGGCAGCGAGACAGGTACATCTTGGAGAAATAGGATATCGATGTGGGCACTGCATGCTCCTCTCAATGCCCTCAAATACTTGTCGAATTACTGTAGCCGGTGAACACTTTTGTGGCAGAGGTTGAGCACTGTTAGGGATCCAAAATACGCGAGGCCATGAACAGCTCTACGCGAAGACACTCTACCAACAGCGCGTTACCCAACAGTAGCTCGATATCAGCAAAAGACAGTCACGGCAAGTCGAACGATCTGGCAGCACATTTTCGTTCCGCAGACAACTAATATACATGGTAGTCATGAGCTTCGTGATGCCTCCCGCGCCCGAAGTTGCTGGGACGCCTAAGCATCATTAAGAAGTCTCATGCAAAAGCTTCCTGCGGTCTTCTGAAAATCACCGAGACGTGAAGCCCCCCCAAAAGACCCATCCTGGAATAAGATGACAGAGGAGAGAAACATGAAAACCCGATACAATATCCTAGCCCGTGACACCCCCGTAGGAGTCAACGGATCGGATGATGATTCAGAAGATGAGCCGTACGAGCGATCACTGGCCGATAACCAGCAGTTTACTCGGACTCCTCTTCCTCCTCCTCGGCAGCGTTCTGAATGCGGTCAGTTGCGGTGCGTGATAGACGTGAGCACGGGGACTTACCAGGTAAGCAATCTTCTCTTCCTCGTAGCGCTTCTTGTCGGTGGCGGCCTTGGCCTCGTAGGGCTGGCGCTGCTTCTCGGAGAGAGTCTTCCACTTCTCACCGAGCATCTTGCCGACCTCACCTGGCAAATGTCAGACTTTGTCAAGACAAACAGCAAACGACAACTTGCCGAACTTGATTCCGGGGTTCTCCTCGCGAACCTTGTCACGCTGGTCGTTGGCGAAGAACATGTAGGCAGAGAGACCGCGCTTGGGTGCGTTGGGATCTGTCCTTGTCAATACGATGACGCAACCTTGTGCTGTGCAGGGCATGTGAGACTTACCCTTCTTCTTCTTGCCGGAGTCGGCCTTGGTGGCCTTGCCCTTGCCGCGGGTAGACTTTTCCTTAGGCATGGTGGTCTAGGTAGCTGCACTAGCTATCTGAAGTGGAAGTCAGAAGAGGCGTGGGTGGAGGTGAGGCTGAGGAAGACGGTGCAATAAACCAAGTGGCGGGCGGCGGCACCGTTTATAGGTGGGTGAGGTGAGAGCAAAGCAGGTGCGTGCCATCATGGCAAACGCAGACAGTTGCTGCGGTGCATGGCGACCACGGCGCATCGCGTCTCTGCGCGCGCGCGTGGAGGGCTCTGTTCGCAAAACACCACATGGCCGTGTCGCGAGATTGCGCGAGACGAGTGAGGAGGATGTGCATGTACTTACAGATGTCTTCGAAAATGCAGGGCAATTCGCCGTCGACTGAAGTCTGTGGTGTATCAGTATTGGTGTAGGCGGCAAGGTGATGACGGCGACGACGAAACAAATGGAACGCGATGACGCCCTCGAGAAGCAAGAGATGAAGCTGCAGAAGGCACAATGGGGTGAAGACGCGTGAAAAAAGACATGTTGTGTTGAGCGGGCCATGCTGGTGCTCGCGGAGCAGATTGTAGTAGGCGAGAACATACCTGTCGATGGGAAAGTTGGGGGACGGAGGATTTGTATGATGGCAGTGAGCTGTGAGAGAAGACTGCGCAGAGAGCCAGCACGCAGTGCGGCGGGCGAGCTGTACCCTAGGAAAAGGAAGGCGCGCGGCTGGTCAAAGCTCCTGCCGCAAGCTAACAGCAACAACAGGAACCGACGCGACCCCCTCCCCTCCAGGCTCATCCACACGTCGAGCCACTGCGC
The DNA here is from genome assembly GCA_015832175.1 of Paraphaeosphaeria minitans. NCBI lineage: Eukaryota > Fungi > Ascomycota > Dothideomycetes > Pleosporales > Didymosphaeriaceae > Paraphaeosphaeria > Paraphaeosphaeria minitans. The sequence goes on from WJXW01000002.1 coordinate 3,857,148, forward strand.
CTGCACCTTCTCGCACCCTACCTACCTTTGCATCTTCTCTCGTCTCGTCTCGTCTCGTCTCGTCTCGTCCTGTCTCGTCCCCGTCTCGTCTCGTCCCGTCCCGTTCCGTCTCGTCTCGTCTCTGCGCTGTGCCTGTTGCCCGTCTCTGTCGGGCGTCGGAGGGCATGCAGGAGGCACTACTGTCCTGGAATGGGCCGCCGGCGATCATGGTACTTACTGCTGCCTCGATTCATGCTTTCATGCACGCCAGAGCAAGTTAATTCGTCGTGCGCCAAATTGCCTGGCCCTACCCTCCAGCTCGTCGTGGTCGTGGTCGTGGTCGTGGTCGTGGTCGTGGTCGCTGCCGTTACCGTTACCGTTACCGCTGCCGCTGCCGTTGCCGCTGCTGCGTAACCGATCCGGCGCCCTGAAGACCAAGCGGTGCACCTACCTACTCGTACATGGCCTTTTGTTCCATGCGTCCAAGGGACTCGTACATGGCCTTCTGTTCCATGCGTCCAAGGGCTGGCTCACTTGAACTATCGAGTCCAGACGCGCTCGGCAAACCGCCGCGCCCTGCCTAATCACCTTGCGCATGCGCCTTTCCAGCCCGCAGCGACCAGACAAGCATTGCACACTTGTCGATGCTTCCCACAGCGTCGACGCTTTCATTTGCAGCGTCGAGCCTTCCCACAGCGCGAGGCTTCCAATCTGCAGCAGCAGACAAGCTTCCCATTTGCTGCAGTAGACAAGCTTCCAATCTGCAGCGGCAGACAAGCTTCCAATCTGCAGCGGCAGACAAGCTTCCCATTTGCAGCGGTACGACGCGCGACTGTCCACCGTGACCTTGGCGGCCGCTTGCGTCTTGACTCGCCCAGCTACAACCGGGAGCATCCAAAAAGCAGCCACCACGTCGCTGCACGGCTATCAGAGTAAGATGTACGGTATTGATCCTGCAGAGGCCCCATAATCATAGCACAGCCATGGGGCGCGCCTCGTAGTCTACCCCATGTGACCCTTGGACATGCGAGACGTGACCCCAGCGGAGCCGACAAATGACCTCCCGGGACAACTCCCCCGTGCAGTCGATTAGCCGTCACTGTTCCAAAGCAAAACCTCTCGCACCACCAGTGAGCATTACTAATTCACTCGGGGTCATTGCACAAGGAAATGACGCGTTACATCGAGACCATACATCCTTCAGATGTCCAGTGCGTCCCGAAGCTCGTGCTCTTGAACTCCATCAACACAATCATATACGGCACAAAGTCTATTTCATTGCAACAATACGACTGAACATGATCGCTGGTACCTACGGGATGCTTCCTCTGTCTTGTACCGTGTGCTTTAAAGTCTTCCTGCAGCCCCCGATGCTGTGCCCACCGGGTTGAGCTCGAGGGTATTCGTGGCCAGCTTTTCTTGGCTTGATGATGAGAATGCCGTTGAGTTGGAGCGCATCGTTGCTGTGCTTGAAGGCCTCATTGATCGATAGTGACCCTTCACTTGAAGCTCCATGTCGTATCTCGACGAAGGACCAACACATACCGCGCGTGCCGGCGGATAATCATGTCCATATGCCACTGTTACCATCGTTGTTGGCAGTTTCCGATCGTAGTGTCAGTGATAAGCGGTATGTTCCAAGATCTCGTTGGTACACGGGTCTCATCCAGCTTCTTCATCGTCCATGACGAGCTCACGTAGCTCTTCATCGGCTGCCCAGTTGATACCACTTCCAACAATCATCGCAGATAGGATTCCTTTGATGATAGCTGTCCGTTTACGGGATTCTTTGACATTCTTCTCGGCCTTTTCTACTTGTTCGCGGAGCGAAGGGTTGCTAATGTCTTCGATCGACTGTGCCTTCACTTCTTCAGCCAACGCCAAGACAGTCCTGGATTGGTTGCGGTTCTCCTTGTTGGTGATTATGTTGCGTCGCTCAGCGGCGCTCAAGGCACGTTGCGTGTTTGCCAGTTTCGTGGTCAACAAACCATGGACCATGGACAAGGCATCGTTTTCAGAGATGAGAGGCAACAAGCGTCTACGAAAGATCAGCATACGTGGAGCAGAGGGCGCGCGTACACATACTTTTCGACGGTGTGATGCTGGCCGCCATGAACAGCTTTGAGGACGGGATCCATGATTAGTACATTGCGCGATATCCTGTTCCGAATTTCGAACTTTGCCTTGGCTTCCATGGCTTCGCGCTCTGCGGTCATCAGGTGCTCGTGTAAGACACCATCTGACAGTTCTGAAACGTCAGACATATCTAACAAAAACATGTTAGATTGACCTTGTCTTGAGTGCACATGACAATGACAATGGCGATGATGTACCTTTCGCGTGCGCCTCGAGGAGGCTCTTTTCTAGCTCAAGCTCCCGCAGCTGGTCGTTGAGCTGCAGCGCGAATTGTTCGGCTTCTGAGAACGCGAACGCGTCAGTGTGAGGCGTTTGGAGCAGATCGGTATAGTCGTTCGCGTTGATGGCTTTCGCAGTCGCAGCATCGCCCACGGAAACATCGTTTGAAGTCGCCATGAGTGCGATCGCGATCAGGTATCACGGTTTCAAAATACCGATAGCCCACCTGAGCGCGTTTTTGGGAATTGGTAGGCCGTACCTACTCCAGGCGGTAGATGATCAGCTTCGGTGGGCCCGTGCCCCTAATCCTTGCTACCACGCGCCGTAGCGGTACCGTGCCTCACGCCGTGCGCTTCCCTACACTCGAGCTCTCTTTCTCCTCCACGAGCTGACCAGCCAGAAGCTGTGCAGTCGAAGCGGGCCCCAAATGTCGCTGCAGATAGCTGTAGCTCATACGGGCCAGCGCTTTGACGCTGATCCTGTTGGCTTTAACTCGGTCGATGCGCTGAAGCAGTGGATCGCAACCGTGGTGGACATACCGCCCGAGCACCAAATACTACTGACGCCGCGCGGAAAGCACGTAAAACTGCAGACACTGCTGACAGAGGTACTGGAATCTCTCTGGTACCCCTTTCTCACACGCTGACAATATCGTAGAAGGACCTCTTCGTCTACGATCGCGAGCTCTCCGCTGCGTCACAGGCTGCCTCTACCGAAGCACCGCTGCCCGAACCCCTCGCTCCCGATGACCCACCAGATACGCTGTCCAGCCACACCGACCTCAGAGCATGGCAGACACTATTCCAGGCCCGCCGCGACTGGGCCTATGCTGTCCTGGAGCAGTCACTCGCCATGTCTCGCGCGGCCTCACAGACCTTCGCTGAGCAAGCAACGATAGAGAAGGCAACACAAGCCGCTGTCGGAAACCCTGGCGCACATGTGAAAGGACTGGAGCAAAAACACCGCGAGGCAAAGGAGTGGTTCGATGGGGTCGAGAAAGAAGCACTCGAGAACCTGCGGAGGTTGGATGCGGATTATGGTCAACTTGGGGCGATACCAGCCAAGGGCGAATTCATTCAATTTCTGGCCAAGGAGCTACGATCGGCGCCAACAGTACAGAGCGTTCGCAAGAGCTCCTCTGCTGGTCGGGCAATGTCTCTGCAGGACTTTCTGGACTTCGACTCCATAAAACAAGCCACAGGCGTGAGCAAATCCGTTCGCGAATCGTTCAAGAAGCATTTGGCGGACATGGGTGCTCAAGTGGAGAGCATCGGTGACGAATACAATGACCTTCTGGGCGCGGCAGGGCAAAGTCAAAGCCGATCACTCGTGGACGACGCAGAGGAACCCCCGCGATTATACAACGAGATCGACCTGGTGGTCAAAAAAGTAAATTCAGACCTGGGGCACGTCATGGGACTCCCTTCAGACCCCAAATCGGTGGCCTCGGTATCCAAGATGGCACTATTGCATACGCGAAACTTCCTTCCTGCGATCAAGGAATACAGTATCGAGATGAGTGATCTGGTCAGACGGTCTGTGGAGCAGAAGAACAATGCGGCCCTGGGCGCGGTCGAGAGCATGCGGGGAGTTGCAGACATCGGATCCAATATAGCCAGGCTTCACGCGGAACTGGACAACATCAACCTTCCGCAAGAAGGCATGGCTGCATTTGAGTTGATATCGCTTGTCGGAAGACTGCCGTTTGTCTATGGGACACTGATGGTCGAATCCGTGCGCCGGCGCGAATGGGCTGAGAAGATGCAGAGAGATACATCATCGCTTGCCGAAGAGATGGCTACATTCCAAGAAGAAGAGGACCGCCGCAGAAAGAAGTGGCTGAAACAGGTCTTGGATGTGGTCAATCTGGAGGCGGTACAGACGAGTCCGTCAGGCTTCGAGATGAACATCCAGCCTGAGAAGAGTTGGCCAGAGGTCACTCGCGATGAGCTCAACAGTTACCACAAAATACTGCAAGGGCTAGAAGGACAGAGTACTGAGGCTGAGACACTGGCTCAGACTATCAAAGATCTGGACCGGCCTACACGACAGCAAGTCAAGCGCGCTAAAGCCTTCAAGATGGGAAGTGTTCATGAGCCTGCGTTTGGCAAAAATTCCCAGCTTGTGCTGAGAGGAGACGACGAGCTTCGCGTGCTGAAAGAGGCAAATGTTAAGCTAGAGGATGAACTAAGGGGCTCCAAGAGTAGGGTGCGACGCTTGGAGGATGTCCTTCACCGCCAGAACCACATCAACAGGCTCTCGATCGGAGGTGGTATGCCATCTTTTGGACCGCAGAGCCTTGCCGATCCCTCCACCCCGACAATCGAGGCACCATCCCCTGTGCCAATGGTAGATCATTCTCGAAGATCGTCAGTATCTTCACGGCGTTTCTCTACGAATCAAGGGCAAGATGACAAGCGTCGGATCGTATGTCTAGAGCAAGAACTAGCGGCCGAGAAGGAGGCACGCGCAAGTCTTGAGAAAGAGGCTCAAGCCAAGAAAGGCGAAGAGTCGGCTCTGCAAAAACAGATCAACGAAGCGGTTTCTACGAAAGCTGAGCTCATGGAGAATATGAAAGCACAGCAGAAGGAATTTGTTGATGAACGACGCTCTTTGGAACAAGAGATACAGGTGTATAAGAGCAAGATCGAAGAGGCTGAAGATGAGCTAGATCGCGTACTTGGCAGTCGTGATCACGAGCGGACAGGCGTCAATGCAAAAACCCAGGAACTGGTGGCTGAGATTGAAAGGGTCCGTAGACACGCCGCGGAGCAAAGCAAAGAAGCAAACAAGCGGGTCGCCGACATACGAGCCGAGCTTGAAGAGCGGAAGAGAGTGCACGACGAGCAATACCAATCACTCTCCAACGCATTCACTTATCTGCAGCCCGCTACAACCGTTCCTAGCAATACCCAGCTGCTGGTTAGGCATATCGAAGTCCTGGCTGAGCGTTCTTCAGATCATCTTCATGCGCTCCAACAAGCCGTAGCGATGGCGAAGGCAGAGAACGAGAGCGCTTGTCGTACAGCAAACGAGCAAGAAATGGCTCTGAAATCTAAGCTTGCCAATGAGGAGACAACAACACTGTCTTTGCGTGAGCAATTGGACAAGGCAAATGCAAAGGTCACATCTATCTCCACAGAGCTCGACGAAGAACGCCAACACCTCCACGACTTGAGAGCCAAATTTGCAGAGGGTGAAACTGGCTCTGAAGCACTCAGGAAGCGCGTGGAAGAGGAAGAAGAGAAAGTTGGGCGACTTCAGATAGAGCTCGCGGAGGAGAGAGGCCATTCGAACAGCCTGGATGTCGAGCTTATGCATCTGCAGAAGAAGATCCTGAAGTACGAAGAGTTCGATTCTTCAAGGACCCACGAGCGGTTGCGCCGCGCCAAGGAACTCAGCAAGCGCGTGTATTCGCAGCAGGATCGTTTGCTTCGTCTCGTAGACTCGCTCGGATATGCCATCGCCTTCGAAGACGGCACCATGACCTTGCATCGAGCGACAAAGGCCGGTAACAGCACGACACTGTCCGACACCATCGGTCTGAGCAGGAGCACTACCACGCCTTCACCTACACCTCTAAAGCAGCAGCTTGAGAGTTACGCTGATCTCTCATTCCTTCACTGGACTGAGTCGACAGACCCCGAGGAAGAGGATCAACGCTACCACGAGCTCATGGAAAACCTTAATAGATTCGACTTGGATGCATTCTGCGAGTTCTTCTCAAAGCGCATGCGAGACATTGAATACACAGCTCGCAAATTCAAGCACGAGACCCGTGCCTACCGCGAAAAAGCCAAAGCTCTCCAGACCGAATCGCATAACAAGATTGCCTACCGCTCATTCAAAGAAGGCGATCTCGCCCTCTTCCTGCCTACGCGCAACCAGGCCACCCGGCCCTGGGCCGCCTTCAACGTCGGAGCCCCGCACTTCTTCCTCCGCGAAGAAGAATCGCACAGACTGCAAGGCCGCGACTGGCTCGTAGCGCGCATCTCCAAAGTCGAAGAGCGCATCGTCGACCTCTCCAAAACACTGGACACGGTAGCCCGCGCCTCCACCGACGGCCGCTCCCTCGCCTCCAGCAGCGCCGTCTCCTTCGAAGACGACAACCCCTTCGAGCTCTCCGACGGCCTCCGCTGGTACCTCATCGAAGCCTCTGAAGAAAAGCCCGGCGCGCCCGGCGGCCCCGGGCTCGGCAAATCCGCCGCCGCCGCCGCAGTAACCCGCATCGACGGGCAGGGCAAAATGGAAAAGAAAGCCCCCGGCACCGACCCCGCAAAGACGCTCGGCAAGTCGCTCGACAGCCGGCGCAGCAGCGGGACCAGCAGGAAGAGCGTCCTCGTGGTGAGCCACCGCAACTCGACGGACGTCGGCGACGCGGTCGCGGAGTCGGGCCCGAATTCAAACAACGCGACGAGGGGCGCGAGTCCGGCCGGAGGCAACGGGCCCGGGCCGAGTCATCTGAGGGAGAGCGAGGCTAGTGGTGCAGCGAGCGAGTACCAGGTCAGGAAGGACCATCTCTGGGGCCCTTAGGTTTGCAGTTGCTGCGCAGTGTAAATCTGAGCGTCGGCGTGGTTGCAGAGTCAGGCTGACTTGTGACAGTGTCGCGCGTCTTCGTCTGAGCGCTATGTTTCGCCACTCAGGGGCCTGTCGCTTGGGTCCTCGAGCATGGTTGGGAGTGGTGTGTTGCGCGGTGCCGAGGCGAGGATGGGGTCGCCGGATAAGCAGAAGGTTGTGCGTGAGGCCGAGGTTGCGAGGGCGGTGAGTCCGGCGACGAGCCCGAGGAAGCAGCCGCCTGGACGCAAGGGGAGTATTTGGGATAGTCTGTTTCATGTCGATGTTACGTATCAAAAGTCGAGGTAGGGGAAGGGGTGCTTTTGTATTTGTCCTTGGGTTATCTATCTAGCATGGTGTTATGGTCGGCTATGGCGTAGTGGAGGGCGTAGTTGTTGTTCCAGGATGGAATCACTGCGAGGTTTAGACTGGGTAGATCAGTGGTCTAGGGGAGAGAATACATTGCTTAAATTTCGAGCTTGCTGGAAGGTTATTTGGCCGTCTCTAACCACCTTGAGTTCGTCCCAGATGTGTTGAGCAATCACTCTCCATGATCATCAAGCAAAAGAAAATCCCCCAGCACTCAGGCCAGCTTCTAGCTCTTCAATCGCTGCGTCACGTTTGTGAGTTTCCGTGATGAGGCCGTCTAAGAGGCTCACTGCGTCTCAAAGATGTTCCGTCGTCGTCGTCGTCATGAAGCACTAGCGAGGGTGAAGGTGAACGGGGAGTCGAGGTGCACTTGCCTAGGTTTTGTTGTTCGCGACGCATGGTCGATGCAGCGTAATGGTGACTGGCCTATCATGTACGGTACCGAATTAGGAATGTTTTGACTATTCATTCGCGAACTGTTGCTCTACGATGTAACTCTGGATATCTACGTATTCCAAAATGCAGGCATGAACGTACTCTTTCTCATTCGCGTGGTCCTATTCAAAGGATGCTATCTACCTCACCCGCTCTGCAGCCGCTTCCCCTTCTCCATCCCGGACTCCTTGTCTTTTCCATCTCTTATTTTGTGGTCGCCCACACCCATCTGAGCGATCTTCCTCGCTATACCTATACCATTCCGTCTCTTCGTGACACCCACAATGCACATCCCTCATTCTTCTTTGCATCATAACATCGTCCCTCCACCAGTCCGCCCGGTTGCAAATACGCCGGAGCAAAGCCGCCAGGAAAGCACTCCGCCTTCACCAACGCCGATGAAATCGTGACAAAATGCTCGCTAAATAGGGGTAGTGGGCAACATGTGTAAGGGGAGGGGAATCCAAAAGAGACAGAACAGCTATCTATGATCCGTAAAACAAGTCGCGCACGCTGCGCTCAGACCTGACCTTAAGATGGGCATATTTCCGCCAGTTCTATTGTCCAGCTACTGCACCGCCATTGGGCTGGGCGCCGGCTGCTGCCGCGGCCGCGGCTTGTGCAGCAGCTTGGGCGATCACGTCGGCCTGGTGGACGGCGCCCTGGACGATTTGCTGTTCTTCGGGGTTGAGGTTCTTGGTGAGGTTTTCGTAAAGGGCGGGCTGTTCTTGTTGAAGTCCTTGAAGGTGTTAAAGACATCTCCAGACGGTGAATAGCAGCTTGGTGTGAAACTTACTCATCAATGCATGCTTGAACATGCTGTAAGGCTCGACCTTATCAAGCGGCGTCTCGAGGAGGCTCTCCTCCTCAAGCTCGTCGTCATCATCATCATCGGTAACCGAGGTGAATTTCTGCGCTTCTTCGTTCAGGAACTCGAGGTAAGCGGCGCTTTCATCCTTGACGTCTTCCGCCTCTTCGGGCTCGTTGGTCCACTCATTCTCGTCACCCCATTCTTCGTCCTCTTCTTCGTCATCGTAGTTTGCGTATTCGAAGTTGTCTTCCTTCTTAGCCTCTTCGCGGTCTGCAAAAGGTTAATGTGATCCTTATCAGGAGGCTGGCGGGGGTACTTACTCTTCAAAGCGGCGGGCAGGGTCTGGAACAAGCGAACAATGCCTTGGAGGAGACGAGGCCAGCCCTGTTGGACACTGACCGGAACATCCTGGCCCTTGAGGGTCAAGAGCGCGCAGATACCCGAAATGCACAGCTTCTTATCATGCACCCTGGTGAAGCTGTCGATGGTGGAGAACCACAAACTAAAGAACTTGTTGGTCCAGCCATTCGTCTCAAGAACGTGCAGCGCCAAGACAGGGTTGTAGTATATTGCGTTGATGACCACTTCCATCAGGTGTATCCTCAGGGACTTGACTTTGAGCTCGTCGTTCGTCAAAACGTTCATGGTAAGGTTGATGAACTCAGGCACGTATTCATCAACGTGGCCGCGCATGTTGAGCATGATAATCTCTGCCAGCTTGCATCCACAGATGCGATCAACGCCGCCGACCTTGTCGTCCTTGAAGATTGTTCGGACCATATCGACTATGGCATCGAGGTACTGTCGGTTTTGCACCAATGTCGCCGTGCCATAGTTGACGAAGTTCTCTAGCGCAGGCAGCATGTCTTCGAGGTAGAGTTCTGCGCCAGCCTTGAATGTCCGGTGAATCAACTCGAATGCTTGCCACATGGTCGACGAGATGCTCTTGGCGGCAAATGTGCAGCTATCGATGATCTCGAAAACCTCGTTGTACAAGTCATAGAGCTTGTTCTCTAATGTGATGGTGATGACGGGCATCAATATGGTTTCAAGGTGGAGCAAAACATCAGGTGTGCTCTCCAACGTAAGAATGAGCGTGCCGATAGTCTGCAGGACACCAAGGGCGGTGATGCTCTTCTCGTCGAGGAAGTCGCCAAACTCATCATCTTCTCCCTTTTCTTGGTTCCGAGAGAGCAATTCGCCAACTATGCGAAGGTACGTGTCTCGAAGTTGTTCGCTAAGCGCCACGGCGAATGGCGTGAGTTCGGGAGCAAAGACCTCAACGAAATCCTCCATAACGTTCGCAAGAGCATCTACGTCAACCTCGTTTGCGAGTTTCAGAAGCTGCTGCATGACTTGGGGAATGTTTTGTTTCATGTTGGTCCGAATGATATCGTGGCGGATGAGAGGCTGGAGTGCCAATGCGGCGGCAACTCGAACGGGGAGAGTCGGGTCTGCCATTGATTCCAAGATATTACGGTAGATAATAATGAGGTTGTTGGGGTCCTTGAAATCGAGTTGTTCGAACTTCTCCAGCGTGTCGCAGGCACGCGCTCGCAAGAACCCGTGAGGGCTTCGGAATTCGGGGAAAACGTGGCGGACAAAGAAGTACTCAACCTGGTCAGCGATCGGGCTCTTCTTTGAAAGAAGAACGCCAGGGAGCGTTCCAATCATGCGCAACGCGCCCTCCTTTTCCCGTGGGTTCTTCTCGTTGTCTGGTGCCGCCTCGTATTGGTTCACGATTCCGTTGATGAAGTTAAGGACGGTATAAGTCTGCTTTCTCCGACTCTTTGTCAGAGTGACCAAGAAGTTGGTAGCGGCAACATCGGGCGAGGTGACCTCTTCATAAAAGTTGAGTTTGCGGTGCAAGTATTCCTGCGGCTCGTCCTCGAACAGCTCAATGTCCTCGTCTGTTTGGCACAGCACAGGGAAAAGTAAATGTGAGATGAGGTTGTCCGTGTGCGGCTTCAACAAATTCCACATGGACTTGGGCTTGATGCACTCGTCCAGGAAGTTGAGGGTGTAGTATAAGCTCGCCTTTGATAACCACGTTTCCTTTTTGACCCACTTTTCGACTTGCTGCAGGTATCGCGTAAGAATTTCGGGCGCAAAGTTGGCGATGAAATATTTGGCGACTTCAGTGTAGTCTACGTCGTTGTTCTTGGTCAGGCCCCCGGGGTTACCGTATCTAGGTCTAGGTCAGTAATCTTGTAGTTTGCGGATAGCGCTATTCGAACACACCTGACGTAGAGCCGGTTCAAGTTGGCATACGACCATTTCTTCGCCTTCCACCAGTGGTTCACTTCGCGCTCATCGACGTCTTCGGGCATGGCGCACTCTGGCGGGTCTTTGCTGATAACATTTAGAAACAATGTGCACCAACCCACCATCACGGACTGTTCGCGCAATGATGCGGGGAGGTCAAACTATCTGCCGTTAGCCCTCGTGCTTCAAGGTCTCAAGTGCTGCTGTCTTACGTATATCGCATGCTTGTACACCTTGAGCACTGTCCGCAATATTTCGCCGGCTTCCAAGCTCGTCTCGTTGGCCAGCCCGTTGCCCAGGTTCAGAAGCTGAGGGAAAGATAGTGCCACAATCTTCTCGAAATCGGCGCGGTTCTCGCCCGACTTGAAGCGGTAAATTTTGCATATTGCAAGCAGACACTGCACACCAGCAAACACTGACGCAACGTCTCCTGTATTCAGCAGTTGGATAGTGATATCCAGGAAGTCGGGCCACTTCTGGGGGAAGTCGTAGGCGAGGACCTTCTGGAGGGTAGGGATAAGCTGGGCGCGCACGTTCGGCTGCGAGGCGACGAGTACGGGTACGAGGCGGCTCTTGAAGGACTGCTTCTCCTCCTCGGGAATGGGCTTCGCCTGGCTGAACTCCTCGGCAGGCGACCAGCCCTTGGAGACGCGGTTCTTGAGGTAGATGGAGGCTGCAGACGCATTAGCTCAGGGCGGGCACTATGGTGCGGGGCGCGGCCTCACTGGACAGGCGGATGGCATCCTCCTGCTCAATCTCGAGCACGTTGAGCAGCGCGTCTGTGAAACCGGGCTGTTCTTCGGCCTGCAGCGGTCAGTTCGCTGCCGTACCTTGCATGGGCTGCAGCGGCGACGCCTACATGTTTGAGGTCAAGCTCGGCTTGCTGGCGGATGGCGGCATTGATGTCCAGCGTGTTCTTGACACGCTCCCGCAGCGCTGCGACGTCCATGTTGGCGGTCGTGGTGCAGTCTGGCGGTGCGGGCCAGGTGGGTAGCGGGACCTCTTCGAGGTCTACCGTGAGGGCGCGGCGAGGGCAGGTGGAATAGCTCGGCCGTAAGGCGCCTGCGTACGGCAACGGGGGTGCGTAAAACTGTGGGAGAAGCTGGCAAAGGCCGCGAGCAGACCTATTGTCTGGTCACCTTTAGGCCCCTTTGGCGTGTGCTCAGGGTATACGGGCAAGGGAAAGGTGGAGGGGCTGTACACTGTAAAGTTTCGTGTGCGATAGCGACGCTAGCCACCGCCAGGGTTAGCGCCCTGTCTCTCACACCGTGAACTCGCTGCCGGCAGCCTATCTACCACATGGCGCCGGGCAATGGCAATCTGGAGATATCAAAACAAGGATCATTCTGTGCCTTGTGGTTGTATCAGCCGGTAGCAGAAGGAGTTTCCAGCTGCGCACGCCCGCTTCGGTAGGACCCGACGTCCAATCGTGAACGGGCCTTTCTCCCCCACCTTGCATCGTTTTGCCTTCCGGGCCAGGATGCTCGTCCCTCATTGTCCAGGAGCGCATCTATCATCATGCTATAGTACGTTACTTCAAGGTGTACCCTCTGGAGGAGTATTGTACTCGTGCTTGTACTTATGTCGACCGACAAGCTTTGCAGAGACCAACTGCATCACTTATTTTTCGACTAGCTAGGTACAAGCTGTCAGAACATAGGTTGAGCAATGGGATAACAAGCTGGAAAGAAGCAGAAGATGTACCACAAATGCAAATGTATTGCCTCTTAAGCGGCCTAGTATTGTAATCTCTTATGTGTCCACATGGGATCGGGACCTAGACACGTCCTGCAATTGAGACGCTCTCGATTACGATTATATTCGAGGCACTTTTGGCATTGGAGCGTGTGGACTCCGACAGCGGTACCAATTCGATTCGTGCAACCCCCATGCACATCTACCCATTCAGCGGTGCGCAACCATACCATGCGTCGCATGCGACACTCCCCGTGACAGCCTCGTCCTGCAGCCTTACATACTCATAATAACGACGCTCCGTCACGCGTATCGACGCTTGCGGTACGGTATACTTGTCCCGAAACGCTCGCTCGATATGTCGTTGCGAAACACCCTACAGGTACAAGCTCGCGCAGTTACAGATGTCCCTGTTACACATGTCAGCATCAACACTCCATTTCTTGCCCTGGGCATGCATGTCCCACTAGCGATGAGTTCGGATGGTGCGAACGGAAACCAACGTACCGTTTGATCAATTCCTGGCATGTTCCCATCTTTTGGAACAGCGTGGGATCCCCGATGATTCTGGCAGCGTTTTTGACTTCACGACACGTTTCGTCCAGTCGCGTGATGACACGCACGATAGTGCCCTCCATGACATCCGTTAGGTCCGTAATGCGATTGAACGACATGCCGCGCGCCCACTCGTACACGACCTCGACCATGCCGAAGCGCGGCTTGCTGACGAAGTCGTTGCTGTCGTCTGCCGAGAGGATGACCTGGTGCAGCGTCTGCAGCTGGTTGACCTTCTCTGAGATCTCAACGATCTTGGCCACGCCGCGTTCCAGACTGGCGGTTAGTGTGGGCTCCACGTCGGTTTTCTCTTGGAAGACGAAGGCAGAGAGGAGTGCGACGATCTCTTCCGGCTCATATTCAGCCAGCACATTCTCGAGGATCAGCTCAGTGAGGACAAGCTCATCGGCAGAGTGGATCTCGCAGGCTACCTTGCCTTTTAGTTCGACCCGTGAGTCCTCGTCAATGAAGCCTAGGTCCTTGAGCACCGAAATTCTCTGCTCGTAGTCGGGCAAGAGTTGGAGATTCTGGTCAGACATGAGCTGGTGAAGCTGCACAATGTTTTCTTTGATAAGCCACTCGTCGTGCTCCATTGCATAGTGCTTGAGGAAATCGGGGCACTCAAGACAAGTTTTGCCCGTAGCTTCTCTGCCTGCATTTCGCCGGGCCATGTCAATCTCTCGGAATTCGAGCTTCTTGATCTTGTCGTAGTCGAACTCGTCCCAGTCTTGGTAGTTCCAGGACTGGCAAAGAGGGATGAACTGATCTTGTGCAAGTTTGAGAGCATCTGCACACCGTTAGAATCCTCAAAAGGGCTTGATATCAAGTTTGCTTACCCTTCTTCCTAAAGAGGTTCTCAACGCCTTCTGGAATATCTATGACTGTAGCTGTAAAGCATTCGATATCGTTCAGCGGGATGAGGGCACGCTTCATTATAAGGTCCTTCTTGGCCTTTGGTAAAGGTCGGAAGAATCTGGCTAGCGGTGCCAGATACGGGAGTAAGTCGTCGGCTTTGCGTTGTTCGTTCGCCGCGATCTCCAGCACCTGCACGGTAGGTTCTTCGCCTCTGCTGTTGACGATACCTCTGAGCAGCATGCCAACAGTTCGAATATCATTCTGTATCAGTCAGCTTGAAATTAGAGAGGCTGATATTGCTATGATATGTACCTTCTTATAAACGATCAAACGGTTCTGCACATATACCGCTCTCCCGGCAGGATAATTGAGCAACGAGAGATGAAGCTCATTCGTCAGGCGTTGATAGTCCATGCAAGCTTGGTGGCACGTCTCAAGGTCGACATCACATATCTTGCAAGGCTCGCGCTTTAGCTTCTCAAGATCGGCCTCAGAGATCTTAACCTTCTTCTCATGTTCCGGTAACAGGGCCTGGGTAGCATTTTCGCTGAAACTTCGCTTGATCATCTCTTCGATCTTGAGGGCTTCTACGCGGAGAAGGTTAAGAATCATGTTGTAGGTTAGGCGGAATTGAGACCTAAGCTTGGTAGGCTCTCCTAGCATCATTTGCCTAAGACGTGCAACAGGCGGTGCTTCGTCTGCTCCTGGGGCGCATATTATGACAGTACCCACAGTGTCAAGACCTCTCCTGCCGGCGCGGCCCGCCATCTGAGTGTATTCTCCCGGCAAGAGGTCTCGGAACTGTCGACCGTCGTGTTTGCGGAATCCAGAGAACACGACCGTCCTTGTAGGCAGGTTGAGACCCATGGCGAATGTCTCCGTAGCGAAGAGAACTTTGACGAGTGTCTTCGCGAACAATATTTCGACCACTTCCTTGACGATGGGCAGCATGCCTCCGTGGTGTACTGCGATTCCTCGACTCAATAACTCCCGGAGGCGTGTAATTTGAGGAAGCGCTCGATCCTCAGGACTGAGTCGGACGAGCGACTTTTCAACAGTCATGTGGATAGCACTCTTCTCAGCGGCTGTGCAATAGTCGATATTTGAAAGAGCATCGGCATTCTCTTCGCATCTCTTTTTCGAGAACACGAAGATACAGGCCGGGAGGAGGTCCTTATTGCGCAAGAAGGAGATTAAGTGGACCCAGATATTGCGATCTTGCGCGGCTGTTGTTCTACCACCGCCCCTTCCGGTACGAGCAATATTACCACGGCCTCGTTGAGCTGGTGGGCCGCCTCCTCTGCCACCCCCACGCTGCACTTGTTGGCCTCTGCCACGTTGGTGTTGGCCGCCTCTGCCTCGATCGCCTCTACCACCGCCTCCTCGTCCGCCTTGACCCTCGTTCGTGTGCGGTGCTTTGACTTTATCTCTGCCCGAAAAAATGTCGTTTGCGTCCTTCCACCCACTTTCCACAAACTTCTTATCCGCCGTTACGATCTTATGTATGCCCTTACCAGCCCAGAGATAGTGTTCAAGAGGGATAGGGCGCTTAGGTGTGGAGATGACGTATATGTTCTTCTTCTTCGTTCTACCTACCCAAGAAGCAAATTCGTGGGTGTTCGGAACGGTAGCGGAAAGGAGAATCAGAGTAACGTGCTCCGGCAACATTATGATAACCTCTTCCCACACGACACCTCGCTCCAGGTCATTAACGTAATGCACTTCGTCGAAAATAACAAATTCAACATCTCGGATGAGATCTGCACCCCGGTACAACATGCTTCGTAGAATCTCCGTGGTCATGATCAGGCAGCTGGCTTCGGGTCGGATCTGCACATCGCCAGTCAAGATACCAACATCATCGAATGTGAGTCGGAAGTCGCGAAACTTTTGGTTACTGAGAGCTTTGATCGGAGATGTGTAGATAGCCTTGGTCATGTGTTTCGCAGCCAGAGCTATTGCATACTCGGCAACCACAGTCTTTCCAGCAGAGGTATGAGCCGCAACAAAGACCGAATCGCCGTGTTCCAGATGATAGACTGCCTCTTTTTGGAAAGTATCTAGTTCGAAGGGATATTCACGGGCCATCTCAGGCACCAGCTCGTGGAAGTTGGTGATTTCGCGGTTGACATCCACCATATGAGCCCATTCTTTGCCACCCTTCTTCGCTGAAGCCATTCCTAAAGGACCATGTGGAGCTAACGCCGGGAACTCGACGGGAAGCAGAGCATCAATTTCCTCCTCCCCTGGCGTTTGCGCTTCATCATCCGCAGGAGTAGTGCCGTTGGGCGCCTTGAGACCGTCCCCAATGTCGTCGTCGTCGTCGTCGTCGGCAGTGTCGGCAGTGTCAGCTGGCTCCTCACCTAGTGTATCTTCGACTTCTTTGGCAGTCTTAGAATCTGAAGCAGGCTTCTTGTGGAAATCCAAACCCCGTGTGAAGCCTGGAGGGATCTCTAGAAGCCCACCCTCGGCGCTGAAATTGATGACCCGGTCTAAGGCGTTCGCTTTTTTTCCATTTGCGGCTTCCTGGAGGGAGATAGCTTCGTCTTCAATGGCCGCAATTGCTTCTACGCCGTCTAGACCGCCCGGTGCAAATGGGAAAAAGCCGGCGGCGCCGCGCACAAACTCAGCCCTGTTTGCAGGCTTCCTCAGCAGCGATGTGGAATTCTTTGCAGTGGCCGAATTAGCAGGCACAGTGACTTCTTTATAACCCGTGACACGGCCCTCAAGTCCTTCACGCGTGAAGCGTATAATGGTGCGTGTTTGAGTGGGCGCAACCTCGAAGAGGCTGCGATAGTTGGTTGGCGCATCCCACCGCTGCTGCAACCGATTCAACCACCGTGTATTGAATGATCGCGAAGGTGTTAGGAATGCGGCTTCCAACTCTTTCTTGATGTCATCTTTGCTCTTGCGCTGGCGCTTCGGTGGACGCTGCTCGTTTACAAGTGAATCTATCCAAGTTGTGTCGGACACGTTATCGGCGCTGACACGCACCTGTTCGAGCTGCTCCGCCAGTCCTTGCATCTCCAAGCGGTGTGTGAACAGTCGGCCTGGATTGAAGCGTGATGGTGGATCACGAAGTGACGACAAGCAAAAGGACAGCTGCCAAGACTCCGCGGGGCAAGAGCGCCCCACTATAAGCTGTCTCGTCTCCTAGGTACGACACGATGTGAGACAAGGCTCGGTCCGTTGCGTGCTTTGAGGACCGATCTGTACCCGGTAAGCATACTATCTTGTTTATCACGTTGTCACTCTACAGAGACTAGATCTCCAATAACTTGCCTCTCGACAGCAAATATCAGAGCTACGCAACGCTTTCGTATATCACAGGGTATGAATCTCGAGTGAAGAGGATCTACACAATCATAGAGTAACATTGGATATCGAACGCCTCGCTATGCAAAAAGATACAGTATGGACAAACGTATGAGTACTGTGTGTTACCTCCGGATAGGTAATACGGAAGCCCGAATGAGGTCAGACTTTTGTCTCGGTACTGAAGAAAAGTCTACAGTCCCAACCCTCGGCCAAGCGTATTGAAAAATTCATGGCACCGTTCACCACATGCCCTCCATATCGGCCATCGCGTCCATAGCGTCCGCAAATGGATCGTCATCGTCGACATTGGTGGCTGTGTTCACTGCAGCTGCAGTAGGTGGGTGTGCGGGAGCCGGATCGCCCGCTAGCAATGCGTCTAGCTCATCATCGTCAGGTTCATCTGGTGGTGGAGAAGGACCTTTCTCCCCGTTCGGAACAGATGGTTGCGCGTCATGCTCTACGCTCCGATTCATCTCGCCTTGTCCATCTTCCATAAGGTCGTTTTCCCTTTGCACCGATCCGTTCGCATCGGCGACCTCTTCATCCTCATCTTCTCGCGCGTTGTGCTTCGGCTTGCCCTCGTCTATCCACTCTTTCCGCATCATCTGTACACGTTTCGAGTGACCAAGCTTTTCAATCATGGCAAGTCCATCCGCGAACTTCGCACGCGGGTAAAGCTCGTCAAGCCAGAACTGATACATGTTAAGCATGCGTGCGATGTCGCCGTACTGCCACCAATTAGCTCCCTACTCCCAGATGGTAGACGAATGTTTATACTTCATGGCCCTTCCCCTTGAACTTCAGACGCTCTTTGGTGATCCTGCGCAGTTTCGGAATGCCAGGGTCCGAGAGAAGGCGGTTGTCGTCGAGCTTGGGAATAGGATCCCGCTTTTTGGCGACTTTGATCTCCTCGTCAATGCCAAGACCTGAATCATCTGCAGCTGGTTTTAAAGAACGAGAGGGTTCCGTCTGTTGTCCTAGGTTGCTAACGTCGAAGATGTCTTGACCATTTAAGGTGCCGTTGAGAATTGCATCGAGCTCGTCATCGTCCGGGATGTTGTTGGATTCCGGGATGGTTGTGGCTGTGGCCATTATAGAATTTATTGGGCGACAACGCTCAAACTGAGGTTTGTGCAGATTGGAACGGATTATACAAGACAAGTCTGCTCAGAATGCGTGCGTATAGCGGTGCGAGTTGGCTCGCGTCGCGTCTTCCCCGCGCGACGCGACCGTCAAGCTAGTGACATAATCAAGCGAGCCGCTAGCGCATCTTATTCCTAGAAGTCGCTCTCGCTACGGCTGCGACAAAGACATGAACTCATACCTACTTGCAACCCGGCCTCAGCTAACTCAAACAAAAACATAGTCCGAGTCAGTCGTCTCAAGCCATCTATTACCATATATTCGTGGGCAACAACCGGATTTCCAATCAACCCTCCTTGGAGAAGGACATCTCCACAACCAAAACCCGAGCTTTATCCTCTTCGACACGACTACTTCCGCGAGGCGACCCCAGCCATGTCTTCCGGAGATGCCTTAAGCTCGCGAGTCAGTGCTTTGGTTCATCGAGCACGCACAGTGAAAGAAGAGACGTCTATCGACCCGCCTCTCCAGATTTCGGCGCTTCTGGAAGATAACGAAGCTATCGTCGAGCGCATAGAGCCTAGAGATCTCCGCGAACTTACCGCCGAAAGCGCCGCCAAGAGCATCCTTTATCCAATCCTGAGTTCTGCTCGCATCAATGATCCTTCCTTTGTCGATGTCTGGAACCTTCTTGATATCGTTCAAGGCTGTGCAGACAGAGACCTTTGTTCGAACCAGCTCGTACTGCTGCTTGCGGAGGAGGTGCTGGATAGTTTGTCGATTGCCGATTGCCATGTTGCATTCAACTATCTCGAGACGCGGAGAGAGGCTATATTATCTGTAAGTGAGATTGGCGAGGTTCCGCCAATGAGTCGGGTATCCCAGTTTGGGCGTTCCATGATGGAACAAAGCTTGCTGCGGCCCAATTTGGTGGGAGGTTGGACAGAGTTGCTGACACTAATAGGGTGGCACTGGGACAACAGGAAGCAAAGAGATGGTCATCCTGCGCACATGCAATGAGCTACTGCGTCGTTTGTCGCGCGCAGAGGACCCCGTTTTTTGTGGACGTGTATATGTGTTCCTCTTCCAGAGCTTCCCATTGGGGCACAAGGGTTCCGTCAATCTGCGAGGCGAGTTCCATGTTGGTAATGTGACGACCTTTGAAGATTGGATTGTGTCAGAGCAAGCCGATGATCTGGTTATGGATGATGCCATCAACACTGAACAGGTTGAGGGCGTCAAGGGAGAAGTCGAAACAGAAGAGACGAAACCAACAGAATTTGACAGCCGTGCTGAAAAGGGAACAACTACTAAGGATTTCGCTACGCTCTATCCTGTCTTCTGGTCGTTGCAGTATTCGTTTTCAAACCCTCCGCAACTGTTTGACGATGGAAAGTTCAAGCAGTTTCAAGAGGGACTAGAAGCTACACTCGCAAAGTTCAAAGAGGTTGACAAGGTCATCCAGTCCGGAGAATCGGCTCGCAAAGCAGGATCTCCAGCTACGGCGAACGATAACTATGACGAATTTGCCAACGCTTTTAACCCAAAGTATCTTACTAGTCGCGATCTGTTCAAGCTTGAGGTACGCACTGCTCCCGCAGCATTGTTGAGGAGCTATCACTTATTGTCCGCAGCTTAGCGATGTCGCCTTCCAACGCCACGTCCTGGTTCAGGCCCTGATCTTGATTGATTTCCTCTTGACGTTGACAGGAGCGGCGAAGAGCAAGCCGCACTATGAGAATGCACAACAGTCGATGAAGTACAATTTCACTCTGAGCGATGAAAATGTAAGCCTACTTTACTCCTGTCCGAACCATTTTACAGCTTGCAAGTTGCAAGCGCCGGCTACTGCAACTGATCCTTGAGCCACCTGTTCGAGATGTTTGCAGCCTGCAATCCGTGTTTGTCCCATGGAACATGGGGTAACTTGCAGATTTCCCTTCGATCAGCGTCTCCAGAGGAAGTGATCGTGCTGCAGCTGACCTGAGAGCACAGACTGAGTGGGCGTTGGGCATCAAGAACGCCATCGCAAATTACCTGCAGGATGGTCCGGATGGCAAATTCTATTACCGAGTGGTCGATACGGTACTTTCCCGCGACAAGAATTGGGTTAGATGGAAAATGGATCGCTGCCAGTCATTCACGCGCCAAAGAATGCCAGCTAAGATCTTTCTGGAGTCAAAGGGTGGAGCGATAGCCGCGGTCACCAGCAGGAAAGACCGCAAGCCAGCAGGAGTACCAACAGCCCTGCGATTCGTGGCTACTGCGGAGCCAGGAAAGGGGCTGGCGCAGCTGAGACAGCGCGGAAAGTGAGTTCCCTTCGTCCGATCAGCGTCAACGCTCACGAGATCAGGTTCACCAAGCCAAGTCCGCAGGACTATACTGTGCGGATTGAAACGACCGACCAAGAACCACCAACAGAGGAAGACGCGCGCGGACTAGACGAAAAGATCACCAGCAGCACGTGGAGGGGTCTTCGCCTGGCTTCGCAAGACCAGCTGAGCTTATTCGATAAATACAACCACGCAAATGGCCTGAAGAGCCTCTTTCAGCCGGGACAGACGCGAATTGAGGACAAGGGTAGCGATCCCCAGCCAGAGCAAAGTGTAGAGGATCCGCGGGCCGATCAACAGGGTATTGTGGCTTGAGCTACCCCAGATTACAGTTCACATACACCAACCTGTCAGCGCATTCTCGACCCGAGCCACAGGCACCAGTTTGTGGAGATAATCGTGGGGCGACTACCCAAATACAATACACATGCCGGCTGTATCACAGCGCAGACGTGCGTGACCGTATCCGTCCACTGTTGAGAAATTCGGGAGGATGCAGCTGGGTGGAGCTTTGCCCTTTAGGACAATGTGCATGATTTTCAAGGGGAATGGCGCTACGCGGGTGAAGCAGCACTGGACAGACCACCTTTGAG
Organism: Paraphaeosphaeria minitans; assembly: GCA_015832175.1. Classification (NCBI taxonomy): domain Eukaryota; kingdom Fungi; phylum Ascomycota; class Dothideomycetes; order Pleosporales; family Didymosphaeriaceae; genus Paraphaeosphaeria; species Paraphaeosphaeria minitans. Next base: position 3,878,348 of record WJXW01000002.1, read on the forward strand.
GCAGAAGATTGTACAATTCTCCGGAGACGTGGTGGTGACATCCCACGACTGGCCATGTCGATCAACCGTGCCACTTGACGCCGCTCGCGGCCAAGTCAAGGGATTGCGGCGCACATGGACAAAAACAGTATCAGCAATTCAATTCATCTTCATGACACATTATAGATGTACTCAGTCCAGGATACAAGAGACACAGAACGGACTGTGTGCAGGGTGATGGCCAGGGAATGAGTGACTCGGCAGTGTATTCACACCCGGAACTGGATGAAGTCAGCAGGCTCCGGGATGCCGCTGCAGCAGAAATGGAAGAGCCAGGCGGCATGATAGCACAGCAGCGAATGGCCCTCGCGGACCGGGGGAACAAACGGGATGTGGATGGGGGCGCGGTACTAGTATTGGCCGACTTCAGGCTCATTGAGTATGCGTTGTCAGCACTCGATCCATCGAAGTGGGCGATTCTGCAGCGTTCCGAAATGAAAGGGACCTTTGTGCACCATTGCCTGCTCACTCGATGCTGCCGACGTGCAAGATACGGCGGGCCTCGATGGTCTGCGCTGACATGTGGTGGGACGTTCTTGCTAAGACAATGGCTCGTCGCAGCCCAATGCGCCCGTGTGGTCTCTGAATGCGTCGAGGGTCGTTCTAACTACCGTGGGCATTATGTCAGAGGCGCGCTAGCAATAGCTCCCATCGCACGCAGCATCTTCTGCCGACCTCAGCAAAAATCCATGCCGTCTATCAAACCTCCGCGACCAAAGCTTGCGCCCTGCCCCATGAGCCGTGGAAATATCCGCGGACACGGCGCCGTTCGGGTTCGCTCTCTAGGCGTCCGTCCTGCTCATTTCCTGCCCGCCTCGCCGTCGTCACGATTGGGGGTGCTCCCGTCCAACCTCCAGGCCCACCCGCTTGGCGACGTTTGGGAGACACTGTGGCATAGCGTCCAGAGATTGCGTATACCAGCGACCGCCGACCGTGTTTCTGGCGCCTGCGAAACGCCCGTCTCATTCCGACGCGTCTGCCGCCCAAGCCTAAGCCCAAGCCCATGCCCGCTGAGCGCGGCCGTGCCGTATTCTGTGCAGTTGCGATGCAAACGCAGCCCAGACGGCTGACGGCCTGTCTGCTGCTTCTGGCAACCAAGGACAAAGAGCGAGGTACCCGGCGCTGATCAGCGCGGAAGGCTCTGCGTGGCTTGCTTCAGCGATCGCGCTGGTGGCCAGAGCGGATCTGCCTCGAGGCGAGCGTCAGGGCATGGGAGTTGTAGGTAGGTAGCCGTCCGTCTGACCCAGCCAGCAACTGGACCTTGACATGCCGGCTTTCAGAGGCTGCACCACTCTTCCCAGCCCGAGTTGCCAGGCGAAGGTCACGTTACGCTGCGCTGAGGCACTGCTGTCAACCAGCGTTTGACAAGCAGTGAGCACTGCTGCTGCGCTAAAGCACGCGCACCGCAGCCTTCGAGAAACAGCAATTTTCCCGGAGCGGGCCGAGCTTTTCGACGTTTGGATCTAATCGGCCAGCCAGAGACGCCAGATCTGTTCGCTCGTTCCCAGCACGCCCCTCCCATTCGCAGCGGGATGCGACCTGGCGCTCACTACGACCGATGGCGCAGGTGCAGCAGCAGCGTCACGGATACAGCTAGCGGGCGCAGCGCTGGGGGTGGTGGTGGTGGTGGTGGTGGTCGCTGGTTGCTCGCCGATGCCTGACGCCTGACGCCTGACGGCTTCGTCTTTCATGCACCAGCAGCACCACCATGGGCGCAGTGGGCGGCTCAAGAGCAAGGCTGACGATGCAGACTGTTCCTGACGCATCCGGGTGAGCGCGCCTATCAGGTGGCCGTGTGGCTTGACAGTGGGCTCATGCCTAGGCGTTCCGTAACGGCTATGGCCCGCCAAATTGCAAGTGTCATGGCCGCCGACGGACAGAAACAGACTGTTCTGCTGCAAAATCGGCGCCTGGACAGCATCTCCGCGTCGCACCACAGGCGCACGCAAAAAAGGCCCGTACCAGATCACACAAGTAGCGGCTTCTGTGGGTGGTTACTCGACAGCACCACCACGCTGCACCACGCGCGGGTGGGCAACTTTCCAAGTCCAACCTCCAACCTCCACCACCCATCATGTCCAACTAAAGCAGCGAGACCGAGACCCCGCAACAAGCGTTGCCGAGCCCTGTAGCATCCCTGCGGTTCGTGCTGCGGACCCTACCCTCCCGTTGGACATGCACCTGCCAATAGGGCCGCCCCATGTGCCTTGACGCTCACTCTCCGCCAGGCCTTGGTCGTCGGCGCTTTTCTCCACAACCCCCTGGTCCTCTGCAAGCTCGACAAGCCTCCATGTTCGCGCCTCTCACATTCTCCTTCGAGAAGGACACCCTGGTGGTGGCCAGCACACCTGATCCCTGCGGCCTTCGATTCGCCAGAGTCCGCTCCGTTCCCCTCGTCTGAAAGGCTCGCGTCCCGAGGTACCGCTCCCTTGTGCCTTGAATCTTGCCCGGGGTTTGCTAGCTCTCGAGGGCAGTCACGCTTCTCCCTGTGTAACAAACCGCTTCCAGATCCTCGAAGGATATCATGTATCCCTAAGGAGCCCGTCTGCCCTGGCGGCCTCCAACACCCCAGTCCTCTGAACTTCTCTTAACCTCGATTTATCCGGATCGCCAACGGTAGAGTGCCGTCAAGCCTTTCCATTCTAAATGATCCGTTCGCCTCCCGGCCGCTATCGCTGACATAGCCATCGTGCGGTTCTGTTCCTGACCACCCTACAAAGACTCCCGAGTCGACCCACGCACATAACTGGAGCACCACCCACACTGCCCTCAGTTTCGTCAAGTGCCACCCGTTGTCGGTCCGGGTCGTTCTTTATTTGGCCTCCGGTATCACCTTCTTACTAGCTGCTATTTCGAGCAGGCGTCACACCAAAACTCCGCGCCCCATTCCTGTCTTGGGCCCGACATCAGCCATTCAGCCTTGAGCCTGCATATCAGCGACCCCCAACCCTCCGACACAGCGCCCCAGGCCTGTCTCTGTTACAGACCTGCGACCTTAACGCATTGCGTAGCTTATACACCCGATTCAGCTCTTAAGCATCGCGAACGCCTCTCTTCGTTCCTTCGCCGATCACCCGTGTCCAAACCCGCTCTGGGATTGGAGTCCGATAGAGTCTGTTTACTCCAAGCCTCATCGGATCCTCTCTCTTTGCAGCCATCTGCCAGGCGTTCGCCTCGTTTCCACCACTCGCCAGTCTTACTGTACTAGGACGAACATCTGTAGCCAGAGTAGGCGCAGGGTCACCCTAGATTATACCATAACGCATCGATCTCTCAACAAAGTACCAATGGTGGACGGAAACTTCTTCATCCCCCTCTCTCCGCCTAGCTCGCCGCGCATGTCTGCATATAGCACGACTCCTGCAGACAACGAGTGGCACACGGACACCAAATCCTTGGAGAGCTCATCGACCTCTGAGAGCGACATGGCGCTGCTTCAAGCCGAAGCGAATGGTCACAACTTCGACTTGAAGCGTCCCATGCTGCGAACCCACAAGAGCTTTCCGTTCGCTCTTGATGGCAAGCATGCTAGCTCGCCTGCGCGAGAGCGCATCAGCATCAGCAACATCGATGAGATCGAGTCGAACGAGATGCCTACAGTAACCTTTGGTGGTTCAGCACCCGCAAGTCCCGTATCGAGGTTGAGTCCCGCATCACCTCATGACGATCTTTACGGAGACGATATCAAGGTGGAGGGCGACGAGATCATCAGTGAAGAGAAAGACGATGATGCTGAAGAGTTCAAGAACGTTGACAAGCCTCCTATGACCGCTGCAGAGATACGGGCTCAGAAACGCAAGATGAAGAGGTTCAGGCTTACCCACAATCAAACACGGTTCCTGATGAGTGAGTTTGCACGACAAGCTCATCCTGATGCCGCCCATCGAGAGCGACTCGCCCGTGAGATCCCCGGCCTGAGCCCTCGACAAGTGCAGGTTTGGTTCCAGAACAGGTAGGCACACCACAACAACTCGATTTATATCTGCTAACTGTTGATTAGAAGAGCGAAGCTCAAGCGACTTACAAGCGATGACCGTGAACGCATGATGCGATCAAGAGTGCTGCCTGAGGACTTCGACATAGCCCAGGCTCTGCATTCACCTTTCGGCAACACTCATGGCCTGGGAACACCACTGGCCTCTCCTGGTTCCTACGCACCTTCTTTCCCTGAAGGAAACATGATGCGGCCCCTGAGCATCGACACCTTGAGGCGTGGCCCCATTGACTCCCACATCTCACCTACCGGAATCAGCCCTGCCTTTGGCGGCTTCACATTCACACCTCCACAATCAGCAACTGATACGCTGTCTCCTATTTCCAGCCACGGAGATTCCCCCTTCGGCTTCCATTCCAGTGGATTGGACACCAGCCCTCGAACATCGAACCCGTTCTCCTCTTCAATCACTGCATCACCGGCTTATGCGGCGCACCACAGCATTCCGAGGCTTTCCTTGCACGCTGACCGTCTGGCAAGAAGTCGCGCTGAATCATTGTCGACGCCTCTAAGAGCGAGCATGAGCTACACGAGTGGCGACAGCCTCACGAGCTCCCATGATTCTAGTAGCCATCTGCCTTACGGCATCGGTTACTCCTACTCGCCTGTCCCGGGATTCCAGGCCAATTCGTTAAGGATGCGCTCCTTTTCAAGCAGCGTCCCGCGTCGCATCGAACTGAGCTCGCATTACACGCCAAGTCGTAGTGTAACCACACCACAAACGGCGACCTTCCCAACCTACACGAGCTCCCCGCTTGTGACACCTCAGAGTTATGCGATGCCTCAACTAAGTGCGCCACACCACATGACTTCTTTCCCCAATTCGTATCTACGAAACGATTCTACGCAATCAGACCAGTACCCCGGTGCAGGGGCAATATTGGGAGAAGTCCTCGAGAACTCTAGCCACACCGACGACGACCACGACAGTCATTACTGAGCGGTGTTTTCTTTATGCGCGTTGCGTTTACGCGCGTTCAAGGTATGGAGTTGGGGCGGCAGTCATGTACGATTGGAAAAGTTTTAAGACGAATTATATAGGACAGGAGCTTTGATACGGCGATGCCCGAGCATATGCTTGGGCTGGTTACTGGCGCTGGAGCGTCCAATGTTGCTTTTGGCGGGCACACCCTGGTGGCTGTTTCATACCTATCGTGTTTCGAAGCCCCGGGTGGGTATCGCTCCTCCCCTTTTCAATTTCCAGGCTCGCGGGTTACGGGAATCCCGTCCGGTGTTTTTTTCCCACACGCCTGTTCTTTGGTCTGACATCAATGCGAGCGGGTCCTCCAGGGCACACTGTTCATGCACCGGTTTGACATTTTTCTTTTTCTTCTCTTCTTTCCATCTTTCTCCACTAACGGCTGCGACCGGCGCTGATGGCAAAGCTACCCTTCTTGTACCTGCCTTTTTTCTTTTTCTTTCTTCTTCCGCTTGCTCCCGCGGACGCGGTCATGTCCCGCCACTCATCGTGTTCTATCGAACGTGGAGGGGGCGGACTTGGATTCTTCCGATGCCGCAGCACGACTGCGATGGCCGGCGCCTCGTGCGTTCAACGTCGCCCCACCCACCACCGTCCCCGGACGTGACTTGACCTGACGAGTGTTGCTGTTTGGTCGCGCGCACTCCTCCTTCCACTTCCACTTCTTCTCGGAGCACGTGTTTGCATGGAGCCATGTATTCTATACAAATCCAACGAGCGCCATTACGAAGTAATGACACCCCAACCTTACCACCTATATATCCAGTATCCAGTATCCAGTATCCAGATCCATAGCTAGCTACGATACCGATAGAAAAGAATAAAGAAAGAAAGAAAAAACAATAAACTAAACAACAACTCCATTCCATCCAAGTTGCGTCGAACAGCCCTACCCTACGTGATGACATGCTCAGATTGCGACCACAGTCCTCCGGACGACTCGATCACTCCTGCCCTTGGCCGTCCCTTTCGTCCCCTTCACCTCCCGGGAGAAGGGCACCCTTCCCTCGCTCGTCATCTGACCACCGCCTCACCACCCAACGGCCCGCATGCGCGCGTAGGTACGTAGCGCTTGGCGACCGGCTGCGGGCCAATGGGAGCACGGAGGGGACTGGCAACGGGAAAGAAGAAAGAAAATCTCTAGCTGCGTGCGTGCCCGCTGCGTGTGGGGTGGGTGCACGGGCTGGGCTGGGGTGCAGACGGTATATCCAAGCGATGGGACACAGCAGGTGATGGGCGTGGGAGGGTGCATTTGTTGCATTTGTGGAGATGGCGATTCGTGGGGAGGGGAGTGGTGAGGTGAGTGTGGGAGGGAGGGGGGCGGGTGGCGGGCGGTTGAAGAGAGGGAAGGGGGGTTGGGCAGGAGGAGAGGGAGCGAAGGGGAGGAATTGCGTAGGAGGAACATACGTCGGTACCTACGTGAGGTCTACGTTCGCTTCTGGAAGACCGGTTGAAAGCACCAGACCTTCAAGCCACAGCCAGCACAATCTGTCCACGCCCCTTGACGCCCTCGTCCCCCTTCAATCTCCACTCGCCAGTAGCAAGCACTGGCAAGCACACCGCCCGCAAGCCTTCGCAGACATGCCTCCGATCATTCCACCGCATCGCGACGCAGCGCTCGCTGTCTCGCTGGCTCCCTCCTCTTCCCTTCCAGACTTCTTCCACGCCGGACCGCTTGGCATGTCCGACCGATCTACGTCCGCCCTCCACATGACCACTGTGCCCGCAATATATCTCCACACGCACCCCAGACGCCATCGGCTCCTGTAGCGCAGGAACCGTCTTCCATGCATGCTTCCACAGTCTGGATAAATTGGGGATCCTGAACACCCTTTCGCCGGACAATTTCTGCGACTTGCCGGGAAGGAGTAGGGTGGGATAGGTACGGTGGCATGCAGGGTGAAAACATGCATGGAAGCAGGTTGGAAGAAGGAGGGAGGGATAGGTGACGTGCGGGGGTGAGCACGAGGTTAGTGGTGATGGAAGGGCATACTGGCGCGGCTGCAGGCCAGGCCAGCTGACGAACGGCTGGGGCGATGGGGTGAGGTTGGAGAGAGGAATGGTGGTGCATACATTGCAGGCTGCTCGGTCTGGTGCGGGAGAGGGCGGCTTCTGCGGATCGCGTAGATTGGGGCAGTGCGAAATTGTGTGCGGCTACAATGCATAGTCATTCACCTGGCCCTGCCCGCATGCAGTTTGCAGGCCAGCGCAGGGCATGGGCGATGAGCGACGCGGTACGATACGATGCGATGCGATGCGATGCGATGCGATGAGCTGGGTAGGGTCATGGCTTTGTGGAGAAGAAGCTGGCAGAGCCGCGGATGATTTCCAACGGCGCTACACCTGGCCTTGCTGCAGATCTTAGGCTTAATTGCAGGCTCGGCGTGTGCCATGCTGTGAGGGCTAGCTGCCGTTGCCGCACGAATTGGAAGATTCGCCACGGAGACTTCTCCCAGGTGGCTTCCAGAAGACGTTCGAATATCGGTCAGAGAGCTGGGTATACTCGTCCGGCATGTGATCTGGATATGTACATCGCAGCGATGAGGTTTGGGACGGTGTGCACCGTGCTTGATGCGTCGTTGGTCGTTCTATCAGTATGGACGGGGTAGGTTATGTAAGTACAGCAGGGGTTTGGGTGTAGTCGAAGCTACGCGAGCACAAGTAGGCTGAGCGTTGAGGCCAAGTCGGATATGCACCTCCTTCCAGCATCGGCGCCGACTTCGCGGCCTTGTCGTGTTCAAGATGTGGAGACGGCGTGCTCGCTGCTTTTGCAAGCTGTACCTGAAATCGCATTTGACGACATCCTCGCCGTAACCTGTTGCTGACCGGAAGATGGGAACAAGCTAGCACGCTCACAGAAAATGTCCGTGTGGTGCAGGTACGAAGAGAGGCTCATCGGAAGGTCGGATACTTGTCCCTATGACGGCGCAACATCCGCTGCCCGTTGCATGGCATTGCTCCTTTTCCCGTCGAGCGGAAGTATAGCCACCGAGCGTAGAGCCCGCGTCGACCCGCACGACGTTCGCTGCGAGCGGCAAACTGAGACAACGACCATGGTCGTGGGGTCTGAACCAGAGACGCCTCGCGGGTGATCCCGAACGGGTACACGACTCCTCCCGGTCCTGCGATTGGTACGGAGAAGTTTGGGCGTACAAGATCCGCATTGCCTCTTTTGCACCGGGGTGAATGCTCGATTTGGAACCATTGGTGGGTTAAATACGAGATCACGTGTAGGGAGTCTCACATGCCAGCACCCGCAGTCAGTGTTTTGGTAAGGCCCCTCTTCTACCAGTGTATTTTTGAAGGACCTCGGGATAACGCAGCGAGCGGAGCGAATCGGGCCGACGTGATGTTCCATACGGTAGGTATGCGACGCAAGTTCCTTCTCTTCGGCGCGCCTGCCCTCTTGATCGATGCAAAAGCAAAGATGGACACCACCTGTGATGGCGTTTCACATCGACCTTCCCATTCCTTTGGAATTTGGCCTTGGTGTCGGTCGGCACGGGATCAGGTCGTGTTATGCTGCGCTGGTAGTGCCCGGAGGTGGTGTCCTGCATGCTGATCCCCGAGATTCGCGCCAATGAAGGGGGATCGACTGCCTGTGTTGCTCTCCAGGGCAGCGTTGCATCTGCTTAGCCGCTCAATAGCGCGTACTCGAGAAGGAGAAGGTAGGTAGAAGGTGTAGTGATCACGGCTCCTTCCGGTGCGCTTTGCATGGCCACTGCGAGACGAGATTCTACTCCCAAGGCGCTCGCAGTCAGACGGCAACACGTCGTCGGCTATAAGTACTGGTGCTAGAAGGAGGCAAAGCGTAGCCCATGCGGAAAGCCAACGTCCAAGTCCCGAGAGAGGGGACAAGCGGCGACCTCTTGGGCAGACTACCACATGCTGTCTCTGTCTGTCACCTTCAGTCACAGTTGCAAGCCCAGTAGGTATCACACACTTGGCTCACTAAGAAACGCACGGCGTACTCGAGCTCTCGGGGCGTACCAGCCCCATGCGGACGCGGACGCGGACGCGGACGTGGGTGTAGGTAGCGCAAAGAAGTCACACCAGCTCATGCAAAGCCATCCTGCATCCGTAGAGGCCGTTTGTGCTGCAACTGCTGCGTCCACGGCAACGCGCAGCACAGGCCGAACTTTGTGACATGTGCAGTGTGTCAATGCTGGCCACCACCACTCATCGCAGCTGTCGCACTGCGCCAATGGCGACGACTTGCCGCACGCCGAAGCAAGCATCCAAAGGCTGTCTGGAGAGACGACGCCCAACGCACCTCGAGTCGGTCCAGGCTGGCTCGTTCGTGACGCCAAACGCCACATGCATGCCCCTTCAAGCCCCTTCAAGCCCCTTCAAGCCCGCTCTGGCTGGGCGTTCGTAACGTTATTCGTCGCAACGACGGAGGCTGCTAGGGAGGAGGGAGGTGGCCGGAGTGGAGGGCGGAGTGGAGGGCGGAGTGGTGGCCATCCGTGGTCACTTGGGTTGACTTCCCGACCAGAGGGAACAGACGCGCACTTGGCACTCGCGGTGACTCACCATGTGGTTACCTGCCTCCACGACCGGAGGAAGGAACAGACGTACATCGGCACTTGCGGTAGGTCAACCCGTGGTTTCTTAGTTTAACTCCCACAACAGGAGGAAGGAGCAGACGTGCATTGGGCACTCGCGGTGAGTTAACCCGTGGTTTCTTGGGTTGACTTCCACGACCAGAGAAAAGAACAGACGTACATTCGGCACTTGCGGTAGGTCAACCCGTGGTCTCTTAGGTCCACTCCCACAACAGGAGGAAGGAGCAGACGTGCATTGGGCACTCGCGGTGAGTTAACCCGTGGTTTCTTGGGTTGACTTCCACGACCAGAGAAAAGAACAGACGTACATTCGGCACTTGCGGTAGGTCAACCCGTGGTCTCTTAGGTCCATCCCCACGACTGGAGGAAGGAACAAGACGCACATTGGGCACTTGGGTGGGTTACCCCAATAGCTTTGGTGTTGTGAAGGAGATGGAAGAGGCCTTGTCGAAACAGGCTATTCATCTCTCCTTGGCTGTGGGATGGACGAGTGTGTTGAGTGTAGAAGCGCGGCGGCGGGTGAGTCTACTGCGCATGTATGGTACCGAGGAGTTGAAGGACGATGCCGTGTTTAGTGGACTGGATGGGTAGGTAGTCCGAACTTCCCCACATGTCAAGTCTGGAGTCACAAGCGACAGATGGCAGTTGGCAGACGGCAGACGATGCGCCACAGCGACCGCCCTTGTAGAAGAGCATAATAAACATATAGATACCTAGATGGTCGACTGCTGTGGCGACAATCTTTGCTTGAAATAGGGGCGATGGTCGTCGTCAACCGCGCGGTTGGCTGGGCTGGGCGGAGTTATCGATAGGGCGGACCTGGATAATCACGCAGTCGTCGTCATTATGCATTGGATGGCAGAAAGTTTCGAGCGCCGCCCGTCGAGGCTGTGAACCGTCATGGGCATGGGCAAAAGCGCACTTGCTACCTACCTATTGTCGCGCCAGGGGTCTCGAAGCCAACAAGGAGCTAGGGCTGCTGATAAGCAGGTATCCAAAGGCGCTTTGTTGGCCTGCTCGAGGCTGATGCGCTTCCGAGACGGTGCAACGCGGGAGCAACGGTGGGCGAAAGCGAGCGTTAGACTATTAGGTAGACTATCTGTTGGAAAGAGCCTTCCGGTGACCTGGTTGGGGACTGGGTGGGCTGCACAGGGCAGAAGCAGGCCATGCCACGCTCTGAGCGCCGTGTTTGCTCGCAGGACTGGTCGAAACCATGTCCAGCACCGTCACGCAGTTTTCTTTTTTTTTGCGGATGCGGAGGCTCACGTCAAGCGGGCTGCAGGCGACGATTGTGCCGTCGTGGTGACGCAGTTGAGCTGACCTGAGCCGAGCCTCGCACCTGCCTGCCTGCCTGCCTGGGAAGGCGCGCTCCAGAGAAAATGGCAGGCACGGCCGGCGAGCGTGCAGAGTCACCACGCAGCAGCAGCAGTACCCATTGTAGATCAGCAGTGGCCAGGGTGGAGGAGCAGTGGCCATTGTGGATGAGCTGTGACCATTGCGAAGGGGATGGCTGGCCAGGCAAACAAACGTGCAGCGAGTCAGAGCAATAATCAGCAGCTGAAGCGTTGGGTTGGGATGGATCCCTGGCCGCTCGCTTGGGAACCCGGCTTAACAACCCAAAAATTGTGTCGCCGCAGCGGCGCCTTTTCTCTCCTCTCCAACCCTTTCTCATCAAGAGAACCACCAACACGCATCCCGCAGCGGCCTCATTCTCACGAGGCGCTTGCTTCTGGATCGCAGATCTCCTGCTTGATCCCATTTCCAGGCTACCTGACGCGGTCCGCTTGCCTTTGCAGCGTCGACCTGCCAGCCAGTGCCCTTTTTGCCCCGGAGACAGGAACAATCTTCTCTCCCTCCGTTCCTTTCGAGTCGCCCGCCCAGGACACTCCTAATACCGCAGCCGGTCTCCTTCACACGAGCATCGCCCTGCAACCCCGCTCATCGCGCCCCCGCCTTCCTCTCACCACCTCGACAAGCTCGACCGACGCACGCCTACCCTTCTAATGACATCCACCTCCTCGAACCCGCAAAACCCGCCCATCCTCGCCGCCTCCAAGCCTTCTGCCCCCGCGAACTCTTCCTCGTCTGGATCGTCCGCCGTGGCCGCTGGTCAGGCCGCGCCCACTGCACGCAGCTCGTACGCCAACGCGACCAAATCTCCCCCGATCGCGAACAGCGCCGCGCCTGTTGTGGTGGGTGGTAGCAGCAATGGCAAGAGCATCTCCCCGGTGAATGGCAACTCCATCAAGCCCGCAGTGCCCGCCATGGGCCCCACCATCGCCAATGGCGCCGCTTCGCAGGGCGACCACAGCCGCAAGTCCTCGGTGACCATTAGCGCCGCCGGTACCAGTGGCTACATTCCCAACGGAGGCCCAGTCCCCAACTCGCGCGCCCCCTCGAACCTCACCTTCGGGTCCATTGCTGGCTCCCCCGCGCCTGCACACGCCGTGCCGCACCCGCAGGGTCAAAATCTAAACCCGCAGCCGTCGAACCCGCGTGTCGCGTCGCCAGCCCACTCGCCCTCGCCCATCCCCACGCCCATATCGAGCGGCGGCAAGCCTGACAACCTGCCCACTCGCCCGAACCTCGTGTTTGGCGGCGGTAACGAGGCCGACCCAAGCGTAAGACGGTTGAGCGCACGTGTGTGAAAATTCAACCTTGCTAACCCACACTCAGGCACGCAACAATTCACTGCCACCGCAGCCAAACTCGCTCCCCCAAGCGCAGCACTTGCGCCGCGAGTCTTCACAGTCTGCCCACAGTGACATGAGCAATCAGAACATGAACCGAGGGTTTCCCCCGAACGGCGGCCGTGGACGTGGCTATAACAACTACCCACCCATGCAGCAGCATCAGCACCAGCACCAGCACCCCGGTGCCTCGCCTCAACCTTTCCGCGTACTGCCTAACCAGCCTCGCGGTCCCCACATGGCTCCTACGTTCCAACCGCAAATGCAGCCCAATTCTCCATTCCGCGACAATAGATCGCCCGCCATCACCCCAGCGGCGATCCACCAGCAAGCTAACTACAGCGGTTACGGCTACAACCCACAGCAGCCTTACACTCAGCCGGTTCGTAATCTCTCAATTGTCTCTTCCGTGTCCGAGTCGTGCAAGTCGGTTCAGCCAACACAACCTTCTCGGACACACCTTTCTCAGTCCTGCCCTGTACCTTCGGCAGCCACGAAGCACCCCGACTCACGGGAGCGTCGCGGCTCGTCGGTGTACAACGGTCTTTTCGATCCTCTCGTCCCGCCTTTCTCTTCCCAGTTTATTGATGAACGATTTCTGACCGAAGTACAACATACGCAGGCCATGTACGGTCCTTCTCAAGGGTTGGACCCCTACAACGGTTACTATGGCCAGAACTACCCTGGTCAGAGCTACGGGATGCCCCAGGGAATGCACTATCCAGGCGTCCCAGCGTCACCGGGACGTGGTGGTTATCAGCAGCAGGCCTACCCTGTGCCTGGCTACGGTCAGCCCCCGCAAGCGCAGGGCATGTCGCGCACGCCATCGAACATGTCGGAACGACCGACGTCTGCTGCTCAACAGCCATCCACGCCTGCCATGACCAACGTGAGCCATGTCTCACAGACACCTAGCGCCCCGGCAGGCAGCCCGGCTCCCGCTTCTTCGTTCTCCATACCGCCAAAGACTAAGAGCAAGGCGATTGTGATCAAGACGGTCGATGGCCAAGTTGTCGACTTCAACACCAGCAAAAAGCCGGCATCACCAGCTCAACCTCCTGCGCCCTCCAGATCCCCTGCCATTGTTGCGACGCCTACCCCCCCGCCTCGTCCCGAGTCCACGCACAGTCGCGCCGAGAGCGTGGCCGCCAAGTCTGCTAGCGATGTAAAGGCTGACTTCATCAAACAATTCCAGCAGCAACTCCAAGGCAAAGACGAAGACAAGAAGAAGGCAGCTGAGGCGAAGGAAGCCGAGGAGAAGGCCCAAAAGGAGAAAGAGGAAAAGGAGCAGGCCGAAGCAGCGGCCAAGGCACAAGCCGAAAAGGAAGCCCAAGAGAAGGAGGCCGCAGAAATCGCCGCCAAGAACGAAGAAGAAGAGGCCAAGCGCAAGGCAGAGGAGGAGCAGCGCAAGGCTGACGAGGAAATGGAGCGTGCGTATTACTTTTATGAATAAATTTGGACCGTCACTAACTCTACGCAGGCATGATTGAGGAAATGGAACGCGCAGAGAAGGAGGAGGAGGAGCGTGAGCGCAAGTTTGCTGAGGAGAAGAAGAAGAAGCAAGAAGCCGAGAAAGCACGCGAGGCTGAACGGGCGAAGGAAGCAGACGAGCGAATGAGGCAGGCTGAGCGCGAGGCTGATGAGCGTCAGGCCGCCATCTTAGCAGCCGAGACCCCCGAGCAGAAGGCAGAGCGCGAGAAGGCCAACCGTGAGGCTTTCGCCACCTTGAAGAAGAACACCATGTTCGGACCCGCGTCGAGGCAGACCGAGGAGGAGGCCCCTGAGCTACCGGCCGAGCCTACCGTCACTTCTCCCGCGCAAGCCAAGTCGGCTGGAGCAGGCAAGCCGAAACCCGCACACCTCAAGTTGGTGACTACCAAGGCTGTCGAGCCGCCTGCCCCCACACCCGGCATGATGTCGCTCAAATCGGCCCGCTTTCTCCAGGTACAAAGCGAGCTTGTCAATTACCCCGAGGGCATCCTTTCTCCCAACCCGGCACTCAACGTGGGCACGAAATCCAAGGGCAAGGTGTACGAACCCTCCTTCTTGCTGCAATTCCAGGATGTCTTCAAGGAGAAACCCTCTATGGATTGGGACATGAAGCTCAAGGAGACTGTTGGCGACTCATCCGAGTCTGCCGGGCCCAAGTCTGCCCGTGGAGCCCCGTCGGGTATGGGTGCTCGACAACCTTCTCGTAGTGGTCTGGGCGGCCCTATGGGCAGCTTCACAGGCTCGTTCCCTACTGGTCGCACTCTACCACCTGGCACTACCTCTGCTCAGCGCTTCGAAGCGGCACAGCGTGGTGGAGGACCAATGACCAACCCCCTTGCACAGTTGGTGGGACCTCCTCGTGCTGGCGGTGGTTTCCCCGTGCAAATGGCACGTACGTCGTCGTTCCAGAACATGGCACCCAACTCCCCCCGTGTCGGTAGCTCCCGTGGACGCGGCAGCCGCCGTGGAGACAAGCCCTCGAACAAGAAGGAGGAAGCTGCAATGCCGCTGACCGCTGGCATGGAACTAAAGCCCCTCGACAAATCCACGACTGGTTGGCAACCGCACTCCAAGACCCAGCAAGCTGCTGCTCAGCTGGCCGCAGGCCACCTTGCTCCCGACATGGTTCAGCGCAAGGTCAAGGCTGCTCTCAATAAGTTGACACCCGAAAACTTTGACAAGATCTCTGACCAGATTCTCGCAATCGCTGGGCAGAGCAAGAACGAGGATGACGGCCGCACATTGCGACAAGTCATTCAGCTGACGTTCGAAAAGGCTTGTGACGAGCAGCATTGGTCTTCCATGTATGCCAAGTTCTGCCTTAAGATGCTGACCACTATGGACCCCGCCATCCGCGACGAGAATGTCAAAGACAAGCACGAACAGCCTGTCGTTGGAGGAGCTCTATTCAGGAAGTATCTCCTCAACCGCTGCCAAGAAGAGTTCGAAAAGGGTTGGGAGGTCAACCTGCCCGTCAAGCCCGACGGCGACAAGCAGGAGGAAGTTATGCTTTCGGAAGAGTACTACATTGCTGCCGCCGCCAAGCGTAAGGGTCTCGGTCTCATCCAGTTCATCGGTGAGTTGTACAAGCTCAACATGCTTACCTTGCGCATCATGCACGAGTGTGTGCTCAAGCTCCTCGACTTTGAGGGTCTTCCCGATGAGTCTGCGATTGAGAGTTTAGTCAAGCTGCTCCGCACTGTTGGTGCGACCATGTCAACGGCCGACGCCGGACCGAAGATGCTGTCCGTCTACTTCGAGCGTGTGGAGAAGATTATGAACATGGAAGGGCTGCCATCTCGTCTCAAGTTCATGTTGCTCGACCTTGTTGATCTCCGAAAGGCGAACTGGCGCGACAAGCAATCCGACAAGGGACCAAAGACCATCCAGCAAATCCATGCCGAGGCTGCAGCCGCTCAGCAGGCCGCCGCTCAATCAGCTGCCAATAACCGAGGTGGTCGCCTTCCGCAAGGCCGCGGTGATGCTCGGTCATTCTCTGGAGGTGGAATCCCGCCTCCTCCGGACTTCGGCAGCCGCGTCGCAATGGATGATTTGCGCAAGTTGACCAAGGGCTCATCTGGCCGCAACGGCAGCGGCATTGGTCCCTCCATGCTCGGCGGGCGCTCTGGTAGCGGCCGGCGTGGTCTTGGCCCTGGCGGAGCCTTTGGAGCAGGTGCCGATTCGGGAGCTTCGTCCCGAACAGGTACTCCTCCTGTGCAGAAGGAGAAAGAGTCCACAACCCATGCGAACTCGTTCAGGTATGTCACATAAGCCCTTGTCTATTGATCACCTACTGACTGTTCATAGTGCACTCATGGCTCTTGAGAACGAAGGTGCGGAAGAGGTCAGCTCTCCGCCTCCGGTCACGTCTCCCCAACCGTCGAAGGCAGCGCCTGGTGCTTCTGCCACCGACGCCAAGCCATCCGAATAGTCTCAGACCCATGACGACTTTCGGCCGTTCTTCGACCGCGTGCTATCACACCTATACCCTTAGACGACGCCGTCGCACGCGACAATTTAATCTTGTGTTGCATAGACGGGGCTTCTTCTGCGCATATTGTTCTGCATTTGCAGGGTTTCCACTTCGGCATCATGACGGATACAAAAGTTTTTCAAGTGGTTGGGTCGGCATCCAAGCGTACAGGACTCTGAGCTTTACCTAGCACATGGTTGCAACACGACTTCCGGTTTCTGGGGTTTTCACAAACGGCGTTTCGGTCAATGGATACTGGGGAGACTTGTGGGGCTGTTACCGCTGTCGTCCCCTGCCGGGCAAAGCGTCTCCTGACACTTCGCACGATTCCTCGTCTTTTCTGCTTACTCGCAGGAGCGTCATGGCGGCTGTATGGGCAGTTGACTGCCACTTCATCTCGTTTTCAGTTTCTTTTTTCCTTGTTTGCGCCATTGCTCTATTTCCCAGCGAGTATTAGAGGTGGAGCTTCACGTTTGCTTTGGAGGGCGATATCCTCAGAGGTAATGACGCATCTGTTCATCGATGAACCAGCCACCATCTTGCGGATCTTACACATTCGAAAGTGGGGAGACGAATGATGCATCGTTTGCTTCGGCATGATTATGGTATGGACTGGATGGGTGGGGATCGGACTTGGTTTTGTCAAGGGCAATTCCAAGGTGTGGGTCTTTCAGTGTTCATATTTTGGTTCGAATCTAAAATACTCTGTCAATCCACGGTGCGAGCTTTTGATGTGATGCGTGAAGCCTGTCCATTTCCGACTCGGACCAGCGGTAGCGCCACAATAGCTTCTGGGACGATCGACTCGTGCTAGAAGATAGGTATACAAAGATATGGAAGATACAAGCATAGCTTCACAACGCACCATGACACTGCGAATCTGTCATCGGGCCTCGTTGCCAATAGCGGGCTCACAACTTCAACGGTTCACTCGTATGTAACATGATGGCAAGTGTAAAACTTACGGCCCTTAGCGTTCGTCGGAAGAGCGTGTGTAAGGGACGACGCACCAGTGTGTATGCGCATGTGGAAAGGTTCCGCGAGAGGGGAACGCATAGCTACGTCATCAGGGTTGGGAGGCGCAAACATATAACGGGCGGGGAAGCGCGACGGCAGACCTGACCAGACCCTTGCACCAGACGTCGAGTGGAAACGAACATCACCGAGACGAAGCAAACAAAACTGAAACTACCTACTCGAAGTCAGAGCCAAACATGACCGACCAGAACGAGGCGCAGAAGCAGAACAAGGGTATGTGTTCTTCGAGCATGGTGGGAGCTGTGTCTCGGATGGTGCTGACGGTGGTGGGAGGATAGGTGTCTGGGGATCTGTCACCGGCGGAATGAGTACGCTTCCTTCCCTCCCTCTCCCACCTTTCGGATTCCCCTGTTCGATCACCCCCGCATGTCCCTTGACCTACCCACCCACCCATCCACCCTCTACTATTGCCACGTTCGTCACTCACCAGCTAACACCCGCAGGCAATACCCTCGGCTCCGCCACCGACACCGTCGGTAAGGGCATCGGCGGCGCCACGAGCCTTGTCGGCAACACGGTGTCCGGGCTCGGCAAGGGCGTGGGCGACACCGTGACGGGCGTCACGGGTGGCCTGGGAGATACGACCAAGGCTGCCGGCGGCATGGTGCAGGATACGACACGTGCTGGCGGCGAGGCCGTGGGCATCAAGAAGAATGTGCCCGAGGGCGAGGGGAAGCAGTGAAGGTGATGCGGTGGTGGTGTGATTTTCGTGTGAAATGGAATGAGAATGAAATGAAGTCAAATGAAATGAAGTCAAATGAAACCTTTCTGTCATCCTTTTGTATGCTCTTGATCGCGGGGTTGGAGGGATGTGTTTGGAAGCACGGTGGCTGGGGGTAATTACAAGCCTCTTCATGGCCGTGAGATCTCGGGGGTAGACTATGATATGACAGTGCTGTAACCGTATCATCCAGCGAGTTCCCAGAGGATAAGATGTGCTCCAGAAGTGTGAAATTAGGTTGATCTTATTCTATTCTCTGAATAGGATGTGTATGTACTGCTATCGTATATGCGAACCCTCTATGCCGTGCAACGTTATGCAACCCTCCCCCAACCTTAGATCTTGCACCACTGTCGTGCCTCTCCTGCCGTGCTGAATGTAGTCCAACCCAACCCGCACACCGCGCTATGCAAAGCCGCTTTAAGTCCACGTGGCCGCGGAACGCTGTTCGAACGTCGCCTAGACGGGGCACACACTACCATCCGAACTTTTCGACTCGCAACTTAACGTCCGCGCCCGTGGCGAGGAGACGGGCACATGTGTTCCGCACGTCTCGAACAAGACCATCCGGACCGCTGACGACTACACCCGTCCGCGCCGCATCCACCAGCTCCAGCAGGGTGGAGGGTACGTCGGGGCGTCCGGCTTCCAATGTCGCGGCTGGCACATGCGCTTGCATGCCCCAGGCTACCAGCTCCGCCCACCTGTCCTCGGGAATCCAAGAGCGGTGCGAAGCCTCGTGCATGATCCAGAGGAGCTTGACGTTCCTTTTCTTGGTCGCGGTCTCGACATCGGAGGAGGTTGAGGGAGGGCATAGCAGCGCGTAGAGCAGGGGATATGCAACTGCGATGCCGGACCCGCCTGCTATTACAACTGCAGTGTCCGATGCCCGCAGCATGTCGAGAGCGTGCGCAGAGCCGTAGGGTCCATCGAGGCGGATGTTGGTGCTGCTGTGTGTGCGGGCGTGATTCAGGAGATGGTGCGTGAAGCCGTGCTTGGCTTGGGTGCGGATGAGGAGGGTAAACCACGCGTGCGATGCATCGCCATCGCCATCGCCGTCGCCATCGCCGTCGGTATGGTGAGTCGGCGCAGCGGAGAAGATGGTGAAGGGGTGCGCTTGGAGTGCGTGCCTCCGCGACAGCGACGGAACGGTGAGGAAAACGTGATCATTTGGTTTCCAGCTCTGCTTCATCGTCTTCGGGACGAGCGACGATTTGCGCGCCAAAGTGTCCCAATTCGCGGACACGAGCAAGGTTTTGCCATCCTTGAGTATGGTCAGCGTCGCGGGGTGCGTAGTCGTCTTCAGCCAGAGTCGGAAGAGGAGGTGGTCCACCACGAATATCGCGAGGCAAGCCCCGACGTAAAGCCTTGAGGTGTGGTAATGAAACCAGAGGAAGGCTAGGCCGGCGATCTGGAAGAAGATGTGTAGTGCTAGGAAGACCTCATACATGCGCTTACGGAAACTGCCGAGAGAGGTGAAGTAGAGGATTTGGTAGGAGACAAAGGCAAGCAGGCCTAGGATGAAGAGTTTATTCAGGATGAAGCGAGCGAGCGTGAAGCCTAGCTTGTGGAGGGCAGCATACCAGACGATGAACATACCTGATCAAAGAACGCGGTTAGTATGGTTCATCAACAGGACCCGTTCGGAAAATATCTGGGCTTCTTACCAGCAAAATGCAGAAACGCTTCGAAGCACAATAACTCCCCTACCCTCCGATGGAAGATATTCAGACTTTCATAGGAATACCCAGTCAGAAGCTTCAACGGCTGATTCTTCGCAGCCAGAAGATAAAGTAATGGAAGATTAGCGCAGAAGAGTAGCCCGCATCGGTCCGCAAAAGAGAAGATAGACATCAGCTCGTAGGTCATGTCGTAAAAGTTGTAGGCGAAGTTGAGCGCAATGTATGCGAGAACAAGAAGCGACACCGCATTCGTAGGCATCGTTCTGTTGATGATCGGTATGGGATGGGGCTGGTACTGCAAGAACGCTTTCAAGAGCCAGTACGGCTTCCACAGGCCTAATTGTCTTCGAGGGGGCGATCCTGTGGAAAGAAGGGCAGATGTTTCGTCTGCCTCGTTCACCTTCTTGATCGAGGCATTCGGCGGCGTCGCAGTACCCTCGATGGTACTGCTCGAGCTGGACCAAGCTTCGTCTACAGTCTCGTTCCGCTTCGTGCTCCTCCAGGCATCTCTCCTTCTCTTGCGCAGCACCACCTTCTCGCCCCAGTGCCGTGCCGTGAAAACTAACAACACCGCAAGCAACACGAGGTTATACGTGCTCACCAGTTTTTCCGCGAAGGACTGCTTCGGCCAGCTTCCGAAATTGCGGTCCTCTATCCGGGTCGTCTGGGAGATCGGGGTTACTCGCGTTACTTCCGCCTGCGGCACTGATAGTGAAGGCGGACTCGCTTAGCGACGATTGCAGAGCTTCTCGAAGCCATGCTGTTAGTTCTTCTGCCATTAAAGGTGATGCTGGTGCTGTCAATGGCACATGTGCAGCGTGGAGCGAGCTTCAGAACATTGTCAAGCGCGTGAGATACTTGAGGAAGCGTTCCCCGTGCGTCAGTGACAAGGATGTGTGGCCTAATAGCGCTAACGGGATCTGATACCTAGTCTAAGCGGGTAGCGCATCACACGCTCCACCGCGATCGCGAGAAAGAGACACTCACACATGCACTTCCCAAGGCGAGCTTATGTATCATATCATTCCCTTCGCTGTGCTCAACTTTCGGATCCATCGCATAAGCCCTAGCTACCCTGCGACTCTCAAGCTAGTCGAGCATTGTCCACATGTCGCTTCCGAATCCTCCACGCCGCTTTCTCCCAATGTGAAAGGGCAATCGTCCTGCAATATAGTATCATAGTTTTCTCCAGCGCAATCGCCCACTATGTTCAACAGATATCACTTTGTGATCGAGCAAGCTGTCGACCGTCACGATTGCCTTCTAGAATCTCAAGGTCAAGTGGCCCTAGGGGAACTTGATGCGCCATACAAACGCTAATTTCTCGAAATTATAGGCTGTCCTGGGGCTACCTACTTGATAGCACCTGTCCTACGTTCAGAGACAATGAGCCCATTGAACATTGCTCCTTTCCCGGCCGCATTCAACACACGTTGTTCCAGCTTGCAATGATCGGCGCTGGGTCACCATTGCCATCGCAATACAACAATAAAGTGACGAGCAAGGCAGAGAAGTCTTTGCCGCGACTGGGGCTCATTTGTGCTTCGCTTGTGAACGGCCCCCATGCAGCTGCGCACAGTTCAGGTCCGATCGTGTTGCTGAATTTAGAAAGCCGGGCATTCATTTGCTGACTAGCTGACCAAAGGTCTTCAACAGCCTCTCTCGATGTTCTTGCCATCATTCGCTTGCAGTTCAATGAATAGACCGAAACAGTTTGATATTCGATCACAAAGACTGCGACGCGCTTAAGCCTGCAACAACTGGCGGGGTACACAGCGATTGTCAGCCTTCTGCCTACCTACACCGAGTGGAGTTGAGGTACCTACAACATTCGCTGCGCCTCGTCCATACTGGTACCCCTGCACCCACGCTTTCCGAACGACATTCAGCCTCCACATCTTACCGCAATCCGTAGCTCATTCCAAAAAATCCATCCATTACCGCTCAGGTCATCAAACGCCTGGCTCAGTGCGGGCCCCAGGCCAATAAAACGGCGCCATATGCGCCATCACGGTCCCTTTCACTGCGGGTGCTCGGCGGCTGAGCTACATCTCGCGCGGGTCAGATTGCCTTTGTCTTGGTGACAAGGATCGGGGCGTCGACTGTGCCTCATAACAATGGGCGCTGTCCTTGACTGCTGAGAGGCGGTTTGCACTCCTTCAAGGTGTCATCGCGCGACCGCTGCTTTGTCCTGTTTCCTTTGACATTCCTCATTTCTCCTACCTTAATATTTTATCACCTTCACAATCTGAAACGTACCGGTACTACTACTTTGCGGCGAGGACTCTGGATACTATTACCACTTTTACTTGCTCCAGGTCGTTGCTTGTTCTGACGTCGTCTTAACAGCTTCACGTTAACCCAGCCACGTCAACTCCAGTTACACGCGCAACCAGAAAAAGCATATCAGCGCGTCGGTATCAGTGGCAAGACCACCGTTCGACCCACCACAGCCATGTCGAACAAAGTACTCGACCTCTTCGAACCAACCTGCAAAGACGGCGCAAAGTGGTATGCCTGCGAGGCCACATCTTCCAACCGGTCACCCTTCGTGGGCTGCTGCAAGACGGACCCTTGCTCCATCAGCGGCTGCGCACTCGGTAACCTCGCGCCCGTCTCCTTCAATGCCTCTGCATATGGCACCCTGCCCGACCCCTCCTGCGGCTCCGCGTCTACATTTTACTCGTGTGTCAACATCCCCAAGAACGACACCACCTTCTGGGGCTGTTGCAAGACAAACGCGTGCATCCACCGGGGCGAGCCAGACAACAAGAGCTGTCCGCAGAACGACCTCACCGCGGCTGTACTAGACACTGCAAGTCTGCAACAAGCATACAGCATCGATGGAAAGACCGGGTCAGACGATCCATCGGGCGGGTCGTCGCACACAGGCGTCATCGTAGGCGCCGTAGTAGGCGGCGTCGCCGTCGTGGCCATTATCGCGCTCCTTGCCTTCTGCCTCTTCAAGAAGCGCCGAAACGCAAAGAAAGACGCACGACCCGCGTCGTCCTCATCGCGCGCCGCGTTCCCCGGCCAAGGAGAAAAAACAGAGTACCGCCACTCTGCCTACGACGAAGGTACGGACACCGCTTCCACTCTTTCCCCCGCGACGCCCGCGTCCGCGCACACGCGCCCCCCGCGTGGACCCCACGATCACGATCACGAACTCGCCCACGCTCTCGGCATGTCTAACGTTTCCCCAGCACCGCCCTTGTATAATAAAAGCCCCCAACCTCCGCCGTTCGCGACGTTTGGACAGCACCAGTATGCACCTGTCGCGCAGAGTAGCGAGCCGCAGGAACTCCCTGCCGACCTCGCAGCTGGGGGTGCTCAACGGTACTCTGAGTTGCCCGCGGAAGGCTCGCAGGCGATGCGTGCGCCTGCGGAGCTGGAGAGTTCCATGGTGAGTCCGCAGCTGTTCGAAAGTCCGAGGCAGAGCCCCAGGGTGCCGCAGTCATCGAGGGAAGGAGAAGGAACTGGGGAGAGGCCTGGGACCGCGGATACGACGTATAGAATTAGTTTAGGGGGGCTTGGGATTGCATCGCCGCGATAGAGTTAGTGGATAGGAGAGAGGAACTATCTGTCATTTAGCGTTTTGTTTCTTGTGTCTAGATTGGATTGGATACCCGGTATGTGGTTTGGATGGTGGGCCTGCGCATAATGCCTCTCTGGCTAGCAAAATTCGAAGGGCAGTGGGAATTGCGGGCTTGTACAGCCTCCTACATAATTTCATGAGCAAGTACCGACAACTTCAACGTCAACTTTTCCACTGCCCCGTCTCTTCACGTCTCCATCCTACTCGTTCGTCCACTCGGGCTTCTTTTTTTCTGCAAACGCCGTCATCCCAATCGTCTGGTCCTTGCTTCCAAACAGCCCGTGGAATATCCGTCGCTCGAACTCTACGCCGTCCCGCACACCGAGCTCCTGGCTCTTGTTCACCACCTCCTTGCACGCCTTGACCGTAATTTGGCTGTAACTCGCGATCTTCTCCGCAGTGGTGAGGGCGGCCTCAACTGTCTCCTCGGGCGTCTCGAATACCCGCGCCGCAAGACCCCACTCGCCCGCCTGCTTTGCGCTAATGTTGTCCCCTGTGAGGATAATCTCCATAGCGCGTGACTTTCCGATGGCGCGGGTGAGACGCTGGCTACCTCCACCGCCGGGGATGGTGCCGAGTTTGACCTCAGGTTGTCCGAACGTAGCCTTGGGCCCGGCGTAGATGATATCGGTCATCATAGCGAGCTCGCAGCCGCCGCCGAGGGCGTAGCCGTTGACTGCGGCGATGAGGGGTTTCTTGAGGAAGGTGACGAGCTCGGACCAGTTCTCGATGAAGTCGTTCCCGTAGGAGGTGCTGAAGGTGAGGTCCTTCATTTCTTTGATATCGGCGCCGGCGGCGAATGCGCGGTCGGAGCCGGTGAGAACGATGGCGCCGATGGACTTGTCGACTTGGTAGTCGCGGAGGGCGGCATTGAGCTCGAGGATGAGTGGCGTGCAAAGGGCGTTGAGGGCTTTTGGGCGATTCAGTTGGACTTTGAGCAGTTAGTGACCGTAGGTTGGATATTTGGGAGGAAAATCTGAGACTTATGGGAAGACGAAGGCAAGAAGAGAAGATATTAAGGTGAATTGGTTCTGAAAAGTGGTCGAGGGGGAACTCACTGAAGCCTACACCGGGTTTTGGTGACGAGACGAGAATATGCTCATATGGCTTTCCGGCGGAGTAGTTGCGGGCGAACTGGAAGCCACATGCGGGCGCACGGGTGGCTGCCCTGATGGATGATCTCAATGCCTGCATTGTTAGATGTGTGGTTTCTGGCGCCCAGGTGAAGGGCAGAAACTCTAGCAAGACGGAGAGAGTGTATCGAAGTTACATCTCGAGTGGAGCTACAATGACATACGGTAGCTAGCGGTTGACCTCGGCTCGCCTGGAATGTATTCCCGGCGCGAACCGCTGGACGAAGATGGGAAAGCGCACAGGCGCACCTTCCCCTTGGCACGGGCCACGTTCCTAACCCCGGTAGACTAGGGCTGGAATCTTTCGCGGAGGCAACCGCAGCCTAGCGACACGCAACACATTGACACTTTCCCTCGACGCCCCAGTAACAAACTGTCCTCTCCTCGGTCTCCCTTTGCGATTCCCCGCGCATCTGTTCGCCGCTGTACTCACATCACCGCGCCGCCACCATGGACGCCCCCGAGCCCGATACCCCTTTCTCGGCCGTCACAGCGCAGACGACAAAGTACGGAAGGGTGCGTGAACCGCCGTCTCGCTGGAAGTGGTCCTCGCGGCCTATTGCTATTGCCTATTGCCAGACTCATTCGGTTGCAATGCGCTGCTTCTGCGAGAGACATGCGAAGAAATAGTTATTGACACACGGCAGATATTCCAATCCTACCTTGATAAATCGACACCCTTCACCACATACCGATGGGTCGGTACCGGTGTCTTGTTTTTGCTTTTCGCATTACGAATCTTTATCGCGGAGGGGTGGTACATCGGTAGGCGCATCCATCTTCGATCCTCCGTACCCGTAGTTTGGCTACGTGGATAGAGGATGGAATAGCTCTGTTGGGATCTGAGACTAACATTCGTCAGTCGCATATTCGCTCGGCATTTACCTCCTAAATCTCTTCCTTGCTTTCATATCGCCGAAGTTCGACCCTTCGCTGGAGCAGGATGAGGGCATGGAGGACGGCAACGCGGGAGGTCTGCCTACCAAGGCGGACGACGAGTTCCGGCCATTTGTGCGCCGCCTGCCAGAGTTCAAGTTCTGGTACTCGACCACGAAAGCGATCTCCATTGGTTTCATGTGCAGTTGGTTCGAGGTCTTCAACCTGCCTGTATTCTGGCCGGTTCTCGTGGTCTACTGGCTGATCCTGTTCGGCTTAACCAGTATGTACCCATCGCATGATGTAATACATACTCTGGCTAACTTCCAACAGTGCGCCGACAAATCCAGCACATGATCAAGTACCGCTACGTTCCCTTCACCGTCGGCAAGACGCGCTACCCCGGCGCCGCGAAATAAGCCCCGCTTCTTTTTCCGCCTACGTTTGTTCACCCTCAGAATACTACGGCTTGGATGAACCTTGGGCAACCATCTTTGTAAAACAATAGACTTGTTGTCGTTTCGATACATTGGCGACACTTGGTCGCTCTAGGGACGAAATGGACGGGTTGGGAGGCAAGGTGTCTAGGATGAAAATGCATGATGCATGGCCGGACTTGATTGTACGCGTAGTTCTAGGGGCACGTGCAAGTGGTTCTAAATATTTAACTCGGGGCCGACAGTGAGGAGAATTCGATTCGTCATGTCACATTGTTGTATGTGGTCTTGAATGGAGAATGCGATCGGGTTGACATGTTGTAATGGTTTATTCCAAGTTGCAATGACTTGTTGGTCCCCACTTTTAGGCCTAGGCGTACGGATCTGCCTACGGATATTACAGTGCAATGTCTCGCAAGGACTTGTCAACTTGGCATTTGGTCGTGGTCGAGTAATACTACGGGTTTCAGTCTGTTGTGCTCCCACGGACTCAAGTACTGCTTCTCATCCAAAATAGATAAGTACCTTCAACTCGTATTTCGCAAATCGAGAGCCAGCATGAACCTCTCGACAGTCGTACCCAAGGAGGGGATACCTCCGACCGCCTGTGTATAAAGTGGTCGTTCGGCGGTGGCTGCTGCTCATTGGCTGTCGTGGTCGGAGGCAATCACTGCCAAGACCGGTCGTTTACTAAGAATCCCGGCAGCTTCACCTCGTAATACAGCAGCTGCCTTCGAGCTCAGCATCAACACCGCCTTTACACCCCGCACCGGCGACTCATCGCCCGCCACGCTCTCTGAAGCACCGCCTATATCTACTGCTTTATCCCGACTTTATCTTCCACCCCGCATCAATCTTCGCCGCACCCCGCCACCATGTCAACGCTAGAGGACCTCGATGACCTCGAGCGCGAGCAGAAGGAGGAGAAGAGAGACGAGAAGAAGGACGGAGACGATGGCAAGGATGGCAAGAAGGCCGATGGAGACGCCGACATGAAGGACACGGAGCCGGAGGAGGAGGTGCTGGATGACGAGATCCTCAACCTGGCCACACGAGACATTGTCGCGCGGAAGCGGCTGCTGGAGAACGACATGCGGATAATGAAGAGCGAATTCCAGCGGTTGTCGCACGAGAAGGCGTCTATGAACGAGAAGATCAAGGACAACCTGGAGAAGATCGAGAACAACAGGTACGCCGACCGGCCACCATGGGCTTTGCCGTTTGCGCACGGTTCTACCGCATTTGACATGGCTAACTAATTATAGGCAACTCCCATACCTCGTCGGAAACGTCGTCGAGATATTAGATCTCGATGTCTCAGAGGAGGCAGCAGAAGAGGGTGCAAACATCGACCTGGACGCCACCCGCGTGGGCAAGTCGGCCGTCATCAAGACATCGACACGGCAAACCATCTTCCTCCCGCTCATCGGCCTCGTCGACCACGAGAAGCTCAAGCCAGGTGATCTGATTGGTGTGAATAAGGACTCCTACCTCGTTCTGGACACACTTCCCGCCGAGTATGACAGCAGAGTGAAGGCTATGGAGGTTGACGAGAAGCCTACGGAGAAGTACACAGACGTCGGTGGTCTAGACAAGCAGATTGAGGAGCTCGTGGAGGCTGTCGTGTGGCCGATGAAGGAGGCCGAGCGGTTCAAGAAGATCGGTATCAAGGCGCCCAAAGGTACATACATTCTCACTTCCCCATGCCAGAGCACCACACTGACGGTCTACAGGTGCGCTCATGTACGGACCTCCCGGTACCGGCAAGACCCTTCTCGCCCGTGCTTGCGCTGCGCAGACAGATGCCACCTTCCTGAAGCTCGCCGGTCCTCAACTCGTACAGATGTTCATAGGAGATGGTGCGAAGCTGGTCCGCGACTGTTTTGCGCTTGCAAAGGAGAAGGCACCCTCGATCATCTTTATCGACGAGCTGGACGCTGTCGGCACGAAGCGTTTTGATTCGGAGAAGTCTGGAGACCGCGAAGTGCAGCGAACCATGTTGGAGCTGCTGAACCAGCTTGACGGTTTCGCATCCGACGACCGTGTGAAGGTGCTCGCAGCCACGAACCGTGTCGACGTCCTTGATCCTGCCTTGCTCCGATCAGGTCGTCTGGACAGGAAGATCGAGTTCCCGCTCCCTAATGAAGAGGCGCGAGCTCAGATTCTGCGCATTCACTCGCGGAAAATGACGGTGGATGATGCCGTCAACTGGCCAGAGCTGGCCCGCAGTACCGACGAGTTCGGTGGTGCGCAGCTCAAGGCCGTGTGCGTCGAGGCAGGCATGATTGCGCTCCGCTCGGGACAGCAGAAGATCAGCCACGAGCATTACGTCGACGCCATATCAGAAGTGCAGGTAAGCCGAAGCACTCCCGCCCCGCACTTGACACCATGGCTAACCGTCTCCAGGCCAAGAAGAAGGACACGGTCAATTTCTACGCGTAGTGGGACAGAGTGGATAGACAGCGCGTTGCAAGTGCGGGCAGCGTATGTATGCGGCCGCCCTGTAATACTAGGTAGAAATAAATCACGACCATGTCCACGTCCAGCATCGCTTCCGAGGGTGCACATGGATGGGGTTTTTCGGAGGTGTTCCTGCGTGCACACAGAGTAGACTACCTATGCAACGGCCTCACGACACATGGACCTGTCGATCTTGGCCTGCTGTTGGAGGCTCGAGGCGATCAGCGCACCTCATTGTGTTTCATGGCTCCCACGGTCTGGTTGTAAGGCTTAATGCAGGTCACGACCCGCTCGTTATCAGATGTAGACGCTGCGTTGTTGCACGCCTCGCTCGTGGCGCTGCTGATTGGCTGCAGTCTAAACAACGAACATGCCCCGAACGCATCCCCAGGACCTCAACACCAGCCTCAGCTTACCACGAGGAAAAACAATGCCCCGTGATAGGCCCAAGCGCCCGCCTCGTCGTCTCGCAGCAATGGCGTCTGGAGAGACTCTCGGTCCCTTGGGCCCTGCATAACCGCTCAAAGCGAGCTGGAACCGCTCCATTTCGCCCCGACCAACTCTGCGTGCGGGCCAGCACCGCATGCGCCTCATTCAATTGGCTGAGACACGGGCTTGAGGAGGGCGATTTACTTGTCGACCCTATGCGCGAGGCCTAGCATCAGGTGGAGGGGCAGAATGACGAACCGAAGTCGGAACGCTGGGTGGAACTGGCGGGCATCCTTCCATAGGTATAACAGATGCATCCGCGTGTCATTTTCGTCTCTTTTCTGGCTACGCCTCCTTCTTTTTCTCGTGCGTTCTCCTAGTTCTTTCTGAACCTTTGTAGCCGCAGCTATGCTCGGCCTTTCAACATTGCTCGCGAGGGACCCCTTCAACTTGCCCGTCCTGGCTGTGGGTCTGCTGAGCGTCTTTGTGCTCGCTACCTTTGCCATTGCATTCAAGCCCAAGGGCGAGGCGAGTACCTCCCAGGCGTATCTGAAGTTTGCGTATGCGTGCTTTTTGAAGCCGCATACGGGTGATAGCAACGGTGACCAACAAGATGCTTTGGTAAATTGCTGGATTTCTGAACAGGATCATAGCTAAAATGAAACAGGAAAGCTTCTACAAGGCCCAGGCGGACGTGTACGATGCTACGCGCACGCGACTGCTGAGAGGTCGCGAGGATATGCTGGGTTTGGTGGCAGCGCAGTTAAAGCACCGCTGTGAAGCTGGATTAATATCTCAGAGACCAGTATGGGTAGACGTGAGTAAATCGGTGGTGGCTTTTTCTATAATACTGACAGCAACAGATTGGCGGCGGGACCGGTCACAAGTGAGCACCAGAAGGCCGCTGGCTGACCAGACCGAATTGATCTTGTGTAGTGTCGAACAGATGGGCAGGTTCGTTTCTGTCCCAGAATTCTTCCGTTCGGTTTGTACGTCTTCCTCTCTCTTCAGCTTGTCCAAGCTAAAACTCCTCCAGACGTCGTCGACCTTTCACCCAGCCTCTGCGAGATGGCCCGCAAGCGCTTTGCCCGCCTTGGATGGAAGAACGTCAAAGTAATCTGCCAGGACGCCCGCACCTTCCGCCTCCACGAACACGAGCCGCAAGCCCATCAGCGCAAGGCAATGATTTCACAAGGCCAGATCGTGCGAGACCTCGACGAGAACGCTGACGCTGGTGGCGCTGAGCTCGTTACCATGAGCTACGCTCTATCCATGATCCCAGAGTTTTATCCTGTCATTGACTCTATCTCGTCGTTGCTGAGCTCGAACGGTGTCGTTGGCGTTGTCGATTTTTATGTGCAGAGCAGGGTTGAGTTCAACAGACGGAATTACACTGGTGGGGCTATTAACAGGCACTGCATGTGGATTTCTAGGGTCTTTTGGAGGACCTGGTTCGAGATTGACCGTGTCAATCTTGAGGCTGCTCGTCGTGTGGGTACCATCATGCAGCTTACACGTTCAAGTCGAAACTAAGTGCTGACAGGACTACCTCGAATACCGTTTCGGCACCGTCCTCAGCGTCAACGCTCGCAACCATTTCTTTGGGGCCAGAATGCCATACTACATCTGGGTAGGCTGCTCAAAAGACACCGGTGCCTCAACCACGAAGCTCGCTGAGATTGATGCTGCTGCGACTGAATCACCCTACCTGTCCGCTCTTGATCTCCGAACTGGGATGGTACCTGCGGATGTAGAAGTTCGATCCAAGGCCTACGAGTCAGCTATTGTGAATCTGCAGTCTAGCCTTCCTCTCCCTGCCACTTGGTAAGCACGCTCCACGAATTCTCCTACCATGCTGACAGCACACAGGTACCAGAACCACCACTGGCGAATCCACTACGACGAAAGCCTATCCAAGCACACCAAATTCAACGATTCCTACATATATGCATTCACCTGGGAAGACGACCGCGCTGACGCTCGTCTCCTCAAAGTAACCCCCGACGATGTCGTCCTCGCGATTACCTCTGCTGGCGACAACATCCTCTCTTTCTGCCTCGAGGCCCCTCGTCGCGTCCACGCTGTCGACCTGAACCCTTCGCAAAACCATCTTCTTGAGCTAAAGGTCGCCGCTTTTACTGCGCTTTCCTACCCCGACGTCTGGAAGCTCTTTGGCGGGGGTAAGCACCCGGACTTTCGGGACCTTCTTATCAAGAGGCTCAGCCCGCACATGAGCTCCACTGCCTTCCAGTACTGGCTCAAGAACGGACCGAGCGTCTTTTCCAGCAGCTCCAGCAAAGGCCTATACTACTCTGGCGGCTCCGGCAACGCCATTGCCCTCTGCGGCTGGCTTTTCCGCCTCCTCGGCCTCACCCCCGATGTGCAAAAGCTGTGCGCCGCCCAGACCCTCAACGAGCAGCGCGAAATCTGGAATCGCAGCCTTAAAAGTCTCATCCACAGTAAACTCCTCACCTGGACCGTCTTCTCCAACGAAAAATGGCTCTGGAAAGCCCTTGGCGTGCCCCCTGCCCAGCGCGCCGTCATCGAAGCCGACTCCAGGAAGGGCGCCGACTTCGACACCGCCACCGCCGAGCGCACAAATAGCGGAAACGCCATCTACGAATACGTACTGAACACTTTCGAGCCGGTTGTCACGACCACCCTGCTGAGCACATCCAACCACTACTACCTCCTCGCCCTCCTTGGCCACTACACGCCGTCCTCCCACCCGACCTACCTCTCCCCGAAATCGCACGTCAAGCTCTCCCGCGCATCCGCCTTCAACGGTCTGCGCATCCACACCGACGAGATCTCCGAGGTCATCGCGCGCATGAGACCCGGCACGCTCACCATCGTCGTCGTCATGGACAGCATGGACTGGTTCCCACCGACGGGCACGCAGGCGGGGAAGCAGATCCGCGCGCTGAACCGCGCGCTCAAGGTCAAGGGGCGCGTCATGCTAAGGAGTGCGGGGCTGGAGCCGTGGTATTTGAAGGCATTCGAGGAGTGTGGGTTTGGCTGCAAGAGGGTTGCGGTCAGGGTGCCGGGGGCGTGTATTGATCGGTGAGTTGTGAAATTTCCTCAGGCGGATGCTGGAGGAAGGAAGAGGGGGTGTGGCTAACGAACGCAGGGTGAACATGTACGCCAGCACGTGGATATGCACCAAGGAGATGGATCTCGAGCGCGAGGACGCCAGAACCACTTTGAGGAAGAATTCGATGGGAGAGCTGACGATCGGCGCGCCGGCGATTAGGTAGGTGCCGGTCACCCGTGCTTGAGATGTGGGATGAAATGAGATGAGATGTGATGCTGGAGATGATACCATATGTTTTGATCCATACGTTGATACTTTTCTTTCCTGCGGTCTGATGCGAAGGCGCCAAGGAGCACTTCACTGTGCGTATTATAGATGATATAGACCACCTATACGAAGAGAAAGTCACCCATAGGATTCGCCATATTTGCTCCGGTGCACCGAAGCTCTCCCAAACTACCTCTTTGTTCTTCGGCCTCTCCCAGCTCGTCCAAAGAATCGGCGAAAGGCCAAAGTAAAGTAGCTTGGCTATGTGATGTGGTAGTTATGCCTCCAGAACGCTTGCAGCTCGTTGGTTTGGCGAATGTTCCCGTCCTGGTGTTCGAGTAGGTATCTGGACAAAAAAGGTGCCGATGGTCGTACGTCGAGGTTCTCCACAGCACTAGGCGCGCGTACCAGCAGAGCCCGAGCACCCTGCAATTGGCGCACAATAAAATCTGCTCAGCCTCGCACATCAAACTTTTGTCGTTGCAGCAACCTCGCCTTTTTCTCTTCATTTTTGTCTGGGTTATATAATTAAATATCTCAATATTTTGCATCAAATCACAAGGCACCTTGGCCTAATGGTAAGGCGTTGCTTTCCGGCTACCCGCATGGAACGTGGCAAAGATTGTGGGTTCGAGTCCCATAGGTGTCGCACACATTTCTTTTTTCGTACCCGCGTCTCAAACGGCATTTAGCCTGAGCGAATGGCAGCAGTTTTTAGGTGCAGGGGGGAGGGAGGGGGAAGGGAGGAGAGGGGGTGCGGAGATTGGCAATTGAAGGTGAACGGCCAGAATCTGCATCGCCTCTTCTAATAAAGGCTTCGGCACATGGGCATTCTTTTTTACAGATCGCCTGAAATGTGATACAAATGAATGGCGACAAGTAGGACACTACAACTTTCTCTCAATGCATTTCGGGAAAAAATAATTTGAGAACATTTGAAAGAGAACCTGGCAAGCCCTTGAGGCATTCCTCTTGCGCTTCTCCGCCTCTAGTTCCATAGCTACTTGCGTCCGTGTCACTTTAGCTCTAGTATGATGTAGATATTGCCAGCATCCAAGTTCGGCTTAACTATAATAGGTTGTAAGGTAGTGAATGGTGGGCATCGCCAGGCTATGCATTCTGGGAGTATTATCGATGAGCTCAGCGTAGACATCGAGACACGTGTATTGCTCCTACAGATAAGACAAACAAATAGATGTGAAATCTTCCGCAAAGACCCGTGTCTAAATCAGGATTTGGCAGGGGCAAACAAGTGAGAAGATAGTGGGGAGCTTGGACAGAGACGTTGATCCTAAGGACTACTAGGTGCATGTTCTAAAATTGATAAAGCAAAAAGCAACTGAACGCCGGTTGATTCGACTCACCGTCGCCCTCGTTACCTAGCCATAGAACCGCCTACATGTGCTCATCGTTGATGCGGCTGGATGTTGCTATTGCCATCATCCCTTCAATCGACGATTTGTACCTCCCCATCGAGAGATCTCTCCCATGCGAAACCCGCATCTACAGCTGCGGAGAGTCACTGAATGAAAAACAGAGCAGTGAGATATATCAGATGCCAGAGAGATCAGAGAGACGCGAGCAAGCCTGCTTGGGATGAAATGTGACCAGGGCAAAGGCACGCAACATATACCAATGCTTTTGCACATTGAACGCTGTTGTAGTTACGGGGCCTAGTATTTTCGTTTTCGATTCAATGCTGACTGCATCGCTAGGAGCTCGTATTATGACAGAGAACGCACCACCTTGTGAGACAGCTTGGAGAAAGTAGTTCTTAGCTCACGTTTCGTGTTAGCATTTAGGCACAGGTACAGGTCTGGTACAGTGCCTAATTCCGCTTGAATACGCACAGGATTCTCTGTCGCATTCGAGGTGGTACAGTGCAATGGCCGCCGACCCGGCATCTCTAGCCATCTCACCGGTTGGAGATGGGGAATGTCCAGTACCACACAGTCTACAACAATTAGTAGATGCAGTGAGAATTAGAGTGGATGTTTGCTCCGAGTCAGCACGTACTCTACCGTGCCATCCGATGCCCCCTTCTTCATCCTCATCCACATCATCACCCGTCAACGCCTCGAACACGCGATTTTTCATTGCCTTTCCTTGTCAGCACAGCCTGGTCTATCAGAACCATCTCTTACCTGCAGTTCGTCCCCTTTCAAACTTGAAACCTGCGACATAGTAGCGAACCGTTCCCAGATCTGATCCCTGGAAAGCCGAGTACCGTAAGCTACTTCATCTTCATGCAACGGCCACTCAAAGAGCTGCTGCTGCTCCAGCTGGAGCACGTCCATCCACTTGAGCTCGCGGTACAGGCTGATAGGGTTCGGCAAGCTCCGAATAATAGCTTTGAGGCGCGCTTCGTAGGGCGTGGATGGCGTGTGGTCGATGGGCGCGTTGACTACGTCCACCAGCGTCAACTCTCCTCGCAGCGCAAGTAGGTATGTCAGGAACGTCCACACGCACAATCATCCACATTCCAAATCATCCCCAAGCCCCCACCGCCCGGTTTCAAGACCCTCTTGATCTCCTCGAGCGTCTCAATCGTCGCGAACCTAACCACCCATCATCAACTCAACTCAACTCAACTCAACTCAACTCAACTCAGCTCAACTCAACCTAACTCAGCTCAACTCAACCTTCCGCAACTCCCCCAAAACATACCAATGAAATGCCTAAACCCATCAGCAACCCCTCTCACCCCCCCGGCCCTCCCCAAAAGCACTAACCTGCGCAACGACAACCCCATCCGTCCACCGCCCCTCCACACTCGCCAAATCCTCCCCCCGATCCCCCACCACCCTCACCCCCGCCAATCTCTTCCCCTCCAACACGCCTCTCATCTCCCCGTGCGGCTCCCCAGCCACAACCTCGAACCCCTCTTCCCTCGCCGCGAGCAGCGCCGTGAATTTCCCCGTGCCAGCGCCCAGCTCGACGAGGCGTGCACCGGGGCAGCCGGCGACGCCGATCGCGGAGAGGAGAGCGGAGACGGCGGGCTGTGGGTACGTCGGGCGGTGGGTGTCGTAGGAGGATGCGGCGTGGAAGCCGTGGGTGGCTTGGGGGTGGATTCGGGGCATGGTTCACGAGGCAGTGTTTCGGGCCTTGGGTTGGAAGGTTGATGGGCTCAGTGATGAAGGGAACGGAGTGGTGAGGTGGGCGGTGGAGGGATATGTGGATCTGGGGACATGGGTGTCGTGGTGTTGGTCGCGCGATTGCGACATTGCCGGGGTTTGTGATAGGTAGGGGCCGCTAGGCAGTCTTGGGCGCAGGTAGGGTGGTGAGCATTGCCTAATAAGACTATCGTATAGACTGGACTAGGGTTTTAGGGTCTTCGATGCGTGCAGGTGTGGGAGAGTAGACACGTGCATCGTGATTGTCGAAACAAACCGAGGGCGCTGAAGAATCAGCCATAATCTTTTTGGGCAAGTGCATGTCAGTCACACATCGCCTCCAAACACTTTGCAAGTCATATCAGGAAACACTTTCACGCTGTGATATAGCATGTACGGCCAATCCTGGCCGAGCCTGCTTCCATTGCCAACCGAGTTAGAGCAAGCTCTCTAATCCTTTCCAAAGTGAATTTCCGCAGCCAACACTTCATGCAAACCACGACAACATCAACTCCAGCCATGCAAACTCCCGGCACAACAAGGGAAAGCGCCAGTCTAGCAACTGGATCGCGCAAATAACATGGACACGCCTGGCAGCGTTCGTCCTCCTGAGAGGGGGTAATCATCCTTTCCTTCCCGAATCCGCAAATATCAAAATCAAAATCCAATCCAGGCGGAAGCCGCAATGCCGAGAATGCTGGGCACGTCGGCAGGTGTCAATGACAGGTGTCAATGACAGGTGTCAATATAAAATATATGTGTAAAGGAACTCCCCAAGATGCATCTGCTCGCTGGCGCGCTGACGCTGATTGGTAAAACTATTCATGGTCGACAAGGAATAGTAGCTGGAATGTGCAGCGTAGCTACAGTGCAACATTCTATCCGTTGCAGTACGAAGCCGTGAGGTACGCGATCGCAACGGTGATAATAAATAGTCAAAGAATGTTGCATGCGCTACCGGATGACCTGGAGTGAGGTCTCGTTAGTCTGATAGTTTTTGTTATGACACGGGGTAGACTGGTCGATTGAGGCTAGCCTGGACGACAGTGCTTCAGTTGGCGTTGCAAACCTTTGTACAACGTGCAGTATCACCTAGCCGCCCTGTCTTTACCTCTTGCGGCTATTGATGACGCAGTCATGCGTCTTCAGAGCCGACTGATGTTGGCATTTTGGGGGCAGTACGTACCATCTCTGACCTCGTATCCTCCTAATCCACGAAAACACAATCTTTAGGCGCTCGCGGACACGGGTTGTTCGCAACAATGTGTATTTCTCTTCCTCAGCAATGGGAACGACCGATGCGAACCAGTAAGGGAAAAGAGCCGGATCTTCGGGTGGTTCGCCGTACACTTGGACAATGCGTGTGCTCAGCCAGGGGGCACTGGCGTCTCGCATCTGGCGAATAAAGGCCATGCAGTTGTCCAGCAGCTCTTGTGTTGACAGCTGATTCACAGTGACGTCCAAAGGGAGGGGCATTTCTGGATTTTCCTGCTGAAATCGCGCAGCAAAATCCTTCGCAACAGTAGTCTCACTTTGCTCTAAAACACCTTCTTCGGCCAGAGAAAGATCCTCTACTCGTTCAACTCGAGCGACGTGGTATCCGTCCAGCAGACCGTGCCTGCGGATCCTGAAGCGACCGACGCCTCGTGTTTCCACAAAGCTCCGTCCGTCGCGCATGACCTCAATATTGATGATCTCAAGAAGAGTTCCGTACTCGAGGAATTGTGTAGGCCCTAGGTCACCTTGTGGAGCAGAATTACGGTTGTACATGACCATGCCAAATTGTCCGTTGCCTTCCGCACAACGTCTCATCATCAAGCGATACCGAGGTTCGAAAACGTGGAGAAATGTAGGCATCGTCGGAAGAGACAATGTGCACACAAAGAGCGGAGTGTTGAGGTCATCGACAGCGCTCTGCTCTTCCGCTTCCACGGCCTTGTTTCGGGCCTCGACAAGATCCGAGCAGAGGGCATTCAGAAGGGCATTGAGTAGAAGATTGCTGGGCTTGTTATGCAACGAAGCAGGGATGTGCAAACCGCGTCGGCACACGGGACATATGCTGCTGTGGTCCATGACGCGGACGAGACAGCGGCGGCAGAAGGTGTGACCGCACGAGGTTGTCGTCGGATCCAGCATCATGTTGTAACATACAAGGCAATCAAGCTCTTTCTGCGTGGCGTCTCGCAGCCGCTCCAGCAATGCATTGTCCAAGTCCTGGTATTCTTCGGTATCTGACAGCGTCTCGTATTCGACCTCGGAGCTATACCGCAGGTCACCCATCTCAGCCATGGTGAAAGTGGAGAGCAGTCGGCCGCCTTGAAGCACTCTCGAATTTCCCTTTGCCTCCCTCTTTTCCCCCTCTTCTATTGGCAGGTCATCATCCCACTTCAACACCTCTTGCAGACGTATAGACATGTGTTCCACCAGCGGCAGGTGTTTGGCGACCTCAGTCTTGATCTGCTCCATGAGCTTCGTCAAGATGACGTCTACGCTGCACTCGGCGGCAGCGTGCTCGGCGTCGCACGACGACACCGGACAGGATAGACCGAGGAGTCGATCGGGCGTATTCGGGTAGGATATGTTGGTGCGGACGACGGGATGGGGAAGGCAGCCGCGGCAGACGGTATGACGGCATGGCAGCGTAACGGGAATGCTGAAGGGCTTCGAACACTGTGGGCATTGGACCAGGCGGACGAGCTCTCGCGCATCAGCGTGGGTGGCTACAGCAGCCTTCTCCGAGTACTCCTGCGGCACCGCATTCTCTACCATCAAGGCTTTTGAGGGAAGTTGTGATTGACTCTGGAAGGTCTGGTCCCCGTCGCGGGCGAGGAAGAGTTCTTTTTGACGTTGTGAACTCATACAGCTGGTTTCACGGCACGTCTGCTCTTCCTCTTTGCATGTGCACTGCGCGACCGCACCTGCTGATCGTGTGCGTGGGCGGGAAGGAACGGTTCGCGGGGTAATGCGAGGGACTTCGAAGTATGGGC
The DNA here is from genome assembly GCA_015832175.1 of Paraphaeosphaeria minitans. NCBI lineage: Eukaryota > Fungi > Ascomycota > Dothideomycetes > Pleosporales > Didymosphaeriaceae > Paraphaeosphaeria > Paraphaeosphaeria minitans. The sequence goes on from WJXW01000002.1 coordinate 3,916,351, forward strand.
AGGCGCGGCGAGCGGACGAGCAAGGCGGTTCGTCTGGAGGTAGAGGAGCCTGAAAGCTCACTCGACTCGAGGTGGTGGGAAAGTGGGTGAAGGTGCGGAAAGGCGGCGGCGGTAGTGGTGGTGGTGGTGGTGTGGTGAGCGTCACAGACCAGGCTTCGTCAGCAGCAGACGCAGGGATGGCCCGATAGCTCGATTCGTGAGAGGGAGTGGTAATGTACACGATATATGAGTTCCGCAGGGCAGAGCAGAACAGAATAGAATAGAATAGGGCAGGGCAGAGCGGAGGGCAGAGCGAGAGCGGCAGGTATCGTAGGCGGAGGGGGGGCGGGGGCAAAAGGCGGTTCAAGGAGCGTAGGTATCACCGCGGTCCGCTCGGGGAGTCGAAGGTGTCATGGACATCTGCGGACATGTACTGGCCATGTTTCCGCACGAGGCAGAATGCATGATACGTAGCCGGGCTAGGATCGGCGATGTCGTTGTGCGCCATGTTGACTTGGAGGGCGAAAGACGCTGGTTCCGATCACAAGGCCTCTATCTTCTCTGCGCCTATCGAGCAGTGGGCCTACATCGACCCACCGACTAGCTCATGCCGGCTGCCTCGATGCTGTTCAACGACAGTGCAGATTTTCACCGACAAGAAGACTTTCGGTGCCTCTGCGACTGCGAGGTGCTCGGAATCCCCGACTGCCGGGGCCCGTCGCTTTGGTGGCGTCCCAGCCCGCAGAGCCATCTCGTGGCCGTCCTGCATCTGAGGCATACACACACAGCTACACCTACACCTACACCATTTCACGAGCGAACCCGCTCCACCATCCGTCGCGGCCATGGCAGCACACATTCCTACGTCGATGCTGGTGCTGGTGCTGGTGCTGGTGTTGGTGTCGCTGACCTGTCACTGCTGTGTACGCGTTGGAGATGGTTTACGCGTAGAAGATGGTGTACGCGTTGAAGATGGGTTACGCGTTGAAGATGGGTTACGCGTTGAAGATGGGTTACGCGTTGAAGATGGGTTACGCGTTGAAGATGGGTTACGCGTTGAAGATGGGTTACGCATTGAATCTGGGTTACGCATTGAATCTGGGTTACGCATTGAATCTGGGTTACGCATTGAATCTGGGTGTACACATTGACATTACACGTTGAAGATGCATGTGACTTGAAGATGCATGTGCCTTGGAGATGCATGTGTCTTGAAGATGCATGTACGTGTTGAAGAGCTTGTGTCTTGAAGATGCATGTACGTGTTGAAGAGCTTGTGTCTTGAAGATGCATGTACGTGTTGAAGAGCATGTGTCTTGAAGATGCATGTACGTGTTGAAGATGCATGTACGTGTTGAAGATGCATACGCCTTGAAGATGCATGTACGCCTTGAAGATGCATACGCCTTGAAGATGCATACGCCTTGAAGATGCATACGCCTTGAAGATGCATACGCCTTGAAGATGCATACGCCTTGAACATGCATACGCCTTGAACATGCATACGCCTTGAACATGCATACGCCTTGAACATGCATACGTCGGTAGTCTACGCGTTGAAGATGCGCATGCAGCTGTGCAGGCGTCATCGATGTGGTCGAATCAACCGACATGCCGCCCAATCACCGCCCCGCCCCGCCCTCTGGTACGAGCTGCCCATCAAAAAAACCCACTTGCTCCCGTCTGTCTTTCCGCCAGACCCTGACAGCACAACGGGCCCCGCTGCCAACCAGACTAGACTTGTCTACTCGTACCCACCCGTAAGACACCTTGCTGCTTGGGTGCGCTCAAGTCGTGCGCCCTGCTCTGGAACGCTGCCGACCACTCCACCGCACGCCTGGTCGCCTCCTGACGAGTCAATCTTGTAGGCAGACATACCAACCCGACGGCTGCAAAGGCCAGGCGGAAGGAAGAAAATAGCTAGGGCTTGCCGCCCAAGTCGTTCGATTCCCTTCGTCGCAAAGGAAACACTTCTTCTCGCTAAATCATGCCCCAAAGCGTCCCTACTGACAGCGGGGCCCCCTAAACTCCGTGTGCAGAACGAACATCCCCGTTGATCGCCTCGGAACGCTGAACCATAGCGAAAAGGAAATAGTGTACAAAGAACACGCTTGTTGCAGTCCCAAACGCCGCCAAGGCCCCACCCTTCGTGTCCAAAACATAGCTTTGGTGCGACGCAGTCCATCTACTCTCTTGCCATCACCGCTTCATGGAATCTTGCCATCACCGCTTCATAGAATCTTGCCCACGCCGTTCGCGCCGGCGGCTTCTGATGCCGAGTCCGAGTCCGTGCTTTCCTCGCTCTGCTCTTCCTCTTCCAGCACGATTTGGGGAAGGACGGATTTGTCGAACAGATCTAGAACAAATCGGCATGCTGGGAGACGGAAGTGGTGTGCTTCCAGAATGTGCATGACCTTGTGAAAGATGGTCGGCTTCGTGAAGCCAGGTGCCCTCTTTGCCTTGATCCTGTTCTCCTGTCAGCCTGTCACCCTCAACGGCCCACTTGATTGATTACGTACGCTTGCAGGTCGTTGGCTGCCTTTTTGGCTAGCACTGTATTACCAAGGTCCGTCACAAGCTTCAGGATGCGTGCATTCAGAGCATCGCTATCAGACACCGCAACCTTTACATCCGCCTTGCGCTTCCAGCTCATATAGTCCGATTTGGCTTTCCATGGCGTCATCTATTCAGGTAAGCGGCTTTCGTGGATGGAAATGGACCACACCAGGGTCGACATACCAAGAAAATCTTCTTGAAATCCAGGGGCAGACAGAACCCCAAGGCCTCGCCGGCCTCGTTGATGACACCATCCCAGCCATATTCCAGCAGGATCTCTTGCCCGTGCAAGCTTCTAGAGATCAGTCCCAACACGTAGAAAGCGGTGCCTCTAAGCGACATGACCTCGGACATCTCCGCTATCCTCACAATCCACTTGACGACATCTGAGCTCTCAAGAAAGGGTGCGCCGAGCTCCATCGAGCCAACATTCCCGACAGCCCACAAGCAGCCTTTGACTTTCAGTATCATCTCGGCATCTTCCTTTTCCATTGCATAGTCACGTATGTTGGCGACGAACTCGTCAAAGTGCCCCTTCTGTTTGAGTAGCTTACACCCTTCCTTGGTCCGGGTAAGTTCGCGGTAAAAGTGGGGCGGCACGATGCCATACTCCTGGTGTTCAGGCGTGTCATCGTAGGACAGCTGCGTTTGCGGCTTCTCGGGAATGTCAGCAAGCGCCCGCGCCATGGATGCTTCGATCAATGCCACGTAGGTGTCATTCCTCCCTAGGAACCAGTCGTCCATCTCCCCGGTGATGTAGTTCAACCCGTCCAGATAGTGGTACCCTACCGATGTGGAGAGGAAACGGAGCAATAGCGGCGCGCCGATTTCACCCAGGTGGTCCAACGCTGGACGACACTTTACAACATACTCCAGGGACTCGGTTTGGTTGCATGCTTCTTCTAGAATCTTGATGGCCACCTCACATACTTCAACGTCGGGGTCGTACAGCTGCGTGACCAGCGATTTGATTGCCCACTCCGCGACGCTCGAAGAATCCGTCGGCTGCATGGGCCGTGTCGCGTACTTTCGCAGGAGCCTAGTCGCGAAGATGCGGACCTCCTTGGAACCCGACGTCATGGCTTTGGAAATGATGATGCGTAGATGCCCATCCAGAGTGTAGTCCATGTTGCTCAGTAAGGTTTTGATGAGGTCGTCACGGTCGTTTAGTTCTATGATGTGGTAGAACATGTTCAAAACTCTCCAGCGTTCGAGAATCTGGATACCCTTGACATCTTTTGTCAGTGCACCAAGAAGTGCAAAGTAGCCGCCAGTGAGCGTTTCGTTCATCCTGTCTTCCTGGAACATGGGCGATGCAGATGTCAATCCGCTCATCCTATCAAAGTGAGATAGACATTCCGCAAGTTGCCGAATGAACTTGCTGTCGCTCAGATATCGTACGCCATCCGGATTGTGCAATAGTGTTCGCATCAAGGCACACCCAGCACGGACATATCGCTGGTTCGGTTTCGTGTTCTTGACTTCAGAGAACCGGTACTTGAATGGACGATAGAAGCCAAGCAAACGATGGACAAACTTCGTCACCTTCGTAGCTTCATCTAAGCGCTTAGCGTTGAGCAACGGGCCGTCGATGATGTTCTGGATGAGGTCCCACCTCCACTTCTGGAATGTGACGGTGCCCAGAACTTGCGTGTCCACCATCATGGCCCGGAAAGTTGTCTCGTCCATCTGCATGGCAGCTTGAGCCTTCGACTGATCCGTTTGTCTCGCAGAGGCAGCACTGTCAACTGCTGTAGTGCCCTTACTGGGCTGATTTGTCACAGCATCTGACCGATACAAGGTCCTGTTGACGCTGTCCACTTGGTAGATCGTGCCAATCGCGACGAAGCGGGCCTCGGTGTCGAATTTTGCAGCAGATCGGAGAAGCTGCGGAAGCACTTGCAGCTCTGAACTCCAAGATGGTGGCAAGAGCTCGTTGGCCATCTTGAGGACCTCGCCAAGGAGGAGCGTGGTCTTTCGTTTCAAAATAAGACTCAAAGGATCTTCTTCAGCCTTGAGAAGTGCCGGGACCAAACCAGCATGAAGAAACGCAGCCAAAACCATTGCAACATAATGCTCTAACAAATTCCACTTGTTCGTAGGGTCCGTACTGGGGCCTGAGTCGTCCTGGATAGCCAGATTTCTCAGGTTTGTTACACGCCCGTAAGTAGTCAATCGACGACCAGCAAGGAAGGATGTAGACCATGAAGGAGGCTTAATTCTGAGGATGTCGAACAACAGTTCCAACAAGACGTTGCGCACATGGGGTGTCGGGATCTCCAGCGATATGAGTAGTGATCGGATGGCTAGGAAATCGTTCATGCAGAGCGATAGAAATCCAGACCAGCTTCGCAGCAGCGACGCAATGACTTTTGCATTTGATTTCAACTTTTCCTCGTGCAGGTGGCTATGCGCAGTCCCAGCATCCGTGAACATGGCAAAAGGTGCCTCGAGCTCGTGTCCAGATCGAAGGAAGCGCCGCCTTTGGGGTGTATCTAAGAGATAGACGAAAGCAATCCCCACACTCTCAGCAGCGTAGTAATTACCTTCTCCAAGCGCATCCGTCAACGTCCCCATTCCACCTGATTCTACCAGAAGTGCTGGTTTTTTCACAAGAATCTCGGTCAGGGTGAGGATCGCAATGTTTCTCAGTCGATCGTCGGTATGCTCGGCTACAGCAACTATGATGCGAACGACGGAACGTGATAACTCCTCGACGCCACCCTTGACGTCCAGAAAGGCGCGGACAAATTTGAGCGCTTGCTCTCTTTCCACACTCGCCTTACTTTCTTTGACCAGAGACAAAATGACGAGGTAGTCGGTATGAAGGGCTCTGATTATCTGCAGCGATTTGCGATCAGTAAAGGTATAGCGCATGATACGATAAGCAGCGGCGACCACTTCGCGGCTGTCACTGAGCAGCATAGTTTGCATCCTTAGGCCAAATATCGACCATGCCAATTCGTACTTGAGTGTGGAATGCCGTTTGAACAAGTCCACGAGAGAATTTGCCCTCTCCACGTAGTACTCGGGCTGCATCCCAGCAACCTCCAATGCACGGAGTATCTCTGCGAGCACAAACGTAGGCGACTCGATCTCATCATCTTCGTCGTCGTCCTGCTTTGCGATGTGACGCGACGGCGACCGGGACAGATTGCGACGGAACAGATACGAGAGCCTGCTCTGAGCCTCGGCGGGCGGTGACTTGATCTCTTTTGCTCTTTGTATTTCGGCGGCCAGTCCAGACTTCAGCTGCGCGAGCTTCCTGTTTGAGATGTTGAGCTGCTCCTCGACCTGCAACCTCTGGTCTCTGGTGTTTTTCGCATTTTTCGCGTTCAATGCCTCGAGCAGGTTCTCCGAACCAATCTTGATTTTGGTCTCCTTCTCGATCTGGTCTTGGAGCTCAGCCTGGCGCTGTTCGGTGGTGGTATCGTTGTTGTCGCCCACGATGATGGCGTGGGTATCGAAGTCGGGCTTCAGTCGGCCGTCGAGCGATGTCGCGGGCCGCAGCTGCGAGCTGAAGCTCCCGGGTGCTTCTCGCGCGGTGGCGTAGGAAGCCTGGGATCGCGAGCCTGCCATGATGCTGCTGGCGGGGGCGGGCAGCGAACGACCATCTCTACTGCGCGCGGGCGCGAGCAGAGGGCCCTGGTCACCTTCGGCCGGAGCGTTCACGGAGCGCACGGGTGGCGTCATGAGCGGGCCTTAACCATGCGCCTCCCAACCGCATCGCATGTCGCTGTGCAAACGGGCGCCTCCTCTTTCCTCATGAGCTGTTGCGTGCACACATCAAACGGCGGGGAACGGTGAAGGCTGGTCGAGCGGGGTCGCGTCGCCAGTGGGACGGGGCGCGGTCGTGTAGAGTGTAGGGCGTTCAAGTCAGCGCAGATAGAGACAGTCTGGCCGTGGGGATGCAATGATGGTGGCGGTGAATCGCGGCCTGTACAGGATTCCCAGGCGTTCAGGGACGTGACATCGTCTACCAATGTGAACGGTCCGTGCTGCCATGCCAGGGCAGACCTGCTGCGGAGAGGACTGCTGCAGCATCTCAGAGTCCGTAGCATTTTTTTTTTGCGTGACCACATCCACAGCTCCCTTGTGCGTCCAGACACGCTCAATTGCTGCCCGTCCTTCCCTCGCGCATCTCCATCGCTGAACCCCGCCGACGGTCGAGCTCACCAGATCCAGATCACGTGTTCGATTTCGCTAGCCAATACGAGTCCTTCTCCTCGGAGCTAGCCCTGCTCCATCGTCGGACCTCGCCGGCCTCCTCCAAGCGTTGGGGAGCAACGGGCCCAGATTTCTGCTTTTCCAAACGTCTCACGCGATCCGATTGTGCATTGCATATTCCACCACACTGCCGCTCGCTGCCGTGCCCACTTCGGCCAAATCCGCTCGGCAAGTTGTCGAGATAAGGCTTTGGTTTTTTGGTTTTTGAAGTATATCTACTGCATAGCTCCCGCGTACCATATCCCCCCTCACCACTGACCAAGCTTCACCTTGACCTCCACTCCTCCTCGTGTATCACCCCTCGTGGAACCTCGACTTCGCTTTGCCTTTCACATCACATTGCTATCTGAATCCCCCAAGACAACCAGCATGCCTCAGCTCAGCTACGCCAAGTACGGCAAGGACAACGTCCGCCTGTACAAGGTAGATAAGAACGAGAAGACGGGCGTCCACACCGTCATTGAGCAGACCGTCTGTACCCTTCTCGAGGGCGACATTGATACTGCGTAAGTGCCTTTCGCACCCTCAAACTGCATGCGTCTAACCTCCATAGCTACACCGAAGCCGACAACGGGCCCGTCGTTGCCACGGACACCCAGAAGCAAACCATCTACATCAAGGCCAAGCAGCATGCCATCGACCCGCCTGAACAATTTGCCGCGATCCTCGGCGACCATTTTGTCAAAACCTACCCGCACATCCACGCCGCACACGTCAAGATCATCCAGCACCGCTGGACGCGCATGGCCATCGATGGCAAGCCGCACCCGCACTCGTTCTTCCGCGATGGTGAGGAGATCCGCGTCGTTGAGTCAGTCACCCGCGAGAACCAGGGCGTGGAAATTAAATCTAAATTCGAGAAGCTGCTCGTGCTCAAGAGCACCGGGTCTGCATTCTACGGGTTCCACCGCGACGAGTTCACACGGCTGCCGGAGACCTGGGACCGGATTCTCAGCACCGAGGTTGAGGCCAGCTGGAAGTGGAAGACGTTCAAGGACGTCGCTGAAGTGAAGAAGGTGGACTTCAACGGCGCGTGGCAGCGGGCCAGGGATATCACCATGAAGATCTTCGCTGAGGACAACAGCGCGAGCGTGCAGGCCACCATGTACAAGATGGGCGAGCAGATCCTCGCCGATGTACCGCTCGTCGAGGAAGTCGACTACGTGCTGCCGAACAAGCACTACTTTGAAATCGGTACTTTCAATCCCTTCCTCTACCCGAATTTTTCACTAACGAACCCGACAGACCTCAGCTGGTACAAGGGCCTCAAGAACACGGGCAAAGACGCCACCGTCTTCGCGCCCCAGTCCGACCCCAACGGCCTCATCTACTGCACCGTTGCCCGCAAGCCCAAGTCCAAGCTATAGAGTCGCCCGCGATCCAGTTACGATTTTCCCATCTTGTACCATACGACAGGCATGTTTCGGTCGTTTGCTCCGTTCCTCGTATAATGTTTGGATCTTACGGCTTGAGACGAGAATTGTCGCGCGAGGGGAGGGGTCGGCAGCGCAATGAGAGTAGTTAACGTTATATACCCAGGGGTAGATCCAGCTGATCTAGAATGATATGAGAGAGTAGTTTACCACACAATTGACGGTCCTTGACTTGGATGCCCTGATTCCAGATGTGCGTGACGCCAATTTTGGGATTCTCTAGGTCGCGACAACATCGCACCGACACGGAGACAGCATTGCAGTACAGTAACAGAAACCTAGATCGGCCATGAACCGCGTATCTCCACACTGCTCATATTCCTGGTAATACACGTATTGTACAAGCAGTCACTCGGGACCTTCCTCCCAGCTCGCATTATGTAGATTCCCTCAGCCGTGTTGTACACAGTCCCAAACGCCGTATCCGATGCACACGAACCAGGTCACCCTGCCACCGCTTTCTCGTCGCGCGTTGCTCTCCATCTCCATCTCCATCTTCATCGCTCCGTCGCAATTCGGTCCGCGCATGTCTTTGCTCACTGCACCTCAGGGTTTTCTCTACGCAGGGAGCAAAATCTCGGCCCAGCTGCTGTGCAAAAACGTCACACCAATCTGCATGCGCGTTAGCCCATTGCATCCCTATCCCATCCCAAACCCCCCCTCTCTCTCTCCCTCCTTTGTCTGGGGTATCTTACAGCAAACATGCCAATAGAAGTCACAACGCTCCTGTTATCCTGGCTCATAATCGTTTGGTACGCGCTGACGGCGAAGTTGGGCTCGGCGCCTTTGCGGCCGTTGACTGCTTTGGGAGCCATGGTTGGTGCTGGACGCGTGTCAGCGGTTGGAGATGTAGGATCGCGCGAGGGCGATGCGAACCTGGTTGTGGAGGTTCGGAATGATTGTGGAGAGGTAGTTCTGGATGCGGTGCGAGGGCGTGATGGTGCTGGTGCCGGTGCTGGTGATGGCATCGAGAAAGTTTCGGAGCTTGGACGGAATAGTGGTTAGTCAGGGATTACGTAAGGGGTGGTGTGTTGAAGAATGCCACAACTCCGTCCGTCAATAGGATGAGGCAGTGTCGACAAAACCAATATTTTCAAAAATTGATTATGCGCGAAATCATTTTATCACTCGGATTTTGACCTGGCAGTATGCGAAAGACCGATGCATTGCTAACAAGAAGCCCTTGATACCAAACATTCGAGGCAGAACGCCCTTTCGACTGGCCTTGGAGCAGACACACAATACTATCGAGCTGACAGGAAACTGCTTGTTCGAAGATTCTAGCCAACATGAAGATCAATTACCTCACATGTCTCTCAAAGCAAATAACACCAGTGCCACTTACACACTCAGTTGTGCTTCTCTATCTGTTCGCTCTACTTTTGGAATAACTTTACCGCTCCTTCCACTCTACAATAACACTGAACTGTAGAATCTACCATGACAGAGAACCCGCTGCCGATCAACACCCCCGTTCTCCAGATGACAGTGAGTGGGCAAATATGAGATCATCATCATCTCTCCTACAACCTGGTCGACCAACGGGCATGGTCAATCCACCATCCACGAGTCGTCCAGCAACGGCGAAGAATTGAAGCGGTAAGCACAGACTTAACCGATATACGTGCTTTTCAGAAGAAAGTCTAATCCAGACATTCATGATCAGTAGATCTCTCTTCTATGGAAACTACTTGCTGACAATCGCCAGTCCACCCGATTGCGACGTTTCCATCACCACCAAATCCAAGATACCCCAGAAGTACTCCTGGACTGTGCACTCATCGCCACTGTTCCACCGCTCCACGTACTTTCGCAGCCAGTGCGAAGGTCCGCAGGACATTGTCCCTAATCTGGTGAAAATCAAAGGAATCAACGTGAACACATTGCAAATACTTGTTCACTTCGCGAGGACGCGAATCTACCACTGCATAGACAACCTCCGTCGCTGAGTTCTGGCCTTTCGCTGACTGCATCGCCCCTCAACGCAGCCTGCTGCGGAAGTTCATCATCAACGACTCGCCCGACACTTTCGGCCTAGAGTCAGGCATGTGCCTCAAGAACCGGGGTAAGGCCAGCAATGGCCAAATATGCTTGCATCGAGACAGTCCGGGACTCGCTCCTGTACAATACGACTCTTGCTTCCTGCGTCCAGAACTGGCATGTTGAGAGCCCGCGTTGTTCCGTAACGATAGCGAAACAGGAATCCATGCTGAATGCGACGAGGCCTTGGGATCAATATCTTAGCTTTCGAAACCAGCTGCTGTTTCGGGCTCGACTAGCTTATGTCCGCGCGATGGGATTACGGATTCGATCGCGAGGAGTACTTGGGGGTATTGAAGGGGATGATTAGATGTTGTCTGCCTACTAGTGCTCGTTAAGGGGTTGAAATTGATGCAGTCTAGGCCTAGGTAGATGGTAAGATATATGACATCGACTACCTATCGCGCCTCGAAAATGCGCCTCGGCGCGTATATTGCGCGATGCCAGTCCGCCCGCAGATACCTCATCGTCTCGACTCACGGTGGCTAACAATCAGAAGCGGAACGTGGGAATCTCCCTGTACGAATGTGCATAATAGACTATCAGGTTATAGCGTATTATGGAGTGAGTTTCCACAGCATGATACATGTACCAAAGCCCACTGCTCCGTGTCAAGCACTGTACGGTAACTCTTCCTTTCCCTTCTACAGACCCAACTCACAACTCCCCACTCGCAAACTGCACCGCCATCTCTGTCGCCTTATCTTCCAGCTTATCCCAGCCCTCCCCACCCTCCTTGAATTCCTTCAAAATCTCTTCCGCGCGTTCAGATGGCGGCACGCACCGGTCGTCCACCAGCCCCTCGAGGTCCTTGGGAAACGCGCGTTCGGGATACCGCGCGCGGTATACACTGAGCAGCTTGTTGAAGTCCCAGCGCTCCGCGAAGCCGAAGATGCGCTCGGAGGCGATGGAGGGGCTGAGCAGGGCTGCGACGTGCAGGAGTGCGCAGTCTTGCGTGGAGATGTAGAATTCTGGACAGGTGGGAGCGTTAGCCTGTGTCGCATGCACCTATTCCGCTGGATGGGGGATGGTCATCAACGATCAAGGAAAGGTAGGGCGGAGGCGACACATACGCGGCGTGATGATCTTGCTCACCCCTTCGAAATTCTCCCCTGTCCACGCGCTCCTCGCCCACTCGATGGTGCTTGGCGCACCCTGCTTCTCCGGGACCAGCACGCGGCTGAAGTTGCAGTTGGGCAGGATGGTGTTGAGCACGAATGCGGGCTTCTCGTCGTCCATGAACTTCCAGCATGCTTTTTCGCTGGAGGTCTTCAGCGCAGCGTAGATGTAGAGTCCTTTGAGGAATTCTGGTTCGTCGGCGGGATGGAGCCAGCCTTTTTGTATGCACTCATCATTCCAGGTGGACTGATCAAGAGTCTTTTGCTCGAAATAGCAGGGCATGGTTGCCGCGAAGGACGAAGATGTGTAGACTACGCGGGTGATAGACGGTGTTTTGGCAGCGGCGGAGAGGGCGTTCAGCGCAGCAGAGATGCCGATGGGGATTGTGGACTGTGGGTCAGACCCGCTGAGGGGGGATGCGACGTGGATGATGCCGGATGTACCTGGAGGATCAGCACCGAAAGTTACTCGAAAAACTGTGCAAGATGAGGGAAGGGAAGTGCATACCCTTGACGAAGTCGTCGTAACATCCTTCAATTGTCATGTCCGGCACGGCCACGAGGTCGAGCTTTGCATCCTGCTTGCCGTTGAAGTGGTCGAGAAGCCATCTGCTTTTCTTGACGTCGCGCACGGCGCCGCGAACGTTGTAGCCTTTCTTGAGAAGCACGTCGACGATGTAGCTTCCGATAAGGCCGTTTACGCCTGTCACGAAGATGGTGGCACCGGGTTGGATTGTGACGTCCAACATGCTCATTGGGGCAGTGGTGATAAAGGGGAGAATGGGTTGCTGAAGTAAGCAAGAAAGGGGTATGGTAGTAGTTGTCCTTGGATTGTGCGAAAAGTTGGCGATGGGCTTGGAAGAATGTTTTGAGATGTCTAAGAGGTGGGAGACAGCGGTGAGATGTTGTGGAGTGGATGTGGGAGGGTTCGAATATAAGGGAAGGAGGGGCGGAAAGGATAGGAATAGCGCGGCTAGGCGGGGTTCGGATGGAGCGCCGACATGATTGGGCATATGGGCATGCTAAGAGATGACGCATGCGCACAGAAGGCGCTGCTTACGAACAGAGCGTTGATCTGTATTTGTAAATGGTGTTTCGGATTTAGTAATGGATGTGTGTTGGGAAGTAGGATTAGTTGTGTACTGGAATTTGACTTCTAGATGTGAGCCAAAGTGCACCGAGTCGTGAGAAAGATCGGTTGAACTCGTAATTCGTAGCTATCTTAAACTAGGTATCTACACGAGAGCGTTGCTTGATATTTCGCATCGCGCAAATAAGCAAGGCACTAAACCAAGTCCGAACTCCGCTCTGTATGCTGGGGTATATGATGCAAATCAACGCCTGGGTATACCGTAAGAACCATCCACCTGCATCAATACACTGTACTGTTCCCGAATGTCGGGCCAAGAGAATCTTGGAGACGGAACCGTCCTCCCGTCTCTCCGCAAGACTCCGCGAGGTCAAGAAGACCAGAAAGCAATGCCTCAAGCCTCTCAGTAATCTTCGTAATTATCCTCCGGGTCGAAACCTTCCTCATCATCACTCATAAGCAGGTTGGGATCCATCTCCTCATCGTCGTCCACGTCCTGGTCTTCTTCCTCTTCGTCATCACCGTCACCAACCGGCACAGTTTGGTATGTGGGCTGCTCAGGTACAGGAGTCGCAGCTTGCTCCGCAGGCGTTGCAGTGCCCGAGGAAGCATCGCTCGCAGTAGGCATGAGGTCTTTGAACACGTCGTAGTTGATGTGGCTACTGAAATGCTTGGCGCGCTTCTGCAGCATCTTCTTTGCGGCCTCTTCCGCGCTGGCAGCGGGTTGGCCTTCGAGGATGCTGCCGTCGCCCATCTGCTGTTTCCGCCGCTTCTGCTTTGGCTTCTTGGGGTTGCCTCTTGCCTCTTCAAGGGCTTTGAGAAGAATCTTCTCTTGCTGCTGGCGCAACCAGTCCTCGTTCTCGATCAGCCAGATCCTCTCTTTCGCTTGAGATTCCTCGTAGGAGAGTTTGCAGAAGTCCACGTCTGGGTCGCCCTGAAATTCATCATCACCAATCTCTTCTTCGCTGTTGACGTTGCGATCGGGCTTGTACAGTTCGACGAGTCTGCGTGCCTTTTCAAGAGTATCGATGAAGGTGGTATGGTTGTCGTTCTCTTTGAACTCTTTGAAAATATCTTCCCACTTGGACATGGCTTCTAGCATCTCTTCTTCGAGTCCCTGCTCCACTTCCAGGTCTTCTTCGGGAATGATGACTGGTGCGCGCTTTTTGGGTGCGCGTCCGCGCTTCTTAGGGGCGACGATAGCCTCTTCGTCTGTGGCAGCAGCATCCTCAGCATGCGCTAGGGCGTCCAGGCCCGCATCAATTTCGTCTCCTGCCATCGCGGTCAAAGCGTTGACGTCTACGACCATGTCTTCGGTACCTTGGCTGTCCAGCTGACTGTCCGTCGGATCTGACTCCTGAGTTTGCGCTGGGGTGGGCAGTTGCCCTCCGCTGTTGGATTTCCGTTTCTTCAATATCTCCGCCTGGCGCTTGGTAGGTTTGCTTGGTGCTGCTGCCGGTGCGCCCTCTGGGAGATCCTCTTCTGCATCGTCCAGTTCGTCGAAGTTCTCGGTCTCCCCACTTCCAAGTTCAGATGCCTTTCGCTTTCGTGCCTCGGCTCTCTCTTCCCTCTCTTGTCGGAGGTAGACTGCGGGAGGAGCAATCTTGGTCTTCAAGCGCGGTGCAAATTCTCGGAACTGCTTCACAGTAAGTTGGGCACTTTCTGTTCGTCTGTACTCGTAAAGGCGCTGGTTGATGGTGGTGTCGGCGACTTTGACGACGTAAACGACTTCTCGAACGGTGCGGCGGAAGTTGTTCATGCGCGCAGCGAGGATGATGCACGCGCCACACAAGCCTGCAGGATTACGTCCTTGCACCATCCAGTCTCTGGACATGCGCTTCAAGATTAGGCAAGCATCGGCCGCCACTCTGTGCGAATCCTGGTCGAATTCGAGCCTCTGGCAAAACTTTAGCATGAGTGGCTCTATCTCAAGGACATCGTTTCCGTCGACGCCCGAGGAGTCATCGGCCATTAGGATCTGACAGAATGACCTGTACACGGTTCCGAGATTCCACACGTTGACCTGGATGCTCTCGGCCAGATCCATGAGCAGCACCGTGCTTCCTTTTTGCTTCCGAGAGGCGAGGTAGATGGCGGCCGCGGCTACTTTGAAGATGCCGCGGCCCTGGACGAAGCTATGGTTGAGTGCGAGCTGATACCACTTTTTGGCGTTGATGGCGATGACTCCGTCGGATGGAAGGTTTATTTTGGAGCAAATGCTGTTGACGGCACTCTTGCCTCTGTCGGCCGTCGTTTGCCCGCTCTCTCCACCGTTGATTCCCGAAGCCTGCCCGCCCATACTGTTCGCGTGCCGCTGGTCGTTTCCAACAGTGCCGCCATGGACCATTGCCCGACCGCCGGAGGTTTCGCCGAAGGTGATCTCGGAAACGATATTGCTTTCGTCGTGGATCATACCACAGTTGAAGCAGACGGTCCTTCCATCGTCTTCGCCAATCTCGGGGCTGTCGCAACAAGTGTGTTTGGGACGCTGCGCAGGCTGCACAGGTGGCGGCGTGGGACTCGATTTGGACTGGAAGTTGGAAAGGCGCACGCGGGGCTGTCGCCGCGCCGGCACCACGGGACCTGGCATCGTGTTAGAGGCCGTAGTCGCATGCGCGGGTGTAGGTGGTGTGTAGAAGTAGAAAACGAAGCGGTTTGGTGTCGGAAGTTTTGGACTCGGGCGAGGAGTAGTCGGTTGGGGTACCTGCCAGCTGACGCGCTTTTGGCGGGGCGCTGCGGGAGCCGAAGCGAGAGCACGCTAATTGTGGGAGCTGGCGACGGAGACGGCCTGTCCAACAGCCCCAAGAACCGGACGAATGTTGGTCTTGAGATATCCCAAAGCGTGAGAGCCGGCTAGAGGCGCCATGGCTCCCAGCTGCGCTCTCTGACATTCAGCCGGCTGTTCTCTGGTCTATCCAGATCCTATTCGGCGCATCAGCACCAGTGCCCGCGCGCATTGAGCATTCCATCGCTTTCGCCTTCGCCTTCGCCCTGTTCCTGCAGCTTGCGCCAGATGCACGTGATGACTACCGTCACCTCTCCGCCACGCCCATTGGTTGGCTCTGTGGCCTCGAATTAGCTCGCGAGCGTCCCCTTGCTCTGGCCTGCGAGGTGGCTGGGTCCCAGATGTCGCTCAACCGGTGCCCACTGCCCACCTCCCCTCCTCCCGAAGCTCACCTCCAGCCCGACCTCACCCCCATCATCCCCCATCCATCCCATCAAACCATTCATCCCGCTCAGCACAATGTCCACCCGCAAGAGAAAGCAAGAGGCCGAGGAGGAGGAAGAGCTCCAGGCTCTCCCCAGCGACGAGTCTGACGAGGAAGAGGAGTAAGTGATCACATTCTTGACGTCATGTCCCATCGCACCACACCATCGCCTACGCGTGGAAATGCGTCCATTGCAGTCGCCTGTTGTCGTATTTTTGCATTGATGCTTTTGTTCTCGTCCATGGAGCTTCGTCGTCGCGGCGCATTTGTCTTCGGGCTGATCCTGAATACCCTCGATCGATGTGTGTCTCTTCTTGTGCAGTTCCGTCTACTACGTCACTGAACTGCGAGGATACGTTTCGTCTCATCGTTTCCGCTCAGTTTTCGTTTGTGCCGTTCGATATGCAGTTGCTCGGGCGCAAGGCTGACCTCGATGCCCGTAGATATGACGAGTCGGATGGCTCCGCCTTTGACGACGAGGACGCCTCTGACGAAGAGGCTCCCCGTAAGTGATTCGTGTGCTGTGCTGTGTGCTTGTTCCGCACTGACACCATGTGATAGCGCCGAGGAAGAAGGCGCGCCAGACTCGCAAGAACGAAGATGACGACGAGGACGAAGAAGAGGAACCGGAAGGCGAAGACGACAACGAGGAAGCTGTCCCTGAGCTTGAGGATGAGGGTGAGGACGACGGCGATGAGGATGCTGATGTCAAGAAGGCTCCGGGTGCTGAGAAGGACCGCAAGGTCAAGACTACAGATCCCAAAGACAAGGAAGCTGTGCCCGTTGTTGCCGACGACGACGAGGACGATGATGATGATGATGAGGCTTAGCTCCTGATAGCTGACACATGTCATAGCCTGGGTTTTGCCGTGGCTGTGATGTGGATAGGAGGTCGCGAAAAGTGTCGTAGACAACGAAATCGTTCATTGTTGAATGCAGCCTGGTCTACACATGCCTTGGATCGTTGCATACGGTGATCTGCTTGAATTGGGAGCATAGTTGGCAAGTGCGTCGTGCGCGCCTGCCATCTGATGTTGTGATCGTCCACACTCCATGGGAAGGTCGCGACCCATATACCTACAACTTCATTAGAACAGCAGCATCGGAGCCAGAAAGTGCAAATGCCATCACAGCAGAAGAAAGACTAAGAAGTGATTTCTTTAGGCATCTACAATAGTAAAGCAGCCCTAATAAAACTGAAAAAGTACTTGGTCACTCTCGTGGGAAGCCAAGTTCCACGACCCAACCCATCGCGAGCGTATCAACACAGCACGACTTCCTACCCAGAGAGAGACCTACCGCGCGTCCACCATCACTAGTCTTCTAGATGTCCTCTGACTTACGCCTGGCACGGTCAACCCCGGCACTCGCCCAGGCCCGCTCTGCACCTGAAACACGAACCGTTCCCCGTCCTCCCCACCCTCAAACACCCCCAAACCCCACCAAGCCCTACATCTGTCCTGACAGATGCTGCAACTTGCCCAGCCCAGCGCTCCTCCCTCGTATGCCCCGTGCCACCCTATCCTCTCACGAGCTCAAGTTCCCTGCTCCCGCCCGCACCCTAGGTACCCTCGCTGACGTGAAACGCATACTTGACGCCCTGTGGGAGGTCATCGCAGCGCCTGTGTGATGTGTGCATGCAGTCGGTTTCGACACGCCGGGTCCTGACACCTCGTGCCGTGCTGCCATGAGGAGGACGCGTCTGAGCGGCCGAGGAATGCCGAAAACAAAGTGGTCCGACACCCGCGTCGTGCGTCTGCCTGTGGACCCATGTACGCATGCATCGACGGATTGCAACCGTTCTGGAAGGATGCGGCGGGCCCGGGTGCCAGATGAGCCGCTTACCCAGTGTGATGGGCGGGTGGAATGCGTGCTGGGGTCGTGGTGAGTGCGTGGCGTATCAGGGTGGTCTGGTGAATTTGCTGGGGATGGTGCAAATGTTGCGTCACGTGGATAAATGCACAGTAGGTAGGTACGTCAGGGCGTGAAAAGTATGCTTGCTTCGTATAATTACGTCTTTCTACTCTTGTAGAGAGACAGGGTTAAGTATATGTCTAATGCGGACGCTCAACAGTCCGGCTGTGATAGTAAAGAGTATAAAATAGTCTCGACATGCTCGCAGGGCTATGTTTAAAACGGGGGTAGATGCTCGCTGATTAACAACATATCGACATTACATCAAAGGGGGCGTGGGTAAGAGTAGACGTAGACAGGCAAGATATCGTGAGATGTCCTATGTAGATGGCGAAAGAATAACGGTGCGGTCCACGTAGGGGATGGAGGCGCGGGTATCTCAAATTTATACTTCTCGTATCCAAACCTAATTTACAATAACAGTTAGCTGTTGCTCGTTCAACTAGTATTGGGAGACCGAGAAGGAAGGGGTGAGAGGAGGGGCAGGAATTGTGCTCTGGAAGGGGACGATGGTGAGCCATACCTCCATTTTGGGTGTATCAGAGCCCTCCTTGCGGGCCATGCTCTTGGCATTTTGAATAGCCATGTCCAGGTCGTCATCGTCTGCCATGGTGATCATATCGCCGTCGTCCTTGATCTCGACCTTGAAGTTCTGACGGATTCCGAACTTCTCACGTATGGACTGCACAAAGTCTCGCATGGACGAGTTCGGGGCGACAAACACGTAGCGCGTGTCGCCTGCGTGTACCTTGACCCTGATCTTACCGCCAGTGCCACTGCGGCTTGCGGACGTGTTGGAGCGAGCAAGCGAACGTCTCCTGGTCTTTGAGCGGGATACCATCTCAAAGTCAGCATCATCAACGTCGCTGCCGTCGTAATCGTCCTCATCCTCCTCATCGATGTAAGCAGGACGTCTCTGCTTAGATCCGCGGCCGTAGCCGTTGCGACTTCCGCGCGATTGGTACATGTCGTAGACGTCGTCAGCATACTCATCCTCGTCTTCCGACCCACGGCGACGAGGAGGCTCTCGCGAACGCCTGCCGCCCATGTCACGCTCGCGGGGATCGCGGCCCATATCACGGTTCCGCGTTGACTCTTGCCGACTAGGCGCAGGACGCTCTGAAGCAGAACGTTGGGTACCTCTACGCTGTGGTAGTGGATCGCGGTCATCCCGACGGTCGTCCTGACGGTCGTCCCGGCGTTCATCTCTGCGGTCGAAGGCAGCACGTCCGAGGTTTAGAGGCTGGGGCTTGGGGCCACCACCTCGAACAGATTGAGCACGGGACATTGGCGCATTTGGTTCAGCCTTCTCTTTAGATCGACGGTTGTCCAACTCTGGTGGCGGGGTCGGAGGAAACATGTCACGGTTCATCGGTGGCTCAGACTGCTGTCGTGCTCTGCTCTGGAGCTCCGGCTTAACGAGGTTTGTCGCGGCGAAAGACAGCTTCTCTTCGGGCCGGTCGTCCTTGGCTGCGTTGGCCAGTTTCTTAATCTCAGAGCCAGCGAATCCAGTGAAAGCGTTCTGTCGGTCAGACGCAGCAACGAGGCGGGCTTTTCCCAGGTAGTCCTTCGTCTTCAAGTTCTTGACTTTTGCGTCATTGGGGCGGTAGACAATGCCAACGGGAATGGAGAAGACTGTGTAGCCCTCAGCCTCCTCACGGATGGCCTCGTCTATCACGTCGTGGTCGGGAACTACCTTTTCCTTGGCGGCGAAAGACAGATCCTGCATACCGGCGTCCTTCTGCTGGAGGTAGATGTAGCAAAGACCACGATTGAAGAGGACCTCGCACGAGTACAGCTTGAACTTCAAGCCCAATTGCTCGTAGTCGATGTTGTTGTTGCCGCGGAGATACAAAAGTGTGTCGTTGAAGTTTGCAAGCGCCTCCTCAAAGTCGCCCATGAGGAAATTGGAGACACCCTGTTGGAAGTATGCGACGGCGAGGTACTGGTCCAGCCGCACAGCGCGCTGGTAGCAATCGACCTACATGAACATGAGCACGTGCCTCGTCTGCGAACGTCGGCTGGAACTTACCGCCTTCTCATGCTCGCCGAGGGTCGCATGGATAACACCGCAATTGAACAAGATTTTGGACGTGTCGGAGATTTGGTCAAAGGTCTTCAGGGCCTCGTCAAAGTCGTTGTTATCATAGGCATCTAGGGCTGCCACCCAGGTCTCGATTTCCTACCCCGCGGCGTTAGCGGTGACATTCCAGAGGATTGGGACAGCGGCACGGTGCATACCTGCTTCAGAGACATGACGAAATTACTAGTTAGCTACCCGGCAGTATGGTGTCGTCAAGCCTCGTCTCTTGCTCTTGCCTACCGCTCCACGGCTGGTGGAGGTTTCGTCTGGTGCGCGACTAGGTAGTCGATAACCTTCTCTCGCCTCTCGTCAGATCACAAGGCGCAGCCACCTGGGCTTTTCGAGTGAGCGCGGCGTGGTGAATATATTATCGATTACACGGGTGTTCGCTGCCTCGGCTATTGCTGGTGTAGTGTCGATTCGTTGTCGTGGGGTGCGGGGAGCGGGCCAAAAGAGTGACTACGGTGATGCGGCTCTCGAGGGAGGAATGCAGAGTTTGGGGGAGGAGGAGAGGCTTTGAGGGCTGCACGGCAAAGGGACAGGGCACAGGGAGGATCCGGCGGGCGGCTGGAGACTGGCGCAAGTGGGGAGACCAAAGTCTGAGGAACAGCGCGTCTGAGAAGCCAGATGCATTGGCGACAGCGATTGGCTGCCCGAGCGCTTGACCCCAGCCCTCCACAGCGCTTCGACGACCACCGCGACGCTTCGTCCCAACCCACTCGAGCACGACACCACCGCCAGGCGACCCTGCGATACCGCCCTCGCCCTGTCGCTATCCAAGTGCCATCTAGGACGCCCCTGCCATCGAAAAGTGTGGCGTGGAAGCCATCCGGTCTCCTCCCGAGGCGACGAGGAACCGCGTTTGACGTCTGTTACATGGCCATCTTGCTTTGAGACAGTCACGTGACAGCACCCCTACGCCATCGAACTGCCCAGCGCTCAGGCATGAACGCATGATGCTGAAGCTCGAGAAACCACTGCCATCTTGTTCCGTGTCACGTAGGCAGCGTTTCGGCCTGGAATTCAAGGTGCAAGCCTCGCTTCATGCTCGCCAGATCGGGCGGTGGAACGAGTGAATTGACGTCTGTCTACATGAGCCTTGTAGACAAGGTGCAAGGACCCATGATGTCTACGAGCTCTCCACTATTCTGCCCTCACAGCATGCCTTTACCGACTTCGTCCTTGCGTTCCTGCCACACGGTCTTCCCGGAACATGAACAGACCGTTTTGTCGTTCTCCCAGACACCCGCACTCCTGCCACACGTCAGTAATCTGCCACTCGAGACGGGACGCGGCACGCTTACCGAGCGATGACTCCTACAAGGGTGTCCGGATCATTCTTATCAAACGCGCCGTCCTGCTGTCTCGCCACGACGATGCTGCGTCCGATCATCTCCCAGATCTGGATCGGCTTGTCCAGGAACACAGTACCCACGCCACCTTTGCTCACTTCAACAGTCCCAAACACGCCGCGGCATGGGCTGTCTTCCAGCTTCGCCTTGGCCGCCTCCCAGATAGGACCGGTAGACTCAGGGCCGTCCGAGATGTCTCCGGCCTCTCGGATCGAGGCATGGTAGGTTCCCGCTGACAGCCCTCGAATGCTGAGGTCGATGATCGTGATGGTGGGCGCAACTTGGACCATGCGCACCAGTCCCCGCACCTTGTTCTCCACGTGTGGCGCAAACGTCTCCAGTATGCACACAGCAGCGCCTGTAGATCATCAATCAACACCATACAACGATATCGAAGCCAAGAGAAGTCTATTTTGACAGCAACAAACTGCTCGACGCAGTGCTATCGAGGGAGACATACTATTTGACTGGCCACTTCCCCGTAAAATAGCATCGCGGCCTGTGCTTTGTATCGCCTCAACGATAGCTGAAGGAGCTGCATTGCCTTCGATGGATACTAGTTGATCCTGAAGACTGGCGGTAACCTTTTTTATTCCTGCTCTTGTCAACGAGCTTTCCAGGGCCGTTACCGGGTCGCCGTACCACTAATTTGATGTAGGGAGCCTTCGATGTCTTTGATGCATGCTTCACACGTCATCGGCACCGCGAAGGTCGTTTCGAAGGTTGGGATTGTCATTTTTTATGTCCTGCAGAAGTGCAATGGTGTGTGATGAAGCGTGATTTGAGCTGTTGTGTTGGATTTAGAATTACGTCTTTACATTTATCTCGCTTTGAAATCGAACGACATCGGGCGGGACTCGGGCGGGACCATGGAAGCGCCGACGAGGGCGCACGTGACACCGCCTCCCAGAAATTAACCGCCAAGCATCTCGAAGCGCAACCTCACGAAGCGCATCGAGCGGCGGCATCCACCTACGACGCTACCTGGAGCCTGCACGGACGACACGCACAGCGCAAACAACTCCAGGACGTCTCCATAACACATCAACGAGCCATTGACCTCCGGCCACCATGTCTCAAGTCGTAGGCAAAGTACGTCGCCCATCAGACTTCCGCATCCTCATACTGGAATACGAGCTGCACAGGCGTGACTCTGCGCTCACCACCTGTCTCTTTGCTAACACACTCTCTAGACGCGCCTTGCCTATGCCCGTGCATGGCACCACGTCGATGTCGCCAGCGACGAACGCGCCCTCGGCCGCCTCGCTTCCGGCATAGCCATCACCCTCATGGGCAAGCACAAGCCCATCTTCGACCCCTCCACCGACTGCGGCGACTACGTCGTCGCGACCAACTGTGAGCACATCCACGTCACGGGCAAGAAGCGCGCACAGAAGCTATACCGCACGCATACCACGCGGCCGGGTAGCCTGCAGGAGATCAGCTTGGAGAATCTGGCGGCGAAATGGGGAGGCGGCGAGGTGCTGAGACGGGCAGTCAGCGGCATGCTGCCCAAGAATCGGTTGCGCAAGGGCAGACTGGAGAGGCTGAAGACGTTTGAGGGCGAGGGCAACCCGTACAAGCAAAACTTTCTGAAGGTTAGCAATGGGGGTGGGCAAGGGATAATAGACTTTGCGCAGGTGAAGGAGACATTGAAGGCGGCGAAGGAGGAGAAGGCAGCGCCGGCCTCATAGCGGAGCGAGGGAAGAGCGGTGGTGTATACAACATGTGTTTGGATGTGCGGGATTGCATGGCATAAGGAGTTCAGACAACTCGGGTATCTTCTTGTATCATATGGGGCTGTGTGTTTATATCAGACCAGAAACAAACAACCGTCTTAAGACAAGCGACGCAGGCGTTCTACTTCCACCACTTGTGTCAAGCGCTGGCCCCCTCTCCAGCACCTCCAAAATGCGTGCGTCGACTCCACATGATGAGGTCGGAAACGCTCGCTCTCCCAGCCCGTTACGCAGGTCTGGCCTTTGTTACACGACCTCACTCTACCTAGGCTCCGGAATGTACCCACGCACCCAGTTCACTATAACGTATACACCTCTCACCAAACCCACCTGAAAATCCTTTCAAACATCCACCACTATGCCCTTCTTCACCAGTCGCCTGACGAGTCCAACTCCTTTTCTCCTCGTCTGCTTCCTCCTACCCATCCTTCCCACCTCGGCCCTTCCCACTCTCACAAACACCACCACCACCACCACCAGAATAAACGCCTACGTCGAAAACAACTGCGTCTTTCCCATACACGCCCTCCAATCTTGGTGCGACGGCGCAGGCGGCACCGCGCACATATCTCCACATACGGGCATCTGGGTGAGGGCTTCGGAATTCCCCTTGCATCGCTTTCGCGCTAATCGGTGAATTCTGGGGAGCAGTTTGGGCACGAGTCGGGGAGGGATGGGTGCGGTGTTAGTATTGCACTAACACTGGGAGAGGAGGGTGATGGTGATGGTGATGGTGAAAGTGAAGGTGAAGGTGAAGGTGAAGGTGATAGTGATGGTGATGGTGAAGCACTTAATGAGCTTAAGAGACGAATGTATGAGGTTGGGTATCAAATCGATGGGGATGGGAGCATGTTGTATGGACTTGGAAAGTATGGAGGGTCTGCGGGTGAGCATGTGGTGGGGAGGCTGGAGGTTGAAGGGATGGGGTGTGCGCCGGTAGTTGATGATGCGGGTCGTGTTAGGCGTGGCGAAGAGAGCTGCGGACGGGCAGGCGATGTGCGGTTTTACCTTTGCTGAGATGTAGGAGAGATGCGGAGCACAGAATTAGAAGACAAGTCATGAGCTTTGACACTGGGCAGTGCTATCTTACCCCTAGACATGTCTGCTCTGCTCTGCTCTGCTGATTATGCATGCAGTAATTGTTAGTGGGTATCCAAAAATCAAGATGACTTCAAATATACACCGCAGACGGCCATGATATCGAAAGCAGATTATTCGAATATTTGAACGAATGCCGAGTCTGTGAGAGAAATAGACAAAAGTAAACATCAGAGCGGCGGGTTCAGGTAGTCGCTTCCTTCGCGTAGGAAGGACATCGTTTTGAGCCAAAGAAAAAGGATACAAATATGAACAAGAAGTAATATCGCAAGCCACACAGAAATACATATCTTACAATCCAGCCGTGGTTCATGACGCCGTAAACGCAATCCGTTATTATCCCATTCGTATACCCTCTCTTTCTGAACAAAGAGCGAATCCTTCCCAAGCTCAATTATAAGACCTGCTCTTGGCAGCAAGCTCCTCTTCCTGCTTCTTCCTTGCAGCCTCCGCCTTCCGCACTTCTCTTACAACGCCGCCGGTGGCCGTCCACCATGTGTCCGTGCCCCATCTTACTAGCCGCTCTGCTGCACTTCTCGGGCCATCAATGGCTGGTCGAATATCGAGGAAGAAGACCGGTTCACCCGTCGGCTCCGGCTCGCCCTCGTAGTAATCGATCACGTACCGCACCTCCTCGCAGCCCTTCTCATTACAGCGCTCGACGAACCAATCGTGGCGATCGAAGGGCGGCGGCGACGCAAACTTGCCGGGCCAGCCCCATGCAGCCCATTGCAGCATCTGCGCCTTGGGCGTGAGTTCGGTCGGGCGGCCGGTAAAGCGGAGCAGCTTCGGGGGCTGCACCGACTTGTCATCCCAGGTGGTGGTGTCAAAGGGGTCTTCCGCTGTGCCGAGCATCTTGTTTGCGTTCTCCTCGCCTCGCTTGCAGATGCGGTAGCCTTCGACGATGCCGTGCGAGAAGCGTCGCTCCCACCCCATGATCTCTGCCCACGCGCCCTCGTTCAGGAAGTTGTGGACCGAAACCATGGATTCGACGGCATCGATGGGCGTATCAGTGTACCCCTTGCGCAGCATCGCGTTGTACATCTGCTGCGGAGAGGGATACTCCCAGAGTGAGCCATCGGCCTTTGGTATCGTAGACTGTTCGCGTGATAGAGGCAGGTCTTGGGTCTGGTTGTCGGCGCGTTCGTTCTCGAGGGAGAAGAACATGTTGTTGAGAGGGTTCAGGCGGGAGAGAAGACCGGTCTTCTCTGGCGGCGCGGTTGACGTGGATGCGGGTGCATTCGAGGGCTTCTCAGGAGGGACGTAGGGACACGCCCCCTGGGGTGTTGAAGGAGGCGCGGCCTTGCCTGATGGCGGGGCCATCTTGTTGTGCATAGGACATTCCGGCTGTAGATTAGTTAGACAATATTTATCTCTACGATATACGATAAGTCCTAGACATACTGGAGGTTCCGCGTTGCCTCCTCGGGGCATAGGGTGTGGCGCAACGCGCGGGGCGGGTGCCGATGGCGTAGTATCAGCCCAGAACCAACCCATGGCGAAGTCGTGTATTAAAGCAAAAATAGTGTATCAGAGAAGACTAAATCCGCTATGAAAGCAGCGATGGGGAGGCGTTGCGGAGATTGTCGGAGGAGAAACTTTTTGGGTTGTTCGACGTGCACGGTCTTGTCAATGACGGTCATAGTCGGAATCTCCTCGACTCTGATTGGCTGCACCGCGTTGCCCGCTTCTGAAATACATCCATCGAGGAAGGCAGCCTTCATACGGTAACCATCTACTTGATAGAGGGTCCAGTGTCAACTCACTGCTTTGTACGAACATCTTCTCATAATTTCATCATCGATGCTACTATTACATGATCTTGGTTCCCGAATACGCATACACAAAGAGTTCTAGCTACTCCTAATTCATCTCCACCTATTCTCCTCCATATCGATTCCCATGTGCAGGCTAAGGTG
The DNA here is from genome assembly GCA_015832175.1 of Paraphaeosphaeria minitans. Classification (NCBI taxonomy): domain Eukaryota; kingdom Fungi; phylum Ascomycota; class Dothideomycetes; order Pleosporales; family Didymosphaeriaceae; genus Paraphaeosphaeria; species Paraphaeosphaeria minitans. The sequence goes on from WJXW01000002.1 coordinate 3,942,108, forward strand.
GATCGACTATGCGCGTTAAACCATTATCCTCCTCAGCATTTTATTCCATCCTAGGCTGTTCCCACCTCATCATCCCCAGCTCCTGTTCCCTGCGCGCCACACACATAATCGGACCGTGCTCCTCAAGCTGCACCGTCGCCCAGAACGCTAGCCTCACGTTACCGCAGGTAGTGCAGTATTGTGACAGGATCCACTTTGCGCAATCTAGAAGCTCTCCAATAATCATACCATCGTCCGACGCTGCAGGACACGATAAGATGAGATACTGTTCCATAGGAGGTACCAGTCGATATTGACATGTTCGCGATCCCGATGTAGACATAGCTCACAGTCGAGGCAGACGTTCATATCTCTAATAGGTGGGCTGGCGACAAGCATAGAGCGCGTTTAGGGTCATGCACTCAAGACTTGATCGCTGCACTTGATAGCCATAGGGACATTAAGGTGCGTATAGATCTTGCCTACATCATGCCTAAAAGATCTCCCAGGTATTGCGGGTCAATATTCGATCCAAAGTACCGAGGTTCGTTTTTGTCAAGACAGAAGGCAGCCCTGTGGCACTGGTACTCTTCGTGGCCATTGTAACAGTAGGAGAAGGCGGAGTGATAGAGACTGTCTTTACGGGGGATCTAAAATACATAGTTAGCACGTGGTTTCTTAAAACGACTGTCCTTAAGCTGACTCCAAGTATTACTCTAAGAGCTTTACTGCTGCAAGCAAAGCCCAGGTTTACCGTCTACCCTGCACTTACTAGACCCAGCAATCGCTGTAGTTTCACAAATTCTAGCACAGTGTCCTGCCACGTATGCTAGGCTCGCATTGCACCCAGCTTGTTAGGTGTATTGAGATATAACAAGATCTGCTCAAAGAGCTTAAGAATATTAAAGACTTACTGTGCCTTGGCACCAGATGCTGTAGTCGTGTGCTTCCAAGTAGGAACAAGTGCCTAAACCTCCGTGAAGTTATCCTGCAGATGGCTACTACTTAACTGGATCCACCAACGAGCTTCGCGGTCCAGCCTAGTGACTTAGACGTTCCCAAGAAGCTGATCGACTCTCGCCTCGAGAGTCTCATAATGCGAAGAAAGGCCTTGTAGCTGTTTGTACGAAAGGCTAACCTCCCCGTCATCGTCCTCGCTGCCATACAGGTCGCCCTGCTAATGCGAAGCTCCTCTTCATCGTGTGTTTTGCGGGTGCCTGGAATGCCAATTGTATGTTTGGCTGAATGAGAACAGAGCAGTTGAGATAACCAACTCGTTGCATTTAGTGCATGAAACTCCGTTCGCAGTTTTGACGGTCAACTATATTGCTGCAGTGTCACGCAGGGTGCGGACACCAAGCACGCTGTCAATCAAGTGAGGAAGATCGAGTATAGATTAAAATTAAAGGCACAGAGAGGATAGCTTTCATAAAGTATCATGTGAAGGAATAAGTAACAGGCACTAACACTAAAAGAACTAGAACTGCAGGCATGCTAATTAGCCAGTGCCGAAGCTTAAGGTAAGCAAACGCCAGAGTTTGTAAAGGGCATGCGATTGCGTGATAATATTCTTACAACACAAAAAGACCAAAAATGCTAGACACGGCCGGACTCGAACCAGCGTCTCCCCTTTCACCCCACCCCAGCAGCCCCTCTTCCACTGCTTGGTATAATGCCACGTCCTTGGTCAAGAACCCAACATATACAATTAGGTCTTCTTCGTTACTTAAGGGCTCTGGATCGTCTTGTGTAAATGGACGAGGAGGTCAGCTGGCGGGTCTGCAGGTAAGAGTATCTTACCACCAGACCACGCGTCCTTCTGATTTAGATGGCGAGTATCTCCCGTGAGAGACACATGTACCCACGGTACTATGTCGTAAGTGCGATCGTGATGCATGCGAGACATGTCATCAAATGGGATACTTCGCGCACTTTTGCAAGCCGCAAGCCGCGACAAAACGCAGGACATGAACTTGGTAGGGTGGCAAAGTACAACCCTGGGAAACTCGTACCTAGGTCAAAAGCAAAAGTACTGCCTGAATAGTTACCATGTATGTTCATGCCACTGTCTGGAGTTGTGGACATCAGAGGAGATCGCAGACGTGCTTGTTGAACATGAAGGTACTGAATGGAAGACCATGTGTTTCCCCGAGTGTGTGTGTGTGTGCTTGATAGCTATAGATGTTCACATACCTAGTGAGCACATATAAGAAGGGCATATAGCAGACATAGCTCGGATGTATCTATCACTGAGAGCATGGGGAAGTAGCTGTTAGCTGTGTGTATACATGCTCGCATCCTGTGAATGAGCACAGAACCTGTAAGCTCGCACCTTGAGGAATTTATGACAGTTGCCTCTTAGACGCTTTCGCCGAACTATTCCTTGTGCATAGTTTTCCAGAAGGTCCTTCGGGAATGGCGCGTGTTTCACTCCATCAAGGCAAAAGAGACAAGCAGCAGATCAGAAGAAACTTCTCAAGGATGAGCATGTCGCTTCTGTGCTGGAAGATTGTGTATCATATAGCTCGTGTATCACAAAAAGCTACGTGGTATCATCCTCGGGAGCGTAGTAGAGCGCCTCTACATGCGTGTTTCGTATCAATCATCCCTCAAACCGTTCTCTGCGTCATTTAGTGCTTACGCGGCCGGAATCGCAACCTTCGCCAGCGTCCCCGTACCCCTAGAGCTGAAAATAGCCATGATACCGAAGCTTCCATAGAACAGTACCATGGGATACGCCACCAAGCCTCTCATCGAAGTCATGCGTCCTACATCATATTAGCTTTGCTGCTATTCCTCCCATCATGTTTGCACACTTACCGACAACCGTAAACATAGAGCTAGACGAGTAAGAGCACCATACAATTGCCAAGCTCGTAAGCAGATAGCCAAAGAAGCCATCCAGTGGCACAACGATGCCCAGAATCGCAACCAGGACGAGCGGCAAAAGACAGTATCCCAGCACCGAAGCGGATCGCGGGTATGTTAGAGACGAGGAGAAGTGTGAGCTTCCGTGCTGGCCGTGGTCTTGGCTCGATGCCAGCTCGGCAGCGGAGAGGGGTGGAGACATGAGGGAGAGTATGGTGTGGAGTAGTATGGTACCCAGAACCGCAAGCCCTAAACAAGGTCAGCATCAACCGTACCCAATTCCGTAGCATAATATACCGTATATGTACCCAAAGTGTAGCTTCCCGCTTAGTAGCAGACTCGTTCCGAAGACAAAGAAGAACAGTATAGGCCCCGCTATATCACTGTCGTCCATTATATGCTGGTCGATCCGCCCGAACGGGTTCAGCACCGCCAGAGTCTTCATCTTCATGTGGCCAAAGTTCACGCCCAGCTCTTCCAGCAGCGGCGGTTCCCCATCGTATCCCTCAGTGCCAAATGCGGCTAGCCATCCCGTTCGCAGCCCAGACGCTCCGACACCCATCTGCCCGCTCACACCGGGTGCGCTGAAGCCTGCGCCATATTGTGTTGGATATGCCGCCGGCTGAGGTGCTCCGTAGTTTGCTTGGAAAGGTGTGGAATGTCCCGAGACAGGCTGGTTCGAGAATGAGGACGAATAGAACTGGAGATTTTGTGGGTTTTGTTGGCCGTAGGGTGGGCTCTGTCCGTAGCCGTACTGGGCCATCGTGGCCGGGCTGCTTTGTGCGCGGGGAGGGGATGTGCGGTGGGTAGAAGAGGAGGCGTGGTCGTAGAGATGCGGCCGTGGGTGCCTGGTAGTGGTGCCCCGTGTTACGTAGCTGCGCGACTTGTAGGAGCGAACGTGGGGCAGGGAGAGGCCAGTTGGCGGAAATTCAGACTCGCTAGAGATGCAATTAGGCGGAGGTGTGGAGGACTTTGAAGTGTGTTTGCGTAAATTTGTTTTGGTGGACGCAGACAGTGGTGTAGAAAAAGCGAGCAGGTGTTTGTTCGTGTCGCTTCGGAACTCACCGTCGCTGAGCTTCGGGGCAAAATCCGCATCACATGACCGTGCGCACCGATAGCCCTGCACTGTTCATGCTGGTTCGTCCACTCAACAGTTAATGTGTAACTCATTACTCGTGGAATTTGACCTTCCACAGCGTCTCAAAACTTCAACAGGACTTGAGATTCTGTTGAAAAATAATGTCCTACCTAGCATTCTATTTTGCATCGCCGCAATGCATTCGACTGGTCTCAGACAAGTTTACAAACAACTTGTTAGATAGGGTTTGAGAGGGGTATCTTATTTCAGCAACGCTATGAGTAGAGTATGCAGGACGTAATTCCGTCATCGCTCGTTCAGCAGATCCATCACAACATGAACGTGTAGGCCATCCATGCAACCAGAACGCCAGAACAATGCCTACACGCCGGTGACACCGCTGAGCACATCTATAGAAAACAACATCTATAGAAAACAACATCTATAGAAAACAAATCATCAAGAAATAAAAAATCGACCATGGAAGTAGCATGTACGACTGGGGTACGTGCAACGAGATTACTCCCACTGTCCAGCCTAGTACATCTCGACCGTCCTTCTCGACGTGTAGTTGCACCAGTCGCACTGGTTCCAGGATTAGCCATATTAAAAAATGTGAAAATACTCCTGAATCATACCTTAGTGGCTGAAGAGGCGTCGTTGTCTTCTATACAATACTCGCTGCGGCAGATGGTGCATTCGCGGATGAATAGCTCTTTACAAGTAATGCACTGAACACCAATCAGCAAGGCACTCCAGCAAGTGATAGATGGCATACAGTATGGCCACAGCCGAAGCAGTCTCTCCTGACGCCGATGATCTGCCAGCCAATTATCAGCCTATTTCTTGAATAGTTGTTGAGCACATACCTCGACGCGCCAGGTCTGGTTTCCAATGGTGGTGTTTGATGCTGAAGTTAGTCGGGCTCCCGCAAGCCAGCTGTGATGCTGGTATCCGGAATCCAACTACCTCGACCTCCGAAGGACCATTGCTAGCACGCCGAAGGTTTGCATTGTTCGTAACAACATCACCACATGCCGTTGCTGCCTGCACTGGCCATCATCTCGCCGACCAGGCAGCTGTTAACGCAGAGACCCAAATGTACCTTGATGGATTGCTTGGGAAGCATCTGTGCGGTCCCGTCCGTTCCGGCGTTCTCCATGAATTCGGTCTGCTGCAGCTCGGTGCGCTGTGCAACGGCAGAGACGGTGTAACAGTCCTCATCCCACCATTTGTGACAGCGCTCGCACCAGCGGCCCTTGAGACAATCTTCACAGCGCACAAAAAGAGGAGGTGGCTTGGAGCCGTCGACTGTGTGTGGTATTTGCGCTGCACGCAGAGAGCTGGAGTGAAGAGGGATAGGACTCAGCAATGGAAGCTTGGAGCTTGGCGATTGCCCGAATACGGCCGGTCTCTCCGGGCATGAATGGCAGGTCTCGCAGCCCTTTGGTCCCAGAGCAACCGTTGCAACAGCGGGGCTCAGATACGAAGCAGGGTGCGGTAGTCCTGACGACTCACTGTCACTGTTGCTGATGAAAGCTCTGGCCGGGTCGTGACGGGGGCCTCTGCAGAGGACTGCGTCAAAGGCAATGACACCCTCGCAGACTTTTATTGTTTCTGCCCAATCGAGGGACGCTCGCTTTGCCATCATTCGCCCGAAGCATTGATACCATCTGTCTGAAGATAGCGTCAAGGCGGCGTTGAGTACTTCTGAGGATTTGTGGTTCCATTCTGCACCAATTTGGGCACCTTGCGAAGACATGACACCTTTAGGTGAAGGCGACCGGGACTTCTTGTTCGTAGGCTTCTGTTTTTGCTTTTCTTGAACAGTCTCGCGCTGGCCAAAGAAGTAGATGCCTTTGATCTTGGGTGTACCTGCAGGTCTGCCTGGCCTGACAGCGTAACGCAACACCTGCTGGAGCTTGCGCTCATTCAAATGCTTGCACTCCCTGATGGACAGGATACGGACGTTGAAAGTAGGCTCGGCGATGATCTCCCGGACGAGGTCTGCAGGGACGCTCAAGCCATCCAGCACCAGAGTCTGCACGTTGTGTAGAACATGGCGCCGCTGCAGCTTGGAGAATATGCCGCGAATCGGACCAGAGTAGAATTCATCCTCGGTCAGCGACTCGTCCATGCGTTCGGCGCGCCAACTGATGCCTCCAGAGTCGAGCGGCGCGTAGGGAACAATGGCCGACCTGACCGTGGACAAATCGAGGTAGCGGAAGACATCGGGACTATGGTGCACTGTGTGGTGGAGCGCTTTGGATGTTGCAGCCAGGGCGAATATCGAAGCCACAGGCAGATAAGGAGCAGTTTGTCGGAGAACAAGGGAATTGAAGAGGATATCGGCCAGGTCGTGAGGATGAGAGTTGTCGGCGGTGAAAGGACCCATGCTAGGTAGTGGCGGCGGAACGAGGACCAGGCGGTGGGAGGATAGGAATGCTGGAGGTGGAAGGCAAGAGGACTCAGCGGACTTTATTGCGACCGGTGTCCCCAGGTGGGCACGTGCCTGACCACAGTTCAGGTTAGAGTTTCTCGTCGAGATGCCCGGCGGGCTGTTGAGACGTAAAGAATAGCTGTTGGTCGTAGAAGCGTGGGCTGTCGCGCATCATCCTGGGGCCGATGCACACAGAATCAGGGTCCAAGACTAGGTGCCTACCTAGGCCAAGCGTGTGGCTACACGCAAATCTCCGCCGGCTCTGCTCGAAAGGACCAAGGCGCAGCCAAGTGTCTGAAAAGCCGTGAATGTTTCAGTGGCCATGCGCAGGGAAAAGGAAGAACAGGAGGCCAAAACACCCGCCGTCGAAGCGGCCATGGCAGCGGGCCTCCAACGCCGACGGACGGGGGGCGGGCGTTGTACGGTATCTACTATCTAGCCATCGGCAGCGTGGGGCAGCGGCAGCTCTACCTACCGTCTACCTATAATACAGTCCCGGTACGCGACCATTTTCTTAGCGAATACAATTACCATGCGTTATTATTAGACTACAAGGGAGGTAGGATCCGAAAGCCCGCGGTCGCATAGATAGTTGCCACCACTACGGCTAAATCGACGCGTTGCAAACGCGCAGCGCCCAGGGTGCAACTATCTACCTACATATCCTCCTTGATACGTACGGTACGCAGACCAGCGACAGATGTATGAAATATGGCCCCCAATTCACCCTCGGGCTATTGAGGTCGAGCCAGTGCGTGCATTGCGGGGATCGATAGCTAATAATAAATACCTAGATGTCTACCTAATCGATAAGAGCCCAGTGCTTCTAGAAGCGAGTCGAAGTGACGTCGGAGCCCGTGTCTGTCAGCAGCATCGTTTACTAACATTGGTCTTTCTGTGTGGCCGCCTGCTCCTCGCCCTTTCCTGTGATAGATACGACCCTATTCTTGCACTCACTGCCCGCGACCATGGAGACAGAGCCAGAGACCCCAGAGCTGACCTGGTCCGCCCAGTTCACCGTCGCACACTCGTCACGCGCCACGCACTTACCCGGCGACAAGATTCTACTGCCGCCGTCTGCTCTCCAACAACTGCTCGCAGCAGCGCCCATGGTAATCACGGACTCGAGCCAAACACACATCACATCCTTCGACCCCTATAACCCGTATACGTTCGCTGCCGAGCGGCAGGCACGCGCGCAATTCCAAGACCGCCACCAGCAACTCCCACACCCGCTCACGTTTCGCCTCGTAAATCCAAGCAATGGAAGAGTTGTATATGCTGGCATTCGAGAGTTCTCTGCAGAAGAAGGGGAAATACTTCTGAGTGGCTTCTTACGGGAAGCGCTGGGCTTGGAGGCGAGATCCGCCGAGCCTTCGAGAAAAGCCAGTCCAGATGGCGATACCGACATGGTGAACGACGTGGAACAGCTCCGAGTCAATGGCGCGGACTCGATACAAATAACCGTCCATGCAAGGCAATTGCCAAAGGGTACCTTCGTCAAGCTGAGACCGCTGGAGGCAGGCTACGATCCAGAAGATTGGAAGTCGCTCCTCGAGGAACACTTGCGGTCTAATTTCACCACGCTCACGAATGGCGAAGTGTTGGTTGTCTATGGCGGAAGAGCTTCAAATAGTAAACGAGAAGAGTTTAGATTCCTTGTCGATGGCTTTAAACCGGAAGGAGATGGTATCTGTGTGGTGGACACAGACCTGGAGGTTGATATTGAAGCTCTCAACGAAGAGCAGGCACTCGAAACGCTTAAGAAGATAATGGCAAAGAGACAAAGGGCACCAGGTACTGTGGAAGGAAGTTCAGCTGGTGGCAAGATCGACATATTCAATACGCAAGGAGGCCAGGTCCTCGATGGCGAATACGTGGATTACGAGCTATCGTCATGGGACCGCACTCAGGGCCTCGAGATATCACTAAGTGGAGTTGACGAAGAAGACGAAATAGACCTTTTCGTTAGCCCCTACTCATCCCGACAACGCGTCCGGCCTCGAGAAGACGAGCATGTCTTCGCAGACGTCTTCAGCAAATACCCTAAGCGCGTCCGGTTACAGCCCACGAACGTGGAACTCGAAAATGCGGAAGCAATATACATCTCTGTTCGCGGCTACCCTGCAGACAGTCCATCAACTACACCAAGGCAATATCAGCTCAAGGCATCCATCTACGACCCTCGATCAGAACCTCCATTAGAGAGCACCAACGGTAATGAGTCCCGTCCAGATGAGGTCCAATGCAAAAACTGCCTTCAGTGGGTCCCCAAGTCCTCGCTCTTCCTCCACGAAAACTTCTGCCTCCGAAACAACATCATATGCCCCCAAGGATGCGGCCAGGTCTTCCAAAAGCGCTCCGAAACATTTAAGACTCACTGGCACTGCCCACACGATACTTTTACAGGCAACACACCCCTCTCGCAAAGCAAGCACGACGCCCTCTACCACACGCCCCAAACATGCCTATCCTGCGACATGGGCTTCCCCTCCATCCCAACACTCGCCTCCCACCGCGTCACAGAATGTCCCGGTAAGCTCATCCTCTGCCGCTTCTGCCACCTACAAGTTCCGCAAGAAGGCGACCCCACCGGTCCCCCAAACCCCGAACTCCTCCTTTCAGGCCTCACCCCCCACGAGCTTGCCGACGGCGGCCGCACAACCGAATGTCACCTCTGTACCAAGATCGTGCGCTTCCGTGATATGGAGACGCACCTCCGCCACCACGACCTCGAGCGCCTGTCCCGCCCTGCGCCCCGCATATGTCGGAATGTAACCTGTGGTCGTACGCAGGACGGGGCGAGTAAGCTCGGCGACACACGGACTGGCACGCGGAAAGGCCAAGGTCCGGGCAACGACATAGGACTGTGCAGCGTGTGCTTTGGCCCCCTGTACGTCTCGCTGCATGACCCCGAAGGGAAAGCGCTGCGGCGCCGCATCGAGCGGCGGTATCTGAGCCAGCTGCTCACGGGCTGCGGGAAGAGTTGGTGCCGCAACGAGTTCTGCCGTACGGGTCGCAAGAACAGCTCCGGCATCGACAAGGCTATCCCGTCGAAGGATGCGATTCCCCTCGTGAAGCCTTTCCTCGATGGCATGGATGGCCGCGGGTACGCGACGCCGCTGCATTTCTGCACCGATGAGGCGAGTCAGCGAAGGCGGGGGCTGGCGGAAATGCTGAGTGCGGAAAGGGGGATAGAAGGGAAGGAGGGGTACGGGATGGAGTGGTGTGTTGCGGCGTTGGAGGCGGAAGGTGGGGATCTGGATAAGGCGAGGGGATGGCTAAAAGGGTGGGCGCCGCAGAGGACCGAGGAGTCGTGAAGCATATAGATGGCGTTAGCGAGATTGATTAAACATAGAGATACCCATTCATGCAATCTAAGACGGATGAGCATCTGTTTGCGATCGTATATCTTTGATATGGTAGTTCTGGATGCGATGCTTCATGAGGGGTACTTGTAACTTTGACCTTATAAGACTTTAGCATCAATGTACTCCAATTCAATCATTGCAAAGTCCTGAGACGCAAGATCAGATTGCTAGAACCCCGAGATGAAGTCCTCTCTGGAGCCCTGGAGTGGGCTATCATCACGTGACCTTGAATTATGCTGCCAATCAGAGCTCACCATCGCCTGTTCGTTCACATCTTTCTGACGCGTGCCACCTTTCACCTTCACTTTGGCATCTGTATGAAATGAACTTTCCAGCTTGAAGAAGTTGACCCACCTATCACTACCAGCCACCTGTTATATGGCTGCTATTGTCGTCTAGCCCAACCCTGCGGCCCAGGCGCGCTTGACCATGGTACCAGGCCGAAGCGAAGATCGTCGCTTCCGCGATTCCAAAGAGTTCACCAGCACATCGCGCGCACTTCTGCGGCACAGCTACGGCGTACCACGAGAGCCATCCATCCTCCACATCTGGCTTACGAAGTCTTGATTATGCGCGTTTGATCGCCTTCTGCAGTACCACCGCACATTGAAGGGAAGGCTGCCGCACGTTGCATGCCTCACCGCACGAGGACACTCCCAACGCCGCTCTTGCACCCCAAAGTATTGAGCAACCCACGCGGATTTTGTCTTTTGAGAACCCGTTCCCACATATCAAGATCGCCTCTCTCGACGGCCCATTGACCTGCGCCTACACAATCTTGACGCTCCTTTCAGCGCCAGCACGCGTGCTATAGAGAGGCCGCTGTTCAGCTGAGCATCCATCGAAGCGCTGCCAAGCTACGTCTACAATTTTACCTACCTGGAACGAGACTTGAAGTCTCCCCATCTTCACCATGGTGGGCAAGAAGTCTGGCAGAGCCCAACTTAGGGAGGAGGGTATGCGCAATTGACACACGTTTGCGAAAGAACGCTGACCAAGTGTTGCAGGTCTCGCACGGACGGACAACAATCTCGAGCAGACGACATGGCCAGTTGTCAGCATGATCAACCAGAAGAACTATTACACCGAGTTCCTCAAGCGCGACGAGCAGTACCTCGCAGTCCGATACCCCCAGGAGGAAGAGCGCGCGCGTATGGTCAGAGAAGCCCGCGACAAGGATCGTGCGCTAGCGAAAGGAGTGTCAACAACAGAAGCCACAGATGAAGCCGCGGACGAGGCTGGACCATCACATTCCAGAGATGATCCCTCGAAACTGATTGTGCTGCACGTCGGCAGTCAGAACCTTAGGATCGGGCTTGGTTCTGACGCGCTCCCAAAGTCAGTCCCCATGGTCATAGCACGGAGGTGGGAGCAGAGTGAATCGGAGGAGAACGAAGGCGAACCCAGTCCCAAGAGGTTGAAGTTGGAAGGCGCTGTCCCTGCGGATGCCTTGCCCGAGAAGTGGTTTGGAGAAGATTTTGCGGATCAGTACATGGCAATGTCTTCAGAGCTTAGAACAAGGATGCGATCCAACAAGCGACGAGTGCTGCCAAACTCTAAGGACCTTGTTACCAATTTCAATCGGCGCACTCCACCCGAGATCATCAGCGAGCACAACGATGTGGACAGGATAGACTGGACGGAGCTTCCAACCGACCCGAAAAAAGCACCAGAATACTTCACCGGACGAGCAGCGCTGCGAATACCAGAGAACTCGAATCCTCGTTACAAACTCTTTTGGCCAATACGAAATGGGACCTTCAATGAAGTTGACTACGCTGGCCGAAATCAGATCTATCACGACCTTTCGAAAATCGTGGAAGATGCTTTCAGATCGCAGCTTGGCATCACGAGTCTCAAAGATCTCGGGAACTACAAATGTGTCTTCATCATTCCGGATCTCTACGAACGCGTTTACGTGACAATGATCCTGGACATCCTCATGCGGGACCTAGGCGTTGGGAAGGTTTCTTTGCAACAAGAGAGTCTCTCCGCTACTTTTGGTGCCGGTTACGGTATCGCTTGTGTCGTGGACATTGGAGCGCAGAAGTCATCCATCTGCTGCGTTGACGAAGGCCTGTGCATTGAAGAGTCACGCGTCAACCTCAAGATGGGAGGTGCAGATGTAACGGAGACGTTCATCAAGATGATGCTCTATGGGCATTTTCCCTACTCGGACATGAACCTCAACAGAAGATACGATTTCTTACTTGCCGAAGAACTGAAGCAGAAGTTTTGTTCGATGGACGAAGACTCCGTGACGGTGAAGACATGGGACTTTCATCTTCGAGCTTCAGGTCAGGACACGAGGAAATACACGTTCAAGACTTATGACGAGACGATGTTGTCTGTCATGGTGAGTAAACTATGCCGTTCATGTCTGCCTCTGTATCTAATTCTGTCCAGGGCCTGTTCAAACCTTCGATCTTCGACCATTCAAAGAAGCTAGATGGCCGTAGAACGGTCATTCCGAGATCAGTTGACCTATATGACGGATCACCGAATGACCCAATCTCTCAGGCTCAGGTCACAGTGTACGAGGCGGCAGCAGGAAAACCAGTCAATGGAGCACTCGAATCGGGCGGCACGACAGCCGTCGCGTCTACTCCGCAGCGTCCGGGGCAACTGAACCCGCTGAATCGACTCAACGACAACGAGACACCGCGATCGTCTGTAGCTGGTTCTCCAGCACCAGAAGGCACGAGTACGCCAAATCCAGATCGTGACACACCCATGGGCGATGGCGAGCAAACGCTTATTTTCCGGGACCCTGTCCTTGAAAAGACTAAGATTGCAGACGAACGCGACAGAACGCTTCCGATCGTACCGCTTGACCAAGCCATTTTGGAGTCGGTCACTCAAGGAGCGCGCGGCGATGAGCGTAAGCTACGCGATTTCCTCGGGGGTATCATGCTCGTCGGTGGTGCTAGTAAGACGCCTGGTCTCCGCGAGTTCCTCGAGACTAGACTTAGAGAACAGAGGCCTTTCTATGGAAAGGAAATCTTGGTTGGTCCACCGCCGAGGGAGTTTGATCCGCAAGTAGTGATTTGGAAGGGAGGAAGCGTTTTTGGGAGGCTGAGCCCTGCTGGTAACGACAGCTGGATCAGCAAGGCGGAGTACGACATGTTGGGAGGCCGCTTGCTGAACAACAAATGCATGTTCGCGTGGTAACGGGATGCTGCGGAAGATGCAGGACAATGCGAGGGACTTCAAAATTCGCTTTCGGTATGCAACGATGCGCTACACAGCGAATGCTCAATTTGGCGCATACAACAACAAGTATTGTATTTGAGCAGGCACATGAATACATATTTCTTCATCCCCATTGCTGATGTTACTGCCTGGTTTTCGACTGGCGATCAACGGGCTTCGAGCATGCTCAGAGCGGCGCAACTGTTTGCCACGCGTGACTGTGCACTGCCACGAGCTGCGTGTGATGGAGTCGTGCGGAAGACGGCAACGGAACGGCAAGACTGTTCCAGCGCCCAATAAGTGAGCCCACGGTGACGCGACCATTTCCTGATGGATCCTACGGGGAAAGCTGCAGCCGGTGCAGAAAAATCTCCCCACGCAAAGGGGCAGAGCAGAGAGCGGATGGTGATTGGGCAGGCCCTGAGAATCTTGGCTCCATCTACGCTAAATTTCGGAACGGAAATGTCCCTAACGAGCCAGGCGAAAGTGGCTCGATCGCCCAGCAACACACCTTTAAACTACTTAGACCGGCCCTTTGCCTCCCCTTCTCCTGCCTGCACCTGGACGCCCTCAACCTTTCGGGTTCCCTTTCTTCGTTCTAACGGTGGATTCTTGGTGCTGCAGCCATTTCTTTGAATAGTGCGCCACAATGTACGCCAACCTATGCGCCTCCTATCGCCGCCTTGCAACGCTAACATGTCTAGGAATTCGACCGCTGTTCTGTCGCCGATGGCGCAGGACACGTATTGGGGCTCCTTCGCGGAGGTTTCCAAGTACAATGTCTCGCTGAACTACCCCGAGCGTATGTGGATGGCTTGGTACGCATACATGCAGAACGATGTGCTCGCCACCGGCATCATGTCCTTCGTCATGCACGAATCCGTGTACTTCGGGCGCTCGCTTCCATGGATCATAATCGACATGATTCCTTGGTTCAGGCGATACAAGATCCAGCAGGTACGTACATTGGATCGTCCTACGCGATGCAAACATTGACATATCCCAGAACAAAATCCCTACAGCATGGGAACAATGGCAGTGTGCTCTCCTCGTCCTCTTCTCGCACTTCACCGTCGAGCTCCCGCAAATCTGGTTCTTCCATCCCATGTGTCAGTTCTTCGGTCTCAGCACGTCCGTTCCGTTTCCGAGCATCTATAAGATGGCTTTCCAGATTGCTGTCTTCTTCGTCCTCGAGGATACCTGGCACTACTGGACGCACCGCGCGATGCACTACGGCTTCCTCTACAAGAACATCCACAAGATCCACCACCAGTATTCGGCTCCCTTCGGTCTCGCCGCTGAATACGCCTCGCCTATCGAGGTTATGGTCCTCGGTCTCGGCACCGTCGGCTCGCCTATCCTCTGGTGCGCTATCACTGGCGATCTGCATATCCTGACCATGTACCTGTGGATTGTTTTCCGTCTCTTCCAGGCTATCGATGCGCACAGCGGCTACGAGTTCCCTTGGAGCCTGCACCATTTCCTTCCCTTCTGGGCTGGCGCCGAGCACCACGACGTGCATCACGAACGCTTCATTGGCAACTACTCGAGCAGCTTCAGGTGGTGGGACTACGTTCTAGACACCGAGGCTGGTCCTGAGGCGTCCAAGAGGAGGCGCGAGAAGAAGCTTGCGGCCTTCAAGAAGGCTGCGTAAGGGTACCGATTGGCGGGGGTGAGATGCCATCAGAGACTACACCCCATTCGCTCTGTGAGCTGCCCACCCAGTATGGGGAGGTGCTTTTGTTTTGGGTCATACTCGGAGTTGCATTAGAAAGGTCACGTTGTCAATGCCGGCTAAATATTCAATAATTGATGGATAAGGGAAGATGGACGTGAATTCTGCAGGTAACATTTACATGAATACGTAATTCAACCCTCCTTCGCTCTGTGAAATGCCTTGCCCAGTCATCTCAATCGCTGCCCAGACGAACTTATCTGGGCCTTCGTATGTTGTTTTGTGCTTCCTGTAAGTGAAGTCCGTCGACAGAGGGCCCGTGCGGCGTGCGGTCTTGGCCGCTGGAAGCTTGAAGACGCGCCTTGACGCCATCTTTCTTTCAGCACTTTGCTGCCCTTCTCCTGACCACTCCTCCTGCGGCGCCATGTCGAGACCGCAAACCTACCAGCAAGATTACATTGCGCGCATACGATTCTCCAATGCGCTGCCACCGCCGCCATGTCCCCCGAAGCTTCTCGATATACCCAACACAGGCCTGTCAAGTGGACAGTACACGTCGGCAGCATTCGCGTCCAGACTGGCAAGGGAACAGCCGCTGAACATTGAGGCGGATGCAGAGCTCGGCATGCCCATCGACCTGGTCGGAATTCCAGGGGTCTTTGACGGAGATGAATCCGGTATGCTGCTTCGTCTTTGCGCCGGATTTCCTTGCTGATAGTGTGCAGCTATTCAGGCGCTCCCTCATCCTCCAGTGCTGCACCCCGCCGACCGCGCATTGATGCGACCTCCTAATGCGCTGGGGAAATCCACTGCGAGTGCTGCCGGTGCTTCTTTCTTGCGCCGCACGGAGTACATCACATCGAGCACGGCGGGCAGCAAGTCGACGTTCGAATCGAGCACCTCATCGAACACGATGCGGCTAAAAAAGAAACGCGCGCGCGTGAACGCTCGGGAAGACGACCCTATCTACATCACTCGCAACATCTTGAAAGGCTTCAACCTCGCATACCCGGAAGACGCCTACACAGGTCCCGATACAACCGAGAACTTGCGGGGGGCGGAGATCAGTGTCGAGGATAAGCGCGCCTGGAAGAACCCCAAGCACCCGCGCAACGAGAAGCTGGAACTCGTTGGCTCATACCCGCTGGTACCAGATTGGGACGCCCTTCCGGACACTGGTAGCTATGCCATGTTCAAATTTCATCACGCGCCCATCAAAGACCAGTCCAATTCTTCCGCATATGACTCACGTATCGACGTTTCTATCCTCCGCCTGGCAGGCGAGTCGGTTGACGATCGCGAGACACACATGCAAGAGCAAGAGCTATATAAACAGGATCCGTCGGGGCCTGTTCCTCTCCCCAAATTCCACTACGAATTCTTCCTGCCTACAAACCGCGAGAGGGTGGCGGGTATCAAGCGCCACTTCACAACCAACGAGCCTGACTCGCCAGAGTTGGCGTTCGAGGAGACTGTCGATGACGAAGGGCGCCCCAGGAAATTCTTTAGATACGAGAACATCCGGACATACGAGACGGCTACTCAACAGAGCAACCTGGACGACCGATATGGCGATACAGTGGCGCTCGCGCTGCATGATCCTGATATCCACACCAACGAGAAGTTGCGCGATAGCAAGCTACAGAAGGCGGCGTATTTCTATCCCATAGGGCAGAAAACCCAGATCAGAGCGCGGAGACCAGGACGCATTCAGATGGTGGAGGAGTTCCCCAAGATCGATTACCTCGACGCTTCCGGTCGGGCGCCGGACGAGGAGGAAGCCAGCAAGCGCGAGGACGTACACCGGGCATATGACCCGGAAAACCTTTGAGCTACTCCGAGATATTCGTCGCGTGAGTACTTGCTAGGTTCAATTTTAGGAGACGTGGTTCACATTTCAAGCGCGGCGTTGAGGGGGGGAAATTGCATATAGGGCTACCAGGGGTGAGAGCGATCTGGAGACTAAGCATGGTCAGGATGTAAGATACCAATCGGCTCTGGTGAACTCATGGCATCTGTGAATACATAACACGACCAATCGTCACTTCTAAGGACTCTTTGACTCTTAGATGGAAATGTGTACGTATGCACACTGGATTCATTTGGTGCAGACTGACTCGAGTGATGCGACCTATAGGCCAGGCCCATGCCAGTGGCGCTTCTTTTGTCGTTTTATTTCTGTCTTCCTTCAGAAAAGGGCCCTTTGATGTCTGCTGAAGCTATCGAGTTTGCACGTCCTCTCGACGTCATCCGTGGATGCAATTGCTGCTGACTTCAAACTAAATTCCAAGTCACGATACCGAAATGAGCGTGGGCGACCGCAGCGGATCCCCCTCTCATCAATAGCGAGGACTTCAGTTCATTACATTGCTTTGAACTTTGGTGTGAACATGCACTCGAGGTGATACTGGGATACAGGCCACAAAAAAAAGCAGCATGTAACGTTCCAAAAAACTTCTTCGTTTCGATGCATAGATATAGAGGTTTCGTCGCGGTTCTACGCGCTGCTTCATCTGCCACGGACCTCAATCTTTACGCGAACTCGCGAGTGGTGGCAGCTTCAACAGTGCTAACCGTCACAATACTGAGATCCTTCGTGTGGCTCCACGCATCAATTCATCACTGGCGGTAGACGCATAGCTCCCATTACGCCACGCCGTTGATGATGGAATCCACCAAAGAGGCTGTATGCATCAGCGCCTCGTCCGCGTACCGGTATCCAACCAACTGCACGGCAAGAGGCGCGTCCTTGTAGCGCTCAGGCCCGGTGTCTACGCTGGTTAACTTGATGATGTTCCGGAGGGCTTTTTGTGGGACATACAGAGACTGTACAGGCGGTCGTCATCCGCGCCGTACTTAGCATTGCTGATGTCGTCGGCGAGATCAGTCGGGCGGACTACATCGACTGGAATGACAACGGCTGGGAAGTCGAGGTAGTTCCACAGACCGGTGTAGGAGGCTGAGGTCCATTGATCGGGAGGCAGAGCTGTGTGCGGCGCGGGCGGCATGAGTATCGCGTCGAGACCGTTGTTGCGGAACAGTCGCTGATAGTTTTGCGCGGCAGCTTGACGGCGTGCGTTGAGTTCGAAGAAGCCGAACAGGTCGGTGGGCGTCATTGAAGAGAGGCCAATGGCTTTGAGAGACGGCACTTCCGGCTCGCCCGTTCGAGCGAAGAGGTCCAAGTAATTCCGAGAGGGAATCAGCACGGGCGAGACATGATTTCTCTGAGTACTTCTGAAGGACATACCTTGCCTCCATCCAGCTTGAAGTACCTAAGGAGGTCGAAATAATGCTCTTGCATATTCGGCAGAGTGATGAGGCTGACTTCGACGCTTTGGTTCTGCTTCAGAAGGTCATAGGCTTTCTTCATGCCACGTCGAACGGGAGGTGACGGGGTGTGGACTCCATTATCAAAGACAATACCAATCCGGACTTTCTCCTTCGGCGGCTGGTTCGTCCACGGTATCGAAATGACGGTGCTGTCGTACTGCCAGGTCGTCGCCTGCATTGTAGTCTTCAGGAAAAGAGCCACGTCTCGAATTGAAGTTGCCAGAGGCCCAGCAGATGAACGCACACCATCTGTTCCTGGTAGACATAGATCCCTCACGCCGCCATGCGGTACTAATTCTCGACGTTAGTGGTCCTAGGTGCCGATAGTTAAGGCATGAAACGTACCTATCCCAACGCTCGGCCGGAACCCGTAGAGCCCATTGCAGACCGCAGGAACGCGAATACTCCCTCCAATATCCGTGCCAACACCAAGTATGCTGCCGTGGAGGGCAATCAGAGCCCCTTCACCTCCTGTACTCCCACCTGCTGTCAATCCAATATTACGAGGATTCAATGTCCTGCCAAAGACATTGTTATCGCTGTCGCCAGTCATGATCGATTGAGGAAGATTAGTCTTGCAGTAAAGTACAGCTCCTAGATCAAGCAGCATTGCTGCCGTCGCACTGTGTTCCTCGGCCGGTTCGTCAACGAAGCATGCCAATCCAGTCGACGTGTCGTAGCCTGCCACCTGGAAGCTATCCTTGAGAGAGATGGGAAGACCGTGGAACGGGCGGAGAGCTCGCGTGGGGTGGGCTTGTCTCTCGCGGTCGAGATTGCGAGCCCGCTGGATTGCTTCGTCGAAAAAAATCTCCGTCAGGCAATTTGTCTGGTGTCAAAGTGAGCTGGCGATTCAGAGCATGGAGGCAGCTGTAGCAGTGCAGTGATACGAACCAGCTGATGAGCAATGGCTGCTCGCTTGCAGAAAGCTACTGTGACCTGTTCCGCTGACCAAATACCACTTTTAAGCTTCTCTAACAGGGACGTAGCATCATGACTGGATGTGATGTGACACTCCAAGCCACTCAAAATTCCGCAGGTGGTTGGTATATCCATCAGGTTGCTGAGTCCATGGTAGCTCTCATTGAGAAGCCAATCTTTAGGAATTTTGCTTTGACGCTCAAGTTGTTTCTTCGCAGCAATGATCTGATAATCTCCATGTACAACCGGCATCCTGAAAGTGAGAGAAAGATGGTTCAGTATAGGCGATCTCTAAATTGACGAGCATGTTAGGCATTTTATGCTTGATCGGATCGTGGATCATGAACTACTCGAATCGCGCAAGATAGGATGCTGCAGTGTTGTTGGCCGGCCCGTTTGGTACCTACCTAAACCTCCGGTTCCGGTTCCGGGTCAAAGCTGAGTTTAGCTGTCATGGACACGGGATATAACCGATGAAGCAAAGATCAATGTGGAGATTAAAATCTTCGCCTTGATTCATTGACAGCTGAATGGACGTTATTGCCATGTTACCTGCTTGTACCGGTGTTTGTGTTGTGCATCGTAGAAGTCTATCTGCACCGGCCCGATTCTACCTAGCCTCGCGTAGGTACCTACCTAGGTAGTGCATGTCCTATCTCTGGCACTCAATGCTTACTTCTCCAACAACATCTCAATTCTTTCAAAAGAAAACTCGAGATTTGAGCCGTTCTCTTTCCAGCCTAGTGGTTGGTGTGCTGTACGAATCGCAACTTCCGCGTCGACTCTGCCGTCCCTACTTTGTCGCACTTATCCAAAGGAGAAAGAAAAAGTAACTATCAGCCAGTGTATGCTGCTGGGCCAATAAGATGGCGACCTCTAAGAGTCGGGCACATGGCATCAGGACCGCGTGCGACAGATGCTATCAGCTCAAAGAGCGCTGTGAGCGCGTGTCAGCCATCAATCCCTGTGAAAGATGCCAGCGGCTGAAACAGGTGTGTCTGACCGTTCGTCCAGTGCGACCTGCTGGCCGGCGAGCCAAAAACCGAGGACTGTCGTCCCAAAATATACCTACTCTGTCCAATCACCGTGTGCTGTCTGCGGACTCTGCTGGGTCCTGGGTCCCGACCGTTTTTGATCTGAATCTGGACGAGAAGGAGCTGATGCTGTCTCTTCTCGGAGATTCTCAGACCCTCCATTATCCTGTCGTCAGTCCACGCTTTCAACACGCAGAGCAGAGGTCGCTTACCGGCCCGTTGCCAACTGCTTGGCCCGTTTTGAAGGATGCTTACCTTGCCTACGCGGGAGTTCTGAAATCAATACAATCCGGTGGTGTATCGGAAACAGACGATGCTCCAAAAGTCCGCTACGCGACATCCGCAATGGCGGCGTTACGGAGCCTGTCCATCAACAAGGCTGAAGATGCAGAGCTTTGTCTAACATTGGGGTTTGCTTTGGCCTTGTCCGTGTACGGATCGATTGGTGCGGGCGTAGCTAAGATCTGCCACTATTGCCTCAGTGTCACGAGGCCTTTCATCGAAGCCGCCACCGTGGGCCTGGAAATGGAGCCCCGGATAAGCGTCCTGGTGTTGCTAGAGACCATGGAGTGCATCGTCTACCGACGAACGCCGACTCTAAGAATACAGCCACGAGCCCCAGGGATCGTTGATCGACATCTCGGGCTGTGTCAGTCGTTACTCCCATACTACTATGATCTCTGCTCCATCAGCCAGTCGCTTGCCAGCCACACCAGCACAACACACACAGAACTTCTGCATCAGCAACTCGAAGAGATCCGGGTTCACATGGAGAAATGGCAACCTTCTCATCCGGAAGGATTCCTTCGCGAGTTCAGTCCAAGCGAAGTTGTGCAACTGCTCGCACAAGCCAGGGTGTACCGATTGGCGGCGCTGCTCATGATCCACCGCCTGCGATACCCGTTTGGACGCAAAGACGGGCAAGCCGACATCTGGTCACGCGAAGTGATGATGGAACTTGAGCTGGCCCGGCGCATTTCAGACCATCCGGTTCGCTTTGTCGCTCTCCCGTTCATCATCGCGGCGGTCGAGATTCGAGGCACGAGCGAGCGCGAAAAGGCGCTCTTGGATGTGAGCGACTACGTCGACCAACTCACGCCCGTGGTCCAGAAGGCGACCAAAAGCTTCCTGGGACGGGTTTGGGAGGAGCGGGACGTCCTGATCAGCTGCTCCTGGCTCGATTCAATTCACAAGCCTTGTGTGGTTCTGGACTCCATTGGGGCCACCCTCCCGCGAGATTTGTTCAACATATAAGAACTGGCACGGGATGACTATCTAAAGTAAACAATGTGCAGTATTTGCTGATCAGTCTGGCTCCAGGCTTCCAGCTCCCTCACTATACAGTGGACTCAACCCAACGATCGGAGTCTCACGCTACGGCATTTATCTATAGCAGCATCCCCTGCAACGTTTTGCTGGCAGTGCTATAAGGAGTTTCCCTTCAATTACTGCGGCGGTATGAAGAAGTTTACATTGATGGGTAGAAGGCAATTTGGGAAGCGAAATGGATAGTCTAGTCACTATACCGTGATCCCGAGATTCGAATGTGGATTGGGAATGGAACGAGTATGATGTATTAGAGATCGACTAAGCAGCGTGTCTCTGAAGGATTTCAACTCCTTCAGCCATGTGGTAGTAAGATTCTCAAGCAATCCAGCATTTGCATGTGATTACATTTGTAGTAGGAGTTCGCATTATGAACATACCTTTAATCCATCTAGCCATTCCGCGTCGCTCTACGCGATCCAAACGGCCATCCTTTCGAACAAACTCGACAAACTAGTAACCTTGTCCTGCAGATGACGAACTAGCTAGGTAGGTAGACTACCGTACGGTACGGCACGTAGCTACTTAGCTTTAACAACCTACCTAAATCTTTCCCAGCCTGAACACGTGCCCATCGCACAACACGACCGGATGTTTCCACCTGCCATCCCCGCGCACGTTTGACGCATGCATGCATCACAAAGGGAAGTAATGTACACGTGCGAATTGCCCTGACTCTTTTACCTACCTAACTAGGTAGCGCGCTACTCCTCGCAGGAATCCTCACGTCAGCGGAAATTCCCCCCTCCCCCTGATCCCGACGGGAAGGTAACAAAAAAGAAAAAAAAAAAAAAAAACCCCTGCCGTTCGCTGCATAACAGTTCGCATGTGATCCGTCTCACTCGCTGTGCGTAGTGTCCGCGCTGGGATGTGCAGGCTTGAGGAGATGTGCTTATATACGGTACTGTGTTACCTACTACGCACACGTGGGAAGCCGTCCATGCGAGCTTGCGGGACGCGCGCTTACCGGACGTCGTGAGAAGCCCGGTGGACGGGCCGCGGAAGAGGATGTAGGTGAGATTGGGCTTGTAATCTATAAGTTAGTTGTGGACTCGGTTTTGCAATGTCTGCGGATATTCAGGGTGCCCTGTTGGAGGGGTGGCTATCTCGAATCCATCAACATCACATCGGCTTCGGGTAGTAGACTACGAGTACAGTAGATACTAGGAATCAGCCAATGATCGTGCTCAGTTGCTGGCACTTCAGTCCGTCCCCTTTAGGTGGAAGCAGGAATCATGGGCCTTCATCTATTCGTAAATAATTCTTTCAGTCGCTAAGATGTTGTAACGTCCTCGTCTCCATTCCTGTTTCCATGCGTGAATATCACAAACCGTTTTAAAACGTGTGACCTTTGTCGCATTTCGCAAAGAGGGTAGTTTCGTGTGTACCCGCCCATTGGCTGCAACTGCGGGAGGACGCTGTTCAAAGTGTTGACCCACCAGCGATGGATTCTCAAGTCGCTGACACGAACACGATGATGCCATTTAGTTCCAAAGCCCCGTGACGTAAAGATGCGAGTATGACGGCAAACTCCCCACGGTATGCCTGTGGTTGTTGTTGGGCGTTGAGTCGAACATTGCCAATGAGCTTTTTACGTTGAATGTTCAGCACCTAGTAGACGGTGCAACTGAATCAACAATCCACGACACGTAGAGAAAGAGGGTTGGCTTAGAAGAACTGAAGACCACGGCTCTTGAAGCTCAAATGCTTCCGCAGAAGTGGTATCCAACCGGCATCAAGTGTTGGGAGAGCGTGCCGACGATGCGAGCGGGAAGATCGTCGACGGATACATGTCACCAACGTGAAGGACCCACAAACACGCGAGTGCAACCGATGTTGGGTACCTGAGGGTCCGAAGGTGCGGTTCATGGGGCGAGAAGTTGTAGGGCTTGTTGGGCAACGGCAGTTGAGCTATCCGGTACGGTAGTGTAGTGGGGTGTTGTATACCTATGATAGTGTTGCCGGTACTTCCCAAGGTTGTCTTTTACCAACAATAGAGGCGCAAGGGCTTCTGTGAAAGACAAAGTCACGGGTGGTTGAGCCCTTGATCACAAAGTCAGGCATTCGTCATGTTGAGACAAGGTGGAGCCTCCAAAGCAGCGAAAGGGTCAAATAACGTTGGAAGTTGCACTCCGCTGCCCGAGGATGGTAAGCAGCAATGCTTAGGAGCTGCGTGTTTCCAGCGGCTATTGGCGGGCATGCTGCTCCGAGCATGGCCAGCGGCAATCAATATCGTACTTGAATTGTTCCACTGATATTTGCATTCGGATCTTTTCCACGGGAACCGAAGAACCTGGAAAAAATCACCATCCTTTGATCCTTTGGCAACGGTGTTGCCCAGGGTACATGCGACTTTTGGGTGAGGTGGAAGGAACAGGCTCGGATGTTGACCGAGAGGTCCAGACCTGCCTCAAGCAGCACTAGCGACATGCAAGTATGCGGCCAGAATTCGTTCTCCACGGAGGCGCATTTGCTCAAGTTTATTTCGATTGTGAGTCGTTTGTAGCTGAGCATCATGGCGCATGGCGCAGGCCAGCTTCCTGACGTGGACTGACGTGGATCGTAATGTTTCGAGATGCGAACAGCACTCGCATTCGGATTTGCTAGTGTACCACCGATGGTGACTTGCCGTACTGGACTCCACAGATGCTGGCCAACCTTGAAGTAAGGATTGGCAATTCCAAAAGGCTAAAGGATAGTCAGCCGAATCAGCAAGCGGTGGTGCACATGTGGAGAGCAAAGCCAAAGACTGAGTTCGCGCTAAAGAGGATGAGTTTCAATCGCTCTGTCAGGGCATCCGCCCCCGGTCGAAAACTCGGTGAAAAGCTAAAAATACAAGCTTTGTCGGATCGTGGTCGGATCGTGGTCGGATCATGAGACGGTCGCCCGCGGACCTTGCGGGAGCACAGCTGGTTGCCGCGAGCGTTGTTCGCCTGGTCGCTGGATGGTTGTACGCGAGTTGAGCGACTACCTTTGGTATCTATGCTACGAGGTCTCGCGCTACACGGCGTTGAAACTTTGTTTCAACGTCGCTACCGTGATGGCTTTACGAAAAGGACCCGGAAAGAGCTCGTCGGAGAATGTGCCGCTTCTCAGCAGGTGCATCGCATCTGACTCGCTCGGTCAATTGGTCAAGAAGTGAAGGAGAATTGCGCAACCCTGTCGCACATGGCCGCGAGAGAAAATTGGCATTGAGGGAAGACCAGCCGAGCTGCTCCACTGGATAGGTAGCGTAGGCGATTGCCTTGGGACGAGCTGCATCAGTCTAGTGGACGAAATGGGGAGAAGACGAGCTCTCTCGGCGATTCTGCGGGCGTTCAGGGACTGGGCATTTCCTACGCAGGGCAAATGTGACGAAGAACCGATTCATCACGAGGATGAGTGTGTATGAAGAACGGGAGTGGGGGTTTTTCGCGAAGACGCTATTAGCGTACCATGTTCTCATGTTGGCTGTGCTCTCAGTCTAGGATGCACTTGCCCAATTCAATCATGATTTGGAAGGTTGCGGGCAACATGCCCATTCTGTTGCTTCACGCGGTCATACCTACCCACTGTCATCGATGCATGCGCAAACCATTGTGAATTATCAACTAGTCCATCCATGGAGACGAGGCGTTTGACTGCGCGGAAGGATTCCGAACGCGTGCAAAGCTTCACAAAGCGCGTGTCCTGTGTAACGTGGTTGACATTAACCAGATGAGATCATCTGATCTGCACGAACACGAACGTTGAGTCGAAGGAGCCGACGACCGTCAGCAGAGGCGCCCTTGATGCATCCGCCCATCTGCAACAGTGAACACACACCCATGTTAACGGGTCACTCCTGAATCCTCACAGTCGCGTGAGTCGTGTCGGCACAACCCGCTCAATTTCAAGCGATCCCGCCGAGTGTGGAAGCACGCACCCTCGGCTCAAGCTGCACGTAGCGGTGAAGCGTAGTTGAGACGTGGCTCTTCACGTATAATTTCTATCCATGTACTGCCTCAGGCTTCCATGCGGCTTCTAGTGGAGGAAAATTGGCAATGTCGTTCTTGAGATTGGACCTTCACCTGGAGGTGGTTGGCGGGGAGATGGGATTGGAAGATACGGCTCGCAGGATCCAAGCCTTGTGTGATTGCCACATGGGCTCAGCACGGCGACTGAAAACCAACTGTCGGAGGCTGGGAATGTTTGCCGGATAGTAGCGCTTCCGAGCATGTTCGCAAAGTGACGTTGGTGACGAGGCTCACGGGTTGGCATTGGCTGTTCGTACACGGCGTATCGTGCTAGCACGGCATGGAAATCCGGAAATCCGGATCTTCTTGGTGTTGAGCATGGACCTGCTGCATGCGTTTGAGTAAGGACGCATTTGCCCATCCCGGTTCCTCAAGTCCCATCCGGGACATCTTTGCCACGTGAGGGCGTCGGTCAAATAAATCCCTAATGAGGCCGAAGCCACAGGACCCACCTGGACCTTGGGACCAGGCCCCCCCTGTACGTGCCACACACACGACCAGGAATGTCGCTGCACTTGTTCCTGAGAGAGACTTTTGCAGGATGGATGCTGTAATCATGTTAGCCAATATTGTGAGGCGTTGACAATGCCTTTGTGAGGCCTGCGTCAGGCCAAGTCTCAAACGTTGGTACATGCCACGAGGTCGTGGGTATTCTGGGTACAAGGGGACGCGCAATCGGCGACACTGGCGCTTGCAATCACACACTCTGAGCCCGAGTCGCTGCCTCGTCTATAGTGCATCTGGTACGTAGTGAGTAGCATACCCTTTCATTGTCTCTTGCCACTACAAGAGTGGCAATGCCTATGTTTGTCGCCGGCAGGTTTGCAACGTTGGACGGTTCAGCTGTTACTGTGCATATACGAGCACTACTTAATGCTCCCGTCCCGCTCGTCGGCGCAACGCGTCATGAGAATAGCGCAAGTCTTGACGGTCATCCTGGAGTCAGATCAAGTTTGTCTACAGGCTGTCCAATCAGATTAAATTGTCATGCTTAGCTTACGCGGGCCTGATTCAAAGTCCAAGTCGTGGAGGTTGGGTTAAGGTTTTGTGAAACAATCCGCCTCTACGCCGGACGGCGTTAGGTCTGGGTTTCGGCCACCGTGCAGGCAGCGCGAATACACACGACAATCTGTACCCCAGGATCGGGTGCCGATTTGCCATCTGTCACTGGTCGTTGTAAATCTGTCGTATGAGAATCGGTCGGATGCTTGCCTCCGCGACGCTGCATCCACAGCACACGGGACGACATGATGACGTCTACAGTTGGAAATAGTCAACTGTTGTGCTGTCGCAACAAGATCCATGTCTCGATGTACATAAAATGGGCAAGCTGCGGTTCGGAAGGCAGCAATCAACGTGGCTGGAAGACGTCCGCCGGAATGGTCGGATGTGAGCTGAGGAGACTTCCAACAAATCATACGTTGAGGGGCTTCAGAGGTGGACGGTTCCGTTCACGTCGAAGAGGGTGCATCCGGCATGAGGAGACGAGGACAAGGCCCCGCTTTTTGCGGCATACAGAAGCGTTTTGCATTGCACCTCCTCGTGTCGTGCCGGGATGGAAAAGCAACTGTAGCACCGCAGCGCGTTGGCGTGGTACATATCGCTAAAAGAGTCTAGGAGCCTTGTCTGGCTGCCCTTTCCGGTGTCATGTTGGGGTCAACACCAAGAGTACAGCTTCGTGTGGGACGCTGAACGGAATGAGCTTGAAGCCCGAATGGTCGAAGCGGAAATTTGCGCAATGCCGGGATGGTCAGCGTAGACGAGAGCATCCCAGTGGGTCCCCGCGCATGCAGCGCGACGAGCGCGGCACGGTCAGTCACTTCGTCTGCAATGCCATGTCAGAGAGCGACTCATCGGCGGCTGCGCATGTCAGAGCTAGGCGGTGAGGCCTCGAGTATCGCACTCTTCAAAACAGATGCAATGCAACGCACAGCGCCCGAGACGCTCCACGACGGGGCAAGGCGAGTCGAAGGCGATGAGGAACAGGAGAGGCGATCTGACCGGCTCCACATGCGGATGCTGGCACTCGTCGCTGTTGTCGCCCCGGCCACGCAGGCCGCGTTCGCATTCTGGCAGGCCGCACAGTTCACTGCCGCTTCCGTCTGTGGGCCGTTTTCCAATATTGGCCCGCAGGTCGTCGGGCTTTGTAGGCGCTCCGGCCAGGGTCTGCTCGCGACGCGCGGCGGGTTGACAGCGAGGTCGCGGTGGGCGGGATGGTGTGGTGGTCTGGTGGTCTGGTGGTGAGGTGGGAGACAGGAAGGAAAGAGCAGCTGGAGCCGCTGGAGCAGCATATGCAAACATACACACATAGGTAGCTACACACACGCACACATTAGTCTACGCTGCAGAGGCCCGCGCCAACGGCCACTGCGCTGGGAGATTCTAGCGGCATGCTAATCTCAGCCTCATCTCACGGTCGCCAGCGCTCTTCGCAGGCCCTGGACGACGCACGGCGCGCGAGGATCAGGCGCGTCGTGGCCTGTCCGGCACAGCGGCGGGCGGTGAAGGTAAACAAGGCGGAGCTGAGTCAGCAGGCCCTTTTTGAGGCCGTCGGCTTAGCGTTTCCTCGCTCCCCTCGCCACTCCACGCTTTCCCAACTCCTGCCTAGGGTGCATCGCGAATCTCAATCTCAACCCCAAGCCCCAGCATTGCCATCTCGCGCTGCGTCGAGCGCGTAGGTACACAGTATCTAGTGACTCTCCAGCTAGGCATCTAGTGCAGCGTGCGAGTCTGTCCAGTGCCCGCACAGCGCCAGCGCCAGCACCGGCGTCGGCATCACCACCAGCACCAGCATCGCCGCTCCCCGGTGCTACCTACACGGCGCGACGCGCGCAAGGCTGTCCTCAAACAACACGCCCACCGCGCCCTCTCAGCCCACCCCGGACGGGACTAGGACGCGTCCAGCAGCGTCAGCTCCAGCGTGGCAATTGCCGCGGCCACGTCTCGCCGTGCAGCAGCAGCAGCAGCAGCAGCGGCAGCAGAACAGCAACTTGCGCGAGCAGTGGAGCCCGCACGGAAAAGCGGCCGGACGACAGGCTGATCACTCGGCAGCGCTCGGCGCAGTTGAGCTTTTGGGAATCACCAGCCCCAGTGGAGCCGTGGAGCGCAGGCCCAGCATCCCTCGACCGACGACGGCCCGACTGCGCTTGTTCTGCGCGCAGCCTGCCAGCATCCCAAGCACCCCAGCACCCCAGCACCCCAACGACGTCCCCGAAAGACGTCGTCACCAAGCTTTCGTGCTGTGAGCGGCGGCCACTCGCCCGCCCAACCCACCATCTCGCCGGCGACGTCGCGCTCCACCCACAACCGCCGGTACTCCTCATCCGCCAGGCCCGACACACCCAGCTAGTCGCGCTAGAGCGCCCCACGGCTGGAGCTTTCCATCAGCACGGGCTCGGCTCAACCGATCGCACACACACACCCCCGGCCCTTCACCTGGTCGACGTCAACCAGGCTGCCCCGGCCGCCATTACTTCATCGTCGCCCAAGTCCACTAAGGCCGCCTGGGCAAGCGGCTGTCTTCCTCGCAAGCCCATTGGTGCCACTTTATTCCCTTGCGCACACGCCACCCACACACGGCGACTGACTGGCCCGAGCTGCAGCACCACGCGCGCCCACCCCCTCCCCCAAGTCGCTCCCTTGCCCGCACCAGCAGGCCATTCCAGCGCTCTCCCACTACCAGCTAGCACACTACTCGTGCTACCGCCTGTTGCACCTCACGCTGGTCTGCGCGAAGCCCTCCGCGATTCAAAACCCGCAAAGCCACTAGTCGGATCCGCCCCTGTCCGGTTGGCCTCGAGCTTGCGTCTTCTGCGCGTTATCTTTTCGACGGTGCGAATCTGCCGAACGCCCTGTCCCTCCACCAGGCCACTCTGGAAAACAGACCGTCTGCACATCACCCGCGTTTAAGGTCGCGCTACCGCGTCCTCGACCTGCTCCCATTCTCCGGTTCTTTGGCTGTGCACCACCCTGGCCCCGTTCTCTTCCTGTCTGCGTCTTAGCTGCCTGTCTTGCAAGTGTCCGCGCCAAAGCATCCGAAGACGGCTGCCAAACCGTCTTATCTGGCGGCCTTTCCTCTTCCTCTACAGCGCGCAGCCAACCTAAGCTCCGTAAGCTGAGGTGCAACTGTTCCAACCACCGCCCAGCAAACAGTCTATGGACGGGAGACAACCGGAATATTCGCAGACAGGTTTGAACTCGCCCTATCCATCTTTTCCTGAATCGCCTTCTGAGGACTCCCACGCAGATCAAGCATCTGCTGCGCAATATCCTCCACAAGGACAAGACCCGCGAGCCTCAAACTTCCCCTCCTCGGCCACTCCCTCCTCCGAGTACGCCATCAACCCCTCCTCAGCCCGATCAGGGTCGTTTCCGGAGTACATTCAACGTTCGTACCAGCCAGGCGCTCAAGCTGCAGCAGCTGGCGGTATGGCGCAACCACAAAGTCCGTCAATGCCTCTACAAGATGGCCAGAACCATGACCATCAAGCCCAACAACTCAAGTCTGACTCGGATGTTCCTATAGATCCATCCATCGCGGCCGCGACGAGCCCTACCTATCCTCAGCATCAACAGTACTCGCCGTACACCCCGCACCACGACATGCAGCACTACCCGGGGCATCCTGCTACCCCCATGTATGCCCAGCGACCTGAATGGGCTGGGCAACATCCCCAGCAGCATCAGATACCTTACGGCTATCCTGCCTCTTCCGGGCCACCTGCTCCTGCCATGGTGTCTCCCGTGCAACGCCCCCCAAATGTAGGTTCTTCTGTTGCGCGTTTGACGCGTACTCTTCGCAGCGAACCGCGCGGATGGTACGCGACAGAACCGCCGTGCCCAACGCGACATAGGAGACGCGTCGCTAACAGTTTTCCAGGGAGGTCACCCATTGTCCACCGTATACTCCTTTGTCCCGATTCCTGGTGCGCAGCAGCACAAGCGGCCGCGTCGCAGGTATGAGGAGATTGAGCGCATGTACAAGTGCGGCTGGAACGGCTGCGAGAAAGCCTACGGCACTCTTAACCACCTCAACGCACACGTTACGATGCAATCGCACGGTGCAAAGCGAACTCCCGAAGGTACGTTCATTTTCCCACGTTTTAGTTTCGATGCGCCAAAATTGCGCGCTAGACTAGCATCCATGATCGGTGTTGGTGCGTCGCCTACTTTGATGGTGTTCCGCTACAACGGGATAGCCTCAAATGCCCGAAGCTAGTCACAGACAACCCTTGCCTTGCGTTGCTTGGCACGCATCCCAATATGTTCATCACAGTTTACTAACACGTCCTTGACAGAATTCAAGGAGATTCGAAAGGAGTGGAAGGCCAAGAAGAAGGAGGAAGAGGCGCTGCGAAAGGCTGATGAGGAGCGAGCCCGAGCTGCCGACCAGAACCGCGGCCACGAGAACGGGGTCGAGGCACCGGGATACGCTCAGATGCGTCAGCAAGTCGGTGTTCCCGGTCAAGCACCCGGGCATCCTCAGCTTCCTCCCATCGGCTACCAGCCTGCTGCCTCTGGCAACTCATCCGGACCGCAGTATGGGACACAGAGCCCTGGACTAGCGGAGGGCATGGCTCAGTATTCCTCCCCCACCGGCAATGCCTACCACAGCCCAAATAATAACAACAGCAGTTACCCGCAGTCACCCTACGGCTCGAACCCCCAAATGTACCAGCAAGGTCACTAAGCTCGACCGATGTCTACAGTACGTCGAGCATGGACCGACGTTCCGGCAGCGGATGGTGCGATGTCGAACAAAATCAGTACTCACGGCATCAAATGAGATCTCTTCTCCTTGTCTTGTTTCTGGCGGCTCTTAACGAACATCAAAATTTTGGAGGGAGTCTGCATTACCTGCCAAGGATGCATGGGAGGGTGTGTTAGCATTCTTTAGCTGTGTTTCGACTGCATTTTCAACGGGCGGTGGCTATATGTCTCTTCACGGTGTTTACGGAATCGGCAGTAAACGACGTTCCCAATCGAGATTCCCCTAGACGACACGACAGCTTACCCTCGTGGGGTCTACATGGAAAACTGAGGGGCGATGGGAGGGTAGAGTTGGGGTGGAGGCGCATGTGCAATGGTGGCTCTCAGGTCCCAGCCCCTTTGACGAGGCCGAAAATTGGGTTCCATTTCTCTTCTTCCGGGACCTAGACACATGCATGCGGTATGGCGCTTTGAAACAATTGTATTCCCTTTTATCTCTTTTCGCCAACACTGTTGTTGTGCTCGGTTATTTGGTCAGCTGCACGGCATCACACGCTGGTTGGGGTCTGGGGAGCTCAGGAACGGTGAGCGAGGAGAGGGGATGGTGCAGCGTTCCTCGAGGATGGAAAGAGCCGATCAATCAGAGCATACCACTGTCGTTTTCTGGGTGCTTTGCTCTACGTTTGTAGCACCATGTAGTTGCCCATGCAATACCCATCCCCCGCCCCCCCCACACCTTCCCGCACACAGACAGAGTGCACATTTGAAGGTTCCCACCTGGCTGACCGCACCGTGAGGATAGGGCGGCTGGCAGGTATTGCATGCAGGACTGACGGTTACGGGGGCGCGACGTGGAACGAACAACGGCGGAACGCCTGGTTACCTCGAGCACCTCGTTTCCTTGCCGACGCACACTACGTGGCGCAGCGCTGCTGGCCTCTCGTTGACTTGGGTGGATGCAGGACGAGGAGGGGAGGGGACGGATTTCCGCACATGCTCGGTGCGGCGCGAGGAGCTTTGTTTTCAGAGGGACTTTGCAGTGCACGCCAGACGAAGCCGGTGGCATGCAGGATATGTATAAGGACCGCAAAAGGGATGGGGCTGAAGGCGCCCGTGTGGTATCTGTGTCAAAGGGCAAGAGGGTGAGGATGGTGCCTGTGCTCGGCTATCTGGGCAGAGGGGTGTGCGCATGTGCTGCCGTCGGAGGAAAACATGCATCGGATACGAACGTGCAGACATGAGGGCGGGCAGTTTACAGAAGGTGCTCCGAGGGCTGCACATCGACGGCAAGCCAGAGCCCATTTTGCGCAACGAGGGCTCGAATCGATGGAAGGTATGGAAGGGCTTGGCGATATCTCGTCCTCGAGCACCGAGGCGGAAGTACGATGGCAAGGCCGGCACCGATTGGACCGTGCTGGCGCTGTGGCACGCCAGGTGCGAGTGCGATACCTCGCACACGCTGTTCTTGCTGCTTTGTTCCTAGGGAGGCCGCGGACCGTGACTGACTGCGTTATCGGAAACAGTCAAGTGGTGCCACCCTTGTGGCGGACAGCGATGTGCAGCGTGAATGGATGTCCGTCGGTACGTGCAAAGATGTTTGGCCGAGGAAGCCAATGAGCGAGGCGATGAAGGATTCATTGGGTGGCCATGACGCATGATGCGGGGACACAAGGCTCAGCAGCGGTCGGAGATAGCATGAAGCATGTGGGACGAAGAAGCGGTGGAGGGGTGATGCGGCCGTCATTCGCTCCACCGTGAGGGCGACGAAAGGCTTTGCCGGCCCGCGCACGCAAGAGTGTGCGCAAGCGACTCAGTCCTTGCATGCGCAATGGGTCATGCGCCGCCCTGAGATTGCTTTGATGCTCGCTTGTCTGCCGTATGCCACAGTTGCGGGCGTCCGCGGGTATCCGCCGCCGCATTGGGCGAATACCAACATGACGAGTGCGATCAGGGCCGGCGGTGCCGTGCCGGAGCCACGAAGAAGAACAAGCAAGGTTCTGGGCAGGTCGAATGCCGAAAGCAACCATGAATACACGTCTGAGCGTGGATTGACGTCGAAACTAATAACGTGGCGAGGATGATGCGAGAGGAGCTTTAGCTGGCGGGGCTCTAGCTGGCGGAGCTTTAGCTGGCGGAGCTTTAGCTGGCCATGGTCCGGAGCCAGTTCGCCATGGGCAAAATGAGCTTTAGCGGGCCATGGTTCGGAGCCAGTTCGCCATGGGCAAAATAGGGCCTTTGCTGCTTGGGAGTCGGGGCGTTGGATGACAGGCAAGCGGGCGCCCTGGACGACGGGCGGCAGCTAGAATGCAGCCTCGCCGGGACCAGCTGGGGAGGCGCGGAGGGTGTGGAGGCTGTGGTTGCACGGCAGCAGCACACGGTCCCGTGAAAAGCTTGGCCGTCGCCCGTCGGGACACAGGACGGGGCTGGCAGGCTCCTATCGCCGTTGACGTCTCGGTGGTGGTTGCGGCTGTGGTTGTGGTTGTGGTTGTGGTTGTGGTCGTGTTTGGGAGGACGGGGCCGGACATCACACCGTTCGCAGAGCCAAGGGCCTCTGGCAGAGGGCAGACACACACATGGAGCGACAGCCACGACTGCAAAGAGGGCTGCTATAATGCACGTCGTCACCTGGAGTCACGCAGACGGTAAACGAATGGACCGCGCTCGCGTCGTGTCGCACGCACCGTCGTCGTGAAGCTACTCGCAAAGTACACACTGCACATACACACTGCACATACACCTACACCTACACATCACACACACAAAATACACATACACACTGCACATACACCCCCACATGCACATACACATACACCTACACATACACCCACACCTACACCTACACATACACACTACACACTACACAGGCGACGCAGCAACGGCGGCAGCAGCAGCAGGATCGGCGGCGTCGCCCAGGACGGCCGCCAGTCCATTACATGCGCCTCGTTACCGCCGTCGCGGCTCTGCGTAGTACAGACGGACAATTTTTGCAGCTCGTCCCGCCACCTTGGCCGAAGGAATCGGTGGCCACTGGGTTCGCTGCCAGATGGCGGCGTGGTCGCTCTAAGCCGCGAGTAGAATGGGCATACGGTCCAATGTCTTGCCTTGCACTAGCTACGCTGATACCGAGCACGCCCTGGTCCGCACCTCTCCCAGCAGCCTGGGTGGCGTCGACAGCGGCCTGCTGGTGTGCAGAGTGCAGAGTAGTGTGCAGAGTGGTGTGCAGAGTGGTGTGCAGAGTGGTGGTGTGCAGAGTGGTGGTGTGCAGAGTGCTACGGAGTAGTGTGCAGAGTGGTGGTGTGCAGAGTGGTGGTGTGCAGAGTGGTGGTGTGCAGAGTGGTGGTGTGCAGAGTGCTACGGAGTGGTGTGCAGAGTGCTGCAGAGTGGTGTGCAGAGTGCAGAGTGCAGAGTGCAGAGTGCAGAGGCTCGACGACAGAGCCTCAACGCCGCCCCGGCCTCCCTGCGCCAGCCGAAGTCCATTTAGGGTGCAACGTTTTTCCAAGCCGCCGCCGCCCGCCCTCGCTGGCAGCACAAGCGAGGGCAGCCCGTCGGCAGAAGCATGGCTTGACGTGGTTCGGCCTGGCGTGCGACGGCTTGGTTGCTGTTGACGTTGGTGTTGATGCTCCGGGGCCCCACTTCAAATCTTCGGCCTCGGCCAGGCATACGTCACGTGATAAGACCCCACTCGGGCCGAAACCAGCTCCTGTTTCGTCACGTGATATGATCACCCTCGGGCCGAGACCCGTCCCTGGGCGTGGAAAGTGGAAAGTGGAACTTTTCTCCAGGCTGCTGTACGCAACTCGAATCAGCATCCAGTCCGCGCATCCATGCTCCGTTGTCGCGCCTGCTCCTCGCGATGCATACGGGCACTCGACACGGCACCCTTGCAGACGCACAGTGTCCGCCGTAATGGTCTCTCCGCGCTCGTTGCGACCCAGCAGCGCTCCGCGAGCGCTTCGACGTACGACAGTCGCAACGTAGGATACAGCGCTCGGGAGCGCCCCAACTCGTCATCGAGAGACACGTCGTATCGGCATCGTGCGCCTAGGCAAGACGCGTGGGAACGGTCGCCCGCCGCGAGGAGCCTCAAGACCCGCGAGGATCAAGCGCTGCGGCGCCCAGTCGACAGAGAGGCGCTGAAGAATGAGGTCACCAGCGGGGAGATGTGGCTAGGCAAACGCGACCCTTCCATCACGCAAGCCGAGTGGGATAGGCGCCGGAGGGAGCTGCGCCATCTACGCGACCCGCTGGAGGTCGCAGCGTTCGTGAAGCAGGAGCTGGCCAAGGACAAGACGAAGGAGATGCGCCAGCTGGTCCGTATGGCCAGTCACTCGATGCAAGTCGTCGTCAGCTGGAACCACATCATCGACCACCTTATGAAGCAAGCGAGGGTCTCGGAAGCTTTCAAGGTGTACAATGAGGCAAGTGAGCAGTATCATCGTTACGTGAATGGCAGCTTACGTCCTGTAGATGAAGAAGACTGGCCAGTTCCCTGACTCCTACACCTACACCATCATCCTTCGAGGCCTGTCGAACAACCCAGAGAAATCTGGTGCTACGAGCATGGCCATCGCCGTGTACCACTC
Source organism: Paraphaeosphaeria minitans (assembly GCA_015832175.1). Taxonomy (NCBI): domain Eukaryota; kingdom Fungi; phylum Ascomycota; class Dothideomycetes; order Pleosporales; family Didymosphaeriaceae; genus Paraphaeosphaeria; species Paraphaeosphaeria minitans. The sequence continues at coordinate 3,977,606 of WJXW01000002.1, forward strand.
GCTGTCTGCGCCGAATTCCAGGGTTAAACCGTCCATTATACACACGAACGCTGTCCTCACCGTATGTGCACGCGCACTCGATATGGATGCACTCTGGGGTTTCGCCGCGAAGATTCCGGAGAGCGGACCGGGTGCAGCCGATGCGAGAACATTCACTGTCATATTGAACGCAATTCGGCAGAACCTGCTCGTGGATGCTCCACTTGGCGAAGGGGAGAATGAACTCGCTCACCGACGAGAACGAGGAGTTGTGGAAGGCAGGCGGATATGGGAAGATGTTGTTGGCCGGTGGAGAAATGCGGATCTGATCGTTGAAGAAGAGCTAGTCTGCGCGATGGGAAGGCTCCTACTTGTAGGAAGCAGGCCTCGCGATTGGGACGATGTGCTCTCACTTGTTGAACAGACCATGGACCTACCACGGCTCGTGCCTCGATTGGGAACCAATGAACGAGAGGCCCTACCACGGATTCGAGCGCCCAATACACCCCCGGAATTCAAGCCTGAGAACGAGGACGAGGATTCCAAGCGCGGAGACGAGTTCCTCGCACTCACGGTGGATGGCAAGAAGTCAAGGCCCCTCACATACGCGACTCCTTCGAACGAGACCTTGTCAATGGTCCTTGAAGCTTGTCAAAAGATTGTAGCTCCCAAAGCTGCCGAAGAGTACTGGGAGATGCTGACTGACCCCGGCACTTGCGCCATTGTACCTGACAACAACAATCTTCATCAGCGCTTACGCCATTTGCGACAAAATCGCGCGTCTTCCGCTGTAGTACGAATGTTGCAGGATAAATCTTTTGCCAACAAGTTGCATCTTAAGCCTGGGACGTTCCGAATAGCGATGAGCACCTGCGTGCGCGATAAAAACAACCACAGTTCCCTGAAGAATGCGACCCAGATTCTCCAGCTCATGACGGCGACTCTACCAGATGCGGATCCAAAGACAATCCAAAAATATGCCGAACTTGCGGTGGATTTCCCGCTTGCCAAAGGCGAGGATCTTGTCGAAGCGCTCACATATCTTCAGCCTGTGGCTAACAACCTCAAGGTGCAGCTCAACGTAGGCACGGAGAAAACGTACCGTGGCCGTAGTTCCGCTGACATCAAGCCGCTTTCTGAAGAGGCGAGGCAGGACGCCGTTGCCGCGCTTCGCAAAATCTATGCTGTGTTTGATAAGCTCATTCTGTCGAACTTGATTCCAGAAGAGCAGAAAGCCCCGTTCAAAGCCGAGAGAGCAAGGATGTCTGCCTTGATCAACAGCCTTGCCTTCAGAGCCTCTGTCAAGAGAGTCTCTCCAAGGAGTGGACCTAGCGCGAGTGCAGAAGCTCAGGGTGAAACCGATGATTCTGTTGAAGTGGGTCAAGTCGCGACTGAAGAGAGAAGAGAAAGGCCGAGGTTTTCGAGGCCCAGTGACAACTGGCGGACAAGCAGGGCGGCACCTCCAGAGAGGAGGAAGCAATGGCGTTCTGCTACGGAATGAGGGACGTCCTTGTCATCCTTGAAATGGATCGCTTCAGGTGGGACATCACTGGCGTTGTATAGAGTGAGCAGGCTTTAGGGACGCTCACTGCTTTTCTGTATCATATCCTTCCCACGACTTGTTTGTACCATAGCATAGACCTGTAACGTAGAATTTAATTTATCCGGTATAAGATAGCATTACTGCTCAGGAACCCTCATGCTAAAAAGCATAGTCACCGTAAAAGTACCCATAGACGCGTTCCAGGTAAATAGAACCAAACGAACGGCTGGTCCGTGCGCCCCATTCATCAATGCATCCGTCGCCACAGCCGCCCAACACCTCACACCAAACCACCACCCACCCGGCAACCCCTCTCACAATATCCCCGCCCCAGACCTCTCGCCATGGGTAACGACGGCGGTTCCATCCCCAAGCGCCGCGAACTGGTCAAAGAAGCAGCGCGCCCCCCCACCGCCGCCGAAATCAAACAAGCCCGCGCCGAATCCCAGGACCACGCCTGGAACCACTGCCCTCTGTCATCCAAACCGCTCGCCACGCCAGTAGTCTCGGACTGTGCCGGCGCGCTGTACAACAAGGACGGCGTTCTGGAGTTCCTGCTCGCGGAGGAGGGCAGCGCGGAGAAGGTCGAGGGCGAGAAGGTGCTCGGTGGGCGCGTCAAGGGGCTGAAGGATGTGGTCGAGGTGAAGTTCGACATGGACGTCGAGGCGGACAAGGACAAGGATAGGGTGGCTGGCGCCGGGAGGAGGGAGAGGTGGGTGTGTCCCGTGACGCGGGTGGAGATGGGCCCGCAGGCCAAGGCGGTGTATGTGGTGCCGTGCGGGCATGCGTTTGCGGGGAGCGTGGTGCGCGAGGTGGAGGAGAAGATTTGCGTGCAGGTACGTCGGCGGTGGGCATCTAACTGGTGTACGAGAGGGAAAGCTGACGAGAGCTAGTGCAACGGAGCTTACGCCGAGAACGACGTCGTTCCCATCCTTCCCACGCTCCCAGCGGACGTCGCGCGGCTGGCTCTCCGCGCAAGGTCGCTCAAGGAGAAGGGCCTCACACACGCGCTGAAGAAAGCGCCCGGCGGGAAGAAGCGCAAGAAGACGGCCGACGCTTCGTCCGCAGACGCAAAAGCCAGCACCACCTCGGAGGAGGACAATAAAACAGCAGCGAAACCGGAGAAGAAGGAGCGTCAAGCTGACAACGGGATCAAGAATGCGAGCACGGCGTATCTCACCAAGAAGGTGCTCGAGGAGCAAGAAGAGCGCAACAAGAGGCGGAAGCTGGGCCAGAACGACAACGTGCAGAGTCTGTTCTCGAAGGGCAATCAGAAGGCGGATCTGGCCAACAGCAAGGATTACATGACGAGGGGGTTCAGCATCGGTGGGAAGTGAAGGACACCATGCGTGCCTGTCGGCATTATTTGAACAACCCGAGACTGTCTTCGGAACAGCTGGGCGTTTTATGTTTGCGTTACGAAAGGCGTTTGATCAGACACGGTACGGTTCCTCCAGTCGTTTGCCGTCTTGGTTTCGCTGACAGGATAGAGATACCACGATGGGACATGTGCTAGACGGACCGCTCTGGAGGAGGATATGCCAGACCTTGTTCAATACTTTGGGCTTATATCGAAGGCAGCGGCGAGATCCATGCAGTCGCGATAGCATATTACCCGCTACCCTCACACTCGGAACTCGAAGCTTCCAGTGCGCGCAAGCATTTGCAGCACATGTACCGAGCTACGCACGTTGAGTCAAAGCGCCCACCGAGGTACGAAGCTCATCCACGGGCTCAACCAACATTCCTGCATTCCTACATAGCTTCGCTTGGGTGGCTCTGACAGCCCGCCTCGACCGGACTCATGACACAGAAGATACACATCCACACCAAGGTCCCTTCATATAGAGGTCAATTACTCCACAGGCGGGCTTCCGTGTCCATTCGTGCACTGTGAGATCCCAAGCCAACTTAACCTCTTGCGTTACGTTGATCGTATCTGCATCTGTATACATGCATCGGCCGCTACGACATACCAGCTCCACGCCCCCCCTACATAGAACCATGATGTAAGTAACGAGCGATGCGTACCCGCAGTGTCGTGGGGTGACTAGACATCGCAAGACACGCTCACCGGCTGTGGAGATTCGAACGCCAGCATCGAGGAAGGCATTCGCGAACCATCTCGATCGAACCGTCTCCAAAGCAGAATACCGACCACGGTTTCCAGGCACCCTGTCATCGGCTGGCATCTTGGCTGGCATGCCCGCGTCCATCCCTCCATCCGGTCGCAGAGACGACACATCGCGAGCGCGTTCGTGAGAGCAAAAGCCACCGGCGAGGTTGTAAAGCCGAGCATGCAGAGGAGCCACGAAGGTAGGAAGCTGCGGGCGAGGAGAGAGGAGGGGGGACTCGGCCAATTTCGAAATGCTGCGCATGTTGTGAATGGGAAAAGCGAGGAAGGAGCTCTCCTGTCCTGTTGCACCTGCCTCTTGCTCCACGGGTCGCAAAGAAGTTGGGAGGAGCGCGTCGCGTCGGTCCCCACGTGGGACCTCCCCTCGATGTTTCGCACGATGTGATATGCGGATGACAGGCGAGGAAGAAAAGGTGCACAAGGAAGATGTAATTACTAGCATGGAAGCATGCATACTGAAACGCCCGTGACGCATCTACGGTGGTATTCTGGAAGCACGGCAGACGTGTATCAAGTGCCCTGTCCTGCATACAGGATCCGAACGTGAGACCACAAACAGGGCGTAAAGGATCAACAGCTGGGCAGATGGAGGGGAATAAAAAGAAAGAAAGAAGGAAAGAAGGAAAGAAAGAAAGAAAGAAAGAAAGAAAGAAAGAAAGAAAGAAAGAAAGAAAGAAAGAAAGAAAGAAAGAAAGAAAGAAAGAAAGAAAGAAAGAAAGAAAGAAAGAAAGAAAGAAAGAAAGAAAGAAAGAAAGAAAGAAAGAAAGAAAGAAAGAAAGAAAGAAAGAAAGAAAAAAAAAACACGCACAAAACCCCTGCAGGTAACAAGAAGCGCCATTTCCAAACCGTGAAGACATTACCCTCGGCTCTTAGTACCCCCAAACGGGTTCGTCCAACAGACTCTGACTGGCCACGAAGCTGAATCCGCCGAACGGGTCTTTCTCCAGAGCCGCGTACTCGTCCTCCAGCTCGTCGTACCCACTCTTCCTGCTCACAACGGTTGACAGCGCCTGACTTGTAAACTCCTCGCTAAAATTTTCCGCCAACTCAGGGTCCGTGATGAGAGGAATGATCGGCGGCTCCAGCTCCCTGGCCTGAAGCTTCTTCCAGTTGAGCTTGCGGAAGAAGCGGTGTGCGCGGATGGTGTTCATGTCCTTGGGCATGTTGTAGCCGAGACGCTTCTTGGGCTCTTTGCGAAGGAAGCGTGTCAGCAGATCCTTGGCATCTTGGGAGAGATAGTAAGGCATCGTGAGCTTCTTATGCAGGATGTTCTGTTGGATCTTCGCGTGATTGTTGCCGTCGAAGGGAGGCGAGCCAGTAAGCAAGTCGTAGCCCAAGGCACCCAGAGACCACCAGTCTACAACCATGCCATAATCGAGGCCTTGGATGACCTCCGGAGCCATGAAGTCGATGGTTCCAGCAATGGAGTTGCAAGTCTGGTCATCCACGGCGACTTTGCTGAGCCCAAAGTCGGTAAGAAGCAGGTGGCCTTCAGCGTCAAGAAGGCAGTTTTCAGGCTTCAAATCTCGATAGACAATGCCGACGGTGCGGTGGAGATAGTCAAGAGCAAGCACCATCTCGCCCATATAGAAGGCTGCAGTGTCTTCGTTGAACATACGCTCCTGCGCAAGATGATGGAAGAGCTCACCACCCTGCGCATACTCGAGGATCAGGTAGAGCTTCTCGTGGTCCTGGAATGCATAGTACAAGTTGACAATAAATGGATGGCGATTGACACTCTCCAGGATAGAACGCTCGGTCTTCGTTTGTTCGATGAGCTTCTTGCGAACCGTAATGGAGGCCTTCTTGAACTGCTTCTGGGCGTAAAGACGACCGGTCTCACGTTGTTTGACAAGGAGAACGGTGCCAAAGCTACCTTTTCCCAGGCACGTAAGCGTATCAAAGTCGTCTGCTGCCATCTTGCGCGCAGCAGTGCTTGCGACCATGGTCGAAGGCTTCGAGTGGATATCGGGGTTGACAAAGTCTTCGTTAAGGTCGACCTCGTAGCTCTCCATTTCGGTGCGGTCACTGTCGCTGAAGTTGGAGACACTGGCGTTGCTGGAGAGACCAGATCGGAGTTGGCCAGGACCGCAGCCGCACTGCTTCTGGGGAGAATCGACGCGTGGGCCGATGCTCAAGGCCTCGAGCTGCTGCCTAAGATTGCCGATAACGCCAGCGGCAGAGGTTGGTCGAAGAGCGGGACTGCTGGTAACGCTAGGGTATGTTGACCACGACGGCCCAAGGCGAGGAGTGGTCGCAATGGAGTAGTCCGACTCTTCTCCACCGGACACAGCAGGCGTCTCGAAACCACGGACCGTGTTTCCTGCGGGCGCAGCTTTGGAACCCTTCTTCTTCTTCTTCCGGTTCTTCTGCGCCTTCTTCATGACAGCGTCGAAGTCCAGCTTGTCGGTATGCGCTGGCTGCTTCGCTTCAGCGTTTGTCGGCACAAGCCGCCGTGGGATCGGGGATGCGATCACGATAGGCGGAGTGCCGTCATGGGTGTGCACGGCGGAGATGTCGACCTCCATGCGCTCGTCGATGTCTGGGAGGTGCGCTTGTTCCTTGGGTAGTGCAAGCGAGTCACTTTTTGCGCTCGCCGCCAGATGGGCCTCGTCGTCGAACGTGAACAGAGCCATGTGGCCGGCTTAGTTGGGCCGCGCGTGTGCAAACAAATTTGGGTTTGCGTCTGTTCGTGCGCGTCAGCAGACACTCTTCCTCGGTAATGGCGAGAAGGCGCGCACTTCCAAAGTCCCAATAGGTGAGTCTTGTTCTTCAGTCTGGTTTACCGTCCGCCCAGTTTAGTCAAGGCGGACCTTCGGCCAGTAGTTGCCCCAGGAGGGCGGCAAAGCTCGCGTCCGTTTGAGACGGTCCAAAGGGGCGCGCAGGGTTCGGGGACGCGGTTGCAGCCACGGTGCAGTCGCGGGGAATGAGAAAGGCGGTCGCGTTGTTGACGGCAGAGCCCATAGATGGCAGCTTCGTTGTTGGTGGTGTCTGTGAAGAATGCCAGATAGCTGTCCTGGCTGTGGTGATCTCGGGGTTTGTGGTGTTGCTGGGTTCCTTGTTTGGTGTACGAGTTCAGCCCACGAGCAATTAGAGTCTGCGCGGGCCGCGCCCGCAGCGCCGTGAATTCGCGCTAGGCCATCCCTAGCGATCAGCTGTCTCCCCCAGATTCTCCACACCGAATGGGTCATCGCTCCCCAACGCCTGCGATGCCATCTCGCTAGTGACTGCATCTCATCTCGACAACGCTTCCTCACACCTCGAGATTTGAGACCGTCTCCTGATCCATCATATCTCTACCTGGCGTCCATCATGAAACCACCGAGGGCGCCTTTTCCCGTTGATATGCACGACATAAGCAATCGAAGAGCGAACACTAGAAGGATTCCAGCAGGTGCAACACTGCTCGCGCTCTTGGACCAAGCTTTGCATGGCACCTGGCCTTGGTTGACTCCGGAGACTCAGGATTTCCAGTCCATCGATGAGAGAGCTATCCGCTCATCACCCATGATGTGCCTGAGGGTGATTCACAGATGCAAGCATGAGCGAATACTCATCTCTTCACGCGCATGCAACTCGGTATTATTCTCATCTTCAATGCAGTGCTGGAAAGCTCATACAGTGCGTCAATAAACGTCCGCCGCCCCGCCTTCGCTATGCACAATCGTCTCCAAACGATACAACCGGGACTCGTTCCACGTACTCTCCCTACACTACCCTTTCAACCTTAACCATGCTTGCTGTCATCTTACGTGCAGGTACCGAACGACTTGTTGCATCCAGTTCCGCAGTAGCCGCTCGTGGAGCCGCACCATCCATGCTGAGAGCAGCAGTTTCCGAACGACGACTCCTTGCAGGTGAAGCCAGCGGTACCACCGCATGATCCGTCAGTCGAGACCTTGGCGGTGGCTGAGGGAGTGGCGGCCTTCGTGGAAGTAGCAGCATTGGTCGCAGAGGCCGAAGATCCGCAGGTGCCGAAAGCAGATTGGCAACCGGTAGAACAGTGATCCGTGGTAGATCCACACCATCCGTACTGGGAGCAGCAGTTTCCAAATGACGATCCCTGGCACGTGAAGCCAGAGGTGCCGGCGCAAGTTCCATCAGTCGAGATCTTTTTGGTGGATGAGGCAGAAGGAATAGCAGCAGACGACCTGGAAACACAAACAAACAAAATCAGTGGACATCCCATGGGCATCGGAACCGTCTCCCCATAGTCATAAAAAAGGGTGTTCCTTACGTCGGGTTGGTGGAACCTGGGTTGGCCCGATACCAGTTGGCAGCATCGTCACCAAGGCACTCGCCGACCGTGACGGCCGTGTAGCCAAGAGTGGTTATAGTGGATAGCATGTACTCGGTCAAGTTGTACACAGTCTGAGGGTGGATGTCGTGAGCAATGGACAGCCACTCGTTGTTGGCAGGGGTCGCGCCACCAGCAGTGATGTTGCCCCTGAACCAGTCCTTGGACTTCTGGATCTGGGTAGCTTGGAGTTGGTTGTAGTCATCCGTGTCAACGTCGAAGTAGATAATATGGTAACCGAGATCAGACATGGTCTTTTCGCAACCAGACTCTGCAGTGCAGCTGCTGTAGGGTGGGCGCATGTACGTTGGGAAGTATCCAAGAATGTTGCGCAGGGCCATTTCGTTCTTGACCATCTGCGCTTTGCGCTCAGGCTCGGAGATGGCGCTCAGATCCAGATGTGTCCAGGTGTGGGACGCGATCTGGTGACCCTCGCTGGCCATGCGCTTGATTGTGGCAGAGTGGCTGGCGGTAGTATCAATCGCGCCCTTGTTGATGTTGTTGCCCGTGACGAAGAACGTGCCTTTTGCATTATACTGCTTGAAAAGGTCCAGCACGTGGTCGGTGTAGTCGTCAAATGGCCCGTCGTCGTAGGTCAGCGCCACAGTACCCGGAACTGTGCACTGGTAGACACCGTTACCTCCATATTCCACAGATCCAGACTTGGTTCGGGTGACGGAAGATGTGTCGGCTCCGGACGGGGTTGTGTTCTCCGGGCATCCAGGGCCGTACTGGTAGTTGCAGCCGGGCGAGTAGCAGTAGTCGCCCATGTTACCACACCCTAGTTTTGGTCAGCGTCCGTAACATAAATGAATGTGCACCATGTCATTGTAGTGTAGCAACAGAATCCAAGTACAATTGGGTTTCAGGTGTGTAAACCGGGATTCAGAGGTCCTGGCAAAGAGCGTACGTCACAGGACCGCTCAACGCCTCTGGCACGAGCTTGTCGGTAAAGTTCAAGGAAGAACTTACATCCTGCAGCACTGCAGCAGTAGCCCTCATCGCAAGACCCAAAACCCGCACCGCACTGTCCACTTGTGCCACCTTGGCGAGGCTTCAGGCTTGCGTGTTCCTCATGAGCATTTTGGGTGAGTTCCGCAGCACGAGCCCTGATGGTGTCCATCAGATTCCGGGCCTTCAAGTCCCTCATGTTCAATCCAGCGATCTTCGGAATCCCTGGTCCACCGTGGGCGCTGATGGCGGGAACAAGCGCTGCAACGGTAACAATAGCGGTGGGGAAACGCATGTTGGAAGATGATTGAATTCGAAATCGATATTAATATTGAGGAAGATGATTCCCCGGGAGCGAAGAGAAAGAAAGGTGAAGCGAGTGACAGGTGGTAGTGTTGACTACACACCGAACGACCTTTCTTAGTTCTCAAGGAGAAGGATTAGACCGCGCAGGCAGGAGGTTGAAGAAGAAGGGCAAGAAGGGGCGGCAGGGCCCCTGCCATGTTATGTGAATTTGAGACTGGATGATGGACTGCAGGCAAGAGGCAAGAGCTAGCCCCCTACCCATGTTTGACTCGGCTCTGCAGGTCAGAGGAGACGGCGCGACGCACCCTCCTACCAAGATCACTAACTTTAGTCTGAGATATCTTTCGGGAGGGGGGGGGGGGGGGGAGGGAGGGGAGGGAGCCTTTGTCGCCAAATCGCTTTCGTGAATTTTCCCTCGCTGTCGGGACCTGCTTCGTAGGCGGCGAGCGCGGATTGGTGGGCGCTGCTGTGTTATGACAGGCATTCGGTTTCTCAACATCAATGCAGGAACTTGGGTCTTGGCCAATATCGATTCAGATGGTTGCTGGGCTTGGTATGGCACTCCAAGCACTTCGTAATGAGGGAGAAAGGGTCTGAGAAACAGCGAGCGCGGCGTACGAAGCGATGACCATTGCATCAGAGTTTTGTGGTTTGGCTTTTTGGTGTATCATGTTGGGTTTCCACTGTCGATGACATTCACATGTAGGCGCACTCGTTCATCGCAACGCCCAGGGGTGCCCCAGATGGGCTGCACGAAACAACGAGTCGCGGGCAAAGTTCAAAGGTTGAATGAGTAGGTAATCAGCATGAACATGGGCTCTTGCTCGGCAGTGCTATTCCCTCGAGCGCACTGCAGCTTGTGACATGTGTTGAGCTTGCCGGACGAAGGACTTTCAAGTCTCACTGGGTAGCGGGCCGTGAATCTGCGGGATGATTGCATATCCAGGCGCAAGATTGGGGAGCCTGGTGTTGGTGGCACGAAGGCGTGGAGCTGGGTTGCATTGTTGGAACTGTGTGGCGGCGCGCTACAGCTGTTCTTTGTGAAGGCCAAGCGGTCGGAGTTCACCGTTCGTCTTGTTGCTCGCGCCGCTGCTCTGGGCAATACATACCTATAGAAACAGTGGGCTGGACATTTGGGGGGTCCATCTCCCATAGGCTCCATCTTCTCTAGCTGAAGAGGTCGTTTCCTTCTAGCGACGATCAGTGCCACGGCGATGTGTGACAATCGACAATGGAGACATTTGTCTGATGGTAGATATCCAGCGGATGTTGCATGTCGCGCATCTCCTTTCGACATTCACGAGGTGGTGATTTAAGCCACGTGTCTCGCGCGCCCCGCCTCGTACAACGTACAACCCAAAGCATGCGCTCATCTTCCCCTTATTGCTTCCGAAAGATGGTGTGGAGCCTATCAAAACATGTCCATCCCTCACTTGCAGAATCACCCAAATCGATACTTGCCCCTCGATGCGAAGAGCAAGGCGTCGTCTCATCCCCTCATTCTCGTCCAGGTCGCCGGCTCGGCGTATCAATACGCGAGTCTAGTCCCTGCTTGGTAGTCTGGGTGACCGTCTTGTCCCCTCTGCAATTTGACCAGTCGTTGTTGACGACGCCATATCTACCCACTGCCCCATCTGTCAATGCCAAGTGTGAATGGTCGCTGATTACCTACGATGATGGTCTGGAGTGGGCGCGCACACACCGACTCATTGTTTTTTTTTGCCGCAGAGCGTTACCTAGCTGTCGATCGGATTTCGCACATCCCGGCAACGCTGTGTGACTGCGACGAGATGCAATGATGGTCCGACGCATGCGGAGTGGTCATTTGAAGCTCGCAGTGAATGTTTCCAGGGGAAGGTGACGCCGAACTCGCATTCGAATTGTTCGCGACCAATGCGGGTTGCCCTGGTAGGTAGGTAGCACGTCAGTCGATGCGCCGTCTCAAGGCTCCTCACTGACGATCCGATGCTGTCCCAACATGCAATCTACCTAGATGTTGCGCAATGGCGATATGGTAGACGTGCACAAAAGTACCTAGCGCCTCGGTGGGGACAACTGGCCGTAACCGAGATAGACTACCTACCGTGTGCTCTGCCAGTGTCCTCAAGATCGACTCCAACAAGCTCTTTATAACGGCAGACCGGATGGTGAATCGTCTCAAGTTCAGATTTCCTTTTGCTGGAAGCATCAAATACAAGACACACATGCAGTTTCGCCGCCTAATAACATCTATCGAACTCCTGGGGAACTTAATAGGGGTATCCTAACCAGAACACAGAACGAAATATTTACAAAGTAAACAAACCCACCGTCTCAACTTCCGTGCACTGCCAGAAGTTCAAAACCGGGGCTTTTATGGTTCCCTTCAAGGACCTTTGAAGCCGTGGCGACACTCGCGCTCTACCCATCAATATCAAACCCTACCCAGTGATGTATACGTTTTTGCCAGCCCGCGCGTTGTTGATCGCAATCGCCAGGCTGATGATGTCGTAATTCCTGCCCACGTCCGCCGGCTTGTCAAATGGAAACACAGCCGGATTATCGCGCACGCCCACCGCGTCGACATACAGCACGTTCGGGAAGCTCTCCGGTGTAAACGCGTTGAACGCATCCAGAAACAGCGGATCATACAACGATGCCGCCAGGTTCAGAATAGCCTTATCGAAGTTGAGCACGTCCTCGGCCTGCTGCGTGAGCGTCCACGAGAAGATGTGGAACTTGTCTTTGCGCGCAGCGTCGTCCGCGACAAGGTTGCGCTCAGCCTGGAGCTTGTCGAGCTGGTCTTTCTTCATGGTCTCGGCGTCGTTGGAGTTTGCGTACGAGTCGTAGATCGGGAAGTTGTCCTGGTTGAAGAAGCCTTGAGTGGCGTAGTCGCCGAGCGAGATACCGCTGGGTAGTTGCGCGAAGATAAAGACGGAGGCGCGGTCGGTGATGAAGCTACTAAGGGTGTCGCCGCTGAAATCATGGGTGTCCGGGTTGTCGGCCGTGAAGCGGTTGTTGACTGCCTTGAGCTGATCAAACATCTGGTTCCATTGGTCCTGGGAGAGGTCCTTGTAGTCGTTGTCTGTGTCAAGCGTGTGGCTCAAGTTGATGATGACGAGTTCTTTGTACTTTGCCGTGAAGTCGTTGACCTGGTTAATGATGTCCGAAAGCTTCTCTCCATTGCCGCCCAGCCAGACATTCTCGAGCTCGGAGTAATGCCCGGCTTTGAATTCTCCACCCGATAGCACAGGCCGCAAGTCAAAGTACCGTGATCCAGCCACGAGCTGGTCGTAGAAATTGAGGAGCTGCGTCTGGCTGTTGGTCCAGTGCGCGCCGATAGTGCCTGCATCGAAAGAGCTCATGCCAGCATCGTGTGAGCCCGGCATGCAGATCTGCTTCAGCGTCCTGTTCCCCAAGGTTCCAAGGCTCTGTTGCATCCAGTCGGTAAGATCTCCAGCGTTTGACCACCAATCACCAAGTTCGTCGGTGCTGACGATGAGGTCCACAGCACGGTCATGGCGGAAACCCAAATCGATGCTCGACCCTTTCGGACTCTGCTTGGTCGCCATGTTGTCGAGGTTGATCGTGATGTGGAAATCGTCCGGTTTCTTTCCGATGACCTGGAACGTATCTGATGTACCATCAATGGTGTAGTAAGCCTCGCCGGCGTCGTCCTTCTGGCTGCCTTTCTGACCCCACTCAACGTATACCTGCGCGGCAGTCCCAGCCTTGACCGTTGGCCATTCCCACTTGTCCATCTGGTAAGAGTGCTGGCCACTCACGACCCAGTCGTTCGGAGATCCATTGAGGAGAGTAAGGAAACCGCCTGCCGAGGTCAGCTATCGTTGCCCATTCAGATGGTCCCATAATCGCCATAGTCCGGCCACATTCGGCATAACCATTACTCGCTCTGGTGTAAAACTTTGTGTGCGAGGAATTGTCCAAGTGTTGAGAAAGGAAGCTGTCTTACCGTAACCCATGGTGATGACCTGTTAAAGAACCTTTGACCAGCAAATTCCACACACGAATTGAAGAAGCGAACCTTGAAAGCGACTGTTAGTCTCTCACACGGAGATCTCTCAGGTATATACACGCGCCTTTCCGCCCCATTGGCACCTGCACAGGCTGCCCATGCGCCTGCCCGGTCGCCATACCGTGACCCAGAGCCTTAACCCTATTCACCTATAGCTACACACCTCTCACCGAACCAACCACTCCGGAAATATCAACTAACCGGGGCGCGCAATCATGCGAGGGCGAGGACTGGTGTCGTCGTTTCGCTCACATGCCTGATTAGGCTCAGTCGCGTTTCGCCTGAAAAATAGCCAACCAGTCCGAAGTCCGCAGGACCGTGGCACTATCCCAGCGGCTCTCCTGCCACTATAAAGAGCCAATGAGGGTGTTTCTGCAGTATTGAAATGAGTGGCGCGGGCGCTGGAGGTTAAGATGGCCGGGCTGTGGCTGTTCAGGTAGGTATCCCTCATCCTGGCCGATGTTTCAAGGCTACAATATAGCGGCGTCCGGTAGGTAGATACTGGAGTGCGCTCTTGGCGGTGTAAAAGTAGAACTGAAAAAAAAGCATTCGGATGAGCGATACGAATGGTCCCCAGCGGCGCGCAGCTTGTGGACATGGAGGCACCGGGTTGTGGGGGCAGAAATGCAAGGTTGATATCGTTTTGGAAAGATCGACCAGTGTGGCTCAATCGGGAACGATCTTCCCAACAACCACATGCTACCTAGGTAGTTGATGTAGTCCATTGAGCAGGTAACAGTGCATATGCCACGCTATGGAACGAGTGACTGAGTTGCTTCGTAGAAGAACGCCAAGCTGAGTGTCCGTGGGCGGATCGCCAAATCTCCGCCAGGAGAACTACCCGTTAGGCCTCCCAGCGTAACTCATCCCCGAACAGAAAGTCTCACTTAAGTAGCTTGGTAGCTTTAACCATAGATATTCGGAGTCAAGCTAAAGCAAGATGCGTCAGGCAATTCACTAAACATGGATACACACAACTGCACAGAAATGTATTAATCGCTTGAGGACAGTTATGTCAAGAGGTCAAACATGGACCGGGAATCTTATTCTACATAGCGCCCACCAACTCTTTCACAACCGTTAACACCCCTTCATGCAACACTGGCTGCTATCCGCGGCTTTCTTCCATACAGACCCAGCACGGCATCAAAGAGATCGCGAACAGGCGGCAGAGCGTGCGAAGGCCCGCTGTCAAATATCTGTTGTAATTGTTCCGAGCTGACAACAGGCTTGTCATTTTCTGAAGTGCGCAACAATTCCTCACTTGCGGACAATTGCAAGTCAGATACGTTTTGCATTGCCGTCTCTTCAGCGTCCTCCGAATCGTCTTCGTCAACTTCCATTTCTTCGGTGACCTCGGAAGTGGACTCCGGTGGCGGACTAGGAAGCTGGAAGGTAGCGACCGAGGGAGTGAGAAGTCGAATGTTTGAAGACGTATCGAGCGCAACGAAGCCCCGGCTTCCCTTTTTTGCCACCAATCCCAGTACGAGAGCCTCCGGTATAGTGCAAGACCAGACCGGCTCGGACGAAGTAGGGCTATATACTGTGACCTTGGTCGCAATCTTAGTAAAGCGCTCATCTTCTGGCTCCTTCTTTTGGAGGCGTGGTGTTGACACAGCGAATGTACAGTCCTCCTCGTTTATCGCAAGAGACAAAAGTTGACTATGTGTGGCGATCCTCACTCCCGGAGTCTTGTTTGGGATGGAGTACACGAGCTGATCCATGATCATGTCCCACACGACGACGGTGTTGCCGAGCAATATGAGGTGACGTCCGAGGACCGCTACACTGGAGAGAGCGGTGATATCGACCTCAGTGATAGAGCGACGGATGCTTCCGTCATTGGTATCGACCATGTGTACTACACCTGGATCCTCGTCAGATGCCCATGACACACCGGCGGCGAGAACAGATCCGTCTGCAGAAAACGCCAGCCGACATGTACGAGGAATTGTACTCTGCGCTGCTTCATGAGCTTCATCGACTTCAAGCTTATCAGCGAGCTTTACGGCGCGATCGAGGGACCAGTTGACAAGACCACGCATTCGGTCTGCGCCGCGCACAATGACACCATCTCGCATCCGCGTCTTTGGTCTCCAAATGCGCACTACACGATCTTCGCCAACTGTAGCAAACCCGGCCCCAGAGGGATCCGCAATTAAATCAAACACGCGGGCGTGTGCCGAGACGCCATCGATGAAGTGAGGAGCGTCGATGCGTGCGTCCAGCACCCACTGTGCATTCTGTTCGTCGCGCCTCCAAATCTTCAAATACACTTCTCGGCGTAGTGTTCGTTCCTCTACGTTCAAGGCCGATATGCCCTCTTCGATGTACGACAGGTCTGCAACAGGGGGTACCCACTCGTCAACTGTAGCAAGCCACGCACCATCGTGGCTGATGCGTAGCAAGTTGACGCTCGGCTCCAGAATTGGGCGACCATCAGGCCCCATGTTAGGGTCAGTCGCATTGTTTCGAGTCAAAGGCTGTCGTGCAATCGGTCGCTGATTGGCAAGATCAAATGTCTGGATATATGGTTCTGATCTGGATGCACCTCCGTGCCGAGGCTGGGAAGAAGGTGTGACGAAAGTGATGTGGCTGTTGTTGTTCGGATCGATATCCATGGGTACTAAAGTGAGGTAGTTGGGCGAGAAATGGGGATTGGATAGTCTGTGGAGCTTTCCGGCACTGATCCTGCGGGTCTGAATACCAACGATGTTGGTTTTGGCCTTCAATTCCGATGTTGACAAGACGATGACAGAGTTATTTGCTAAAGTCACTCCATATGAGGCGCCAGATGGAGAGATTGCGATGCTTTCGATTGCCGCAGTCAAATGGGGAAGGTGTTGTTGCTTTCCGGTCGCTAGCTGCCAAATGGTGAGAACAGTCTCATCACCTCCGGAGATCAAGTAATTGCCTATGCTAATTAGTGATCATGCTCTGCTCGAAGTAGGGCAGGTCTCACCATCTAGCGAATATTTGAGTGATCTCACGGCAGTCCTATGCCAATGCAATCGCTTAGGAGCCAGGCTTTCTGGTCCGACCTTCTTGTCTGAAGCGTCCTTCTGGCTCCTCTCGACAGCGACGAATCTAGAGATGACATCTTCAAATAGGTAAATCACACCCTCCTCGTCTCCCACAGCGAGATCAAGATGATCTCTGGCATCCTCCAATGCCTTGTCTTTTCCACCAGATATCTGCACGAAGGCATTAAAGGTTGTGATGCGCCTAGACATTTCAAACTCGCGCCACGTATACTCAAAATCTTGAAGGGCCGTTTGCTTGAACTTCCTGCGCTTTCCGACTATCATGGAGTTTGGTGTACTCAGGACAATAAGTTTGCCCTGCAATAGGACCTGCATCTCGGTGATCGGACGGCTGGTCCTCAAAATCTGCTTCACTTCCGTCTTGGAAGCTTCATCTCCGGTGTACAAAGCGTGCACATTCACGATGTGTTTGCCGTCTGCCTCATGCGTAAAGATGAGGTCCCGCGATGTGGTTGGCTGCTCGACAACGACTAAGTGTTGGACGTTGGCTCCAATGCCCCAGCGGCCAAGCTTTGAGCCATCGGTCCAGTTCCAGAGGGAGATTATCCCCGCCGAGTCTGCCACATAAACGAGATCAGAATCGGTAGATGAGAGAGCATAAGCCAACGCCAAGCTGGATGCGCCAAGAGGTAGCGATCTGACGAGCAAGGAGGTGTCGGCCGCGTAAACATCCAATGCCTTGAGCTTGCCCAAGAGTAAATACTTCTCGTCGGGCGAGAAGACGGGATCTTGTGGTAAAAACCATCCGCCTTGAGGGGCAGAAATGGACCATGGATGCGGGCTTCGCTCCTTCTTGAAGATGTCCACCTGTTTCTGGGTCTCGGCAGCCACTGCGGTCGACGCTATTGCGACATCCCTCTCGCCTCCAGCAAGGGCAGCGGCGGCATTTGCTGACTGCGTCTTCGGTGTTGATTTGTTCTTCGCGCTCAACAGCGTGCTTGTAGCGGGGTCTGCGGAGGTTCCGTTGGTCTGCGCATTGTGCGGCGTTGGCTGTTTCTTCTGGGCGCCCTTCGCTTCTGATGTGACAGCAGACTTCGGTGTCGCTCTGACTTCTGGAGTGGCACTCTTTGTTTTGGAGGGCGTCGCTTCTCCAGCAGCGGCCGGCTTGTTCTTGCCCGTCTTCGCCTTCTTCCTCTGCGCCTCAGCGCCTTCTCTTTTGCGTTTTAGCTGCGCGGCAGCAGCGACGTCGGCCATATCTACTCCTCCTACCTAGAAGACGCAAGTAATAACAAGAAGGAGACTAGTGTTTGGTCCCTTTGCACACGCAGCCGCCAAAAGTTCGAGATAATTTTCGGCGGAGCTGGTCCGAGCGCTGCGCTAGGTAGGTACCCACTTCGGCCTTGGCTCTACCGCGGCCTTGTTGAATTTCTTTGACCGTGTTGCGCCGACCAGGCACGCTCCACCGCTGCACCCATCGACGCCTCGCACATCACCTCGAACGTCTAATTTGGAGGCACAACACTTCACACCTCATAATAACGCTCGCCAGACGTCACGATGATCATCCCCATCCGCTGCTTCAGTTGCGGAAAGGTACCGCGCCACGACCTTCTCCCCACTCAAGAACCAACAAGCTGACGAGGACCAGGTAGTAGGCGACCTGTGGGAGTCCTACCTCGAGAAGCTCGACTCTGGCATGACCGATGTGTATGCGCCGCCCGCCTCTACTTCCCCACGTTCCCCGCCCATGTACTGACCACACGACCTACAGGGACGCCATCGACGCTCTGGAGCTCCGCCGCTACTGCTGTCGCCGCATGATCCTCACCCACGTCGATCTGATCGAGAAATTGCTCAAGTACGTGAACTCCGACGACCAACAAAGTTGCGCCGCGCATTCTTCGAGAAGCAGAAGAAGCGCGACGAGGAGCGCGAGAAACGCGGAATCTGAGCGGCGCTGCACTCGTCGCTATTTTCCCTCGATTGATATGTTCCGGTCAGGAACTAACAATTTCTAGATACAACGCGAGTGAACGAGAACACGCGAAGGCGTTGAGACGGTAATGATAACGGGGACTTCGACACCATACGGGAGAAAGATGCGCCGGACGAGGCAGGAAAACGGGATCTGGCGTTTACAACATGCATGCATGGCGTTATTGGGAGCCATGCCTCAGGAGGATTTCTACGATACCAATATGACGAGCTTTTCAGCGTCATCAGGTTTCGCATGTTGATGCAGTCATGTCAAGCCCTTTGCGACAAGTCTTTGTGATTGTGGCATCCGCTATGTCGCCAGGCTTTGTCCTGCATTCCAACTACCTCTCCGCGGTGATCAGCCACCCATCGCTCAAAACCCGTCCTTCAGCATCCACCCCACCCCAGACCACAACACTGGCCCCATCGACCTCCGTTCCTTTCGCTGCCGCGAACCCGCTTCTCGACCCGAATCCCTTGATCCCGCTCTTCTCTTGCGCCAATTCATCGCCCCTCGTATCCGTGTACTTGCACCCCACCTCCGCCCAGTGTGCTTCATGCGTCTCCCTCTTCAAACCTGCTCGTATCGCATCCTTTGCGATCGCCGCACTCGCGCGCTCAGATGGCAGCTGGAACGCCCACACGTCATCGAGCAGAGTGATGTTATTATCCGGCGCCGGCGAAGAACCTCCAAAGAGCAAGAGGTAGTGCCTCCCCTGGCCGGTGGTTACGTCCTCCAGTCCCGCCGCGAATCTTGGTGAGGGAGTGAGGCTCGACGAGCCGTTCGCTGCTGAGGAGGCAGAGAGAGAGTCCCATACCCAACCACTGGTAAGCGGCGTGGTTCCATACTCGGCATGCTGCCACACGGACGATGCGTCGAGGACCTGCGTTGTCGCCATCGCATCGGTGGATGTCTTGCCTCCGAAGAGGTACAAGCTGTTACCCACGAGTGCGAGGCTGGCTTCCTCCGTGGGTGGCCCGTCTGGGGTGGGTATGTTCGACCACGTGCGGGACCGCACATCGAAAGCCAGCGCGTCTTTAGCTAGCTCCCCCGTTCCTATTTCCTTCCCCCCGACCACGAATATCGTCCCCCAAGAATTGGCATCGGCAGGTTCTGGCACAACCTTTGCTGGATCGGCAGGCTGCTGCGGTGCCTTCTCCTGGTAGGTAACATTTTTAGGTCCTGGTAGTTCACTTGCTGCCGCCGCGTGGCCCGTTCGATGAGCCGGCACTGCTGTGTCTGGCGAGGGGTCGAGGTACGACCAGGTATTCCTGAGGGTATCCAAGACCCATACCCTGCCATTCTCTTCCTGTACGCCTTCGCCACCGAATATGTATATGCTGTCTCCTATCACCACGCTCGAGTGCCCTTTGCGTGGGGCGGGGACAGCCCCACCGGGAGTCTCGGGTCTCGCTTTTAGGGTAGTGTAGTCTGCCTCCAGAACGCCCGAAGAAGGTAGAATTACGACATGCATGTCATTGTCCGCAAGTTCGCCAGGTGCTGTCTCGCCTCCGAACACGTATGCTCGACCTTTCACGACGGAGAGGGAGTGGCCAGACCTTGGCAGTGGTACGGACTCGATGCGAGTGAGATTGGCCTTGAGGGGAAGGGTCGGATGGGTGATTCCTTTGACCAAAGCTGCTGCACCGGAGAGAAGGTTCTCGGCGGCATAGAGAGCGCCTGCTGCTGCGGGCTCCATGATAGATCTGGGTAATTAGCGGCGATGGGTTTGGTGAGTTCTCTTGGCAAAGCTGGAGTATACAGCCAGTGTGGAGATGCAGATAATAAAGGTAGAAAGGAAAGCAGATGTTGTGCGCAGCAAGATGTTTGTTGCTTGCTCCTATTTGGTGGCGCGCGCATTATGACGTAGTTGTGTACATCAAGGCACTTTACCTATCAGCTTGTCCCATTGCGGAATGTATTCCTTGCATTATTTACAATTTACTATAACATGTCTAGTGCGGCTTATGTGTACATTGTAATGGTCTAGTGATGACCAGAGAAGTTGTGTCGAGACATGGAAATGCGAAAGCTGACATGCCCAGGGCATGGGTCGGTGCTTTCGTAGGGTGAGATCGCTCTGGCTACACCATATCGTATGTATCTTTCTAGCTCGCCCAGCGTCGAGACATTTATGTCCAGAGCAGCTAGTAGAAGGGGATGTGGTCCGTGGCCACGCTCGGTGATCTGTATTCGTTGCCCGATGTGGAGGTTGCATTCATACTTGTACGCTGCAGTGCAACCATGCAAGACCTCAGTAGTACAATCAAGGAATTTTGGTCGCAGCGGTTCGTACCGAAGCTATCATGTTGATGTATGTTGTAGAGCTAAAGATTAGGTGACAATTGGTCATATTTTACACATCTCTCAACCTCCGATAATGTTAGCCAAGGAGTAAGCCACATGGGGAGTAGGGTCAGCTTACAGATTCGACAGATGCCTGAAGGAAGCTGCGAGCTTCAAGACCAACCCAGACTTTGAGCATCGAGAAGTCACCGCCGCGTATCATGGAAGAGCCACTCTGGGCGCCTACTTGGCGTAGGATAGGAAGCGCCCTATAGATTTGGTGAGCAAGAACCCTGCTTCCGTCCACATAAATACATACCCTGCGAATAGATCCAGGTTTGGATCGAGACTCCTTCCAATGCCCTCCAACAGCAATATGCTTAGCACAACGTTTACGAAGTCGCCTTCCAAGCGGACATGATGGCTTCGAACCATCGATAAGACTTCGTTGAGAATATCACCAATCTTGATGTTGCCCAGAGCGAAGGTCCGGCTCTTGACACCGAGCACTAGGTGTTGCATACGCAGTGCGAATACTTCGGGATCAATTACCGACTCAGGCTGCCTGCATCTCTCAACCATGAGATGTCCAGCCTTGTAGCCGTCAAACTCAGCTATGGATTTGAAGAGATCCAGGAAGTTGGTTCGGTTGGTTGCGTTGAGCTCAGTAACCAATCCTGTGTCGATGAAGATGAGCTGGGGTCGATAGCCCTCGTTATCAATCTCTTGAAGACGCTTGTTCCATTCCTGGGTATCCTTCCTGTATGGTCGGAGTCTACGGAGCACCTCCTCGGTCACATCTGGCGAGTCCTTCGGGCCAGTCGTACGGTCTTCTTTTCGCGTGAAAAGTCCTACATCGATCTTTTGCGGCTGGTAGAAGCGAACCATAATGTTACCAGGGTGCAAATCGGCATGGATGAAGTTATCAATCAGTACCATGGTGAGGAAAGCATTAAGGCCTTCATTAGCGATGTCCTCCTGAAATGGGCCTCCACCGTTCTGGAGGAAATCTTCCATAGGGATGCCTTGGGCGAACTCTTCAATTAAAACGGTGCGCGTTGTGTATTCTGTATAAGGGTATGGGAACCAGGCAGTGTTGCGGTCCTTGAAATGCTGACGGAAGAGCGTCAAATTGGCAGCTTCGATACGTAGGTCAAGCTGTAGCCTCATCATCTCACCAAACTGCTCAACCTCATCTGGGAAAGACAGCCACTCCATGGTCGGTATAGCATTTATGATAGCGGCAAAGAAACCCATGATGCGCAGGTCTCTACGCACAATCCGCTCTACATTGGGATGTAGCACTTTGATTGCGACGTGACTCGAGGGTACCCTGTGCGGCATATCCTTTAGTGCCGTATCCACGTTCCTCCTTATCCGCTTGCGCAGGTTTGGGGGCTCTTCCTCGGTGTTCTGCTGCAGCGTGGCAAGGTCCGGTTTTAGCTTGGCCTTGTAGACCTGTGCGATAGCGCCCACGCCGAGTGGCGCATCATCAAACTCATCGAAGATGTCTTCGAAATCGCGGCCGGGGAAGGCTTCCTTTATAGTCTTCTTTGTTATCTCGAGCGAGTGCGCCGGGGCATGGGAGTGGAGGGTAGACATGGTCTTGCACATCTCCGTAGGGAATATATCGGATCGGGAAGCGGCCCATTGCCCAAGCTATATATGGTCAGCTACAGAAAGCAGAGAATAGCGTCAAACCCTACTTTAATGAAGGCAGCACCTGCCCTCTCCATGCTTGCGACTAGGAAACCATACCACCAAAGTGTACCACTCCTTTCATTGTCCCTTCTTAGCTGCCGCTGACCAAGCCATATCGAAGGTATCGTGACGATTACAGGGACGAAGATGACGACCAGATGCAGGAAGCGGAGGCCGGTAGCGATGGGTTCAATGATGTATAGATCGACGAAGAAGTAAATGCCCCTTCGGTATTTCTTCGAGTTCTTGATGGCATGGGGCACCTGCTCCTTCAGTTCCCTCCTTGACGCCTCGAGCATTGCCTCTTCATGTGTCTTGTCTCCAATGTTGGTTTCGTCGTTGCTTATTTCGACGAACGTGAGGGGGCTGAGAAGTCCTCCGCCGGCCGCGGCTACGCCTGCTCCAGACCACAGGACGGTCTTGCGCGGGGATCGAGGGTTTGCGATGCGTCTGCGAATGAATGCCGAAGCGCCCGTGGTGAAGCGGCGCGTCGAGGCTTGTGTCGCAAAGAAAGCGCTCTGTCGGATCCCATGAGGAAGACATTGGCGACCAAGCCGAAAGGCTGACCTCATAGTACTAACGAGAGTGTGCAATAGACACGGAAACTGGCCATGGGGTTTCGGAGCGTAGACGACGAGTTCGCGTAGCCATCACGGGCAAGCCGCGGTCCACCCCGAACGGCCCACGTCATGATGCGAAAAGCGCCCCTAGCCGTAGGTAGGTAGTGGACCACGCTGCACGTTGAACTCGTCGGCACCGCGTCAACTATCTACACAATCGAGGAGACTAAATGTCTGCCATCTTATAATACAAGAGAGAAAGTCATATATGATGAATTGAAACTGGCATTATATACAACAAGCAGAAAAATCGCTGAAATGGACACCTAGAATCTTCACATCTCCTACGCTGTCACGAAGCCTTGCAGTCCATTGTTCAGCGACTCCCGACACTCCTTCTCGTACAGCGGGAAACCGCCAGCATAATTCAGCTGCTCGCGAGGCTTGCCTGGTACGTTTGCGCCCATGTACCATGATGACGTTCCTGGGAACAGCGTCTTATCGGACAACTCCGTCACCTTCTGCCGCCAAACTTCCGTGGCCTCCTTGGTGGCGTCACAGTAGTTGATGTTATCCTTCTTGAGCTGAATCATTGTGTCAACGATCCAGTCGCCTTGTACTTCGACGCATGTTGGGCCGTTGCTGAAGGCTGTGGGCCCTTGAGCACCATATAGGAAGAACATGTTCCTGCGTCTGTTAGTCAAATTCCACGAGAGGGTGAAGAGAACTTACGGGAAACCAGCGCATGCCATTCCAAGGTACGACCAGGTTCCTGACTTCCAAAGCTCCGAAAGCGGAGTTCCGTCGACGTCTCGCAGACCCATGTTCTTCATGCCGCCAGTTACTGAGTCAAAGCCGGTAGCGAGGGCAATGATATCGAACTCGCGGTGCTTCCCATCCTCTGTTTCAATGCCCGTCTCGGTGATTTCCTTGATCGGAGTCTTCTTCACATCAACCACATCGTTCTCAGGCTTGTCCATCATCTCATAGAAGTTCTGCTCCAATGACGGTCGCTTTGTACCAAATGCGTGCGGTGGCTCAAGAGGGGCAAGAATATCTCTCTTTCTAGGATCGGTGATGCGCGCCCGCGCTTTCTTGGCCCAGAAATCATATGCTGCTCTGTTGGCCTTCTTGTCGAAGAGGAGATCCTGAGAAACCGTCAAACCACCGTGTCATTACTTCCTTGATGGGATCATAAACTTGCTTACCTTGTAGTTCGCGAGCCAAAACTCGAAGCCACCATTCTCATACATCTTCTCATAGAAAACCTCGCGTTCTTCAGGAGTGTCGTCGAAAGTGTCTTTCTGAGCGAAGTCATATAGGAAGCCAGCGAATGTGGTGCGTCGGAGCTCGTAGAGGTCTGGGTACTTTGCCTTGGCCTCCTGTTGCTCTTCTCGAGTGAGAGGCTTCTGTTGCATCGGTAGGCATAGGTTAGGCGTTCGCTGAAATACTGTTACTTTGGCGCCTTGGTTTGCAGTGTCCTGTGCCAACTGAATGCCAGTTGAGCCAGTTCCGATCACTGCAACACGCTTGCCCTTGACATCGACGCCCTCTTCCGGCCAAAAGGACGAGTGGTGGATAATGCCCTTGTAGTTGTCCACGCCCTTCCAGTCTGGGAAGTGTCGCTTCGCCGCGAAGCCTGTTGCTAGCAAGAGATATTTAGCTTGAGCGGTCCGACGGTCTTCTGTTCCAATGACCCATCTTCCGGATGGCTTGTCGAATTTCGCGCCAGTAACAGTTGTCTCGAAAGCACAGTCCTTCTTGATGTCCAGTTTCTTCTCCACGTGATCGAAATATTGTCTGAGCTCCTCCCATCCTGGGTAGCGCGTTGACCATGTCCAATCCTATCACAAGTATGAGTGAACTGGTCCATCGCAAGATCTCAAAGCACTCGCCTTCCAAATCTCTGGGAACGAATATTCATATACAGGTACCTGGGAGTCGACTCGGGCACCGGGGTAACAGTTCCAATGCCAGATACCACCCAAATCCTTTCCGGCCTCGTATATCTTGCAGTTGAAGCCCTGCTGGCGCAGCTTATGCATCAAGTAGATGCCGCCAAATCCAGCGCCAACAATGAGAACATCTGTCTCAAGGTTGTCCTTGTAACTGTCGGTATTACCGGCAGGATTATGTCTACCCGTCGTAATATCTGTCTTGAGACCCATTGCGAAACCTGAGATTGAGAGCCTTCGATTGTGTGAGTCGCCGATGTGTCGATAGCACTATTACCGAAACTCTGCGAGATTTGGCGAGCTGGCTCTATATACCACTTCAAGTTTACATCCCCTCTCCGCCCGACGCCATCACTACCCGCACACCACAACCTAGTTCCTCGTCCATAACCTCCGTCTCTACCAATCAGTCTCTGGAATTTTTCACTAGGATCTCACCACGCACGGCAATCTTCTCCGCCTGCTCTCCGGGCCCTTTTGCCCGCAGCCACCTCTCCGCAGTCGCGTTTGCGGAAGCCGTCCGGGAATACACCAGTCGATGATCCAACGGGAAGCTGTCGACGGCTACCCGACACTCTAGCGTCATCGATATCTACACCCACACCCCGCGCCCACACTACACTCATGCGGGGTACCCCGCGAACCATCACCGCATACCTCGTGGTCGTGACCAGGGACAGCCTAGCCCGTTCGACTTGCCGCTTCCGGAACTTCCGGGCGGTTTCCAATGCTTTTGAGGGCATATGGATTTGCTAGGTAGCATGCTTGATCGGAAACGGTCCGGGTCGTGGAATAGTGTTGGGAGGCTGGACCGCTGGGGAAATTTGAGTTTCAGATTTGTGAGGAAGGACGAGATCGAATCAGTTGCTAATCAGCTTAATTCAAGAAACATTGATTGTGGGTGTGGTGCGGCCCGATGCTTTGGACTTTGTGGATTTTTGGAATATTCGAGTCTGGAACCTGCACTGAAGAGAGCATCTAAATTTACAACATAGAACCTACGCGACTGGTGTTTTGCGCGATGGCAGCTGCAAAGACACCAAATGGCCGCAAGCAACCAGATCGGCATGGTTTTCATGAGCGTGCAGTGTGTCTTGTGGCCGCCTGCCTGAATCGGTTCTCTCACAATAACCTCCAACGAACTCCACATCTTTGTACAGTTCAGACCGAGATATTGGCTCGAAGTAACGCAAACATCCCAATACATTGAGTTTATTAGACAGTGATATAAAGCGACTGAACAATAATGTATCTCTTGTTCTCTGCGTCGTTACCGTCCTGCAAGCACAACATATGAACTCGTAAAAGAGAGTCAAGACGAATTCGAGTACCCCCAGCCTCTGCTATAAGAGAACTTTTCACAGTGGCTATGATTCCTTTATCGAGAGACCCTCTTATGTCTTCGGAATGCATGTTTCGCGGAGCAACTCCCCTGATCCGGCTTAGTCGACCAAACTGAGTCGGCTAATTATGTCGGTCTGCTATGGCTACGAAGAACGCCTGGGTGATGCATTTCGGCGATCTTCCAGGTCCTTTCAAACAGTCCCCTACGAGAAGGCCCTAGAGCAATGGAGCTAGTCTGTCAAGGACGTCTAAAATGGCTTTCGTCTCTTCATATCGCTGTCACAAGACAGCCGCTAGACAAGAAAGTCTCCAATGCTCCTCTCAGTTGATACCTACTGACTGTGATCAGATAGTCATCCACTCACTAAACGTAAACTACACCTAACTCCGCGTCCACTCAACAATGTCGCCCGTTCGTAGTCGATACCGACGATGGAATCGATAGATATGGCAGTATCACGATATGCATTACCATACACGCTAAACCCTGCCTGATACTTCCCTTCTACAAGCCTTTCCAGTGACATCTGGAAATTACAGACCGAGTTCAACCGGGTGTGGAGAGATCGATCATGGTCTCAGAAGAGCAGGCCGGAATGCATGAAGGTTTTCGATACTCCGTGGCGGAGAGTCTGTCGGTGGCGTCCAATTCTCCAAGAAGCGCCCATCTGTCTTTAATTGCGAGGTCCGAAGACGACTTCGAGTAAAGAAATATCTGATAGTGGGGCTTAAGTTGACGAGGTAGCGGATGGATGTGAGGTCGCACTTCCATAGTACAAGCCTATTATGTCGTCAGCCCTCTGGTTGCGCTTCAGCGTTTGGGCGATATTCTATGGAAATTTGAAGCTCTGGTGCGAGGTTCTCGAGAGGGAAAGAGAATGGCATACCCAAACTTTGGTACATTAGTATGGCTAACGTGACGGTATTTGATTTTTGTTAGAATCTTGGAGGAACGCTGAGAGCTACAAAAAGGGAGAAGCCAGGCATATGTCAAGGTCACATAGCATTTGTACAGTGGCGGGAAGGCGTCTTTGAGGTAACAGGAAAAGCATGCCATGCAATTTGTTATTACAAACACGGGTCATAGCCCGTCACATACCACAAAACCTTCCATCTAAACCAGCTCATCCAAGGCCCCGACGTGCGGATTCGAATAAACGCTCGACTAAATCCCTAAATATTTCCTCCGCCCGTCGTTAAGAGAAGAATAAGCTTCCCCGGAAGAGACACGCTATGCAGGCCGCCGACTTAATGGTAACCCAGAAACGCCGATGTATGTCTGCACGAAAGAGAGAACCATATATTGCGTCAATACAGAACAGTAGCAATGCAAGGACAGAAAGCGTGTTAGTAAACTAATCCCGCTTGCTGGCAAGAGCAGAGTACTGGCCGCCAGCTCCAGCCCAGACGAGCTTGACATCCCTCACAGCGGTGTTATCGATGAGAGTCGGAGTCTCGATATCGTCATCAGTACCTTGACCGGTTTGGTAATTTGCGGAAAAGCCCCAGGAGTACGCCTTGCCATCTTTGTTGATGACAATGGTATGTTCAGGTCCACAGGCACCTGTCACGATATTGCTTAGGCCAGGGACGACAGTGGGCTCCATAAGGATCTTTGGCCTGCCATCATCCGTCTTCAGAACGCGATCCTGATCATCTATTGCCTCCAGCTGGGCCGGAGGAATACCAGTTTGAGACCCATCGCAGCGGCCCCAGATGAACACCTCTCCTTTTTGCGTGATTGCGATATTGTGGTGAGACCCGCCCTCAACAGTCGTGACGCCTTTACCTTCTAAGCTGGAGATAATACGAGGTGTAAGGACGCTGGCATTGTCTTGTCCGGCGTTGTCGCCGTGTCCAGTCTCGCAGTAGTTGTTCGCACCCCACGACCAAACGTGGCCATCCTCAGCAATAGCGAGACCATGGTAGTCACCGCAAGCGATCTGTGCGATTCGCTGGTTTGGTCTTTTAAAATTGCTGTCATGGAAACCGATGCGACTTGGCACTAAGGCTTCGTTGAGGTTGCGTTCGGTCACACGACGGCCAAGCTGGTTCTGTTGCCCGTTGCCCCATGCATAGACGTGGCGATCCTTGGTAAGGGCAAGAACGTGGTTCGTCCCGCAGGCTAGGTGGGTGACCTTGGCGATGCTGTCGATATATACTGGGGTATTGGCAGTCTCGTTGTTCCTTGCGAACCCAAGGATACCTTCATTTTTGCGGAAGGTACCCCAGCCGTATACGGCGCCTTCGCTGGTCAGCGCAAACGAGCAGCTGTCTCCGGCAGCAATGTCGACAAACACAGTATCCTCGGGGAAATGGTCTGCGTTAACGGCTGTCGGGGTGGCTTCGAGCGGGTTCAGGCCGCCTGTCTCGTCGTCATCAGAATCGGAGTCTTCGTCTTCGCCTTCTTTCATATCCTTCAACTGCTCTCCGCCAGAAGTCCCACGCCCCAGAGCACCATTGTCGTTTACACCCCAGGTCAGGATTTTGTTGTCCTTGGTCAAGGCAACTACGTGCATTCCGCCTGTGGCGATCTTGACGATATCTTGCTTGCTCAGCGCCTCGTTCCATCGCGGGCGCTTGACGTCGATGGCCTTCTTGGTTGCGCCCAGGCCCAACTCGCCTTGGCCTCCTTCGCCAAAGACGAAGACCTTCAGCGGCTCGGTGTAGCGTAGCGGGTTGATCACATTCTTCTTGCCTTTGAGGCGTCGCGGTCCCTTGGGCAAGTCGCGTTTCAGCGTCGGGGCCTTTGCGGTCTTCGCCTTCTTTGGTTGCGGTTCCATATCGACATCACCGTCCGCGTCCACTGCAGATCCCGCGTCCTCGTCCTCATCCTTCTTGCGCTTGGGCGCAGGCTCATCAGCCTCTGGGGATACGTTTTGCGCTTCCTTCTTGCGCTTTGGCAGGGCCTTGGGCGCGGCTGCAGGCGTGGCGCTTTTCTTTGCGGCCTTTTTGGCAACTTGGAGGCGTTTAGCGGACAAAGGCAAAGGTGGCAGCGCATCAGGCTTACCAGGTGCGCTCTTTGACTCGTCAGTTACGCCGTTGACCGCTCGCGTTGCGCTTCGTTGCGCACGCGTATTACCTGAATTGACATGATTTAGCAGCTGTTGCGCAAAGTGAATGCTGGTCGGATGCGCGCATGACGTACTGGTGCTGGTGCCATTGACATTCGGCGCTGCTTCCTTTGCAGCGGCGGTGGCCGCGCGGTTGGGGCGAGGAGGCATTGTGTGTGTGTGTGTCGCGAAAGTGACTTCCGACGTGGATTGAGAGAAGAAGAGGTGATGGAGGAGGCTGGGTTGCGCGTGTTGTGGTCCTTTCAAAAAAAGCCCAGGAACGTGATTCATTTGTACGCTTACCCACACTAGCAGGCAACCAGGCGACAGGGGCAGGGGCCTTCACCTCACATGCCCAGCCCCAGCCGAGCCGAACCAACCGCCTCTGACCGCTTAGTCATCCAGCCATCACGTCCAAGCAGGTGCTCGCCCATCTTCATTTGCCAGACTCCCTTCACCTGCACCAAACCTGTCAGCAGGTCGAGTGGCATCTTTCATCGACTTCACCTGTTTCACTCCTGCTCAATCTGCGCCTTGTTCTGCTGCACAGCGGTGAACCCCTTTTCTTTATCGCGAGCGGCCCTGCAGCCTACGTCACGTGTCCGTGTAAGCACCTGGGCAGCTGCATTCGTTATCGGCTGTGAAGTGCTGGCAACATGAGACGAAATCTCTTTGTTTCGTTCCTCCTTATTCATGGCGGTTCTGCAGCTCAGCCTTCGGCGCCTGTGCCAAAAGCCGCGCCGTTGCGCGAGCTACCATGGGCTCAACTGAACTTTTTACATACCACCGATATACACGGATGGTGGGGTGGGCACGTACAAGAAGCCTCTTTCTCCGCTGACTGGGGTGATTATATATCCTTTGCCAACCACTTGCGCGATCGCGCCGATGCCGACGGCTCCGATCTGCTGCTAATCGATACGGGTGATCGGATAGAAGGAAACGCCATCTATGATTCTTCAAAGCCCCGTGGTAAATTTACTTATGAAATCGCGAAGAAGCAAAACATAGACCTGATCTGCTCCGGCAACCACGAGCTTTACAAGGCAGAGTCTGCGGACGGCGAGTTTTTCCATACAGTCCCGGACTTCAAAGGCAAATACCTGGCCTCCAATCTGGACATCATTAACCCAAACAATGGGCAGCGTCAGCCACTTGCACCACGGTATAAAAAGTTCAAAACGAAAAACCAGGGCATTAGGATCCTGGCATTTGGTTTCATCTTTGATTTCACAAGCAACGACAATAACACGTTTGTGATCCCCGTCGAACAGACTGTGAAGGAACTTTGGTTCAAGGACGCGTTGAAAGACAAGGATGTCGATCTCGTGATCGTGTATGGTCATGTAGACATCCGCTCCGCAGAGTATGCTCTGCTCTACAAAACAATTCGTTCCGCGCAATGGGATACCCCGATTCAGTTCTTCGGCGGTCACTCTCACATTCGAGACTACAAGATCTTCGATTCAACTTCGGTTGCCTTGGAGAGTGGCCGATACATGGAGACCATTGGGTTCATGTCCATCGACGGGCTTCGTGGTGCGGATTCCGACAAACGTCCGACGCAGCGGCAGAAATCAAAGGTGTCATTTTCGCGAAGATACATTGACAACAACTTGTTCTCTATGCATCATCACACTAAGAAGAACGAGACCACATTCCCAACTGAACATGGACTAAACGTCACATTTGCTATCGGAGACGCGAGAGATTCACTTGGCCTTGGCGAACGGTATGGTTGTGCGCCTCGCGACTTGTGGGTTTCGCGCCGCCCATACCCCCATGAAGAGAGCATTTTCACATGGCTAGACACCCAAGTCCTTCCGCAGTCTATCAAGCCATCAGAAAAGGGCAAGAAAGCTCTCATCATTACCAACACAGGCGGTATTCGTTTCGATGTCTTCAAGGGGCCTTTCACGAAGGACACAAAATTCCTTGTTTCTCCTTTCACGAGCGGACTACGGTACATCGAAAATGTGCCTTACAAATCCGCAAGCCGATTGATCAAGCTCTTGAACAACGAAGGCCCGATTCTAGACGCCATGAAAGAGGGCAATGCTTATCTGCAACCGCCGGAGCATGTTGCTGTTCAGTATAGACCTGAGATGTATATTGCGAGCCAGTCACAAGAGCTACATAGCTATGCTGCTCAAGATCAAAACCCGCTACTAGGAGGTTACGAAGACAAGCTTTTTCCGGGATACACCACACATGATGATGCTGGTAAAGATGGTGACGACACAATCCATCAAGTCATTCCGTTCTACCAGGTACCGAACTGCGTCCAAGCGAGTATTGGATTTACTACCGGCGATGAGGAAAAGCCTGAGGTTGTGGACGTTGTGTACAATGAGTTCATCCAGAAGTGGATATTGCTCGGGTTGGGATACCTTGGAGAGAGCTATACGTCCGACGATACGCATTCGTACGCCGATGGCAAGAGCTTCACAAATATCATGACGGACTGGGTGAAGGAACACTGGAACGTGACTAGTGACGAATGTCTTTGATTGTCAAGAGTAGGCATATCTGAGTGTTTTTCTCGGACTTGAAGGTTTGAGAGATAATATGAACTCAGAGTAACTGCTCACACAAAGGAATATGGAGAAGAATCTCTTGTGCTTGGAAGCGCAGAAACTCTGACTAGACTTCCGAAACAATTGTGGAGGTACCGCAAAGCGTATCGAGCTATGAATTGCACTCAATGGGTATATGAGAATTCAATATCTACGCCTGCTAACTCGCCCGTAACAGCGGTCCACGCTTGATCGGCTCTTCTACTTTCCAGTCCTGTCTCTGCGGCAGCTCGTCAGGACACCAGTGCATAGTTCCATACCTCAACCAATGCGCATACGTCCCAGGAACATCATCCGAGCCCTTGTTTGCTCTCCAAAGCGACCCAAGTGTATCTCCGAGGACTTTAATGATAAGACCATGCGCTAACTTGAAACCAAAACTCCTACTCAGGCACCCTTCTACTATCTGCCTCGCCTCACTTTGCTCCTGCGTCTCTTCTTTCCCATTTTTAGGCAGCTGAAGGGACAGAAGCCTGAAAGCCCTTGGTCCGTCCCAGGCGGTGAAATCGTTGATGAGCTGCGAGCCCTCCATATAGTCGATTGCATAGACGTGCTCAGCGCAGTATCTCGGCCCATTCCATCCGTCTTCCTCGTCCACGAGGCTCATCACCATAATTGCAGCTTGTCCCTGAATCACATAGTCTGTGAGCATCCGCCCAACACCTTCCGAGTCCACCCTCGATCCATCTTCGTTGACAATCCCAGGAACCGAAAAAGTCCGGCCCATGTGCGGCATGCCTTTGAGCAAGGGACTATCGCACATCCCGTCTGTACTCGTCTTGCCACCACCAGCTGCCCAGAGTGCCAAAAGCAGCCTGTGGCAGCGCTCAAACAGCGGATTGTTCTTCCCCGAACAGAAGAAGTAATTCGTCAGGCTACGACCAGACGGCCCGCCAGCGTTGTACGAGACGATCTCCCAAGGAGAGGTCGGATCGCCCACGGTCTTGTTCCAGATCGCGTCCAGGTCGCCAATCTGCATCAGTCCCACATCGGCGTAGACACCGCCATACTTCAGCAACAGCGGCCAGCGCACAAGATCCGAGGTATGCTGGGGGGCGTGTTCGCCGCCTATAGTACCGTCAGCAAACGCTTTTGGGAAGGTATTCGCGTCCTTGATGTCCAGGAAGTTGGCGATGTTGAGAGGAGAGTCTGGCTGGCGATCGAGGACTCGGATCGTCCAGCCGCATCTTGAGAAGCGACGGTGCCAGGCCCGGATGTTGCGCTGGGTGTATGAATGTATGTTTGAGAAGCCGCTGTGCCAGAAGAACCATACATTTTTCTCTGTAGCGATAGGTGATGGGTTGAGGATGTCGTGATCGATCAAGGCGTCTGGGCGTAAGTCTAGATCGGAGGTTGGCAACGCGTGCACGCCTCTCGGCAGGGCGTATGAGTGGGGCTCCATGGTAGTTGCTGGAGATGAAGATGAATTTGTAATTATACCTTATATCAAGAGGGTAAAAGTTGGCTCATGAGACGAACGAGAATGAAAAAAGAAGAGGAGAATTTGGCTTTATATTGCATAGGTATCCGCCTTTTCTCGTAGATCGCTAACAGTAGTCGAGTGAACACTCATGTAACACTCTCCGTTTTGAGAGTTACACCCGGTGGGCCCAGTGTAAGGTATAGCGCGAGTTCTGGTGGATAAGTTAAAGCGATACCTACCGCTTGTGGTCTAGCTTCGCGGGGCTGGGGAATGACGAGATTCGACTCATCTTGCTCTCGCCGAGTGCTCCAGCGCTCAACCTCACAACTTGTTCAAAAGCTCTCATGGACCTTAATGAGTCGAGCGGATACCAACATACGCGTGAAAATGCCGATGTCATGATTGCCCGAATCCCAATGCCTTGACATCCAGAGTCAACTGAGTGTCTGTAAATTGAGGTAGGCCACTCTGTATCTTGTATCTAGATGCGCGTTACAGTACAAGCCGTCGGGACCAATTGTTCATTGTCCAGCAGTGTGCCTGTGCCATACTCAAGACGAAATGACGTATGAAGGTGACATGAAGAGACCACAATCATCAAGCGCCGATACGGTTCCTAGGCTAATTCGACATCAACTAAAGAGCAGACTATAGTCTATCAATCCATTTTGTAAAAGTTGAATACGGGCAGCCAGGAACGACTGTTGCTCTCAGGGCAAATATGATGATGTGGCAAAGGGTTTTCAATGTTCTTGTTCTCGATGTTTAGGGTAGCACGACTTCTGATTCGCGACTTCTGGAGCAAGCGGGTCATTGGATATGAGTACAGAACACTATAAGACAGAGAGTTGACGTAGGCAAAACCTATCGCAACACCCACCACATCTCAAACATGTCTTCAGATCTCGAACTTTCCCGATCCTTCTCCTCGAATGGCTGGATCATCAGATACGGCATCTTCGGCGCAGAAAAGAGTCACAATCAGACTGTTGTGTTTGTTCACGGAACACCTTGGTCTTCAGCTGTTTTCAAGCCGCTTGCGAAAGCACTGCTGAGCACAGGCGGATACCGTGTCGTGTTGTATGATCTTGCAGGATATGGCCAGTCGCAGGATTTTACCGAGGCGAGTTTGACACAAGATGGCGAGCTATTCGTAGGCGGTAAGCTCTACTCACATTGAAAGTGCGGCGATGAAACGTACTAATGTTTACTCTAGATACATCGGTGCGAACGCAGGCTTCGATCCTGGCCGCCTTACTGCAACATATTCAACTCGATCAGAACGAACACCCAGCCGTAGTTGCGCATGATATCGCCGGCACCATTGCCATAAGAGCGAGCTTACTCCACGGCTGCGAATACCGCAGCCTGTTGCTCCTCGCCACGAACGCTGTTCTTCCGTGGGGCGATGGCTTCTACAAGCTGGCTCGCTCGGAAGCCAAAATATTCCTCCAGCTCCCTTCCAATATTTTCGAAGCGGTTGTGCGGGCGGTAATTCGTAGCGCTTCGCATGCGCCAAAAGAGTTTAGCCATGTGTGGGAGGACATTCTCGCCGAGCCTTGGGTCGATGCAGACAGCTCTATTGCTGGCGCAAAGCAAAACAGTTTCGTAAGACAGATTGCGCAGGCAAACGATGCGGACGTTGCGGAGATGCTCGACCAAACCCCTTACGAGAATATTACATGCCCCGTAAAGATCATGTGGGGCGAGCAAGATGAGTGGATACCCAGAGAGAAGTTAGAACGTTTGGCTGGTTTGCTGAAGGATTCATTCAAAGAGTTTGTGGTGGTACCGGACGCTGGACACTTGGTAATGATCGATCAGCCGGAGAGGGTAGCAATCGAGACCTTTGACTGGCTGAGGAAGAATTGATCTCTACTCTTGTCGATGAACAGGCTTCGGCTTGCGGAACTGGTTTCTTCTGTATGACAGCTGTAGTATGAATGGCGTGGATGTTTGTCTCTGGTAATGTCATGATATGCATATAGAGTGGAGTAAAACTCGCGTATTCGAATTACTGACCGAGCGATGCAATCATTCTATTGGCCTGCATTGTTTTCATTCATCTTCCAGTCGATTGCTTGCGTCTGCAACAGCTGCAAGGGCTTTGGCAAGATCTGCTCCCAGCCATGCGCCAACGCCGAAAACAGCGCGTGCAACGGTCCGTAGTATGGTGAGTATAGTATTGTTTGAAGGCGATCCTAGGCTGTCTGTACTAGAATAGACTTTTACTGCAATTACAACTATTTATAGTAGTTTTTTAAGTTGTAGTATAGTTATACAGTTGCCTAATCAAAAAGAAAGTATAAAGTAAATGTCTGGACTGTTGACTGCGCTACTCTGCGTCTTCTCCTAGAATGTGAACACGCTGAT
The DNA here is from genome assembly GCA_015832175.1 of Paraphaeosphaeria minitans. Taxonomy (NCBI): domain Eukaryota; kingdom Fungi; phylum Ascomycota; class Dothideomycetes; order Pleosporales; family Didymosphaeriaceae; genus Paraphaeosphaeria; species Paraphaeosphaeria minitans. The sequence goes on from WJXW01000002.1 coordinate 4,013,064, forward strand.
CACTATGTTTGCGCAGAAGTTTGGTCCGAAGATCACTGGTAGTGCTATTCCGAACCAGAAGTTGCTGGAGTAAGTTAAGATGTTCGCAGTATCTACGTCATCACTGATCACTTGTAGGTATATTTTCTGATTTCGGCGTTGCCAAAATCAATGCTCATTACGGATAGTCATAACCATGTAGTATCTGGGCTTAGTCCTCGAAGCGTATAATGAAGGGTCGAGACAGGCCTTTTACGTTGCTCTTGCGATGGCATGTGCATCAGTGATTGGCACACTTGCCATCGAATGGCGAAGGATCAGAGGATCTGAGAACGCAAACGAAGAAATGAAAATGACATCAGAGACGACACCAGAGAATTAAAAAGCAGTTGAACAAGGCAGTGACATGATATAGTTGGCCATGTGGCCTAAATTCTGTGATGTATCAAAATTCAGTGGCAGATGAGCACGAGGGAGAGAGGGCATGTGGTGCAGCTAGGTAATGAATTAGAGCTAGAGTAGAAGAATGAATGAAATTAAGCATTTTCGTATTAGTGTTTCCCGGCTTATCGAGGGCCACTCACGAGCTTTTAAAAACCTTCTCAAAAACCTCAAAGTTCTGCATCCCCGCAGGCCCAGCAGCATACACCGCGAAAGGCAAGTCCTCGAACCAACCCTTGAATTCCTTCCTCTCAATCGCCTTCTTAAACTCCTCCGCGACAACCTGAGGCGGACAGTGGTACGTACCACATCCCATAGCTCCAAGCACCAGCTTCGTCACCCCGTTCGTTGCCGCCATTCTCAACGTGAGTATAATCTTTTCGCGAAGATCTTCGAGGTCGCTTACAAGGGCAAACTGCTCACCATCTTCCGTAAGCTTCGGACGACAGGGCGCTGCGACTGTTATGACAGACACCAAGTGTCTCTCTGCGGCGGGTAACTCGACGAGATCTTTGTCAATTGTGTCCTTGAACACCACGATATCAGGCGAGAAGATACCGGCGCAGGAACCAGGCCCGGTGTTCGGCCAGGGATACCATTCTGGCTTCAGTGCCGCGTACAAGGTCGATGAGTAGCAAAGAGCTTCTTCCTGTGTTTTGGAGAGGGTATAGCGCCAGCCGCCCCCAGGTTCTATGTCGCTTGCAAGATTCAATACACCAATTTTGCCTTTGCTGGGGTAGAGGTTGCGGGCGAGTTCGAAGGCGTCGCTGTTGTGGATTTTGATGGGTTTGAGAGCGAGAGCTGGGAAAGCGGGATGCTGGTTGTCGAGAGGGGGTAGCTGAGAGGGAATGAATTCGCTTTCGAGGGATGCCCCGGGGGTCTCTTTGGCTATGGAAATGGAACGCGAAATTGTGTCCTCGCAAATCTTTCGGCGGGTTGCTAGGTCTCTCATGCTTACTATTTTTGATGGAGATGACCAGGTTAGGCTCGCGTTGTTCCAAGGATTTCAAAGTGCAGCCGCTCTCAGGTTCAGCAACAAGTAGGAGAAGAGAGATAAATTTGTGGTTCCAAACTCGTTGCACAGTTTTTGGTCTGAAAGCTGGTGAAGTATACGTGAATAAAGTAGTGCATTGCTGCCTAGGGTTGAAAGCCTAACCGCCCAAGACGGTTTAGCGGGGATCACTGAACGAGGCACATTGAGGTGCGACTTCTTCTGTCCTCATTTGCTCTACTGCGAGGAGAATGTGGCGGAATAACTTTTGCTGACTCATAATTAGGTAATGTGTACTTGATATCCATGTTTTTCTTACGAAGTACATGATCATAGACAATTTTCAACTTCATGAAGAAAACATCGAGCGAAAAGTTGGAATGTAATGTATTACACAGCTCACAGCTTCTGAAGCAGCGATGCTTTATCGACGCCGAATACAATCTTGCCCCATGCCATTGAATAGTCAGTCCTAACGATGATTTATTATCAATGATGCTAAGTAGTGTGTTTGACTGTTTTACGTCGCTCTCAAGTACGTAAACATTATGTTACACTTCGTTCGGCGGGATCCACCTAATACCCGTCTCCCCCTTCCCGTGCCAGCCTCTCAAACACCCTCGGTGGCAATTTGTACCTGATCAGACCGGCAAAGACCATAAGATCCTTTGCCTTTTGCGCCAAGTCAGCTGCTAGAGCTTGCCGGGTAGGATCCTCGTAAGTGCCCTTCATGAGCACCTCGCGATACTTCGAGCAGCAGCCGATAGACCAGAGCAACACATTGCCAATGTTACGGGCAATTTCCGGGGCGAAAGTCGAGAAGTTGTTGGCAAATGCACGGATATCGGAGAGGTTGCCCTTGGAGTCGAGGGGAAGGATGCGCAGGCTTTGTATGATCTAGTGCGATTGTTAGTGTCTTGAGCACGGTGGGAAATGAGGTGATGCAACTTACGTCCAAAGCTTGCGTGTACTGCTGAGTTTCGATTACAGACTTAGCGCGGTTAAGCATGAACAATATCTCCAGAGTTTGGCGACTAGCTTGCGAAATGTTCCGATGCCATAGCTGGTTGCGGTCGTACATCTCCGACACTCTGCTTGTGAGCTCGACAGGATCGTCAGTGCCAAGCAGGCTCAGACTTGAACCTGCGGCCTGAACCTGCTGTTGCTCCACAGCAGGAAGTCGTGGCTTCAATGGCTCAAGACGCAGCGGTGTTTGGCCGATCTCGACAGAGAGAGCCTCCGAAAGAGCACGGCACAAGATGGAGACGACATTCTCATACTGTTCGGCGAGATGATTGAGCAGCACAGCATCGTTGGTGCGACCAGCTTCGTCGGCTTTCCTGGCTGCCAGGCTGGTGATGGAGTTGATCAGAGCATCGTCATCTGTAAGTTTGATGAGCTTAATGCGATCTTTGATGAGCCCGTCAGTGGCGTGTCCGTTAGATCTAACGTCCCCCAAGAGTGTTGCAAACTCTCGTGTTTCCAGGACAAGCTCACGCAAAGCCTCGTGACAGATGTCGGCTTGCTGTTTGCCCGCTTCGCCGGAAAGATCTGCGTTCAAACAGATCAACATCAAATACTCAGCAGCAGCATCGGCCCTGGCGGCTCTAAAGTCGGCAGTGTACCGACCGACCACCCAGGCAAAGTTGAACTGGGCTCGCTGCTGTGGAGTGTAGGTCAGAATTTCCATGCCTGCCTCGTTGAAGTTCGACACTCGCAAGAGACCGTAGTAGTCAAGAGCGATTGCGAAATGCACGGCGGTGATGTAATTGTGCTGGTATAGAAAGCTGATCGCTGATTCATACATTCCAGCGAGAATTGCGAGCCAGAAGTATACTCCGTGTCCACCAGCGGCTTCGGCATCATCATTCAAGAAGTGTCGTTTGCCAATGGCAGTCACCGTCTCCCGAATTTCGTCAAGTCCATAAGCCTCCGTGGCCGATTCTTCGGCACGGTTGCCTTCTCGTGCAAGGTTAAATTGCAGCCAAACCCAGTCTTCCATGCCTTGGTTGATCGAATCCAAACTCTTTCGAGTTAACTCGCAACGGCCGATGACCTTGTAACAAGCCATGCGATATGGGTCGTTGGTTGGGGCAATTCGTTGTCGCTGAGAGTGAACGTGGGTGATTTTCTGCTGCATATCAGGCTCCAGACGGCGGTCTGGATTCTGCGCATATTGATCAACTGCAATTTGGAAGTTCCTGTCGGTATTGTGGAAGAAGTTTCGCCTCTCGCGAACATAGGCGGCAGCGTCTGCAACGAGGCCACCACGAAGAAGATAGAACAGGATGACCCAAGGGTAGTCGTCGCTTTCGCCGCCGATCTTTTGTAGGTGTTCGATTTCCGCGCCCAGCTCTTTCTGGGCTATCTTGGCCCTGACGTAGCCACGGATCTTGCTGACCATGGTAGGTTCACCACCAGGTCGTGCATCCGCCGCATTCCGTTTGAGAACATCTTGCACGTGCTCTAGGAACTTCTGTTCCAGATATGTGCGAGACCCATTGAGAATTCGCTTGCGACTTTGGACACTCGGCAATGCGTTTGGTTGTTCGTTCAGGTATTCTGCGGCGAAGCAGCGCTCTTTGGGCACAAACGGCGTACCCTGGTCGGACGGATTCGTCGTGGCGATGGTAGACAGCGCACGATAAGCCTGAACGAAATGGTCGGAGTTCCCGCCCTCTGCATCTTGTTCGATTTTCCCAAATTCTTCCAGGATAGGGAAGGTCTGCTCTGCTTGTCGGCTGACGTTGAGCCGCTTGACCGCCCCCATAAATTTTCCTTGTTTCTCCCGGGTGTAACGATCTCCGAGACCGGTCTGCCCTGTCAATATAGACTTGTCCGTAGCATCACCGTTTATCGTACTCTTCTGGTACGACGACATAACAGATCCGATGACAGGCGGACCGGTGGAAGCAGCAAACGACGCGCCATTCACCGATCTGGCACCCACGGAACGGCCCTTGCGTGCAGACCGTCCAAAGGCGCCTCGGGTAGCCCCGCCGGCAAACGTAGCCTGAGAGGCCGCCAATTCCTCGCTTTGCCTGCCCAGACCAAAGTGCTCGTAAATCCGCTGGCGTTGCTTGTCCCACTCAATCTGAACATTGTCTTCCAAAAACGTATCAAAGTCCCGCTTAGACTGTTCCAAGCCTTCTTGGATCAGTGCCAAGGTCGATTGCTGGTGTAGGTTTGCGATGTAGCTGTCGACATCCGTGTCCATCAGGTTGGATATAGGCGCTGTGGAACTGACGCCTGCTTGCGTCGAGAACTGATTGAGATCGCGGAGAGTGCTACCCAACTTCACGCCAGAGGCGGAGAGCAGATAATGCGCTGTACGATCTTGCGATTGGTTCGCCGATGGACTTCCTTGGCCCAGGTTGCGTACCTTGCGTGCAATATCCCCCAGTCCCAGCTGCAGCGTTGGCAGCTCGCCGAAGCCCCCAAAGCCATTTTCGCCAGCGTTGCGTTTGCGGCTCCTCTCGAGAAGATGGTCAAAGTGTGCCGATGTGCCTGCGTTTGACTGTGACAGAGGTCCACCTGCTTGTTGTTGCCGTTCTTGTGGCTGCGCAGACGAGGCACCGAATAGGGTCGATTGCCCCAGCCCGCCCGGCTGCTGAGCATTTGTTGTGCTGCCGAAGGGATTGCTGCCAAAAGCACTCGTCGAAGCTGCCGGTTGTGTGGTAGCCGTGTTGGTTGCGGTGCCTGTGTTGGCAAATCGATTGCTAGCAAACGGGTTTGTCGACGCTGGCTGCTGCGCCGTCGATTGAGGTTGAGAAGAGGCGCCTCCGAGCGAGGGAAATAGCGAAGAACCGGACGCAGCCGAGGAGGTTGCTCCTCCGAGTCCCGAAAACAAGCTAGATCCACCGGTCGTTGTCGTTGTCGATGTGCCTACGGGAGCGTTCGTGGAGGCACCTAAGCCTCCAAACAAGCTGGGTGTGCTCGCCGTGGATGTAGCGGGGAGGTTGCCGAACAAAGACTTGGGTGCGCTAGATGTGGGCTGGTTGCCGCTCGGATTTCCGAAGAGGCTCATGTTCGCCGTGATATCGAGTTGTGCGTTGGCAGCGGCGTGTTGATTGCTCTCCGCAGCTCGAAAACATAAAACAGAATCGCGTTGCGCTCAGGAGCTCGGGCCACACTTGGAGCGGCAAAGGGTGAAGCGCGCGGCTATGTCCACATCCAGGCACAAAGGTACGGGCGTGACTAGAATATAGTGGGACCTGCAGCTTTAGGCAGATGTAATTCGCGATCGTTGTTTGCTTACGGAGCATCTAAAACTGCCAGCGATTGCTGCGTCCAGCCCTTCGTGTCGTATGCACTCACTTGACCAGACCCTAGTAGTACTCAAATGTCACTTTAAAGCGCTGGCGCTTCGTGCGTTTCCTTGACTCTGGCAACTTGTCCAGGCCTCGTAAACCAAGTCCTCTACGCTTTCGCAATGTCATCTCTGTCTCAGATTCCGCCTCATTACAACTTCCATGGCCCGTACAATAATGGAAAACTATTACCGGCAGTATTGCGTCACTACCCCAATTATGGCATGAAAGGATGGACGCAGGGTGGAGTCTTCCGAACGGAGGTCAAGCCCTACTATCACTTGGTTTGGCCCAAGGACAAAGACAGAGGCAAGCTTGGGCGCTTGAAGGACATCTTGCAGGGCAAGGGTCCTGATATTCATCTTTCCATCAGCGCCCAGAAGAATGACTACATGTGGAATCGCCCGGTGAAGGAGAGGTGGTCGGGCTGGCGTATAAACAGATCGGGAAGTCTTTACGGGTGGCCAGGTCAGAAACGCCTCCAGGGACCGCCCTGGGTTGGCAAACAGACGAAACTCTACGATTTCTGCACGAGAAAATACGATGATTGGCACCCCGACATGTGGACGGACGCCATTTGGCAAGGGCCACGCAAGAACTCAGAATGGCCGCATCAAATCCGAGATGTAAGTGGGATGTGGTACCAGAACGATAGTTGGAACCCGTTTGCTCCGGGTCAAAAGATGAAAAATATTTGAGCTTGCGCAGGCTATGAGGGCGCAGGTACTGTTATTACGATAGGCATCCTTCATGAAAAGGTTCCCAGACTGTCTCAGACGTTTCATTGGCGCTGGCAGTCTGGCGGCACCTTCTGGCAATAGGCTTTGTGGTATCGTCATCGAGCATCCTCTTGCATTTGACGCACTGGAGGCCTCTCACAGTCTTGTATGCCGCAATCATATCCTGTACATAGATCAGTATTCCGATGTTAAGAATGCGTGATTGCAACGTACCAACAAGTTCTTTAAATCATTAGGATTCGGTCGTGAAGCGAGACATCTTGTGACAGATGTGAAAGGCTCTCCTGCGCCTTCGCATTCAGCTTGGACAGCCTGCGACAGATTCGCATCTCCCGAAATCATGACTCGAAAGGAGTACTTGGTAGAGTCGGCAACAAACGGAATCAAAATTTGTTTCCCATCATCCGTCTCGTCCACTTTGATCGATGGGTTGATCTGCCTCCATTGTTGCACGATCCTTCCCCGCTCTTCTTTGGTAATGCGAATGCCTAGATCCTCAGCACGCTTTACGCCATCCTCGTTTTTTTTTGATACCTCCTTTTCCTTCTTTTCCTTCTCTATCCAGCCGTACTGCTGAATCTGCGCGCCTGCGCTCAAATCGGGGTTCGCTGCTGCGCTCTTCCTGGCGTGCTCTAAAATGTTCTGCGTCTCCTGACCCTGCCATTGTGACTTAAATGTTTTCATGTCGCGTTGCGCTTTGATTAAGTTGTCTTTAAAGGCGTGGAACATCGGAGGCTTTGAGGGCATATGGAAGGGCTCGAGGATGCGCGGAAGCGTGAGTCGCAAGTCATCAAGCTATGGGAAACGATTAGCGAGGCTTTCATGGAGACAGCAGCACGAAGGCAACGTGCCTGATGCTTCAGACGCTCTAGCTGCGCTAGAGCTGCTATACATTTCGCTTCGTCGTAGTCTTCAGTGGGTGGTGCTGCTTGCGGTGCTTCGGCGGCCGCCATGCTGAGTGGTATGAGCGCAATGATGGAACAAGATCAAGACGTGGAAAGGTTGGAGCGCGACGATATTCGAAGCAATTAATCGAGGTGTGCGTATGTAAACGGTAAATTATTGCGAATGTGAATGTGGAGGCTCTATCATTGTACCCGTGGGACAATAGCCTGGTTGCGAGGTCGCCAAGACCTTGAGCTTCCCCACAAACGCGGTAGCACGTGGATTCTCCCCTTCACTATGTAATGACGCAAGAGCAACTTTCGGATATCCGAAAACATCTAGCATCAATTGTCACCTATGCTAGATTATCCAGCTTTGTCCCATGCAGATGCTCCTAAGGATTTGTCATGTATCTCTTCAGCTGTCTCCATCCAAGCTCATGTAGAGAGCTTCGCACGCCGTGCCTTCGAACAGTTGGAAAAGCTGCACGCCATTCGTTTCTAGTCGATCGCTCCCAGGAGACTAGAGTGCTTGTCTCATATAGCCATCTAAATCGCAGTGTTTAGGAATCCGACCCCCACCAACAACAATGAGCCCACAGTTCCCATCGAAGGCGAGTTCACCAACGCTCCGTTATGCTCAGGCGACTTCGGAGGCTTAGGCTTTGGCTTGTCCAGCACTTGGAACTCGGATTCGGACGTGACAGTGATGGTGGCATTGTTTACTTTCCGCGCTGCCACATAGAAGTAGCCGCCGTGCAAGTCCAGGTCGTCGGGTACCTTCCAATCGACTGTACCGTTCACAGCGTTGTCTTCACATGATCAGTATTGCTCTCTGGGGCTCGTATGCGACACGTACCGACGACATGATAGGTCCTATTTGTGAGCGTGTCGATGACAGTTACGTTGGTGGCCTAACGGGGGTGCTCTTAGCATTTGAATAAATCCTAGCAATACGGCTAGGTAGCTTACAATGTGGTCCTTGGGTTTGTAGTGGAACTGGGTGGTCTCGCCGCGGGTGACGTTGCGTTGCTTCGGGGTAAGCTCGATCGAGAGCGAGTGCACAAGTGCAGGCCAGGCCAGCAATGCGATGGTGAAAGCCGGGATCAACATTTCGGGTTTTGCTATTGTGGACGGGAGAACAAGTTCGACGAGGTGAGCGGAGGGTGGCTGACTGTTTCGATACAGAGAGCGACTGCCTTTTACAGCAAACGCGGACGCAAACACGCTAGCCAGGTACAGCAGTCAACATTGAGTGAATGTGAATGCTGCTAGGTCTCATTAGCAATGCGGTTGAAACGAAGTACTCGAAAGCACCGGCGCAATCAACGGTCAGGCTCATCCGAGTGCCCAACCGTACGACGAGAGCCATTTTACGCAGGTAGCACTACTGTTTGCACCCGCGTGATAGAGCTGGCATCGATAGGCTGCGCAAAGCCTTTTTGCAGCCAACCCAACCAAAATACTCGGGCAATTTCCATTGATTGTTTAGTGAAAGCGACTCATAGTTTGGATCAGCTGCTCCTCATTCAAGGCCTGATGAGCATGCAAATTATCAAGCAAGATACTAAAGACGGCTCAAAGAAATGACTACGTAGAAACACATGACCCACATCCATGAGAAGGTGTTTAAAAACAAGCACACCTTTTGCATGCGCACGTGACATTTGTTGCAACCCGCTCTACGTTCCCATAATTTCAAGGACGAGCACCACAGGTGACAGGTATCGGGGTTCCTCCGGTCGAGGAGGCCTCCGTGGTTACGGTTGGAAGGACTGGAGCCTTCGTACAAGGGGTATTTTCAGATAACCAGATTCGATGTCGTCCCCAATCCATGCTGCTACGTGGCACACGATAGAGTTAATACCACAGTGACGAGGCATGTTGAGGTTGCTTTGACTGTAGAAGCAGAACCACTTAAAAGGAGTTGAGGAATAAGTCACAAGTGGTACAGATAGGAGCTGACCTTGTTGAGATTACAGTCCCATCAATTGCTGCTGATTGTATCTCTAAACTAAACAGGGTGAGAAAAAGAGCGGTTTGGCCGAATCTCATCATGTTCTGGATAAATATGTAATCGAGGTTTGAACGGCGCACTTGGAAGGACGATTGGAATATATTTGGGGCTGAACATAGAGGCAGTGCACATGCATAATCTGAGCCGGTATTATTGGAACGCGTTCGATGTATGACGAGACGGAATCACTCGTAGCACCCGTGTGGCTCGTAGCAGAGAGTGTAACGAGCACTGCCGCATTGCGTCTAATTTTTCAAGTGGGTTCGATAATACTGTGTCCGCTAAAAGCATGATCAACAACTAAACAATGGTGAGATACGAATGATATGTCGCACTTAACGGGGTCCGAAGAGGCACGGGCAAGTCCCACAATGATAGCAGCGGACACTATAATTACTTCATTGACCGCAATTGCCAACTTTGTTGATCACAAATCTTGAAGCCACATAAACTGTGCACTATGTTTCCTTGATGAAGAAAGCTGCCCGATAAAACTTGGCTTCTTCTATACTTTCCAAGATATCGGCCCTCGCCTCATGTAGCATCTTCTTCTTGGGCGCTTTCTTCAACACCTCTGGGGGTGCCCATCGGCGAGCGGCCTCTTTAATGCTGGAGACGTCCAGGATCCGGTAATGAAGATAATCCGTTACGATGTTGTACGGCTGCTTGACCAAGAACGATTTGTCGGCATGAACCGAGTTACCGGCCAGCAGTGCTGTGCCAGTGCTCGGCACATATTTCTTGATGTACTGCAACAGACCTTGGGCGGCCTGTTCAGCCGTGGTGGTGGAGTTGATGCAGGCCTCAGTCAGCCCAGAATCGCCATGGTGTTTCGTGCACCACTCGCCCATGCAGTCAAGATCCTCTTTGTTGTGTTGTATGACCGCCTCGTACCCATCCTTGTCGAAGATGTTGAGGTCGCGGTCAGTGACAAAACAGGCAAGCGACATTATGGTATCGTTATCGGAATCCAGGCCGGTCATCTGGTTCAGTCAGGATAGCTCATTGCAGCACTCGTGTGACGCACTTCGCAATCGATCCAGACGAGGGAATCTTTGGAAGACATCTTGGCGTATGTGTGATGGCGTGGTGGTTATTTAGCGGCGAATGAGCGATCAGCGAGATGGACGCGACTTAGCGCGTTGGCCCAAGCGCCACTTTACGCGAACCAGCGCGTTGCGCGTCGGGTCTCGCGCTCTTCTCCCTACGCATCCCCGCATGAACATTTCGACTTTTGGCCCTGTATATTCCTCATTTGAGTTTCTTTCCCTCCCTAGTACATCATGTCTAGCCGCGCAGCAGCATTAGCGGAGCTGCGAAAGAATCGCGCGGGCGGGAAGACGCGTCTTTCCTCTTACCAGGTCGCCGAGGAAGATCAATTATACGATGAAGTAGACGAGGAAGGCTACAAGAAGGTTGTGAGAGACCGACTGGATCAAGACGACTTTATCGTCGACGACAATGGCGAAGGATACGTGGATGATGGACGAGAAGACTGGGAGGTCGATGCCGCGACCGAGAGCGAAGAGGAAGAGGATCGCCCAGCCAAAGGCAAAGCTGGTAAGCCTTCGAATACACTTAGGCCCGTCTCTGCATACATTGACTCTTAACAGCGAAAAGAAAGCGTGAAGAAGATGAGGAAAGCAAGCGAAAGCGAGACACCGGCATCAGCAAGTACTTTAGCGCGAAAGCAGCTGCACAGGCTCCCAAAGCCAAGGTAGGATCGCGTTTTTTTACGACTTAACGGATTTCTACTAATACAACCAGCCTGTGGCCACCGCCGCCGACCAGGACTTCATGGCCGATCTGCTCGGCGAGATCGATACGAACAAGTCGCGACCACAACCCCGCATGCGTGCTGTAAAGAACGAGTCACGGAGGAAAACCCGTGTGCTATCTCCACCAATATCAAACAATCGACAGAGCGCAAACAAGAAGCCTACCAATGGCTCCGACACGTATATGCCTGATACCCCTCCAACCGAGAACACGTACGATGAGGACCCATTGCCTATAATTGACGATGATGTCCCGATGAGCGATCCGATACCGTCTTCTCCAGTCGTGAAGGCCGTAGAGCGCAAGTCGCAGCCATTGGTCAAAGTCGAGGAGGAAGACGAGGACCTGCTCGAAGTGTCACAGCCCATTGGCCGTACTGGAATTTCAGCAGCCAGCGTCAACATGACAGGGAAGCGACCGGTAGCGAAGATCCTGAAGCCTCCAAATTCCACACCTGCGAATTCTTCTCCACCACGCCAAGCTCCAGCCATCGATGCTTCTACATGGAACGATGTCACGGAGAAGCTCAATGTTCAGAGCAGTCCGGCTCCTGCTATTACGAGCAGCGTCGGCAAGTTGAAACCCGAAGCTGCGCTTGAAGAGGATGGCAGTCTACGCATGTTTTGGATCGATTATACTGAAATCAATGGAAGCCTGTGCTTGTTCGGGAAAGTCAAAGACAAGAATACGGGAAACTACGCCAGTTGCTTCATAAAAGTCGACAATATCCTCCGCAAGATGTACTTCTTGCCTCGCGAGACCCGTCTGACGAAAGGACAGCAGACCGATGAGGAAGTTGAGATGAGCGATGTTTATGAAGAGGTGGACAACCTCATGAGCAAGCACCGCGTCACCATGCACAAGATCAAGTCTTGCACGAAGAAATATGCTTTTGAGCTGCCGGACATTCCAAGGGAGGCTGATTACCTCGAGCTGCTGTACGGATACGAAAAGATGCCCCTTGCTCAAGACCTCACCGGCGAAACATTTTCACACGTCTTCGGCACGAACACTGCACTTTTCGAACAGTTCGTGCTCGGGAAGAAGATCATGGGACCCTGCTGGCTGAAGATCGACAACGCGGACTTCAACTCAATTAACAATGCCTCTTGGTGCAAGCTTGAGGCCCTAGTCACTAAACCCAACGATATCACCGTTCTGGACAACTCGGACAATGTAGAAGCGCCTCCTCTTACATTGATGAGTATCTCCCTTCGAACGAAATTCAATACCAAAGACAACAAACAGGAGATCTTGATGGCAAGTGCCATGATTTATGAGAATTTCTCGCTCACAGATACAAGACCAGCGGATCAACTACCGTGCAAAAGCTTCACTATCATGCGGCCGAACGGAGATAGTTACCCAACCGGTTTCAAGATGGAAGCTGAGAAGCAGAAAGGGACCATCATGATGAAAAGGACCGAACAGGACTTGCTAAGCTATTTCATGGCCATGTTCCAGCGTCACGATCCGGATGTCCTTGTTGGTCACCGTCTAGACGATGTGGACTACAGTACTCTGCTCAACCGAATGCGCGAAAAGAAGACCCCTGGATGGCACCGTATTGGCCGGCTTCGGAGAAGCGATTGGCCCAAAAACATGGGCAAGGGTGGCGGTAGCTTCTTCGTTGAACGACAACTGGCCGCTGGACGTCTTCTCTGTGATCTTGCCAACGACCTCGGAAAATCGTTGATGACCAAGTGCCAGTCATGGAGCTTGGAAGAGATGTGCCAACTCGTGCTCAACAAGCGTCGTCAAGAACTCGACAATGAACAGGCATTGAGTTCGTGGGCAACGACCAAAGACGGTCTGATGAACTACGTCAAACACTGCCAAGCTGACGCGTTCTTCATTGCTGCCATATCAGTCAAGGTTCAGGCACTGCCTCTCACCAAGGTTCTGACTAACCTGGCTGGCAACTCCTGGGCTCGTACCTTGAGTGGTACTCGTGCTGAGCGAAACGAGTACATTCTGCTGCATCAATTTCACAACGAGAATTATATCTGTCCAGACAAGGTTTGGGGTAAAGGCAAACAAAAGGAAGTGGAAGAAGCCGCTGAAGGTGAAGAGGGTGCCGACGCTAAGAAGAAGGACAAGTACAAGGGTGGTCTTGTTTTCGAGCCAGAGAAGGGCTTGTACGACAAGTTCATCCTCGTCATGGATTTCAACTCCCTTTACCCCAGCATCATCCAGGAGTACAACATTTGCTTCACCACTGTCGATCGGTCGGATCTTTCAGAAGAAGATGACAAGGTACCGGAAGTCCCTAGCGAGGATCTGGAGCCTGGTATCCTTCCCAAACTTATTAAAACGCTCGTAGATCGCCGCAGAGAAGTGAAGAAGCTGATGAAGGACCGCTCCGCCACTTCGGATCAGCTTGCGACATGGGACATCAAGCAACTTGCTTTGAAACTAACTGCCAACTCTATGTACGGATGTCTTGGTTATACAAAGTCGCGATTCTACGCCCGACCGCTCGCTGTACTCACCACCTACAAAGGTCGCGAGACTCTGCGCAAAACCAAGGAAATGGCAGAGGAGAAGATGCTGCGTGTCATCTATGGTGATACCGACTCCGTAATGATCAACACCAACGTCGACAATATTCAGGACGCTCTGAAAATCGGAAACGAGTTCAAGAAAGAAGTCAATGACAGCTACAGGCTTTTGGAGATCGATATCGACAATGTTTTCCGACGCATCCTCCTTCACGCCAAGAAGAAGTACGCCGCCATCAACATGGTACCCGTCGATGGGAAATATATTGAGAAGCTAGAAGTGAAGGGTCTTGATATGAGGCGAAGAGAATACTGTGCTTTGTCAAAGGAGACCTCGACGTAAGTAGCAACTGCTCATCTCTGCAGGGGTCGATGCTAACACGGACCAGTGAACTCCTGAACTTTTTGCTCTCAGGCGAAGACTCGGAAACCGTTGTGCAAAAGATCCACGAGTACCTGCGAACGCTGAGTGAGAACATGCGCGCCCATTCTATCCACGCTCGCAAGTATACAATATACACACAGCTGGGAAAGAACCCCAAGGACTACCCCAATGGCAATTCGATGCCCTCCGTACAAGTTGCTCTTCGTCTGATGGAGAAGGGGAAGCATGTCAAAGCCAAAGACGTCATGAGTTTCATCATCACAGGTGACAGCTCTGGCAGCGCCGAAGCCGCGGCAAAGAATGCATACCCTGTCGACGAAGTCCTCAAGGAGGGTAGCGAACTGAAGCCAGACATCGACTACTACTTGCACAAGCAAATTTTGCCACCAGTCGAGCGTCTTTGCGCCCCCATCAGCGGCACCAACATCACCATGCTCGCTGCCTGCCTCGGCCTCGACACTACCAAGTACCGTGTCTCCAGTGCTTCTGGCTCAGAAAATGCGCAAGATGTCGAGATCCAGCCACTAGAGTCACAGATCCCCGACGCCGTCCGCTTCCAGAACTGCACACCCTTGTATCTCCGCTGCCGGGTATGCCACACCACATTCCCATTTCGCGGTATCGCATCGCGCACATCGACAACCGCACTGGGACACAACGGTGTCACGTGCCCAAAGGCGGAATGTAAGCAGGTGCTGGCCACACTGAGTATCGTTGCTCAACTAGAATCTGCTATCCGCCAGACGGTCGCGTCGTATTATGCCGGCACGCTGAAATGCAACGATCCTGACTGCACCTGCACCACGCGCTCGATGTCCGTATATGGACACCGCTGCCTGGGTCCGAAGGGACTTGCGAAGGACTGCCTAGGCAGGATGGCGTATGTTTACTCTGAGCGAGACGTGTACAGCCAGATGCTGTACTACCAGTCGCTCTTCGATATCGAGCGCCTAGGCAAGGAAGCCGGCGGTGTCAACGGCGTGAAGATGGAGGGTGAGGCGGAGAGCAGAGAGAAGATGAAGGTGTTGGCGGAGTTCAATAGGGAGAGGTTGGCAACACTGAAGGGCGTTGTCAGCGGGTGGTTGGAGAAGAACGGAAGACAATGGGTCCAGATGGACAGGCTTTTTGGATTTGTTGCAAAGCGGTCATAGCGATGGCAAGGCAAGGCAAGGGAAGGGAAGGGAACGGGTATGTGGTTGGCGTTCATTGCATTTACTGGCATTTGGGGTCTCATGCGGCGCCTGGGCGGAACGCTATTCAGTCTTAGGTTATGATATATATTGAAGCAAGATACTTTCGAAGGGATGTTTTATCCGCCGCTGTGGGTGGCGTTTCGGGAAAGGCATATGAAGAAGGAGCGGGATGAAGGGAGAAGGACAGCTGGGGGATACGAGAGGCAGTAAACGCAGAGAGCAATATTGTATCAGTAGGTAGAAGCGAACGATGGTGAAGAGAAGGGTATAGTACAAGTGGCATTCTACCATTATAGTTTGATGTCGAAGCTCGTGCCGCAGCCACAGCTACTCGTCGCGCCGGGGATGCCCGTCACCTTGAACTGGCTCCCAATTAGCTCCATGGTGTAATCCACCGTGCTCCCATTTAACAACTCCAAGCTGCTCTCATCAACGATGACCTTTGTGCCCTTGTCTCCTTCGAACAGGGTGTCTTCCTCGGTGGCCGGCTCCTTGGCCAGATCGATCAACGACATGAGATACTGGAAGCCGTGGCAGCCGCCGCTTTCGATTGAGACTCGTAACGCGAGGTTGGGGTTGTTGTCTTTCGTGGCTATGGTCGAGAGGCGGTGAATGGCGCGTGGGCTGAGGGAGATGCCCATGGGTTCGCCGGATTCTGTTGTGCGAGGATGAAGGACGGCGCGGGCGGGTTGCGGGTCCGACGGCGATGTGGTAGGGGAAGCTTCCGTCGCTAGGCGTCTTCGGAGGACCGGTTGAGGTTTGGGCAGTGCGATGCCTGCTGCTGGCCGCTTGAATGGTTGCCTGATTGCGGGCGCCAGGAAGTCGAGGAAGAGTGGTCGTGCAGTGGCGGATGCAGCGGTGCTGAAAGGTTTCGAAGCACGCGTTGTTGTCGTGCGCGCAGCCCGCAGGCACGATATGCACATGGTGAATGCCGAAGCCATGGTAGGTGGCTGCGAAGGATGGCGCAGTGGGGGCAGGAGAGGGCGAGTGTGGATGTGGATGTGGATGTGAATGTGAATGTGAATGTGAATGTGAGTGTGAGTATGAATGATCGGGGCTATGACGGCAAATCCAGGACGCGCTCCGTGGCGGCGGTTCTAGAAGCTTGGCCGCCCGGTCCCGCGCGTCGTCCCCGCGCAGGCCGTTGTGCCCCGCCGCAGCCTGGCTAGACTCCCACATGCCCGCCTCTTTCTGCCTCACGCACTCGCCACACCAGCCTTGTCCGCCCAGCTCCGCCATGCCCCAACTCCTCAATCCCTACGCCGCCACCAGCGACGTCGACCTTCTCTCAGAGGCCTTTGCCCGAACCGAAGACGAGCGCGATCCTCTGAGCAAGCTCCGCGCCGAGTTTGTGATCCCAACAAAGGGCGACCTGCGCAACAAAAGATATGGCCCCGTAGAACAAGACACGCAAGGTGCAAAGCACGTCTTGCGAGACGACGACAGCGATGAGTCCATCTATCTGTGCGGAAATTCGCTCGGATTACAACCCCGCCGTACGCGCGAGTATGTGAACCGTTATCTCGACACCTGGGCCTCCAAAGGTGTCTTTGGTCACTTCAAGCCACTTGAAGGCGGCCACCCACCATGGCTGGACCTCGACGATGCCCTCAAGGAACAGACGGCCAAGATCGTGGGAGCTCTTCCCAGCGAGGTGGTCGTCATGGAGACACTGACGGCTAATCTGCACCTGCTCATGTCGAGCTTCTACAGGCCTACCTCCGAACGGTACAAGATCATCATCGAGGGGAAGGCTTTCCCCAGTGACCATGTAAGCACATACATTTCGCCGCCATATCCCATACAAGGCTCACGTACCACCAGTACGCCGCTCAGTCGCAGCTTGCCCACCACGGCATCCCCTCCTCCGCCCTCATCCTCATCACGCCACCCTCCGACGACTCTCCCTGCCTCACCACCGAGCATATTCTCTCCGTCATCTCCCAACACAATGCCACCACCGCTCTCGTCCTGCTGCCAGGCATCCAGTTCTACTCGGGCCAGTTCTTTGATATCGAGCTGATAACACGCCACTGTCACAGTTTGGGCATAATCGTCGGTTGGGACCTCGCACACGCCGTCGGTAACGTCCCCGTCAAGCTGCATGACTGGAACGTTGACTTTGCCGCATGGTGCAACTACAAGTACATGAACGGCGGGCCCGGTGTCATAGGTGGACTATTCGTACACGACAACCACGGCAAGGTTGAGAAGGCCCAGATTGACGGCGACGCAGAGCACAACGACACACGGGCTCATTACCGCCCACGTCTAAGCGGATGGTGGGGCAGCGACAAAAGCAGCCGTTTCCGCATGGAGAACAAGTTTGTCCCCATTCCGGGTGCAAGCGGGTTCCAGCTCAGCAACCCCAGCGCTCTGGACATGTCGTCTGTTCTTGCCAGTTTGGATGTCTTCTCTCTGACTTCCATGGAAGCGCTCCGCGCGCGGAGTGTACGCCTTACTGCCTACCTTGAACAGCGACTCCTACGCTATGACAGCAAGACACCGCCGTACAAGATTATCTCACCTACCAACCCCTCCGAGCGGGGCGCACAGATCAGTGTACTACTGAATCCAGGCCTCCTCGACTATGTTCTGCATTACATGGAAGAACAGGGCGTAGTCGTCGACGAGCGGAAGCCAGACGTCTTGCGTGTGGCGCCTGCCCCGCTATACAATTCGTTCTGGGACGTCCATCGCTTCATCGTGAGTTTCCAGGAAGGATGCCGCAGAGCCATTGCACAAAAGGGCAAAGCATCCGCACAAACACCCAACGCCGTTGCATGATTTTTACGACAGGATCTCAACAGCCATATTCGGTATACACCATCCCAGTATGTTGTACATGTAGGGCGGTATCGGCGTAGTATTTTTCTTCATTTCCGTGACATCACATATACCCAGGCAAAAGTTTGCGGTGGCAGAACACCGACCATAATTATTGTTTAACACATACCCCGACCATACTTCGCGTCTTCATGTTTCCATACTGCGTGGTTTACTATTCAAAGTGTTCAATGTCATGGTGCAGTTTCGCGATTTGTTATTCCATCCTTTGACCGACTATGGTCGACAGAGCCCAACATCCGCGGTACTCTACCACCCAACAGGTTACCCAAAACCCATAGTCCCACTACCTGGACCGCACCTCTAAAAATCACAGTTATTGAACCCTCTACAAACCCACACACAGGCTGCAATTTCTTCCATCGGAATCTCCGCGCAATACAGAGTTTGAAACCAGCACACACAACCACGCTCTTCTACCAATCCAAACCCCACCCATACTCAACTAAATATCCCACAATGAAGCCTACACACGTCTTCACCTGGGCCGCCCTCCTCGTAGGCGCCCCGCATACCACAGCCCAGCTCGTTGACCCCGTAACTTCCAATGACACCAAGCTCGAAGCGCGTCGGAACAAACTCAGCAGATTGACGTGGTGGAAAGGTGCGCCGGTCGAGACGACGTTGGCGAAGGCAACTGTCAAATGCGCGATAGAAACAGGCCAGGCCATAGAAGCGACGCTGCAATCGACACTTCCAACGATGGCGGAGGCCCTGAGCACGTGTAGTACAAGTAAAAGCAGGGCGAGCAGGACGGCAGCCATTACGACTTCGGCCCCAGCGGTCGAGTCATCCATGGCTGTGACCTTGGAAACCCCATCTCGCTCTAGCATCGCAGCGGTGGACAAACGTGAGGAGGCGGCCAGTGCCAGAGCGCCAGCACTCGAGACACTTACGCAGCCATGCGCGGCTAGTCAGCATCGGATCTCGATTCCTACACAAACTACAAGCACAGCTCAACCAGCTGACACCATCTTCGTCACGGAGTCGGCAGGCAGGCTTTGCCCTCGGCCTGGGCCTAGGTCTGCCATGTCTGTTGATCATTGCGCTAGCGTGGGCTCTTTGGGCAGAGACGGTGCTGCTGTAATCGCTACCTGGCGGGATGGTGAGGAAGCCTAGTGAGGCTGCCGAAGAGGAAGAAGCCGGTTATGGAAAGAATGAAAAAGAGTTGGAGAGCGTCGTAATTGGTCCCGCGACCATGTATCAGAACGATCGGGGCAGACGGGAGGAGGAGGGAGCAGGGCAGAGGTAGGCAGACTGCACATCTACCAAGACAATAGATAATGAATCTCACGGGAGTTCACGCTCAAGCAAATCCCCCCGTGATGTCCATCCCATCGATCCCCCACAGGAAACTTCCGTCGAACCGCCAGTCCAAATCCCCAGTAAGGTCAAACGGATCTTGCAGCGCCAGTGACACTTCGCCGGCACCTTCCACGCCGGCACCCCCTGAGCCAAGTCTCTCCATCGACGGATTGGGCACACCAAGCGCATTACCCGCGCACACCTGCCCATTTCCAGCAGTCTGCTGCTCCGAGTCCCGCATCCCAGGCTGCGGCTGCGAATAAACGAACCCCCTCTGTCCAGGAGCCTCCTCAAACCTTTGCAGCAGCTCCTTCAGCCCATTCACAACCTGCCTCGCAACATGTCCCTGGCTAGCATTATCCGCCACACGGACAAGCACCGCGACGAGCTGCCTCACAGCCCCAAGCGCCATCTTCGTGTGAAACGCGAGTCCATACTGTACGAGGTCGTGCGGTAGGCGCAGCGGGGACGACGAACTCGACGTGTCTGTTTGTGCAAACACCACGGCCATTTTCAGCAAGAAAGACGCGCACACGGCGACCATAGCGTGCACGAAGATGGGTAGTCCGATGAGGCCGTTCTGCAGGGTCGAGTCATCGACGATGAGCCGCGCGGTGCTCATCGCCGCGACGATGGCGTTATTCGCCGCCTCCTGTCTCTCCCAGTTCGTCCGCAGGCCGGGGCTGTCGGATGATTCTTCGCGCCCAGATATCCCGCGCAGCGCGACCGAGTTCAGTTGGAAGCGTGCGAGGTGGTAGTACAGCATGTTCCCGCGAGGCAGGGCTACGTTCTCTCTCACACCACCGCCTTCGCTCCCTTGATGGTCCAGCCGCCACGTATCCAGCGCGAGATTGAAGCTCTGCAGCTTCTCGAAATCACTGCCGCTGAGCTCGAGATCCGGGTCGCAGCCATACATGAGCCAGATGCTGGCCAATACGCGGAACAGCTTGACCTGCGCGACGAGCCCCTTGTCCCCCTTCGAGGAGAGCTCGCTGGTAAGCAATTTCTCCGCATTACGAATAGCTGCGTCTTCGTGCATAAGAGGCGGACGGCCGTATGCCAGTGCGAACTGGTGGTCGCAGACGTAGAGCACGTACCAGAGACGGACGCGCTCGTAGGAATTGTGGTGGCTGCTGCGGGCGAACTGGAGGGAGGATTTGTGCAGGTTCATTTCTGTAGCGACGCGTACGGCGCGACTGCAGAGGGCCCAGCTGAGGGAGGTGAGGTAGAAGGCACCGATGCAGAGAGCGCGGACTATGTCGAGGTTTTGACGGCGGAGGAGGCAGGAACGGCGCATAAGAGAAACGAAGGCGCCATAGGTGGCGTGGAGAGTGGCTTCGCGCGAGGGGATGTGTAGGGCTGCTACTGTGAGGACGACCTACAATGCGGGATGGAAAAGTCAGTGTGATGTTTTCTCGTAAAAATGGAGAGGTGTGTAAGCTGACTGCTGATTCGTGAAAGTCCCAGACCCAGCTTCCACTTTTTCAAGAACAGTGACACCTGGGCACCGGCAGCATCAATACCACGTGGTAACCTAGAATTACGTACCGTTACCAAGAATGACGAAGACTGGCGTGCTTCACTCAACGTTCTATGCGAACAGAGCATACCGTCCAAAAGAAGGGGTTAATGTGGTCACGATAGAAGTCGTACAAATACTCGGCCTCAACCAGGGGCAGCACGCCTTGATCAATCAGGTCCGGCCCATTAACGTCGGACGGATCAACTCTGATGAGACTTGACTTGGTCGGATCCGTGAGATTATAGAGGTTATTCATGGGCAGAGGAACTAAATCCGAGTCATCATCCTGAAGGTGCATTCCTGCATAGGGCCCTTCCGCAGTGAAGCTCCCTTGAGAGGGTCCAACAGTTGAAACTGCGGCTGGGGAGACATCGTGCAGGCTTTGAATCGGCAAGACTTCGGTCCTGCGCTCGTGTTCAATGTGCTGCGTGGAGTCCGAACGCTCTGGCCTCTTAGGTTTGTCAAGCGGCGGAAGTCGTGAATGGCTGAGTAGAAGTTCCACCGCCTCTTGCAGGTTTTGTACCGTCGCCGCGGTGTGCGATTTCCATCTATTCTTGTAAGACGAAGCCCCTACGACCTCCCGAGAAGTCACTGAACTCACTTTGCGTCACCGTCCATGAACTTCTGAGCAAAGTTGTACGGCTCGCAGTGCACTTTTCTCTTCAGGCATTTGGTGCAAGAAGTCTGCCCAGGTGCGGTGTAACATTTGCTCTTGAGCGCTTTACATTCTGCACCTGATCTCTCTATAAGTCTCGTGAAGTATCATGGTTAGATGCATTCCTACGAACATGCTCGAGTTAGCCGAGGTCTGGGGGCATTCGCATTGACCGACGTCGGATGTGGTGCCTCCGTCATCGATTCTGGACTGAGGCGTGGTCGCTTGTTGCTGTACATTGGGGATGCACTCGAAGCGGATTTACAGAATGGGAAGATGGTCGAGAATGAGGAAGACGTAATGGTTTGGGCCAAGGTAGAGGTGTTTATTTTGGACGACTAGCGATTAGGTAGTCCGATCTTGGTTAGATCGGACATTAGTGAAGGCTAGGGGACATGTATCGACATGCACTGGAAAGACCCACGATTCTGCATGTTATGTGGACATAACTTCTTTATTGTGGCGGCAAGATCAGGCAGCCCTCAAAAACTCTAAAGACAGAGTTACAGTCACACCACAGGACTACAGCCAACGCTCGGATATTACAAATCTCATCCAAGATGTACTGGGAACTGTACCTTAAGATGCTGCTGAATACATGCCGCTTTGTGATAACCACTACGTATACAGCCAAGCTTATACCGTATCATTTGACTTGACACATGCTCAAAGGCGCCTCTCTAGACTGCAATCTTCTCGGTTTTATAGTTCAAAGCGGAGCATCACCACCGAGGTCGCCTGACGAACAAGATGGCCCCATCCCAAAGGACTTGTTCCCCATGGGAAAACCCCACCCGCTAGTCTAGTATCTGATGGCTAGAGAACGGCGGCATGAGCGCCGTGACAGGGGAAGCGCATTCGACAACTTTGTGCGGCCATTTCCGTGAGGGGAGGGCGGAGAATCCGCCGTCGCTGATCTGGGAGACTTGGGTGGCTGCTCCAAGAGTTAGTGTTAGGAGGTTGGTTAACGGCGGTTTCGCCGTTGCTGCCCCGCAACAGCCCCAGCATCCCTGCCTACAAAGGTTTAACGCTGCTCAACGGAGACACGCCGACAAGCTACCGAGCAACGATGCACGACATTCCGCACTACATTCATCATGTTGTCGGCGAAAAAGCCGGAAGGCAGTGTCTCGCATGCAACGACGGGACATGTTAGGTATTGAAGACCCTCGGTTCTTTCGTAGCATATCAGCGATATATTTGCCATACCACGGCCTTCGTTCATATATATCCAAGGGAGCTGAATTTGTGCTACCTTAAGCGACAGTATCTCTCGTTGAGAAAGAAACAAATAATTACTGGATATCTCTTTTCGCCATTCAGAGATTGTGTAGCCTTACTAGCAGAGATGGCTGCCGCAGCTGATCTCGTCAAGACCACTCAACCTCGTCGCCCTCGCATCGCAGTCACTCTGGGCGACCCATCTGGAATCGGCCCAGAACTCGCAGCCAAGCTGCTCAGCAACCCGTCAAACCGCGAGAGCCGACATCGTCCTACTGGCAGACGAAGATGAGTTCCGGAGTGCGATTCACGATGCAGGGGGCGTGCATGTCGTCGCCACAAGTGGCCGCGCCGGTCCACAAGAGATTCAAATACTCGACGACCACACATCGACAGAGTACCAGACACAAAGAGGCGAAGTATCCAAGGACAGCGGTGCCCGGTGCATTTACCGATTAAAAAGAGCACTCAAGCTGGCACAAGCGGGCGAGATCGATGGCATCGTCTTCGCGCCGCTGAACAAGAGCTCGTTGAAACTTGCCGGCATGAAAGAGGAGGACGAGCTACGTTGGTTTGCCAATCAGCTCAACTTCAAGGGTACTACGAGCGAGATCAACATTGCGGGGTCACTCTGGATAGGTAGGGTGACGAGCTACATCGGTGTGGAGGAGCTCGCTCGGCGCATCACGAAAGAATCGACCATGAGAGCGATCGAGCTACTCCACCGACTTCGGTATGATCGTCAATCCCATTATTGTTTCTGAACTTGGATACTGATCGAGACTTGCAGCTGGGAATCTGGTGTCGATGCGCCACGCCTCGGTGTGTGCGCCCTCAACCCGCATAACGGTGAGAACGGCGCATTTGGTCGCCAGGAAATCGACGCCATCCGGCCCGCAGTCGAAGCCAGTCGTGCGAATGGCATCGATGTGCAGGGCCCGTTTCCCTGCGATACTATCTTCCTCAAGCGCCAGCACTTCGATGGCATCGTCACTATGTATCACGATCAAGGGCAGATCGCGATGAAGCTGCTGTCATTCGACGGCGGCGTCACCGTCCAGGGTGGGCTGCCGTTACCTATCGCGACGCCTGCGCATGGCACAGCCTTCGACATTGCGGGAAGGAATCTCGCGGCTGTCACGAGCACCCAGAACGCGTTCGACCTTGCCGTGACTATGGCGGATCGGCGAATCCAGAAGCAGGCTCAAGGCGAGGTGGAGAGAGCGGTTCCGTTGAAGCGTGCGGCGCTGCCGCAAGTGAATGTCGTAGAGCTGCATGCGACATGCTGCTAAGTTGTTTGTGAACAAAGGTTGCATGGGCTGTATAGATATCTTAGGAATAGATCAAAGCATTAGCAAAAGACCCCGGAATTGACGTCGTGTATCTAACATAGCTCGGCTGAGCATACGGCCTTGCCCTTTTGACCCCGAGAGTGCAGTCTAATCTATCCCGCTCCTCTTCCACCTCACTGGGGCGAAGGTCCGTAAAAACTTGTTCGACTTTTTCGGAGCCGCTCGCGAAAGGTTTACCGACATCCCTTGGATAGATACGCTTTGCATCGAATAAACAACGCAGAGAAAAGTTGTCAAGTCCAACGCATGGGAAAGATTTACGAGAATGCCCGAGAACTACTTGTCTCGTTAGGAATGGAGCAGAATCTCGACGAACTCTTCGAAACAGAGACATTTGCCGGCCTACTTGCGGCCAACGAGCGGCCCATTTCGCGAACAGCTTACTGGCCTAGCGTGCAGAACGTATTGTTCAAGACTCTGGATCGTGCAGGACATTACGGTAGCCGTTGGGTCCGGTCACTCTTTTACTGTTGAAGTTTTTCCGATGTCGCTCCCGTATACAAGGGCGGCACCCTTTTGGATCCGCATGGAATGGACAACGTTCTCGAAGTAGACTCAATTTTGTTGAAACCTCGTGAAGGAGGAGGCACTCTGTTGCTTGTTGGTATGAAGACTGGCGAGAAGCTGTTGAAGGCGACCAAGAAGCGGGTACAGGCAGGCAATCCTGAGGTCAGTGTCCACTGGGGGTCGGATCTCGACACTGGGAAGCGAAGGGCTCGTGGAACGCTACAAGGAAGCTTCGAAGTGGTTGAAGGTGTATTCTGAGCTGAACCAGTCGGGGGTCCTTAATAGTCTTTTCACCGATAGAGTCGGGATTTCAACGAACTTTTGAAGGCGATAGTGAAGATGTGTAGTGGACAAAGGGAATTCCTGGTGCAACGATGATCTCGTGTTACTCTTGCACGTGCTGTGCTGAGCGGATACCACTGGCAGTAATATCTCTACTGTGCTAGCCTATTGCCGTACTCCGAAGATGCTGCCGTATGACGTGATACAGAATCGCAGTGGGCCTATCTTAGCATGTAACGTGGTATTCACACGGCCTAAAGGTGTGACTTGTGTTGCGAAGACACCGTCTCCTCCGTTCATAACAAGTATGGCTCCCCGCCAGTTCAGCGCGCATAGCCTGAAGATAGCTGCGCAAGACCTATTTCGGAACGACCTGGAGATGTTGGTGGAGGGAGAATGGCTGTATATTAAGTATGCGGTGTTTTTAACGTGGTGCACATGTCGCTAATGCGCAGGTATAGCCGCCTCGTTTTGTCGACTCTGATACCTGCAGGTTCTAGCGTCATTGTCCGCAAGAGGCTCTTCCATTACCTCTGCGACAAGTTTGCTGTTCCGAAACATACCCGCATAGTGCGAACGATGGCGTGTAGAACAGAGGGACCCTCCGCATCAATGGAAACCACGCAGAATCGCAGGACCGAGGAAAATACCCTGACATCCTCAATCAGCCATACACCACCGGCCCAAAGCTCGCTAACCACGCAATACACCTTCATCCAGCCGTACATCAGCACGTCGCAAGTCTCTTCGCCGACAGTGGCACCTGAGAATCGAGACGCCTTAACAACTGGATCGTGGATCGGGATATGTGCTGGAGTTTCCATTGGAGTCTTGTTGATCGCTGGTGCAGCCCTTTTCCTCGTTATGCGCATGCGTCGAAGAAAGAAAGACGCCAGCGAAAGATATAGAGCCCAATCGTATCCTCTCAAGTGCATCCTGGACGAAAGAAGGGTACATACTTTGTTAGACT
Source organism: Paraphaeosphaeria minitans (assembly GCA_015832175.1). Classification (NCBI taxonomy): domain Eukaryota; kingdom Fungi; phylum Ascomycota; class Dothideomycetes; order Pleosporales; family Didymosphaeriaceae; genus Paraphaeosphaeria; species Paraphaeosphaeria minitans. Next base: position 4,038,945 of record WJXW01000002.1, read on the forward strand.
TATCCATGTATAGAGGGCTGTCTACACTGAACTGAAGAGTTAGTGGATCAAGAAGGTTGGGCGGTACGATGTCATATCCATTCCGTACGAAATGAGGCGTGGTAAAATAGAACGGTAGTGTCAATGAGAAATCGCCAGCCTGTGAAGCGTTGCAACCTGACTCAGATCCGAGACATGAGTAAAACAAGCGGCAAGCCGCGTCCCAGGAAATGTCTGTTCATTTACTGCTCGTGCGCTGCTTCTTCACGGCAGGCGAGTTGATGCTTACTACGACGTGCAAACTCAAGAAAGGTTGGGGTTGAGGAACAGGGCGTTCGCGCTAAATTACCTAGCGCGCGTCGTGCACGGGCCGCCCAACCTCACGAAAGCCAGCCACCTCAATCTTCCTGCCATCATGAAAATCACAACGCGCGTCGCCATCATGCATCTTATAAGATCGGAACCCTTGCATTGGAGAACACCTACTCTCCACGGTTGTCCGGTCGATACTACCGTCCCATTCCTTGCATCAACTTCACGACCTTGACATCTTCAATCATGCAGCTTACATCGCTGTACTTCACCTTACTGCTCTCTCTGACCTCTGGTCTACCTTTGGAAGGCGCTCCGATTCGACATCCGGTAGCACGCTCAAAGACTTATGCAGTTGTCAACGTAGATGGAGGCTCGTCAACAGCAGCTCAACAAGGAACGACCACTATAATCGATGATCAAACCAAAACGGTCCAAGTCACGGATGCTGCCTCCACAATCACCACCACAGACAGTGTGACAACTACCGTTGCCCCTGCCCCGATACCGACGAGCTCGACGACCTCTTTTAGCTCCATCAGCTCGAGCAAGTCGAGCAGCAGATCCACAACCTCAAGTGCCAGTTCGGCCGAACCCTCAACTTCGATTCAAAACACCACCAACCCCACGACTACGGCCAATCCAGCAACTACGTCCAAGGCGTCAGCTACTACACAACCAGAGCAAAGTCCAGAAACGAGCCTCGTTACTGTGACCATTACGGAAGGTCCTGCGCCAACAGAATGGTACGATAACGGGTTCTGGCATACAAGATATCCCATCAAGACGAGATGGGAGTAGCCTGCCTCTTCTCAGCTGCGCAGTACTCCAACGCAAATTTGGCCAATATGAATGTCAGAACTGCTTTTCTTGAACATATTTGAAACGAACGGTTTGAGGGGACAAGGCGTGGTTTGAATTGGTGAGCCTCGATCGAAGGGTGAGATGTGGATGCATCACAATGGCGTTTTTCATGATAATGCAGTGCGCAAGACATGAGTTTAGAACATGAGTCTGAATAGTAAGCTTAGCATAATAACAAAGACTGTGTACGAATATTACCTTCCTAAGTTGCGGGACTCATTCACATCGCCATTGAATGCTTATGCCGATCCGCTTATGTTCTTGCTCTGATTTGCACAGAGAGTCGATGGGGTGCAGTGTGCGCGATGCCTACAGTCCACCCAATCAGGCAAAGTGCTTCCGCGTGGAAGCGTACCAGAAGAGGCATAGACTACCGCAGCTGCTGTCCAATTGGTCCGAGACAACCCTGCATGCTGTTGCCACTCCTCTCTCCACTTCCAGCTCATGGTAGCTCTTTGCACTCAAAATTGCCATCTACCGCCGATCGGAATTTTCTATTCCTTGCTCCAGAGTGCAGAGCTGCGATCGATCTTCGAATGCCCTTCTGCTCGGTCACCCAGGTTAGCATTCTCCCGCAAGCGTCAAGAAAAGGCCCGGCCACGAGTTGCCCACATGGCACGCGTGCAGATCCCACCCCAGAACCCTGGAATAGAGTGCAAAGGGAAGATTGCGTAGCAATAGATGAAACATGGTTTCCGAACCGCCGAGAGCCCGAATGGCTTAGACATACGCAGTGCCAGCGACATTACCGTACTAGCCGGACGTAACGATCACCCGAGATTGTTTGGATACTCCTTCAAACGACTGGTGGACATTAACATCGATTCGCCATCAGACGGTATTTGCTCGCGCACAGGAGGATAGGCCGATCCCGCCGGAAGTTGTAACGATGCATCGTACAACTGGCGGGTGTATACCATGGCGCTAGTAATCAGCATGTGTGTTCTCACTTATGGCTACGACTCTTCGTTTACCGGGACGGCAACCACACAGAAGAGCTTCCAGCAAGACTTTGGCATGGACAATATGAGCAAAAGTGCTCTGAACGACGTATCGTCTAGTCTCACCTCAGTTTGTTCGTCTTCACCCCTTCCCAAGTCCAGGCCAGTGTTGATCATCGCTCAGATTCGGCTGGCGGCTTCTTCGGAGCACTCTTTGCCTTCCCTTTTGCTTGGAGCTTCTCGGTCATCGCTGGACTGTCATCTTGTCATACATCAACTTCGTAATTGATGCTCTTTTCTGCACAGCTGGAACAGTCCCATCTCTCTCCCTTGGTCTCATCTACACAGGACGCCTCCTTACCGGTCTGGGTGTCGGGAGTATCGCAGCTGTATGACCAATATACATCGTCGAAATATCTCCGCTAGCTGTTCGTGGCAGGTTGACAGGCTTCTTCGAATCGGTTTATCAGATCGGAGCTGTGACTGGGTTCTGTATTAAGTATGGCATCATCTATGCATTTCTTCGCCACATGCTTGATTTGTGCGAGCATCGACGCCTTCTTCTCCATTCGCGAGACGAAAGGGCTGCGTGCCGACCAAATGGATGAGCTTTTTGGGTTCGAGAAGCGACGCCAGGTAGGTGGACCGTGGCCAAATGGCGAGCCAATGAAGGCAAGCTTGTCAAGAAGGAAGTTGTGGGATATAAGTATGTATACAGATGTCAGTTTGCCACTAGTATCCCAACAGGTACTTGAAGATCTCATGCTGTTGTTGATGTTTGGGAAGTGGTGATGCTGAACGATGACGCTTGGAGCTTCTACCTAAGTACCTACCTGATCCCTGTTCCCCGCCAAGCCATTGCCATTGACACGGGCAGGTGCATCCCACACCCATTGCGCTACCCCATCTCTCCGCACCCTGCGCCCAGATCCCACCTTTCGACACACACAATGGCGACGTCGCCACCGCCGGTCGAGGATCAGGCGCGCCTGCTCGAGGACGCGCTCGCCGTGGTCCGCCAGCAGACGATGCTCATGCGCCGCTGCCTCGAGACGCCCGGCAAGCTGATGGATGCGCTCAAGTGCAGGTACCGAGCAAGCCCCTCTAGAGCACCGCCCGCATGCTAACTGCGCGCAGCTCGACGCTCGTCTCGGAACTGCGGACTAGCAGCCTGGGACCCAAGCAGTACTACGAGCTCTACATGTCTGTCTTCGATGCTCTGCGCCATCTTTCCGTCTACCTTCGCGAGAACCACCCCGTGAACCACCTCGCCGACCTATACGAGCTCGTCCAGTATGCCGGCAACATCATACCTCGTCTCTATCTCATGGTCACCGTAGGCACTGTATACATGGCCATTGAGGATGCGCCCGTCAAGGAGATCATGAAGGACATGATGGAGATGAGCCGCGGTGTCCAACACCCCATTCGTGGCCTGTTCCTGCGATACTATCTTGCGGGGCAGGCGCGCGACTGTCTGCCTGAGGGAGACGGCGAGGGTCCGGAGGGGAACCTGCAGGATTCAATCAGCTTCATACTCACCAACTTCGTGGAGATGAACAAGCTGTGGGTACGGCTGCAGCACCAGGGTCACTCAAGAGAGCGGGAGCAGAGGACCAAGGAGCGCCAGGAGCTGCAGCTCCTGGTAGGCAGCAACCTGGTCCGTCTTAGCCAGCTGGTGGATCTACAGAACTACAAGAAGATCTTAAACCCGTTAATGGAGCAGATCGTGCAATGTCGAGATGTTCTGGCGCAAGAATACCTACTAGAAGGTGAGTCAGACTGTCAATACGGGAGGGCAATCAGGTGCTAACTAAAACATTCAGTCGTTACCCAGGTCTTCCCCGACGAGTTCCACCTCCACACCCTCGACCAGTTCCTCTCCGCGGTCGCCCGCCTAAATCCGCACGTCAACGTCAAGGAAATCGTAGTCGGCTTGATGGACCGCTTATCTGCATACGCGCAACGAGAGTCGGAGTCAGAAAGCCCAGACCAGCGCAAAAAGACGGAAGAGGACGCGATAGCAAATCTGATGAAGCAATTGAGGATACAAAAGGAGCAGAAGCCTGCCGAAGAGCTGTCAACAGAAACACAGCAGAATGGCGATACGTCCGAGTCGGAAACCACCGCCGATTCCGCGTCAATAGCAACTGGAACGACTGCTGCTGAACCTCTAGAGTCCGAAACATCCGAAGCGCCTGAAGCATCTGAAGCCAACGAAGCAGCCGAGACAGACGGCAAGATCGAGAAGCACAGGGGTATTCCAAAGAACGTGAAGCTGTTCGAGATCTTCCACGAACAGGTGGCGACGCTGGTGAAGATGCAACGGCTTTCGATTCAGGACACTGTTGGTTTGCTTGTTTCGCTAGCCAATCTTGCATTGTGGGTTTTCTGTTTACATCATTGGGATTAGTCGACTGACTTCAGCAGAAACATCTACCCCGAGCGCCTCGACTACGTTGACCAAGTACTGGCTTTCGCTAACCAGAAGGTCACGGAATTTGCGAACAGTGCCGATCTGCACTCGCAAGCATGTCAAAGCCAGATACTTAGCCTATTATTGGCACCCATCATGACCTACGTATCAATGTTTACCGCTCTCGCCCTGCCAAATTTCATCCCTCTTCTACACAACCAGCCATATCCCACGCGGAGGGCAGTGGCGGGCGAGGTGGCAAGGAGTTTGTTACGGAACCAAACGCACATCACCTCAGTAGAAAACTTAGAGAGTGTCTTGGAGATTCTCAAGGTCCTCATTAAGGAAGGTATGCAGCAGGCCACCGGCTATCCCGGCGGTCCTATCCAACGGAGAGCGCAAGAGACAGACGAAACGATAGAGGAGCAAGGCTGGTTAGCACGGATAGTGCACTACATCCGTGGAGCCGACAACGATACCCAGTTCAAGCTCCTGCAAACTGCTCGCAAGGGCTTTGGGGAGGGTAACGAACGTGTTAAGTTCACCACGCCAGCAATTATCACTGCCTCCCTAAAGCTTGCGCGTCGATACAAGGCTCGCGAACATTTCGAGGACAACTGGCAATCACAGTCATCTGCCCTTTATAAGTTCATGCACAGCACACTATCGACACTGTATACCCGGGTCACAGGCTCCGCCGACCTATCGCTCCGACTGTTCATTGCTTGCGGACAAGTCGCTGACCAGAACGGCTTCGAAGAAGTCGCGTATGAGTTTTTCGCGCAAGGCTTCACAATCTACGAGGAAGCCATAAGTGATTCAAGAGCACAGTTCCAGGCGGTCTGCGTTATTGCAAGCGCACTGCACACTACCAGGAACTTCGGGAAGGAGAACTACGACACACTTATTACCAAGTGCGCGCTGCATGGAAGCAAGCTCCTCAAGAAGCCGGATCAATGCCGCGCTGTGTATTTGGCGAGCCACCTCTGGTGGGCGACAGAGATCCGAGCTTTGGGCGAGGAGGACCCGAAAAACGTGAGATCCTACCACCGCATATCACCGTACGATACACTAACTTTGCGAAGCTGTACCGCGACGGCAAGCGTGTACTTGAATGTCTGCAGCGTGCCCTTCGTGTAGCAGATGCGTGCATGGATGCTGCGGTGTCTGTCGAGCTCTTCGTGGAGATTCTCAACCGCTACGTGTACTACTTCGACCAAGAGAACGAGGCGGTAGGCGTCTCCTAATCCCCAATCTTGGCAATCAAACTGACAGTGACCAGGTCACTACAAAGTACCTCAATGGACTCATTGAGCTGATCCACTCCAACCTCCAATCTAACGAGAACGCGTCTGCGCTTGAGAATCCGAAGCGACATTTCCAGCGTACCCTGGACTACATCGCGAGTAGAGAGTATGAGGGTGTAGTTACGGCGCCCAAGTAGGGTGCCAGGGCGTGTTGGTTAGAGTGAAGATGCCTAGTAAAAGGTGTACGCCACGCATGGGAGTTCTTGTACTAATAGCTTGGGAAGTGAGGATCTGAGGCATAGCGATCGTGTGAATGTTGTAGAAGGGTGGTGGGGCTGGAGAGTAGATAAGAAACTTCTGAAGTGGAAATTCGACATGTTTGGCCGATGAAAACCATGTGTTCCGTGTTGGTGCTTCCGGAGGCTCAGAATGGAGCTGACAAAGTCAGTGACAGCTTCTAGGACAGTGAATAGCCTTACGCTCTGCGATTCGCTGATGATAATGAAGAACCGGAATAGTAGTCCTCGCTTCCAATGACGAGTCAAACCATCACAGTTGAATGTTTCGCGTCGATCGTTCATTCGAGACCATATTGAGAAACACGGCCAAGACTTACCTATCCAGCCGCAGACATAACAAAGCCGTTTGATCGATTACCCACTCATGCTGGGCTTGCGAGTGCTTTCCAAGAAATACTACCTACGGACCGCTATCGCTTTGGAGCATGGATGAACGATCCCACGAGCTTACTGTGGTCACGTCGTCCTCAACGGTCGCAAGGATATGAGCTGGCGAATGAAGTTCCGAGTTGGTCCTTTGCACGATACGAAACAGAGATATATTAGAGGTGCGCAAAGCAACAAGCCAGAGACAGGACGAATTAGCTGCTCTGTTTACGATGCCTTTCCCTTCCAGGTACACATGCAAGAATCCCCCATGCTCCCGTGTAGGATTTTCTCCAGGACATTCTCAAGGAGCTGAAATTCTCTGCGGAACTCGGGGGGAGGCGGTGCTTGCGAATTCACTCATGGCATGGATCCACGTTTCCTGGGACCTGTTCGGATCGAAATGAAGGACGAATGCCAGCCGAAAATCAGTTTCCATGTTTGGCCGACTGTGGGAATATGGTTCGACCCAGCCTGATGGCGTTCAGAAGGGCGGCGTGGGGTGCGTGCTTCTGCAGCGTGATCCCACCCTCGGGGGGGAGAGAGAGCCTTGTATAGGTAGACGAGTAGGAACTGCATAACATACTTCAAGAGTGACTTTCGGAAGCCGGTTTCCCCCGACTTCAAGGAGATTTGAAAGATGACTATCTGGATATGGGACGAGGATGGGACTTGTACGGTCACAGTGCTGGAGGTGGAATATCCATCACTCTCTATTCATTGATGGTCAACTTATGCGGCGATTTGCACTACTCAACACATGGGTGGTTTGGTTCTTGTTTATAAACGGGTTTTCCAAAGCACATATAGCGGCTTCAATGTTTGGTGAAGACTTCTAGGACTCCAGAACCGGTAGCGTGCTCGCGGTGCCTACTCTGCTGTGGTCCGCGAGAGCCACTAAACGACCTGGGATTACCATTGGGAGCGTTACATTTGGCTACGATGACCAGAGATCGTGTTGATACACAACACGAAAAGGTGCAGCTCTCTTCTTGCTGTGAGACTACACAAACGGGACGTTTGTTGTCAATATATGGGCGGCCATAGTCACAGGCTTGACTTTAATGCCCGAGATCACAAGCGTCACAATACAGTAGTACTCGCTGTCATTGATTAATGCATTGATATGTTTTAATGCTTTTATAAGGTATGTGTGTGCCTTCGCTAAAAGGAAGTCCCGTCGCCATAGCCATCCACGCTATGATGTTGACGCCTCTCCAAATATGTCAGGAGAACTAATTGCGCCGGTGATGCTGCAATTTCTCGAAAATATCGACGCCGTGAGACCAGGAAAGAAAAGTGTAATGAACCGTTGAAACGCTCGATACTAAGATGCCTTCATTTTTTGCGCCACCACCTCCTTGGATAAAAGAAGGTTCCAGACCGTAATTCAGTAGCTCTTGAAGCCGTTGCTCGAAAAAAAAGCGACCCGTTGTGCTTTTACGCTTCCGCGTCCTCCACCACGATGTGCACAACCTCGCTCTTGCGCCGCTGCGACAGAGCTGAAGTAACACTTACATTGCAGTTGCGCGCCGCGCGGCTCATGCACGGAATCTGCAGCACACCCACAACCGCCATCAGCGCTGAAGCCCACCACGCCAAAGGAGTGAAGCGAATATCGATTGAGATGCCGTAGAGCAGCCCAGCGATTGGGCTGGCCATCGTTCGGCACGCTGCGCCTGTGCTTGCGGCCAGTCCATTTATCTTGCCGAGGTGGTTGGGCGCCGGTGCCGCTTCTTTGATCATGATAAGGAGAAGCGGGTAGGCGACGATGGAGGTGATGCTTCGGACAGTGAGACAAGCATATATCCCGGGATACACGAGGCTAGCTGGTAGCAGCGGAAGGAAGGGGACAACGAAATAAGCGATGGGGTGGCCGACGGTGACGAGGACGAGAAGGCGCCAAACGCCAAAGATCGAAGCGAGCACAGGGAAGACGGCGGCCTGGATAAATAGCTGGATCAGTCCGTTGATGGACAGGATGATGCCGACGTTCTGAAGTGGAATACCGAGGCCTCCTCCGAAAGCGTTGGGTGAAAGTGACATGGAAGAAACATCATCCGCGCGTTTGTCTTGGAGGAATATGGGCAGCAAGTGGTCGTATGTCATCTTGAGTGGGTCAGCTCAGCCCCATGCGTCGACATAGCGTTGAACTTACCGAGTGGTAGGTGAAAATACCTAGAGCAATAACGAAAGTGAGCACTGTCTTCGTGATGACCTTCTCGTGCGACGGAGAATTCTCCTGAATCCAGTCGCCGTTCGACTTGACACGCCATATCTCGTCGTGGTGGGTGTCTACATCATCGAAGGTCCCGTAACTCTCGGCAGTCAAGTTCGCAGGTGCGTTGGCAATGGCACCTTGGGCTGGTAAGAGCGGAGTTTCGGCAGTAGTGGCGTCGAGATCGGCTTGACTGCTCCACGGCTGCATGTCTGGGTGAGTTTCCTCGAGAAGAAAGTAGCCCGCGAAAATAGCAACAAGAAGTAAGCCAGTGCAGAGTATATTCGGCAGCAAGTACGGGAACTTGGCGAAAATTCCAGTAGAAGAGAACAAGGACGGGAAGTTATCTGCTGGTTCGGCAAAGTAACCACCGATCGAAGCTGCGAGATCAGCAAAGCATGGATTGTATTGAGGAGTGAGGCTGCTTACGTCCGATGATTGTACCGATGCTCCAGACGAAAGGCATCACTGCATATGCTCTGGCTACTTTGGTCAGCATCCCCTCCTCTCATTAATAGCATACATTACTTACGTTCATGCTTCGGGTTCCTGACGAGTTCGCCAACCATAGTTTGGATTACTCCGATGTTTCCGTTCAGTATACCACCAAGAATTCTGCCTGCGAGAGCAATCCAGAAGCTCGATGAGAAACCAACGACTAAGAGGGAAGAGACGGTACCGAAGCAGCCCATCAAAAGTACCTGTCAATGTCAGTAACCATCGACTGCGAACCGGCTGCAACCACAGCGATCTTGAAGGTAGCATACTGGCTTGCGACCTATTTTGTCCGAGAGGCCTCCCCAATACATGCCTGTGCATGCCTCGGCGAGAGAAAAGGCAGAGATAAGGATGCCCGCAAAGAAAGGCGCTTGCGACTCAGATGCTCCATAATGGGCAACGAGTTTGATGGCGTAGGGAAAGATAGAGGTGAGCGCAATGGGCTCGGCAACTCGTACGAGGGCTACGACGCATGTTAACGACGGTTCCTAGGAATCGAAGGTGCGACTGCGAGTATACTGACCAAGTAGGAAGAGCTGTGCGACAGGAAACTCGTCTGGGTTCCGCGGGCTTGTTCTTGCTTTGGTGAGTCCAAACATATCCTATAGCCTGGCTTGATCCTTACGATTACGCCAAGACGCAAGCAGTGGCGGTCGTGGGGGGCTGCTATGTGAGTATCCTTGCTTGCGTGTGGCGTCAAAGAGTCGTGCGTGATCGCTGGAGGCCGAAAGCAGGCCGAGGAATGGAGTAGAAAGTGAACTGGCGAGAGGACGGTTCCAGAAATTGGTGTTGAGGAATGGAGTGAGGAGTTTTGGAAGAAAAGGCGGCGACAAGAGCAAGTTAATGGGCAGACCGTCCAATGGGATCTTTGGATATGCGTTGGGCTCGGGCGAGACCGTGCATCCTTCGGGCCATCGGCAATCTTCTGATAGACAACGGTCCGTTTGCATCCATATCACCACGTCTGCTCAGCCACGTATACACAACGGTGGAGGTGACGACAGACGATATCAACCGGACGTCGAAACAGTACTCAATTGTGTGCTGCGGTTGATAGGGACGGACTACACCGTTGCCCTAAGACAGGCAGCCAAGCGAAAAGCTAGCAGCTAGTACCCACTAGCGCGTGTGGGGAAGGAACGCTAAGACCGCCTCTCATGGTTTCGTAACTTTCCCACACGATAGATACGAGTACGCCGTCGACATCATCTCCAGCAGGCAGGTGGTCTAGCAGTTATTTCTCAGGGGATGATGCATTCAGGACAGATACTAACAAGCACCCTCTCTCAACAATCGTCGGAGTTCCTTCTTATACATCACCTTATCCTCTTCTTCGACCTCCGCCCACGTTCCTCCGCCCCTCCAGAACATTTCTCCACTCAGTTGTAGCACCTCAGCCCCCTTGTATAAACTCCCGTGTGCAGATCCCATAGCCTCCAGCCACAAATGGCAGTCACGATACACCTTCCTCGCAATTTTCTTGGGAGTGGGAGTTGCTCTCCGTTTTCCTAAGCGTGCATGGAAGTCATAGTGACTCCTGTTGATGAAGTATCCCATCGAACAATTGACAAATAAGCTGGTCAAGTTGGTGACTCCCTTTGCGGCAAGCATAGCAAGGGCGTTGTGCCCTCGCGATTTGCGGGAAGGGGCTGGGTTCCAGCAGCGAACCTCGATTGAGCGAATGAGCTTAGCCGTCCGTGGAGAGAGTTGCGCAGCGAAACCGAACAGGCCGTCAACGTCCGTGAAAACTAGGGGTCGGGCGTACATCATGGGTGCTGCCTCGTCGTAAATCTTCTTGCACACCGATAGGATATTGAAACTGAATGTTTTGGGACCAGTTTGTGGCTCCTCATTTTCCGATTCCGAGTTGTCGTGATCATTGCCGGGGAGATTGCTTGCCCAGCCACGGCCATGACCACGGCCATGACCACGGCCATGACCACGGCTTGTTCCTCCTCTAGTAGCACGTGCAATAAATCCGCTGCCATGTTTCAAATACTCGAGTTCTGTTTCATCAAACGAAGAAACATAAGCGACGGTTCTCTTGTAGCATCTTTGCTTGGAGCTTAACCAGATTCCCTCCCTGTTCCCACCGTACGAATCCGGTAGCTTGGTCGGGGAAGGCAAGCATTCTTCATAAATGCGGTTTCGCAGCTCGGCCGGTAGAGACATAAAGGGGAAAATCTTGTGTTTGGGCGGTGGCCTTGTGTTACGTGCGCGCTGTTGTAGTGTTGCGTGAGCATTCATCATCGTGAACGGGATGAGATGGACTAGGTATATACCTTCACTGGCATATACTCCAATTCGGAGTCATCATCGGTAATTTCGGCATCTTCATATCTGTAGTGCACTTCAGCACGCTTTCGTTTCGGGTATCGTGCCTCTGCTGGATTTGAGGCCGGCACGCTGCTGTCAGGTCGAGCAACCGGAACAAGATCAACGTGATTGAAGCCAAACATGGTTTTCTCTTCTGCAATCGTGAACACATTCGTGGCGCGCTGTCATATGCACTTTATAAGATTTGACGTTCATGGGCTAGGCCCTGGCGGAGGGTTGCTGCCTGAATTTCGGACTTGGCGCAGGCAGCAGGGACCAATTGCCCAGGACATCTGGTAACTGACGTCTCCGCAAAATGTGATGATGACGCGTGAGCTTTGTCCACTTCTGGCGGCCGATGGGAGGAAGGAGTCTCTGCGGTTTCCGTGCCCAGGTGAGTCGTAGTTTGGGGCCTGTTCGGTCGCTGTGATCTCAATCTGTGATCTGGGCGTGATCTCAGCCGTTCTAAGTATAGCGCTGGCGTAGAATTTTTTCTTAGTGTAGCTATACAAAATCTTCTAACGCCTTGCTATAACATAGCTAGATTAAAGGCCTATTTAGTTACTATAATCTTACTCCTTAATTTTAGTAGCTATACATAGTAGGTAGTAAAAGCGTACTAGCCTATAGTATAAAAATAAGTGAGAAATAGATCTAGACCTATTTATAAAATAAGATTATAATTTTAGGCTTAAAAAGATATAATAGTAGATTTTTATAGCACTAGCAAAAGTTATTTTAGTTAGAGTATTATTAGTAAATTACACCTATTTATATAATATTAAGATTACACTTAAAGAGAACACGACCTTAATCTTATTATACGCTTACTATATATGGGAAGTGAGATGAGACCAAGGAGCGAGATCACGGCGACCGAACAGGCCCCAAGTTGATAGCGACCGCGCCAGCATGACGTCAGCACCAACGCAGCTGGTCATCATACAAAGCGACTGCCCGGCTTTGCAACATCGATTCTACCTTTACAGTTTGGAATGAGGAAAGAGGAGCCAATAGTCTCCGAAGCAAGTTCACATTCACCAGCAAAATCGCCAGGTATTGTAGGTAACACGCGCATGCGTCTTCCGCGTACCCTGAGAAAACCATCGAGCTTTGTTTCCACATCATAATCTTGTACTGATAATCGTTCGAATCGGCCCTCCTGGCAAGATAGGCAGGATGTATCCCCCTGTCCCGTTACGGGTGGTAATCACCGCGTATTGGTACGCCGCAAGCTAGCATACGAGAGTGCTCCCAGGACTGCCACACGAAACCCCGTAAATGTCTTTTGCCCTGCAAACGGCGGTGTTCTCTCCTCAGGATCACCATCTATTCAATTCGCAAGATGTTGCAGTATGTCTTTCGTGCGTTGAAGTTTGTCAGGATGTTCAGAGTGCCAAGGGCGTACCCAATCGTAGGCTACCCTTTGCTGAGTCTGTTGCGGCTATTCCCTGGACTTGCGAAGGCTAGGCAGAGGCATAGCCAGTATACGGAAGATAAAGTCGTGCGATGACTCGACTCAGAGTCGTTTGCGTAGGATATCATGAAGTATCTATCATGGTTCGGGCATCCACATGGATCTCAATTGACACCCGCTAAGACATGTTCACTTGTCAAACTGAAGGACAGACTATGATTAGGCAGAGTGGTAAGCACACGTTGTGCTCTGTACCATTGCGTGAATATGAGCGGCTGATGTATACTATCTGTGGCGTGCAGGGGCATGTGCAAAAGAGAACTCTATCACACGTACGCGACAGATAATCTATATACCATGGACCCTTGTTTCCACACTATCATATATGATACTACCAAAACTTAGCCTTCGAACTGCGATATTCAATTGCAGAGCTACGCAATATACGCGGGCCTTCTTGTTCCACCTGCGTTCTCTCATGTTGTGTGGTCATTGTCAGCGTGATCGTTGCTGATGCTAGCTAGCGAAAGGAGATCATCCTTCCATTCAAGAAGTTCCCTACATTCCTCTGCACAGCCTCAAAACGAACGGACCCGCACACCTCGCTTTCCAGATGATTGAATAGTCCGGCGAGCGCGGTGAATTCCTTCGAGCATGCTCTTCCTGGACAATGGTAGACCTTCTGCCTATTGTTGAAATGTTATCATCTGATCATGTTTGGAAAGCTGGTTGATACCTACCTGTGTGCAGGGCTGTTCACGTGCTGATTGAGTGCGCCGAGGCCCCCAAACTCTCGATGACACATGTAACATTCGAATCCATATCCATTCCAGGTCGCGGATGTAGCCGTGGTATGATTCGGAGTAGAGGAAGGATACGTCAGAAGCTTCTTCGTAAGGACATGGTGCGGGTCGACGCGCCGAATCTGCTCGAGGATGGTCGCATGGTTGACGCCGCGCGCCTGCGGGCAGGATCCGGCCTCAAGATGGTGAACAAGACCAGTAGCAGTTGCGAAGGAACGATTGCAGAAGGGACAAAGCATATTCGAGCCTCTATGGATCTTGGAATTCAGATGCTACAACTCATGTTAGCTAATCTCTGGCACGCCATACTTATCCTCACGTTGTGTGCTTACCTGTCGTAGATTGTTCTCGTTCTGAAAGCCTTTCTCGCAGCTGTTGCACCAGTGTTGCCGCCAGTGATTGTACGCATCCATGTGCTGCCTCGCCTTAGCGAAGGAGTCGAACACTGCCATGCATGCCTCGCACTCGAAGCCAGGGTCATCATCGTCTGAGTAGTATCCATCTTGGAGCGAGGGAGAATGATCTTGGTTCCAATGATTAAGTGCATTCATATGCTGCTCTGCAGCATACGCATTGACGAATTCGCGGTAGCATGTGTCACATTCGAACATCGTTACGATAGAATTTTTGGGAGTTTGCTTGAGGAGCCCGAAGAGCCGTAGGCAATTGAAAGCGATGTCCGAAGGAAAAGCGGGTTTGAATGCAAGCAAAGCGCCGACTCGATGTAATTGTCTGCGCTCTTGGTCTGGTTGTTATATGCCAGTGACATGGTTACAACTCCTCTCGGGGGATGATAAATAAGATAAAGCGAGCGGAAAAGCGGGATCAAAGCGCGCTTTCCCCAATCGCGCTGGTACGGTAACCCCTGTGAACCCCGGTCTGCCCCACTCCATATCCGCAGTCCACAGCTTTTATATTGACCCCGATTTTGCAACATTGAACGCAGCACGAAATGGCGCCTGAGAAGCATAATCGGGCCAAGAGGGAGTTGAAATGATATGGCCACTACCTATTCTGATCCAGATACGGCGGGGACCGGTATTTCCCAGAGCCGCTGAAGAACAAGGACGGCAAGATTGCGACGTGACAGCCCGGAATGCCGGAAGCAAACGTTCCTCCTTATGGGAGGCGTAGTGTTCATTCCGCGGTCTCAAGACGAGCGGCACGATCGAGGACCTGTAAGCAAGGTTGACAATTCGCAATAAGTCCAAGGATGCTGAAATAGAAGAGATCGCACGAAGCTTACATTGATTTGCGAAGAAGGCAACATAAGGGCGACCGCGGAACTTTGAAAGTTGATGTAACAGGAAATGGAAATTGGCCAAGATAACCTCTATGCTGTAATATTATTTCGCATCATTCAAGAATGGGGCAACGGTGATAATAGCTTAGGGCCTGTTCGGTAGACGTGATCTGGAGGCTTGATCTCATCTCGATTACTAGATCCAGTTAGGCTCATATTAAGATCACGCTGTGTTCAGTTTAAGCGTAATCTTAACGTTATAAATAGAGGTCTAATCTAGGAGTAATTAACTAGCTAGATTAACCCCTACTAGTGCTAATAGAATCTATATTTATACTTATTTAAGCGTAAGATTATAAGTTAAACTAAGTATAAGGTTAGGAGGTTTATTTTATCTAATTTTAGAGCTTTTTAACGCCGCAATACTTAGTAAAGAGGCCCTTATAGGCGTTATAGGAGCGTTAATAGCGACAACTTTAGTTTAATTAACGCTATAGAGAGGACTCTAGCGCTACCTATAGGCATAAATAAATGCGCAGAGGATATATACCTAGGTTTAGCTTAGCTAGCTAGGTGCCTTATTAATAACTTATATCTATACAAGAAGACGCGACTCTAGTAGAGCACGTTTAAGGCTCTTATTACGGTACTTACTATAGATAACACGTTAATAGAGTAGGCGTTTGTTACGTACCAGATAACAACGTGGGACTTGGGCGCTTATAAAGGTGTGATAAAGTAACAACAGGGTTATAAATGTAACAAAGAGACGCCAAGTAGTAGAGCAGGTCACGTAAGGTGCTTAGTTACTTAGTGGCACTAAGCAGCGAAGCAGCCTTAGTATATAGGAACGCAAGAATAGGCTCTCTATACTTATGTTTAATCTGTTTATTAATCTATTGTTTAGATTCTAGTAGACCAAATTATTAACTTGTTACACTTTATAAGATACTATTGTATTAATAAGACCTTCTACCTTCTGTAAGTACTCCTGCCTAAGAACTAACCTTAACCCTTTAGGACTAGCTACCCTCTTAGATTTAACATCTTAAACACCCTTAATATAAGTACTTCACAAACTCCTACCTCTTCTATAGCTTTAGGTGCCGCTAAGATTACTCTTATAAAGGATAGCAGTAAGGCGTATAAACTTAATCTCTACTTTAGTAAATAATCTTAAACTAATGTCTAGATTCTCTAGTTAGACCTCTACTTCTTTAACTTAGATAAACCTCTTAAAGACAAAAAGAAGATTATCTTTGTAGTAATATATATGCGAGGAGATGTAGGATTATAGATCTATCTCTACCTTAAAAAGTACCTAGGAATAGACCACGACAATAATAATAATAATTACGTAAATAAACACGCTAATACAATTAACATTATTAAAGATTATAATAACTTTAAAAAATGCCTTAAATAACTCTTTAAGATCGCTAACAAGGACTCTATTATAAAAGTAAAAATTTAGACTATAACTTAGAAATAATTAGCAGCTAAGTATATAGCTAAGTTTTACAGATACGCTGTGCAACTTAACTAGGATAATAAATCTCTTTAGGACATGTATAAACAAGGACTTAAATAGAAACTACGTAAGGAACTCCTGCGTAGTAGTGTATAAATTACTAACCTTAAAAAACTGTATAAAGAAACTATTAGAATTAATAAAGAGTGGTTTTTATTATAACAAGAGCTCTACTAAAACCCTAGGGTGATAAGCTTTAGATAACTAGTAAAAGTAGTTTATAAGAACCCTATTAGAATTGTCTAAAAGCAACAGCTAAGAAGCTACTAGAGATATAAACTAATAAAAAATATCTAGTTTAACTACTTAGGTAAAGGAAAAGGAGGAAAGATAGGCCCTAAGCAGCCTAATAAACGCGTCTCTAATAGAAGTTAACAACTAATAACTAAGACCCGTAAATACTTTATATATAGCAAACTAGGCTATATAGCCAGGAACTGTAGATTAAAGAACAAAGTCTATTAAACTAAGTTAAATATACTAACTATTAAGGACTAAGAACCTAATAAGGAATAAGAAGTTATTATAACGCTATTTAGTTACTAACGCGTTACACTAGAACAAAGTAAGTAATTAGATTTACCTAACTTATAACTATATAAAGATTTAGAAGACAACTCTAACGTATACCACAACGTAGAAGACGTAGAAGAGATACTAAGATCTCTTACTTCTTACCCACAAAATAAGTGGGAAGAAGATAACCCTATGTCACCTAAGTATAAACTAAATGTTTAGAACTATATAGAACCCTACTAGGCACTAAAAAGAATGCAACCCTATAAAAATAAGAAGTTAGACTACGTACTAAAGTACTACCTAGACTACTAAAATCCTACACACTAATTCTATATATGGACGTATTACAAAGAACTAACATGCGTATAACATAAGGCAGAAAAAGAGGAGAATAAGAAATAACCTAGAAGGAAACTGCGCTATAGATAAATGTGGATAGACTACCCTATCGCAGCTTATAATAAACACCTCTAGAATAAATAATAAGTAAAATACTTTCCTTACTTCACGCTAAAGGGCAATAAATGCTGTAATATACTTATTAATAAAGACTATATACAACTATACTAGTACATGTGTCTAAACTAAAACTATAAATACTACTATATGGCTAAATACTTAGATAGTTTTGTAAATTGCCCTACGTAAGAAGTAATAATAGAACTACTAATTTAACTAGTACATAGGAATAGTAAAGACTGTAGGAGGAAAAACAAAAAAACATTCTTATAGGAAGAAGAAAAAGACAATCTACACAAGCTATATACTTAAGAATAATAACAGAAGCGGATGCTTAGAAACGTATACTAGGCACTAGAACTTAATTACAACCTACAAGAATAGATGTCTTTTTTAGGCCTAAACTTAGACAAGAAAACGCCTTTATTAAATTAAATACTATAGTAAGTATAGTATTAATTAAGCTACTAGTATAGCTTAAAGGAATATAGGCTTAAGCTCTTATAGACTTAAGAGTAGAAAGGAACTTTATATCTTATTAAATAGTAAGATAAGCAGGACTTATAATATTAAAGAAAGAAGTACCCTATATTATCTATATTACGAATAGATCCCTAATGCCTAAGACACCTTAAATATACTAGGAGGTTACTACCATAATAATAGTCTAAGGACATAAAGAGGAACTTACCTTAAATGTCTTACTAGGATCTAAGTATAAGTTAGTCTTAGGATTACCTTAGTTAACAATACACAACCTATAGATTAACTAGGGTATAAAGAAAATATCGTTTAAACGCTGTAATTATATATTATAAGCAAAGCCTATGTATTAACTAAAAATAATAGTAGATAAGGGAGTTATTAATAATATAATACCACGATAGATAGTTAAAAAACAGAAGTACACCTTAGCAGACGCTAGTAGGAACCACTAGGTTAAAAAGCGCGAAAAAGAGGATAACAGCACACCCCTTACCTTACTAAGAGAGTACACGAAATAGACACATATATTCACAGAAAAAGAAGGAAAAGTAAACCTACTAGAATATTAACCCTAGGATCTTATAATAGACCTAAAAGAAGGGAAGACGCCACCCTTTAGACCACTATATAGTAAGACAGGAGAAGAACTCCTTAAAGAACATAATTTCATTATAACAAACCTTAAGAAAGGATATATATAACTATTAAAGTTACTAGCAGTAAGCCCTTTTATATTTATTAAGAAAAAAAATAGATTAGATAGACTATGCGTTAACTACTAACAACTTAATAATATAATAATAAAGAACTAATATTTACTACTAAACATTATAGAGTTACAAGATTAACTATCTTAAGCCAAGATATTTATAATAATAGATCTAAGAGACAGTTACCACCTTATATAAATTAAGAAAAGTAAAGAATAGAAAACAGCGTTTCAATCACGCTATAGACTATTTAAATACAAGATTATGCCTTTTAGACTTATAAACGCACTAGCAGCTTTTATAGCACTTATTAACAACGTACTCTATAAACATCTAGACATATTTATTATTACGTATATAGACAATATCCTTATCTTTTCTAAAAACAAATTAGACCACACTAAGCATATATAGACAGTACTAAAAGCACTAGACAAAGCATACCTTTATATTAAACTTAAGAAATGTAAGTTTAATATTAAATAACTTAAATTCCTAGGACATATTATTACTATAGAAGGAATTAAGATGGCACTAAGTAAAGTTAAATATATTAAAAACTAGCTAATACTAAAAATAGCTAAGAATATCTAAGAATTCTTAGAATTCTATAGATTTAATTAATAATTTATCTAAGATTACGCAAAGGTTATAATACCTTTAATAAATTTTATAAAGAAGAACGTACCCTTTAAATAAATAGATAAGTGCAAAATGTTATTCTAACTCCTTAAGACAGTATATATTATAGAACCTATCCTTATTTATTTTAGAAGCGATAAACTACTACGCTTTAAAACAGACGCTAGCAATCTTACGCTAAGCGCCTACGCTAAATAAGAACATAATAGTAAATAGTACCTAATTACCTATTACTTATGCAAATTTAATAACGCTAAAACACAATACAACGTACATAATAAAGAACTCTACGCTATTATTAAAGCTTTAAAGCACTAGAGGATTTATATACTTAGTTACTTAACACTAGAAATCTATATAGATTATAAGAACCTTCTAAGGTTCACAATAACAAAAGAACTTACGCCACAATAATAAAGATAGTTATAGACCACTAGGCAGTATAAGTTTAAAATTATCTATATAGCTAGAAAAGAAAATAGTAGAGCAGACGCTCTTAGCTAATAAAGTAATCTAGTAGGAGAAAAGGCAAAAACCTTCTCTATAATCCTTCGCAAAGCCAAAGATAGATCTCTAGAACTAACAGTAGTACTAAATTAACTTTTAGTAATTAACTAAGAAGTTCTAGAACATCTATAGACTAAGATTATCTAACAATACCACGATAACCCTATGTACGGACACCTAGACATCACAAAGATAATAGAACTTATCTAAAGGAATTATACCTTTAAAGGAATTAAGAAAGCTATAATAACTTATATCTGTAAATGTATAGAATACTAGAGAAATAAACACAGTATATATCTTAAATATAGAGAGATGTAAGTAATTAGAATACTAACAGCACTATAAGAAGACATTACTATAGATTTTGTTACAAGAATTCTAAACTCTAAGGATCTAATAATAGGAATTAAATACAACAGTATACTAGTAGTAGTCTGCTAACTAACTAAGTATATTAAGCTTATTCTATGTCTTAAAAGAATAATAGTAAAGGAACTCGCTTTTCTTATCCTAGACTAACTAATTAGATATTACAGAATCCTAAAAATAATTATTAGCGATAGAGACAAGCTCTTTACGTTAAATTATTAAATAACGCTTATAGCCTTACTTAGAACGAAATAAAAGCTATTAACAGCTTACTATCTATAAATAGATAGATAGACAGAACGTATAAACCAAACTATAGAAACGTACCTACGCATCTACTATAATAGTTAGAAGAATAACTAGGTTTTATTACTACCTATAGCATAGTTAGCCTATAATAACAAAGTATTAGCAGTATTAGGACATACACTATTCTATATAAACTACAGAAGACACCTACATCTCTTTAATTAACAATTTCCTACGACAATTAAAGTAAAAGAAGCTATAGATATAGTAGAAAACATAAAGAAAATACACTAATAACTCTAAGAAAATCTTAAGAAAGCTTAGCAGTAATTAATTTTATACTAAAACTAAAAACAAAAAATAGCACCTTAGCTAAAGAAGGGGGATAAAGTATATCTGCTTACAAAGAACCTTTAAACTTAGAAGAAAAAACACAAGAAACTAGATTATATTAAGGTTAAACTATTTTACATTTTAAAGTAAATATCACTAGTAAACTATAAGTTAGAACTACCGCTAGATGCAAAGATATACCTAGTATTCTACGTATTACTACTAGAACTAGCAGACCCTAATACACTAGTTAAAACCACCTTCTACCACTAGACTAAGAAAAAAAACAAATTTAAGGTTAAAAGAATTTTGGAATATAATTAGCATAATAACGCGTACCTTATTAAGTAGAAAGGTTACTTACACAGCGAAAACACTTAGGAACTAAAGAACTACCTAGGAAATTGTTAATAAAAGATTAAAGAATTCTATTAATAGACTTACCTAAGATAGTAACGCTAAGGAATTGTCCTAGAACTCTAGAGGCAGGTTGTCTATTGCAGACTATATAGACGTGCTAAGTTTAGCCAGACTAGTAGGCTAAGTGGGATAGGCTAGGTCCTCTTTTAACTCTAACTCTATTAGCGCAGCACTCTTTACTGTAATAACTTTACTAGTACGCTTTTTGTTCTACGCTAATTATTTTAATAACTAATCCTCTTTTGCACACACTACGTATAGGGCTTTAAACGCTACGTCCTATTCTTTTTGCGCCTCTAATATTTGCGCCTTTAATTTCTTTTTCTTAGTAATTAACTGCGAGAACTTATTCCTAGTAATAGCTATATTACACTTTAAGCCTTGTTTCTAACACTTACTACACTTCCTTAAGCTAATATAGACTTTATAAACGTAGAAATGCGACTTATAAAAGGAGCACTTTAACACTATAACTACTTTATAGTTTTTAATAGTAGAGATAAGGCTGTAACAACGCTTTATAGAATTATAGTTAGTAGGTATAATTCTTTAGGACAAAGAATAGAAAAGGAGGGGATAATATTACGTACTAGATAACAACATAGGACTTAGGCGCTTATAAAGGTGTAATAAAGCGACAATAGGGTTACAAATGTAACAAAGAGACGCCAAGTAGCTTAGAGTAGGTCACGTAAGGTGCTTAGTTACTTAGTAGCACTAAGCAGTGGAGTAGCCTTAGTATATAGGAACGCAAGGATAGGCTCTCTATACTTATGTTTAATCTATTTATTAATCTATTGTTTAAATTCTAGTAGACTAAATTATTAACTTGTTACACTTTGCAAGATACTATTATATTAATAAGACCTTCTACCTTCTGTAAGTACTCCTGCCTAAGAACTAACCTTAACCCTTTAGGACTAGCTACCCTCTTGGATTTAACAGCGTTAAGCTCTATAAGAGCTTTCGCGACGCCTTACGCGCTAGAATACTTAGAGTTAGCATAGAGGATTAATTAATAACACTAAAGTTTAACAAGATAAAACTTTTAGATAGGTAGTTACTAAATATAGGTTAATCTAGATACGTTAGAAGCGGGTCTTTAGAACAATTTGTATAGCTACACTAACAAAAAATTCTACGCCAGCGCTTTACTGAAACTAGGCGAGATCAAGCCCAGATCACGATTTGAGATCACGCCCACCGAACAGGCCCTTAGGAGTGGATGGATGTGGCCTACTTCGCGAACGAGTCAAGCCATGGCATTAACAGGCGACAGCGCCCGACGAACAATGCTAATCCTCTCCTTGTATACCCACCATTTCAATCAATAGCGAGCGTAATGTTTCGTTCCTCAAATCCACCTCCGCAACCCTCCCCAACAGTCCCAAACCTACCACCTACACTGCAGCGGATTGCACCTCGTCCCACACTTGCACTTGTGAATGTCCGTCTTGCACATCCCATACCCGCCGGTACTATTGCAGCACTCCGTGACGCTCTTGCTGCAGGAGAAAGCCCTGCCGCAGTTACAGTCGCGTGCGGTGAGCTCGGCGGAGCGGTCGACGAGCGCGGCATCGGCGCTGGAGACGAGGTCGCTTGGGAAGAGGGCGATGATATCGTTAGAAGGGTTGGCGGACGGGACGGCGGTGGTAAAAGCCAGGGTGGCGAGGAGCAGGGTGAAGAAGGAGGTGGTGAAGTGCATTTTGGACAGTTGGTTTGATTTGAGTTGGAAGAGTGAAGAAATGACTTGGCTGTGGTGTGTTGTTTTGACAGTGATGGTGGGTGCCTTCGAAGGCTTATTATAAATGAGACTGAGGGTCAAGTAGCCTGAGTGATCTGCTGTTTGTGTGATCGAATTCCACTGTTGAAGTGTCAGGGACCTCATTCAGGATTCTCGCCGGGACTTCAGGCCTCCAGGTGTTCAACGAGTGAGGAACATCAAATCTTCTGTTTTTTCTTGCTCTCACGACGCTGTCTCGATCGAATGGCTGACGTGCTTCAAACTCGGCTGTACAAGCGATGTAAGGGCAGACTAACTCACGCACGAAGGTTTGCATTGAGGAGAGTTTAGGCCCTCATGTGTAGCCTTGTTATATTAGTTTGGGGTTAGTGGCAGACTTGAGTCTGAAAGCAAGCAAACGCGGACAGTTGATCTTTACTTAACATCTGCATCCAACTCAGCTGAAGAGATCGTCACCAGCTCAGATTAGATGGCCGGTACCCGATGTAGTCTAGTAGCGTATACAAATCTGACTGCTATAGAGCGCATCCACTCGTTTGAGGAGTATTCGTAGTACACTTGTGGGCCGTTTTGGGCGTACCTAGCACGTCTGTGTAAGGGATGAGCGTAAGCTGACATAAGGTGTGACCAAACGGCCAGACCTGCCCAGCCTTAACCCTTTGTCATGCCTAACACGGCAGAAGAATTAGATTAGTTAATGCCTTCGCTCAAAGATGAGGGTACTATGCCTGAGTTCACGGCATAATGGCGGTGTGGGGGTAAAGGAAGACTCGGCCCTGTGCAGCAAATCACAGCAATCGATTGGCGCCAGAAACATCAAGAAGACAAGTGCACGATGTCAAAGGTGCTCCACCGGCCTACGCTATCCAGAAGCCGCATATTGTGGGATGACTATGATACAAACGCGTTCAGTCGTTCCATCATGCAGATCGTGACATAATCCCCATCACTCACTATATTGCTCCAGTAGCTGCGCCAGTGACACTGAACCGAGGCGCGTTTTGCTCAGAAAAGTTCGGCCAAGGCAAGTACAATCACAACGACCCACGCAGGCCAAGGTTGAGTGTTGCCGGCACCATTGGGGCCAAGGGGCTCTGAGGTCGCACCCGGGTATGATCCAGACACCTTGCCAGAGCTACCCGTGCCGATGATCGTCGAATTTTTGCCCTGGACCGCGACAGTAGTGGTCATGTGGACCATGCCGATTGTGCCGTCGACATGGCTCTGCTGCTCCCCATTTCGGCGCTTTTCCGGAACCGCAGTTGGATACGGCGGGGCATCCAGGGAGAAGAAGATGCCGTCAGTCATTATCGAGGGCGCAGGTGTGGGAGAATCAGGCTTGATGGTGGGGTAGTTTTCCAGGTCGGTGATGGTAGATTCTTCCCCAGGGATTGACCAGGAAGTCTCTGAGTCGGAAGGCAGTGAAATGAAGTTGTCCGAGACTGAAACCGTGAGTTGAGGCAAACCTGGGGCGGGGCGGTCGTCCGTTGCTGTGATTGTGAGTGAAGCGGAGGGAAAGCCTGGGGTAATTTCAGGCACAACGGGTGTAATTATGGATTTCATTACAGATGAAGGGGTGTAGCCTGGAGCAGGTGGGGTGGGAATCGGTCCAGTGGCTGACGACATGACCAGCGTGAGCGTAGAGTTGATCGTGAAGGACTCAGCAACGCCATCAGTCGACATGGAAGCCGCAGTCGAGTTTGTATGCGATAGCATGGTCAGGTAGAGGGTAGACTTAGACTCTGTGACTGACGTTTCCTCCACCGTGAGTGTGAAGTTGATCGCTGAGGACGCAGTAACGCCAGAAGTTGACAAAGACGCTGCAGCCGACGTTGTTAGAGATGGCATGGTCAGATAGAGAGTAGACAAAGACTCTGTGCCTGACGATATAGCGATGCGATCCGTAGACATGGACACTGCAGTCGACGTCGTGTGCGGCACCATAGTCAGGTGCACAGTAGAGTTAGACTCCGTGCCAGAGGACGACTGTGAGACAGCTGCCAGAGTAGTGGTGTTCAACCAGATCCCAGACGCAGTGGGTGAAGGGCGAAGAGGGTTTGTTAGAATCGAGTGAGTGGGACGAACAGGCCAGAACGGAAGGACAGAATGAGAGCTCATAGTCTTGAGGACCGTAGATGTCGACTCTGAGGTCACGTGTACTGTCGTGGTCGGCTCTGGGTGATTTTGAGTAGGCGCGGAGGGCTCCGGGTATTCAGGCTCGCCGGTGCCCCTGTATACGTTGGCAAACTTGCTCATGTTTCTGGAAAGAAACAACATGTGTGGTGTAGAGACTTACACCGCAGTTGAAGAACTCACGAGTGGATTGCTGGCCGAGAAGGGAGTCTCGCCGAGAGAAGACGAAGTCGGGTGCTTGCTAATAACAGTCTTGGTGATGAAGAGCGTGGACTTGCTAGTAGCCATCACAGTCGTTGTCTGCTCACGGTTGCTAGTGATTCTGATGTTAGCATGCGCTCATAATATACCATCCTGGGTCTACTCACGTAGAGGCCGAAAGGACCGGAAGTCTGCTCTCCCCGTCATGCACAGTAACGAAGATTGTCTCAGTCACCTCAACGGTCTTCGTCTCGGGACAGAGGTAGGTGAAATGGGTAGTTGTGCCCTTGATCACCGCATCGTCTGTGCAGAGCTTTGACATGCAGTCGCAGCTATCGATGCAGGCCAGACCAGCGGTGCTGACTGGAGCAGAAGCCGTCTCCACGCTACACCACAACGTTGTCGGGATGTCGGCTGCTGCGAAGGGCAGGGCAGCTGTATAGGTCAGCTCGAGCTTTGTAGTATGCGGATATGAGTGGTGGCTTACCTGCGACAATGCCGAGCACGACGTTGCGAGCGTACATCATGGTCGACAAATCCGAGTGACTGCTTGTTTGTAAGTTTTCTAGAGCCTCCTGGTATGGCTCGCCGTAAGTCGGTTGACAAACGCGCTTCAAGGTCAAGCTCCAATTCAATGCCACCAAGTATGTGCATCCATCATTGGACATCAGAAGGAACATAGGAGCAGAGGGAAGGGAAGAAAGCAAAGGCAAACCGGGGATTTGTACATACGCTTGAAAGAAAGACTGTGGTGAGAAGTCCGGTCGGAAGACAAGAGCGAGCGGGTGAAGAGAGAGAGAGAGAGAGAGAGTCGAAGCAACGAGGGCAGTTTACATCAACAAAGGCGCCAGCAAACGCACTAGCGCGCTCTTAGCGTCCTCATAGCCTATCAATGAAGCGGCGTTCGTCGGCCAGTGTGAGCGTGGACGAGCTCTTGTTGCGTGGTGAACGGTGATATGTAACAGTGCGGCTGGACTCGGCCCAGGAGCCGTGCCACCTCAAAACGGGCAGTCGCAATAGTAGCTGCCTGCGACCAAAGAGTCCATATCAATCACAAATACGCTGTTGAGGCCGGCGCGGTCTGAGGTGTTGTTTGTGGTCATGTCTTCAGCCTATCAGTTGTATAGACAGGTAATCTCCAAAAAGTAACTCGGGTAGGAGTCGACAGTGGTAAGCACACGGATCCCACCCAATCTAATCCCCATACAACTCCATCAAGTGGTTTAGCATCTTCCTCTGCAACTCCTGCAACTCTCCCTTCGTAACCTTCTTCTGATCCTCTTCACCTTCATCGCTCCCGTCGGAACGCAAAAAATCCGACCTCAGTCCAAAGAACGGTACACCCAAGCCTTTAAGTTCCTTGGACTGCAATTCCACCATTCTCTCAGCCGCCCTATACACCTTCTTCGCATACATCTCCACCTCCTCCTTCTCCACCTCATCCGTCCGCAGCGGCGCGATTGTGTCGCCCATGCCAGGCAAAGACAAGACGGCGAGATGCGTCTTTTCGTTTTCGCGCTTGACGGCCTGTTCCTCGATGAGACGCTGGCGACCAGATTCCCAGTCTTTGACGTTGCGCCCTTGATCAGCTATGAGCTTTTGGACAGTTGAAACGAAGGCTGGGTTTTGAGTCGCAATTTTGCTGACGCAGCGGAGGCCGTGCTTCCATTGTGTGATTGTTGCTGGGTCAATGGTGGGTGTTGTCGTCTGGCTTTTGGGAGGTGCTTGGCGGTTGGAGAGGGTAGTCTGCGGGCGGGCTTTCAGGCGAGAGTCCTCAGACTGCTCGTACGGGATACCCGTCTGCGATGAATGACGCGACGCGGGAATGTCAGTTGACTGGGCGCTGAATTGGCCTTGGGGGTAGAATTGCTGTTCAGACGGCACCGGAGGGGTCGTAGTCTGAGGCAGGCTCGCCAATGTCGCCAGAATCTGCTCGAGATTGAGCTCCGGGGGTAGCTTGTTGTCGGCCATCCTGTTCTATAGCTCTTTATGCGCACCCTGGCCGAGGTCGACCCCAGATAGAATTATCGGGTGTTTTATAGGTGTGGATTGGGCGTTAGCTAGGTAGTCAGCATCTGGAAGGTATGCAAACATGGCGCATCAACCAAGAACACCGACCGCGATCCAACCAGGTTCGCAACCCAGTTTTCGTTAGCTTTTTCGAAACTGTGCGACCAGTTCGGATGCCAGAGTCATCTTGAATCTTTCCCTGAGCGCGTCGAGGAAGCAACGCATCACTGAAGGTATTTGTCCAATCACGGTTCAACGTAGCGCCGGCGCCCGAATTGCACTAACTTTTGCCGCATCGTTCGACCTCTCCAAACCCCCTCTTCCCATTCGTCCTCCCCCTGTCCGCTCCCTCTCTCTCCTTCAAGATGTCGAAGTCGCCGAAGGAGTCGACGCGCTTCACCGCGACGGGAGTGTGGGCACACACCAGACCCGGCGGCAAGGCAACGACGCTGCAATTCGCTGACCCGGCACCGAAGAACGAGACGCCACAGCAGAAAGTCAAGCGATTGAGAGAGGCGGCGAACCGCGCGAAACTGGCACAGGTCACACGGTGGGATTATGCATATATGTACGGCAGGATGGCCGCGGATGCGGTGCATAGGTTTACGGTCTACGGCATTATTTTTGCCACGGGTACGGCAGTCTTTCCCTCATGTGAACAATTGGTTCATGAAGGATTGTGTGTGGACGCGAGCAGAAGCTGACAACTAAAACAGGATGCATTGGTGTCCTCGCTGTCTTCTCGATAGGTGACATGGTCGTCTACAACCGCCGAAAACGCGCAATCTTCTTCGAAGACCAGGAACGCGAACAAGCCAAGATCCTCAGCATTGCCAGAACTGCCGTCGCAGAGGGCCACGCGACCCCTGCCCAGGCCGCTCTTGTAGAAGGAATTGCAGAAGAGGAACGGTTGATGGATCTCAAGAAGGCTGAGCGGAAGGCCCCCTCAAAAATACTTTGGTGGTTGCACGGCGAATGGAACGAAGACAAGGCGCTGAAGGAGCAGAGGAGGCTTGCTGTTGAGGATTTCCAGAAAAATGAGATGCAGGCTGCGGGTCAAGGAAGCGTAACGCAAGCGGTCCAGGCAGCGCAGCAAGCACGATCCGACAACGCGCAACCCACAATTGGCGGCCCGCTCGACCAGCAAGCCGCGAAGGCAACCGCATTCGCAGAGAACACGGTCAAGGGTGCCAGCAGCGGCTGGTTTGGATGGTTGGGCGGATCGAAGAAGGAATGAATTAAGAGCAGGGAAGCAAAAGGACGGTAGTCCGTGTACCATATTGAACTCCCAGCATGTAAAACGCTGTGTCACTACTGTATTGCATCATGGCGTTGGGAAGCTGTATTCGGTGTAGATGTCTTGGTTGGGTATCTTGAAGTTCGTGTCTATAGTTTACAACTGCTCCGCGATATCCAAGAACTCCATAGTAAGCAAACGATTCTGATCAAATCATATCCCATTACTGTTCCGATTGCGCCGAGACTGGATTGTACGAGCGACGCTGGCGGGCTCTCTATGACGGTGTTAGCTTCTGCACTTTCACACCTCGTTACCCTTAGATAACTGTCTTGGAGCATGCGTACCTCGGTCCACTGGTCAATCCAAGGCCTCACCCCCGCATAACTCAGTAATCCCATTGTAGCCAAAATGAATATCCAAACGACAGCCTGATCCTTCGCAGAGTCTCTCTCTGTATAAGATTAGCTTTGCCTTCTCTCATATCTCTCAAATCCCACGCGGGTATACGTACGGAAGCAGGTTGTGAACACTTGATCTTCCTTCACGCCCTGGCAGAAGGGATAGCCCAGGCAGAACTGGCGATTGCAGTCATTGCACGTTTTCTTGGTAGCGCGTTCGCGGAGATTAGGCGATGACTTCTGCGAGGTCGCGGGCGCGTCGAGGGCGACGATGGTGCTGTTGCCGGCACACGTGCATTTGCAGAAGGATGTTGGTGCTAGAGGGTCAGCTTGTTCTCCTAGAACCCTGTGTATATAGCAGACGTACTTTTGGCTAGGGCAAGAGAGAAAAGCGATAGGAAGGCGAGCAAAAAGAGGCATGATGCGCGCTTCCGCATGGTAACGATTATGTGTAGCTCATTGACGTATGTCGTCCAGCGGAGTTCACGATGATTGCGGCTGGCCCTAGCTAGCGCCCTGCGTTCTGTGCCGACCGGCGCTAGAGCTTTTGCTCGAATCCTTCTGCCGCTCGCTCACGACACCACAACACAACACAAGCGGGCAATGGCGCATGCAGAGTATCACTATTTATGAATACTCGCGCCTGAGTCATCTGTTTGGTTGGCGCGTACTCTCCCCACGAAAAAGCGTGCGACCGCAACAACCGCCGCGCCTCGATGCCCGCAACACCAGCGGCTACACCAAAGCCTAAGCAGAAGGCTGGAGCTGCCACTCCCAACTCCACGCCGAGCACACCAACACCCGCCCAACCTACCCCCGACAACAAGGACAAAACCGTCAGGCTGCACATCACGCCCTTCAATCCCACCCTCCTCAAAGCCTACATCCCGCCCTCGGTGCTGCCCGTCGCGAAAAACATCTCCTACCACGCCCTCGAGACGTTCCCCGAGAAAGGCTTCGGCTACGTCGAGCTGCCTGCCATGGAGGCCCAGAAGTTGAAGAAGAAGCTGAACGGGTCTACGCTAAAGGGATCCAAAGTCAGGATCGAGGAAGCGAAGCCAGAGAAGCGCAAAGCCGGCGACGTTGTGGACGTTGAAGCTGAGGAGGCAGCGCGGGCGGCCAAGCGTGCGAAGAAGGAGAAGAAGAGGAGGAAGAGGAAGGAAGATGGCGTGCTGGAGGGCGTGCAGCTGCCTGAAGAGCGCAAGGTCAAGCGCGGGTGGACCGAGGTTCCGGTGAAGGGCAAGAAGGAGAGGACGGAAAAGAAGGAGAAGAAAGACAAAAAGGAGGAGAAGAGGGAGCGGAAGAAGTCGAAATACACCAAGGAGCCAGAACTGCTGTTCAAGGCAAAGTTGACGCCCGTTGCGGCCAATGAACTGGCGCGCAAGGACAAGAAAGACAAGAAGAAGGATAAAAAGGACAAGTCGAAGCAGGAGGTTGTCGTGCATGAGTTCGAGAAGAACACCAAGACGCCCAGTTTCCTCAAAGCTGCCGCGGTTTCCACAGATAAGAAGGCGGCAGTCGATTACGTGAACGACAAGGGATGGGTGGATGAAGAAGGCAACATGGTAGAGCCAGAGACGACCAAGGCGAAGAACAAGAGAGTTTTGGAACTTGTGGAACCTGGACCAGACGCTCCCTCGCCAAAGTCCAAGAAGAAAGCCCCTGCCACCCCCTCGCCCAACGGCTCTCCAGCGCCCAAGTCGGCAAAGAAGGACAAGAAGAAAGCTAAGAAGGCGACTCCCCCGCCCGAATCTTCAGAGTCAGAGGAATCATCAGTCGTATCTTCATCGTCCGACTCTGACTCCGATTCTGACTCTGCAGCCTCAGCCGGCGCCCCAGAACCCTCCTCTCCAGCACCCGCATCCACTCCAGCAAAAGCCAAGTCCAACACCCCCGAGATTGCCATCCAGCCTTCTTTCCCGACCAGGAAGGAAATTCACCCTCTCGAGGCCCTCTTTAAGAAGCCCAAGCCCGCACCCCTCCTCACGCCTTCCACCCCCGCGAAAGGCCTCGCTCCCATCAACACCTCGTTCTCCTTCTTCGATGGCGAGCCCGACGCAGATGCTGACGTAGACATGGAAAACGGTGAAAATGCTGCCGTCCCATTCACCCCGCAGACCCAGCGCGACATCGAGTGGCGCGGGCTCCGCAGCGCAGCGCCCACGCCCGACACCGCTGCCATAGGACGCCGCTTTAGCTTCCCGTGGCGGAACGGTAGCCAGGAAGCTGACGGCGACGAAGAAGAGCCAGACGCCGATGTCGAAGCGTCCACGCAGCTGTCAAACAACACGAAGGCTAATGCCACGGCATCGCAGCTGGCTGATGTTGCTGAAGTCGAGGAAGAAGAGGCTGAAGTTGGGGGTGCTGCTGGCGCGGAGGAAGAGACGGGGGAGGAGGGAGAGAAGGAGGAGAGCGAGTTTAGAAAGTGGTTCTGGGAGAATCAGGGGGGTTTGAATAGGGCGTGGAAAAGGAGGAGGAAGGATGCGGTTAAGACGAAGAGGGGTGTGGAGAATAGGAGGGCGGCTGGCGGTGCGAGGAGGGGAGCTTGAGGGGGAGAGGTAACGTTGTAGGTAGTGTGAAAAGGTATCTGGCATTTATGAAGTTCGTGATGCATGTGTGATGCTAGCATTGAGTCGTGATTAGTGAAGAGGAGATGGCGCTGCGGTGGGGACCAAAGCTAAACAATAGTCTCGCGCAATCGTGTAGGCGTAGATTTTAGTGTGTAAGTTTGAGATGGTATTCGCGGTGTGGTAGGTAGGTGACCTGTGACCTGTTGGTTTGCCAAGCTTCACATCTGGTCTGCGAGAAACTTTTTTCTCGACCTATGATTGTTCTAGAAGCTTGCCTTCGCGGTAATAGTCGCTCTTCTTGTCTTGAGACATCCTCTGGCCCATGTGTTTGGCAACGATAAACCACCAATCAAGGCCTTCCATGCTCCTTGAGAAACCCCATTTTCGAAAGCGAGCTTTAACATTTTGTGTTACGCGTAAGTTTTTAGTTGCTGCCGAGCGCACAGTACGGAAGTCATGGATGGGTGATGAAGACATCTCGGCAGATGTAGTCACCCTGTGGGGTCCTCCTCTCGCCTGGGGAACTGGTGATCACGTGACATACTGTCCATCAGCCCAGGAACATTCGCTTGACAACAGCATTCCGCCCATCCCATCGATCGTCATGTATCTTCGAGAGACGTGTTGGTGCCATTAAGAGAATGAAAGGCTGATGCTATCAAGCTGGTATATACCTATATGCTTTCAAGCGTCTCTAGGGAATTAGGAGCTTGTGTAACTGTGGCTTGCATAGGTGTATATGCAGCTGCCGGAGAAATGTTGGCCTTAGGATGACATGCTCTCCTGCTGTGAATCTTAATTTCACACTCAACACCATTGAATGTGAAGATTGCGCGCTTGGGTCTGATTCAAACCTGTTGGAGCTACAGTCGCGCTGGATATGCTGCATTGCGGTAAAAATGACGGCCGATCTGATAGTTTAAAAAAGAGGAAGGTTCAGTAGAAGGAAGACTGTCATGGATAAGCGTGAGAAAGTTTTTATGAGAGGGCGTTATATGTGCCTACACGAAAAGAAGGCAGCCATACTAAAACGTTACGCCGAAAGAGAGTCTAATGGATAAGAAGTAGGCAAACAGTATATCTACACCGCTGCACTAGCGCTAGCAGTTCGTACTACCACTCCTGAGAACGAATGGGACGCTGTCCAGTCACTTGCAAGTGAGTCTTCTCCTAAACACTCGGCCATGGTGACACATGAATGTCAACGGTTGGAGACAGTGAGCCACGGTAATGGAAATCGACGAAGCAGAAGCGGTAGCGATTTACGACTGACACATACATGCTGGGCTAAGCCTCTTTCCAAGGTGCCATGCCGTCAACATCTAGTGTTGATATTTGGGGACATTGATGCGAAGACACCACCTTTTTCCTCTATGATGTCGAACTCAATCGCGTTGAATTTCTGGTGTAGCCGATAGAGTGTCGTTTTGGCGCACATAAGACTGTACAGGCTTGCATGCAAATACCTCGTTGATCTCAAAGAGTAAAGACTCTGTTTTTCAGGTACGACTACGTTGACCAATAACGCCCAAGACTGCTGGGGAGCGAGTAGGTAGGAATAGGAGTGGCGAGCATAACCGGGATATCTTATTACGTATGTGGCGAGACATTCCACTGTGCCCGGAAACCCATATCAACGAACAACAATAGGTAAGGTGCGCAGCCTCAGGTTCAGCCTCGCTCTTCCTCGATGTCCGGATGCAAGGCTGCCTGCGACTGTTCAACGTTGACTCGCAGACGAACGAAAGAACGCCCAGCGCTACTTCCGAAGAAACACAATCATGATGTATCCTGCACAGCAAAACTTCCAAACGCTATAACCCCTTTCTTCCCAATACAAAAAGTATTCCTCAGCTCTCAAGCATCCGTGCCCTTCCACCGCACATGCCTGCACCCATCCTCCCCAATCCCATCCGCACGCTTCCCCTCCTTCTCTTCTGCTTCCTCACCTGCCACGTTTTCTGTCGACCAATCCCCCGAAGACCCGTTCGTGCCCACCATACCCTTTTCCGTGGCATCTATGATGGCTTGTGGGACGGATGAAGCAGCGGCTGGTCGCGTATCAGCGTTAAAGCACCAAGTAGCAATGGAAAGATAGACATGCGTGGTTCATGTGAGGAAGACATCTTCTCCTTGCCGATTTCACGCTCGCTGGAAGGTTCCGGGACGCGCGCGAGTAGTGTGTCCATAGCTTGCAGTAGTAACAGATGTATTCGACGTGGATAATCGACCAAGGTTAAAGGGAAAATAGATGATTGCTTCTTCACTTGAGATACTTGGGTATCAAGAATAGCGGTGGAACGTGCAAGACCCTTCTCCCTATATGCTAGGTACGTATAGTCTTCCGAAATCCGGACGTAGCCGTCACCATACCTAATTCCCGCACTCGGGTAGAATACTCGTCCGTCGTCCGTCTATGCTTACAATGACGTCGCTACACAATGCGGGGTCCAATGTCTGAGGGCCCCCATGCGGCTGTGCCGTCTCTCCCGTCCTGTAGTTTACGTGTTGGCGTAACCAACACGGGATTTAAGCTTAGCCAAGCTGCGCGAAGATAGGAACGGGGGATGCTGGAGTCAGTGCCGTTCAGTGATGCGCAAACTAGCGCGCGGGCGGGAAAAGCAATTCGTCGATAAGAAGCCGTCACTGTAATGCGCGTGCTTTGATAAGGAGAAAAAGAACGTTGGGAGTGCTGTGAGGGATGGGAGATAGGAAATAAAACTCGTCTATTCATTCAGTCATAGGGATCGTGCAGCCACCGTGTCGGCGCGATTTAGAATCTGATGTCTTCGGCCGTGAGCTCTCGATCGAGTCGCATCTTTCGATCTTTCCGTCTTCGCGTGCACAAGTAGGCGGTTTGAGGCCACGAAAGCACACGCTCACTCCCGTGACACAATGACACGCCTTGGTCGTGACGCAAAACATCACGTCCCCCATGACCTGCTACGCAGCGGCGTCAGAGGTCGCACTCGTAGCCGTGGCTTCAGTGCCCATCCCCGCAGACGACGGTGCACCCGTCCTGCCCCTCTGTGTGTCCGCTACATCTCCACCCCGGAGCGCCCTCTCCAGCTCGCGGATCCTCCTCTTCAACACCTCGTTCTCGCGCTTTGCCTCCTCGAGCTCTTGCCTGTAGTGAGCGACCTCCTCGTATCGCGGTGTGCTGACTACGCTTACGCTCCTTGCCTGCTGTGCAACTGAAGGGTCGCTTGTTGCGGGTTGTAAGGACACAGAGTAGCGGTGGTGCGGGATGGAAGCGGTAGTGGGATTGAGCGGAATACCATAGGGAGCGCTGGTGCTAGTGCGTGAGACACTTGAAGAGCTACGGTGACGGCGCGCGGAGGTGGGATGCGTAGCTCCGATGATATCGTGGTCAACATGCACACATGAAGTGACACTTGATGCCGTGGAAGCTACCGAAGCGGAGTGGGCGCGCAGAGCCGAGAGCTCACGAGTCAGGCGGTTTACGACAGCTTCTTGTTCCTTCTCCAGCTCGAGGTGTAGCTCAGCCGCCGTGAGTGGGCGTGGGTGGCGGATAGGTACGCCTGCTGCGTCGAAGCTGGGGATGTTGCCTGCGAAGCCTGGGCTTAGAGGCACAGCGTGTGCATGCTGAGTCGTCGCCGCGGGAATAGTGCCACCCGGGGAGGCGAGTGGTAATGGTGGAGGAGACATGGGATCTGACCGTGGGTTGTGGTCAGTAGAGTTCGTAAGTAGACAATGAGTGGAGACAACGATGGCTTGTTATCGATAATTCGACACAACCCGCGCGCTTGTTTCGCGTAGCCGTTGGTGGTATGAATACACTACACAACACCCACGACAGGATGCTTTGTATGTTGCGGCACACTGTGTCTGGCTTGTGAAGTTGACAGCGAACGCAGCTGGGCCAAAGGCTCGTAGGGGACGCCCTCGACTGGCGCCGTGCGACGTTCTGTACCTAAAAGAGCAGAACAAGATGTGTACTTACAGATCTGCGAAGCACGCCGCGAGGCTGTTGCGGACGACTGCCGCGAGGCCTGGGCTGAAGTAGCAGAGCTCGCAGCTTGCGCGCCCACCGGCATAGGGTTCGACGTAGGATTCGACGTCGGGCCCTTCGGCGAGACGGGCACTGAGTTGAGGTCAGGCATCGCGTTGGCTTTCCTCGTCCCGTGCCTCTTTGCGCGTAATGTTATCGCGTTAAGAATCCCAGGTTGTGTTGAAGTTTCAATGGATGCAACGAGTTGCAAGCGTGTGGGGAGATACGGAAGGCAGCTGCGACGCCACGGTAGAGAGGGAAGGTGCAAGATGCCGTCTTTACATATCTGCTGGTGGCTGTTTTGGCGACGGGGGATTCTGCTCGCCCTGGGTCGATTTGCCGGTCTGGCGTGTGGCCTGTCAAGCGGTAGGGATTGTTTGGACGTGCGGCGCTTTATTGTAGTCGATGTGCAGGGCTGTTGCCACAGTAGGCCCGCCGTCGGTCCGTCTCGTCGCTCTGCGGCTCTCATTCTCAGGTCTCGTACAGTCATACAATGTGAGTACCGAAACTTGAACATTTGGGCAAGCATAACTCTGCGTGTTGTCGTATACTTCAGATTAACTTCCGCATGAGACTCGACGGCTTCGGCTCGAGTGGCCAGTACAAGACTATAGAACTGAAGGACTTAGAATCGTGCTTGCTGAACATTTGGAACTTCTTCAATTCTTAGCGCAAACAATTGCCCCTCTAGATATTAGGGGCATCTACGAGCTTTGACTTCCCTTTCACTCGCACCGTGCCCGGACCATGACAGGTCCTTGTCCTTCTTGTCATGACGTTCCAGGTCGTTAAAGCCCTAAGCTCGACAACCTCACGCCGGCCGTGGGTTACGTCCTTCATGTCCCAAGTCATGCTTTTAACACATCCGTAAAACCCCGCCCAAACTCCAAGCCGCAATGCGTTAGAAGTAGTTGATGGATGCGCCCTTCGCCAGGAAATCCTCCTAATACGTCCTAGCCAGGTTGCGCAAGTACCAGTCGACAAGCTTTCGTCCCACCTTCGCCTCAGAAACGTGGATGAGGTCCTGGTCTTGGTTAGTAAAGTAGACGAGGTGGGTTATAGAACGTTTACGTACTCCTTCCATAGCGTAGTCAAGGTCGCTGCTGTGCGCAACATCGCCCTCCAACAGTCCACCCTCGCTCCACCTCAGTTGTCGGTTCCTCTGCTTGTTGACAAGCAACCAGCACCTCAGCTTCTCAGGCTCGACCTCAAGAAACCCAGCAAGCTTCTTCAAGTCCATCGTGGAGTACAGCTTGAGGTAGCTCTTGACAGTAGGCGACATCATGGTGTTCTTGACCTCATCCATGAAGATGCCGAGGTAGTGCTCGACAGGGTCGACGTTGATCTCCGGATTGTCAAAGTCTGGCGGCGTAGGGTTGATGAACTTGGGGCATGCGGATCGGAATAGCTCTTCAAAGAGCGGCAGGTTCTCAGGTCCACCGCGCTGTAGCCTGTTGAACTGCTCTCCGTACTTTTCGCGAAGCGCCGTGTGGATGGTGTCGTCCAGGCGTGTGGGGTGGAAGGCAACGCAGATCATGATGAGGGCATACATCTGGTCGTTCTTCTTTGTGATCGAGTCGTACTGCGCGTTCTTCTGGAAGTTCTTCGTCCGTGACACGTAGACGAGGATGTGGCTGAACATGCGGATGGCATCGGCATAGCGGCGCATCATCATGTAGGAGAAACCGACGTAGTAGTAGGTGGTGAACTGGGCAGCCATGACGCGAGGGAACATGGACTTCTTGTTAAGCTCGATGTCATCGAGAGTCTTCAGTGCCAGACTGAAGTCTCCCAGCAGGCAGTGCACGCGCAGGAGCCCGATGACGGAGAAGTATCCGAGCATCTGGTAAAGAGGCCTTGAGCCGTACTCTCCGGCATGTTGTTTCGCGTCCTCTCCTCGCTTGACAGCGTTCAGCTGCTCGCTTATTTGTGATCGCTGGATGAGCGAGTATAGGACGTTGAGCACACTGTAGCAGCCCCACGTGTTGGGGTTCTCGCGCAGAAGCTGGATCTCCTCCGTGTTCTCGTGCTTAAAGGCGACCTTCTGGCGGTAGCCGCAGAAGCTGTTGAACTGGTAGATGAACTCGTCGATCACGTCCCAGGCCCACGAAGACTGTTCCATCCGTTAGCCACGTTCCATACGACAGACGGAGGCTCCTCACGTTCGGGGCGTCAATGTCGACAGGTCCGTCCGAGTTCAGGATGAAGTGGAACAGGTTGCAGTAGTTGTCGTAGCTCGCAAACTTGGTCTCGAGTGTCGCTTGGAACTCGAGAGGTGTCGCTGCGGCTGCGAGCTGTGCCTGAATATCTCCGCCGCTGCCCATGGACGGTACCCGGTCCAGGTCGTCCATTCCATCGTACTGAGCCGCCTCGCGGTACTCGTTCGCCATGACTTCCTCCTCTGCGTCAGACATGTTGCCGGTACACGCGCGGTGTCGTTGTCCTTGTAGTTCGAGAGCACTCGTTCTCGCAACTTCAAAATCGCACTTCGGCCGGCGATCCACGTGGCGTTAGGGGGAGAAATCGGCGGTAGTTGACGGCGGCGTTGTCGTGAATTTCGAACGCGGGCCAAATCTGAATTCGCTTGTGGGTGGCACTAGCCACAGAAACTGCGCCACAAGAGGGGCAGGAACAGCCATCGCGACTTCCACCGCACGACGCTCGCAGTTTCTCACCTTTCCTTGTGCGCTTCTCGCGAACTTCTCGCACATCTCGCACATCACTGAGTGGAGAAGATCAATAGCTCTCTCTAGATCCTCGTCGATGTTAGACCTACAAGCCAACATCGAATCAAGTGAAGCGGCTGACATGCGGACGACGCCGCAACCTTGCTTGCTACCAGCGACCAACTACTGACGAACCTTTACAAACGGTCACAGCGGCCACAAGAAGCAGTCCATCATCAGCACTGTCCTTCCATTATCAGCACTGTCCTTCCATCATTAGCACTGTCCTTCCATTATCAGCACTGTCCTTCCATCATTAGCACTGTCCTTCCATTATCAGCACTGTCCTTCCATCATTAGCACTGTCCTTCCATTATCAGCACTGTCCTTCCATTATCAGCACTGTCCTTCCATTATCAGCACTGTCCTTCCATTATCAGCACTGTCCTTCCATTATCAGCACTGTCCTTCCATTATCAGCACTGTCCTTCCATCATTAGCACTGTCCTTCCTGATACGACATGACTTGCATTACGCTCCCATTCCTCACGCGCAAGCCAATTCTCACGCTCGAGCAGTTCGAAGACTGTTACGAAAACACTCACCTTCCGTACATTAAGTCCGTCTTCGGGCAATTGGCGGCTCTGAAACACCGCCGCTGGTACCTCGCCCGCGCCGATAGCAAGGACTCGGGCTATCCACCGTTAGCACTAGCAGGTAAACCAGAACACTTTGATTACGACTGCATCACAGAGGTATC
Source organism: Paraphaeosphaeria minitans (assembly GCA_015832175.1). NCBI lineage: Eukaryota > Fungi > Ascomycota > Dothideomycetes > Pleosporales > Didymosphaeriaceae > Paraphaeosphaeria > Paraphaeosphaeria minitans. The sequence continues at coordinate 4,077,826 of WJXW01000002.1, forward strand.
ATTGAGGATGAGGAGGCATTACACGAGTTAAACAAAGTGTATACGCAATCAGAGGCCATTGCGAAATTAGCAGAAGATGAGGAGCGGTTTGTGATCAAGTTAAAGATGAAAGCTGACACTATCGGAGAAATCAAAGAGAGCTCCCCATGACACTATCATTGAATACGCAATGAGGTCAAAAGTGGAACACGTCTGCAGTTCCTGAAATGCAAAACTGCGTTTGGGACACTTACTAATGGTGTGAATACACTATATTCACGGGTGTAAGGAATCAGAGTACCATGTTCTCTGCAGAAAGATCTAGTTGCATTACCTGAACCTGTGGCGCATCCCGAATTCTCTATCGTTTCTAGGATAATAGTTCGGCGGCTCCATCTGTATACGAGGTTTAATATTACAATGGGATATCATTAGTGGTGGACGCCTGCCAATCCCTGATTGGCGGATTTCTGAATATCCCATCCCGCAACTTCTCCCCGCATCCTTCCCCAGATCACACCTGCGCTCGAAACTCCAGACAATTAGAAACCTACGCGTAATGGCTTCTTCCACCGAGGCAAAGATTGTCCGTTATATCGCCGATCCGCTGGATTGTGGTCTAGCTCGGTTGCCAAAGCCAGAGCCCGGTTCAGGGGACCATGCTTGCTCATCTAAATGTCCGTGGGTCTGTATGGGAAGAGTATATTAATACAGGGTCCTCGCAGTTAGCTGAGCAGGCCCAGCGACCTCACATCGAAATGCCTTCGATGGCGATATCATTGTTGTGGCTTTCCGTCCTCGGCTTGCTGTTCAGTCCACAGGGCTGCCTGGGTCTGAGCAAGAAAGACCGACTAGCATGTCGAAGGGCAACACATGACCCGCTCAGAGGCTGTCCAAACCACACTTTGCTTGTTGATGCAGTCTCTCCCAATGCAACCGCGAAAAAGAATGTCTTTTCGAGCATCCAATCGGCTGTCCTGTCTCTCCCTCACGACAACTCAACCCAGTACATCCTGATCTTGCCAGGCCAGTATAGTGAGCAGGTCAATGTCAAAAGACCCGGCTCACTGTATCTCTTGGGTCAGACGAGCGACGCGACGAGTCTAGAAAAGAACACCGTCGAGGTTGTTTGGCATAACGCAACCGGTACGGCCACTACCGGTTCTTACGATAACGCGTGGACCTCGACCTTGACAATTGCGCCGACCTTTAACTCGTCTACTACAGGCTCAGGACCATCGGGTAACCCTGTACCGGAAGACACACCGTTTGGCAGCTTCGACTTCCGCGCATACAACCTCAACTTCACCAACGACTATCTACCGTACTCTGCTGGACCTTCGCTTGCACTGTCAACTTCCTACGCAAACACGGGATTCTATCACTGCTCGTTCAAGTCCTACCAGAATACCATTTACGTAGGCAAGCTCGCCAACAGCTACATGTCCAAGTGCGAGATTGCCGGCCAGACTGACTTCCTCTACGGCTTCGGCACCCTCTGGATCGAAGACTCCGACCTGCTCATGCGCAGCTGCGGCGGCGGTATCACTGCATGGAAGGGCACCAACACTACTTACGAGAACAAATTTGGCGTCTACGTTCATCAGTCAAATGTTATTGCAGCCAACTCTTCCATTGCTCCAAATATGGTTGGAAAATGTGCGCTCGGTCGTCCGTGGAACGGGCAGCACCGCTCCATCTTCGCCAGTACATATCTCGATGCATCAATCAAGCCGAGTGGATACATTGCATGGGGTACGACTGATCCAAGGGTCAACAATTACACGCTCATGGCCGAGTACAAAACATATGGCCCGGGCTGGAATAAGACTGGTAGGATCGAGGAGAACGTCACCTATGTTTTGACTGAGAAGGAGTGGCAGCCGTACTCAAGTCCTTCGAACGTGTTTCAATTCTTCAAGAGTGGTAAAACAGGGAACACTGCTTGGGTGGATTTGAATGCTTGATAGCCATGGCAGAAAAAATCCGTCTCGAGACTTTAGCTATCGAGTCATTCTAACAATACACCTGAGACTTATCTGACTATACTTTCACCGAACTATTCTACTTCTGGTCTCTTATCTGTTCTGTGGAATGCCGGCAATTGGTGATCCATACACACCTATCGTGTATTCTTCAGGCATGGCACAACAGTGCGCGATGTTCAAGAACGATGAAGCGCATCATCAACATTCCAACTTTCCGGCCCGACGAGGCACTCAACCCAGAATCAGTTTCTACACCCCCTGGGTGCTCCACTGTTACCATACCGATGTCTGCATTGTACTTTGTCTTAATTTCGCCCGCCTATCGCACCGGTCATGATCCCTCAAATGGGAGGCTTCTGTTCCACGCATCCCACCACGTTACTCTCCTCCATGAGGCCATAGGCGGGCTTAGCTTGGGTGGCACGACCGAAAATTTACAGTGTGAGACACATGCTTACTTCATAGCCCTTATAATGGCGCCCAATCCGACCATGCGTTCTCATTGCTCTTTGTTTTGAACCTTTTCACGGCAACCCATCCGCCATAACGACCACGAACAGTTGTTTTTGTTTTCTAGCTTCCACTCCGCTGGCCTCCATCGATCGTCATGGGCGAGATGTTGTTTGTCCACAAGGATTATTGCAGAGACATAAACTCCCTTCCAAGAATCTTTTTACTGCCCTTGTCACTCGTTGTGTCATGGAAAGCGAAGTTAAAGGTCCGCTCCAGTACGCCTGTGGGCCGTAATAACGAGCCAAATGGTTGTACGACATCACAAACACCTTCCTAATGTTGCGGGCGTCGTTGAAATTCCAGACCGATTCGGTAACACCGGGCAAAGGGTCGACGACTCGGTAGGTCATGTTGCTACCAATCGCGTCGCCACCCACATATATCACCTTAAGTTTCCTAATCGTCCGGGCGAGCTCTCGGGCTGTTTGTTTGCACAAGGAGGCATCGGTGATGTAGAAGGAGGGTCGACCCATGTCACCTGGTCGTTCAGGGGAGTCTTCGGGGTCCATGCTTCCATATGTTGATGAACCATAGAGCCACGTCGTGCACCCCTTCCGGCATCAACCAACCGCACGGACAGGACTTTTTGCTGTCCAGCTCTCCACTACTCTTCCACATGACGATGTTCAGTACTGTTTTTGATGCATGCGAGCATGGCAGACAGTCAGAGCACTTGGACACGATATTGTGGTCTTTTAGTGCCTCTCGCCGCAGTTTAGAATTGTGCAGACTAGAGCCAGCGGCGAAGGGAAGGGTTCTGATATCGAAGATTCTCAAGCCGGACCCGACATACGTCGCTTCTTGTCATTTTTCCAGTGCGCCAGATCTCACACAGCTCTTCCCCATAAAAGTTTTCCGTATTTTGTTTCAATGGTATCGACGTGAGCAACAAGATAAAAGACCCATAGCTCAGGAGTGTCGTCATTTAGCATTTCAGTCATCTGTGAAGTGTCCAAGGGAACGACAAGGCGCCGAACATACGGTATATATATACATATTTAGCGCTAGCCGGACCGCATAGACATTGAGTTCCACAGGTTATTATTCCCACAAGCGGGAATAATGCCCAAATTGGATTTAAAATAGAAGAACTCCATATCGCCCGTACCATTTAGTTTTCAGCGTCTCTAGTAATAAAGGTGTGGGCAGTTGCTTTCGAGCTTGACGGAAACGACCACCTGTCCTTTGCCTCATCAGTCTCAGGGCGTGCGAATTCTATAGGCAGAGTTGTTTCCTTGTATCGTTTCTCGGTAGACTTCTGGTGCATGACTTTCCCTCGCTTACACGAGACATCGGCCCATGTTGAGATTTCTTGGGCCGGCCCATATGTTCTAAAATAGCACGCTTTGATATATTTCACAGACCATGCCCAGTAAGCTTTCACTTTTCCATTCAATCGGTGCTGAAAATGGTGCTGTTTCCGGAAAAACTTCCGGTCCCGCGGCATGATGCAGCCATTGTAAGGCTTTTAGATATTAAGAAACGGACCAACAGCTCGGCTACATAAGTTGGTATGCTATCTTTCTGTGGTACCTTGCTCCAGGGTTGACGAGAAAAATGAATCATACATAACGAGGTTGGTCCATAAAGTGAATGAACCGTATTATCCAAGGCGAGCCATCTCGTGGACAATTTGGACTTGGGTCACAGAACGACACATGGATGCTCGAAGATGTTTCTTTGGGTGGCCATTCAACAATGAGAATGAATCGTATCTCCCCCGGATCCGTCGATTTCTTTAGCCTTTCCCAAAGTCCAATCCACATGTAGGTTTCCTCTGTAAAATTGGGCGATGACTGCATACCTAGTCGATGATTGGCGAGATGCATGACAAGTATAGGAGAGGGAAAGAAGGTGCCCTTAGCATGACAAATTTGAAGTCCCTGGTGGGAACATGGTATTCAATGATTTGGAACCCACGTCGGCTCTGCTCAAGTTCATATTTAACTCAGCATCTTAGACGAGTGTTCCCGAATTTATCCGTGCCCGTCGCTGTTTGGAGCGGCGCTCTTCAGATCTGCACATACAACCATCCTTTCAAGGCCTGGGCACATGGTTGCTTTCTTTCACGCGTTATGAAGAATTTTGGCCATGTATTTGAACTTCGTATGAGAGATCGAGAAGGTACTTCGTACACGACAGATGTCGATCTCGCAACCAAGACTTCCTAGACATGTGCATACCTGCAGGATTTCTTGAAGCAATCCGAAGAGGGACACATTGTGTGGTGCCTTCTAGATTTTTATGTTGGAGCACCCAAGGAGAAATTCCCCTATGGCTCGTGAGGAATTTTTTTTTCGTGCGCCTTTCGATCTCGGTGTGAAGTGTAGGGAGGAGTAGAGACCGGAGTATGCAAAGTGATTTTATACTGAAGGGAGCATTATCTTCCGGCTCCTGTGTTCAACAGGTAGCTTCTGGCCAACATGGCGGTTTTCTTTTGCCATGATTATTGTTAATCATTCTTGAGGCGGTTCGTAGATTGTAGGCAGCCATGTTTTCAGTCGACCACACACTTCCCATGAAAGCTAGGATTAAACTGGTTATACGGTGGACACTTTTTTCAGAGCAGATATAATAAGTATCGTGCAGGTGAGCTAGAAGATACTGCTTAGAGTGATCAAGTGTATTGTCACTGAACAAGAAGACTGTTCAGCAGTGCGTCTATATAGCCTTAGGTTACATAAGAAAGTAGTAAGCTGAGTGGGAAGCTCGTCTAGGTCATGTGAGCACCTCTGGTGCTCGTCCCGTAGGGCCTACATGCCTACTTCGTGTATCTCATACGCCACAAGTATCGAAGCGGGATTTGGCACAACGGATTCTCATTGATGTAGATGCCTGAAGTAGTTCCGATTCACCTCCCAACGTGGAATACCGTTTCAGGAGACTCTTGTGTATGATAGTTTTTACTATTATCCTTGACCATATATGATTATAGCAGAGCTTTTGAGACTGCGCCCCATGGGGTTGTATTGTTTCGATTTTGTGATAGATGAAGGCCGCCGCATATAGACCTTGATTTAACGCCATTTGAAAGATAAAGAGGTGCTGCAGCTCCAGTGAGCATGATCGTGTCATACTTTCTCAATAACACATGTATTATTAAGCTAGGATTGCAAATTCACATAGCTTCTGGGCGAAAAGTGTTGGCTCTCAAATTAAGGCCAGCACATGACGATGCTTCCATCAATTTGAGCATCGAAGCGGTCGAGAACATAGTCCTTGATACTATGCCTTTTGTTGACAGAAAGACACTGCCAAAAACATAGGAACAATGCCATAACCATTCTCGAGATACATCGTCATAGAGCGATCGTGCCGGCTTTCCCGCACAATTCTCTTTCCAGCACGTAATTTTTGTGACGTGCTTCCCGGAACAGACTCCATATGTCAATTGGCTCATAGTTCTGATTCATATGCTAGATTGGTCGTATTTTAGGATGCCACTTTGAAGATCCCGAAGGCAGCAAGCCCATGAGCTGTTTGAAAGCGTCTTTGGATCCTCATGTTTCGAACAGTTGCTTATGCCACACCGTCTCCTAGTTTTCTGGTTCCAATTGCATGGAATCTTAGCGTGGATATGAAAAGATGATATCGCTTGCGAATCAGTGCATTTCATACACGTGATACTAACTATCTGAACAAAAATAGGCAGAGTTGGAGGGCGATGATGCTCTTCACCACTGCACCGTGTTGAACTTAGCTGCGCGGCTTCAAAGATGCAACCCCATTCGCTGTGTTCCCGTGGCAATCATCAGTCCCATCAATTCGAGCAGGCTTATCTTGTGATGATGTGGCTCATCTGGCTTCGTCTTGGAGAATTATACACTCTTCAACGCGACTTCGTGATGCAATTCAGGTAGTTGTCGGCACCTTTTTCTTGACTGGATTTTTAAAAAGTCATGTAAGAATATGAAAGATTATTGGACCACACACGAAACTTACTCGTAACACATGTAGAAATATCGAACCACTGTAATCCTTTCCCTGATAACGAAATTTAGCTTTCCAGCCAGAATGAGTACAAACATCGATAGTCCCCGCGTTTCATACAAACTTGCTAAGAACAGCATCAGCCGCTTCCCACTCTCTACAGATAAGCGCTTCCTTCGCTTCGCTCCTAACCTTAAATTCAATCTTGCTTTCCTTCGGTCCCGTCAGAACCGCATCTTTGAATCCAGTCTCGACATTCGTGTCCAAGATAGTTCCCGCTTCGGGTCTACAATAAACGCGATTGAGTCAGTCATTGTTGTTACAAGAGACTCCGCGTCATACAACTTACCGCATATCGAAGGCCCAAAGCAACTTTGCTATTGTCAGCAACAAGCTTCTCTCCGCCATCTCTTGGCCGGCGCAGACCCTCCTTCCCGCACCAAAGGCATACGATCGTCTCCTAGAAGACTCGTCGGTTGATACGAAGACAGAATCAGAGCTGTATCCAGGCAGCGGAGCGCTGGTATCATCCACGAGCCAACGTGCCGGGTCGAAAGCGTCGGGGTTGGGAAAGTCCTCCTCGTTGTGGTTGATCGCCCACGTGTTCATCAACACTGTGGTGCCGGCTGGGATGAAGTAGCCTTCGTAGACGTCGTCTTTGCTGGTAGCGTGCGGGAGGCCGAGGGGAAAGCCGGGGCGCCAGCGGATGACCTGGCGGTATTAGTCGTGCCTTCCATCTATACGCAGTACATCTCTACATACCTCCCACAAGATTGCCTGCAGGTACGGCAGTTTCACCGCATCGATTTCCGTCGGCATCTTGTCCCCAAACACCCCATCGACCTCTTCATGTGCTCTCCTCTGCACACCCGGATGCGCCGCCACCGCCAGTATAAAAGTCAGCGAAGCCACCGCCGTCGTATCCGCCCCCGCCTCAATCAAAAACCCCGCAATATACACCAATTCGATATCCACAAACCCCTCCTTCCCCCTCCTCTCCAGCAGCTTCGCCAAAAAACTCTCCTTCGCCCTTCCCTCCCCAACACTCTTCCTCCCCCGCTCAAACAACTCCTTATAATAACTCCTTTGAGCCACCGCCAACCTCGCACTCCTCTTCCTCCACCCGGGCCACGGCGTCAGAGCACTAGGCACATACCTCAGCCACGGAAACACATCAAGCGGCGGCATAGCCCCCATATCCAAGATCCCCGCCCAATCGTCCTGAATCTCGAAGAACCGATCCGCCATCGCCCGCGTCCCACGCACACCGTACACACTCTCGAGGATGACAGCGCAAAACGCGCGCAGCACGTGCTTCTCGAACGCCGCGGGCTCACGCAGGATCTCGAAGACCATCTGCGTAGACTCGGCCTGCTGTATCGGCCGCACCTTGTCGAGCTCGTCGTCGCGCAGGAAGGATACTAGCGCTGCACGGCCGCGGCGCCAGTTGCGATCGTGCGGCATGAAGGCGACGTGGTAGGGGCCCGGGACTATGTAGTTGACCATGGGGATGTGTGGGCGGGAGGAGTAGATTGCGCCGCGCTGGTCGAAGAGGTCGCGTACGGCGCGCCAGGTGTTGAGCACGACGACGGGCTGGCGGCCGAAGTGGAGGCCGAGGATCGGCGCGGAGTAGTCGTGGGACCATTTTGTCAAGGTGAAGAAGGGCTTGGTGAGGGGGAGTTGGTGGAGATTACCTAGGAGAGGAAGAGGTTTGGGACCTGGGGGGAAGAGGAATTTGTTAGAGGGGCGGCGGGTGAGGTTGAGTAGGGTGGAGGTGAGCAGGATGAGGACGCCGACGATTGTTATTGAGGCCAAAGGGTGGGACGTCACTGCCGTGACGACTTGGTTGGTTTGCATGCTAAGGGAGGTCAGAGATGAGGTGTTCGAGGTGCAACAGAGGACTACTTACTCCATGGCCATGGCAGGCTTCGGCATCACTTCATCGCTCTACAACTGCAAAGAGCTCAGCAAATCATCACAGGCTTATGGTCCTCTTTCCTTGATCCAAGCATCTCCACAACTCACCAAGTTGCCCATACAACGTCCAAAGGCCGTTCCACTCACCTGAACACTCTGTCAAACACAACTCGCAGCACCATCCCTCCACCCACCCAGTATTTATCCCCATCCCGCTCCCGCCCAGGAATCCAAGGATTCGTCCATGTGTCTTGTGTGCGACACACCCCAAGCTGTCGAGCACCGCACTTAACAAGGCTTGCACCCACCCATCAGTCCGCCGCGCACCAACCACAACACCCGCCATGATACCATAAGCACCCACCCCCAGCCTCAACCACCCATGCAGCACACCCTGGCGCAGACCTTTCATCTCCCTGCAGCCGGACCTCTACACCGCGGAGCCCGGTGCGTTATCCTGTTTCGCTGCGCCGTCCAGACACTGCATTTGTCAGCGCCGCAACGTGTGCCCGTCCTGCATATGCGTCGCGCAGCACATGCTGTAAACGAAGACGAACGGTGGGCCATGAACGCATGGAAAAAAAGTGTGGCTTCGCTATCGATCGATCGCTATATACAATGTCCCCTTATGTCGGGTAGATGCCACAAATGCTGCCAAAACGGAATAAAAAAAACCCCACCCGTGTGCTCTTGCACAGGGAGCCCCCAACGCCAAACGCCGCTCATGCTGGATGGTATAGATAGTGTATCTGCGAAGAACGACGGCAGTGCTAATGCATCAGGCGCTCGGCCGCACGGTCCAATATGTCCGCCGTCTTCTTGATCTGCGCCTCCGTCTCCTTCCAGTCCTTCGTTTCGCCGAGGGTGTGCCGCTCGATGGCATCGCGGATGAAGGGGAAGGTGTAGGATGTGTCGCTGGCGTCGTAGCGCGAGGGGCCGAAGATGATGTGCTTGAATTGCGTGCGGCCAGGCAGCTGTTGACGTTAGCTTTTTATCTTCCATCGAGGTAAAGAAAGGACAAGACTTGCCCCACGCTCCTGCTCGCCGTCCACGTTTCCGCGCTGCACATCCAGTAGGTCCGACTCGAAATCCGACATCCGTGCATTGTGCGCCACCCGCTGCACGGTCAGGCCCTGCGTCTCGAACCCGCCTGTGTTGACGATCTGGTTGTACCACGTCGTCTCCCACTGCTCGAACTCCTGCGCTTTGCCGCCGACCTTCGCGAGAGCATCGGCTAGCGGCTGGAACATGCCGATGTCGTAGTCGCCGCCTTGCTTCTCTGTCCATTCGATGAGCTTCTGCCCCTCCTCTTGGAGGGAAGTAGCGTAGTCGTCGACCTTGAGCGGCATGAGGGGCTCCTGGGCAAGCTCGAGGATGAACAGGACCCAGATCTGTGTGAGGAGATTGTGGTACACGAAGTCTGGGTCGACATGATGAGACATCCATTCGAAGGTCTCGTAGCAGCTGTGCGCCATGTCGCCATGCTCAGGGCCAGAGAAGCCGAAGTTGAGGGACGAGCAGCCGGCTAGGTCCTGAAAGGCTACGTAGTCGCTGTCCACGCCTAACCCCCCAAAATTGTCACCATGGTGATGTTGCCAGAGCTTAAGGAGAGTGACATTTTTGTGCGGATCCGAGATACGGTCTAGCACACGGTTCCAGGCATGTTTGAAGATTGGAGACCCATTAGCCCACAGCTTGTCGCCCGTCACGCCGACATCGACGTTCAGGTATGCGACGGCGTTTGCGCGGAGTTCCTCCATGTTGGCTTCCACATGCTCGGTCGATCCGATCATGTTGTACTCTTCGGCATCCCAAGATGCGAATTCAATTGTGCGGAGCGGACGCCAGCCTTGCATGCGCAGCTCGCCCAGGACACGCGCGACCTCGAGCATAACAGCTGTTCCGGATCCAGGATCTGCGGCCCCAAAACACCATGAGTCGCGGTGGCTGCCGACGATGATCTTCTTGGCTTTGTCTTCTGAGCCGAGGAATGAGCCGAACACGTTCGTGATGCGCTGCCTGTCCACCTCTTCCTGGTTATTTTGAAGGTTGACCTTGGGCGACTTCTCAGGATGTCCAGACCACCACTTCTCGCCCACGTCAGGAACTCCGCCGATCCAGTGCTCGAAATTCCCTTCCGGGGCTATTTCTTCACCTATGCCTTGCAGGGACTGGAGGAGTTTCTGCGCCTGGTCCCAGGATATTGGAATGCTGGGGATGGTAGGTAACGCGGGGTTTTTATCTTTGGGCATGCGTTTCTGGTCCTTTGTGCTGGGCAGTCCGGGTGTGAGTGGGTCGCCTATAATCATGTTGGACATGGCTACGGAGCCTCTCTGCACACTGCCTGCGGGTCTCCACCGGCCCTCTGGCCACACCTTGCCTTTCTTGAAACCGTCATCGGCGGGATCCGAGTACATGATCACACCGGCGACTCCTGCATTTTGCGCCGCTTTTACTTTCATGGCCCTGTCTGCTTGAGAACCGTAGTATCGCATCAGCACGACTGCCCCTTGAACGTCGATCCCGCTGTCCCATAATGTCTTGAAGTCCTTCTTATCGCCGTAATTGACGTAGATCAGCGGTCCCGTAACATTTCCAGAAGCCGAATATCCATGGAATGACTTCGTCTGCGCCCGCGGGGGATCATACGCCTCCCTCTCGTCCAGCTGAGCCTCCCACTGCTTCTCTTTCGGTTCCACAATGGCGACCCGGCGGCCATTTTCCGTTGGATAGTTCAAATACACAAAGTACTCGTCGTGGGTATATGTGTCCATGTGCGCCTCCTTGAACTGCTCCTCTATCCACTGTCCCAGTATGTAGCTCCCCTCTGTGCCTGCCACATGATCATACGACGTGACGTATCTGAGGTTTTCCTGTATCCTGGGGGTCTCAACATTCTGCAGCGCGAACTGACGCACCCACTCGGGGTTGAAGGGTGCGCCGAAACCCGCGCCACCCATGGGCATCACCTCGCTCACGACCAAGAAATACACCACCGCCACGATTAATACGAGTCCACACAACCTTGCCATGACGGGCCATCCTGGCCTGTACTCCTCCGGTATCGTGGGCAGCCTCGACGTGAGAGAGTGGAACAGAGCGGCAGGCGAGGACGGCCAGGGTATCTGCGGGAGGTGGAAACTGGACAGCGAGTTGGTGATGCTGTAGAAGCGCTTCGAGAACCGGCCTCGAGAGCGATTCCTCCTGGAGCGCCCCTCCTCGGCGCTCTCCGGGTCCAGCATCTCCATCTCCTCCATCGTCTCCCTCAGCTCCGCCTCCTCGTCGGCATGCACGGGGCTCCCAAGCCCGCTGTCGCCATCGCCGTCGTCGTCGTCGTCGTCGTCGACCGACTGCACCGAGGGGGGGTGGTAGTATCCATTGCGGCGGCGCGAGTTTGACGGCGCATTGGAGCCTGCGGGCAGGTCGTGGCCCAGCAACGTCTGCCGCTCCGCATCGTCCGAGGCTTCTTGGGGCCCACGGCGCGAGTACTGTGTGTTGGACGAAGACGTCGCTTCCTCGTAGGAGGGGATCGGAGGCTCTTCACGGATCTCGTAGAGGTGCTTCTCATCGGCCATGGCCTCTCAGCGGCGGATCGGACGGATCCGGGAAGCGTGCGCGGCGAGATTCCCAACGGGGGCGATAGGGGGGTGTGGCTCGATTACTAAGGATATGATGGTGTACTATCGAATGGGAATATACATGATGAATGGCAAAAAGAGAGCGACGAGGGTCGGGAGGGCGAGAAAAGGTTGCTGTGGCTGCTGTCGCAGGAGGAGGTGTGTCTGGAGATAGTGGTGGTGGCTCGGGACCAAGCCCGCCGACGCTTGGAACATGGGGGCGCGACGAAACATTGCTCTCTTCTACGACACTTGTCCATTCACTACTTGCGGGGGCGAACTCCAATGTGTTTGGGAAACTTCCAGGTTCGCTAAATATGTACAGCACCGAAACTCATCGTCTCATCATGCACGCAGCCCGTCCCTCGGGCTTGTCCAATTTACATGCAGCAATACTACCATGTCCTTCAGTACCATCTACCTACATGTTCCGACCACCCGTCACCATGATCGTCTGTCCAGTGACATAGCTCATCAGCGGGCTCGCCAGCGCAAGCACAGCGCTCGCTGCCTCGGTCGCATTACCTGGCCTTCGCAGCGGGATGTCCAAGTGCTGCTCTCCTGTGCTGGGCGCCGCGGCCTTCTGCGCTCCTGGTATGCCCAGCGCAACCTTTGTGCCATCTGGGGTCGTGATGAATGCACCCGCCTCCTTGGCCGCCGTCAACCGGGTGAGAATGTGTCCAAAAGCGACCGTGTTCGCCCGCACGCCGAAAGCCGGGCCCCACCTACAGGTACAAGTCAGTGTCATTCTACTAATCGGTGAAGATGAAGAGAGACATGCTCCTTTGCGACCGTCTTCGTCAGACCCGTAACACCCGCCTTCGCAAGCGCGTAGTTGATCTGTCCTGCATTTCCATGCACACCCGAGGTACTCGAGATGTTGATGATATTCCTGGGCTCGCCATCCTTGACCCTGAAGTACGGCGCCGCTGCCCTGATAATCTTGAAAGGCGCAGTGCCGTGCACATCGACAATGGTGTGCCATTGCTTGTCCGTCATCTTGTGGATGACACCGTCCCAGGTGTAGCCGGCGTTGTTGACGATGATGTGGATCTTGCCGCCGCCGAACTCTGCCGCTTTCTTGATGAGGTCTGCAATGTATGCGTCGTCGAGGACATCGCCGGCGACCGCGATGGCGGCGCCGCCGCTCTGCTTGATCTCATCTGCTACAGCTTGGGCTTTCTCTACTACCCGTCAGCTGGTGATCCAGTCAAGCCTGCGCGCAACGTACTCGCATCCACATCCGCAACGACGACCTTAGCACCTTCGTTTGCGAACAGTCTCGCTGCTTCGGCGCCAATGCCCTGTCCGGAACCTGTAATAATAGCTGTTTGGCCAGCCAACATACCCTTGGGGTAGTTGAGGTGGCCTGCGATCTGATCAACACGAGCAGACATGTTAGTTAGGAGCTAGGGAATGAAGACAACGGATCACGACCAAGGTGCAAAGGTGTCCTGCTTATAGAGACTACAAGCTCAAGATGATCAAACGCGGAGGGGTTTAACCGATGGATCAGACATCCGCTGCGCGCCCGCATGGGCCGAGGTTGGTCTGGAGGGACGCTAGATCAGTAGGTATCGGGGTAGCTTAGACTGAGGACACCTAGGACTAAAAGGAACCACTCGTCGATGTAGGTACAAGTCGCAAGGATTTACTCGTGCCACACATAGGCAACGTTCTCGCGAGAAAGACATGTAACAGTGAAGGTCTTCTATCAAACGGATAAGCATTTATCCAGCCCCTGTGGCCCCTGTAGTCGCGACCAGGTAGGCAGTAGCGTAAGTTTGGACGTGACCCATAGAAACGGGTGCGTCGATGACGTACAAGACCTCCGAAGTGCTGTTCGTAGTGATCGGCAAATAGATATATCCATGGCTATATCAATGCGTTTACACAGTCACCAGTAGATAGTTGTTGCACCCAGCTAGTAGTCTACCTTTCCAAGACGTGTACCCTAGCAAGTCTTCACAATGACCAAAATCTTCATGTAGAGTAGTACCCCAATCCTGCAGCAACATTGTATCGATGGACTATCTAGTGCTAACGACTCGCAGCACGGGAGCCACAGGCTACATCGGCGGCGACACGCTGTATGAGCTGTACAACAGGTACCCGGACTACGAGTACACGGCCCTCGTCCGCACGGAAGAGAAGGGGAAGCAGGTCACGTCGAAATTCCCCAACGTGCGGATTGTGCGAGGCGACAATGACTCGACCGATCTGCTCAAGGAAGAGAGTGCAAAGGCAGACATCGTGATCCGTAAGTCTTCATTTTGTACAGCAGCGCGAGTATACTCGGCTTGCGATGCCTTGTCCGGCTAGTCGCTGGGAGACACAGGCTCGATGGAGACGAGAGCTACATATCCATCACCGTGTCCCACTCGCACTCGCACCACTTGCTTCATGTCACCGCAACGCTTCTTTGTCATGCATATCATGGGTACGAACTGACCCCTCCACAGATACAGCAGACGCCTCAGACAACGTCAACGCCGCCAACGCCATCGCCGCCGGCCTAACCTCCGGCCACACCCCCTCCAACCCAGGCTACTGGCTGCACACCGGCGGCACAGGCATCCTGACCTACTTCGACTCCCGCGACGGCAAGCTCGGCGAGAACTCGGACAAGGTCTTCAACGACCTCGAAGGCGTCGACGAGCTCATCCACCTCCCCAGCGAAGCCTTCCACAGGAACGTCGACGAGATCGTAATCGACTGCGGGAGGAAAGAGGGGGCCAAGGTGAAGACGGCCGTCGTGTGTCCGCCGACGATATACGGTATGTCCATCGATGCCTACGCACGACATCCATTCTCCCTCGCAACACGGGACGGTTCGCTAACGATGGCCAACCAGGCGACGGACGTGGCCCCTCCCTCACCCGCGGCCGCCAAGTCTACGAGCTCGCCAAGTTGACGCTCCAGCGCGGCAAGGGGCCCATCATCGGCCACGGCAAAGCCCGCTGGAACAACGTCCACGTGCACGACCTCGCGCGCGCCTTTGTGCTGCTCGTCGACGCCGCCGTAGCTGGCAAGATGGACGACGGCATCTGGGGCGAACGGGGGTACTACTTCACCGAGAACGGGGAGCACTACTGGGCCGAGCTGTCCGCGCGGATCGCAGAGTCGGCGAAGAAGCAGGGTTTTATCAACTCGGCCGAGACGGAGGCGCTGGATGAGGAGACGGCGAAGAGGGTCGCTGGGTTTGAGAGTATTAGCTGGGGGTTGAATTCGAGGGGTGAGGCGAGAAGGTTGAAGAAGTTCTTCGGGTGGAAGCCGGCTGAGCGGAGCATTGAGGATGAGGTGGATACTATTGTCAAGAACGAGCATGAGAGGCTGCAGAAGGAGTAGGAGTCAAATGGTATATGCAGATACGTAGGCGTCGCCTGATATCTATAATTTATTTGCCGCTCTTACCAATACTGAGCCTTGGTTCAGGTTCATGGGCCTAGTGAGGCGAGCTAGTGAAGCATGATTACCTGCCTCAACTGTTCCTTTAGAACTCTCGCCCCTCATGTGCACGTGTATTTCGTACCAGCCTAAGGATTCTGCGTCCCATCAGCTTTAATCTGAGAGTCTCCCTTCCCTCTTCAGTGGCTTTCTCCCTGGCTGGGGGCATAGCCATTGCTTGCTGAGAGTCATTGTTGCTCGTTCCTCGCTTCCTCGCTCGTGAACGAGTCCTCAAGAGATTCGGAATTGGTTTCAGAGCTTTGCACTTTTTTCACGTTTTGCATGTTTTGCCGATAGGTGCGAGCCTTGCTCAAGCCCAGACATGTTTCCCTTGGGCTTGGCTGACAACTTTGACTTGGCGAGAAACCAAAGAGTCCATTGAGTATGACGTGGAATTCGGCTCTGGGGCGCTGCTCTACGTGAGTGCAACCAGGGTCTGCACCACAGCGCTGAGGTGATTTGAAGGTGTTTGATCGAATGCTGTCAGCGTCTGTCTCAGCGCGTTTCGGTTCGTCGAACGTGTCTGTTTGTGTGATCTCTGTCTTAACGGAAGAAGAAGGAACTGCTAGGGTCAGCAAACATGGTCATGTTACGATGAGCCTTCCTACAGTAGACATATTAGTATACTTACAACCTACCTTGCATAGATTCAGCTATGTAATTTTGCTTGACTTTGTCTTGTGCATCGAGATAGTCTTTGCTGTTGCGGAAGATGGTATCCGCAGCAATCACACCGGAAGCCAATGACCGTAAAGGATATTGAAGAAGAATGCTGGAAGCGTTATGGCAGTCATCCTTAAGCTCGGAAGTTGATAGGAACCCCCCATTTGTTCTACTGGAAGCAGGTTCGGAGCGAGCTGCCGGCAGGCCTTGACCCGGGCGATTCTAGTGACTGGGTTCGCCCGGCCGAGGAGGTCCGTTGTATTGAACTGTTGGATAGTCTAGTCTATTAGCATATGTGAGAGAATCAAGAGGACGGTGGCGATGTGAAGTAAAGAAGGTATCATTATGTCGTGTTGTGACGCTGGTAGCGTCGGGAATCGTATAGGCTACAGGTGTATCCAGTGCCCCCCTATCTCCTTATTCCAATCTCACCATCGTCAACCCGGGGATCAACCCTGTTTCCGACATTGGTCGAGTGAGGTCCTATATTTGTGCTTCCGGTAGTGGTGCCGCGGTTGTCGAGGTCTGAATCGAATCGCGGGTCAAGCTTGTTGCCTAGGTTCGTTCCGTGCGGGCCGTAGTTTGTCGAACCAAGAGTTGCAGACTCGCCTTGAGCATATCGGTTCACACGCTCGCGATCGGTGTCTTTTGGTGTGACGCCAGCTCCGGTTCCGTGGTAGTGGCCGTGCTCGAACTCATCGACCCCGCGTGCGGCGATGTTTTGCTGACGGTGCGCGGATTCACGGTCTCCGGTGGCCGAGTCTACTGCTGCATTGACATTTCCACGGATTGCTTCTCCGGTACCCTTAGCCATGTCAGTATCGTGGACTACACCGTGAGGTGAGGTGTGGAGAAGACTGTGGAGAATAACAATCTCGACATACGTGAACCATCCCGACGCCTTTCTTGACAGCTGCGCCGAGCCCCTCGCCAGTATGTGTTCCTGTCATCCTGTATGTACAGTAGGAGTGATGTTGTTAGGCTGCGATGTTGGTGGCTGGGTGGATGTCTAGTAGGAGTGGTGTTGTTAGGTCGTGATGTTGGGGCGATAGTAATATGGAGGGTTAGGGTTTGGACAGGCTGGTCGGATGGGGCTTTGGGCTTTTATTGAAAAACAGGGAGCACTCCAGGTGACCCAGGTGTGACGAAAGGGACGATCTCGGAACCTGCTATCCGCGGCGAACAAAACATGAAGTCGCGACTTCCTTGACAGGGCGCGGTGACATCATCCGGCCGATCCCGGTATTACCGAGTGCATGGGGCATCACAGCCGCATCAAACAGGCAACTGCCAACAGCAAGAGATTTTCGAAGACATTCAAACGTAATAACAGCTACATTGCACTTGTGATCAATTCCACTAGCACTAAATTTCCAGCATACTTGATGCTATTGATATCCCAAAATCTCATCCAGTCATAAGTTCATACACCAGTCCTGATCTTTTAATATCACAACCCACACAACTCTTCTTTCAACGAAAAAAAAAATCTACACTTTTCCAGCGGTGTAGAAGTCGTCAAGCGCAACCTCGACACGCTTGGTCATGGTCTTCTCACCCTCACGTACCCAGACACGGGGGTCGTAGTACTTCTTGTTGGGCTTGTCGTCACCGTCAGGGTTGCCGACCTGGGTCTTGAGGTAGCCCTCCTTGCTCTTGAAGTAGTCGCGGAAACCGTTGCTGTATGCCCACTGCAAGTCAGTGTCAAGGTTGACCTTGACAACACCGTACGAGATGGCCTCGCGGAAGTCATCGACGGAGCTGCCAGAGCCGCCGTGGAAGACAAGGAAGACGGGCTTGTCCTCCTTAGCCTTGGTCTGCTCCTTGACGTAGTCCTGGTGCTTCTTGAGAAGCACGGGCTGGAGCTTGACGTTGCCGGGCTTGTAGACACCGTGGACGTTACCGAAGCCCGCGGCGATGGAGAAGTACGGTGAGATGGGAGAGAGAGTCTTGTAGATCTCGTAGATGTCTTCGGGCTGGGTGTAAAGGGAGTTGTTGTCAACATCCTCGTTGTTGACGCCATCCTCCTCGCCACCGGTGATACCGATCTCCATCTCGAGCCACTGCTTCATGGGAGCAGCACGCTTGAGATACTTGGCCGTGGTCTCGATATTCCAGTCTACGGGCTCCTCGGACAGATCGATCATGTGGGAAGAGAAGAGGGGCTCGTTGTGCTCCTTGAAGTAGGCCTCGTCGGCATCGAGCATGCCATCGAGCCACGGGAGGAGCTTCTTGGCGCAGTGGTCGGTGTGGCTGGAAATGTGTTAGTTTTGCCTTTTTACAGGGCTTCAAATGCTGACTTACAGAACGACGGGAATGCCGTAGGTGGGGGCAATTGAGCGGATGAAGTGAGCAGCCGCGACGGCACCGGCAACGGATGCAGCCTGGTCCTTGTTGTCTACACCCTTTCCGGCGAAGAAAGCGGCACCACCTTGCGAGGTCTGGAGGATGACGGGGCTCTTCTTGTCGCGAGCAGCCTCAAGGGAGGCAACCACGGTGGAGCTGGATGTGACGTTGATGGCGGGGATGGCATAGCCGTTGTCCTTTGCGTGCTGGAACAGCTTGAGGACATCGTCACCAGTGATGACACCGGACTTGCGGGAGAGAACGCTGGCGGGGTCAGCGAAGACCGAGATGCGGCATGGGCGCGCTGTGAACTCCAGAAGAGATGAAGGGAGCCAAATGTTGCCATTGTGCATTCGGCGCGTCGTCAATCGTCGATGGCGCCCGCTCTCACGCCATGCCAGGTGGGGGAGGGGCATTGACTTACTCTTGGGCACCCATTGTGATGGTAGTTGTGTAGTTGCGTAGTGGTGCGGTTGGTTCGTGGATGTGAGCTGGCTGTGGATTGTTGTGTCAGAAAAGTCGGAGGCAGAGGATATAAAGGGAGAGAGCTCTGATGTAATTGCTCGATCCACCGGTGTTGAGGTGAGGTGGGGTTCAGCTTCGCAGTTTCCTTGCGAACCCCACCAAGCCGATGCCGCCGGCGCGACCAAAAGCATCACGCATCAGGGCTGGCAACGAATCACGGGACAAGGCAGGCTTACCTGATGAGAGTGAAAGTGGGTAGGCAACTGAAAAGTCTGAAGCAGCCGTGACGTGGGTTGAGCATGAATTTAGGGGCTGGAGAGTCTCTGCTTCCACGGCCGCGCTGTTGTCGTCGCCCGGCGAGAAGCTCGGCTCAATTGCTGCACGTGTGCCTTTGCCCGATTCTCTCCGTTTGCGTACGGCTGTGCTCTCAGCGCGTATCCTCTTACCTCGACCCGTGTCGGAAGACTCGAGAATGATCTCGTCACGCGTGAGCATCACGATACTGACGATGCTCACGATACGTTCATGACAAGAACCTGCCCGCATTGACATGTTTTGTACACTATCTTTACAGCGAACCGACACAATGTCCGCATCCTCGGCTCCGCGCCGTAACCGTCTCCCCATGGTACAGGTGCAAAGTCCCCATGAAGACAAACGTGACGGGACAAACATTCAGTTGCGTCCAACACTCCAACACTGCCATCGTAACCCACTTCTTCGGCACCAGGCCTTGCGTCTGGCCCTCTGCTAGACATATAGTACACAGCTCGCTACTCCTTCGCCCGAATCCGAACTTGTCTTGTCAACGGCTGCCCGGCGCCAGGAACTCCGATCTCCACCTTGAACATGCCCAATTGCTTCACCTTGGACGTATCGCCTTCTTCGTGGCCACTCACAAAGTGGACGTCGTCTTCTGCGAGGATGACACGGGCTGCCTCGTCATTGTGTGCAAGCGCCGACTTGATCGTCGCGACGATGTCTGCAGTCGATACGGACCCGTAGATGGCGTTTTCGAGCGGCTTGGGCTTGCTCGCTGACATGGCGAAGTTCAGAATGTCTGCTGCGTTGGAAGCACCGTAGCGCTTCGTTTCTGTCTTCTCTTGCTCGATGAGCTGTCGTGCGAAGTCGATCGTGGGCGGTACGAAGGTATCGATGAGTTCCATGGATCGCTCAGCCTGGCTTCTGTCAGAACACGTTTACAGAGAGACTGAGGAGGGTCCGTACACTGAGCTGCTCGATCTCAATCGGCCGTACATAGTGCTGCCGTGGCCTTGACACCTCGACCTCTTCCTCAGCTTCCTCCAATGCTGCCTTGACTCCGAAAGTAGCATCGCGGTTCATATCCACATCCTGGGCCTTCAATTGCTTCAGCTGTACGGCGGGTACATAGTCGGCTACGCGCGCGGGAAACCACTTGTTGCGCATAAGGGCAGGGTTGATGGGAACGTACGATCCTGTCCACCATGGTTAGTGTTTTGCCAGGCAACACTCTCAGCGATCGTACCGGCACGCCCGTAGCGCGGGATGTCCTCGCGCAGCTTGACGACGATGTTGCGCTCCGCCTCCTTCGCTGCCTTTGAAATGTTGCGCGTCTGCTGCTGCCCCCATTGATCCAGCCCCCGCCGCGTCACCCTTCGTATGCATGACGTGCACTGCGGCAGCAGCGATGGCCTGATTGTGGATGCCATGGAGTGTTGCGGTGCTGTCGACGCCCTGATGACCAGGAAAAGTGCAGCCAAGCTTAGAATTCGAGATACCTTGCGAAGCGGAACACAGCGCGATGCACCCTAGCACATGTCTAGCCGGTGTGGGCCTAGTGGGCAGACCTCACGAAACAAACGGCAAAGGCTACGATGGATTACAGCCGCCTACTGCGAGAGAGAGAGAGAGCCTTTACCATGGCAATCCGGGGTAAGTTGGTCTTGCCTGCTGCCCGCGTCTGTCCCCAAAGCCCAGCAACGCCGCCGTCTGCGCCTGCTCTCCCTCCATCTTGCGGCAGTTAGCGACATCGGGCCTACGTGCGTTGCCGCGGCCCACCGGAGGAGCGACCTGCGATTGTCATAGAGTCTTTCACCCGTTGCTGGACTCTCAGTCGCCTTTGCTGCTGCATCGCGCCGCCATGCCCGAAAAGCCGCTGACCGTAGCGACCTACGCTGCCGGAGCCTCGCTCGCCGCCATCACGCTTGTCTACGTTTTTGGACCTACCTTCTTTCTCGACGACGAAGCATCGAGCACGCGCAAGAAGGGCGTTGTGGGCCTGAGCAATACCGCCAACGACTGCTTCATCAACTCCATCCTCCAAGCCCTCGCCGGCCTCCCCGACTTGCGCATATACCTCATCCGCGAATTACACCGGCGGAAGCTTGACGGTCCAGAACTCTACGACGTCGACCCGGAGAAATTGACTCTCGAGAGGAGGGCCACAAAGCCATGGAAGCTGGAGGGATTGCAAAAGGGCTTGGTCACGCATGCCCTGAAGGAGGTTCTGGACAGCCTCAACGAGCGACCCATCTACAGGAAGACGATATCGCCACAGCCCTTTATCCGGGCGCTGGAGCACGCTTTTGGCACGCGCATCAGCAGACAGCAACAGGACGCCCAGGAGTTCCTTCAGATCGTGACGGAGCGCCTTTGCGACGAGTACCATGCCGGAGCAAAGGCGCGACGGCAAGCACAGACGATCGACTTCCCCAACGGCAGTGCTACTGTGTCGGAGAGGCTGGAGAGTACCGATCAGTTTGATATTGCCCCGCCCAAAGATGATGCTGCTGCAGCGCCGGACACGGACACTGACGACTCGTCAACCCCTGAAGAGGGGTTTCCTTTCGAAGGTAAAATCGAATCGCAGATCGAATGTCTAACCTGCGGTTTCAAACCTAAGCCATCATCGTCCGCATTCGTCACGTTAACACTTAGCGTACCTCAGACATCTTCGACATCACTGAACAAATGTCTCGACGGCGTTTTCAAGGTGGAACACATCGACGATTTCAAATGCGAGTATTGCCGCTTGGATCACGCAATCAAAAGCAAAGGCAAGGAGTTAGCACGGGCGTCTGCCCCTGAGAGCCAGCGCGCATTGCAATCAGACATTGACAAACTGCAAGAGGCGCTCGAGAGTGATCCCGAAAAGCCGCCAGAGGGCGTGGAGCTGCCGGACTCGAGCCTGGCTCCTAAGCGTCGAATTGCTCGCCACATGTACATCTCATTGTTTCCCAAAGTTCTCGCTCTGCATCTGTCACGTTCTGTCTTCGCGGTCGGCACCGTGTCTACGAAGAATCTTGCCAAAGTAACCTTTCCCGAATCTCTACCATTGGGAGGCATACTCAATCGCAAAAACTACCGCCTGTTGGGGATGGTAAGCCACAAAGGCACGCACAACAGCGGACATTATGAGTCGTTCCGCCGCCAAGTCCAACCTATACCGTTTTCTACTCCGCATTCGTTCGGTACCGAAGGTGTGTATAGCATGCAGGGCACTCCCAATCCGTCGGCAGTACAGAGTCCGCGATTGTCGACTGTCAACCTCCCCAACAGTCCCGGTCGTGGATCGCCTTTTCCCGCAACACCGACCTTAGATTCGCCTTCGACAAGGTCGCTTTCATCACAATCGCGGTCCTCCAATCTCTCGCCTTCGATAGCACCTACTGTAATGCCGCGTGAAGAATCCTCCCCAAACCCCTCGTTATCTCCCACATCAGCCTCGGCACCGCGACCGAAAAGCTTGAAGTCGCTCAAAGGATCGCTCAGGGAAAAGGCATCCGATGCGAATCCGCTCAGGAGGAGATCGAAACGGGCCACCAATCGCTGGTGGCGGATCAGCGACGAAAAGGTAAAGGAAAGCAAGACGAGCGAGGTGCTCGGAATGCAGAAGGAGGTCTACCTGCTGTTCTACGAGCTCGACAGGAGGAGCGAGGATTGACGTCGTTCACCCTGCGCGCCGTGATCTCGTTGCCACGTCCGTTGCATGGTTTCGGGAGCGGGGTTTTGGCGGCCTAGGTAATATATCTATCGGCTTTGTCGGCTGAGCATGGGAAAGGGGCTTCTCGGCGGGCCGCTGCAGATATTTTTCTTTTTTTTTTCGTGTATATACCAACATAGGAGTTGGATGTGTAGGATGCATCCCGTCTGTTGATATCTATGGGATTGGATTGGATTGGATTGGATTGGCCTGCTTACTTGGCTATTTGTCGGCTTGGTCGTGATTGGTCGCTGTGCCTTGGAGCTTTACATGGAGAAACCTTGGGTGCAACCCCGCCTCTGCTGTAGTCTATCTATACCTACGCCTTCGCATGTGTGATGCAACGTTTACGGGGATCTGGAGTCACGCTGAGGTCGCAGTAGCAGCACGCCGCAAGCATCGCGGGTGGTCTGGACAGCCTGCGTGCCCTCGTATCGATCTGCAGTGGACAGCCGGCTAGACTGCGTGATATAAAGTACCTACACACACACACACACACACACACACACACACCAAAGTCGTTTCTTCCCCTTTTTGATGTTTGAAAATCGCCATTCTACCTACAGTACCTACCGCGTCACCCTCGCCGCAGCGCATCACAGCCCAGATCCAGCACCACCGCCACCACCACCGCCCACCCGCACCATCCAGACAAACACTCCACACCTAGGTAGTCCACCCCGCCAACCCACCCACCATGCCCCCCGCCGCCTTCGACCCGGACGTCTTCGTCAAGGCCCCCGACCTCCAGCGCTTCCCCAACCCGCCGCGGATCCTGATCGTTGGCGCCGGGTCCCGCGGCTCCGCGTACGCCAGGGCGGCGCTCGCGAGTACCAACAGCGTCGTCGCTGCCGTCGCGGAGCCTGTGGCGTACAAGCGCGCCGCGTTTGGGCAGAAGTACGTGTGGGGTGGTGGTGGTCAGGCGGGGGCGGGACAGCAGTTTGAGGGGTGGAGGGAGTGGAGGGCGTACGAGGAGGGGAGGAGGGAGAGGGAGAACGATGGGTGAGTAGGTTTTTTTCTTCTAACTTTTTTGGCCTTGCGTTGTGGGGATTTGGATGTGGTTGTGGTTGTGATTGTGATTATGGTTGCGGTGTGTTGGAGGGGTATTGACGCGGACAGGGAGCAGGTGGAACCCGGGGTCGATGCCGTGTTTGTGTGTGTGCTGGATGAGATGCATGAGGAGGTGGTGTGTGGGATTGCTGGGCTCGGCGTGCATATTTGCTGCGAGAAGCCGTTGGCTACGAGACTGCAGAGTTGTGTGAACATTTGGAAGGCGCTGGAGAGTGCAAAGCGGGATGGGGAAGGGGAGAAGAAAGAGACGGTTTTTGGGATTTGCCATGTCCTGCGGTATAGTCCGCATAACATGATGCTGAGGAATCTGGTGCTGGAGAAGGAGGTTATTGGCGATGTGCTGAGTGTTGAGCATGTGGAACCGGTGGGGTGGTGGCACTTTTCGCACGTGAGTAGGGTGTGTCGGGTGAGTGGCGTTGCTGTGGGCGCTGACAAGGAACAGAGCTATGTGCGAGGCAACTGGAGAAAGGAGTCCAAGACAGCGCCATCGCTTCTGACAAAATCGTGCCATGACATCGACTTCATACTCTGGATGCTTTGCTCACCGCCACCGAAAGCGGGGTCGGAGCCGCACCTTCCATTATACGTGACGTCTACCGGCTCCAGGAAGTTCTTCAGGAAAGAGCGGAAGCCAAAAGCGGCCGGAGATGCGACGAACTGTCTATCTTGTCCTCATGAGAAAGACTGCCTCTATAGCGCGCCCAAGATTTACCACGAAAGGCACTTGCAGCAAGGCAACACAGACTGGCCTGTCAAGATTGTGAATCCGGAGATCGAGGAGATTTACAGAACGGCTGGGGCCTCGGCGGCTACGAAGCAAATGTTCAAGGATCTTGGTGAAGATTACACGGCGAACACCCCAGTCTCTGAAGTCGAGGCGAGACCATGGTTCGGCCGGTGCGTGTGGGAAGCGGACAACGATGTCTGCGATGACCAGTGCGTGACCATCACTTGGGACGATGATCCACTCCTCTTAGAAGACGATGGTCGACCGACGCCGAAAGGACGAGGAGCAAAGACGGCGCAATTTCACATGGTTGCCTTTACAGAAAAGATATGCGAGAGACGAGGCAGAATCTACGGTGCGAGAGGCGAAATTGAGTACGACAGCACGACCATCAAAGTCCACGACTTTGCGACTGGCAAGACCGAAGTCTACAAACCGCATCTTGCCGCTGGCGGCCACGGAGGAGGTGACGAAGGCCTAGCGCGCCAATTCCTCATGGCCGTAGAAGCAGTCGATTCCAAGCGCATGTCTGCGGCAGAGGCCCAGCGCGAGTTCCTCGGCTGCGACCTCGAGGAGGCGTTCAGAAGTCATGCGATGGTGTTTGCGGCTGAAGAGGCCCGGACGAAGCGGCAAGTGGTCGACTGGAAGAAGTGGTGGGCAGACCAGGTGGAAACACAATTACACGGAGTGTAGTACGAAGCGCCGACCGGCGACGGACGGCGGCTCCCGTACCTAGACGACGGAGCTGGGGCGCGTACAAACGCATGGACGACATGAGGCTCCGTCGAAACCGCGATGATGCCGGTGTCGTTCCCTCATGCTGCGTCGTTCATGGTCGCGAAGCGTTACGTTTCTGGGGAATTAGCGGTATTTCCTGCTGCCGCTTCGGAAAGCAAGCATCCGGTTTGAGGTTATTTTGAGATGTACATTGGCGTTGAATGACAGCTAATGTAACCACTTCGGGACCTTGGGCGCTTAACCAGGGTGGTTTTGACCGTGACACATGGCACCATGAGGCTCAACGGAGGATAATGCGAGCCTTCCTAGGTGCGGACGACAGCCCTACCGTCAATGAGAGCGTCTCCGGGTGCAACGTTTGGTCGAGTGTGGGCGCTTCGTGGTCGTTGTCGACTGGGCCAATAGCGAGCGCTGGTATGCCGGGGACCGCGAGAGAACAAGACGAAACCGTGACGGCAGCGCGCAAGCCGACGTTCGATCAGTCCCCGAGGATCAGCGTGCGTCGTGAGCATAGGGCGAGTACGGCCAGCGCATCGATGGTGTTGGCTCGACGGTGGGCCGGGCGCAAAGACGGTGGGCGATGTCTCAGACGCGGAAAAGCACGAGTACTGTGTATACACAAACGCGTGCACGACGCGATCTCTCGTGAGGGATTTTCGAGCGTGTTATAGTCGTGAACTGCACACTTGTTGGTCGCCGTCTGTGAGTCACGAATGTCGGTGGGTATGCAGGCTGGCCTTGGTGTACGGGACAAAGGAAACTTTGCAGCGTCGTAGACCAATCGCTAGACTGGAGAGCGATGACTCTTCCCAGGTGCATGCGAAACCCTGGGCATCGGGCTAGACACGTCGGTGCATGACTTGTGCGGGGAGGCTGCCGAAGACACCGAAGACAGGAAACTCGTCTGGGCAGCGGGATCGAAGAGGAGCACTTGGAGGAAGGTTGTTTCTAGGGATGCACCGTGTACGGTAAGGTGGGCCATGACCGAGTCCGGGAACCGAGCCGAGCGCTAAAGCTCTTTCACAGCATCCAGCCACGACACCTCACCTGGACGTGCTGCTGGACGTGCTGCTGGACGTGCTGCTGGACGTGCTGCTGGACCTGCCGCTCGCGCCTATACCCTCCTTCTCGAGGTAGCACTGCACTCTCTTGTTGCCCGGTTTCATCGTAGCCAACCGCCCCGTCATGCAGCGCCTCGCCCTGCTCTTCCTCATTGGTATAGACGCTTCTGCACCCCCCTCCACCGGGCCACTGAGCGTCGAGAACAACCCCAGGACCTTGCCGGATGCAGCATGCATGGAAGCAAGAATAGTAGTAGCGTTCGAGTAGACCCGTTCGGTGCGTGTACTCGCCCACGGGCCGCTTTGTTTCACGCTCCACGTAGACACGCTGATACAACCGCTCTACCGCTGTCTACCCTCAAGGCCAGGTCTGGGAAACTCGATGAGATCGTGTTTCGGAATGTTTTAGCGCTAGGCCGCCCTGGGGCTGCGCCTTCATGGGCCACTCGTTGCGAGAACTTCGTCCTGGGAAGAATAAGTACCCACCCCTCTGCCGCGCAACCACAGTTCGCTCCAGCATTCGCCATCGACTGTCTACGCGTTCCTCGACTCTCTTTTCGTTTCGTTTCTCTTCTCTTCTTAGACCCACCGGAGCTGGCTCTCCATTTTAATTTCCATCCATAATTGTTTGTCACCTATGCGAGACGAGGACGTAAGTCATAACACACCGACTGTCTCTCTTGGACCGGATTCTTATTTTCAGCAGTCCGGTAGTCAATCTGCTTTCACAATGTTTCACCGACAGACAACGCCGCCGACCACTAGCTTCAGCTTCATGCCGGGCAGTGTTGGCTCGGCTTCTGACTGCACCTACTACTCGCAAAACGCCTCGCCAGCTGGATCTGCCATCACGGCGAACACCACTCCGCCACGATCACCAGTCAGACAGCATGGTCCGCTTCTTCTCCCCAAGGTCCGGACCCAAGATCAGATTGCCGAGCCTACTGGCGGCCCCGTTAGACATCGCCGGACGACGTCTACCACCAGCAGCATTGGGGGCTATGGATCTGCATACAGCCCCTACTCCCGCCCTAGCTCTGTGGTCCGCCGTGGTTCCAGCCCCTTCAACCACAATGCCAACAGCACCGTTGGCTCACCCGTCTCGACGGCCTCATACGACCTCGGCCTCGCTACTTCCACGCTCAACTCTCCCATTGCTTTCCCCCAGGAGTCCCGCCGAGCTTCATACGCGGCGCATGGCCGGTCGCGATCTGCCAGCGTAGTACCCCGTCACGCGCGCTCTGGGTCCGCCGGAAGCATCGACGAGTCGCTCATCAATCGCTATGGCTTCCCCACCTACCGCAACATGCCCTCGTACGTGACTTCTTCGGGGGTCTCTCAGCCAGCCATGATCACCGCCATGCCGACTGCAACCTACAGTGAGCCCCAGGAGGTTACCTACACCACCACGACAAGCCAGGACTACAGCTTCACCGACTTCGATCCCGCTCCGGCGGTCCAGTACCCCTTCAACGCCGAAGTTAGCTTCGACGGCTTCCCTCCCCTGCCCACGTCTTCGCTCCTGGAGTACCTCACGGCGGCCAACCCCTCGCCTGCTCTGGTGAGCCGCGTCGCCAGCGTGCCCCGCGGCACCAACACGCACTTCTGGTGGGACGTCCGCAACCTGCGCTCCTGGGAGGACTTCAACATGGCGACGGTGACCTCGCTGCCCTCGGTGCTGCCCCTGCTCCAAGTCCCCGTGACGTCGACCTTCCTCCCGGAGCCGTCGCGGCCAAGCCTCCAGCCGGAAACCCAGTCGGCGCTGCACGACATGTACGCAAACCACTACGCGACCAAGATCAACGCCGCGCTCAAGGTCGCGCAGGGCACCACGCACATGGTGATGCGCCCGGTGAAGTCGCAGCCGGGCTTGCGCCCGCAGCCCGACTTCGTCTCGTCGTACCCGTCCGACTACGAGAAGACGCTGCACGGGGACGCGAGGGGCCGCCTGATCGGGCTGGTCAAGTGCTACGAGCAGTGGAACACGGGGATGCGCGGCGAGAGCGCGCCCAAGCAGGTGCTGTACCTGCAGGGCCTGGCGCACCTGCAGCGGGTGATGCGCGAGCACGGGTGCCGCTACGGGTTCATCATCACGGAGATTGAGCTCCTGTGCGTGCGGGCGGGCGGGCCTGCCGACGCCAACGTCAACGTCAACGTCGCGGACTCGGCCACGACCACGGCCACTACCACGGTCAACGCGCACGCCGGCGTGCCTCTCTTCGGGTTCCTCGAGACCAGCGCGCCGATCCGGCTCTCCACCGCGGGCTTCTCCGCCGCCGGCGAGATGCAGATGACGGCGCCGCTTGCGCTGTGGTATCTCCACATGCTGGCCAAGGAGAACCCGTTCGAGGGCATGGGGACGTGGCGCATGGACGTCGGCGGCCCTGCGGCCCTGACCAGGCAGAATTGCCTCGACAAGGACGCGTGGGTGCCCAAGCCGCAGCTGGGCGAGAAGCGCGAGGCGAAGAGGGTGAGGGGTTGGGTGTTTCCCGAGGAGCCGTTGAGCAAGCGGGAGTGTGGACGGGGGAGGAGGAAGGGTAATGCGTAGGGAGGGGTGGGTTTGTTTGGCTGCCTCTCGTGCTGGTCGCGTGGCCGGTCGCTTTTTCTTCGTGTATCTGGGTTTGATGTGCGAGATGGGGGTTGGGTTGGGTTGGGTTGGGTTGGATTGGATTGGATTGGATTGGATTGGATTGGATTGGATTGGATTGGATTGGATTGGATTGGATTGGATTGGATTGGATTGGATTGGATTGGATTGGATTGGATTGGATTGGATTGGATTGGATTGGATTGGATTGGATTGGATTGGATTGGATTGGATTGGATTGGATTGGACTGGGTTGGACTGGACTGGATTGGACTGGACTGGACTGGACTGGACTGAACTGCCCTGAACCGAACTGGATCGGACATCATGATGGAACGAGCTTACGATGCATGCAACGGCGTCTTTCTGCTTGCATTTCAGGAGCACCCACACGGCTTAGCCACCTGTCGTTTCAGACATGAATCATATCATTCTTCACATCAAGCTTACGTCTCTCGTCCTTTTCGAAGCAACCTTGTCGTGGTGGTGAAGATTGGGCTCGGACGACGTGACGGCTGCGGTTGTGGTCGCTGGTGGTTAATATCATGCTCGTCGGTGGTTGGAACAAGGGAGCTTGGGGTGACTCGACGAGCGTTGTAGATCTGCACCACGCGTCTGATACGGTTGGCTGCGGTCTGTTGATGGGGTTCGTGGGTGCAATGGCAGCAAGATATGTAGGTCCAAGTGGGCAAGCACGGCAAGCAAGGCAAGCTGATGCGTTTCAGGGTAAGACTATGGATCTGGCTTGGTTCGATGGTGAAGTGTCTACCAACGTTTGCATTGGAATGATCATGCGTGAAGGGTCTACTCTGAATAATTATGCGTAAAGGGCTCGTTACCCACAGACAGTCGATGAAGGGCTCGTTACCCACAGACAGTCGATGAAGGGCTCGTTACCCACAGACAGTCGATAGATAAGGGCTTGTAGCCCGAAGACAGTCGATAGAAGGTGATGGACTGTTGCCCGAAGGCAGTTGACAAGGGCTCGTTGCCCCAAGACAGGTGGTGGCCGACGGGGAGTCGTGATCGAAGCCAGTGAGCTAAACCCCATCGGGTCAGTGAGCTAAACCCCATCAGGGCGCTTTTACCCTCGCTGGCCCCGCTTCTGCTCAAGATGGACGACCGATCCTGTCGTCTCCAGGCTAACCGGCAATTGAAACCATATTCCAGAGCGTAATGCTGCTCGCAAAGAAGCGACGGTTACGTGAAAACAATAGACTGGTCTCGTGGTGTGCAGATGGAAGCGTTGGGCGTGTGTGCGTGTGTGTGCGTGTGTGTGGCGGGGAAGCTCGCGGCAGGATGCACCTGAGACCTAACGGCATCGGCGTAGTGCGATAAGCCAAAGCGACGGAACGTCACCCGAACTCGCTAGACAGAAGGCGGGACTAGCAGGCGGATAGACGCGGTCTTGCGGCAGCGCGTGTAGGATTTTGATACAGCCCATCTATAGAGCGCGCAACACCTCACACCACACACCACACACCACACACCCCACACCTCACACCTCACACCTCACACCGCCCACCCCTCCCTCGTTTCTTCCCGTGTTGAGGCCAGACGTGCCCTTCACCTCCCATCGTTGACCTTTGTCGGGTTTCTGGGCTGCTAGCTTTGTTTGCGTCTCAATCGCCGCCGTCGCGCGTTTTTGCTGCAAACGCCCGAGAAGACCGGTACGTTGCCCGAGCAAGACTTTTGCCCGTCGCCTCTCTTCGCTCTTTCCGTGCCAGAATTGACTCGACTGCAGGAACCCCGTGGTCCAGCTTCGCATTGGTGGCGTTGAGCCCCTACAGCGACCAAGATGCGCACCGCAGCCCTCAGGGCAGCTTCGACGTTGGCTCGAGCCACCCGCTCGCCGCGTCTGGGTTACAGCGCCCACAGCTGCACGCTGAGGCTCTTCACTACGTCGCCCGCTCTTCGAAATGCCGCCTTGAGCCCTACCGCCGCCCGGGACTTCAAGGCCACTGGCCCCGAGGACGTCCTCGAGGCGAAGCAGGACCCGTCCCAGACCGTCTTGGCCTTCGGCCATGTCGACACCTTCCCCCGCCGCCACATTGGCCCGTCTGCGTCATCTGTGCAAGAGATGCTTGCCGCCCTCGATCCGCCCGTTGCCACCCTGGATGATTTCGTCAGGCAGGTTGTTCCCGAGAGCATCCTCTCCGAACGCTCCCTCGAGATTGGTCCCATGCATGACGTGGTGAATTCCGGCCGAGTTTCCAAAGCAGTCCAAAATTGGAAAGAAAACGGAGTCCCAGAAAGCATCTTCCTCAGCAAAGGCAAGAAGATATTCGATGCGAACCGACCGGGCGTAAGCTACATTGGACAAGGATACTACGGCACCAGGGTTCCAGAAGTCATCAAGCGAAATGTTTTGGAAAACCCAGCCTGGTACACCAGCTATACCCCTTACCAGCCCGAGATCAGCCAGGGTCGCCTGGAGTCACTGCTCAACTTCCAGACCATGGTGACCGACCTCACCGGCCTGTCCATCGCAAATGCCTCTGTGCTCGACGAACCGACCGCCGCTGCCGAAGCCATGACCTTGTCCTTGGGCCAACTTCCGGCCTCGCGTCAGAAGCGCCAGAACAAGACGCTCTTCGTCTCCGACCGCTGCCACCCCCAGACCATCGAGGTGCTTCGTTCCCGAGCTGATGGTTTCGGTATCACGATCGAGACGGGAGATGTTCTGGCCAACGACTGCTCGAGGGTCCAAGAGCTTGGTGATGATCTCGTGGGTGTTATCGCGCAATACCCAGACACCGAAGGCGCTGTGGCCGACTTTCGTGACCTGGCAGACAAGGTGCACAAGCATGGCGCTCTCTTCAGTGTCGCCACCGATCTCCTTGCTCTTACGCAACTTACTCCCCCCGGAGAGTTTGGCGCCGATATTGCCTTTGGAAACGCGCAGCGCTTTGGTGTACCTTTTGGATTCGGGGGCCCCCACGCCGCCTTCTTTGCTACCTCCGACAAGATCAAGCGTAAGATGCCAGGACGCATCATTGGTCTCTCCAAGGACAGGCTTGGTAACCCGGCGGCGAGATTGGCGCTGCAGACACGCGAGCAACACATCCGTCGTGAAAAAGCGACCAGCAACATTTGCACTGCCCAAGCTTTGTTGGCCAACATGAGTGCCATGTACGCAGTATACCACGGTCCGGAGGGATTGAAGAACATTGCGAGACAGGTCGTTGCCATGACGCGAAGTACCCAGCAAGCCATAATACACTATGGCTTCAAGACTGGACAGCGGGGCAACCTGAATGACGCACCTGCGGCGTTTGATACGTTTGTGGTCGCTACTGGAGACAAGACCGGAGAAATCCTCAAGATGGCTAGCCATCACAGCGACTGGGTCCGCAAGCTCGACGATCAACATGTTGCACTTTCATTCGGCGAATCTTCCACCAGCGAAGAGGTTCTGCGTCTGCTGAGCCATTTCCGTAAAGCTGCTGACGAGGAGACCTCCACGAGAAAGAACATCTTTGCACAGGTTGCTGTCGGCCCCCCGACCGGTTTCCAACGTACAAGCGAGTTCCTTACCCACCCAGTCTTCAACTCGCACCATTCAGAGACAGAGTTGCTACGCTATATCCACCACTTGCAATCAAAGGACCTCTCCCTAGTGCACTCCATGATCCCGCTAGGATCGTGCACCATGAAACTGAATGCCACTGCTGAAATGGCGCCGGTATCATGGGCCAACGTAAACAATCTGCACCCCTTCATCCCGCTGGACGCGACCGAAGGCTATCAGGTCATGATTAAGCAGTTGGAAGGAGATCTCGCCAACATTACCGGCTTCCATTCCGTATCGCTCCAGCCTAATTCCGGAGCCCAGGGAGAATTCGCAGGCCTGCGCGTCATCCGCAAGTACCAGGAACAGCAGCCCGGCAAGAAGCGTGACATCTGCTTGATTCCCAAGTCTGCGCATGGCACCAACCCCGCCAGTGCCGCAATGGCAGGTATGCGGGTGGTCACAATCAACTGCGATACGGTCACCGGCAACCTTGACATGGCCGATCTCGAGGCCAAGTGCAAGAAGCACGCTGAAGAGCTCGGCGCGATCATGGTCACCTACCCCAGCACATTCGGTGTTTTCGAGCCCCAGATCAAGGAGGTCTGCGACATGATCCACCAACATGGCGGCCAGGTGTACATGGACGGCGCCAACATGAACGCTCAAATCGGTCTCTGCTCGCCCGGCGAAATCGGCGCTGACGTATGCCACCTCAACCTCCACAAGACGTTCTGTATTCCTCACGGCGGTGGTGGCCCCGGTGTCGGTCCCATCGGCGTCAAGGAGCACCTTGCACCCTACCTCCCCGGCCATCTTCGGAACGAAACCGGCGGCGACAAAGCCATCTACCCCGTCAGCGGTGCTCCCTGGGGCAGCGCCAGCATCCTCCCCATCAGCTGGGCCTACATCAAGATGATGGGCTCCGTCGGCCTCACCCAAGCCACCAAAGTCACCCTCCTCAACGCAAATTACATCCTCGCGCGCCTCAAGCCTTACTACCCCATCGTTTACACCAACGACCAGGGCCGCTGTGCCCACGAGTTCATCCTTGACATCCGCAATTTCAAGGAAACCGCCGGTATCGAAGCCATTGACGTCGCAAAGCGCCTCCAGGACTACGGCTTCCACGCGCCCACCATGTCATGGCCCGTCCCCAACACCCTCATGATCGAGCCCACCGAGAGCGAGAGCAAACAGGAGCTCGACCGCTTCTGCAACGCGCTCATCAGCATCCGCAAGGAGATTGCGGCTGTTGAGAGCGGCGATATGCCTCGCGATGGCAACGTGCTGAAGATGGCGCCGCACAGCCAGCTTGATCTGCTGACGAGCGAATGGGACCGCCCATACACCCGCGAGCAGGCCGCGTATCCGCTGCCGTACCTTAAGGAGAAGAAGTTCTGGCCGGCTGTCACCAGAGTCGACGACGGTATGTCACCTCCCCCACCTAGCCCCACACCGAAAATGCAATAGAGATGCTAACGCAATGACAGTCTGGGGTGACTCCAACCTCTTCTGCTCGTGCGCGCCCCCCAGCGACGGCGAGGAGGACATCAACAAGGCCATCGACGCGCCCCAGCCAACATAAACCCCATTGCTCCCTCCCTCCCCCTTTCTCCCTACCTCCTCCCCGGATCCGCTTCAACCTGATCTGGACCCGATCTGACTGATATACCTGTACATATGGAATCTGGGCATTTACATTACGGAATTCACTCTTCAACAGCGCTGGCGTTTGGTGTCTGTCGCATCAACAGGGCGGTGTGTCCCGAGCCGGGTTTTTCCTCATCGTTTTCAACACGTGGGGTGACTGATGGTGCATGCATTGACGAACACGAACAGAGCTTTGGTTCGACTGTTCATTGGCTTGTGTGGTTTCAAGACGGTGATGGTGATGAGCTTTGCAGGAAGCACGGGCTGCGTCGATGGTCTACTGTGTAACAAAGGAAGCCTTTTATTAGCGCGCTTTGTGCATGTCGCAATTCACGGAGTCTGTACACGTGCTTCGAGGAATGGCAGGGGTTGGATTTACATTGCTGATTCTATGCGTATCGAACCATCTATTCCGTCCACAGCCTCCATCCCAGATCTATAATCGTCATCTTCCCTCCATCCCCTATCTCCATTCTCCATCTCTCCCAGAACCACACCCACTAAAGGAGCGCAGATGAGAAGCGCTTCGAATGCATCGGTCCGGGGTACGGGCAAGCATCTGGACATATTGACGCGGGGATGCTACGGGAACATGCCATGATTCCATGCACCAGGAACGGCTGCGTCGCGGCGCTGCCGTTGAACTGTGCAGGGTGCACTGGAACGACACGACGGCGTCATACGATACCCTGGTGAATACCCGCAGCTGGGCTCGAATCCAGCGGCCCGGCCCGGTCCGTGGTTTGTTCGCAAAGCATGCAGAGGCCAGTCTGCATCCCTTCACGGCGATTGAACTGCATCCTGTGGAATTGAAGTAAGACGAGGTACCTTTTCCACTCTTCACAAGGTGTGACTAGATGCTCGCCCTTCTGGGCGCCATGGTCCTCCTCAGATTCTTCTCCTTCTCCGTTTCCTCGCTGACAGGCAGCACGCCCTTCTCCCTCAACCCAGCCAGATATTCCTTCCCGTACTGGTACCCGACCTGGTAGATCTCATCGAACTTTGCAAAGTCCAGCGTGCCGTAGGGGTCGATTGGCGGCCGCATGTACCTGCAACCAGGCGTATTCTTCGCCCTCTCCAAAGCATCGTACGAAGATACGTAGGCAAGACGCGATTGAATCTCGGATAGCGTGGGTGGATTGGGGTAGGCGCTGAAGGGATTCCAGCGGTTGACGAGCGCCCAGAAACCAGAGAGCGAGTCGCCGAATGACTGAGGCGTATCCTCGTCGAGGGAACCGACGTCTACAGCGAAGATGACATCTGCTCCCAGAGACTTCATGTGCGAGACAGTCAAATTGTCAATATACCCGCCGTCGAGCAGCATGTTATCATTGTCACAGAGTGGTGGGAGAAGTCCTGCCAGAGACATGGACGCCCTCACGTAACGCCAAACGTAGCCGCTCGTGTGCACCTCGGAGCGACTTTTGCTGATGTTGGTTGTGTTGCAGTAGTACTCCAACCAGAAGTCTTCGATCTGTGAGTTGCCGAAGGTCTTGAAGATGCCGCGGTTGAATTCGTGTCCGGTCGTGTACGACGCACTGCGGTCGTTAGCCACTTAAAATCATGTGAGAAGTGCACCACGCCAACTTACGATGGATACGTGAGGTCTAGAGCAAACCTCCACATGCTGCCCATACGACTAGCGAACTTTTTAGCCCTCCCATACATTGGGACGACATCAGCATCCCAAGCGTATAGGGCCCCGATAAAGGCGCCGATGGATGTGCCACCGACAATATCAATGGGTATGCCAGCTTCCTCAAGCGCGCGGATAATACCAATCTGCGATATGCCTCTCGCACCCCCTCCACCGAGGACTAACCCAACAGACTTGCCGCACAATCTTCTTGCGAGACGATGAAAATCGCCCTTGAACGGGGTGTCCGCCGAGTAGAGTGGCGTTTGACGAACCCTCCGTGATGTGTATTTCTGGATTTCCGCCTGTAGCACCTGCACGCGATGTTTTAGAGCAGTGCCAAATCGACGTCCTATCGGGTGTACTGGCTCGGCGTTGGTGCGGAAGGGCATCTGCACGTGGTGGTGGCTGCCGTTCACCCACGGACGATTCCGCAACCATTTTCGCGTAAGCCCGGACGGGCAATACCTCTCAGAATGTAGCAAGACGAGTTCCTTTCGGGCAGTGGTCTTGGTCGTAAGGAGGAAGCGCTCGTACTCTCCGATGTTAGGAGAACCCTCTGCTAGGCCAACCAGCAGGATACAATCAGCCTGGCTTATGCACGTCTGCGTCCATGGAGATTTGACTGGCGTGTCTGCGACGTATAAGACTAGGCCATACTTCTCTTCCAAGTCAGCTAGGTATTGCGACACCTTCAACTTGCCCATGCGATTGAAAGCATGGCGACCCAGGTGATTGAGAATAGCAGCCTGATTGAGAGACACTACTCCGTTTGGAGTGCCGATCTGATTCAAAGCTGTCATAAGCCGGCTGGCAAATTCCACTACTGGAACTCCCGCTGTCACAGGGAGTATAGTCACGGTCCGAAGATTGACTGTTGATGAGACCTTGCTTCGAGTAGCCGTCGAACGAAGCTCTTTACTTTGCTCATGCAGAGGGTCCTCCATCAATGATCGCATACGAGAAGCGATGATCTTGGATATCTTGATGGTGATTCCAGGATGCTCCAAAGCAAGACTGTTAAACAGCGTCTTGGGGAACTTCGCCACTTCCGTGTCGCGTATAGCATGCAGAGACCCGGGGCGTGTGGACTCGGTAAGCACCTCAAGTTCTCCAACACTGTCGCCTTGCCCATATTCCCCGATGACCTTCATGTTATTGTTCGCACCATCCTGGATCGCTCGAAGACGTCCATTGAGGACAATATAGATGGCATCGCTTTCGTCTCCTTGATTGTAGATGACTTGGCCTGAATTGACCTGGACCCACTCCAATGCAAAGTCGATGTGTAAGATCAGCCTGGGAAGCAGAGTCGTTAAGCGCTTAGCCATGGTCAGTAAAACAACCGGGTATCGGTCCACAATTCGCTCAATAGACGCTCGGGGCAAGAATCCCACATAGACATCTGTCTTTGCTGTGACATCTACAAAGGATCTGTAAGAGGAGACGGTTCCAAGATAACCCGCGAGGCCACCTGGTTTAGTGAGGAATAGAGATTTTCTTGACTTTTTTCGTTTTCCTTGTTCAGGAAGGTTCAAGTATGATGATGAAGCGGTGTTTGTCGACCGTTTAAGTGTTGGTCCACCAAAGAGTTCCGCCTCGGTCGTTCCCGGAGTCGAAGGAAGAGTGCCAAGTATATTCGGTTCCTGGTGATCTTCCTCGACAGGTACGCTGACATCAAGAAACCCGTCGATTACATAGTAAAGACCTGGGTTCCTCTCACCCTGTTCCACGAGCACAGCGCCTTCGGGAAAGTATACGATTTCAACGTCATTGACAATCTCTTCTAGAAGATTGTGGCCCGTGACACTCATAGTAGACTGCCCAGAAGCCGAGATCATCGACTCAGTATCACCATCACGAGACGCTTCATACGGGTCGATAAAACCAAATGCGTTACTGAAGACGGCTTTATGTCGCTTAGCATCGAAAGATACAAGACGTGGTGATTGTTCGACCGACATCGACTTTGGTATGGGATTGTCGAGATCGGTCAATCCGATCGCTTTGAACATGCAATCAAGCACAGACTCTCTGAACACAGAAGCTTCGTCAATGGATTCTTGACGACGTAGCACAGCTGGCCTGGCTAGTGGTGAAGCGAAAGGATTGAAGGAACCTGCATCGAGCGGAGTCTTTGGATCCCGCCGATCCTGGTGTACCGGCTGCGAGAAGCTGTATCGCCCGGTTCTCCCAGAACCACGTGGAACATGTGAACTTGTTAACAGGTCGCCTGCACTGACCCTATCCGGGCCACCAGCAGCCTCCGCAGGCTGTGCCGTTTTGCGAAGGTTGTCGGCACCGATGTCTACAGATGATCCGCGAATCGCAGCAAGTCGAGCATGGCCAGCTGTACCCTTCCTAAAGGATGAATTTGATCTTCTCCGTCGACCGGCACCAGGATTGTGGAGTGCTATTCCTTTCATTTCTTCTTCTGGTCCGGTGCGTTCTGTCTCTTTGGCAAACCTGTCCTTCAATCTCTGTAGCGCCGAGTCGCGCAAAAAGCCTGGCAAGTCATACGTAGTGTAAGTATTCATGAGTTTCTCAGTGCGTAGAACCTCGCTCGTCAGACCCAAGTACGCGTGGCCAGTTGCAAGCGTCACTCGCTGCAACCGAGTCAATATCACCTGCACGATATGCGCTGTTGCTTTCGGATAGACGCGGGTCAGGCGACGAAACGCTGTTGCGGGTATTATTGCAATAGTAGTATCCTCTTTCGCTCTTGCAACGATATCAGGATGAGCTGATTTGGCTTTCGACTTGGAGCGGGAATGAGACGATTGCTTGTCTTTTCTGCTATCCTTAACATGCCCACTGGCAGCGCTAGGGTCCAATGAGAATGGAGGAACGCTTTGAAGACGGCCACTAGCGGTGGTGCTTGCTATACTCGATGCTCTGCGGTGACCCAGCCCGCCTGGAGGCGTATCTGCCGGAGTATGGGGTCGGGAATCGTCGAATGCGAAACTGCTATTTCTAGAGAGGGAAGGGCGCATTGGTCTCTCGTGCGGGGTTGGTGGAACGCTCGAATCAACACCGTCTTCCGAATCCTCGTGGCGTAACTTGACATCTTCAGTGAACAGAGACAATATGGAGAAGAGCGAGGACATAGGTGCGCCGTTCTTGACTTCGGTGAGAAGCTGATAGCCTTGCCGATCTCTGTGGGCTCCACTCGGCATGTCCTCATCGTCATCGGAATCTGCACTGTCTCGATTCGATTTGACAAAGATCTGCACCAGTCCATCCACCACCAAACAGAAGCCCTTTTCTTCCTCTAGCAGAATGGTCTCTCCGGCAATCAATTTCCTGGTCTGCATTGTCCGCGTGAGTTCGTGGAACACGGGTCGCTCTAGGTAGCCAAAGACTTTGATGGCGCTCAGGAACTCGTCCAAGTAATTGGACAGGCCTCTCTTTGAGTCGCCTTCTTGAGTGTCGGGGAACACTTCGACCTGAGGCTCGTCGCGTTGGGGCTCAGGGGGAAGTCTCGTGTACATGGTCATGAAACGGTATCTGACCAGGTAGCTTACGGTGGACACGGCGAGGACAGCTATCAGCATTCTACCTTGAGTTAGCTGTGCTTACTTACCGTGTCCACTGGAAGAGCTTACAAAGTAGTGAAGTTCATAGTGAATGTCAGGCTCATGGAGAACAGCGTGAACAGCCATGTTGGCAAGGTGATGGTGCTAAAGGTGATGATCCAGTACAAGGCGCCCGGCAGCACCCTTAGGACGCGGAGGAGAACCCGCGCGAGCAGGCCAAAGGTCGAAGAGGGAGTTGGGCTTTCGGCAACCTTGTCTGTAGCTGTCTGCAAGGCAGAGCTCAAGGCCGCTGCGCTGGACATGGTGGACTGCGGGGAAACGGGAAGCCCCAAACCGAATTGGATCTTTCACGGGGGGCCGTCAGCGAGCGATGGAGTCGACGGCAGCCGCGGAGAAGCGTGCATAGGCATA
Organism: Paraphaeosphaeria minitans; assembly: GCA_015832175.1. NCBI lineage: Eukaryota > Fungi > Ascomycota > Dothideomycetes > Pleosporales > Didymosphaeriaceae > Paraphaeosphaeria > Paraphaeosphaeria minitans. Next base: position 4,117,586 of record WJXW01000002.1, read on the forward strand.
CGAGGCATAGTGGACAGCGAAGGTGTGCGGCGGGCAAGGAATCTGGGTAGCGGGGACGTTAACCAAGGTCACTTCTTGGCGCGACTCGGAATCGAACCGTTCGCCGCGGCCCATCTTCACGCGCTTTGCTCGAAAACGCGCCGCCTCACATCGCGCAGCCCAATTGGCCTAACATGCCGCCCTTCAAAGATGAGCAGATAATTGTATGATCCGCGTCGCCCGTCTCTGCCGTGTGCCCAGCGCTAATTGTTCTCGCGCAGATTATCGCGCCGGGCTCCGAGACGACGGTCGCGCAGCTGGGCCTGCCCGAGAGCTTCACGCCCGCCCGCCTGCGCATGCGCTCGCGCATGTTTCCCGCCGACAAGCCAGGAGAATGGGAGCCGTACAAGATTCGCCGGCGGAACGACAAAGTCGAAGCACCAGCCGCCGAGCCGCAGGATGGGGCTCCAGAGGACGTCGAGAGCAAAACAAACGGCACCGACGAGGACGTTATCTACGAAGAAGACCGTGTGTCCGAGGAGGGCGCTGTCTGGCCTATACAGGAGGGAAAGATTGTCAACTGGTCGTGCTTCTTCGCCCTCGTCACGCACGTATACAACGCACTTAACCCACCGTTCCACACGCCGATACTCCTCATCGCGCAGCCCGTTTGGACGCCTAAGGAGCACGAGAAACTCACGCAGTTCTTCTTCGAAAAGTTCAAGACTCCGGCTTTTGGGCTCATGGATGCTGCGCTCGCATCCAGCTGGGCATATGGCATACACACGTCCACCGTTGTAGATGTAGGCAAGGACAAGGTTGACGTCACCGCCATCAGCGAATTCATACCACACGTCCAGGGACGTACCTCGTCTTTGGCCGGCTGCGGAGGAGAGGCCCTTACACAGAGTCTCTTCGCGAAGCTCGCACCAAGAAGCTGGAGCAGGGACATGTGCGAGCAGCTGAAGAAGAGCCCCATATGCGAAATTCTCCCGGTTGGGGCTCCCTTGCCAGGCGCCAAAGAAGCGGGCGAGGAGGCGCCCATAACAAACCCCGCGGCCGCTGCGTCGACGGGTGCACCAGGTTCAGGACCTGCCGCTGCTGCCTCGATCGGCAGTATTCCACGAGGCCCAGGCGCAGACACTGAGGTTGGCGATAATGACGCCGACGAAGAGGGTGTTTTGGACGTAGCGAGTATCGTCACCGGGGGCAAGATGGAAGAGTACCTGGCCAACAAGGAGAGGGAGAAGCAAGAGAAAGCCGATGCAAAGAAAAAGGGCGGCGCAGATGCTGCCGCCGCCGCCAACGCAAACAAGCCGATCAGGCTCCCTAACGCGAGGCGCGAGAGGGCGACATTCTTCTACGAAGACCACCGCTTGCTTGACAACCTCAAGAATATGAACCTGGGAAGTGAAAGATTGGCGGAAATGCAAGTTCAGCTGGACGAGGGTCCGCAAAGGCAAGGTGAAGGCGCGAACGGCGAAGCAACTTCGGCTGCGGAAGCGAATGGTAGTGTCGATGCAGGAAACACGAACGGCCTGTCAGGGCCAATTAGGAGAGAGCTTGAAGTTGGCACAGAGCGTTTCATGGCAGCCAGCAACGGTGTGTTGGAAAAAATAGCAGATGCTGTGCACCGGACTATATCGTCCGTGGATGAAGTGAACAAGCGCAGCGAGCTTTGGGATTCATTGATCATTTGCGGTAACGGATCAAAAGTTCGAGGTAAGCCAAGGTTCATGAACCGGTCCGATCGATGTCCACTGACTCTGTACAGGCTTCAAGGAGGCTCTCCTCTCTACCATTCAATCGAAATACCTCATCTCACCTTCCTCGGCTACCATGTTCACCTCCGAAATCCCTTCCAATATCTCTACACCTGCCGGCACCGGCGCCAACACACCCCAACCGCAGCTCGGACCCCACGGAGGCGCTCCCTCGCACGTCAACCCTCTGCTCTACGCCGCCACAACCGCCCAAACACAGCACCCCATGCCTCACAACCCCACCTCTCATCTTCCGGGTTTATCGCACAATGCGCACTCCTCGCACGGCCAGACTCCCACCTCCATCAAACTAGTGAAGCCACCGGAGTACTTCCCTGAATGGAAGGACGTTGGCTTTGACGAGTCTGCATTCTTGGGCGCCCAGGTTGCTGCCAAAGTCATCTTCGTCGTGGACCAGGGACAGAGCAAGGGCTATATGACAAGGCCAGATTACAACGAGCAAGGGCCCAGTGGGATTCACGACTACGCGTTGTGAGCCCTTTCGTTGTCGTGCTGAGGTTGGAGTTTGGTGGGCTGGATATCCTTGACTGGCTTTGGTCTTTAGCAAATGGAGAGATTAGCTTCTCCGCGGGGCGTTCGATCACGTATTCGATCACGTATTCTGTAGAGAAAAAGCATCTGGCGTTTCTCAACTGTTCACTTGAACGATAAAGCAATGCATGCATACGTCCCAGTCCATGTATATAATCCTGTGAATGTGCAAAGCGGCCGAGGTCATCTCCCTGTCGGCGACCGCCGACGCATCCCCCAGCCACGTGCCTCCACATTCCCGATCCGGCAACGCGCTAGCCCAATCTTCCCGCAGCTCCAAAAGCAACTCCACCGATGAGCCACAGGCAAGCCGCGGCGCGCGGCAGCGTAGATAAACCTCCCACTTCGCTTTACACGTTCGTCCGGTTTGGCCTTCTCGAATCAGCACGCAGTCATGATACCCTGCATTTCCGCCTCAGCCTAACTTTCATTGTCTATCGAAATGGCGGCTTCTGTCCTTGTGGAGAAGACGATATATACCGGTGCCTTTGCGCATTGTGTTGCGCTTGCAGATATGGAGATTGTGGAGCAGGGAGCTATTGCTGTGGATGAGCAGGGTGTGATAAGATTCGTTGAGCAAGAGGTGGATGTGGAAGATGTGAGGAAGAGATATGAGGGGTGGGGTGATGCGAAGGTTGTGAGCGTGAAGGATGGGTTCTTCTTTCCGGGGTTCATTGGTAAGTGTATAACCTCTTCGAGGCTGGTCCAGCGGAATTGGACATCAACCTGGACGCTATCGAACACCGATGCTCGATTTTCCTTCGCAACTTCACCCCTTTTCCAATCTGATATGGAATTAAATTGACACTCCCAGACACACATACACACGCACCGCAACATCCAAATACTGGCCTATTCGGTAAAACCACCCTCCTGGACTGGCTCGACAAATACACCTTCCCCATGGAATCCTCATTTTCCTCTCTGGACAAAGCATCCCGCATCTACACCAACTTTGTCTCACGCACCCTCTCCCACGGCACCACCACATGCGCCTACTACGCAACACGTCACGTAGAAGCCACCAACCTTCTCGCCGACATCTGCCTCGCACGCGGCCAACGCGCCCTCGTCGGCCGCGTCTGCATGGACACCCTAAGTCCAGAGTACTACCGCGACGAGAGCGTCGAGAGCGCTGTCCGAGACTCCAAAGCCTGCATCGACTACGCCCGCAGCATCGACGCAGAAGGCTCCATCGTACGGCCCATCATCACCCCGCGGTTTGCCCCAAGCTGCACTGCACCCTGTCTAACGGGTCTAGGCAAGCTGGCTCAGGAAACAGACGCCTTCGTCCAAACACACGTCTCGGAAAACACGTCAGAGGTTGCGCTCGTGAAGAAGCTCTTCCCAAATTCGGAGTCTTACACGCACGTCTACGACGAGGCGTCGCTCCTGACACCGAAGACGATCCTCGCGCACGCCATCCATCTCTCGGTCGAGGAGCGTAAACTGGTCAAGGAGCGGGGCAGCAAGATAAGCCATTGTCCGGCATCCAACACCGCGCTGACGAGCGGGTGTTGTCGCGTGCGGGAACTCCTCAATGAAGGGATTACGATAGGGCTAGGCACGGATGTGAGTGGTGGGTTCTCGCCATCTATTCTTGAAGAGGCGCGGCATGCTATTTGGACGTCAAGATTCGTCGCTATGGGGAACCCGGCGGCGGCGGCTTCATCTCTCAATAACGCTGCCAAGTTGTCTACTGCAGAAGCGTTATATCTCGCTACACGCGGTGGAGCTGCGGTTGTAGGACTGGAAGATAGGGTCGGAGGGTTCGAGGTTGGCAAGGAGTTCGACGCGCAGATGATCCGGTTGGGCAGTGTGCCTGAGGAGGGTGACAACGAGGGTGTATTTGGAGAAGATGGTGCTGGTGGACCGGTCGATTTGTTCGGGTTCGAAAGTGCGGAGGAGAAGGTGGAGAAATGGGTGTACAGTGGAGATGATAGGAATTGTGTTGCTGTGTGGGTAAGGGGGAGGTTGGTACACAAGACACCGAGGTATACGGCTTAGATGATGGGATACATATAGACTAGAGCATAGCCGTTCAGTCGGGAGGTTCGTTTTGAGTTGACTAAAGTATTAGTTTCCCATTGGTTCAAAGCATTGCCGCTCGTAAACTGCACAGAGAAAAGACGTTTGGGTTACTAACTGCTCCACCTAAGTTTTTGAATTTATACGAAGCAGGCAATTGCTTGAGCCGCTGACGTTAATATGGAACGCTAAGCATACGTCCAAACAATGCCCAGAAATCGTCTAAACGATGGAACCACACTTCATCGAAGTGTGACAGGTATGATCATGCGATATTTCTTCCCCACTACTGACCAGGCAAACGTCTAGGCAGCCGAATGAAGACATCATTCCTTAGTCAAATTGCTTAACTTACCAGACTAATAAGATAAGACGTTCAATAAGCTACAAACACACTGTAACATCATATCTACATCCAGTTAGCTTCTTGTGTGATGAGATTTTAATGTTCAGTTTTTAGTGAACGCTAGCCACTCTCCAGTAACAACCGCCACCGCACATCTCCTACACATAGATAACGCCGCAGGAACGAAGGCTGCAAGCGCCTTTGAAACAAGAACCCTCCCTCATCTAAATATCGACGCCATGGCAGTTACAAAGATCCGCGAACATAGTGTCGCGTAGGCGCGCTGGGCAAGATCGGCCGTCATCTTTCCACCTCTACACAAAGGATAATAATCATGGTGATACACCACTTCTCACGTCTTTTGTGACTTCTAGGTGATATTCGTCTCGTCTTAATCAATCCATTCGCTTCTGACATCGTCACCCAATGATCTGGGGACAGTGCGGTGGAATGGGCTATACCGGCTCGACCTCTTGCGTAGACGGTGCGGAGTGTACAGATGAACCTTTACTACTCGCAGTGTTTGTAAAAGGCTATCGCAGAATGACTTATAGGGGGATTTCGGTGCGACGGGTGCCTGTAGCGATTGAGTATGGTTACATGTTGATATTGTTCCCAATCCACCTTGTTCGGTTTTCAATACGAACAGCGTTTCAAAAAGGCAATCGAAAGCTATTCAGGACCACCTCGAGAAAACGATCAAGCTCTCTCTGCTGTCCCATTCTACCATAGGTATCACGTAACTTTGTTAGCACCCTCCACGCCTCGAGGCTGATCCATGTATAATGGTATAATCTTATTCTCGTACGTAGAATGACGAGAAAAATAGGCTTGAAACTACGGTGCGCCTACATGAAACTTGCCTCTGGCACAGTTGCAGTTTCACAAAGCCGCCTGTGAAACGTCGTGATATGCCTAATGTGGGCATGCAAGCGAAAAACTCCATTACTACGTGGTCACAATGCCGGGCGCAGTGTTTACGTCTAAGACTATAGGTGCTCAAATATAATAACGATGTTCGCAAAGGCGTGACTGATTATGTCGATAGTGTCAGTCGAGCGTAGAAGGGTTGAGGAGATGGGAGACGCTGCAGGAACACCTTAGCCTCGTTGCCTTGCCCTGCAAAGGTTAGCTCATTTGTATGTTCTCCTTGTAGTGCGTCTCAACGAGCACCTTGCACGCGGCTGCGAGCCGCCCCTCGCAATCATCGTACCTCGTCTCTAATTCACATATAAATGACTGGGAAGGAAGTGTGAACAATGCTCCATCATCGGCATCCACCGCTTCTTCCTTCCTTTCGCAACTTTCCATTCTTTTGGCTGGCCCATCCATTCGTTTGCATATTCAGATTCTTCTAAACACATTTACTTCTACATTCTTCCTTTCGATTTGATTGTTGAGCTACAAGCACCATGAAGTTCTCCATCCTTCTCATCATCGCGACGACCGCTTCGGCGGCCGTCGTTGCGCCCAGGCATCACAAAGGACGGAAAGGCGGTAATGCCGCAGCACAGCAGGGTCAGGCAGCGCAGACGGGCAGCCAGGCGACGACGGGCGGGAACGCAGCTACTGGAAACAACAACCAAGCCGCAACAGGCGGCGGTGCCCTCGCGAGGGGCGCAACCACCATTGTCTTGAAGGAGACGAAGGGAGTCCCGGGCAACGAATGCATCACCTTTCGCAACAACGGCGAAATGGTCGATGCCGCCTGCGTCGACACCGCAGCTGATCGCCAACTTCAAGCCTCCACCGTTAACGGCCAGCCTGTGCTCGCAGTACAGCGCTCCTTCACTGCAGGCTTCCGTCCGGACCTCGTCGGCGTGAATGCTTGCGTTGGAAACAACGGCACGACTTTTCTCGCGCTGCCTTGCGATGGTGCCAACTTAGATCCTGTTACTTTCTCGAACAACAACTTGGTCGCTGCCAGTGGGGCGTGCCAGAGCGGCCATGATGGCGCTGCACAGATAACGGTGGATCAATCGGGTCAGAATTGTGCTGATCTGACGAGCACCAACACGGTGGCTACTGCTCCTTAGATGAGAATTGGAAGGGGAGCATTGGGATTAGATCGGTAGGTGCTAGATGTATGATTGCATCGCAGGTACTGCTCTTGGTAGCATAAGATTATAATCAAGTTCTGCTATGACATATCCTCATTTCTCGTACGTACTGACCCATATTATTTTTAATTTGTAGCTCTGTAACAGACCTCTATCGAAACATCCAGGAAGCCTTCGCCATCGAAGCTCCAGGCGAATGAACCATTCAGACCAGACATCGATACCGTCAAGGCGATTGATAGAATTGGACAATTTTTCTCGTAGTGCACCAATTAGATAGAGCTCGTTGAGAATGGAATCATGCATGCCTCGAAACTTGATAGCCTTGAGATTACCCATGTACCTACCTAGTAAGAGTACCTACCTAGGAGGACCTAGCGTGTAGGTACCGTAGGTACGGTGTCATTCCGCGCTAAAGCCAACCAGGATGCAGGGGAGAATCATGCTCACCTGCATCACCAACGACAGCAAAACATGCTCACCAGCATCGCGCCCATGCAATCGCAAAAAGCCAAGCCAGGCCCCCACTCATTGCGGGGTACCATGTAGTCCCACTCTTCCAACGTCTTCGGAAGACCCGTCAACAAGCTCTGAAGACGTGGCACCTAAACTCAAGTACCATATTGAACTTCATGGGTGACGACGTGCTCGAAACAAAACACAGCGTCCCCTCGATACCTCAATAAAACACAAACGCCCTCACCTCAATACTCTGCCTCGGAACCCCCGACCCGCGCGCACCCAGATCAAACGAACAGTGCGGTACAGCAAGCTCCTGGCCCTTCTCCGAATCGTATGCCTGGAATATCGCAATCTCAGAGTCCAGCTGGTCTGGCACCCAGTACCATTTGTGGCTTGGGCTGTAGTGAACCTGAAAGACCTCGTTGGCGACGGTTGGAAAGACCTCGTCGACGACATAGAGATCCGTCTCGCGATCTACGGAGCGAGGGTCGAGATAAGCCATGGGAAAGTCGCGGCAAGGGCCCGTGAGGGGCTTCCAGATGCTAAGTGCAAGTGTGAGCGGGTTTCTCGTGTACTAATGGTGAACAACAGCGCGCATACTTTACGACTTGGTATCGCGACTTCTTCACCTTCTCCTTGTCCTCCCCGAAATACTGCTCTAGTCGACTATCCAACTCTCGTGTCGTATAGTCTGCGTCAATTCAGCGCCCCGCGTCTCACAAAGGGCACAAACCATGGTGGCTTACCGATATGCGCGCTCAAACTCGGCTGCGCCTGGTCTTCATTATCCTCCCCCTTGTTCCTTTGCGGAAAGCTCACCGCCCTCTTCCTTAGCATCCAGTCGAAAATTGTAACATCATTCGCGCCCAGCGCTTTACACAGACTGCGGTGTAGCTCGGGGAGGTACACGCGTTCTATCCACGAGTCGTTGTCGAATAATTCTGGTTTCATGTCTCCGCTGTTGATATTGGCAATCTTCATCCCGTTTTCGGAGTAGCTGAGGGGAGAGTTGCGCAGGTCGTGGATTTTGATGTTTTTGTAGGGCTCGATTTTGAAGTTGTTTTGCGGGAAGCCTGGCGGCGCTGCATAGTGGAGGATGTAGCCTTTCTCATCAGGGGGAGTGGCGGGATCTTTGACGATGTAGCGGACTGAGGCTAGGATATTGTCTGCCATGGCGAAGGATCAGATTTCGTAAATATGATGAAATTTAAAGAGGGGGAGAATAACGGAGGGACAAGCTAAGGATGTGGAGGTTCCAACGAACGTTTTGTGTTGAATGCAAAACATTTCGTATCAAGAGGGTAGTGAGTGTTCGTTACAGCTTGCCAGCCAATCCCGAGGGTCTGCATGAGAATACGTGAGCACATTCGAGGGCGTTGCAGGTACTCTTGGCTGCATGTCTACGCGTACGTGTAGCCCTCGTGATGAGCATCATATACCCAAATTCCGATGATGCCATCTGCAATAAGGGCTTACCACACCAATCAGTGACGCGTAATACACCACAGCAGTGCACCTGATCAAGTTTAACATGATCCTTGGACTCATTAGTTGTTTAATTTAATATAAAACTCGGTCCTTTCCCTTCCCTCGTATGCGACGATGTAGCTGTGCGTGCGCCTGTGGCGGTCACATATCTGCTTTGAGGGGTTTAACAATTTCTCCAGCAATGAAAGACCAACGCCATGATCAAGACAAGTTCCGAGTACTGGTTGTGTGCGCAAATTAGAGAAAGAAAACGCGGCATCCCTACTAAGATGTCAAACTAGACAACCAGCCGAGTAGACACTCAACTGGTTGAAACGCTGAACAACATAGAAACAGCCAGCACGACATTTACCCTGAGCTACTGTACAAATACCCCTTTACAAACCCTCTTGTGCTTCCATCCGACCACAAGCATCCAACTACCACTCTCACAACTTTATCCAATATCGCTTTTTGATACAATGGCACCCACCCAGCCCTGGTAGGCTTCCCACATGTCAAATCCACCTTTTTATCCACTCATAAATCCACAGGAAGTCCTTTTGGCCCCCGGCCGAGAAAGTCGCCGACCAAACCGATGTCATCCCCGAGGGCATCTCCGCTGAGGAGGTCACCAACCAGCGTGCCTACGGCAGCCACGCTTCGAACTCCAAGGGCCGCATTGTGCACCTCAAGAATTGTGAGTCGTTATTGGAGATTTGGTGGACTGACCAAAACTGACCTGATCAAAAGGATTAGATGGGACCTCCCAGGTAAGGGGAGCGTACTGTTCGAGGAGATGAGACATGAGACAAAAGAGGGGACTCAGTATGTCTAGCTATTTTTGATAGCAACTAAACCTTTCGTGCCCTACGTGCTTTCCCACCCGTATACCTCCATAGCCACACTGCATCACTTCCCCAGCCCACTGCCAAATCTCCCTCACAAAACTCTCCATCAACTCCCCACTCGCTGGATCTTTAGGTGTAAATATCGCACTCCCGTACCATCCCGCATTACCAAAATCCCCATGTACAAATTACAAATAGTTACATGCACCTCCCCACTTCATCATCCCCTTCGCTCTGCCTAACTCTGGATTATCCTCAACAACAAGCAGTCCACCCAGCGCGTGATTGATCTCACTCGCCGGCAAGTCCCCCCGCAAGCGCACCAGTCATACCCTCAAAGACAGACGAAGTGTGTCGCAGAGCCTCGATTGACTTTGACCCCTCGCTGAACTGCGTGCTGGCTGCGGACTCAAGATGCCGCAACCGGAGCCGCTCGCGTGGATCAGCACTGCGCGGAGGGTGATATGTTTACTGGGCTGAGCGAACGTGAGGGGGGGGGGCGGGGGGCTGATGTGATGAGGGGCTGAGCGGCGTGGGGGTGGCGTTAGATATGTGGAGGTGGGTAGGTAAGGGGTAGGATAAGTACCATCTCGATTTACGGCCATGCAGACGACCCCGAGCACTTTTCTGTCGTCGCTACCTACTTGTCGCTTCATCCAATCTTCGTTCCCAGGTTGTTTTTTTGTTGGATTTCCGAGGACCGTGTTTGTTGGGTTCAGCCTATTCACTGCTTGGAGGATTATCCAACCCTGTACCGGCCTCTCGCTGCATGTGCGTCGTTTGCGAGCCATGCGTCGCTCTCAAATGCTCTTTGTCGCCAAGGTGCCTCGCATTTAGACGACACCGTTATGCGCTAGAACATGCCCGGAAACGACGAGTAAGAGGACGAATAATCGAATATCCGCTCCGCCGAACATGGCCTCCGCCGTACCGATCGCGTGGACAGAACCAGAACCTCTAGGAAAATCCACAGCGGATTTTAGAACAAACATTCTAGTGCGTAGTAATCTTAGTGAGACCACCATCATCTTCACACGATCACACAGTGAGAGCCTTGAGAACGATGAACTTTCATTTTCCATGTGCCAGCAAAAGACCCCCCACAAATACACCATCAGGCACTAGTGTACACACCAATCGTATTAGAAGAAGACAAAACAACTAGAGCCTATCTTTTCAAGTCTGCGCGCGGGTCCGCTCAAGTAGCGCACACACGCGCAACTTGGCTGCGGAATGTTTTTGAGACCATGATATCCTCAGACCCAGAGGAGCAAACCCGGAGTAGAAATTGAGTGCTTGTTGTCTCGTAGAAGCCATAGAGTACCCAAAGGTCCAAGATCGGACAGAATCTCGTGACAGGGCACTCCTGACAAGTGTGAAGCTAGAAAAACACCAATCGACAGAGATCCCACCCTAGTAACGCGTGCCGGTGTATTTCATCATGCTACGTGAGCTCATTTCCCAAGGTTGGCGAGATACGACTATACTTCCGTCTGGCTGAACGTATCGGTAAAGGGGAGCAGACCCCTCACGCCTGATTGATACGTAAGGAACTCCTAGTAGCGGCCGCGAGGAGGGTAGTCGCCCTCGTAAGGAGGACGCCCGCCAGCAGGGGAACGAGGGCGTCCGCTGCCACCACGAGGAGATGGTGGGCGAGCCTCGTAGGGAGGACGGCCACCATGACCGTTCATGTACGGATCTTCGTAGCGGCGCGGAGGAGGTCCACGAGATTCGTACGGGTCTGCATCGTAGCGAGGACGGGGAGCGCTGAAATTATCAGCAAGGCCTCGGTGAGGAGGCGAACGCCCATACCTGTCGCGACTATCATAGAAGTCACGTGGCGGAGGAGTGCGACGGCGGTAGTCATCACGACGCGGGCTGTAGCCGCGCGGCGGGCCTCGACGGTCGTAGTATTCGTCATACGGCGCCGGTGGGTAACCACGACGGCCCATAGGAGAGCGCGAACGGTACCTGTCACGGCCGCGATCATCTGGCCCACCGGGCCCACCACCGTAGGGTGCGCGAGGCTTGAACGGAGGCGGCGGGGGCGGGTCGGACACGTCCTGGGTGCACTTGACCTCTTGTCCCTTGAACTCACGACGGTCGAGCTTCTCGACGGCTGTCTGGAGATCGGTGGCCGTCTCGTACTCGACGAATCTGCCTTGGTTAGAAGTAAGCCTGGGCTGGGCTGTGGTAGGCTTACCCAGTGCCGTCACGTTCGCGGCCAACTTCGGAATAGACGACGTCCAGTCCAGACTGACGGGCAAAGTCTTTGAGATCCTGTAGACGCCAGGTTAAAGGGAGTCCAAATCCAGAGACGCAGGAACGGGGAGTACGCTGAACAAAGCCTTTCCAGTTTGTGGATATACGGCGCTAACCAGAAAGACAGGAAATCCAAGAATCGGGGTATCTAACCTGCCAGCTAGTCTCCACGGGAAGATTGGCAATCCTCATCCTGAAGGGAGTACGGCGAGGGCGCGGGGCGGCACGCTCGTTGGGGGTGAAGTTTTCGTTGCGACGGGATCCCCGCGCGAATTGGACGATGAGGCGCTCGCCCATGAAGTCGGATCCATCTATGTCAGTCAGGAGGTGCATTGGGCGTCAGCGAATTCTGTACATACGAAAGGCTGGCGCAAGTTAGCATGGAAGCCATCGGAGGGGAAAGTGAAGTCGCTTACCAGGGACAACGTCGCGCGCGTCCATCGCGTCCTTGTACTCGATGAAGCCGAAGCCATTCATGAGCTTGATCTCGGTGATCTCGCCAGTGCCATGGGTCTGGAAATGGGCCTCGACGTCGGCCTTGGTGGCATTGCGCGGGAGGTTGCCCAGGTAGAGGCGGGTGCTAGACACCTCGGTCATGGCGGCTTTGTGCGGTCCTTGTCAGCGGGAGCCTAGCCTGGAGGTGGAAGTGAGCGAGAGGTGCAGAATGGAAGGAGCCTGTGCAGAATACAATCGGGGACTCAGGGCCAAGCGGGATGGGGCTGCGACAGTGAAAGATGCGAAAGCGAGCGGGCTGGCCAGACTGCGCGGAGGCAGGTTCCCAGGAAGACGCGCGAGTCGAACATGGTAGAGAGCAGCGGCGTGTCGTACCTTGGAGAGCAACTGATGGCCTGGGTGGAAAGGTTGCGACCTGTAGAGATGGGCAGGCGACACGGGAAACCTTGCGCGGCGGGGCCTAGATAAGTCTGCGCGGGTTAATGGACAGAACGACACCAGACTGGATCAGCAACGGGGTTGTAGAGATGAGGTGGGTGGCGGGGGTCGATGGTTCGCTTTGCGCGGCCGATGAAGAGTCGGGCGGTGCAGTCGAGGCGTTGACCGGTTGGGTGAAGCGAACAAAACCCCAGACTTGGCACACGTCACGTGGACAGGGCTAGCGAAGGCGGCGAGGCGCTGAGAGACATTCTCGCCAGAAAATCAAAGGGCACAATGAATATACATCGGAGAGCTTAGAATAAATGGCCACGTCTGCTTCTCTGGGGCCATTGGTAGGCTGCGCACACCGGAATCGTTTTGGGCATCAAAGTAGGGTTCACTGCTCAGCCCGTCTGGGATGTAGGGGTCAACTCAGTGGCTCTAGATGCCTTACCAGCTCAGCAATATCTACTGGTAGAGCGCACATGCAACGGAACGCTTTAGATGGATGTCTGGCCGGCTGGTATCTAGCCGAATATATGCATTGATCGGTGGCCTTGCCGGACGAGCGATCCGGTATCCAGATACAGCCACCGTGGAAATCCTGAACCATGCCTAGTGTACAAGGTCTCAATCGAACAACAGGTATACCAACAACTCCGCGTATTTCGAAAGCCAAGAATGCAGCGCAGGAGAAGCCTCTCAGCTTAAGTCAATACATACTTGGGGCCCTCGCCGCCTTGAGGAGTGGCCCAGTTGATGTCCTGATCCGGTACCTTGATGTCGCATGTCTTGCAGTGAACGCAGCTGCAAATTGTTAGCCTTGCCATGCACACAGTGCGGGGTTTAAACTTACTTTTGGGCATTGATCTGAAATCTGACGCCCAACTCCTTGCTATCGTCCTCGACATACTCGTACACTCCAGCGGGGCAGAATCGGTTCTCGACGCCCTTGTACTTGGTCCACTCCTTTTGAGCATGCGCATCCCAGTCCTTGACTTGCAGATGGACGGGCTGGTCTTCTTCGTGGTTGGTGCCGCTGCGACTGACACTTGTCAAGATGTCGAAGCTAATCTTACCATCTGGCTTAGGGTACTCGATCTTCTGGCACTCGTCCGCGGTCTTAGTGGCCGCATGGTCGGGGTTTCCGTGCTTCAGTGTCCAGGGCGTCTTACCTCGGAAGACGTATGCCTCTAGACCTGAATATGCAATACCACCATAGAATCCAAGCTTATGGAAAGACGGTCGCATGTTTCGCACCTGCTTCAACTCTGACCAGATGGTCGAATTGCGCAGCTTGTCCTCGTAATCGTACAGGAACACAGAGCCCTCTGGGTTGCTCTGCAAAGCGTCCCATGTGGCGTCGGCTGCAAGCATGCCAGACCGCATCGCCGTGTGCGTGCCCTTGATCTTGGGTACGTTCAAGAAGCCGGCCGTGTCACCAATCAAAGCGCCACCAGGGAACGCGCATTTCGGTATTGACTGGAAGCCACCCTCTACAAGTGTCCTAGCTCCGTATGATATGCACTTGCCCCCCTCAAGGAAATCGCGGTAGTAGGGGTGCTGCTTCATTTTCTGGAACTCGCCGTAGGGTGCCAGCCATGGGTTGGGGTAGTCCAGGCCTGTTACCAAGCCAATGCTCACCATGTTGTCTCCAAAGTGATACATCCAACCACCGCCATAGGTATCCTTGGGCAAAGGGTATCCCATGGAGTGCGCTACCAGGCCAGACTGGAATTTCTCGGGTTGTATTTCCCAGATTTCCTTGATCCCAAGTGCGTAAGTTTGATGCTGGCTGTCGCGTCTTAGATCGTACTTCTTGATGACTTGCTTTGAAAGGCTGCCGTGACAACCCTCACCAAGCAACGTCACACGAGCGTGAAATTCCATGCCACGCTCGAACGAGTCCTTGGGGTTGCCGTCTCTGCCGATGCCGAGATCGTTTGTTGCAACACCCTTGACGGCACCTTCGTGGTCATACAGGATCTCCGAGGCCGCGAAGCCGGGGTATACCTCCACACCAACCTCCTCTGCCCGCTCGCCAAGCCATTTCACCAGCTGATTCAGGCTTATTATGTAGTTGCCGTGGTTGTTCATCTGCGGTGGCTTTGGCATCCAGATGGAGCCTGTCTTGGTGAGGAAGCGCATGCGATCTTCTTTGGCCGGTGTGATGTGCTCGTAGCGGTTGGGGTTGTCCTCTGACCTCCAGTCGGGAAGAAGCTCATCGAGCGCGGACGGCTCAATGACGTTGCCAGAGACAATGTGGTCGCCCAACTCTCCAGCCTTCTCCAGCACCAACACCCGAAAGTCCTCGTTGCCAGCCTTGTTGGCCAGTTGCTTTAGCTTGATGGCAGCCGACAGGCCTGCAGGCCCGCCACCGACAATGCAAACATCGACCTCGTCTGCTTCGCGTTCAATCTGCCGTGGGTCGTCATCGCGGATTTGGGCGAATCGAGTGCGGGCGGTGGAGGATATGGCCCTTCGTTGGCCAGCAATTCGCAGCGCGGGACTGTAGGCGCCCTGCAATGATTGTGTTCGCTGCACGGTGGAGGAAAACGTGCGAGGCGCAAACTTCGTGGCGGGTGGCAACGGGAGGAGGCGTCGAGGAAGCGACGCTGCGAGTGACCGGGAAGCCATTGAGGCAGATCGGTGAGGGTGCAGGCGTGGACGGAAGAAAGAAGAGCATAAAAGCTCACAACCCCATTCTTGAATTCACAGGGCGCTGGGCCATTCATGACGCTGTTCCCGGTTTCGGTTGCTCCTCCGCAGGCCGAGGTTGCGCTAACCGGAAAATGGATCGCTGATTGTAAACCGACAATACGCGCCTCTTCACTGGCCACTTTGTCCATTTGTCCATTCGTTCGGTTGCCCAGTTGTCCTCAAGAGACGCCTCTTCTAGGAGACGCTCTTGTAAAAGACTCGACCTACCTCTCCAGCGCCGTAGATGCTGCTCTCGTCCAGATTGTCGCAAGACCACAAGACAAAGCCTGCCCCCATCTTTCGGCGGGGTTTCAGGGTTTCGCCGACACAGCACGTTTTGGCCGATGAAAGAAGGTGGAACAACCTATCACGTGCCAAGAAAACACCACAAGTTGATGGGAGCGTGTGATGTACAGTTGCGATGTGCTATTCTCCGATCGAGCGCCGCCAGCAGCACAATCTCTGGACGAGCCACACTCTCTGGACGAGCCACACCTCTGGACGAGCCACACCTCTGGACGAGCCACACTCTCTGGACGAGCCACAACCTCTGGACGAGCGCTGTCTTAGTCTTCGCCGTCGGGTTTCAGTCTTGGCTCCTGTCAGTACTGAGTACCGGGTGCACACGCGTCGCATCGCTTCCTCCCAGTCGCGACCTGGGTCTACGGTATCATAACTGGGTCGATTCTCTCTGCCGTTTACTGTCGAGACGGCCACCTATCGGACTACACGGTCACCTATCAGATTGCAATGCGATGCTGATCGAGCCCAGACCATCGGCGTGAAATGAAACCCAACCTGGGGCAAACGCCCGCACTGACGGCTGTGCATGCTGGATCACCGTTGTTCTGCATGTTTGCTCAAGATGAAAAACCCTTGATATTCACCAGAAGTGACGCGTACGCGTTCGAAGCTCTGAGAAGTTTGCAACAGTACACTAATGCGGACTTCGTATAGGTACCATACCCCTTCTCTGCTTCGTGCAAGACTACCGTACCTTCACACGTCCAGAACACCATCTCACGTGCGCATACCCTGGGGTTGACCTGAGGCTCCAAGCCGTGACGCTCTTCCAGGGCTCGGGCTACTTTGAAACCGGGTAAGCTTCAAGACCTCCTGATCCACTGGGGTGCCTCGGTCACATCAAACTCATGCGTTTGAACAAGCTTTTTCGCTCGTTCCCCCGCATCCTGGCCTGTCTGTTACAGCATCTCCGACAGCGGGCGTTGGGGCTACAGTTTGACATCACTCGACCGTATTGGCCCGCTTAGCCCCCGACAACACCACCGGCCGTGCATGGCCCTGGCTCGGCGTCATCCATTGCGCTTTGCACGTTATTCTGTGCCATCTCCTATCCTCGCCCACACGTTCGATGCCTAAGCTAAGCTTTCGTTCCTGTAAGAGAAAACTGGGCCTCTTGGAGGTGACTTCCCTTGCGAGCCTAGAACCTCAAGGCTTCTCAGGCATGGAATGTTAGATGCACGCGGGATGTGCCTAAAGGAGGGTCTGGTTGCTTGTCTTGGGCGAACATGACATCGGTTTGCTTCTAAATATGCACACCAGGTCAAAGCGGCTGGAGTGTATATATCCCATCGCCAACCATCCCACTAACAAATCCTCACTCCATCCCACGCCCAGTCCAGTCCTTCAGTTTCTTCGTGCAGTGCACTTTTCATTACATTCCTTTCTTCGAGAGCTGAGCTCACTATTCTTTTTCATTAACTTCCAATTGCTCACTTTATCAACACTCCGATTATCTTCAACATGAAGACCTCAATCCCTCTCCTCACCCTCCTTTCCGCGGCTCTCGTGACCGCCGCTCCAGCTCCCTTTGTCAAGCCTGGGCCTGTTGTCACAACCGGTACCGAGAACCTCGCTATTCCACAGCCCAACATCGGACGCCGCGAGGTCGTTACCGACTTTGAAAAGCGAACACTTCTCATGATGGCACGTAACAGGGCCGGCAACGCCGACGCCCAAGCTGCTGGCCAGGACAACCAAGCAGCAGGAGATGCCGCCAACCAGGATGCAGCCAATGCCGGCCAAAGCAAGGAAAAGAAGAACAAGCAAAACCAGCAAGCTCAACAAGCCGCTGCAGAACAACAAGCTGCTGCAGACCAACAAGCTGCCGCGGGCCAACAAGCTGGTGCAGGCGCCACAGGAAATGCCACCGATGTCGCCGGAAACGCTGGTACGTAACGCTTGGGTACGAGGCTAACGAATTCTATGCATGGAAACCTAGTACCAGCCCTCACTTCTCTGACATTCACTGACTTTACACCTTATAGGCAGCGGCAAGAAACACGACAAGGGAAAGAAGAACAAGAACAATGACAACGACACCAACGCAGCAGCAGACCAAGCTGCCGCAGGAGCCGCCGGCAATGCTACCGACGTAGCTGGCCATGCTGGAAAGGGCAAAGGAAACGGAAAGAAGCACCACAAGAACAAGGGCAACGCTGCCGCCGATCAAGCTACCGCGGACCAGGCTGCTGCTGGGGCCGCTGGAAACGCTACCGACGTAGCTGGCCATGCTGGAAAGGGCAAAGGAAACGGAAAGAAGGACCACAAGAATAAGGGTAACGCTGCCGCCGATCAAGCTGCGGCTGGAAACGCCACTGCTGCCGCCGGAGGTTCTGCTCTCGTCAACAACGGCATCGCAGCAGCCGGCAACGGAACCTCGAACCACGGCAATGGAGAGAAGAACAACGGCAAAGGCAACAACGGTAAGAAGCACGACAACGGCAAGGGTAACGGCGCGAACGCTCAGGCCAATGCTGGAGGCGCATCTGCTCTCGAGGAGGGGCTCGCGGCTCTCCAGCAGGGCACTGGCGGTGCTGGAGGTGCTGGAGGTGCTGGTGGTGCGAACGACATCCTCTCTCAGCTCACTAGCGCTCTCTCTGGCATCCTCGGAGGCGGTGCCGCGGGTGCTGGGGCTGGGGCTGGGGCCGGAGCCGGAGCTGGCGCTGCTGCAGCAAGCCAGAAGGGCAGCCAGTCTGCTGCCGACGCGCAGGGTGCTGGTGGTCTTCTCCAGCTCGCCTGAACGTCGCTGGTATAGGCAAGGCCAGAGACTGAATGTCCTCCCTGGTTTGGCCACTGGTAGCGTCCGGCGCAGGCAACCTTTTTATGCACCGGAGCGTCACTGACACATACTTCTTTGGGGGTTTGAGATTCGGGCTTGGAGGTGGATCTTTTGGATGGGATGGATATGGGAAATAAACGGATCCCTGGACGGGCCGTGGACGGGCCGTGGAATATCAATTACAACTAAAAAATAACCTATTGTATAGAAAATGTCAGTCGATCTGACGGTAATGATCATACCACCACCACCACCATTTACTCTCTTCGATGCTCCAGTGCGAACAGTGGTGAAGTTTTGGCAGTTCAGATGGCGTCATCCGGATTTCGCCATGTCAGACACAAGGTGCCTCAGAAAAAAAAAAGGCAGCGCCTGAGGTGTCGTCAGCACCGCGCTGGATATCCAAACGCGCCTGAACCAAGCTCGGCCAAGTAGCTACCCGCAGCCCTTCCTTGATCATTTGTTCTAGCCACCTTGACAGACTAAACAGCGAAGCTCCCCTGGTATTCAGCCCAGCTCGACCGGATAGTAGCAAGCCATTACGAGAATTTCTGCGCGACTGTAGCTCCGGTGAGTATGCTTCGAAGGACAGAAGGCATCATCCATTCGGTGCTCCGTGCCCTGTCGAGCGTCTCCGATGAACACTCTCAATTTGCTGTTGGAATATTCTTCGTACCCATGAAAAATAAACTGTACCTGTACCTAGCAACAATGAGAGCTATATCCACGCCAACGAATCGCCAGCCCCCATGAACAGATAATGCGTCCGGAACATACCCGCGTCATCAAATCTTCCAACACAACTTACCCCGCGCCTAAACACCCACACCCACACCCACACCTCGCACCCCCAGCCCCTTCCCTCCGTCTACCCCCCGATATCCAGCCCCCAAAAACGCACCTTCAACGTGCACAAAGCTCGCCGGAATCGGCGCACTAATCCTCCCCCTCACCTTGCTCGGCGTTCGCCTCACACCCAACCCACTCTTCTTCGCTGCATCACCCCTCTCTGCGCCCGCAGCTGCATTTGCGACCCCATCGCTCGGTGGGAGCTGCGGCGGTAAGGGGGCCGAGCGCGACGGCGTATACGAGTCTGTGAGGGGGGAAGTAGGTTGGATTTGTGAGAGGCGGACGTTGGTCGGGTGGTAAGTCCTTGGGTGCGGTGTAGGTGTTTCTGCACGGCTGCTGGGTTGGGAGGGTTGGGAGTGCCGCGATGGAGTGTCGAGACGGGCGAGTGTGGGCGGGCTGAGGAGAAAGGATTCGGCGGAATTGAGCTCGAAGGATGGGCGATTTTCCAGCGGGCTGAGTTCGGGTTCGGCAGTTGCGGCGTCGAGGGTTGTATTGGTGCTGTGGTGTTTGGACGATGGACTTCTGGTGATGGTGTTGGTGCGGAAGATGGAGGTGAATTTGTGGGGGGAGAGAGGCTGGTATATGTCGGCGTCCGCGAGGGAGGTGAGTTGCGGGGAGGGCGGGGGGCCGCGATGAAGGGCGCGGTGATAGAGGGGGCGGAAGAGGGCGAGCCAGGCTTGGAGCATGGCGGTGTGGAAAAGGAGGATGAAGATGGATATGCCCACGAGCTTTTGATCGTTCGTGTCAGCGGCGATGCGGAGCAATAGATGAGTGTGCGAGATTGTGCTTACAGAGGCCATGATCAACGAGACAAGCACGGCGACTTGATCCACTGTGAAGTCCTGCACATACTTCCTGCATTCTTGCTTGTCGCCCATGCTTACTATCTGGCAGATGATCCAAGTTTTTACGGCCATGATGTCGTTCGGGTCGTTGAACACGCGTCCTAGCTTCCCGTCCTGCGTCCAGAACACAATGAAGAAGCTGATGCTACCGGTGATCACGAACACGCTTACTAGAATGTTGCGCCACTGCAGCAAAAATAGTTTCCTCACGTTGCACCAGGATTCGGTCTCCCGCTTCGCCTTACTTCTCTCGAAGGAGTCGATTGCCGATTCGCGCCGCACACGCCGCAGAGACCGGACGTACACGTAGAAGCAGTACCCCGAAGTGAAGGTCTGCAGAAGGAAGGCCAAGCTGGCGAAAATGATGAGCCAGATCCAGAACGTCACGATGGCGTGCTCATGGTTGGGCAAGCAAGTTTGACCCATGCGGTAACTCAGTCCCGTTGCGGAGAGCACTGCGATTAAGCAGATCAAAGGTATCGCCGTTCCAAACATGATGCTGCCCCACATGAACCTCGTTCCCGGATCTTTTTCCCAGAAGATCCGGATATGCAGCCATAGACTCCGGAGGAAGACCCAGACGACGCTTCCCACACCGCCGAGGATCACGAGAGAACCTGTCCAAGCGCATGACTGGGATGAGTGCATGTTGTGCGGCGTGATGGCGTCGAAGCACATATCCGGATCGGTTGTTACCGGGATAGCGAATGATAGCGAGATGAAAAGGACTGGGAAAAGGAGGCCGACAGAGAGGTAGTGCCGATGTGTTGCTTCCGGGGGAAGAACAGCGAAAGATAGCATGAGGAAGAGGCATAGGGTCACAGAGAGGACGGAGAGGTAGTTTGGGATACGGAGATGGTCTTCCCAATCTGCGATACACGTCAACCACTGCTGCGCGGTTTAAGGGTAGTGTGAGTGTACTTGGTTTGTAGAGCCAGTCCTGGATAGGACACGGGAAGCAACATGTCGTTCCATCTTCGAACGATCCGAGGCCGCAGTACCGGCCAGCAGCATCTACGAACTGTTAGCATGTATACAGTGGCAATTAAAGCATACATACAGCCACCTGACTTTGAGAACGTTGCCAAGTCAAGCAAAGGTGCCGTGCAATTAACGTCCGTCTGATTCGCAAACTGCGCCAGCGGCATAGTGATGGACTTTTGTAATCTCAGACACAGTGTGGTTGTACAAAATCCTACCCTGGCATATCTAAGGTGTGATATTAGTGTCCCTGGTCTTTGTTTTGCCATATCGTAAGCCCCGTCGTAGTTTACTGTCTATCCAGCGTGTGGCTGCGATGCGGAGTGCATGATTCCTTTATTAGGTCAGAGCAAGTGGTGTTCCTACCCGCGGTTGAGCCTCGTGCTAGGTAGCCAAGGTCTAGTGCGGCGGAATGTGGGGAAGAGAGACAAAGGAGAAGCGAACGCACTAAACGGCGGTATGACCCTAAACAGAGATGGGTAACGTTTGAAGGGGACTGGAATTCCACAGGAGAATAGAGAAAACACTACGCCAAGTACTTAGTGTAGGAGTGTCAAAACAGCGTGCAGCGTGTCTTCCAACGATAATCCTACATATGCCATCCCATGACACGGCTTGGTATCTTATGCTAAACAAACTCTCCTCTCGTCATTAACCCAAATTACACCGGAACGCCTGAAAACCCTATCTTGAGTTTTGGCCTGGCACCGTCAACCTTTTCTGCCTGGAATTGTTCCCTCCACCAGGTCTCGTCCTGCTTTGCTTGCACATAGGTTTCGCGTGCTTCTGATGCCATTGACTGGATATCAGCCTCTTCCAAATCAGGCAATCCGTTGTTTCCGACATCGAGGAAGTCCGCATCTGGTCCTGGCATTCCTAAGCTCGTATATAGGGGCTTTTGAACAAATGTGTCAACAACAAAGTAGTGCTTGCGGACAAGCGGAGGCACGTCGCTCTCGTCTTGCGGCACCTCTTCCCATTTCGCGTGAGTCGGCTGTGTGGTCCTCGGATAGGTCATGAGGTTGGTATGCGGGTCGTAAATGCCTTGATTCAAGTTTGCCCTTCGTAAGGCGGACAGGCTCGCATTGAAGCGGCTTTGAGGAGTTAGCGATGGGGGCCCTATACCAAATATAGGCTCTCTATTACCTGGAGGAACTCGCGTGCTCGAACTGCCAGTTGGCGGATGTGATATTGACCTTCCGCTTACCAGGCAGTGGTTTGCCATTCGCTAAGGGTACACTAGGGACTCCAGTGTGATAGACGCTACTGGCACCGTGCCAGGCGACGTACTGGTTTTTGTTGTAGGGTTCGCCGGGTGGTGGCAGCTTATCGTGTGGTTCCGCTAGCTCGCCTTCCACATCGCCCCTCTCGCGCGCTGCGGTTTCATAGTAATCGTCGACGACCTTCTTGCCTCCGATGATGATACGCGCCCCGAACTCGCGAAACACTGAGCGAGCTGTGACCACACCGATGGCTCGGCCCTTGTACGAGTGGGGGATTATTTCGCGATCAATCAGGTCCCGCTTCTCTGTGTCGTCGATGATGATCTTGTAGAGCTGCATGTGCTTGGTGAAGAACAGATAACTGTCTCGAAAACCACAGCATCGCGCTGGCTCGGTGGACAACATGTAAAGTCTGTCTCCACGACCACTGATTGTGAAGACGCGCACACGATAGTCTCGACCATCTTGTAGATTTCCGAGTTTGTCGACTTTCTTCTCACCTTCATGGTCCTCGGGTAGATCCACCTCGTCGTTCACCACGTCCATCATTGTGCCCTCCTTGTCGATAGCCACACGCGTTGCCTGTACTGGGCCGCCCTTGGGACGCCCGCGGAAGCCCCCACCAGCTGGTCGGCCTCGCTTGCGCTTGACGGGAGTACCGGACTGAGAGCCATCGTCGGGTATGACATTCCAGTCTGACGGGCGATTCTTGGGTGGGCGACCGAGGCGCTTCTTGCGCGGCACTTGCACAACAGGCGTAGCAGAGCGCTCTGATGCTGCCTTTTCTTCCTCTTCGGATTCTTGCGCAGGCGTGCCGGCGTCCTCTTCATCAGCTGGGGTCTCGGCGCGATCCTCAGCGGCGGCATCGACCACCTCTTCCATTTCGTCGTCGTCGTCGAAGGTGATTGGTGTCGCGGGCGTGCTGCGACGAGCGGCCGCGCGGGAAGGTCGACTGCGCACCATGGTGCCTAATCACTCTTGGTGGGTTAGCGCAAGTCGTTTGACTGCGATGCGGCTGCAAGGAACGTATAAGTGAGAGATCGCGCAATGGGTGACGGTGACAGTCGAACGGGATGCGCGCGAAGCTAGGACCTCAACGCGCCGTTTCTCGAGCTCGGACCACCAAAAGCGAGGTCATCACGTGAGAGCTTCCTTCACCCCGACTTCACAGCTGGATGCACCAGATGCATCAGGGAGGGTTTTGAAGTAGCTATAGAAAAATTAATTTTGGCCGTTTCCGAATGACTGGCGAATTAATTGACCTGTAATTCAGCAACAAGTGGGCAGTACATTCGAGGGAAGGTACGAGCAATGAGTTGAGAAATTGCGACGACATGGTGAAGCTGTAGCTGCTTCAAAGACTATTTACTAGCTTGGGCACCTTCCTCGATAATCTTCCGAGCATAACATCGATGTGGAAGCTGCAAACGCAGGTGGTTTGTTGCCAAACACGGGCGGTCCGACACCCAAGAAACCTGCAAGTTTCGGTCAATCTGGTGCCCTCTCATCGCCCGGACAAGCCAACACCCGTGGGTTCGAGAGGCACAATTGGCGCAAGATGACGCTCCACCGTCTCGCGGTCCGGACCAAGAAGAGTCTCTCCGGACTCTATTCTTTCCAAACGGAGAGCACCCAAGTCTCTTCCAGGTGCTGATTCTCCATCGCAAAACAGAGAATGCTGTTAACAATTACAACGGCAGCCCGGGGACTTCGGCCACCAAACAGACCACTCCTCCAAAGGCCGCGTCCACTGCCGTCGAGGAATTCGGTCTCCTGCGAAGCGACGGTGATGCATCCCCTGGCAGAGACAGCCCCTCAAGACGCCACCGTCTTCTGGGCTCGCTGCGAAGCATGAAGTCTTTACAAACTCTACGTTCAAAACAAAACAGCTCCAAGAAAAGCGAAGACGAGCCGCCTGCTAGGACCGAAGCACCGCAGACGCCAGTCAAGGAGACTCCCTCCGTCTCCCTCAACTTTGAAGCGTCTCCAGCCAATGTCCCCATGTTCGGACCTATGACGCGTACTAACTCATGCTCCTCCAGCCTGCGAGTCCACCACTCATCACCCATCACTGTCCCTCTACCGAGTCACGAAACCACTCCAATATCCTCAGGTACCCCGTCTGGCCTCGGGACTTTTCCGACGGGTACTGTCCCAGACACGCCCGCTCCTTTGCAGATAGTATCCGTACAGGAAGCCATCATCAGCAACGCTGGGAAGGGAAGTCCCTTTCCGGCTTTTCCAGATGACGATCTCGAAATCGAGCCGCTTCCCACGCCCATGCCCGGTACCAACCTTCCTCTCGAGGAGATGGCAGCTCCCGGTATCATGATCACGTCACCTTCAGCACCATCCATGCAAGGACACGATGCACTCGGCTATTTCGACAGCCTCCTTGTCCCCGATGAGAACGACTATGAGCGCACCAAGACTTTGGACACTGAGAGCGGCTTTCCCACCTTTGACGAGATAGGGAATAGTGCAGTGGAGGACAGAATCCCGGATTTGGTTGACGCTATCGTGCCGGCTCATGCTACGATCCCAGAGGTTGAGCCAGCTTCTTTCGACCAGTCTTTCCCAGTCGAGCCATTGGTCGACTCTCTCGCTTCCAGTGCCTCCAAGTCTCCTTGTGGCTCGAACGACTACGGAGATGGCGTTGCATACATCGTATATGACGGCGCTTCCGGAGCGGAACAGGAGCGGAAACGATGCCCTGGCCATTGGGGTCGCCTGACCAGCCAGTGCTCCGACCATCCGCGGTACGATGGCAAGGGCTATGGTCGTAGGGAGGCAACCTCGAGCTCTCACTACTGGACTGATAGTACCGAACCTACGAGCACCGACTCAACTGAGTTTACCCAGTACACCAGCCATGAGGAAACGGCTGCTGAAGACAAGTTGAGGGCCGCAATCGAGGAGCTTGACGCTGCTACGCTCGCTGCTAGGCCACAGTGGCCCGGAGATGATAAGAAGGCCCTGCAGGACATGATTCGCGCTTACGCACACCTCGGCGAGGGTAGGGATGATGTTAGGCGTGGTGTCTTGCTTGCAGAGGGAGCGGAGTGTATTAGGCAAGAGATCAAGGACGAGGTTGAGACGTCGATTCGCGTCATGAACAGGAGCCTGGGAGGTTAATCGAGCAATAGTGAAGGACGTAAGGGTCGAGAAATGGGGTTGGATAATGGCATTGGCGGTGGTGGTGGTGGTGGTTACGCGGTTTCTTGGTTAGATTCGATATTCTTTCTGAGCGCTTGTGCTTCTTCGGCGTCGGTAGGTACAGCCAAACTAGGGTGTATTGTCTCTACTGTGCTCGCACGTACAGTGTAACGATTTCATGTGGGCAGTGTATCTTCAGACGCTTTGCCAGGTGGGTAGGTAGGTAGGTGGGTAGGTAGGTAGGTAGTCGGCCCAGAGCACACCATCCCGGATGTGGCACTGGTCGGCATCGCTCCCGCACACCCTTACCTAGGTAGATAGTATAAGATACCTACCTACCTACCTACCTGCAACAGATGTTGAGCTCTCCACATGTCAATATGCACAACGGGTATATTCCTCACGGGTGCATGAAACGGGTTGCACACGCGCCCCAAGTGACATGCCCCGCGCAAAAGTCACGCCACCGTGCAACCCGGTCCGGGTCACGCGTCTTGGGCCGAAGCGAATCGCGCTCCTCTGTGCTCCTGGTCCGCCGTACCAACGGTGAAACTCGTACGATGCGTGCTGCACACGTCTGGGTGCGCCTTCGAAGAACGCACGACACGCACGGGATCGGACCATGTCTGCGTAGGGTAGCCTCATGTCCATTGTTATAAAAGTTGCAGTGGTGGTGGTGGTGCGGGCGGCATCTTCCTACGTCCCCTCGCTGCCCCCGCCGCGCGACGACGACGACGACGACGACGGCGGTTACGATTACGAAGTACCGAATCACGCTTCATGATGAGTGCAGGTGCGAACCCTGAGAGGGCATGTGAGGGCGACACGGTGATTCTGGGCGCGGGCATCATCGGGCTCGCGACGGCGTACTATCTTTCGAGGTCTGGGGGGACGCGGCCGGAGAGCATACACGTTGTCGACTCGAGCGCGGAGCTGTTCCAGTGCGCGTCGGGGTTTGCGGGCGGGTTCCTGGCAAAGGACTGTAGGGTTCGCTCCTCGACGCAGCGTTTTGGCACGATTGTCTGATTGTTGACGCAGGGTTCGCGCCGTCGAGTGCTTCGCTTGGTGCTTTGTCGTTTGGGCTTCACCAGGAGCTCGCCGAGGCTCATGATGGACGGAGGACGTGGGGGTATGCGCCCAGCACGGGGATATCGCTGAGTTCGGTTGAGGATAGCGAGTCTGCTGTTGGTGGGAGTGGAGAGGATTGGCTTGCTGATGGGACGAGTAGGGCACAGGCGACCAAGTCGGAGAAGAGCGTGGGTGCGAAGGGGCCGGTGTGGTTGAAGATGAAGGAGGGGTTAGAGGTCATTAGTCAGAAGGGAACGGTGGCACAGATGTGAGTGGACGGGTGGAATCAGAGATTACGGCTGGGCTAACTCTGTGGCAGAGATCCGCTGAGGTTCTGCCAGTGGCTGCTGGCGAGGTGTTTGGAGAGAGGGGTGCAGCTGCATCATCCTGTGCGAGCCATATCCGTTTCGAGAGATGCGGAAAGCCAGTTGAGTGGTATCCGAATCAGCAAAAATGGCACAGAGACAGAGTGTATGTATCGCCCTCTTCTGAATCGGCATCTGCTAACGATCACAGTGCCATGCACACGGCTCGTCATCACCTCTGGCGCCTGGTCCCCGCGCGTCTTCTCCACCATCTTCCCCAAATCTACAACTCGAATACCCATCTCATCTCTCGCTGGCCACTCCCTCCTCGTGCGCAACCATTACCACTCTCCAGAAAATGCAGACACCGAAGTCTGCCATGCCCTGTTCGCAACCGACGACGTCGGCTTCTCGCCAGAGCTGTTCTCGCGGGTAGGGGGAGAATTGTATCTTGCGGGTCTGAACAGCACTACGATACCTCTACCAGAGCAATCCTCGGATGTCAAAATTAAGGCCGATGCAATTGAGCAGATGAAGAAGTGCGCTGCTGGGATGATAGGGGCGGTGGATGGGAAGGACATGGAGGTTCTGAGGGAAGCTCTGGTAAGTGTAACACCTTCTCAACTGCCATAGAAGCTTGTATTAACTGTACATCAGTGCTTCAGACCTGTAACAGCAAGCGGACGCCCACTCGTATGCCGCATCCCAGACGCCAAACTCGGCGGTGGCCTGAAGACTCGCGGCGACGGTGAGGGAGGTGTATTTCTTGCAGCCGGCCACGGTGCTTGGGGAATATGCCAGGCACCTGGAACGGGACTGGTGATGGCGGAGCTGATAGAGGGCCGTCCTACCTCGGCAAACATCTCTGCGTTGGTGTTGCCATCGTGACCAAGGAACTCACGGTGTTGAGCATCTGGTTGCTTAACGAAGGACCCAAACACATTCTCTCTTCTTGGAAGGGCCTCGGGTTTTTCAAAAAGGCTTCCTCTGTACTATAGAATTAGGCACATAGATTTTCTTTCCAACTACCAGCCTTGCTGGACATTTTTTTTTTTTTTTAAAAAAAATCATCCAGTTCGGATCGTCATGCCGCAACACCCACGACACAGCAGCCCACCGCGAGTCCACCCGCGCCCCACCGCGCATCCATACCACCCAGATGTGGCGCCCAGATCGCGATGTCCGTTTTGCCATCCGCGGTCACTCTCGGGAGCTTTGTGGGTCGTCTTTTTTGCATGCGGTTCTCAAATGTCATAGTGACGTCAGATCCCATCCACTCGCGACAGGCGCTATAAGAGAGCTCGAAGAAATGCTCAGCAGCAAAGATAAAAACAGTCAATCATCTTCAGACTGTCAATCACCTCACCAACTTTACCCTTTTCAAAACCTCATATACCAATCTACCCACCTATCATCATCATGCCTCGCAACGGAGACGGATCCTCGGACAACGGCCCCATCGATGCGGGCGAGATCGTGCACGGCGCCTCCGGAGACGTACGCTTCCCCTTCCCTTCCCATTTCCTCCCTTACCCATCCCATCCCATCCCATCCCATCCCATCCCATCCCATCCCATCCCATCCCATCCCATCCCATCCCATCCCATCCCATCCCATCCCATCCCATCCCATCCCATCCCATCCCATCCCATCCCATCCCATCCCATCCCATCCCATCCCATCCCATCCCATCCCATCCCATCCCATCCCATCCCATCCCATCCCATCCCATCCCATCCCATCCCATCCCATCCCATCCCGTCTCCTTGCTTACCAAACCGACCCCTCCAACAGGCCACCCTCCAGCACACGCACAAGGTCGCGCCCGCGCCCGAAGGCGAAAAGGGCGCCGCCATCGCAGGCTTGAACGCCTCCGGCGGCGGCTCCGCAGGCGCCAGCCAGGGCGCCCACGCTCAGGACGGCAATAAGCCGCCCGTCGTCGACCAGGCTACCAAGTCGTAGATGCTGTGACTTGGATCGGTATGTCTGCTGTAGGGCGTGCGTGCAGAACAGGACAGAACAGGGAGTGGAGTGGTATGGTATGGTATGGTATGATATGGCGTTACGGACATGACGAGCCTTTGTACGCAGCGGCGTGTGCAAGTAAGGCTGGATTATCTCTACTGGAGAGAGAAGGAGAGGAGGATGTGGGGGGGGGGAGAGGAGGGGAATAGATGACGTAGCGAGTCCAGCTCGCACGCGTGTGGGACCTAGAATCGGACATGCGCGGCGATGTGGATGCATATGCGGATACGATACGAACCCGCCATCTACGAATCAATGAAATGAAACAAATCCAAAAGCTTATCCTCATACGACTCCGAGTGACCGACCTCAGCTGCTAGGTACCTATTTTCGTGCCATGTTGCGGCGCGTTGCTTACCCACCTGCGCGTGAGCGTTCGTGTGCGGTCGTGCGTGGTGAAGGAAGGAAGGAAAGAAGGAAGGATACGAGGTCATGCTGACGCGAGAACGGATGGGACTGCGTCTGACTGAGCAAGCGAATGCGCCCCGAGTAGCCCCACATCAGCTGAGAAGAGCCTGGTGGGCAGGAGGATGCGGATGAAGTTTATGGGTATTTTGGGCTGGGTGGAGGCGAGGGACCACGTTACCTGATGTAGACCTGAATAGTGAGACAAAGGAACCACTACGACGCTGTAAAGCCAGTATGGGGATGGACTGTCAAGTCAGTACGGGCATGGGAGGAAATCACGGCAAAAGTGTCAATATGGGTGATGTGAAGTGTGGTTGATTTGCTATATATGAAAGACCCAGCTCTTGGTCCTTTCCAGCTTGTCCATCACGTTCATCGTAACTGTTGTACAGTAGAGCACACGTCAACGCCAGAAGCCCAGAACCCAGAACCCGTCATGACCCAACGCTATTCAGTAACCGAAAAAAAACCCTCCTCAATGCCAAAGACTCTTTACGCCGACCGTGTGTTTGTCTAGACCGAAGTGACCGTGAACGCCTTTTCATGCCGCCCTCTAGGCTGGCTCGCCGCGCGCCCTTGTTTGACCGAGCGACCTTCCCGATGTTAGCACTACGCTGCGAGAGCCCCGTCGCTAGCAGTGGCTGCGCCAGAGGCTGTCTGCAAGTCGTAATGCTTTGCATCAAGGTGGTCAGAAAGGTCAAAGTCGGGAGTGTGGTGGCCGTCGAAGAGGACGGGCGTGAAGAAGGGGTCGCTGTCAACAAGGCCCGTAGTAGTTCCCAAGTCGGTGTTCTGGAACTGGTCGAAGTCGAAGAGGTCGTCAATAGGCTTGTTGTCCATGGAAGTGTGAGGTTGAAAAGCGAGAGGAAAGCCCATATCGCCAGCGAGGTTGTCGTTGAAGTCGACCGACACTGCAGGTCGCACAATATCTCTGCAGGATATCGTGTCTGGTCGAAGTCAACGGCGGCCCCGCTGAAGTTGGGCGTCTCTGGGGCGCACGACGAATCGCGCGGGGAGTCGAAGCTGTCCATGGTCATGGAGTCGGGGCTGGGAAATCCAGTCGACGAGGTGGTCTTGGCCGGGTTGATAGTGTCTTGGCTGGTGAAGGCGCTGTACTCGGAGACGGATGTGTTGTCGAGGTCGATGTCGAGATTGGCCTGGGGGACTTCGCCGGGGTACTTTTGGCGATAGGCCTTGAGCTCGGTGGCCATGGCGGCGATCTGGCGCTGGGCGGCGATGAGGTCTGCCTCCATCTGGTCCTTTTCGGCCTGGAGGAGCTCATACTCTTGCCGCTTGCGCTCGCGCGAGTTGTGGGCGGCCAGGCGGTTTCGCTTGACACGCTCGATGCGACGCTGCTCCTTCTCGTCATCGGTCTTGGCCCGCTTGCGCGGCGGTAGGTTGGTCTTGGGCTCGGGGAGCACCTGCCCCCACGACTTTCGCTTCTTGGCCGCCTTGCCCTCCTGGGACGTGGGTGCTGGGCTCGAAGCCGACGCGGTTGAGGGCGGCGCGGTCGATGTGAAGGGTGTCTGATGAAGGTCCTCCATCTTGATGGTGGTGGTGGGGTCCACGGTGGGCGGGGTGAGCTGGGCCATTATGGCAGCGGCGTCCATAGCGATGTTGTGAGAGAGCTCAGAAGAAGTGGAGTAAGAGAAGTCCATCCCCGTCTGTTTAGTGTGTGGTCGATGCGTGGTGAGTGCTAGTGCATCCAGGCAGAGGGGAGGGAAAGTCGAGGATGATAAGCCGTGGGAGTGAGTTGACACGGTGGCCTTTATGTTAGGCGACAGGCCGTGGAGCGGCAGGGGCGTAGGGGCGCTTTGTCCCTTGCGGTAAGGACGTTAATCTAAATTAGGGCAGCGCACCTTCCCCGATCGTGCACGGGCATGCGACGTGATCTTCGAGCTGCAACGCACGTTGCCTCCGCTTAGAGTGCTGCAGCGACACTCGCATTTCACCTCGTTCCGTCCATATTGCCTGTGAGTACTGGATAAACTGCCTTCGTATGCTCAACTCGTCCATGCAAAGACCACCCTACGCGGTGCCGTCACGAAGGGCGGATTCCTGGCCCTCAACGACCAGCCGCCGCGCACCTTTGCCGTGGAGGCGACGAAACCGCCCCACACTCCCTTGACGGCCGGGCCAACAGCGTTTCACACTCGGGGACCGGGACCGCGTCGTAGCTTCGCCCAAGGAGGCAGTTCCAGCACGTCCCCAGGGGTGCTTCTGGTACATTCCCGTAAGACTGCCCCAGCTACGCCTCATCGTCGTGGGTCGCTGTTGAGAGACGGCTCTTTTGTTTCGACTCTCCCCCACCGCAGCCTCTGCAGTGTCGCCCAGGGGCTCCAGCAGGTACCTACTCCACCCCGGTGGCTGAGCTGAACGAGAATAGTGCGCCATCCTCAATACCCACCTCGTCAGCACCCGGTGACGCGAGGCGCTGCTGAGGGATCCACTGGTGGCGCACGAGTGCACGAAACACGGCTCCGTGCGAGTCTGACGACGGTCCGCTACCTCTAGAGTCTAGAGTCTAATCAGAGGACGCTCCCACGCACCACTCCTGGGTGCTCAACAGTCGCGACTCCGAGCCCGCTCCCTTTGCTGTGTGGATCGCGAAAGTAATCTGGCACTTGAGCCGCCTTGCAGACTACGCGCACAAACACGCTCAAAATTCACATGCACTCTGTGACTGCCCGCCTCGGCTCTGCGCTCGCATGCATGGAAGCAGAGCGGCAAGCCTTCTCGAACCCTCCATACCCCATACTCTTCATCTATTCCTCCGGGCCTCAATATCCCCGCATACCCGTCCAATATACAACACCGGCTCTGCATGATTCCAAGCCGAACAAAGGGTACGTGCTACGGTACAACGACCCGGAGATTTGTGCTTTTTCTGGGGTAATAACCCTGTCGAGGGAGCACGAGGCCAGGCACAGAATAATAACCTGCCCTTGATTGTGCCGCCACACCGCAGCCGTCGCATCAGCATAACTATGGGTGTTTGGCAATTGTGCCTTCGCGAAGCAGCTTCGCAATTCAGTCTAGACTCGCTATGCGGAGCGTGAATTTCAGTGCGCAACGGTCGAATTTCCGCGTAGAGGACCCTGAAATGCGGCGACCCTGGCTGGAACAGGCAGCTGCGTACCGTTATCGAGCAGTCTTAGCCCACACACAAGACCCAGTGGGCCTCTGTATCATCCGTTCGTATATACGGGTCGCCATCGCATCCGGGGCGTTCTTTGTCGTACATTGAAAGTGTGTTTCTCCTGTACGAGTCACTGGAGTTCTGGTGCCCCTGGACTCAACGCTATCGAAACGAACGCGCGTTCGGCGAGGCAGCACCTTTCGGACCTATCGAAAGACTCCGAATCCGGCTGCCTGAACTCCTCTCCATCATCACGACCAGATCTCCTCGTTCATTTTGGACCTGATTGCAAAGTCAATGCTGAAGAGAACAGGTCGCATCTTCGTGATGACGATTGCTCGTCGTTCAGGCTTAGAGAATCCAGGTGCCGGCGCGCGCCACCGGATGACTCCCACTAAATCGCTCAGGCGGCCTTTTTATTTCTTTCACGAGCGTGTTGCATGTGGAAGAGCTATCGACGAGGTTCGCTGAGCGAAAGTGTTGCACAGAAAGGGAGTTGTCGTCATTAGGCGGCCGAAATGCTTCCTGTTTCTCGCTCAAGACCGAGTTCGAGACACGGACGCCGCCTCGCTGCGTTAATAACGTAATCAACTCAATCCTGCTATTCAGTCACCATGTTGAAATTACCGACTCGATCCTGACATCCAGCTCACCATGTTGGAAATTACGTCAGGAAATTCAAAATGCTAATTTCGAACTTGCAAGCAGCTCTCTGGAAGGATCTGCCTCATTCTGACATACGAGGATCAGAGTAGGTGGTGCGCAGTTCGAAATAGGGATGTGAGCTGATATCTTCATCATTGAATCTGGCTCCATTATGTCCACTTAAAGATCCATCAGGTCGCGTGCTAATGGTCCCATAAGCAAAAGTTTCTGAAAATAGGACCTTATTCTGCAGTATATATTCTCGATAATGGAATGATCGAAACCCTTCCACCTTTCCTTTACTGCTCTCCGTCACAGCTTTTCCCGCATAAAAACAACATCCAAGCGTACTCAATGAAATAATCCACCTTTCTATCCCTCTGCTGCTCAATGTGACCAACGTTGCATAATCGTGTTTCTCTCTTCTTGCCTCCCGTCGCCTTCTCCCACCACAATGTAGGTGCTGCTCGCGTTCGTTTCGTTGCACTACAGACTCGTCAATTCACTTTCCCCTCATGAAATCGAAGAGGGCGCATGGTCCAGTGGTCAAGACGCCTACACACAGCAATCGTCAGGGCGTCGCGGAGGGATCCGCAGGGTGGCCACCTGTATGAAGCTGGGCTTTGAAGGTTGCTAGTGGACCTCTTAGCCTGACCCTGGCGGGGGACGCCCCGTCCGGGCCGTCTTGAAGGGAGCTGCGATGATCGTGGTGCTGTGTGAGGCTTCGGTTCGCATCCGAGCGTGCTCGTTTTTTGCTCACTGCGCTCTTTACTGGTTTTGGAATGCGCACTGGAGCAGCATTGACGAATGGAGCAGGCTTCTGGTCCTGGGAAAGCTGGTATCTAATTGTCGGCAAATGAATAAGTAGGTACATCCGTAAGATAAAGCAGGAATGTGCTCTGTGCTGTGTACGTTCAGGTGCTTCTTTTGCTATGGAATTGTACGCATTAGATAGACTTTTAAGACCATACCTCCGTCCCCTTTTCAATCTTTTCGTCTATCTCGTCGCGGCCGTTCCTATCTCTTATACGCGCAACGAGCCGCGGCGCGCAGGGTTCATTCCGATAGGTAGGTAGGTAGGTACCTACCTACCTACCTAGGTCCCTACCTAGCCGAGCCCTGGGTAAACCCAACCTCAACATCAACCGTAGTCGTCCAATCACCACCCATCTCCCGACGCTTACGGCTTTTTTTTCTGCGATTGTACTACTACGTACTGCCTGCTCAAGCTTTCGCGATGAGCTCTTTCCGAGCGCTACTTCGCACGCGTGCAGATGAACGGTAGGTCATGCGATACCCCGTCATGCCCCGCAGTTAAGAGACGGGAGACGCCGACGCAAGTTTGAATCTCGACAGATGGTGTCTGTAGTAAACTGTGCATGATTTCCAATCATCGATGCATGTACATAGGCAGGCTCCCAGAGGTAGTGGTTCTGAGCAGAGGTTTTGACATTGTCCGCCCCAGTACATCACACCTCGGAGCCAGTTGTGATAGGTATACCTAGCACAGCTGCTCTGATTCAAAAGAAATTTCATACGCTCGGTTACTGACCTACATTCAAGGCTAAGCAGACTGTGTTCCCGAGCTTCATCACGCTCTTCAAAGTCTAGCCCACAAGCTATCCCGCATTGCCTCCGCTTCAACTCTTCAGTCTCGTCACACCGCCCACAAAATACGTCGTCCAAAAGCACGCTAGGTATCGAAAATGCTCATCGCTCTCTCGTTGAATCTGATATTCAACAATCCTTGGGCCTCAAAGGAATCAATGATTACGAGCCAGAGAACAAGTCAGCCGATGCCGACTATCGTCGCCTCCGGCAGCTTTCTGATGATGTCCTGCAAAATCAGAAGGACGTCAGCTTGCTGCATGGCCAGATCCACCGTTTAAGGCGAGACTTGAGAAGAACGCAGAAAGTGGTCGAAGGTGGACCTTGGTTAATTAACAATACCTCGACATCCAGCATGAGTCTAGGAGAGGAGGAGGTCACCTTAAAGAACGAATTCCTTCATGTGGGAGAGCATAAAATGTGAGCAATTCCGCATCTCTGCTAAGGGAAAAGATGGCTAACCTGACAAGTCCTAATATGTGGCTAAGGTCAGCACTCAGTTGAACGGAGACCTGCGTGTTTGTACTAAAGTAAGTAGGGACAATTGTCAGTGCAGCAGCTGCATACATGGCGACACAAAACAGAGACTTCTCGATACATTCTCGGTATTTTAATGCGACTTGTGCTTGCTGGGTTTCGCTGAATAGGTCCAGATTCCCGAAAACATATCCATCAAAACCTGTGCCGAGTTCGGAAATTACATGGACATTACATGTAGGACCACCAGTATTGAGAGTTCATCACCGTCCATGATTAACAGTCTACAGGGAGCGATGGTCACCATAGCCGGTATGATAAAGAACTGCTCATTGCAGCCGTACGGGACCCTAGGTCAAGAGCGACAGTACGCCAAGGCCACCCTGACCGGTGAGACCTACTCCTTCACCCCTAGCAATAGTATCAGCCCTAATTTAGAACCAGAATCTTCACATGGGGCAGTGAGATAGCAAACAACAAACCGAATTGCCATTGGCTCCGGCCCGGAGTCTCCACCACCACGTTCACAACCAAAGACCGCAAAACCAACGACGACCTCATAATTCTCGACGTCCTCCAAAAAATCGTGCGTGCATCATCTCCGCCCTTCGAATCCCCGCATGCTAACCACCTCCAGCGCCGATACGGCTTCTGCTACGTAAATAACGTTGACGCCACCCCGGAAGCCACAGAGACTCTCCTCAAGCGCATCGCCTTCATCCGCGAGACGCACTACGGAGGGTTCTACGACTTCACTGCCGACCTGGCAAAGGCCGATACCGCATACACCAACATCGCGCTTCCCGCGCACACAGACAACACGTACTTCAGCGACCCGGCCGGGCTCCAGGCGTTCCACCTCCTCTCGCACACTGAGGGCGAAGGTGGCGCGTCACTCCTCGTGGACGGCTTCAGAGCCGCTGAAACGCTTATGGCCGAGGATAAAGAGGCGTACCACGTCCTAGCTACGGTGAATGTGCACGCCCACGCCTCAGGCAACGCAGGTATATCCATCCAGCCCTACCGCGGGTTCCCCGTGCTCGAGCACGACGTCGAGGTTGGGGATCTGCTGCGCGTCCGGTGGAACACGTCGGACCGCGCGGGCATCGAACTGCCCCTCGAGGAGGTGGACAGGTGGTACGCGGCGGCGCGCAAGTTCGATGCTATTTTGAAGCGAAAAGAGAACGAGTATTGGGAACAGCTGCAGCCAGGGACGGTGTTGATTTTTGACAACTGGCGGGTGATGCATGGGCGGAGTGAGTTTACGGGGAAGAGGAGGATTTGCGGGGCTTATATCAATAGGGATGATTGGATTAGTCGGTGGAAGATGCTGCATTTTGGGAAGAAGGAGGTGTTGGGTAAGTTGGCGACTAGCTAAGTGAAAATGGGCGCGCACGACGGTGGGGGGATTGCGTGTATATAGGAAAAATTGTTGATACGCATGACTGAGATGGCCCTCGGTGTATGTACAGCTGCCCCTGCGCGACTCGACTCCAAGGAAAAATTCCATTTGTCCTGAGTTTTCCCTTCTACGACCTCTCCCTCTCCTGCTCCAGCTCCAGCTCCGCCTGGCGGTAGTACTTGGCCGTGTCGACGCCGTGGTACGGGTGGTGCACGAAGTTGGGCCACGGGATGACATGACTGAAGACATTGGCATACCGCGAGTTCCGGTGGGCAACGCCCTGCATGTGCTCGGTCATCTCGCTCTTGCCGTACAGCGGCTCGCCCTTCTTGACCTTGGCAACCATCTCGCGCATGTCCATGGCGATCTCGCGGCGGTTCTCGCGCGCCCCGTAGAAGCGGGACGTGGTCCGGGAGTAGGCGAAGAGGAAGGCGCCCGTAAGGCCGAGTGCGCACGACATGCGCATCACGGGCGCGAAGCCGCCCTTGCCCACGAACGAGGGCGACACGCGCTCCCAGTAGAGCATCAGACCGGGGGAGATGGCGCCGACGGCGGCACCCGTGAGCCAGTCGGACGGGCGGGTGTATCGCATGACGCGGGAGAAGTGGCTGGCATGCATTAGTACTTGTGGTTGCCGCCGCGGGCGTGGGGAGCGTACGGGTCATTGTCGATGAGCTGTGCGCTGTTAGCTGTACATCCCCCATTGCGGGCGGTGCAGGCGCCAATTGCTTACAGGATACTCGCCGGTGGGGATCTTGTCCGGGACGACGGGCTGGCCGATGGTGGTCTCGGCCGTGGAAGACATGGCGGCGGTATGGGGAGGAGAGGAGGGGAGAGCTGCGTCGTCGTCGACATGCACTTCAGTGAGGTTCAAATGGTCCGTGCGCCTCTCGCGCATCATGCTACTAAACTTCTTGCTAGGCGCGTCAAGAGCATGCGACAACAATGCGTGCGCCCGCTCAGCATTGCGCCCTCCCGACCTGACGATTGACAACATAGTAAGAGAAGAGCGGACATGGCCGACATCAAGGGAACAAATGCCGAGAGCAGCGCACCCGCGCTCGACGCCAGCGCCCGGCCGACCGTAGCAGACCTTCAGGGCGACAACCACTTCGCGCTGGTAGCGAGGAAGAACTGGCTCACCGCCAAGAAACCCCCGAAAGCGCGCCACGAGGTCATCAAGGAGGAGTTGTGGGACGAGCTGGAAAAGGTCGACTTTGCCTACTCGTCGCTCCTGGTCCTGGAGAACCTGCAGCTGCTCGAGCGATATCTCTGGCCGGCCTTCAGCGACGATGCGTCCAACTACCATGCCCTGCTGGTGGCACTCATGGTCAATGTCAAGAGGAGGGAGAATCTGCCGTCGTGGGGTAAGACTGCTTGTTTGACAGCGAATGCGACAGTTGTGCTAACAAGTGCAGAACATTTTACCAGCAAGCCCGCTGAATTTTCCTCGTTCTTCCGCCGCATACTTACCATGAGCGTGGACCGCTCGCAGCCCATAAAGATCCGCACACAGCTGTTGTCCTTCGTCATCGGCGCGTTCCAGTCGCTAGATAGCGGCTTGGTGCGCAAAGAGTGCGCGCCGCTCGTCAACATATCGATATGGCAGAACCTGCACTCGGACGCCGCGAGGGAACACCACTTTGAGCAACACCAGATGCTGCGGAAGGCGTGGCGAGCGGCACACAAACGCTTCGATGCTGCGGACGAGACGCTCCAGGCAAGGCTACGGTTCGAGCGCTCGTGGCTGTATACTCTGATACTGGACTTTCTGGATCGCATATACAACAGCACTACGCGTCAGGAGATCCAGGGCAACCTGGCCTACTGCGAGCGGTTTATGGAACTGCTCACGGATCTGCAGAGCCAGCTGCCTACAAGAAGATACGTCAATACGTTGATAAATGACCTGAATCTGCTGCCCGCCATTCGGTTAGCGCCCATGTACACGGACGAGGAGAACGGTCTGTTCCGCGACCTTTACAACTTGCTGAGCCATTTCACATACTTTCCCATCGAGGACCAGACGGGCAGACAGCTATCGAAGCTGGAGTACGATCAAGAGCACTACGATGTGCTTGCGAAACTGCAGCGAGTCGCTACTGCGACCTTTCCAGAAAAACTCCAGCTTTTAACCCTGGCCAACTATGGAAGCTTGGGCAACCCGGACGAACTTCAGGGGCACGTTCGGACACTTGAAGACGCGGAGCTTGTGCAGCTGTGCTCATTGATGGGTCTGCGGACAGATTACCCCAAGTCCTCATTTCTGGTCCTCGATCGACCATTCTTCACAGAGACGCTGTTGTCTGCGGTGGAGCATAGGTCAACGTTCAAAGACATCGTGCGTGACCTGCCAGTACTACCGACAGAAGACGTGTTGTTCGAAAATAGTTTCCTCAGGAACGAAGCGTACGACGGATCACGACCACTAGCAATACCAAAGCTCAACCTGCAATATCTCACAATGGGCGACTTCCTGTGGAGATCGTTCATTTTGTACCGAGCGGAGTCTTTCTATGGAATCCGAAAAGACTTGGAGGATGTTATAAAGCGTGTGCAACCTCGCGGCAAAGGAGCCGCCACGAAATTCGGCGGATTCTCGCGGATGTCCTTGCCTATATCAAACCCGGGCATTGTAGACGTAGCGCCTTCAAAGGTGGGCGATCAGCACCCTGCCTATGTACGCGCTGAGATCATACTCGACGTCAGCCGTCTTCAACACCCAGTACGAAAAGAGTGGGAATCGCTAAGGACGGACGACGTTGTTTTCCTGCTCGCGGTAGAAGGACCGGATGATCAGACTATGCGCAATGGCAACGGTCGGCAGAACGCAGACCACCAGGGCATTCACAGGCTGAGATGCGCTGAGGTGGTACAGATTCAAGATGAGAACGGTCGTCCCCTACGTGAGAGTGCCAATGACGACGGGTTTCGCCGGGTTCGTACGCGCAGACTGGTTGTCAATATAGACGCAAAACAGTACCAAGAGGACATGGACCGTGTTGCACAAGGGAGACCTAACATATACGAGCAGATCAACCTCGTCGTGCGTCGGCGTGGCCGAGAGAACAACTTCCGTCCCATTCTTGAATCCATCCGCCGCCTCACGCTTTCGGATATCCCTGCACCCTCGTGGCTTCAAGAAGTCTTCCTAGGCTACGGTGACCCTGCGTCAGCATCCCACAGACGTCTGCCGAATCGCCTGCAGTCGATAGATTTCCGTGATACCTTCCTTGACTGGCAACACCTGATCGAATCGTGGCCCGGCAAATCCATCGAGCCCCACGAAAGTGCACTGTCCTCCTTTGGACCACCATACGTCGTCCAATTCCCCGCATTTGCTGAGTCCGAACCGGCAACTGTGCGGACCTCGAAGAAGCGGCGACGCGACCAAAGTGAGGTCACACAGCCCGTGCAAGAAGATGCGTCTCTACACGTCTCCACATACAAGCCGCCGAACATGGGCCCCTACCCTGCAGACGCACCCAAGCTGAACAGCGTCATGTTTACTCCTGCTCAGATTGAAGCAATCACTT
Organism: Paraphaeosphaeria minitans; assembly: GCA_015832175.1. Classification (NCBI taxonomy): domain Eukaryota; kingdom Fungi; phylum Ascomycota; class Dothideomycetes; order Pleosporales; family Didymosphaeriaceae; genus Paraphaeosphaeria; species Paraphaeosphaeria minitans. The sequence continues at coordinate 4,157,675 of WJXW01000002.1, forward strand.
CGGGCACGCAGCCTGGTCTGACTGTTGTGGTGGGACCGCCGGGTACCGGCAAGACAGACGTGGCTACTCAGATTATTTCCAATATATACCACAACTTCCCGGAGCAGCGGACGCTGCTCGTCGCACACAGCAATCAGGCGCTGAACCAGCTCTTCCAGAAGATTGTGGCGCTCGACATCGACGAGCGCCACCTTCTGCGTCTAGGACACGGCGAAGAGGATCTTGAGACCGAGGCAAGCTACAGCAAGCATGGCCGTGTGGAGTCGTTCCTCGAGAGGGGAGCATACTATCTCACTGAAGTAGATCGTCTGGCGAAGAACTTCAATGCGCCTGGAGCTCATAGTAGCTCGTGCGAGACTGCAGATTACTTCAATTTGGTGTATGTGAAGCCAGCTTGGACGCAATACTGGGACCAAGTTTCTTCCCCGGATTGCAGTGTCGAGCATATTATTTCAGAATTTCCTTTCAAAGATTACTTTAACAACGCACCACAGCCACTGTTTCCGTCAGCAGCCGACCGCGAGCAGATCCTCGACATCGCACAAGGTTGCTACCACCATGTCGAGAAGATCTTCACAGAGCTCGAGGACATCCGTCCATTCGAGATTCTGCGGAATCCCCGCGACAAGGCAAACTACCTCTTGGTGAAGGAGGCGCGTATCGTCGCGATGACTTCGACGCACGCTGCGATGCGGAGGCAGGAGATTGCCTCGCTGGGCTTCCACTACGACAACGTCATCATGGAGGAAGCCGCCCAGATCACCGAGATCGAGAACTTCATCCCGCTCGCGCTGCAGAACCCACAGAACAACGAGCTTCCTCTCCAGCGCATCGTCCTTGTCGGCGACCATCTCCAGAATTCCCCCGTTATCCAGAACCTCGCATTCAGGCAGTATGCGAATCTTGAGCAGTCCATGTTTCTACGGCTCGTTAGACTGGGTGTGCCCACCATCATGCTCGACCAGCAGGGCCGCGCACGACCCGGCATAGCAGAACTGTACAAGTGGCGGTATCCCAACCTGGGCAACCTGCCGTCTGTTCTTACAAGCCCACAGTTCACAACCGCCAACCCGGGTTTCAAGTTCGACTACCAGTTCATCGACGTGCCAGACTACAAGGACAAGGGCGAGAGCGAGCCCACGCCGCATTTCATACAGAATCTGGGCGAGGCCGAGTACGCCGTTGCCCTGTTCATGTACATGCGGCTGTTGGGCTACCCGGCGCACACGATCTCTATCCTGACGACGTACGCCGGACAGCGCGCGCTCATCAAGGACGTCCTGGCGCATCGCTGCAAAGGGAATCGGTTGTTCGGGCTGCCACGGATTGTCGCTACGGTGGACAAGTACCAGGGCGAGCAGAACGATTGTAAGTTCACCATCTCCTTTTCGATTCAAGACACTGTAACTAAGACCATCCCAGATATTATCCTCTCTCTCGTCCGCACCCGCTCCATCGGCTATCTCCGCGACATTCGACGCCTCACCGTCGCGCTCTCCCGCGCCCGCCTCGGCCTCTTCATCCTCGGCCGCGCCGCCGTCTTCGAATCCTGCTTCGAGCTCAAGCCTGCGTTTGATATCCTGCTCTCCCGTCCGACGAAACTCACTCTCGTCACGGACGAGATGGTTGATGCATCTTTCACGCGGCAAATGGATGAGAAGATTGAAGAAGGGAGAGAGGCAGTCATGGAGGGCGTGGAGCATCTGGGCCAGTACGTGTTCGAAATGACGAAGGCGAAGGTGGAGGCATTGAAGAATGGGGGTGGGGAGTTCTTGGTTGCTAACGGTGAGGGGATGGTGATTAATGGGGATGACGTGGTCGATCGCGAGGACGATGTTATTATTAAGGATGAGCAGGAGTATGCAGATGAGGATGATGAGGACGTAGAGGTGGGTGGTGTTCAGGGAGGGTCGTAGGGTGACTCTGAACTGGAACACCGTCCGGGGAGTGTAAGGGTGAAGGAGGAGCCTGAGGATGGGGAGTAGGTGGTTCGCATGAGTTATTGGTGCGTATGCATGCATGTGTAGGTGTATAGGTGGGTTGGGTTTTTATGTGTAGATACCAGTATGAATAGAGCATATTTTCGCAACGCAAAGAGCTATGAGGCGGAGTATGATGCTGGGGGGCCATGTGGCTGTATTGAGAGACAATCAGGATGCGCTTCACCTGGTGTGTTCGAATCGTTCTCTAACACGTCGAACATGAAATAGGCCAGTGGACTGTAGGTTGACTTTGGTTTGAGATGCAACGCTGGCACTAAAAGCTGAAGAAGCATCGCGGGACATGATGTTGCGTTCCACCGGTGCTCCCGCGCACCGAATCGTTCCTGTGAGATACAACCTGATTTGAAGGCACTTTCGGCGGGTTAGCGCATGGGCAAGAGCGTTCCTGCGAGGGGAGCTGCAAGCTGAAGGTTTGCGCCCACCGCATCTTGGAACACTTTGGCTGCTTGACTCAATACTAACCGCCTCTGCTCTACACGCTTAGTTTCTCTCGGATTCGACTTCCCTCGCATCACTAGTCGTACTGCAACGCCGTCTTGCGGCTTTGTCACTTGCGGCCACCTTCCACAGGAACGTCTGTGCAAGACACTGCCGTCCGTTTCTTTATGCACGAAGGTAAACTTAGACGGATGCAGCGATCAAGAAGACTTGCCGTGCAGAAATGTGCGGCATGTGGCTCCATCTTCTTTGTACTTTGTTCATTCAACACGTCCTGCTCTGGAACCATTGGACGGCGCCGCCAGCAACGTCCTCTCTTTGTCTCCAGCGTAGGATAAGTACACCTTCAAACGACTCCCTCAGAACAGACCGTCCTCCGACCGAGACATAATTCAAAAACTATATTAAGATGTCTATCAAAGTTGCCGCAAGCACAAAGCGCAAGGTGCCTGCCAAGAAGGTGGATACGAAGAAGACGGAGACGTATCCAGCACGCGCACTGCGTAGCCCTAATACCCGCAATCGCATCAACCAAGCGGCAAGAGAGAAGGATGCGTTTTACGAGGCGTTTAATACATCGCCTCCGGAGCTCCCGGCGAAGAAGGTCGTGAAGAAGCCTACCAAGAAGCCTGTGACAAAAGTCACTGAGTCAAGCACCTCCTCCGCCAGTCAAAGCTACAAAGGGAAGTTGGACGCCCTCTACCTCCCCGAGTGGTACGGCGTCGAGCACTGGGAGTTCGCCCCAATCCGCTACACAGCAATCCGCTACAAAAAGAACGGCCAATGGGACGGCGACTGGAAGAAGCTGCTCTTGTACAAGTTCTACGCCAGGGAGATTGCATACATCACAGAAGATCCGGACTTCATCAATGCGCGGTATGGCGGCCTGGGGTACGAGGAGCTTTTTAAAAATTGGATGCATTCCCCCCCTGGAGCGTTTTGGGAGACGACCCCAAGAGACGGGGGGATGATTATTCGCAATGACAGGGTGAAGGAGAATGGCTATGAGCGGAGCAACGTTGAGGAGAATGTTAATGATGATTCACTGTCGCGTAGGAGAGAAATAATGTTTCTTGAGGCAGCGTCACAGGGATATGAAATCAAATAGGTGAGGAGCGCTGTACTGTTTTTACCAAACCTGCACTTTTTGCCTCACATTGTCAAGTATTTACGTCGTCTAGCTTAGTGTTTTGCTTGTTGTGTTGTGTCCCAAATCTGCGGGGATAATACAAACGTACGGTACCCAAACAAACGCTTGACCCGCGCCATTCTCGCGCAGTATTCGTGTCTCTCACGCTCCACCCATGCTCGCAGGCCCAGCAGCATCACTAAAGTCTAACTAGATATTGCCCTGCACTCCTTTTCCAACGCGGCATAGCTTCGTTATCGCGGCTCCAAACAGACAACCGTCGCGCCGTACAAGCATTACACGCGTGCAGCAACACATTCTGGTAGGTATACCTACCTCCCAGGATGGCCTCCTTCAAAGCCAAAACCCGACCCCCTCTCCATCCAGCACGACGACGACGACGCGCGCGCACCCTCACCGGCCCTTTCATCGGCTTGGACATGTCCCTATCCACCCCCCCTGAAGCACTAGCTGCTCACCGCACACCCGCTTTCGCGCTTCGGATACCTACTGTACATGTAAAACTTTTTAATTTAAAATATGTAAGTTCCCATACCTAGGCACCCCACTAGCGATAGGCAACAGTGCCACCCCCAACACACAACACGAGACTTAAGGTACGGTAGTCGAGACTCTCCTTCTATTCGCTTTCCTTCACGAAGAGCAGTTAATCTCCTCCACACCTCATTGAAAATGATCCCCAAAAACAAGCGAAAATCGTGCACATCTTTGCCCATTGGCACCAAGAAACCCAAGAGCAAGCCCACAACATCCACACTCACGGATCCTCCAACCCCTCGCCTTAAGCACCAGCGTCTGCACCCCGAAGCCATCTCACTTTACAGAAAAAATGCGCAAACACCTCTTCTCAGCCTACCTCGCGAAATCAGAGACCAAATCTGGATGTACCTGTATGGCAACCTAGTCTTGCACCCTACAGATGAATATGTCACAGACTCAGCACGCTGCACCGTGCACCCCCTGACCTTCAGCATCTGCGACGCGCCGCACACACCGAAAAACCTGTACGAGCTCTCACTGCAGGGCGCATCGTCTGATCCCAGCGTGAAAGAGGAAGATATGTCAAGCACGTGGGCAGCACCAGAACTTCGGAGCCACCACTTCTGCGCCAACAGCGGGGATCGTGATCATGCGCAGCACCTTCATCTCCCCACCGACGAGGTACTGAAAGTGCCAATCGTGTGTCGCCAGATGTGGGATGAGATGTCGGAGACGGTGTACGACACGTGCACGTTTGGCTTCACCGTCTCGGACGACTTCTTCAACTTCCTTTCGTGTCGGAAGGCGGGACTTGCACGTGTGCGGAAGATCATGTTGGCGCCCAAGATAAAGGACTCTTATACCAAATGCTTGGACGTGTCGGGGATGACGTGGTGGAGCTTGAAGCGGTTGAAAGGAGTAAGAAGCTTGGACTTGTGGGTTATGTGGCAGATGGATATGGAGTACAAGCGCGTCGAGGTTGTGGATACGTGGTCGATGGAGCAGAAGCGTAGTGAGCTGGATGCGCGTGGGAGGAGATTGCAGAGTCTGGTGTAGCAGTTGGGAAAATGGGATCTGAAGAGTGACTCAACAAGAGTACTCGTAGATGTTAGAGGTTATGGGGGTGAAGTGTCCTCGTCGGTTCAGCGCTGTATGCCGGTAGATGCGAGAATGCAATTGGCATGGCAGATCAAGGCGGGCTTGTTCAAGGGCAAGGCCGATGCGATGCATTGAACAATAGTGTACGTCGGAATGCTGGTATGCTAGTAGTATGCTGATGCCCCGGCACCGCAACATGTAGCTGTCAACCACAGCGAAAATTTCTTTACAATTCAGGTTATCCACACAAGTCCATAAAATGTTCACGTAACAATGATGCATCCGATCTGCCCCATCATACTGACCCTTCGCGCAAGACAACCCCGCTCTTCTCATCAACCATAGCCACTCGAGCGTCTCGAAGCTCCTCATAGTTCCGCATAGCTTTCTTGGCTGCGATAAAAACGTCAGGTCCAAATATCAGATCCATATCCTCTAACGCAACCCTCTTCGTCTCCGGGAGAAAGAACCATGCGAACACGATCGCAAGCACACTACAGCACCCGAAGAACAGAAACGTTCCATATTTGATGCCTATGACCATATGCGGAAGCGAATACACAACGACAAACTGCGTAAGCCACTGTATGCACACGCAAAACGCCATGCCAGCAGTCCTCACCCGCGTCGGCAGCACCTCGGCGCAGAAGAGCCAGGGAATTCCGTTCCAGCTGAGACCATAGAAAAGGGCGTAGATGTAGATCATGGTTACTGCAGCTTTTGCAACAGAGTCTAGCGGAGGCGTTTGCTCGAAGGATCCTGAGATCTTGGAGTAGCCTGCGAGGTAGAACATGGAAACGCTGGCTCACACACCGCCGATGAGGAGGAGGTTCCGCCGGCCTACTCGGTCGACGAGCCATACTGCGTAGAGGATGGTTGCGACCATCTTTACGATGCCGAAGACGCCGGTTGCAAGGAGGCCGTTTGAAGTTCCGGTGAAGCCGATGGAGTTGAATATCGTGGGGGAGTAGTAGTTGATGGCGTTTATGCTGGAGTTCGCCAGTTCGAGATGATCGAAGTATTCAAAAAGTGGTACTATTTTACCCGGTAAAGTTCTGGAAAATCATCATCGAGAAAGACAGCACGACTCTTCCACGCACACCCTTGGAGAATAGCTCTTTGCCAATCTGTCGCCAGTTGCGTGTTGAACCAGTAGCAGCTACTTCGCCCTCAATCGCATGCTCAACCTTTCCTAGCTCAGAGAGAATGTAAGGGTCGTCTTCGGGCAGGTGTCGGATCCAGGATAGCGCTTTGGCAGCTTCCCGAATTTTCCCTTTGGACACCAGCCATCTAGGCGACTCGATCATGGGGATCATGGTGAGAACCAAGAGTCCTGCCGGTATAAACTGTACGGCAACCGGTATGTGCCATTGCTTTTCGCTAGGGCTGATATTCTTGTTCACCCGGTAGTTGACCCAGAATCCAAATACGAGAGCGATCTGCAACATGATTTCAAACACTCCGACGAGTCGGCCACGGATCAAGGCTGGTGAGCATTCGGACACGTAGATGGGTAGGATCATCGCGCTGGATCCTACGCCCCAGCCTGTGAGGACTCGGCCGACATACAGCAAGTCAAGGCGGCCGATCATCTGCAGGATTGCTCCAGCCATGAAAATGATGGCTGAGACGATGATGATTGGTTTGCGGCCGAAGCGTTCAGCAAGAAAGAACCCAATGGCACTGCCAAAGAAGGCTCCGCCCTGGAAGGTTGATACGATGTTTGACGACAGGTTGGCTTTTGCGGATTTCGATGCGTCCGCAAGACCGAAGGTGTGCTGAAAAGACGGCAGGTTGAGAGTTCCGCCGATAAAGGCCGAATCATAACCGTACATTGCAGATGCCTGTGTTGTGTCAGTATGCATCGTCTACCAATCGTTCTAAAAACAGTATTTGAATCGAATCCAGCCACAGGGTGTCGCAGTGGGTCTAATACGATGAAAATAACGTACCCATGATGCGGAGAAGGCGAGAGCGTACGGCCGCCAGCCGTATACCTGCGGCGGTGCCTCTTCCCCCGGTCGTTCCTTGAGGGCTAATGCGTTTCTCATGGCCGTCTTGATCCAGTCTCAAGGACTGTTGATGACTGCAGGACTTGATACTTATCGGTAGGCTTGCATGAACTCGCAGCACTTTAGCGTGGTAGCCCTCCAGCTTATGTAGGTGGGCCATACTTCCCCCCCCCCACGTATTCCCCCGGAAAACGATCGGCAATCGGCAATGAGCAAGCCCTGGCGTAGTCTTCCTTCCCCATGCTGGGCTTCATTGTACGCAGCGGGTCAAAGCTTTGCCATGCAGACGGTACCACGACTTGGCATGCAAGTTTGCTAGCAGAGCACTTAAGTGCTTATTGGCAGCTTCTTATATCGATGAACCAAGTGTTCGAACAATTCGCCCCATTCCGTGGAACTGACATGTTTTGACTCGTATCATGCGGAGAAGGGCGAAGAGGACATGCTCGCGTGCGAAAACGTTTATCCCAGGCCATAGAAGGAGTACCGTACGGTACCTAAACACTAGGCCGCATTGGTCATAGCACGCTCCTTCCACCGCGACTAAACTCGCACATCAGCGCCCAGGCTGATCATATCCTAGGTGCACGATGAATTTCTCGTGAAATATGATATCTGACTTACACGAAATTATGGAATTTCCTCGTCGACCTTCGTTTTCTGAACTCCCGCTCGACCAATCTGGACCACCAGGCAATGCCTGGGATCTTTGGGAAAAGAGGATGAGTTGGGGATGCTCAATGTCATCACTCCCGAGACCGTGAAATCAAGCATCACGGAGATCAAAGACGGTATCCGGATATCACTTGATTGGCCTCTGGATAAGCCGTCTCATCCTGCTTTCGATCGTCAACGATTTAGCCACGAGATTTTGAACAAAGCTCCCATGGCCATGAACGATGATGAGATAAGAATCAACACCCAGAGCAGTACTCAGTGGGATGGCTTTCGGCATTATGGCTATCAGAGAACAGGACAAATCTACAATGGGCACAAACAGGAAGAGTTCAGTCCTAAAGGCGGACCATTAAGCATCGACATATTTGCAAAGAATGGTGGAATCACTGGACGGGGCGTTTTGCTAGATTGGTACTCATGGGCCATCCGAAATGGCAAGCTACTATCGCCTTTCAAACCGGCGCTGTAACCTTGGCCGATCTACACGCCATCATTAACGAACACGACATCGTCCTACGTCCTGCAGACATCCTCTTCATCAGGGTTGGATTCACTGCCGAATATGAAAAGCTTTCCACCCAGGAAAAGCAAGACTTTTCCACCCGCAAACCCGGTGGTCTCCTTGGGCTGGAAGCTAATCGTGACACCCTTCGCTGGCTCTGGAATAATCAATTCGCTGCCATCGCATCGGACGCTGCGGGCTTTGAGCGGGGACCAGCAACGGGACCATATAACGACCCGGATGTTAGTATACATCAGTGGTGTCTAGCAGGATGGGGAATGCCAATTGGTGAATTGTTCGATTTGGAAGAGCTCGCTGGAGCGTGCCGGGAGAGAAAGAGATACACCTTCTTCCTTCAGAGCACGCCCCTCAAGATCCCTGGGGGTGTAGCCAGTCCGGCCAATGCGGTAACGTTCTATAAACCCTAGCATAGCCTCAATGCAATGCTAGTTGCTATGCCAAACATTCGTACGGAAACCAGCAACTACGAGAGCAGACTGAAAATGTGCGACAACTTAGATCGCAAAAGTCCCTTAACATTCCAATCGATCCACTCACCATACACTACTAACCAAAAGTCTGAGTACACTGTATTAGCCCAAGAGGAGTAATACAGGTCTAGAACCCCTGTACGGGCTGTAGTGTACGTCAGCCCCAGTTCACAAGTCCACCCGCGCTTCATCAAGCAGCTCCTTGTCGTGCATCCCTTTCAGGAACCTGTTCTCAACCTCCAACACGCGCAGCCGTGTCTCGAGCTCTTCTATCTGGCGCCGTTCCGCTTTACGGCGTTGGTTCGCACCCAGGGGTGTCGGCGTTTGAGAACCGCTCGATTCTCCACCTGCCGTAGCATCCCCCGGAACGTACGGTGTAGACAGGTTGTACGTCTCGACTGCTTTGCTGGATTCTTCTGCCAGCACATTCTTGTACGAGTACTGAGTGACCGTGGGGAGTGAGGTCCCAAAGTTCAAGAGCAATAGAAGAGCGTCCTGGTAACGCAAGTATTTGCCCGACTGCTCTCTGGAGTCGCAATCGTCACCTGTGATACTTTCCGCGTCATCCCGAGAGCCTCGAATCACTCGTGATGTTTCAGTAGGCGAAGAGACCTCGGGCCGAAAAAGCGAAAGCAGCGTATCACGCTCATGCAACTCCGTCATGGAACGAGCTAAACGTAGTCCAGTCTCCTCCCTTAAGCGACCGAAATATGCAGCGTCTTTATCAGAGTTGTACCAAAAGAAATTCGGCAATGCGGTCTTCCATGAATACCTCCCAAAGTATTTAACATGGGACTGGAGGGTGTCCAGGCTCCGGGGCGTGCCTTTGCCTTGCATGAAATCGTGCAACTTTTCGTGCAGTGTCTTAGATCTGCGCCTTGCCCGGGACCTTTTCTTTTTGACGACGTGGGAAGGAACAGGCGACAGGACGTTGGGGGGCTTGCCTAGCCCGAAAAGTTTTGCGAGACAGGAAGTAATCGCTTCGAGCTGGTTCGGATTGTGTGGTATGCCGGCCCTCTCGATTGCGTCGTAAATAGAAAAGGTTTGATCCTCTTGGCGCTGCTCGACTGCTTGAGATTGCTCGGCTTCCTCGGATTGCTCGACTTCCTGAGTTTGCTGGGCCCCTTGGTATTGTTGCTGAAGATTGATCAAGGTGCTTCTGTCTTGTTCCTCCTCCGGGTTTGTCGCCTCTCCAAGCTCGATTTCTTTTTCCCTCTCACCATCCAGACAATCGGAATATCCATTTGCGTTCTCTGTGTTCGCGGTCGTTACATTCTCGGGCACTGCCTCGGCGGCCTGCTCCCTTGCCAACCTTACTTCCATTTCCAAACGTCGCACTTCTCCTATCCCGCGCTTCCGCGTCACGTCTGTTTTCCTGGGGCTTATATTCAATGTCGTGGGATCTTCTGTGTGCTCTCTTGAACCACCACGCTGTATTGAGCCTGCTCCCGATTCCGCCATGTCGGAAGTATGGTTCCCAATCGCTTCTTGCGATAGGCCACTGTAGAACTCCTGATTTCCGTCTTCAAGTTTGTGTTCTTGGTTGCCCTCAGCTGTCGTCGTGCACTTTTCTACTTGCTCGGCCGTATCGTCACGTTGGGTTGTGTCGAGTAATTTCGCATCGGAACGTTGCGCCCCTGTTGCTTGATCTACCAGTACTGTAGTGTTGAAGCCTTGCTCTTCGCCTTTCGAGACACGGTCCACCAGCTTGGTGCACTCCGCTTTCGTGGCGGGCTCCTGGGTTTCCTCTGTTGTACCCGATTTGTTGACATTGGTGTTTTGTGTTTCTGTCATTTCTTCTCCTAAGGTCAGACTATACAAGCCTTGCTCCTTTTCCTCGGACTTGGCGGTCTCATCGAGCACAGTTGGCGACTTTGAAGGTGAATCTTGAAGCGTCTCCGGCATTCGTTCCATTACCGCTTGCCGGCGTGGTTCTGACTGGGCTGCAGACACGTTGCTCGGTTCACCTGGCTCTCCAGCGCCCATGGTGGCATGCTGGGCAAAAGTTTCTGTAAAGTACTCCGCCGATGGCTCTTCCGTATTCATCTCTTCTGTTGGCACTTGAGGAATGACCGGCGCAGACTGACTCAAACCATCCGCTCGCCGATGGCTCTGCTTTGCAGATCGAGTTGTCATTACAACGTCTGGGGAAAATTCTGGGACGCGCACACCCCCGCCTGAGCGCCCTTTGTCTTCGTTTGCGAAGCTTTGCTGCTTTTTATCTCCAGACGAGGTCGGAGCATCTACCACGTCAGTTTCAGAACAAGTTCTCGATTGGGCGAAGCTACCGTTCGTGGGCAGATGGCCGACGTGGATATTGGATTTGTTGCCCTCCGCTGGTTCAGCACCGTCTTCCAGAGCATCCTGCAAGTTAAAAGGCTGGTCTATCGCACTCATATGCGCAGATGAGGAAAGGGACGGCAACTGATCCATGACCACTCCAGCCGCAGAAGGTATCGTTGCTACTAGTGAGGAGATTTGCGCGCCAGCAACGCATACATGTTTGGGTTGCTCGGTGAAGGCGTTCGTTGAGCCCGTAGCCGCTCGCTTCTTGAGGGCGTCAACCGCATAAGCTTGTGCTAGTGCTTTGTTCGAAGCACGCAGTGCCCGGCCGGCGATACAAGTTGATCGAATCGGCGCTGGAGTGTGATGGTGTAGGATTTGCGGCCGCCCTAGGATGTTGAGTGTCAGAATCTGTCCAGGCGAGTTCGGACATTCTTCCACCATCCATACCCGCGGACGCACCCTACGTGAATCGGGCAACTCACGAGATTTCTCTCCGAGGCTGTGTATTGTTCCATCATCCGCTGTGTGCATGGTCGAGATATTGTGTGGAGGTTCGATGAGCGACGGGTGAGAAGCTGCGATCGCAGCTGAACGCGCGGATTGGAAGACTATATTGAGATATGTTTGTCAGTTGGCAAGTGCGCTGGCTCGTGCAGGTACTTGCTCTCCTTCCCAGATACTCCGCGTTTTAAGGCGCGTTCACTTCCCGTGAAGCCGGGATCCTGCACATTTCTAACCGACCTATGTTGTGCAACACCGATAGTCGACCTACAGTCGCTCAACATAAGAGCATGAGCTGAACGGTAATAATTTCAAAGCTATACAAACTGACAGAATTACTCATCAAGATAGATAGCTATGATCGAGACCAGTTGCGCATCTTCGGAAGAAACTAATCAATCTGCGTACGTCGTGCGCACGACAGAGCAAGAACAAGATTGTCGCTTGCTACAAGCAAGCAGCATATGGCCAGAGTAAGCCGCCATTGTGGCACAAGGCTGTGAAGAAGAGCTGTCACTCTTGCCAGCTTCATTTTCTCACTTTGCCTGGCCCGAGAGCGGCAAAATAGAAAGCGGTGAATAGACTATGCACGTGGCCGGCAGCGCTTTCCCTAAACGGGCTGTTCAGTGCGATAGTTCGTATCCCCGATACTGTGGTACGCCAAACAACACAACAACAAGCCTCCACATGGCCTTCCGAACCGATCGGAGCCGAGTGGTATACTGACAGCCCCACGGCACAATTCCTTTACTCCATGGGAAAAATGAACAAGAAGTCGCCACCGATGTCACCGACGCATGCAAATTCATCCAAGCGATTGAGGTCGAAGGGTTCGAGATATGGCGATCACTAACCCGTTACCTAACTAAGCATGGGCGACCGACCGAAGCAAAGCGCATTGCAGCCATACATCATACTGGTGGATCGGACTGCAGTATACCCCTCCGAGTGGTGCACTTGACCCGGGGGCATTGTACGTGGTGTTGCATGATATGGTTTGAAGCCTCCAGGGCCGGAAGTGCTTGTTACGGCTGCCATAAACACTTGCGGAAAATCTCGCTCGAACAGACAAGTTGGACTGATCCCGTACCGCCTCGAGTCGAGACTCGCTCCGAATTGTTCAGAGCACGCGGCCATGTTGCTGGACCCATCGAAAAGAAATCTTTCCGTGCTCCTGCGCCTTAAGGTCCTGTACCTCGTCCTCTCAGCAACAGCTTTCCCTTCAACCCTCTCTTCTTTCATTTTCCTATCGAAAGCACCATACCCTTCTATGGTATCACGGTGTACCATCTGCTGGTAGCATTTCCAATCCAATCTCTCTCCACCCAATCAGAATGCGCCACTTCGGCCCCCATGGCTCGTGGTTCGCTTGGTCCATCGTTGAAGATGTACAATATCGCAAGCATCGCGTGGAAGCCGAGCAGCATCGGCACGAGGACCCAGATCGCGATGTACTTGAGGATTATCGTCGCGATATGCAACGTTCGCGGCCTTGGTGGGATTGTTGTTATTTTGGGCTTCCGTTGCTTGATTGTAAACATGGCTGCAACTCGACTCTTCGATCTGAGCTTTTTTTTCGATGTGTGCGAAGCGTGTAGAGTTTCCGGAACTCATGTCCCTGATCTCGCAACAAACTCTGATTGTACACACACTATAAACTGCACTGCACTGCGGCGCGACACCGGCGCGAAAAGGTAAGCCCCGAAAAGTCCATCAGCATTGAAGCGGAGCAGGGGTGCTGGGTGGAAATTACAAGCCTGACACCGGTCAGCTCGGAAAGCTAGACGTCCTCGCAAGTTGTTACTTGAACTTTAGGGAGGCGATGTTCGTGGGCTCCCTGGTCTGTATTAGGAAATTTCCGATGGAGGCTGTGATAGGACTATATCGGCAGTACGACTACGACACTGCTCTTTCTGAGGCAACGCAGGGTACCAAAATTCTTGACTTGGCACTTTTGGGTGTGGTTGAAATGCGTCGAGATGGCTATTGTGGCGATCTCATTCGGGTAGCCCGAAGTATTACAGTCTCGATTTATGCCTGGAGAATGCAGCTGGCGGTATCGGATGGAGCCGGTGGTACCAGTCTCAGTACTGGTCTTAGAAGAGCTGGGCTCATTGTGGAAGTGTAACAAAGGAAAAAGCTTTGGACAGGTGCAGGAATGCCAGGCCACATGTTAAATGAAACGAAGACATTTCAAGGTAGCTTTAGTTACGAGTCTTGTAAGCTCACGACTTTAGGAGCAGACCCCGCCGTCTTTTGTATGTGTTAGCCAGTCCCAACAAACACGGGCTACCTCATCCAGTGGTATCTCCTCGATACGGTCGACAATCCCACCTAGGGTCTTATCGTTTGTTCTGCTTGGAGCTCCACGGCTTTGTTCTTTGGGAGCTTGGGTCTGATTCTACGTGGACACGCAGCCTACGCACCTGTTCCTCCTGGCCTGGTATCCATTCTCCAGACATCCCTGAACGGTCCCCCCTCCCATCAGTGCAAGTGGCCTTGCCTGACTCGACTGGCGAGTTGACCCATATGCACAGCGTCGCTTGAGGCGTGATCCGACGTCGCCTACCCATCTAGCGGGGCTCGTTTGGACGGCATCTCGGAGACTCCGAAGACCAGCCCATACACAGTACATAGGGCCGAAACAACGGCATGTCGAAAACACGGAATGCCCTGCGGCGGGCGAGTATCAGTGGGGAGGAAGCACTGGCATGGTCGGGATACCCTCGTCGCACGCGCCACAGACGCCTCTTTGCGGCCAGCAGGGCCGATTCCAACGCGCTAATACCGCCTAAACTCTGGCACCCAACGGCGAACGGCGACAACCCTTGCGCCGTGCACCGAGGTAGCCATGTGGCTCTTGACCACCGCAACCGCAGAAGAAGCCCGCGCGAAAAGCGGCCTCAACTGGAGCGAGTGGGCAAAGTTCTACGTACGTCGTCTTCTTCCGCCCGGGAATGGCACCGTGTCCACCCCGCCCGCAGCAGAGCCTCAGCGCCGCCGGCTCGGGCTCGGTCCCCGTCCCCGTTGCGGTGGTCGTGATCGTCTACAGAATGACAAGGCACTGACACGCCCGACTGTTCACAGGCGTTCGCCAAAGAAGAGGCTAGACGGCTGGCTTCCGAGCACCCCGAGTGGAACTGGACCAACGTGCCCCAGTACGAGAAGACCAGAGTCCGCGACAGCATCAATGCCCAACTACGCCGCGAGGGCATCTCGCCGCTCGGCGAAGACATTGTACGATGGCGCATGTCGATATGTATAAGGGACGTGAAGCAGTGGGCAGGTGAGTCTCCGCTTTCGTGCTGTCAGCCTCATAAGCTTATACTGACAACACCCAGTCAACAAGACGTGTATGCCGAAGCGCGATCCCACCGCCGCGGGCTCCGCGGGCTCGGCCTACCACCAAGTACCTCCGTCACGACCCTACGACCCCGTCCGCGACTTCTGACCTCCCCCCGCGCCGCGGCTCTCGACACTCTGGCCTCTTCTGCCTCGGGAACCGCCGCCGCGCGCTCTGAGTGTATACTGTTCGTTGCAAGTTGTAAGGCTGCTTCCGCAAGGCGCCCATGCAACATAGCACGGGAAGGACGGGCACCCGATAACTCCTCAGTATCGCAGACCCCGCCCTTCCGAAGGCTTAGGAAATGTCGCTCCTTTAGACCTTTTCCTTGCCTCTAATGCCCTGTATGACTTTCACGGTGGATTCTACGCGTTTGGACATGGTAACGGCCGCTTTTTCACAATGGCACGCGAGCTGGACGTCCCTTCTTTGCATTATTTCGCCCTGTATTCCCTTCTTTCGACGTCGATGTGGGCAGTATCTCGAACACATCATTCGTCCGTTTTGGGTTAGAACCAAACACACCTTCTGACAGATCACAAGCACCACCCGCACTTCAGCAGTCACAGCGAAGAAAATCAAGCTGGTAAGCATGCAGGCTACCTTATCTCTGCTGCCAAACCCATACTTCCGTCAAGTTTTCCACCTTTTGATCCAAGAATCGGGTGAGACGTTTGGTGGCCAGCCAACTTGAACATCACCCAGAACAAATGCTCAACCCAGTGGCAACTTTCGCCGCCTCCGTTCCTGCATCGGTTCTCCCCTATCACTTTAGTTATCCCCCCCCCCTCGCTTTGTGTCACTGCCATCAGCTTGAGCTGAGTGACGTGCTGGTGGCCTTAAAGAGGGGCGTGTCAGACTCTACTTCGCCACAGGCACTGCATATGATGACGCCGCAAAGACGCACCATTACGCCCCACCTCTAAGTTCACAACCAGCCATGGGCATCACCGTGTCGATACGAGGTTGTTGAGCTTGTTCGTACGTCGTGGGCGTGGGCGTGGTCATTGGCGATGCGTATGCGTCACTACTCAGGAGTGAGCTGCGAGCGTGCGAGGTGGAAGAGGCGTGGTCACCTGAGATTGGAAGGTTCTTAGGATCACCATGGTTCAATATTGGCTAATCATTGTAATGTTCATTCCCGTCTGTATCCTGCCACAGCTAGCTAGCCTTTACTCGAGAGTGGTTACGAGCAAACTTAAGGAAGAATGCGTTCGCAATTGGGACAAGTGGAATCACAGACCTCTAAACTTTTTCAATACTTCCTAAATTACAACCTTTGCACTGCACAATAAAATCCTGTCTACTCTTTGCTCACGTTCTCCCACATCTCCACCGCCGTTCCTTCGAATTCCCTCGCCCCAACACCTCTCTCAAAGAGTACATCAAGCTCCTCCAACGTCTTTCCCTTGGGCTCTGGCAGCTTGAACCACGCCCACATCACCGCAAGCCCACATGTCCCCGCGCACAAGAACGCCTTTCGCGCACCAGTCCTGCCGGCCAAGCTGGTGATTCCTCAGCACGTTGACGACGATAACAGAGATGTTGTAGAGCGC
This sequence comes from Paraphaeosphaeria minitans, assembly GCA_015832175.1. NCBI lineage: Eukaryota > Fungi > Ascomycota > Dothideomycetes > Pleosporales > Didymosphaeriaceae > Paraphaeosphaeria > Paraphaeosphaeria minitans. The sequence continues at coordinate 4,174,213 of WJXW01000002.1, forward strand.
TCTCGCGGGCACGATAGTCTTTGCTTGCGCCGGCGTGGAGCTCAGTTGCGCAATCAGCGCGTACGTCACCGGGCCAATGGTCGAATCGTACACGAAGGCAAAGGCAGTCAGGAGATCGCCGATGGCCTGGTTTGCCGCCTTGGTGTGCGAGAAGGAACATGCGCCGACAACGATGAGGAGGCTGGAGAGCGTGGTCGAGCCGAGGCGTCCGAGGGCCGAGGAGGTTAGGGAGAGGCTGAAAGAGTGGACGGTGGGGAGACCGGCTTTTTGCACGAAGTATGCGCTGTGGGATGTCGGTGGGGAAGGGACCATGGTATCTGAAGAAGAGATATGGGTCGGTCCACACGCACAGATACCCCGTGATGTTCTGTCCGCAGATGGTCTGCGCGATCCGTGTGAAGCACAACAATCTCTATGCGCATCCGGTCATCGTGTGCTCGATCATGGCAATCGTGTCGTCGGGATCGAGGTTGGGATGACCATCCGGCGACGTGTGTCTCAGCAAGCGCCTTCCTGAGGTCTGCGAGACAGACATGCACCTTGCACCCAGCCATGCACTCCCCTCTTCTCACATGCCACCGCGGACTCCCAGGTGCGAGCGTAATCCCAGTCATGATAGGCACCGGCCAGATCCAGTGTAGAGCACCTCGCCGAGCACGAGGATGCTGATTTATCGGGGCCGTGGAGGTCTAATGCTCTCCATTGCCCAAGTGAATTCGCAATGGATCCGGGTATCTATCCCAACCAATTCTAACGCCATCGCCGTGCATTGACCAAAGTCCCAGAACGCTTTCTCGCTCACGCAGAGCCCATGACCAGCCACCCGTTTTCATAGACAGGGTCCACAGGCGCCGCGCAACCAAGACAGCTCGCGTGGTCGCAGTCGGACGGCTTCGTGACATCGTACTCGTCCCAGGTGACGGCGTTGTCTTCGGCGTCGTCTTCGGCGTCGTCGGCCATGACCACATCCTCGTCCTTGGCCAGCTCAACTTGCGCCTTGGAAATGATGTCTGCAACATCCACCGGCTCTTTTGTGGGGTCTGCTTGCTCATCCTTCGGAAGCTGTTCCGTCTTTACCTCCTCCTCCTCCTCCTCCATGTTCTGGTTCACCTCCTTCACCTCCCCAATCTTCCTGAACCGACTCCCGCCCGTCGCCGTCGCCGCGGCGCCCCCAACCTTGCTGAACCTCGGCCCCAGCCCCTTCTTCGCAGCGTCACCGCCCTGGTGTGATAGATTCCGCATGTCGAGGGAGACCTTGGGGCGGGGCGCATCCGAGGCGCTGGCGTCGGTGAGCTTCTTCATGTCGGCGAGGCGCTGGCGGTGGTTGTGGTCGTAGGAGCGGAGGTGGTTTTCGTAGTCGGTCTGGCGCGGGTAGCCTTTGTCGCAGATGGCGCAGTTGAAGAGGTTGACGGCGTTGGGCAGCGGGGCGTTGCGCGGGGGCATTGTGGCGGTGGCGGCGGTTTGATTGATGAATGTCGAATGTCTGGTGAATGGAAGGCTTTGATTGATGAATGCCTGGTGGATGGACGGCTACGAGGAGCAAGTGGAACTGGCGGTGCGGGGAGAATGTCCGGTGAATAGACGAGGAGCAAGTGGAAGTTGTGGTGCGAGAGAGAATGTCTGGTAAATAGACGGGCTCAGGCACAGAACCGACCCTGGTCCCTTGGTCTCTCGCACAGGCCTGCACCGAATCAACGTCATCCACTTCTGCAACAATTCCTGTCAGCATCTCGTCGCACACGCACACGCGACCGGCAACCCATGGCCAACAACGCCCCGGACATGGCGCCCATGGCCGACGACGAGGCCGGCGTCATGGGCCTCACCCAGGTCGAACCCTCGCCCGTCGAGGACACGCCGAACGAGTACAAGGATGGCTACTTTCCACCTGCGCAATCCGCGCGCGCGACCACGCTGGGCCTGGGTAATCACGGGCCTGGCTACTACCGTGTGTCGGCCTCCACACTTGGTGTATACTAATACTGACGGACTCAGTGACCCGCATCCAGCAGTACTCGTCGTACGCCTTCACCGTCTTCGCCGCCGTCCACCTCACAAACACGTCCCTCATCCCGCTCCTCACGCGCTCCGTCCCAGAAGCAAACCGCTACCTCCTCCTCACCCGGCCCTACTACCAGTCCGCCGTGGCCGAGCCGCTGCTTGTCGCCTTGCCCCTCGCCGCCCATATTGCGTCGGGCGTCGCCCTGCGCTTCTACCGCCGCCGCCACACCCTCAAGCGCTACGGTGCCGAGACACACACGGACAGGAAGACGATCCCGTGGCCGAGCCTCAGCGGTACGAGCGCCCTGGGCTACGCGCTCGTGCCACTCGCGGGCTTCCACGTGTGGACGACGAGGATACTCCCGCCCTACATGCACGGCGACAACAGCATGATCTCGTTATCGTACGTCAGCCACGGCTTCGCGCTGCACCCGCTCGTGTCCTTTGGCGGTTTCGTCGCCCTGGTGAGCGTGGGGACATGGCACATTGTGTGGGGGTGCGCAAAGTGGCTGGGGTCGACGCCCGCAGAGTCGCCGCGCCACCTCACCAAGAAGCGGCGCTTCTATGCCATCAACGGCCTGTCGCTCGCGCTGACAGCGCTCTGGCTGGCCGGCAGTCTGGGCATCGTGGGACGGGGCGGGAAGACGGGCGGCTGGATCGGCCGCGAGTTTGACGAGCTGTACAATGCGATGCCGTTGATAAGATGGTAAATAGATGCGAAGGACGCGGCGACGATACCCTACGTACTTACTGCTTGCACAATAGACTTGTCTCTTCGCAGCCCAGCCTACACCGAATCCCTACACGCCGCCGTGGTGCTCCAACGCCGACACAGACGCGTGGCTATGGGCTATGGTCCGTCTTCACCACCCCAGATTCTCCTGGTCCACAAAATCATACACAAACACCCTCTCCAGCAGCGGATCCGTTTCATTCTTCAACCGATCGTGTCCCTCCGCCTTGTCGAACTCCAGCCTCGCTGCCTCGCTCTGCACCCATCAGCCCACGCCTCCCAACTCCAAACCAGCATGCACCACCCAGAAGAAAGAAAGAAAAAGAGATGGGAGCACCGTACCTTGAACCTCACCACGAACCCCGTATCCCACTCCTTCTCCCTCTCCACGCCCGTCAGCTCAAGCGGCGTCTCCAACGGCCGTCCCCCCCTCGGCTTCTCCGCCAGCAAATGCGCGTACTGGTCGTACAGAGCGAGAACTACACCCCCACGACACCCCCCGTCAGCAAGCTCCCTTTGCTTCCCCTCCTCATCCGCTCTCCATGTTCCACACCCAAGCCCCAGCCTCAGTAGACGCCCCCGTGTTGTCGCAGAACCGCAGCGCAACACGCAAGACAAGAAGGATGGATGGATGGATGGATGGATGGACCGAAAGATGCAAACTCACAAGCCCCCGTCCTCGCCCCAATCTCCCCGGCACCCACCCACGCCTTGAACTTGAAGCACGCAATCCGCGTCACGCACCTGGCGGCCTCTGCAATCTCGCCCATGATGACGGCAATGGTGTACTAGACTACCGTGGCGACGACGCACGTCCAAAATGATAGACTACAGCGCCCGGGGTAGATACCGTACGGTACCTCTAAAACCCATCGACGTGCCGGTCGTCTAGTTCACGTCTTATCCAGTCCAGCGCGCCCTACCCAGCCCAGTCCAGCCAAGCCCAGCCCAGCCCAGCCAGCCCGGTTTGTCCAACCTCCCCTCTCCTCTCTTCACCTCACCTCACCTCACCTCACCTCGAAAGGACAGGGGCGTGCTTGTTCTCCCTTCGCACGTACACGGCACCATCATGCGGCGTAGCACGAAAGCGTACGTGGCCGTTGCGCATCCGATCTCGGGTCGGACACGGCGACGGACAGGCAGGGTGGAGATCCGGCACGGTTCGGTTGGTTACACTGTATGCGCGACGGGCATTCTGCATTCTGCACGGCACGCAACGCAACGCAACGCAACAACGCAACGCGACGGGATGAATGCGGCAGCGGTGGGGCATGGCGTTCCCGCCGCTGGGGTTGCAGTCTAGACTACTGACGCGCATCCGTGGGTCCGACTGCTGTAGGTACACACTGCGATAAGGCGGAGAACGACGTTAGATGCACCCATCCAAACACGGCCCAAGTCGCTGCAATGTATTCATTATTGTCGATTTATGTTCAGTGGCCATGCCATGCTTGCACAGAGCCAAACCGAGTCCGCCATTGACATCACCATACCCGTGTCTCATCCAAGCCTGATATGTCCACACGCCCAAACCACCAGGCTAGAATCCAGTCACCACCACCCAATCGATAGAAAGACGTAAATATAACCTCGAAACAAACTTTGGGCAGAGTGAAAGAATGGGGAAATACGTACGTGTTAACATATCTTGTCTCTGCAGGTGCGGAGAAGCTGGAAGATTGGTATATATTGCATGAGCCGCCTCAACGTCTGAACGCGCTCATGGGCCGCTTGACCATCGGAGGCTTGACGACTGCCGCCCTCGGTGCCAACTTCGGCTGAGGGAAAAATTTGTGAGAGAGGGCTTCTTTGGGCTGCATACGCTTCTCCGGGTTGAAGTTCAAGCATGCACCCAACAAATCGACAAAGTCATTCAGTTCTCTTTCAAGTGGCGAATTGTCTTGGGACATGCCGCGCGTGGCATCGTTGATGCGGCTCTTCAAATCCCGAAGCACCTTCTTCTGCTGCTCGATCTTGCGTACAGTGACCTGGTAGAAGTTAACAATGGACCGTGTGATCTTCCCCACAGTTCACATACTTTGCCTTGCTGATCGACCTCCTGGCTGATGAACTTGAGCGGCGGCCCGGCCTCAAAATGCTCCAAGACGTTCTGCAGGAGGCCCTTCTTGAGCAGTTTCTCAGTCGGCCATCCAAGACAGTCCATAAAGGCCTTGATCATCTGGTTGTTTGTGCGGCCCGTGAACAAGATCTTGCCTGTCCAGAGCTCGTAAATGGTGCAGCCGACGGCCCACATATCAATGCCGTACCCAATGTCTAATCCGAGAATGATTTCTGGGGCACGGTAAAAGCGACTAACGAGGTACTCTGTTCGTTCCATGACATCCCTCTTATCAACGGCTGTGCCAAAATCGCAGAGTTTGATCGTCTTCATGTCTGGCGAGACCAGGATATTGTCGGGCTTCAAATCGCAATGGACGACCTGGCAACTCACGAGATGCTGCAGTCCCACAAACATCTGCCGCGAATACGACCGAACGGCCTGCAATGAAAGTCCGTGGCCGTTTGTGTTCTCCTTGAGGAGATCCCGCAGGTTCTTCGACATGTGCTCGAACACAGCGCAAAGATGGCCCTTGTGGTCAAAAGAGCCCAGCAAGCGGATGACATGGCGCTTGTCTTGCGGATCCGCGTCATTGACCTTTCGGACAAAGTCCATCTCTTTCTGACTCGCTTTCCGCATTAGGTCGTTCTTGCGAATCATCTTGATTGCGACTAGTTTGTGAGTGCTGTCCTCGTCTTGGATCGATATGTCTTCGGCTTGCGCGACATTGGCAAAGACACCTCGACCGAGGTTCTTGATCATTCGATATCGACCACCGTTGACGAGTTCGTTCGCAATGAGCTTGTAATATCCTTCCGCGTCGTCCCAGTTGTCGAGGAGCTTCTCGTCCAGCACTGTGCCTTTTGCAGCGTCTGCTGCCTGCTCTGCCACCTCTGCTTCGGTTTCTTCTTCATCTTCAGCTTCATCGAAATCAAACATGTCGAAATCCTTCTTCTGCTTCTTGACAGGGCCTACTTTCTCGGCAGGCAAAGTGGAGAGAGCCTTCGGATCAGTCTCACTGTAAGCGTCCGAGGGGAGTTCTGCTTGGCGAGCCTTCCGGGCTGCACGGTCGCGATCATCGAGCATGTCCTTGGTCGGATCGTAATCTGCGGCGGAGGGGCTGTTCGCCAAAGGACTATTTGCCTCACTGATGGCCCCAGGTTTGCCAAGCACCATGACATCAGGTGACGCAGGAACCGAGTCTGGGTCGCCTGCTCGAGGAGAGCCTACAGGTGATACCGGGCTCCCGAATGATGCTAACGGTGATGTAACATTTGGAGTCGTACTTTCGGAAGCATTAGCAAGAAGCGCCTGATGAAGTAAATTATCTTTTGCCTTATCCTTCTCGGAGGCTGTTCGTATAGCGGCCCACCTACGGCGCTTCTCCTCGCGCGTCTCTTGCACTGGCGCTTGCTCCTGTACAGCGGACTCGAAGGGCAAGTCGGCCTCTTCCGGTGGTTGCGTCCTGTGTGGCTTGATTAAAAAGTGTCACCCTATTGGGGCAAAGACTGACATCTGAACATCGCCATCCGTGCTCGTATGAGACGTAGTTGTGGGTTGCGACTTGTTCAAGGCAACCGAGACTTGTCCATTTCTGCCCGCTCCGTGTGAGCCTTCCTGGTCGCGCTTGGGGTGACTATGACTGTTGGGCCGCGAATTCTCTAATGGCCGCAGGTGGTCGCGGAAATCAGGAATAGTAGGGGGATGCTCAGTCTCGTATGATAGGGGTTTAGGCTTCCGGTCGCTGAAAGAACCGCCTTGGGGTGCCGTCCGGGAATCATTATAACGTGCGTCGGGCGTATGGTCGTTGTGCCTGCTGCGATCAGTGTGAGGGCGCTTGTCGAGTCGTCCTCGGCGCGGCGGCGAGGCCTTGCGCTTGTTGTGCGATCGAGAATCGTGGTTTCGGCTGCCTCCGTTGCCCTTTGCGGCACGAAACGGGGATGGCGATCTAGATAATTGGCGCGTGTCACGCTTAGCTCTATATGGGGAAGGTGAACGATCACGCTTCCTGCGGTATGGCGATGGGGATCGACTTGGTCCTCGGCGATAGCTGCGGCCTTTGCTGGTCAGCATCAAAGTCGCAAAGTCGGGGCACTTGAAGCACACACCGTAGTCACCCGCCGCTCCATCTCCTCCAAATGCCCTGCTAGAGCCGTTAATCGTACGTTCGCGGGGCTGGCTGATGCTGTTTGCCTTCTGCTGGTGTTCGACAACTTCGCTTTCCGATGAGCTCGCGCGCGAGTCCATGGCGCTGTCTGCTGCTTCGAACTCCTACAGGCTGGTGGTTTGGGTGTGGTGCGTCAGCTTGCTTCTTCTTGTGAGAACAATTGAGTGCCTTTGTCACTGACTGTGTGTCCCGAGCTTGAGTGTTCACCCAACCTGCCCGTTATGGTACGGGTGCTGGAGGGAACACGCAGAGAGGAGACAAGAGCGAGTCGCGACCTAGCTCTCTGTAGGGGAGATTGGACAGTTGCAAAGGTGTAGGGGAACGCGCGCGGTGGTTGCGATCGTAGTGGGGAAGTCGCGGTCGCGAATGTCGGGGATGACGTGAAGGGTCTGAGACTAGCGTCAAGGTGCCAAGACCTGTCGAACAGCGTCACGTGCAGTTACCTTCACTGTCACCAGCGGACGAGACATGGAATCTTCGCATCTCGTCCATTTCGCATGAGATGAGTGAAATCTGAGAGTATGTACGGCACCCTAGCGAGCGGGACTGTCTACACCTTGGACCGTGTCCTGTTGTGTTCGATATCTGACCTCAAGGATACCGACGGCTGCCAATGACCATGGAACGAGCAAACTTCACCTATAGATATCTCATCGAATTGCGAGCTTGTCGCCGAATTACGTCCTGAATGGCCGAGGCAAAGTTCCTGCTGGACCCTTGGAGATCATGCTCAGGGCACAACGTCAATGCGAAGCGAGGTGGGACGGTGGGACGGTGGACGGTGGGACGCAGCACAACACATACCTGGACTGGGTGGCACAGCTGACCGACCGCAACGACATGTCAACCTCAAAGGCAAAGTGGAGAACAATCTCGGTCATGTTCTGTGACACTGTGGATGGCGGAGATGGGCGCGTGCGCCGGCTCTCGACAGCATCAACACAACAATAAAAGAAGTTGGAGTTTCCTCTGGACTGCATGTAGATACCTGCAAAGGCATTTCCACAAGTCTACAGTGTACACTTGATTTCACGTGCATGGCCGTTTGATCACTAATACATATGTGCTCGATTCGCGGCCCTTGCCACCAATCTTGCAATTCCTTGGAAGGCTAAAGATCGTGGTCTAGGCCGGGTGATCGTCAAACCTAAATCTTCCTTGGGTATCCCGACTGCACGGCTTCACGTCGCACGCTAATGCCCGATCAGCCGTTACGAATCGTTCATGCAGAGTCAATTATGTTTGCCATTCAGTCGTTTGCGGGACCTTAAAAGCAACACTCGCTGCTGACTGCGGGGGAAATGCAGCCCCTTGACTCGGGAGATTGCAGGTTGGGCAGTACGAGAGCGTACGGATAGGTAGGTAACATTGGGCTTCCAGTATGAAGACCTGGTAGCAAGGTCAACTCAGCCTTGCCCAGTTTTTCCGAACATCGTCGGTGTAGTGGAAGTAACACAGACCCTGCCACACCCGAAGCGTGCAGCGGATCGTGCCGCGGAAAAATCGAAGTTGTCCACGCAGACGCTCTGTTTCGGATCAGGGCCAAATGTTGGATCAAGGTTGCCCAACCGCGCCCAAATTACTTGGAATTGTGCAAGATCGACCCGAGAATGGGCTTGTTAGCGTTGCGTCCCTATCTCAAGACGACAGAAGAGAAAGTTGCCGAGGTTACGTCGGCAATGCTCCCGCTTCACGCGAGTGAGGCCCAAGTGGTTTCATGCAAGATATCCGGGATGCTGCTGCTGCTGCTGCTGCTGCGGGTGGCGAAATAAACTTCGACCGGTCCATCAAGCAGAGTACCTAGGTACTCACGCCTATCTGCATGAACTTATTTACTGTCTCAACCTGCATTGAGGGCTTTAGACTTTACGCATAGCCGAAGCCTAAACGGTCTGCGGAAGGTAATGGTACTGTGCCTTGTCGATCATTGTTTGAACGAATCGTGAGTGCCGGAGTTCAGACGTGCCATCTTCGTTGGCTGGAGGCTGGCGTGACGGATGGTTCGACCCTTGCCGAAAATACACATGTTTCTTGTAGACTAGGTATAGCCGTTGCCAGTAAATCAATAAGAACGGGAAGTGCGTACACAGTCCGCTGGACGTGCATTGTCGTACGGTACCTAGTAGAACAGAAGGTCGATCACATATTGAGACGGACCGTTTAAGATACGTTTAGACGGCAACTGCAGATTAAGCAAGCAAGGATGGCAATGTGGTTTTGACCATTCAGCAAGTCGCCAGGACACATACAGGAATGATCGCTGTACCTGATGAGGCTGTGTATATTTACGAACCAAGTATCTATCGAATTTTTGCGGACGCTGCGGTTCCCAGGGCCCTTGAGTTAAGTGCTAAAAAAGCAGCACCATGGAACCACACGGAATAGACAAAGAAATTGTGCAACTGGAAACGGTTGTTCTTCACTGTGTATATTCGCTACACGATAAAACGCAGTCCTCATGTTAAGTTTATTGGGGACACATTTCTCCGTCTCGTGATGGGGGAAATGAGGCTGTGCGGAGTTTGACCAATCATAAATCTAGGAGACATCTCCGACGGCTATCAGAGGTTGGCTTCCTTCTAGGTACTCTTTTAACGAGGCCAGATCAAGTAGACGTCCCCTTTTCCGAATACGCGGCAGGTCTTGTCGTGGGCTGTTCAAACTCTTCCGGTCAAGTATCCACTTTCAAGGAATTGCCACAAATTGCCGGACAGATCGTCGGAAGAATGATGCAGGTTGGACAAGGTTTACAGATGGTAGAGGCCCTAAGTTTACCTCAGATCTATCGAGGTACCAGGCTATAGCGAGGTGTTCGGCAATTTGGTTCGTTACAAATCGCGAGGCCAATCACAGGGGCATAGGGCATGACGATGGGTGTGCCTGCCGTTTGCAGACAAGTAACGGGCGCGTTCTGAAGCCATGTTCCAGTGTCCATTTGACTGCCTGCATGCTGGGCTTGGTTTAATGGCCACTGGGTCGCGAACGATGACACACTAGCAAGCAAACGATGAGTCCCATGTAATGGACAGTACGATTCCAAAAGACTGCTGCACCCGGCACATCTGAAGGTGCAATTGGGCTAGCTCATCATGGCAGGGGGCCGGGGGTGGGAGGCTCTTGATCTCGCAATCCAGTCTTGGTGGTCGCACACAGGAATGTTTGGGAGCACCGACGACCCGTCCAACCAGTCGCCCAAATCCGAAGCTTGCTCGGGTTGAAGAGTCTTTTACCTTCAAGGCATGTGCAAGAAGACATGGAATTGGCGGTGCGGTTCAGCTCGCGTATGAAGACCATGGTGGTTTCTCATTTGCAAAACGATTCGACTCCCACCATCCGAGCCCCATAGGTAGGTAGGCGTAGAGAGCGTCATAGGCAGGTTGCATTGAAACTTTGAAAGGTCGGAACGCAAAGACCGATGGCCAACCGTGACATGAGAGGGGCAAGCTGAGCCGGCGGTCGGACCGAATGCACATACCGGCTCTGACCATAAACATCCGCTTAGTGGAAGACTGTGCTCGACAACAGCGCTGCTCAGTGCTGAGTAGGTATGACGGTTTTCGTTACCAGGGCCTAGATCGCTGTTGAGTATGCGGCGCAAGGAGCCAAGCTGCAGAGGTCAAGATGGCGCTTGTCAGTTCGCCTGGCTGGGGCCAAAGCCACACTTAGCTCGAATGGCCGTTGAAGGCTGCCGTCATGCTGGGAGTGCTACGAGGCCGAACTGGTACGCAATCAGGAAGGGATCTTTGCACTGCTGAGCCCGTACAACTGACTGTACTGATGAGGGCGCAAGGAGGCACTGGCAGGGAGGGCGCGCCGGTCTCGAGACCGGAGTCGTCGAGGCCCAATCCCGTGGGGCTTCCATTGCAGTTGGCGTTTGGCGTTTGGCGTTTGGCGTTCGCCGTTCGCCGTTCGCCGTTCGATTGACATCTGCGGAGAGTGCCGGTCTGGCTTGCCATCGTCTGCTCTTCCGACTTCCCCGCGAGGTCTTTCTTTGGGCCGCTAGACACTAGTCGCGATTTGCATCCACCTCCTCACGGTGTTAGGTGAGCTGCGCATTTGAAACCCCGTTCCAGCTCACGGCGCTTGTCAGCGGCGTGAAGGCGAGGATTGGCCGGCCTGATGGTTCCCATATGCAACGTCCAGGAGCCGAACAGGTATAGAAGGGAAATCCCCGAAATGCAGGGTGGGCCTGTCGCACGGCATCAGTGCATGGTTTCTGCTTAGATTTCGTCGCCTAGGATCGTCGTTAATATAGATCTTCGTTTGAAATTCTTCGGCACCGACATGATCTCGCTGATGCCTCCCGAATCGGCCAATTCGTCGCCAGGTGAGTCTTCATGTGACCGACGACCTATACGCGTGAGCCGAACCTGATCAGCCAGGCGCAAACTACTGGTATGGCAGCAGTCTGCCAAACGGCCTCTCCAACAACCTCGACGGGTTACCGTCCGACCCATCCAATCCTCGAATGCTGCGGCGAGCTTCAGAGGCCGTAATACCCTCCAGTGCTTTTCATAGGTAAGGCTGCAGCTCGTTAATCTCTCGCTTGGTTGTTGTTGTTGTTGTCACTGTTACTGTTTCGAGGCCGGACTCGGAAGTCGCAGCCAACCTGTCGTCCTGGGTATTCAGAAGACCACCAAGGAGCCTGTCTTATTATACATAACGGACCCGCAGTATCTTGGAACCTCTCAACCCGGGAACCGGCATCGCATCCTTGCAAACGTGGCCATCCTCCTCCGCGGAATGAACCATCCAGTTACGAGCCCAGCGATGGGAGAGATCTGGATGCGACAAACAAAACACCAATGAACGCTCTCACCGACCGAGACCCCGACAGCAGCGAGCTTTTACGCAGGCCTTGCCGTGTGGTCTTTCCCGCAGGACGAACGCCGTCCTCTCCAGAGGCGGGGGCAGCTTTTTCGGTCGGAACCTTGCAACCCCAGAGTAGCGCGCTCCACATGGCGCGCGAAGGGACGAAGGAACTTCTTCCCGCAATCATCATGGTCTGGCGCGATTGTTTGCTCTTGGCTGACAATTGTACAGTCAAGAGACAGTGCCTTGGGATGGGATAGCCCCGCTCCATCTTGACACCGCTTCGGTGCTGCGAGCACAGTCTGTAGCCACTTCCGCAAATCATAAAGCCCCTCTTGCACCGAAACAGGGCCTCGTAGGTGCGCTGGGCAGCGCAAGGAATCAGCACCAGTCGCCCATCTCAGGGACCTACGCCCTGCGCACCCCACGTGGGAAAATCACTTCCATAGCATGCGAAAGCTGCAGAAAACGCAAGTCAAAGGTACGCCGTGCCATACGCCTCTCGGACCGTGCGTTGATTGTTCACAGTGCGACGGAGTGCGGCCCAAATGCAACACTTGCCAGACGAAGAATCTCTGTTGCGTATACGACGTTGCTGAGGATGGGAAGACAACTACACAATTGCGAGCTCACGTCAGACGGTTAGCAAAAGAGCTCGATGACATGAAGTCAATTGTATCTTTACTGGCGTTGGCTTCAGATCGGAATTCCGCTGCGACATGGGCCAGTGAGCTGGAAAAGAATGGGTTTGCACACCACTCAGCCGAAGAGATCAAGAGAGCCCTTCAGGTAAGCATAGCCAACCCGGCTTTCCAAAAACACCCGTTGACGATTTGCAGGAGCCTGGTAGCCAGCCGGGACCCTCAGAGCAGGATGGTCTCGATACACCCGTGAGCGAACGGTTCCGGCGTCCGTCACATAGCATCGCCGAGTCTTCGTATGGTGGATCCTCAAGGGACGACAGGTAAGGCAATACGCATCCAGCGGAGTCGAAAAATTCTAACACGACGGACGAGTAGCCGAGAGCAGAGCCAGCCTGCAATTCCATTCCAGACCCCCGAGCACTCCGTCGATGTTGCAGGACCTTATTCATACCATGAAAACAGTGACTCCAGCAAATTCAGCTTCGAATGTGCCTTGTATCGCAGGACGAAACGAGAGATGCTCGCGAACGGTTGGGACGAGGCGCAGATATATGGGCGAAATGACATGGACGTGGATACGCTCCTTTTAGGGTTTGTAGATCCTCAAGACGGCCTCCCAGTTCCAACTTGGGCGAGCAAGATGGTCAACAGAATGCTTCCAGCAGCGCCTTTGCCCGTGCGATTGGCATCTGCGAGTCTCTTAACCAAGATGATGCGAGTAAGTAGACCCTGGTACCCGCAAATTACGGTATCATGTGCTAATGGTCCCAGTGGCTCATCTGGCCGAGTGTCGAAAATCTAAATGCCATGCCGGACTGGTCGATGCCTTTAGCGAGGCCCGACTCTTCGGGATATGATTTGCTCGTCGACCTGATCCCCTGGTGCGTCTCACCGTACGGTTTTGCTCGAGTGCCGAATACTAACTCTTCAGAAGGCCCCAACTCCGCCAATACTTATATCAACATCGGGGGGAGTTCGCTTCAGGCTCTTTCCTCGGCTTGATCGGGATCAACTGGCCGTATGCGGATGACGCGTGTCATTACTGGGACATCGAATCGGCGTGCACAAGACTGACTCCATTGTTCGAGACACATATAAACGATCTGGATAGCTGGACTTTGGACGCAAAGGCTCTCGAGATAATGCCTCAGCTTGAGGGCCTGGTACCAATCGCGAGGTGATCTTAGTCACCGTGGGATAATCCTTTTGCGTTCGGTGGCCTTCGTTTTCATTCCCAAAAACTTTCTTGTACAACAATCAGAGGGTTCTGCTATATTTTGGCGTTATATGGGCGGGCGCGGTCTTGTGGCCTCAGGCAGCATGGCGGGTATCTGTGCGTGTCGCGAATCGTTCCCTTTGAAAGGTTTGGCTGTACCATAGCAGGGTCATCGTGGGCGCAAAGTCAAAAGGCACAAACGACGGGAGGGCTGGGTAGGTAATTAACAAAGGACTTTGGCAAATACACGTAGCCTCGTCTTTTCGAAATTGCTGGTCACACACCGGGGCCCCGGCCTGATTTATACCTACACATGGCGTGCAGTGGGCGTGTTTAGTACCAAGACATGGGCACCGCGGAGTGGAGCCCTAAACGTGCCAAAATCGCTAGAGAGACCACGGGTGCACGCAGCCGCCCCCTTGCGACGCTGCTGCATCCACTCACTTCCCACGAATTCGTCCTCCGACAGGTTCTCGATCGCGCTAGGAGCTGTCCAAATCGCGTGCATGGTAATGTATGATGGTATAGCTCGAGAGGTGGAAATTCTAGAGCCGGGATAGGTTCGACCCTTGCGTGCGGCGTGTCCGTACCTACTAGGTAGCTACCTACCTACCGTACCTACATGAATCAGACAGTTGCCAATCGAGCCTCCAATCGACGTAGGTATCCCTCTCATCATTGGGATTCCAAAGCCCGGGGTGGCATTCCTGGGGGAGTCGGTGGAAGCCCGGAGGTTACGAGATCCGCAGTTGGGCATTTCGAAGGATTTATTGGGGGAGGGGGGGGGGATGTTCCGCGGAAGAAGCAGGTGTTCCGAGCACCTGGCAGATGGGCTCCGAGGAGTACTGTCTGACTGGTCTCCCTATACGGCTAGACCTACACCTTCCCCGTATACATAAGACCAGCGAGCTAGGAACATGCAGTCTACGGTGAGGCGCATGTCGTTGGCAGACGGCCTGCCCGCACCACTCGAAGGATGATTGATGCATCGCCTCACAGTTAGGTCCGAGGCTGGAAAACACCGGCGGCTACGACCTCTGAATCCTACAAACTGCTCTCTAGTCAGACTGGATACGCAGGGATGTTCCTGAGGAAAAAGAGAGTAGTGATCCGATATCCGAGAGTGTAAGTAGGTACCTACAACGTGTGCGAGGCACACACGCCTGAATCCTTTCAATGGTCCGCTGATTCGACCAACTTTCTTTTTCTCGACCTGGAAAGGCGTCCAACATCGATCAGACGGTTACTCTCATCTACTTCTAGTCCCTTAAGGACCATGATAGAATGCGACGTTGGTTGTCACACATCGTTCTAGACCTTGCAGGGGGCAAGGATCTAGATTGATTACCGTACGGTACCTACCTACCTACCTACCTACGGTAGTCCTTGGCAGCCTTGCGACGAAAGGGCGCGTTAGACACGATATTTGGTTTCACTACGTTTCTCACGGCAGAGCGAAGATATGATTACCACGTGGAAGTCTCTAGCCCGGCAGAAGCTGCACGTTCAACAGCAGCATGCAGTTACAGGTTAGGTACCGTAGCCTAGCCCAGCCCAGCCGGAACGCATCTTGTCCGAGCCTCGCACCTTTCTTTTTTCATCAAACGGGAATTTTTCTTGCGGGTTGGGGTTGTCTTACGGTAATGCCATGAACGCCCAAACATGGACGCTGAGAGCGCGAAGCACATGAAGACGTCTACTTCCTACCTAGGTAATCGGCGAACTGTAGGTAACCAACGATCTACGGACATACACCCAGCTTACCCATCTATGGTACTTTGCGAAAGCTGGTCAGATAACCCCATCGATGGTCTGCCACTGCTGCACCATGACTACCTATACCATGAGAGTTACTCGGCCAAGGTTATGGCTAAACGTAGGTCGGTTTTGACTTGGGGGCTTGTGATACGAGGTGGCGCATTTCAAGCAAGCCACCGAAGAAGCCACGGCCTGCCATGGGTAGGTAGGTAGTCAGCCTCTGCCACACGCGTGATAAAATCGAGGCGCCTACTATATTGATTCGTAGACGACGAACTTGGATGTGTGACCAATCTGCTTGATAGGAAATAGCTATACACGCGCGCACAACGGATGCAGGTTTTCCATTGGGAGTGTACAGCTTGTTTGTGCAGCAGACTGAGTCTCTCTGTCACGCTCTCTCTATGAATAACTGCACATCTCCAAGATCATCCTTAGTAAAAGTATCGTATACTCCGCTCCCCTGTCTCACACGCGGACAGGAAAGGGGCAAGGTATCTCAATTTCAACGCTAGCCGCACACTCTACCAGGGGGGAAATCGGTGGAAAGAAGCGAGGAGAAGAAGAAAAAGAAGAAGAAAAATAAGGAGAAAGAGAAGAAGAAGAATAAGGAGAAAGAGAAGAAGAAAAAGAAACAGTGGCCCGACTGTGCAATACCGCTCTAGTCTGCATGTCCACCGAAGAAGAAGAAGAAGAAGAAGAAGAAGAAGAAGAAGAAGAAGAAGAAGAAGAAGAAGAAGAAGAAGAAGAAGAAGAAGAAGAAGAAGAAGAAGAAGAAGAAGAAGAAGAAGAAGAAGAAGCTCATACCCGTTCCATCGAGGAACCTCACCAAGCATGTATCGACACCGCATCATCTACAAGTCATGAAAGCTTCGCCTGCATGGGGAAAGCGTAACCCGCCCTACACGGAAAAGAATACACACTCGTGAAGCGTTCAAATTTCACGAAACCAAACCTTCCGCCTCCACTACGACGTAACCCTCCTGATCCACAGTGCACTCTCGCTCCCTGGATCCGCCATCTCTCTCTTTCGCCACGCTCGATGTAGCTTCAGTCCCACATCATGCTCCTCTCGTTTGATTTCCGCCAGCTCGTCCGCGAAGTCCTTCTTTCGCTGCTCCACGAGCCGCATCCGCTTGAACCCCGTCACCATCGGGTTCGGCGGCGCCATGTTGCTCAGGTCGTTGAGAAGACGGTAGACGTTGTTCCGCCGGACCTTGAGGTTTTCCATCTGCGACTCCAAGATCTCGACGTGACCAGCGGCTGCGAGCTCTGTAGGTGGCCGTGGGAGGGCTTTGTGCGTACTAGTGGAGAAGGTAGATTCTGCCTGCGGAGACGAGGGTCCGTTAAAAATCATCGTGTTGCGCGCCGAATCCACAACAGCCGAGTTCACAGTAGCAGTAGAGGCGATAGCGGCGAAGGACGCGACAGGCTTTCGAGCAACGCCGTTAGGTCGCTTACGATTGAGGATGGCCGATACAGCAGATGCCGGTTCACTAGGAACACGGGACGTCGGTACTGGAGGCGGCGGAGAGGGTGGAGACGAATGCTGGTACGTTGTGCTACTGTTATATGTTGTCCACGAGAAGCGACTGTCAAGTCCTGTGCTTTTACCTCTTGTTGATCCTGCTGTGACTTCTGTCGCTTGCTGTAGGCCCCTCGCTGGCTTCGTCGGGTCAGGACGTGCTGGTTCCGTTTTCGTCTGGGTATCCTCGTTTATCCATCCTGTCGGGGACTGTTTGTTTGTCGGTGCAACGGGGCTGTAGGTGTAAGGATTGGCAAACCCTGAATCATGCGGAGAGGTGAGAGACGCGACGTCTCGGGAGAGCGAGGTTCTGGCGACCTTGAGTGGAGCTATGGGCTTGATGGGTTCTTCATGCAGGTCGTCTATTGCTGGGTTGTCTGCGACAGGCGCGGTATCAGCTCTTTCGGGAACACGTGCTGCGTTCGTCGTGAGCGACTTTGATGTATCCTTATCAAAACCTGCCGCGCGGATGGTTGTTCTTGCTTTCCACACATTCAAAGGCTTGTCGGATGGTTGGTCTTTGAATGGTTTTACAATCTCTGTGCGCCCAGTTGCCCGACTCCATGGCTCACGGGGCCTCGTGTCAACCGGAGCAGGCTTTGTCCCGTAACGATTGGCTCTTTCTGCGAGAGATTGGTTTCCACGCGAGTTACCAGTCACCTTGACATCGTATCCAGTCTCGCGAAGACGCGCGGAAGGCGGGGATGCACCCTTCTGATAGGAACTCGGGGTGACTCGCGCCGCTTTACCAGCATTTCCGGATGTTGGTTCGCCCGAATGCTCATCCCAGAGTACTTTGCTATTAGGCGCGACTTTGCCTCCCCAGAAACTTTGCGTACTCGTATTCTCCTGGTTTCGAAGGCCTTGGGGAGCTTTGCGCATGACAGAAACATTGCTGCCGCCCTGAGGCGAAGGCCCTTCTCTTCCTCGGTTTTCATCGACAGGAGAAACGTCACGCATGGATCGGAACCTTGGAGGTTGGCCAGGATTTTGTTGCTGGTAATCGTCGGGTTCTGGTGAGCTAGGCGGGGATACGTCGAAACGGGCCTCGTCTGCAGGGGTGCGTGGGTCGTGTCTTATGTCCGGAGAAGGTTGCGAGTAAATGGAAGAAACCGTGGGTATTTCGGACGTTCTGTACTGGTGACCGAACTGCAAGGGTGGAAGATCCGCGCTGTTGAAGTAAGTAAATGATGAGGCAGCATGACATATAACTTACTATGGTTGTGCGGGTGGTACATAAGATTGAATACTGGCATTTTGCGCTTGGGAGACGTTAGGGATGTGCCTAAGCTGATCCTCGTCGTAAGTTGTTTCAACGAGTAGGGGATTCCCAATCTGTCTGTCTTTTTCGCGAAATTGACCGTCGCGCATATGTCCCTGTAGTCGTTTCCACATGATAAACCTGGGCATGACAGATTAGCAAAGCGCTTGATACAAATGACAGCCGTCGCATAACCACCACCATCAGCGCCTCCACTTCCACAACCTCCACCTCCGTCGGCCCCGCCGGCCACACCACCTCCAGATCTTGCAATGTGAGAGCGTTAAGGACTTTGCATGGACTGGATCACTCCTAATCGAGAAGCAGCAGCGCTGTCTTCAGGTGCGGTGTGCGACGTTTTGGCAGCGCCACTGATACTGGCTGGACCTTGACAAGCCCTGTCAAAGAGTGAACCATGACCTGGTCCATGGTCGCTGAGAGAAGGTGGACGCCAGGTGGCGGAGGATTTTCGGTGTTTAGACGTTATAGGATGGCGCGATGGCGGTTTCGTAGGACAGAGGTCGACGAATTTGACAAGAAGAAATAGCCGCGTAGATGGCAGTGGTGATGCAAGCACGGCGACATGGAAACAGCAGAAAACAACATACGTACCGATTGTAGAATTAGTTGGGAAGGTGCAACTGGTGCATGGATGTGCGTTGGCCAAGAAAAAAGCTGGGGAAGGCACGAGCTTGGTCAAAGGAAGGGACGCAATAGCCGCGGCAGATGCAGATGAGCGCTGAAGGAGCCGAAGTCAATGATTTCAGGAGACTTGAGGCGAGATTACTTGGTTGTGTTTGTGTTTGTGTGTGCGTTTGCGTTTGCGTCGGTCGGTGTCGCGAGGCGCAGCAACAGCACTCGTGCACGTGTCTTTGATGACCACCTGAGCGGCGAGCCTGGAGTAGGTACTGTTAGGTACGATACCCACACAACGCGAGCAGCCTTCGGTCTAGTTGATAAGTATATCGCCAATGAGTGCTTCTCGAGGCTGCCGAAATGAAGTGTTTCTCGTGTTTCAGGGCTCACGTCGCGGTTTCGAATCATGGCGGGGGCCTGCTTCCCGCGAGTGATTCGCAGCAGACAGGCCTCCTAGTCGCGCGCGCCCACCAGGATGCTCGGTAGTCTATTTATACGCCGATTGAGGCATCAGTGGTGGTGCGGGTAGCTGTGGGCCGCTGCCGCGAACCGCTTTGTTCAAGAAATTGATTGTCCAGCGTCGAGCTCCTTTCGCCCTGTCCACAACCAAGCCGCCGTGTGCTCAGGGGTGGTGGTGGATGCAGCGCAATGCGGGCTGACTAACGTGTGCAGCGCGCATGTCGGGAGTCGGGATGCCCGTTGGCTGCAGTAGCGTGGCGTCGTGGCGTCGTGGCGTCGTGGTGTCGTGGCGTCGTGGTGCCGTCAGCCTCACCCCGCCATAGGTAGATACCTACATGCTCCAGCTTTCTACACCCACCCACCACAGAGCCCGTTTCCCGCTGCACACTGTACTGCACATAATCTGAGATGGCGGACGGTAATAGAACCCCCCCTTGGGCATCCCACAGGGCTGACAAGGCTGCAGCATCTTCTCCACCGCCCGCCGCACATGCGTAAGCATCATCCGGCCTTCGCTCGCAGTGCTGCCCGACTGACAAGCTTCCAGCGCATCGCCCGTGACCCCCATCAACATCATCCTACTGTCGCTCTTCGTCTTCCTGGTCTACCTCCGTCTCAAACCCGCAAAGCCGCAGGTGCTTCCGCGCGCTCCGCCGCCCACCGTCTTCCGCACCTTCACCCCGCCCGACCTGTTTCCGTACAATGGCCTGAACGGCATGCCCGTCTATCTCTCCGTCCGCGGACGTGTTTTTGATGTGACCTCGGGAAGGAACTTCTACGGTCCCGGCGGCCCATACGCCAACTTTGCTGGACGCGACGCAAGCCGAGGCCTGGCCCACGGCAGCTTCGACGAGGACATGCTGACCAAGGACTTGGACGGTCCGCTCGACCATCTCAAGGACTTGAACGAGGAGCAGTTGGAGGCCCTCCAAGGCTGGGAGGAGCGCTTCTTGGAGAAATACCTGGTCGTTGGCAAGCTGGTCCCCGTAGGAAGCGACGAAGCCAAAGCCGCAGCAGCGCAGCAGTAGACCGTGTGCTTGGCCCTGCATCACGAACGCTGGAGATGGCATTCTTGCGGAAAGAGCCAGTCAGCGGTAGGAAAAGGGGAAGTTGTCAGACGCAAAGGACACAAAACAGAATGGAAACGGCTCGGAAAACACGAAATGATGTAGTAGACCTCAATTGCGACGCGCCTCTCACAAAAGATTACCTGATTCTCCTGCGGATGGCTTAATCGTGCTTGTGTACTGACTATGATTTTGGCCCTTATCCTGGTTGGTCAGCTGCCATTGGTAGGCTGCCTCACAGCCAATTGTATTCACCATCTCTCCTCCGGTGTTCGATTCGACGAGACTGGGTGAAATGCCAAAACACGTCTCAAGTTGCACCTCGGAGCAGAAACCCCATTAATGCATCTGAAATATACGTTCCAGCATTGATAGCACACGCCATTCTCTCACACTTACTTTCCCGGTAAAGGCTGTGGTTCCGTCTCGCTCGATATCGCCTAGCGCGTGCTTTCCATTGTTATCACTTATGAGTCGCGTCTTCCCTCACCTATCGCTCTTCCATCTCCCAAATCTCCCAATCTTCCAAATACGTCAACTGTTCCTCCTGCTCACTCAGATCCCTCCAATTGAACAGTTTCGATATATTTCGAATCAAACAACTTCACAATGGCTCCTGCTACCACCAAGGCCGCTCCCACCAAGAAGGCTACCGACGCGGGCGTCAAGAAGGCGGGACGACCCCTGGGCCAAACCCGCAAGGCCAAGGCTAGACAGACAATGGCGACTATGCAAGCCTACTGTGAGTTGTTGCGCTTTCTTCTGTTGGTGAATACGCGTCTGGATCGCGTTGCGACGCGTCACATTGTGAGACTGCAACTTCGCAATAGTCCATCTTTCGGCTATTGTGTGCCTATCATGGGTGTTGTGATGCTATGGCCTACGACGGGACACCCTGCAACAGTCGAATCGCGTGCTGACTTGGAATTACAGTCAAGGAGAACCGTTCCAAGTACGAGAAACTGGATTTCAAGGAGCAGCAAAAGAAGCTCGGCGAGGAGGCAAGTTCGCGATTTCCCATCTCACTTTCCCTTTGGTCTGGGGCGCAGTCAATTCTACAAGCCTGCCCAGAGCCTCACTCCCTTTCGCGCCTGCGCAGTCACTTGACTCTGTCAACCCCTGAGTACTAACACCCCCCATCAGTGGAAGAAGAGCCCAGAGAACCCCAAGAACCAGGCTTAGGCCGACATTTCAATTGCGCTTCAATTACCGAATGACCTGATGAGCATCGTCACCACCAATCTCAGCTCCATCGACAGCAATGCCGCCCCAAACACCGCTGCAATGCTCCGTTGAAGCCTTTCCCTTCAGCACGCCTTCTCCCTGCAACTTCGTTCCATGGCCTTCCGTTCCCATCCCCAGCATTTGTATATTATCCAGCAACCACTGCGCAGAACGGGCGCGGTCGGGTTGCGTACCGTTCACCGCGCATCCCCGGGCTCCAACGTTGACCCCCAACTCCGGAAGGAGTGAAGTGCCTGCGCACGCAGGCACGCCTCCGTTTACGTACAAAGAATCAAAACATTCCATTTCAATATGGCCATATCGTGCTCCGTGTTTGACTTGCGGTGCTGCGTATGCGCGTCGGGCGCCTTTTCAGGCTAAATTTCTAAACAGGCTGATGCGTGCATCGTGGAACCGCGCGCGACCGTGTTTGGCGTTTCTCGGGTGCTGACGCTTCAAGTATCTACCTATCATCCGCAGCAGAGGGGAATTGCTCGAGTCGGATGATTGGTGGCGATTCGCAATGCTTATAGAAGAGCGTGTGCGGTGGAACTTTACGTACTGGGGGGCGTGCGCTCAGGTTTTCATATAGGTAGGTAGGTAGGTACGGTAGGTAGCGCGTGCGCAATTTCAACCTTGTGGCGTCAATTGCGCTACCACGGCCTTTTACCTACAAGACAGAGACGATAGAAGTAATCGCGCGTTGGAATAATCTACCATCACGAGAGAGAGCAATTTTTTTTCGAACGATGGGAGGCTCGTCGAACAGTGTGGAAACCTGTACAATCAGTTCTTGCAACAATCACACGACCAACCCAATATGACGAAAAGTGGCGTTGTAGGTATCGTAGTGGAAGCTCGACGGCTATCATACATCATTATCTACTCTACATCGAAAATGCGCGAAGCTAAACTATTTACAACACATCTCCTCGCCATTACGAAATCATTACTCGTCTCATCTTAGATACTCTTTCTCTATCTCTTCGTTCGTTCGGCTCCACGGCACGCTTACCCAGCCTGGTACAGACCGAGCGCGACGACGTGCGGGTTGATCATGCTCAGATTGAACGGCGTGAGGAAGACATCGCTGTCGGTGATGGCGACGAAAGCGGTGCCGTTCAGCGCGGGGTCGCCCTCGTAGACCTCGCTCGCGGGCTGGTAGGTGTAGCCAGCGTTGTCGCCGGTGAGCGTCAGGGGGGTGTAAGTGAGGTTCAGCTGCGCCACCCAGGCGACGAACTGCGGCTTGCCGGCCGAGGTCGACGTGAGGTACGAGTTGTTGGGGCCGACGGCGTGGCCGGGAGCGTCCCAGGTGAGGTTGACCTGCTTGCCGGGGAAAGAGAGGGGCTCGGAGCGGTTGCGCGAGATGGCGGGGCCGCAGGCGTAGCCGGTGGCGTTGAGGTTGACGCAGGACTCGTCGGCGGGGATGGTGCTCTTGGAGGGGTCGGCTGTGCGGTTGCCTGTCACCTCGTAGTTGGCTGTGTCGTTGGGGGAGAAGCGGTTGGGGTTGGCCTGGTTGACGACGTGCAGCGCGGGGAAGTTCTGCCATGCGAGCCGCGTGGTGTTCTCCGGGCAGGAGCTAATGTACGGCGCGAGGTAGGACCACGCCCAGGACTGGGGGATGCCCGTCTCGAACCAGACGGGCATGGGGTGCAGACCGAGCATCTGGCGGAAGCTCATCTGCTGACGGGCCTCGGTGGCAATGGATTGGGAGAGAAGCTGGCCAACCTCGCGGCTGTCGAGATGGTTGATGAAGCCCCAGACACCAGACTCGCCCCAGCGGGTAAGCTTCTGGTTGAAGTCGATGAACTCGCGGACGGTAGTGAAAGGGTAGTCGTAGGTGCACTGGGGCGCGGCGGACTCGCCGAGCATGTTGCTCAGAAGCGTTGCGTGGCCAGTTTCCTGGTTTGCCATGAAAGCAATGTAGGCGCGGTCCTCAGCAGTGAGGCCGGCATCGAGGAAGTCCTGGTCGGAGAAGACGGCGAGACCGTTGTTGAATAGGTCGAGCTCAATCCATTCTTGGTACAGGCCAAGCTGGATCGACTCGTAGTCGAAATCGCTGTTGACCATGTAGCGGGGCTCAGTTCCATTGGTTCCGAGACCGCCAGCAGGTGTGTACGGAATGGGCGCAGGGTTCTGAAGCTTTCCATCGGCGTTGTAGTAGGTTGCCGTTGGGTTCGGGGGCAGAGGCGCAATGGCAGTGCCAATGGTCGTGGGTGCCTGCTCAGCTCCCGTGGTGGTGGCAGTGCCGGAGAAGGGACCGTGGCTGGTGGCACCAGTCACATCAGAGCTTCTCCGCGGGGGCGCAACGCTTCCGGGTGTGGTAAAAATAGCATTGACCTGAGAGTCGGGGCCAAAGGTTGATGCAGGTGCACCAGTGTCCTGGCTGACGGTGACGGGGAAGTCAGCATCGCTGTATCCAGGCACCTGAGGCGCCGGAGCGGCAACAGCGAGCGCTGACAGAAGCGTCGTGGCGTATAAAGATTTGGTGAACATCTTCGCACTGGGTCAAGTCGGGTGATGTTGCACTAGAACTGGGACAGCACCACTGTTATATGCGGTCAGTATCGACTCCTCCATCTGCAGGGTTTTCGTCGTTAACGCGTAATGGTGGCCTAGTCTCTTGCTTGACCAGTCTCTAATAAAGAATGACTTCATGACATGCTCGAGGCGGATCAACCGGCAGCAGCTTTCGGGAGACCTCAGATGGACGCCACGGCAACGGCCCTACAGCACGGAAAGACCAGTACCAATGCGTGGAGGCGGATCGCCGGAGTAAAGTAACGGACGAATCAGATTCGGAGCGCGTTTACTTGAGTTGGGCGATTGGGAGCCGCTGTGGGGACGCGTGGGCTTGCGGTCAGTGTTCACGTCGTGATGTAGGCATGACCACACGACTAGTGAAATGCACTGTGGCAAGCATCAAGGCAGTAGTCTGCATATCGACTAGTCAGCCGAGAACATTGACAATCAGGTCATGGCAACAACGCACTCGCCACGAGTCTTTGTAAAGAGAACCAATCTGGTTTCCGTAGGTTAAAAAAGGTCCCGCGGAGGCTCAACTTGGCCAAAAATCCCCTGGTGCCTGAACATCTGCCACCCAAGAAAGGCATCGATCCATCACTCAACTCGAGCACTGCATGCTAATAAAACCGGGAATTCAACATTTCGATATTGGACGACTCGCGGGCTGAGATCAACAAGATGTGATCATCGGCTTGCGCAGAAGTGACGTTCGGAAGCTTTCGCACGCTAAACTTAAAGTATCGATGACGGAATCAGAACACGCAAACACTTTTGAGGCAAACGACACGACAACCATGGGCGTGGGTTTCCGTTGCACGTGCGACTGTGCGATCTCGTTTTCTTGACCACGAACTATGTGTGGCATTGGCCATTCGCGAGATTCCTCTCTCACCTACATCACGAATGCGCTCAACGCGCGTACAATCCTACTTTGCGCGCGACATGGGACCCCAGTTCTCGCGTGGAGCGACCTGGTAGCGCACATATTTCCCTCGATCCTGGTCCTTGCCGAGTCTCTCGTCGAACCGGACACCGTACTGGACACCCAGGTAGGATGGGCCATCAGTTGAGTCGCCTTTCGTTCCCAATATGTCGCCGTTCTCCCCCGAGCTATTCGGCTCCGTGCTCCCTGTTGCAATGTTCTGACCAGGAGCCGCTGGCAAGTTTGCTGCCGGTGTGTCGGCCTCCGCGGCAGCAGATGCGGAATCTCTCTGTTTCTGTTCAGTTGATGCTTTTAGATGCGCGCTGCCTTTCGACATGATGGCGTGGCCAGCGCTCGTCTGCTTGAGAGCGTTTTTCAATGGCGCCTTTTGGCGAACCCATTCAAGCATTACATGCCAAACATCCTTCCACGATGCGTCCGTCTTTATGGAACCAGGTCGACAGTGGCTCATGGTCACTCTGAATCCGGCGTGCCGAAGCGCACCTCGTACGGCTGCGGTGGGTGGAGCTGAGCAGTGAATAACCCTAGACAACGCACTGGTCGTCGTGAAGAACGGGTGGTGATCCAAAACCGCTGGATCCGCTTTTGGAATCAGTGGATCTAGTTTCTCAGGCTCTTTGCTTTTGCTGGCTCTGTCTTCAACACCAAAAGTTATCTCTTCCAGCGCCGTGTGGAGCATGCCCTCGATGCGGTCCATGGTAGGGTATATCTCACGATCCGCACTCTTCAATTGTGCGAGAACGCGCTTGATGAATTCGGGGTTGTGTAGAGGGCCGCCGTACATTGGACCAGACAGCTGCTGTCGTTAGCAAGTACGTTCAGAACTCGATCATTGCGCCTACATGTGTTTTGAACCCACAATGCTCGCAGTGTTCATCTGCAGATGGGCCATGGGCAAAGCCATGTTTGTAAAAGGTGCTGTTGTTCTTCGCCTTCTGTTCCCTATGCCGAGCCAGAAACTGCGTTCTCCATGCACCACAACCGGCATCACAATGGTATACAAGCATGGTCTTGCCAGCAAGGAACTTGACATCATTGGGGGACTTTCGCACCCTTACAAAAACTCTGATGTAGTAGTCAATGGAAAGGGATAGGAGGGGTTCTATAGCCATGCCATATCTCCCAGCCGATTGCGCGATAGCATGCAAGATCAGCCGGAGACCACCCTCATGACAGGAATCGCCGGTCAACGGTAAGCCGCCGTATAAGGAGAATGTCTTCTCTAGGTAGCCATGGGAAGCGAAGATGGCAGAATCCGTACAGGTAACACAAAGTAGGCCGTCGTCGTTGATGGCTTGTATGGCCGAATCTATGAATGGAGACGCGGTTCCATATGGATCCAGATCAATCACGTCGTACCCTTTTCTGTCACAGAAACTATACATGTAGGCGATCGCATTGCCTGTATGTGCTTGGATCTTGCCCTCGAGCTTGTTATGCTTGACGTTGAGCGCGATAGACTGCGTGGCCTTCTCCGACATGTCGTTTGCTGTGACCGAGGTTGCGAAAGGAATTTCATTTGCATATCGCAGCGCACGAAGGCCGGTCGCAGATAGAGCGTCTAGAATGGTGAAAGGTGGTCTCCAGGTAGTTTGCTCGAGGAGCTTCTCGGTTTCTGTGGCGGCCCTGCCTGTATCCTCGACACCCGTCATGGCGGTATCCGCGCCCTCCTGCACGCTCCTTTTCCGCTTTGCTGCCGACTCTTCCGCATCTGCGACCGCCTCGGTATCGCCCAGCTTCCTCTTGTTCGCAGCAGCACCGTCGGTTGGTGCTACGGAGGCCTCTGCAGCTGGTTCGTCCCGAGGTCCGCCCTTTTGCTCTGTTTTCTTCTTCCTCTTGTCCGCTTTCTTCTTCTGCTGCTCGTGCCGTTCCTGCTTCCGCAAGATGGAGTCCTCGCCGAAGGTTTTGATCGCCAGCACGCTCAGATCGCGATTGAACTGCTGGATCGGATTGTAAAAGACTTGTTGCTTCTGTGTATCCTCTTTGGACAGGTTCGGGTCCAATGAGGTGGGTGTGTCGTGGGGCACGAGGATGTGCGCAAGTCCCTCTTTGATCGTGGTGTATTCTTTCCCTCCGTGTTGGACGCTTTGCCCCACCCGAGGGGGGGCATCAATCGATATAAACTGCATCTCAGCCATCTTAGTAGGTGTGCTGCTAGGTAATTGTACGTTCGAGGGTGGGGTAATGTGTATGGCGCGTCGTAGAGGGCTATCGATGACCCATCGGCGGAAGGTTCGGCGGGCTGGTAGCGCACATAGGGCGGACGGCCGGATCAGATGCGCGGCCAGCTTTAGCTAGCCTGTGTACACGCGAAAAGCAGACGCGCCTGGGAAAAAGTATTAAGAGATCGCAAAGTTGGAATTCTGTGCAATCGCGAAGCTCCAAAGCTTTTTGGAGCAAAATTAAGCTTAAATTTAGTGTCTTGGCACGAAGGGTCTCACATTGTCCCGCGACCCATCCAGGTTCAGAATGGCGTGTCTAGAACCTGCATTAAAGGTCTATAACACTACTTACCTATCAGTTGTCGAATAATAAATCAAAGGTATTGAGAGCGGTGCGGGTTGAAAGAGTCATGGCCAATGGCTTGCCCCAAGCGACGCCTCCGATCCATCAATACGACAGTTGCCTGGAACAGCCCCCTTGGCAACACATAAAGGCTAACAAGAACCCGTCCATTCGCCATCGTGGTGTTAATCGTTGGGGTTTTGTTTTCAAATCAACGTCTCGCCCAAAATACATTGTAAGCCATGGGTAAAGCGCAGCCAACGCCTGCCCCTTATCGGGACGATCCGGAAGCCGTCTCGCTGCACACAACTCCCGAGGACTACGAGTATGACGATGCGCCTGAAGCAGGCCTACCTCCGTCGTATGCGGATAGTCAAGGCTCGAGCTCTGTCACCGACACTGCGCCCGTGATACGCCACATTACTCCCACGGCACGGACCGACCATTCGAACCGGTGGTCGCTCAAGAATGGGAAGCCGCAAGTGCCAGAGACGCGAACATACAGCAATCCGAGGTACGACACCGATCCAGTTGTCCTCGAGGAGACAGTGCGCAGACTGGCCTCGGAGCCTCCGTACCCATTGGTCTATCTCATGGGAACACACAGGGATACGGTCAAGCGGGCCGACAAGACGGAGACTAAAGATGTCACCGACTTCCGGATCGTGATGGACCTCCAGCACCACATAAGAAGAGCGGGGATGACTCTGAAGACGGTGGAAAATGATGAGAAAACGCATCGGGGAAGCATAAACAAGTGTCGCGCACCTGGTTACAAACAGGACATCGAAGTTTGCGCCCCGAAACCGGAACTCAGGGAGTGGTGTCACCGTTACTGTGCCTCGCCCAGCATGCTGAGGATATTCCGTCTGCGCCGGGTTGTATGTATTCCAGGACACGCGTATTTAGCTGAACTGACCCATGTAGGTGACTGGCTTTGATGAAGAATACCTCAAGCAGCGTCTCGAAGGTCTGATCCGCAGCACCAACTACCGTGGTCATATCAGTGTGACTTTCCCAGTGGAAAACAAGAACGTCGATCTGTACACGTCAAACCGTATCAATCAGTGGCGCGTAACGAGATGGATCCGCTGGGTATTTTACCTGACTTCCCTCTGGATTTTCTCTTGGCCTGCGCTCTTCTTCGCCACCAAGCGCTACGCAGTCATCAAGGCGGAATGGCCATGGTCAACGACTAACAGCGAAGGCATTAAGCAATACTCTTCAATCAGCGAGGAGCAGTGGTTCCAGGAATGGCACGTGGGCATCAGACGCCTTGTCTTGGATCGCTACCAATGCGATGCGAGCGAGGAAGTCTTACGTGGCGTCATCGCGCGACCCGAAGACTCACCTACGCCGGGCTCGATCCGTACCGGCCATGAAGGAGTGGATTCGACTGTCAATCTGCTTACGCAAGGCTTTCAAGTCGCTCGTGCTCTCTCGAATGGGGGCAACCTGGGACGCGGGATTCAAGGAGGCTGGGGTTACGATACTTAGAGGGGCAGCGAGATGATCACCCATTCCTGCTGCGAGTTCTTGTGATAATTCATTGCTCATTGTTTTTATCAGAAAAACTTGGAACGGGAATAGCGATTCCCGATGCAGTCATCATTGCGGAACGTTGAAGATGTTCTATTCTGTCCTGCGATGCGAAATGGTATTGACTGGTCCAGTGCATCCTATCCGCATCCTTCTTCGTCCCTTGCAACCTTTCCTGTTTTGTACGAATGAGGATTGTCATCTTTTTGAAAGATGTTTATAGCCATAAAAGTGGCGATGCATTCGCTGGACGATCATTACTAGACCAATCTCACCCACTACCGTGGCCCCACAAAAACCCACCTCTGCCTGCAGATTCTATAGGTTGACGTCTCAGTAAGCACAAACAATGAGAGACGAAGATATGTTTCGAGGGATGCTACCTCCTGTCGGTGTTGGCGAAATAATCTTACCATTACTTTTCATCGCGCATGCCGCCCTGTCCTTCCTCCCGGCGGGTTTAACATGCTCGCTGAATCGTACGGTAAGCATACGCGGATGGTGCCGGCTAAAAATACCTCGCCCCACACGTCAAGGCGCAGCAACCAGCACAACATCAGCACTGAATTCTAGGGCAAGAGATCTGCAAAAGTCATCCTATCACAACTCCTGCAGGCAATGATCAGGCTAGTGTGATGTTGATTTCTGCCTCAAATGGCCGATAGCTCAGCATCTGAGCTCCCAATCCCCAATATATTCTCGTTGTACAACGCTGCATGCTTTGCAACCATTCCCGAACAGCCGTCACCAATCCATGTATGTCAATTATCGAGAGTCTGATTCAGGACATTCAGGTGAAACATGCCTGTCCAAAACAGCAAACCGTTGCACCAGGGGCCTCCCACTACTCTGGATACACACGCTAAGCGGGCCGAGCATAGTGTAGTACAGTAGTTTTAGCCTCGCATGCCGGACTGGAGCGGGGAAGCTAGTACCTAGGTCACGATGCTATACACCCCATCCTCTGAGCCACTTTGAGCATCCACTTTATTTACTGCAGCGCCACAGACCATGTGCTGTAGGTATATAAGTCGGAGAAAGGGCCCGTCGGATACATCGCATCACAACCCATCACTCCACGAACTTTACATTCAACAACGACTACAAACCCGACCGCCTCCAGACATATCAATAACCCATTCTTCCAAATACCAACTCCATCAACAACATGCAGCTCATCGCCACCACCCTCCTTGCCCTCATCGGCGCCGCCTCTGCCGCCCCAGCGCACAACATCCGAGCCCCCGGCAACATCACCATTACCTTCTACCCGGAGGCCAACCTCGGCGGTGAACCCACCGTCGTCTCCAACGTCGCCAGCAACCAATGCCAGCAAGTACCCGAAGGTGTCACCGTCGGTAGCGCCAAAATCGCTCCTGGCGCGCTCTGCCGTTTGACCTAGTAAGTCCATCCACGATCCACCCTCGAAATATAAAAAAACGGTTCAAGATCATGAGCACGGACTGACACGATTCTGTAGCTCCGCCCCGACATGCACGCTGCACGGCGATGTCTTCGTGTTCCCGGACACCCCTGCGGAGGACTTGACGAGCGAGACCGTGACGAGCTTTTTGTGCCAGACATGCACCGGGTGCTGAGTAGGAAGAGTTGAGCGAGGAATGATGTGAAAGCACTTTAGCGATGCATTTGTTGGAGTCGACTATTTGCGGTGCGCGCAGCAATGGTGTTGACGACGCTCATTAATTACAGTAGTCTTTTACACGCTCCTTAGGTAGCAATGATAACATGGAGACTGAGAGTATATGGCAATTGAGCACTTCCATCCACCATTAAGCTACATTGGCCGACAACTAACAGCATAATATTTGTATTTGTGGACACTATCGATGAGTTAATAGGTTGTAAGTCCACGGTCGTGATCTACCTGTAATGGGTGACTACAGGATTAGCTGCGCGCTGTGAATTCATTGTTTATTGTAGGCACTCTTGAACCGTGTCCCAAACTGTTTATATTACATGCTTTGACGTGTTCCGAAAGACATTGTCAGCTATGATACGCTCATAATTACCCTCCCTCGGCACAGCCGTAATTTTGTTGTTTTCCAAGAATGGTCGGAATGTTGTAAAATGAACTCCATGGCTCATGACGTCGTCCATATCTGCTACCCCTTCCAAATTTCTCATCAGTCGTTGCCCAAACAACGAACAGATTGCATGCTTCCTTCTCATTCTCTTCCTTCGTGCGATGGTGCACGTCAATGTTTTTTGCCAGATGCTCTCTCGATCTTGGAAATGATACCCGCCACAGTAATCTCCTCGCTTACAATGCTCACAGTACTTGTCGGATTGGTTGCATGCGTGAGCAGTGAAAGCACTGATGTCGTTAGGATCACACTACATATGCGCAAGTCCGGAGTGTGGCTGCTGATAAAATTGCCGTCTGATAGGCCTGGATACATCATGTCGTCGATAAGTGGCAGAGTGATGTTGGTATTGAACCATCCAGGTCAGAGCCGTCCAGGGAACGCCACACTCGCTGACATGCTTTGCGACTGCAATCTTCTTAGCGACCGAGGGCGCGATCATGGATTTCCGAATACTTGCTCGACGTTGGAGTGGCTTAGTCTGGCCTGGGTGGAGACGGCAATGTGCTGCACGCCGGCGGCTTTGGCGACATTGGGCAGCATGCGAGCCTCGCGGTTTTCGGAATCATCTTTCCAGGTGGGCATTCGGGTGAGAAATTCAGCGTTGCAGCCTCAACTCTAGGAGAGTTCAGTAGATGAAACTGTAGTAGACGAGTGTTGTAATAACTTACGATGCTGCATCATCAAGACTTCCTGTGTGCAGAGACACCGAGTCGGCAAAACCCTTGAGCGCAACAGCGCGCTCAGCAGAAGGGTCTGAAACGAAGGCATCGACGTTCCATCCTGATTTTGCGAGGTGCTTGACCGTGTCCTTCCTTCGAGATCCTGTCGCTCGGATGACGAGAGGTGATTTGGACATGGTGAAGATGAAGTAGGAGGAGTGAATAAACATGTAAAGCTGGTTAGTGTAGAACGCTTTGGGAACCGAATCCTGTATTTCTCTTTCATGTGCAGGTGATGTCTGCTTGTATGACTTCTACGCCATGGGAATCCGTCCGCATACTTAGCGAAATATGCATCCCACAGGTATAGGTAAACGGTGATCCACACTGCCGCACTTGTCATTCAGAGATCCGTGGAAGCCCGCAGCCATCCACCGCGCAACTTATCGACAAAGCGAACGACGAATACGCGTAGTGCTCAGAGGACTACATATTGTTCTCCTGGCAGCAACGATGAAAGGAGGAAGGTGGAGGGAGGCTTCCCGAAGCTGATTAGTCGACATGCAGCTTACAAATGCAAGCACCCAAGTCTTTTGGTCTAAACCAAATATCGCCCACTTCCATCTTTCCATCATGCCTCCGGATCGCGTGCAGACTTCCAATGCGCAGGGCCGTCAGAAGTCTTGTTTTGAATGCGCAAAGGCGAAGCGGAAATGCGACCTCCAACAGCCCAACTGTCTGCGCTGCACAAGGCAAAGACTAACTTGCACTTATCCATCGCAACCCCACACATCAGATAGTCGCAAAACAACGACTGAACCTGGACTTGAGGAGGCTTCTTTGATTGAAGAACTATTCGACCCAATGGTAGAGCTGCCTTTCGACCTAGAGATCCCAGATGTAGCCGCCGCGCCAGACCTAGAACTGTTGAATCATATCCCAAACGAATCGATGCCTTTGACTAGTTTGGAGCAAGGCGAGAACACAGTTAGAGAGTTTTTGGGACGAGAAGTCTCTGGAGTACCATCCAGAATAGCAAGATATCCTTCCGCAAAATCGGTCCAAAACCTTCTCGCATCCGAGCTCTTTGAGTCGCGCATAGGCTATTCTACTGAACTCTGGAAGCGAGCCCCTCGTATGATGGTTGAGGAGACCTGTACCCCGTGGAGCCATCCGAATCTGTACGAAGAATTGATGCCACGATCCATGCAAGGTGAGATTACCTGCTTCACACATTGTTCGCTTCGGTGCACTGCTGATTGGTATAGATGCGTTCGCTGCTTGTTCACTATACATTTCCCGCACAGACATCAACGCAAAATTTGTCCTGCGCCATATCACCGACAGGGCACATGTGCTCGTCGAACAGCCAATCCCGACCATGCCCGTTGAAGTAATCGCTCAAGCGCAAGCGGTCCTCTTGTATCAATTCATGCTGATCTGCAGTGATGATGTGAGCTACGCCACAAAATAATGGTACCTGGGGTCTCCACCACTGACAGGCTCGTAGTTCCGGTATTACCGTCAGACCCAAACTCTACTTCCACAACTGAAAGAGCTCAGTAGCTCGCTTTACTTCCTTGTAACAGATGATCAAACCAAGGACCAAGACCACGCGGCAACTCTACCTCTTTACCCCAGCTCTACCGCTCGTGCCGCATGGCTATCCTTCATCTTTCGAGAATCGTGCCGACGAACGCTCCTTGCTGTATGCCATGCTGTTTCTATATGTACACTTCTCGCCGGTGATCTGGTGGTTTGCAACGATTTCATGTCTATTGGTAACTGTGTGACGTTATCGACTGCACTTTGGGAGGCCAAGTCACCACTCGACTTTGCAATTGCTTGGAACGAGAAAAATCACTTTCTAGTCGAAGAGTTGGACTTCAGTGAAGTTCTGAGATTAGCCAATGCCAGCGATGTGGATGTCTTTGGGAGGATGCTAATGGTAGGGCTCATGGGGGCTGATGATGTGAGAGGATGGCTCCGTACAAAAGGAGGAAAGCTATGAGGTCAACTGTGGAAAGCTTCAGACTGCCGATCTGGGGTCCACCCATCCACGGGTGAACCAAGGTTTGTAGAGATCGCTGACATTGTCAGTGGCTTAATTCCATTTAATTCTTTGCGAGGTGGTGAAGTATTCGTAGTGAGGAATCGAAGACCTGACAGCAGCGTGACTTTGGAGACGGCTATGGAAGAGGGCGGGAACCTCTAGTTAGTTAAAGGTGAAGGTGAAGGTGAACGCAAGCTTAGGGATACGAGTCCTCGCACGATGCCCTGTAAGATAGCAGAACGAAATCTGTAAACTCGGCCCAAGGCATGTCCCGCTAGGGTTGAACAGCATCCTGTCATGGGCCTGAAGGATGCACTACAAGCCTTACGGAATGTTCTAGAATGCTCAGTACAGAGGAAATACGTCGCACATATCGCTGAGGTCACCGCGAGCTGCTCAGCGTTTGCGCGTGCGGTGGACTAAAATCGCGACTTCCCAATATGGAGCCGTTTTCTGCCGCTTCCCGTTTGAATTCGAGCACGACGCGACTTCTCACCGCCGTTGCCTTCTAAGTCACAACAAAACTTTGCACCTGCTCATCTATGGTTACTTCTTCCATCGCAACGTCGCAGCAATGGCGAGCATCTATCTTGTCAACGCACTCTACAACAAGCCCAGCGCTTCAGTTGCACCCATAATGCAAGGCATGGCCGAGGTCAAGCAGGAAGTGATACCGTACGACGATCAGTCTGCAGCTGCGGTCGAAGAGCCTACAACCACGATCGCCACCACCGACTCTGCGGCTGCGGTTGCGACTGATACGGGCGGACGTGCAATTGAAGCCAGTCAGGTCGAGGTGAAGTTAGAGCAGCACGAGCAGCAGAAAGGAGCTGGCGACGCCATGCATCCAGCGCGCCAGCTCATGGTCGAATTTCTTGGTGTGTCAATTCACTCCACGGTCCACAACGTCCAGGCTGACCAGACTGGACAGGTCCCCTCGATGAGGAACCAGAGCCCGTCCCATACAGGGTCACTGGAGCTAACATGGCGCCCCTGGGCCAGACGCCTCACCCTGGCCCTAAAAAGCGCGGTAGGGGCGCGATGAACAAGCAGAAGCTTATTGTGCCTGAGCCGCGCACCTCGAGGGTCCAAGCGGCCCAAGAGCGTTCTTTCAAGGCTGTAGCTCCATCTACTACAGCTGCTGTTCGTCTCGGCCAGCAGATCCGGACTATCAATGGCAACCAGATCAATGCCGATCGCGATCCTCGTCGTCGTGCACAGGTTGGGGAGGGCTACGAAGCACCAGGTTCTCCGACACCTGCTAGCGTTACACTACACAGCCACGCTCCTGGTATGACCTCCTGAAAATTGCTTAGAAATTGTCTGACTATATCTAGTGAAGCAAGAGGAGACAGCTCAGGAGGCCTCAGTTCAAGCCCGGCTCAATCCATTCGCACTTGGCGCTACGACTGTGTCGTCGTCTCCTCAGGAGGCTAGGTCGATGCCCTACCACCCCATGGTAGGCCGAGATCAGCTGCATAGGCTTGTGAGCACCATGAGTATCCTCCCGGACACCTTTGCGGTCAGGCCCAAGCAGCTCGATTCAGAAACTCGCATTAGAGAGTTGGAGGATGAGAATCTTGGTCTGCGCCAAGCCGGCTTCTGCAAGGACCGCGAGATCAGGAAGCTCAAATCTGAGCTGCTTGTGCTTGGTATCCGCCGCAGTGCGGTCCATGACGCAGCCTTTGAACCAAGCATCAAGCGCGCCGAAGCTGGCATCAAGCGCCTGCGCTGCGATGAAGATGTCGGCGGTCCTGTCATGGAGCTGTAGACTTGCTCGTTCTCTCTGCGTCTTCTTTCTCCATGCATGGCCTGCCATATTATGGTCGGCGGGTCCTGGACTGCGCTGGTGAAGCTGGTTGTGAGATGGTTCTTCATTGAGCAAACATAGCGATGCGATCGTGGAGTCTTCATGTACAATATTATGGGAAAAGGTCACCGCTGATGGAAACTCATACAAATACCACTTGAACCCTTGTTGGGATCAAATAATTATATGATAGCATGCCTAATTACATGAGCATTTGTGGCCCGGTAGCGCATCTATACACTGTGAGTAATTGCTTTCTACCTAGGTCCAAATCTCGTCTGCTTCACATCAACGCCAAATATCTTCGAAGTTCGAACATGAACGACAATCGTGAACTGTGGGGATATTCATCAATAAACGAACACGCTATTGGCAGTCGGGTGGAAGTACCTAGGTATCGAATTGCTCGTTGTCGCCGAGGTACATCCCCAACATCCGCAACCACCAAGACGCAACCACTTAAGACGCAGCTACTAAGACGCAACCACAGAGAGGAAAATACAAAGAAGCGAGCACCACTCCAGCACACCACTGGCAAT
The DNA here is from genome assembly GCA_015832175.1 of Paraphaeosphaeria minitans. Classification (NCBI taxonomy): domain Eukaryota; kingdom Fungi; phylum Ascomycota; class Dothideomycetes; order Pleosporales; family Didymosphaeriaceae; genus Paraphaeosphaeria; species Paraphaeosphaeria minitans. The sequence continues at coordinate 4,210,457 of WJXW01000002.1, forward strand.
AATGATTCTCCACCCTGCGGAGAAAGTCCAGCCAAGAAAAGCCTTGCAATAAGATTAGTATGGGATAAACATTACTTAGACCATACGGAGTCCACCGCAAAGTGGCACAACGGTTTTCTCCGCCGGCAAAGCCTCTGAACGTGCGACGGCCCCATCTTTGTAGTCTTCGCGCCCGCTCGGTGCTTACTCGAAGAACGTCCAATGCTTAGCCTATCAACAGGCAAACCGATTGATAGCGTCTGGCGCCTTCTGGGTGCAGTACATCGGACGTTGCTTTTACCCCATAAGTAGTTTACGCTGGTAAAGTCGAAGTTGACGTGCGTCTAGAGAAAACTTGAACAAGTCTACACCAGGGAAGACGAACTCATTTGAGGGCAGATTAGCTTTCTTGCTGATATCCAGAGCTGTGTTGTGCGAATGACAACTCTGTTCGATGGTGTCAGCAAAACAGATAGATTTCTCCGCAATTGTGGGAGCCATCGAGCAGCGAACGATTCTAGCAGGGGCATGCACAACACACAGCGTCGGACTAGGCAACGTCCGATGCATTTCCGCTGTTCCATGTTCCACGCATCACTCTCTACCATTGCCAGCAACAGAGCGAGACTCTACGGAAATCACTGCATATATGACGAACGAGGCCCATGAGTCGCATCATCAAGTTCCCAATCATCACTGCAGCGCAGAAAGTCATTCATCAGCCCCAGCCCAGACCTAGTTTCCATTCGTTCCTATCCGACTCATCCAGCAAGAACCAATCTCCACATCCGCACCTACAATCTTCAGCACCAACCACAACAATGTCCCCCATCCCCTACGACCTCCTCCCCAGCTGTGACCCCAACTTCGCCCGCACGCAACCCAAGCAAAATCAATCCTTCGCCAACCGCTTCTTCGGCATCTGCGCCTGCGAGGACGGAAATAATACCAACCTCGCCGCCCTCACCTCCCGCAACGCCTCCCGCGCTTTCTCCCCCGCTCCATCCTCTGTGAACCCCTCGTGCATCTCGCTCAGCTCGAAGGCGTCCTCGAGCAGCACTCCCATCGCCACGGCGCCGCCCCGCAGACCGCGCTCCAACACCGCAACCTCGTCAACCTCGGTGGCGTCATCTGTATCGCAGCGCTCCGTGCGCAGCTGTGCACCGTACAGCCGCCTACCGTCCATCGCCCAGACGGGAGAGGAGCGGAGTGGCGGCAGGAGATGGGTGGCCGTCTGTGGAAGAGTATCCTTAGGTACCTAAACGCTGCAAGACGACGGGCGCGTTTCCTCCTCCTCCTCCTCCGATGAGTGCGACTTGTACCTATGGTTTACCTATGACTTTGATACCCCACGCCCCTTCATCGCTTCTTGTGCATTCTTTTTTTTTCTTTGCACCCGTTTACACGTCCTTCTGGCTCACCCATCCATCCCCTCGCTACGCTTCTCATGCATCCTTGGGTTCCCACCAGCGACCAGCCACCCGCTCCCGCGCTCACACGCACATGCTTCTTTCTTTCGTTCTTTTATATGCAGTTCGATCGCTCATCTTCTGGCATCACCATCGGGGTCAGTCATTTCCAACCCTCGTCCTTACTACTGCTGTCGACCGACATATTTATTCTTCCTTCCAGTCACTGCTTCCCAACAAAACCTTCGTGTACATACTTTCTAGACTTTCTTCAAGAAGAAGACGATTCGGGCTTTACTGATTACATTCTTTCCCACGATACGCATCTTCATTCGCTTTGACTCAATGTGTACAATCGTCATGGACAAGGGTACTTTCTATTCACTACCCTCCAACCACCCGCATCCCCCCAGCCAAGCCAAAAACCATCCGACACCTCACCGTCACGTATGCAATTTAAATCCTAGATATTCCAAAGTAAAAGCGAAAAATACGGCCTACGTACAAGGACCCGCCGCCGCCGTATTCCCAAAGCCGCAAGTATATACAGTAGAAAGAATACATCTAACCAGATGGAGCCTAACAATGCTCTAGCCAGGCATATCATCTCTAGATGTTGTATGAAAAGTACCCAATGGTGTTGGCATAGCCAGATAGATTAGGCGTCCAATCTGCCTTGTCCACGCCATCAACGGTGAGCATCTGCAGCGCGCCGACTTCGTTCAGCGAGTATGCGCGGACCGTCGACGAGCCTTCGATGCTGACCATGCGGTTCTGGCAGTCGCGAACAGAGTTGGTGTTCTTGCTGCACGAGTTGTTGTTGGAGATGAAGAAGGAATAGAAGCCTCCGCCGTAGAGGAGGACGTTTGACGAGTTCAGCACGCGCAGTCCAAGTGCGTCGCAACGTTGGCCAGAGGGGCAAATGGTGTTGTAGTCGGGGTCATTGAGGGCGCTGTTCACAGGGTACGGCTGACTCTTAGCATCCGGTGTGGGCATGTAATATGGGGTCTCGCTCTGGATGAAGCCTGCAAAGACGTCTTTGGCGTTCGCGAACTGGTATTGGTACAAAGACTGGTGTTCCGCTCCGTTGCCATATAGCCAAATGTTGGTGCCCTCGACGAGAAGACCTCGGCCGACGAAGATGGAGATCTGAGTGCTAACAGAGTCATCGAGATCGTGGTCCGCGGTCCAAAACCAGTTGTTCTCCATGTAGACGTTGTTCGCGCTCTTCGTGATGTGGACGTTGGTGTGGGCAGCCATGCAAGCATCGTTGACACTACCAACGGGACACTGAGCGACCTGGAGGTTGGTTCCTTTCGCACCACCGATACGGGTATGGACATCCCACATACCAGAGCCCTTAGTAGTGGCCATGTTGTATTCGATCAGCTTCGCACCGGGGGTAGGCCCTTGGGTACCAATCAGGAAGTCAGATAACTCAACGCTGCCACTCTCGCCAGCCTTGCCAACCTGGACGACCGGCACGGGGTTCGTTTTGCTGTTCCAAGTGCTGCCGCTTGCCAAGATGATGGGATATGTCTCGCCAACGATCTTCGTCCCAGGAGGAAGGTAGAGTGTCTTGGTAATTTTGTAATGACCATGGTCCAGGAAGAGAATCTTGCCGGAAGAAGCAACAGAGTTGATCGCGTTCTGGAGCGCAGTGGTATCGTCGGTGCTTCCGTCGCCCTTAGCCCCAGAAGTACGTGCACTTACGAAGTTACCGACCGCGACGGTTTCGTACTGAGGCTTCGACTTGGCGTAGAAGTTCTTACCATCAAGGAGGCCAGCCGGACGCACAGGAGTGATTGCACCTTGAAACTTAGTTGGACCACCAGGGGTGTACTGGTTGCCTTGGCCCCAGCCCGCGATAGTCGTGGTACCGCCCGCAAGAACTGTTCCGCTGGGTCCCTTAACCGCAACGGGAACATTATTCAGAGCAATGTTTTCCAAGATGAGCTGTCCGGATCCGGCCGCGGTTGAAGTCCTAGTCCAAGCCTGTATTGTGTTAGTGATGGGACCTTGCTGGGGGTTAGGGGTCACTGACTGAGTCTACAAAAATCGGACAGTTGGTGATAGTGCTGTCAATGATGATTACCGATGCGACGTTCTGATCAGGACTGTTGTCTTTGAGACTCTTCATCGAGAAAGCGGCGGTGCTGCAGTCGCTGATGGTAAGACCCTTCCATAACCAGCCCCAATTCCAGATCTGGTTGATACCGACGACAGCATTTGAGATCACGATGTTCTTCATGGTGAACTGCTGATTGCCGACATTGAGTCCGTGCAAACCACCCACAGTCTCGATGTCAGTAAGATGTCCCCCGGAACCTTTCATGTTTAGCATATGCCAGCAGATGAAGGTGGGGTTGGCCTACCGTTCTCGATAAAGATACCAACATGTACTGAGTTTGCAGCAACATTCATCTGAATCTTGACATCCTGGATGCTGGTCGCCTGAGAAGCTGGCCAATGGATACCCTGAGCGCCGCTGGTTGCTGGGATCGGGGTCAAGTCGATCACAAAGTTCCGAATCTGCCGGGTAAAAACATTGGTAGAAGTCCAGCCTGGTTTTCCCGTGCCATCCTGATAGGGACTGGCATCGATCAATGCTATAGCTCGTAGATTTGGCGAGGCCTTGAGCACTGGGCGGTTGTTGGGGTTTCCGTGAAGCTGTGTCATGTAGTACATGATGATCGGCTTTCCGATGACATATGTGCCACTGGGAAAGTAGACGATGGCAGGAGTATCTGTAGAGGAATCGCATACCCACGGAGCGCAGCGGTTGCCATCAGCTATGGCGGCATTGATGGCGGCTGAGTCGTCAGTGACACCATCGCCTGTGTGAGGTCAGCTAAGTAACATGTCTACATCAGTATCGATACGCACCCTTTGCCCCGTAGTCCTTGACATTTCGAAATACTTTGTAGCCAGCCGGGTTCGCGTTGAAGGCTGCACGGCCCTGATGCTGAATGTTCTCCAGCCAGTATGAACTTGCCTGGCGTTCCTCGAGGGGAGCACTCGTAGCGTCGTTTGCGATGGGTGAAGCTGTGGAAAGGCCTTGTCAGTCTGGATGCTGTCAATGAAGGTAGAGGGGCACATACGTAAGGCCAGGGCAGATGCAGGGCCTCCCGCTGCCAGCAGGCAGGAAAAGAAGGAAAGTAAACGCATGATGCCAGACGCAGTTGACGATGCTTGCTAAGTGGCTACAGTATGCAAGATCTGTGTTTACAGAAGGAGAGAATGGAGCGTGTAGAGAGAAGGAGCAGGCGCTGTAAGAGACTTATATGATATATGGGGATATCTCAACTCTTGGGCAGTGACGGGGGACAAACGGAAGCGACGAATCCCCGTCTCGACACGCCGCAGCCATACCTTCCGCGGAGAGTCAGAAACAACCTGGTGACTAGCCATGTCGTCCACTGGGTGATCATAACAGCGGTCATATGCACCGTGAATCCACAGTCAACGTGTGCCAGCGAAACCGCTTACGTTCGCGTCCAGGGTCTTCGGTGAAAGGGAACCGCGCTAGGCAAAGCATGCTAACTAGACAGAGCGCATACAGAAAGTCTACTGCAGGGGATATAGAAGCCGCGCCATGTATAAGGAGAGTTGATGTCCGAAATGAACGAATCGGACAACCAAACAGACTCCAGAAGATCGCTGCACCTAGCCTCATTTAGCCAGCTCACGGTATAGTCACCGGGTCAGCCCGAGACTTGAGCAAGTCCGTCCAACCGCCGCCCCGCGTTACTGCTAGTCGCATGTGAAGGGCACTACTCTTCAGACAAGACGCCCAGACGCCCAGACGCCCAACCGCCCATCTCCAGAAAACACGGTGGCCTCTGCTTCTGACCCCTGGCGCAATTCACCCTGAGTGGCACAAGCCTCGTGGCGCAACGTATTTTGCGGGGTACATCAGTCAAGTGGAACACTGTCACACAGCATCTTTCGGTCGGCCCTATGACCCCATGTTCTCGAGTCGGTTTGCGCGCGTGCTCAGAGCTGCTCAGAAGTTACATCCGGGCTGCTGTACAGCTTCTATGCAGCATCGTCGTAACCCCAGGAGGTCTCGTGAATGCTGCACCTGGCTAACCATCGCGATGTAAGGGCATCTTGTCCGGCTTGGGGGTTGCCGTAAACGGCTATGGGTGTTTCATTCCAGGGACTTTAATTCTGCCTTGTTAAACCCTAGACCTCTAAAAGGATGCGGTCTCGTCGCAACCGCGCAGCTACGGTAACCCTTCGAATGTTAATAAAGTGCCGAGGAGGATCAGACTCCCGTGCAGGCGTGCACTGTGACGCTTCGCGATGTTGCAGTGCTTCGGCGATCGTGAATGGAGAGAGCACATGCCTGTCGCACATCACAATCCGGGGGCGCGATCTAGAAACCCCGACCGCAAAAGAATCTAGCAAGGCTGATGGACTGCGAAACGTGGGGAAATTGCAGTGCTGATGGTTGCAGCCAGTAGTGACAGGTCGCAATATCACCTTCTTTTTATGGTCAGCGACCAATAAGATTCGAGTGCCAAATGAACGAGCACTGAAAACCGGGGAAACATCCATCCGCCACGGAGATGTCGGACGACGACGACTGCAGCTTGAATAAGACTGCCTGCTTGCACAATTTCCAGACCAAAGCTACTCTGGTTCAAGGAGTGGCATACCGGCAAAGCAAACCGAAAGCTTGGACTTCTCTGTCGCTGCTTGAGACGTGACCATCTTTTGGAAGTTGCCATGCCTAAAAAGCATGTGATTCGAACTCCATTTCTAGCCCAAGCATGCAAGATGGTGGGACGGAAAGGCCGAAGGGATGGGCGACAATGTACGTGCTCCACGGAAGGCCCACATGGTGTTACACTTGACTTCAACACACCAACGCCTCGGTCCTAAAATTACTCGTTTGGACAGCAGCCGTGTCACGCAACATTGGGATGTTGCGTAGAGGCACCTCGACCAACCAAGAACCCTTTTAAGGAAGTAGCATGTTCTAGCACCCACAGGAGGTGAAGATGCGGAAGACGTCTACGCTGTGACGGTCAGCAAATACTACATGTGACGCACGCTACTCATACCTGCCTTTTGGAGCAAGAGTAGGAAGAGACCACATGGTCTCCATCCTATATCCGCTGTACGTTAGCATTATTGTTTTTGTAGCTTCAACTGTGGGACGAAGTTTCTGGTGATGAATCTCTTGACGGTCGTCATATCTTGCTTTTCACTTCTACGAACATGGCATCGGCAATCGTACAGACAGTCCCCTGGCCGTCTTCAATCGTAGCTCGAAGGTAGCATTTGTTTCTCTCGCGTCGGATTAGTTTGACAGTGCATAGCACGGTCGCAGGCGCAGGAACAGGGTTCTTGTAAGTCGTGTTGAGATCTAGCCCGGATCAGCATCCCTTCCGGCTGTACCGCATACCGCGGTCAGACGAGTGTAGAACGTACATGCTGTGAACGCATTCCCGCCCTCGATTGGACGCACTCCCTGTTGTTTCTTGAGAGCGATGTTGAGCTGCAGGAGCATGCCCATGGACTCATCCAGGAGTGTCACCACGAAACCCCCGTGCGCGATCTCTGGCGGTGAGGGACAGAAGTCAGCAAGTTTCCGCGGGCCAACACCACTCCCGGTAGAGTTGCTAGGAGTCGTTCACCCACTTACTAGGCCAGCCGCTTACTCCCTCCCCGATCTCGTAGATGACCCGAAGCTCATTATGACACGGTTCCCCTTTACCAATCTCAGTCTCCTCGGTAGGTCTCAGCGCCGTGCACGATCTTATAGTGCGCTGCGTCCCCAGTGTCTCAGCAAACAACGCATCCTCGGTAGACGCCTTCGGCACTCGGGATTGTATCCGTGTTCGTGTCCATTCAGGCGATTCAAGGAGGGCGCGACACCAAGGGATGGCGATGAGGCGCTGGGTGGTAACCGCGCCTGAGACGCCGTCGTTGTCCATGACTATCGAGAGGTGTCGACTAGTCTTGTGATGACATGGTCGGTAGCCTGGAGGGTTGCAAGGACATCTGGTGCCGAGGTGATGCGAAGGGTGGCAGCCACGAGTCAGGGAAGCCATGTTCATTGGTGTGTCTGGCGGTGTTTATCGATAGCACGAGCCCCACCGTGGCTTATCTCCGACGCAATTCGCAGTAGTACTGCACTACCTACAGTCTTCCGTTCAGGCTTGTACCTACATCGTCTTGTTTCTTGATAGATCATTGTGCATTATTTTTGAGTCCTCCCATCATCATGGCTGACATCAACCTCCAAGAAGTCCATGACTTCATGATTGAGATCGCGCGTAAGGTCGGAGAACGCATAACGTCCGCGACGCCATCAACGGGCGCAGCAGGATCCAAGAAGAATTGTACGTCGGATGGAAACGATGCTCTTCTTTTTTTTCATCATGAACTTCCCGCTTTCTACATTGGTCGACACCGCACAGTCTTATGATCGATGAGACCCCACCGTGGCTTTTCGAATCTGCTGTAACCACAACCACAGAAAAGCCGTACAATATCCCCCAACATATGGCATCTAACCTCCCCCAGCCGTCGACCTCGTGACCGAAACCGACCAAGCTGTCGAGAAGATAATCTCCACCTCCCTCCGTGAAAGATACCCCTCCTTCTCCTTCATGGGCGAGGAGACATACAAGCCCGGCGACAAGCTCACCGACGCGCCCACATGTACGTCTTTTCCCAATACAACCCAGAGCCCTCACCGCCGCCCCAACGTCCGGTCCCCGGCCCAAGGGACCCCGGGAAAAGGTGCTTTTCCGGACCCAGAAGCCTGACACGCAAGCCAGTCATACTCGACCCCATAGACGGCACCACAAACTTCGTCCACCGAAACCCCTACGTCGCCATTTCCCTCGGCCTCGCGATCCGCCAAATCCCCACCATTGGCATCGTGTACAACCCCTTCACGCAGACACGTACGTCGCAGTCCTCGCTCCCTTCCCTTCTCACCCGCCCACCCACCCACTAACCTCTCCTCCTCCCATCCAGTCTACTCGGGCATAAAAGGCCACGGCTCCTACCTAACGCAGCACCTCCTCGCACCGCAGGCAAAAAAACAGCCACTACCACTGCACCCCGCGACCCCGCTCGACACCCTCAACACCTGCCTCGTCGCCGTAGAATGGGGCTCCGACCGCTCCGGCAACGACTTCCACGTCAAGTCCTCCACCTTTGCCAAGCTCGCCGCCGCCGACGGCGGCATGGTGCACGGGCTGCGCAGCTTCGGGTCCGCGGCGCTGAACCTGTGCGCCGTGGCTGCGGGCGAGGTCGACGTGTACTGGGAGGCCGGGTGCTGGGCGTGGGACGTGTGCGCTGGGTGGGTGGTGCTGGGGGAGGCGGGGGGCAGGGTCGTGGATGCGAATCCGGGGAATTGGGCGCCGAGGGTGGATGAGAGGAGGTATCTTGCGGTGAGGGGTGGGGAGGGGCAGGAGGGGTTGATTGAGGAGTTTTGGGGGTTGGTGGAGGGGCGGTTCGAGGTGGGTGTTTGAAGTGCGGGAAAGACGCAGGCGATGCGGGCGTGGTGTGGTGTGGCAAAATAGTAGATGCGAATCTAGAAAATGGACGTCAAGGGTCGACGAGAGGAGGTATCTTGCGGTGAGGGGTGGGGAGGGGCAGGAGGAGCTGATTGAGGAGTTTTGAGGGTTGGTGGAAGTCGGTGTTTAAAGTGCGGAAATGACGCAGGCTTCTCTGCGGGTGTGGTATGGTGTGGTGTGGCAATATCTCAGATGCGACAGCTCGTTGCTCGTGCGACGGATCTTCATCTTTTCGTGTCTATCGTGAATGCCAGAGGGGCGCTTTTTTTTGTTTGGCTGCTACCTATGGACATGCAAGCATTCAAAACTCCGTGTGAAACCCCCACCAGATGCCCGGGTCCCATGCTTCCTTTTCTTGCAAAATACCGTATCCAATCCATTCCAATCCCAGCCTCCCTACCCGCTACCCGCTACCCGCTACTCCCGCCACGCACTCAGTTCTTCTCCTGCGCCTTGGACAAAGCATCATGCTCGTCAATGTCCCGCGCCTCCCACGGATAGCAGATCCACTCATCCCCCACCGTCTGGGCAGCGAGGTACCGCCCCTGGACGACGTCCTCGGGCAGCACGCCCTTCTTCGCCTTGTCCTTGTTGTGCAGCACGAAGATGCTGAAGCGCGTCTTCTCGCCCTCACGGCCGAGCTTCTTCTGGGCCTCGAGCACGTCCTTCTCGAGTTCCTTGACGGCGTACTCGAGCGTCGTCCGCGTGTCGTCGACCTCGTCCACAATCAGGATGTCCTTGCCGATGAGGTTGGCCATCTCGAGCGAGGAGAGGTCGAGCCATTGTGTGCGGGTTACTTTTGTGCCGGGCTGCTCGACGGGGTCGGTGCCGAGGGTTTCGTAGAGGGAGAGGCCGATGGCTTGGATGGGGATGTTGGGGGAGCCGGGCGTCTTGAGGAACGATCTGGGAAGAGGGTGGGAGGTTAGGTTGGGCGGCTGCTGGGCGGAGGAGAGACCAACCGCAGGATGCGCGCGGGCACGTAACCGCCGCCGCCGATGGCGACCATGAGCTGCGGTTTGAAGTCATCCAGGATGCGCTGGGCCGAGTTCTGGCACAGCTTGTGCACCTACAGGCGAGGGTGTGGTTAGTCTACAGCTGGCGGTGCTCGGCACATGCTAGGTGATCAAGGATCGGATGAAAAGGAAGAAGACTGAGGTGAATGTAGGAAGAGCAGGGCGCCGCAGAGCTGCAGATGACGCGCCCTCGGTACAAGATGCAGTGTACCTATGATGCGCTCGCCCGGTACAGCAGCCATCCGGGCGCTGGGAACCGGGCATATAGGTAGCGCAGCAGTACTCGCAGCTGCATGCAACCGTGCTCGTGCTCGTGGGGTTTCAAGAGTGCAGAATCGGAGACGAAAACCTGCACGTACCTGGTTGTATGTAACGTAGATCTTCTCAGCCATGATGTCGGAAAGGCAAGGGGCAGGCGAAGAGCGTGGAAGGGGTTATGGAAGCTCTCGAAAAATTTCTTGTCTGGTTGGAGAGTCAACGGGAAAAAGATTCGGAGGCTGCCGCGGTCTGTTGCGGACGGTCTCCCGCAGTCGCCCGAAGCGGTTAGCGCGGGGGATTTTTGTGAGGCCAGCCGATGCTGTGCTAGTCCGTGCAGGGCGTACGTGCTCGAGTCGTATTTACAGTACCACCACGTATTATTTGTTACCTTGTAGAATACTACCACGTATTATCCGTTACCTTCGAGAATGCTGCCACGTATTCTTTGTTATCTTTCACAATACTACCACGTATTATTTGTCACCTTCTCCAGTACTGCCACGTATTATTTGTCACTACCACGTATCCCTTGTCACCTTCCACAGTACTGCCACGTATTATTTGTCACTACCATGTATATTTGTCACCTTCCACAGTACTACGACGTATCCTTCGTCACCCTCCACAGTCCATGTCCCCCTTTCCGTTCCTTCTCCAGCCCCGATCCCACGTCCGCCGTCTTCGCTTGCACCGCAAACGAGAACACATACAGCCTCTTGAACGCCTGAACCACGGCAAATCTATCGTTGAGCACGAGTGCCATGTCCGTGCCGCCGTCCATGTCATCGAGTAAAGCGCTGTCTTGAAAACATGGACGTCTCTTGGAGTCCTGTCCACTGTTGCTTGTCAGATGTGGCTTTTGCATCGGGTTTGCTGTGCCAGAGGGGGTAACGGAAGAATGAGACGGCGCCAAAGTCAACATGCGTGGGGTGGACAGTGATGCCGATGCTGGGTCTGGTATGGGGGAAAACACACCTTATGCCAATGTGGTCCAAGTGGAAGCTCATGCTCTTGGTCTGTACCGTCTCACGTACATGGATCTGATAAAAAGAGTCCTTCCACCAAGCAGTTCGGACATCTTCTGCGGACCGCGTTTCCTGCTCCGGCAGGCTGAATGTCTGGAGGTTTTCGTCGAAGTTGAACATGTGCGTGCAACCGTTGTGGTTGTAGCGGCAGAATACGCTGATACGGTAGCTGCCTTTTCGGTCGATGGGGTGGATGCTTGTGATGGAAGCCCCTGCAAATTCAGTGACCTCAGCCGTGAGCGGAATGACGAATCTGTTCTGCTGCACAAGTTGGCCGTCGAACGTGATGACGTAGTAGTCAATGGACATGCTGTCGACTTGGTGCCCGCACCATCTCGCTTCGCACGTGTCTGTAGAGAAGAGCGTAAAGGTCCTAGACCTGGGATTGGGGAGCAACTGCATGTCCAAACATTGGGGGCTGCAGAGGTCAGCACAGACACGGGACGCTTATATGGACAGTTGCTGATGGCAATGCCGTCTTTGCGTGGGTCGTCGTGACCATTTCATCTTGCATAGACATGAACCATGGGCTGCAGTTGTGCATGTTGTCAGACAAAAGACGTAGAGAGTGCACATACCTAGTTATGGCAGAGTCAAACGGTGGCTGGTCCAATCGCAATGTTCTGCCCTGGTGCGAGTCCAGGTCCCACAGGTATAACTCGATGTGCTGGTTCAAAACACCGCCACAGATGAACGTCCGCTCTTGAACTGCGCGGAGCTTGTTCATGGAGGGCGGCAGTCGAAGTTTGGCCCTCTGCTTGGCGGAATAGTCAAATATGTAACAAGTCTGCGCCTGGCTCCAAAATGCAATGAGTTCGCTCGAAGCGTAGACCCTGTCTATCAGCTCTCGACCCTCGGTGGCCATTCTCCAGTCTTCACCAGTGCGAAGATTGGTCAGGCGCACCTGGCGATGAGGATAAGGGACATGGATGAAGAAGTCTTCCGACAGGGCAATGCGTTTGGGGGATTCAAGAGCGGGCTCCCAGGCGGCCACCTCGATTGGGCGTCCCGTTCGGAACCTGTGGACAGCATGGGTTCTTCGAAGGCAATCTTCGTAGGTGGCATTTTCAAGAGGGACTGTATTGTCGTACCATGTTCTCAAGGCGGGCTTCAAGAGGTCTGTGCTGCGTAAGAGACGATACCAGCGGCGGGAGACCTGGGCCAGGCGTGTTAGCAACGTGCAGCAGCCAAGCGGGACCCGACATGGACGAGCAGTGCAGGGGCCAAGACCCGACAGGGACGACCAGTGCAGCTGCGGTGCTGGTCGAACAAAAGCATCTCGGACCAGGGGCTGTCGCATGGACGTAGCGGCTGAATCAAGGCACATGGGTGGGCATGCAGGTACAGGCAGCACGGCAGCACGGCAGCACGGCAGCACGGCAGCAGCTACTGTTGTACCTAGTAGGTGGAGGGCGGGCTTTGCATTGGGTTGCACAACGTACAGCTTGGAGGCGAAAGGGAGTCTCGATGGGCAGATGGGAGAAGATGTGGAAGACGAGCTCGGGGGGCAAGGTTCCCACGATGTCGAAGTGGAAGGATTTGGCGTCGACCAAGGCGTGGAGCTGGCGCCACTCTGAGGGCGAGAGCTCGTGGGCGAGGGCAGCAATGGCGTCTGCACGGGCGGTGGAAGTGGGTAGGGCCCTGAAGGCGTCGATGAAGGGCGGGGTGGGCATGGTAGGTAGGGTAGTAGATAGATGTGCCTGGACGGCGGTGGTGGATAGATGTGCCTGGACGGCGGTGGTGGATGGATGTGCTTGGACGGCGGTGGTAGGTAGTAGATGGATGTGGATGTGACGGCGGTGGTAGGTAGTAGATGGATGTGCTTGGACGGCGGTGGTAGGTAGTAGATGGATGTGCTTGGACGGCGGCGGTAGATGGTAGATAGATACTAGATGGCATAGGTACCTACCCAAGTGCAGTGCCACTAGGTACCTAGGTAGATGGAGAGTGACGGCTGTGGGAAACGGTAGATAGTCTACCCAGACTAGGAGTCGACCCAGACTAGAGAGTCCACCCAGACTAGAGAGTCCACCCAGACTAGAGAGTCCACCCAGACTAGAGAGTGAACATGGTGGAGTCTCCTCTCGTGCTGTGCCGTTGGTCTGTGCCAGGGCGACCCAGGAGAGGCTGCGACACTCCATTGCCGCGGGTCGCTGTGGTCGTCCTGAATCGGCCACTCCTCGTCTGGTCTCGAGCTGGCTGGCTGGCTGGCTGGCTGCTGCTGCTGCTGCTGCTGCTGCTGCTGCTGCTGCTGCTGCTCCTGCTGCATCACCTGCAAAGGATCGCCTTCTCCCGCGTCTTCCTGGCCTGCAGCTTTAGACCTGCACACCAGACCTGCACACCTGCACACCAGACCTACACATCACACCTGCACACCACACCCACTACACCCACCACACCTGTCCTGCACACACCACATCCTTCCGACGACCAGCCCTCTGCGCTGCGCTGCGCTGCGCTGCTTCGATTCTACAACGCCCCCTCAAAACACCCCGTGTGTCCTGCCCAGTGCCCACCACCGCGCACCACCACCACGCCGGCCGTTCGCCCGCCCAGAACCGTTCCGCTCCGTTCCCGCCGTGAAGCTCGAGAGCTGCCCTCCCCCTGGTGGCATGCCCGCCGAATTGGCACTGCTCCGCCATCTTGACCCTCTGCCACCGCTGCATCCTACTGTGCCGGTCGACACAACATAGATTGCTGCCCTGGTGCACTCGGCGCACGCAGTTGCCACGCGCTGCCTCCCCTTAGCAGCCCAACATTTCCACGACCTCGACTTGCACGCCCGCGCTGCCTTCCCTCGGCAGCCCCAACATTTCCACGACCTTGACCTCCACCTCCACCTACACACCCACGCCCACGCCCACGCCCACGCCCACGCTGCCGAGCCCAGCCAGCCATGGCTTCTGTTGCCGAAGCCCGCCGAAGCCCCTTCGCCGCCGAACCGCACCACCACCAAGCTCTGCACAAGTCCATGCCCATATTGCCCTCGTCCACTGCCTCGTCGCATCTCACGCCGCCGCGCGACCCCATGGACCTCACCCCCTCCACCCTACCCATCATGGGCCCGCCCATGCTCAACGGCCCCGCCGCCACCGACCGCAACGGTGCGCAGCAAGAGCACCACACAAACGGGGACACAGAGGGCAAGACGCCCATTGCCAATGGAAATACTGCACCGGTGGGAGCCGCCGCCGCTGCTCAGCAACCCAAGGTCGTACAGACTGCCTTCATCCACAAGCTATACAAGTGAGCCTCCCCAGCCATTGGCCGTGCCGATGCACCCCAAACCTGACCCTGCCGCAGCATGCTCGAAGACCAGAGCATCCAGCACCTTATTTCGTGGTCCAACACCAACGAGAGTTTTGTCATGTCCCCTTCAAGCGACTTCTCCAAAGTTCTGTCGTACGTGCATCGGGAGCTTTGCCCGCTTTTGACATGCCTGACCGCCCTCGCAGATCCTACTTCAAGCACACTAATATTTCCTCGTTCGTCCGCCAATTGAACATGTATGGCTTTCACAAAGGCGAGTGCTCCCCACCACCCGTACTATGCATCACCGCTAACAGCCTCCAGTGAGCGATGTGTTCCACACTGGCTCGCCCGACTCTCCTCTGTGGGAGTTCAAGCACGGCAACGGCAACTTCAAACGCGGCGATCTGGTCGGCCTCCGAGAGATCAAGCGCCGCGCCTCGAGGCACGCCCTCATCCACCGCGATTCGTTTTCCACCCCCAGAGTCCCTTCTGGTCCGCCGACTGGTCCCCCCACCGAGTCCATGCCTGACCCCGTCGAATCACGGCTCGCCGCGCTGGAACACGGCCTGTACGACATGCATGCTCGTATGCAGCGCTCAGAGGATAGCTGCGCCTACCTCAGCCAGAAGAACACCATCCTCATGGACAACATGCTCAAATGCCAGCAGGTCCGTCTCTTGACCGGATCCTATTCGCTCCAGCTGACTTGCGAAACAGTGGAACCATGATCTGACGAATTATATCATGGCCTTGATACCAGACCCGGAGAATCAAGTGTACAAGGACGGTACGTACTTTTGCCTGTACTCTGTCGCGACGTCAACTGACCACCGCTAGCCTATTCGATGCAGCGCGACATTTCCCGCCAGTCCGAAATGTTGCGCGTGCTGGAGGGCCCAGAGGAGCCCCTCTCTGCTCGACAACCCTTCTCCATGCAGCTAGACAGCACACAAGCCCCTCTTTCCCCACGACAGATGCCGCAGGACAACGGGCCCGAACCGCGACGAGGCTCTCTGGCAGGTCTACCTTCGCGCCAAGCACAACCGTTCAAACCTCCGGTACCGGCACATCTCGCGATTTCTCCGCGCCGTTACGGCTCAATTGGCACGGGTAATTACTCTCCATCATCAGCCAGGACCCCGGTGACTCACCAGCCACCCCCACCGCCTCCACCGTCAATCCAGCATCCCGGCAGCACCCTGGGAAGCAATCTGGGGGCTAGCTCATCCCCGCCTTACAACCTCAATAGGCGGCACACCTCGGCAGATATACGCACGCACGGCTGGCCTCCGCAACCGCCCCCGCACTCACCATACGCGTCCGGGCAAAATTCAACCCAATGGCCCTCCTCGCCTCATCGAACGCTCATCGGAGGCGAGGACCAGCAGCTCCGTAACGCTTTGGAATCCTACCAGCTACCCCGCGGACCACGCCAGCAGAATTCTCGTCAGAACACTCCTCCTATGACGAGTGACACCACGCCCTCGACATTAAGTGCAGATAGCAGCTGGTCTCTCCCCGGCGCCCGGTACCCTTTCAAAGGCCTAGACACCCCCGGCCCACCCACGCGTCGTTCAAGCATGGCGTCGAATGTACATTCCCTCCTTAACCCTGCAGATACCCAAGAGCGAGCCGACGAAGATGACCCCGACGAAGCACGCAAGCGAAAGCGAATGCAATGATCCTACGACACATCTACCATGTAACAGTACCGCACATACGGCCTCGGCCTGCGACGCCCCGCTACGTTTCCGCTATTTACATGTTGGCGGTCATGCAGACTTCTTCTTTGATCTATTCTGCGGATACCGACGTTTCATTTTCCATATACGCTTCTCGTTGTCATTTCAAAAAGCTGTGTCACAGGCCGCCTCGTACGGCGTGGCGGATGCGTTTCCTCGACGGAAAGAAAGTTCCTATTGTATCAGGCTGCCCGCGTCCGGAACACATACCCTTTTCCGCATCGTACCGTATCTGTTGGCTTGCCTATTGACCCAACGTAATGAATTGTCTTTTTTTTTTTTTTTTTTTTTTTGCGAGCATCCACTGCTATCCATTTCCTTCTTCTTTCTTCTTCCTTGTTCTTCTTCATCTTCTTCATCTTCTTGTGTAATTGAGCCAAGCAACGTACGCGCTGCGGGACTTTGGTCGCTTTTTTGACTTGCATGGATGGATGGACGCGTGGGCTTTGGGTGCATGCATCGCCGTGGCTGGCATCGTGGGCGGTTGGGTTGGTAGGAAGCAGAATCCATGGGGAGATGGTTTGGGGTGTAGGGTCTGCTCTACTGTAGGTAGTGTGACGATTCAATGCACATGCATCCACGCAGCAGAAATCTACGCGGTGGCGGGCAACTTTGTATCGCATTACGTCGCGCACGCGCGCGCTACTTGGAGCAGCTTCCCGCTGTCATCACCATCATCATCATCATCGCCATCATCCTCATCCTCCTCCTTCACCATGTGCAACATGCCTCCAAGCATACCCCAGCTGCAGGAAGCGAAGAAAAGAAAGAACCGCGGCCCCCCGCCCCCGCCCACACGTTTCGCAGCCCCTCGAGGCTCCTACTAAGAAAGATGAAAGCGGGGTCCGCAGTTATCGCGGAATTGTGCACTGAATGGAAGGAAGAAGGAGGAGGAGAAAGAAGAGAAGGAGAAGAAGGAAGAGGAAATAGAGAAAGCGGTGATTCCCCCAGCCTTCCCTGCAACCCTCCCGTCTGGCGCATCTAGACCTGCACCTACACCTACACCTACAACAACAGCAGCAGAATCAAGAACCAGAACCAGAACCAGAACCAGAAGAAGAAAACTCCACACGTGACGAGGCAAAAGGAAACGCAGTGCGGTCGGTGGGACTGTAATCTCCTTAGCGCTGGCAGGAGGGGGTTGTTCGTTTGTTCGTTGTTCGATGTTCGTTGTTGTTGTTGTTTTGTGGTACAAGTGCTGGACGGGATGGGAAGACGGGGCGCGCACGAAGAGAGAAAGGAAGGGGAAAAAACCAGGTGGGGGTGAGTCTTTCAACACAAAACGCCACGGCAAGGGCAGAGAGGAGATACGAGATACAAGCACACGATATCCAGCCGCGCCGGGGGTTGAGGTCAGTCTGGGGCGGGCGGCTATCAACGCCAGGACGGGAGTCAATCCGATCCAATCAATCCGATGGGGTGTTTTTTTTTTGTTTCCAGGGCGGAATTTTTTTTGGTTTTGTGAGGAGAGAGCGCGCGGGCGTCGCAAGCTTGTCAATCTGGATGCGCGCGAGAGTTAGGGATGTGAGGGTGCCGTGGGGTGTGCGTGCTCGATGGCAAGGCGTGCGCGGGCGTAGCCTTCAGACGGTCTTTGGGGTGCGAGCATTGCTGCCGAGGTCACGTTAGCGGACACGTTTTGTCCTCACTGGAAAAATGGCTACGGGGAGGCAAAGGAAGGAGAGGTGTACCTCGCATCCACGATATCATCGACATGGTTACACATCGCGACGAACAGGTCAAAGAACAGTTTTCCCCCCATCTCCATTTCCATCTGCATTGTTCCACTACGCTTGAAGGTTTTGCGGCTACGGATGATGAGCGCGAGGTAATGAGCGCGCAGCCGCGAGTCACTGTCCGGCGTGTTCTCGTAGGCATACCGTGCGCTGCGCAGGATGGTGCCGACCTCGATCCCGCTCTGCAGGCCCTGCTTGCGCAGGGAGAGCTTCTTGAGCTCTTCGAGGCCATATCGGTCAGCGGCGCAGTACACGGCCGTGTCGCGGAGAATGATGTCGCCTACGCCGGCGTGGAAAAAGGTTGGCTCGACGGCGGCCACGCGGTCGCCTTTGTTTGGGTTCGGGCTTGACACTGCGCCTTCAAGCATCCAGGTCTGGCGGCGCTTGTCGTGGACCAAGCGCGGGTAGTAGTCACCCTTGTAGAGATACTCGAGGATGCAGGAAAAGACTTCGGGCTCCTCCGTTGACAGGTCGATGCGTCGGTTTGTGCTCTCGAAGAACTGGCCCCGCAACGCTTCGGCGAAGTAGGGCGAGTGGCAGAGGACGTCTTCGTGTGCAGCAAACAGGCGCTGATCCGGGCCGATGACAATCGTGACGATGGCAGAGGTGAGGCTGGGCGACACCTGCTCCATCATCGGACTGTCCATGCGGACGGACTCCATCTTGTCGACAATGCGCTGTTTCTGTCGGGAGTCATCGCGAAACGACCTCTTTGGCTGTTTGGTTATCTTGCCCGAACGGTCCTTTGAACTAGCAAAGGAGCGTTTGCCGAACATGTTGGCCAAGAGCGGTAGATATCGATTCAGCGAACGACGGAGCGAGCGACGGAGGGTATGGTAGGTAAAGAGTGGACAGGTTAGTGTGGCGCAGCTTGCGTGGGAGAGCTCCGGAAGCCCTTCAGATTTAACGCGACTTTGCGAGAGAAAGTGCTGAGAAATCCGAAGCGGCTCTGTGTGTTGTCGTCACGCTTGGTGACGATAAGCACACGTTTGTTGTCGGGCTCTATGGGTCTTGTCGAGAGGCGTACGGACAGGCGGTGGGGGAATAGCCAGCCTTGTTATATACGGTGCCAAGTCAGACTCCCTGCAGCCTGTTGATAAGCGGGCGGGCAGTGCCTGCGTGTTGCCTGCTGCGATTCGTCAATGGCTCTACAAGTGCCATCTGACTGGACGGCAGAGGAACACAAGGGGGTTTCCTGTGGTTCTTCATTCGACCGCGTAGAGAGAAGGTAGGAAGACTTGGAATTTGGGTTTTGGTAAGACGCGGCATCCCTGCAGACCAGCGTAGCGAGTCGCGACAACACAACACGAGGGCTGACGTCGTTGGGCCTTTTCCAGGGAGCATCGTTGTTGAAGAGCATCAGCAACATCCGACATCGAGGCGCCGCGAACATCGATGCTCGCATGCGAAGGTAACGCGTCAAGCTACGCGCCGTCACGCCGTGCGACCGCCAAACGGAGCCATGGGCGGCCTCTACCGACGTTCAGCCTCGTGACTCAGATACCAGGTGCTGGACCGGACAGCATCCGAGTACAAGCGCCGAGGCCTCGTCCTGCGGGATGACAGCAAGGTTGCTAACACGAATCGACGGTGGTGTGTTTGGGCGACTGGGTGTTACTCTTCGCTGTTGTCGAGTGCCGGCACGTCGTAGGGTAGGTACCTAGCCCTCGTCCGCACCGCCCGGATTGATCAGTAGAGAAGGCTGGAGGCTGGAGGTCAGAGGCTGGAGGTCAGAGGCTGGAGGTCAGAGGCTGGAGGTCAGAGGCTGGAGGTCAGAGGCTGGAGGTTAGAGGCTGGAGGTTAGAGTCTGGAGGCTAAGTTAAGAGGGTGAAGGTGAGAGGCTGGAGTCCGGAGTGTGACGTCTGGAAGTCGGAGGGAGAGTTGAGAAGGCGTGTTGCTCAGCATCTCAAGGTGCAGGTGCGGAGAGGTACAGTGCGCTGGCAGGTGGTCTAGAAGGAAAGAGCGTTGGGGACGTGGGGAGCACGTGTCGCCGCGCAACTGCACTCGTGGCCATGGTGCTCGAGGAAAGACGCGCTGATAGAGTAGCGCAATGGCATCGGGGGTGTGCTCTCAATATGTATCTTTGATGAATCAAGCATCTTTGAAGTGAGCACTTGAATGAAGAAGGCGCCACGGTGAGCTCGCGCGGCGCCCTCAGAGCTCTGGTAGTCCGCTAATGGCTGATTGGCTGGCAGCTCCCCAGCGCAGTCGTTTGCTGTGTGATACTGTGACGGTCTCATAGGTATGTCAGCCTGCGAAAGAAAGGAAAAGATCAATCGCTGCGATAAATCAACCTAGCAACGCCGCCTGAGAGGGGGTGCCAGGCTTTACGCAATCAACACAAACGTGGTGAGACATTTCAAGTCAAGCGCGAGGCCGCCGTGCTGAGTCTGGACGTTTACGGCACACTCGACTCCGTCATCTGCCCCTCCTCTCCCCCGGACCTCTACAGAATCTTGTCCACCTCGCCTCCAAGCCTTTCCGGCGAAGAAGTAATTGCCCACCCTGCGACTGCGATTGTGCATCCTTCATTGAAGCACGCCGCCTCAGTCGTTTCCGCAAACGCACCCAATCCCGATACACGCACCCGCCACTTCGTCGTCAACCGCCACCATGAGCGCCAGCGCGAAGAAGAGGATCATGAGGGTACGTACCTACGACACATGGCCACCCCGGACTTGGGCTTGCACGCCTGCAGAAGCTGATCCGATTGGGGCGCAGGAGTACACAGAGTGCATGAAGGACACGCCCGCGGGCATGAAGATCAACTTCGACGAGCAGAACATGACCAAATGGGAGGTCCTGATGGATGGGCCCGAGGGCTCCGTGTATGCGGCAAGTGCCGTCTGCGCAGACTGGTCGGGAACGAGTGCTAATGGGGGCTGCAGGGCGGCCACTTCAAGCTCGAGATCATCTTCCCCAACGAATATCCATTCAAGCCCCCGGTCGTCAGCTTCAGGACGAAAATCTACCACCCCAACGTGAGCAACGACGACAAAGGCTCCATGTGCCTCGGTCTGCTTCGGCCCGACGAGTGGAAGCCGCCGAACAAGGTGGTTGCGGTGCTGCGCCTGATCCAGTCGCTCATGGTCGAGCCGAACATCGACGATGCCATCGAGCCGTCCATCGGAAACGAATACAAGGAGAACCGCAAGGAGTTTGAGAAGAGCGCCAAGGACTGGGTGAAGCGGTATGCAAAGTAGAGTCGGGAGGGGACGTCATAGCGAGGCGTTGTTATTGTTGTTGTTGGTGAGCATTCTTTGTGAGGCGCGTCAGCTGGCCTCTGCGCATAGGTACAAGGCGTCGGGCGAAATTTGCATTTGACGGATGACGGCGGGCGACAGGAGCGACGAGGCAAGGATATGATATGTACAAGGAGCTTTGGCATGCCATGACCGCTGTAGCTCGAGCATGCAAGCATCCATACCGACCGAGGGCTAACAACTCGGACGCGTGACAAACAACGACACACGACGACCAAGGTCGCCCTGTCGTCACGTCGTCATGTTTTCCGATGCAGCGGGTGAGGGAGCGATGCGCGGAACGATGCTCCCAGGATGATGCGGACGGAGCAGCGCCAGTGCCTTAATCGTGACATGTCGTTGGCGTTGCCGCATCCAGTTACGGGAGCAGAGCACAGCTCGCGGGGGAAGCGTGCCGGCGGCGGCGAGCTTCCTTTCGCATGCACATTGCAATTTAAACCTACCTACCTAGTACCTACTGACCTACCTAGGTACCTACCTAGGTACCTACCTACCTACCTACCTACCTACGTACCGTCAGGTGTTGCAAGCGGCGAGTACTTGGAGCGGACGCAATTTGCCGAGTCAGCTACCAACGGTGGATGTTTGAATCTTTGCTCGCGTTGCTGCAGCCCGCATCGGAGGCCAGGAGGAGCATCGTGTGCACCGTGTCGAGACTCGAGAGCGAAACGCGGACGAAATGTGCCCCTGAAGCGGCGGGCAGCGGGCAGCGGGCATGCGATGCGTGAGCCACCACACCATGACTGACAGGTGCAGGCGGACACGGGGGACTGGCGACGCTCGGCGCTGCACCACGGTGTTTGCTTTTTGGGGCAGTTGGGCTGGGCAAGAAAAGGAAAGGAGAGGAAAGGAAAGGAAAGGAAAGGAAAGGAAAGGAAAGGAAAGGAAAGGAAAGGAAAGGAAAGGAAAGGAGAAGCCGGAGAAGTGAGGTGCCACTAGCAGCGGCGCGTTGGTTACCATTCTCCTGGCCGGCGTGTTTACCATGTAGACCAGACTACCCAGTATCTACACAGTACCACACAGCCGCGTTGAATGGCCGTGGTGTACTGTTTACTATTCAGACCACCACAGAGCCGCGTTAGATGGCTGCCTTGGTGTTGTATGGATAGCTGTCGTGGTGTTATTTACCACACAGCCGCGTTGGATATTTGTCGTGGTGTTGTTTACTATTCAGACCAACACACAGCCGCGTTAGATGGCTGCCTTGGTGTTGTATGGATAGCTATCGTGATGTTGTATGGATAGCTGTCGTATTGTTGTATGGATAGCTGTCGTATTGTTGTATGGATAGCTGTCGTATTGTTGTATGGATAGCTGTCGTATTGTTGTATGGATAGCTGTCGTATTGTTGTATGGATAGCTGTCGTATTGTTGTATGGATAGCTGTCGTGATGTTGTATGGATAGCTGTCGTGGTGTTGTTTACCACAGCCGCGATGCATGGCCACCTTGTGTTGTTTACCACACAGCCGCGATGGATAGCTGTCGTGGTGTTGTCTACCACACAGCCGCAGGCACTTGTCCAAAGAGACGACGGGACAAGATTCGAGTCTCGACGCTCGACGCTCGACAACGGGCTGACGGGCTGGCGGGCTGGCGGCCCCGTTGGAATGCGCTCCGTGAATAAACTACCGCTGGTGGAACCGCTTGGCTTCTCACCAACATCCTCTCCTTTCCTTTCCAAACTTTCCACCTGCCACCCCGACGATTCCTGTGCCAGCCCGGCCACGGCCCCCCTTGGCCCTGACTTTTGCGCCAGACGCCGTCGCATTCATTCCTTGGGCCTTGATGCTGTAGCCCGCCGCGCCTCCGCTCCCAATGCCCGTGGGCCTGCGTGACCTGCCCACCTGCCCACCTTGCCCGTTTCCTCACCACCGCGCTTCGCTGGCGCTGTGCTCCACCCCATTCACCCGCCGACTTTGCACCCGTAGCTGGGCTGCACGGCACCTCTCCACCGCTCCACTGCTCCACCGCTCCACCGCTCCACCGCCGCCTGTCTGCAACCCCCCCAGCCGCATCTCCGCCGGCGTGAGCCCCGACATGTTGATGCACACAGACGGCACCCCCGACACATATGCTTCACCCGCCCGGATGAGCCCATTCTCCACACCTGCTGTCATATTCTCTAGGCCTGCCACTCGAAATGAGGGAGCCTCCGCCGCCCGCTAGTCCTCGTGCATGGGCTCCCACTGCCGACACGGGGACCACGTCCGACACCCCTGTCGGCCTCTCGAGACAGCAGTACCACTACCTGCCCTACCGCCCGCCAGGCTCAAACGCCGAATACACTCCGCCCGCCTCGCCGCAGCCCTCTAACCATCCACACACCCATCCGCACACCCATCCACATGCCCTTCCTCACGCCCACCAATCCGTCCGCAAAGGCTTTGGCTCTGGACGCTCCCGCCACCCCGCCCAGCTCCAGATGGACGTAGCTGTTGCACCCGCCTACGAACGACCTGTATACAGCCCGTCGCCCACGGCAAGCCCGCCGCTGCTGCCACTGGCCTCGCCCAAGTACGCCGCTCGATCCCGAACGCCGTCTCTGCTCCGCCATGCTGCCTTGTCGTCGCCCCTCAACAGCGGATACCCACGGGCAGAGCAGCCCCAGTCGCCGACCTTCCCTCCCGTTATGCGCCAGGTCAGCAACCAGAGCGTGACGAGCGATCCTCGATCCTTGTTCAACCCGCTCGCCAGCAACCCCGTTCACCCCAATGCGTCCGATCCCTTTGCCGACGAAGTGCCCTGGTCGCAGACACAGCAGAGGAACCGTGGCATGACCACATCCACACAAACCAGCGTTGCCAGCTACCAACAAAACTACCCACCGCTGCGATCTGCCACGTCGATACCAGACTATGGTCCCATCAGGGCTAGCAATCGTTCTAACCCATCCGGGACCTACAAGCCCGACCGTCGTGGGTTGAATTGGTCTCACAACGATCACTTTCCCCCGCGCTTGCTCCGCGGTGAAGAGTCACGAGCCAGTGTCCGGTCAGGATGGACGAATGCATCCAGCCTCATGGAACAGAGTGGGACGGAACGTAGCAGTGTCGCTACCGGCAGGAGCTCCGGCGTGAGCAGTGACCACAGGGCCAGCACCTATTCCAGAGACCAGTCCGAGGAGCGCGGTCTGTCAACCGACTCCCTCCCGACCAGTATTTCACCCGACGAGGAGGACATTATGAGCTCAGTCGAGGACGTGATCGATGCCTACTTTGATGACCCGGAGGACATGGACTCTGACCCTCTCCGCGGAGATGGCGTTGGCAACCGTGGCTCGTCCACGCTAGATTCGGACCCCGGACACAATGACCTTTCGTCGACCTATTCGCAGGACTTCAGTCGCCCTACATCGTCACATGCTCTCGTTCACGAGCAGCTCGCACACACCAGCTCACATAGTAGAGAGCTCTCAAAGATAACGGAGCGAAATTCACTAGGAAGCTCCCAAAACCACCCGTCGCTATCTCAACCCGTACACATGGACCACGATTCGCTCAAGGCCTCAATGACCGACGGCGCACAAGAGGACCGAACCGCCCCCAGAGACGGCCACGTCAGCCCTCTCCCACCACTCGCGGACCCGAGTCCACTTCAGTTGGAACGTACAACGACGAACGAGGAACGTGAACGCCAACTGCAGACGATCGAGATGGCCATGCAGCGGTCAAGCGAAGAATTGCCTCGAAGGACGTCTGCAATAGCCGCAGAACGTAGGAGCAAAATCTTGGCCCGGCCCCGCCTGTCGACCAAGGTGAGCAGCGACAACCAGAAGATGCAAGAGATTCATAAAGAGCTTGCCAGTCTGCCACAGATCCCTCGAAGTAAATCGCGACTGTCGCGGCACGACTGGGCAGAGTTTGAGGGCTACGCGAAACGGCACTCTAGAGGACCGAGCGTTGCACTGCGTGCGCTTACTGAGGCCTCGACTACGTCTCCACCGAAAAGATCTTCTCCGTTGCCCGAGGTGGATGAAGACGAGGCCTTTCCTCGCCGCGCGTCCACGAGCATCTTTGATCGCAAGAGCACCTTGTTCGACCTCAACAGCTTCGAACCTGCGCCACCCAGCAAGAACATGACTACCAACTTCGGCATGAACAAGCCGCACGCCAGACCTTCGACGGGGTTGAAAAAGTCAGCGGCTGTAGGTGTAGAACGAGATCGCTATGGTTTTAAAAAGGCCTCCGACAAGGTTAGTGTGCAAGAGTACAACGCATGGCACCCAAAGTATGAGGAGTACATCGCGCGCAGATCGAACAAGTGGGTCACTTTGATGAAAAAGTCCGGACTATCGACCAAGAACCCCACAAGATTTCCAGAGGCATGCGACAAGGTCAAGCGCTACGCCCGGAAAGGTTACCCACCGGACTGGCGCGGAGAGATGTGGTGGTTTTATTCCGGTGCACAGTACAAATCACGACAGATGTCGGGACTCTATCGGTCCCTGGTCGCTCGGATCGAGAACGGTGAACTTAACAAAGATGATCGTGAGGGTATCGAACGGGATCTCGATAGGACGTTTCCTGATAATATCCACTTCCGACCCGATCTGAAGTCAGCACGATTCAGCGACGGAGGTGACGATGAGCCGTCGATGGTTCGAGACCTCCGCGAGGTCCTATCTGCGTT
Organism: Paraphaeosphaeria minitans; assembly: GCA_015832175.1. Classification (NCBI taxonomy): domain Eukaryota; kingdom Fungi; phylum Ascomycota; class Dothideomycetes; order Pleosporales; family Didymosphaeriaceae; genus Paraphaeosphaeria; species Paraphaeosphaeria minitans. Next base: position 4,236,306 of record WJXW01000002.1, read on the forward strand.
CGCCTTGCACAATCCCGGTATTGGGTATTGCCAATCCTTGAATTTCATTGCAGGACTGTTGCTTCTCTTCTTGAGGCAGGATACCGAGCGAGCCTTCATCCTGCTGACCGTCATCACCCAAAACCACCTTCCCGGGGCACATGCCCGGAACCTCGCTAACACTGAGGTCAACGTCTTGATGATGTTAATTCGAGACTACCTGCCCAAAGTATGGGCTTCGATCAACGACACGGACATCGTGAACAGCGGCCTCGGCTCAAAAGCGCATCCCGAGTCCAAATTCCAGCGGCAGCCGACCGTCGCGCTTTCGTGCACGTCCTGGTTCATGAGCGTCTTCATCGGGGTCCTTCCCATCGAGACCGTTCTCCGCGTCTGGGACGCCTTCCTTTACGAAGGCCCGCGCGCCCTGTACCGTTACGCCCTCGCCGTCTTCAAGCTCGGCGAAGGGGAGATCCGCAAGTACCGCCCCGGCGACGGCGAGCTTTTCATGGCCGTGCAGAACCTTCCGCGCCGCTGCCTGGACGTAAATACTCTCCATGATATCGCATTCGTCAAGAAGGGCTTCGGCAGCCTCACGCAGAACGTCATCGACCAGAAGCGGCAGTTCTGGCGCGAGCAGAACGAGCGCTCCGCAAGCCAACGGAAGAGGCCCGGCCCGCAGGCCATTTTCCCGCGGCCAGATACAGCGCGCGGCGAGGAAGAGGGGAGGAGAGGGCTCGTTGGGCTGCGGCGCCGTGCGAGCAAGAGATTCCTGAGGAAAAAGGACAAGATGTACATGGAGTGAAGAGTTGTCGAGTTAGAAGCGGCATTGCGCTGGAGTTCTCATTCCTTGTTTATTCTTTTGGACGCATCCATTGCGCAGCTGGGACGGCGTTGTATTTGTTGCCTTCCTTTCATTTCCCCCTCTTTTTTTTCTTCTTCCTCGCGATTGTCCTCTTTAGTTCTTGTTAACTTTTTGCTCGAAAAGTCGGAGACAGACGGAACGTCTCGGCGACGTTGGATAGGCGCGACTTCCTCGCTAGCCTTGTTGCACACTTGCACTAAAAAGATTTCTTGGAGCGCCGGGTGGAGACGAGACATTTTGGCTTCTTGTATAGTAGAGTTGCATATACCCCTTGTAGCCAGCTAGCAGTGCGCGTGCGTTAAAGCATGGGCGATCGATGATCATGTACGAATTTCACGAACGTTTGTCGACTGACGTGCGTAACACGCCTGACTTGAAGCAAGCGATCTCTCGATTGCGTGGCTGAACTGGTGAGGGCGGAGTGAAGGGAGGGATGTATTCAGTGCTGGTAGATTTTACTGCCTGGGGAAAAGATGGCGGTGTGGGTGGGTTGAATGCTAATGTACACGAATAGTTGGGGGGTAAAAGAGGGGATGCATATGAAAGGCTGGAAGCCGAATGACAGTGCACAAAGGAGGTAAGACGTTTCGAAGTCAGGCAGCGAACCTCTAGGAAACTGTGGGTTTGACATTGTCATGGTCTGCGACACATCGCTTTACTTTGTCTCGGTGTGCCAGGCTACCTCGATCCCCAGCTCGTTCAGCGACCTCTTTAGATCTCCAAAGTCTAGCTTGTCGGAGTCGGAGTCGGAGTCCTCGTACTCTTCCTACACATTACGACGTTAGTGAAGCTGCAAGCGACAGGGGGCAATGACATTCACTTACGCCTTCTTCATCCGACTCGACACCTCCATCGTGGTCGTCCTCACCCCGCGTCTCCCCCAAACCGTGTCCCGGATCCCAACTATTCCGCACGAGAACCACCCCGCGGAGCATCTGCACGTCTCCATCCTCGCGGCTCTCGAGCAAAGCGCACAGAATCCCCGACGCGGCCGACGAGCTCGCTGCTCGGATGCGAAGCCGCTTCAGGCGGTTGGTGAGGACGTACAGCACGCCCGGGCTCAGGTGCGGCCAGTCGAGCTCCAGCCGGTCCACCGACACGCTCTGCTTGAGGAACTCGTTCAGCGCGTCGAGCGTGTCTTCGTCGGGCGCGCGCGACAGGCAGAGGGACAGCATCGACAGGGTTTTGTGGCTGTGGAGGGAGCCGAGCATCTCCGACGTGAAGAAGAGCGCTGACGACGCGGTCGAGGGCTCGCGTTCGCTGATGGATAGGAAGGCGAGCTGGGCAATCGACCGGATAACGGAGCCGTCCACGGATTGGAGTTTGGACGTGAAGGTGCTGTGGTGTCCGTGGGTCGGCGTCAGGAGGCTGGGCTGGGATACGATGGACATGCGCGTCAGATCGAGTCTCGACAGGAGGGCGGCCGTCTCGGCGGGCGTCGTGCCGCAGAATCCGTCAAAGGAGAATGCCGTCAGCGATTGGAGGGCTTCCACGGCGTCGAGGCTCTGGTTGTGCATGTTGCCCTCCAAGCTCAGGTCCTGCAGCAACGGCCAGTGGGAGGCGAGCATCTGCAGCACCTTCGCCACGAAGTCTTCGTACAAGTGTGTCTGCCGTCCGCTGGTCGCCCGAATGGTCAGAGTCGTGACGTTTGGGAGTTGCGTGAAAGCTCGGTCGAGAGCAGCGAGCTCTTCCTCGTACAGCTCCCATGTTCGAAGGCTTCTCGTTCGACCTGACCCGTCGGCCGAAGGGTCGGAGTTCAATAAAGGCGTAAGATCAACGTCCTGGAGCTCCAGGGAGATGTCGTGGACGTCTTGAAGTACTTTTTGGGACCTGTCCGCCAACCACCCGGTTAGGACGGCCTGGCTGCGGAAGACGATAGGTCGTTGGTACAGGAACTTCCGTGCTTCCGCATGTACGTCGTGGCACGCCTGCAGGATCTCTGGTCCTTGCGAGGGGTCCAGGAGTACGTCTTGATATATGAGCTCTCGCAACTCCAAAGGCAGGGCGAAGAACGGAGTCATGTCGTCGAATAAAGGGTGTGTGCCAGCTACATCGGAGTGAGCGCGCAGGACTTTTAAAACCCAATCGCTGCGGGCGTTGTGACCTACCGGCGACCAAATTTCTCATTCGATTGCTACCGGATGGGATATTGAGCAATGCTCAGTGAACGACCCGTCCGATCTTTGCACTTCACTTCGCCTCAGCTTGGGTCGAATGGTTGTCTTGGTAGATCCGAAATGGGTGGAGACCATACAGAAAGAGCTGCTGATCCCAATAGGTCGATTCAATGAGGATAAGCTTGTCTTTGATCTACGATTTATCGAGGCATAGGATCAGCGTGGCCATTTAAGGATAAATCGCTCCATGCGACCCGTCTCCCAAACGAGCTGGGTCTTGGAAACGACAGGTTGGGGCCATGCTTTTCCCTCGTTCTAATCTCAAATAGATATGCTCCTTTCATGATTCGTTTTGCAGTGGGACCGTAAACACTGTATTGGTACTGACGGACTTGAGTTGACGATGGCCGGGAACACACAATTTGGCGGCCAAAGGTTGTGGCGTTTGTCATTCCGCAAAGGGACGGCGCCAGACACGGGCAGGTTAGTCATTGTTTTCATCTTGGATCTGTAAATTCAAAAAGTAAAAAGGCACAAAAGCCCAACTCGGGATGGCCTCACCACTAGGTAGGCCCAGGGAAATCCTAACCGTACATCGAGCCAATACGCCAGGAGTAATTGCGGCGCCGTTGGATGGAATTCCAGATACGCGAGCCCGAGTTGAGGGCGGAACCCGCTTGGGTTGAAGCGGGCGCGGGATACTTTGACCGGAATCAGGCCAGAACATGAGAGGTGCTGCAAGTCACGATGGACGGCAGGTCTTACTCCTTGGGCATGGCGAGGGAGGAACGTCGTACGACAACGAACCACTGTAGAACTACCGAGGACCAGTCTAGCCTTGTCGACAGGGGGGGAGGGGGGTTGGATAGAATTGCTTTTTTAGCCCCCAGACGAACCCACTCCATGGCCCGATTCGTCGCATCCACTAAGAAGGCGATTGAGCGTTTGCGAGTTTGCGCCAGATCGGCGCTGCAGCAAATGAATCAGTTTGTCGATCAATGATGCTCGAACCTCTGCAGGGCACCGCACCGTAGGTACCGTCTCTCGACGGAAATGATAGCCATCCAAACTGGGAGACTCGTCGGTGCTTGCTTCTGATACACACCTCGATCTGAACACACGTCAGGCTTCGGTTGCCATCGTGGCTTCCATGATCTCCAGGCCGAAGGGTAATGAGGGACAGAAGCGCAAGGTGGCGCCGGTTGGGTGATTGTATTCGGAACTGCACTCTGCCCGCCATGTAATCCGCCCGTTTGTGGTGGCTTGGAGCAGACGGTTTAGGGGCGGTTGATATCCTGCCGCAGTTCTAGACATGACGCCGGAGAATCGTACGATGCGTGACTTCGACGGATGTCGCATAGGTAGGTAGGTAGGTACTAGGGGTCTCCCCAACGGACCCTCGCTGCGGGAACCCGAACGCTAAACATTTCTCCGAACTCTGTCTACACTTTCTACTGTGACAACAGGACCAACACGCTCTAGGTAGGTACCGTATGGGCTGACGATGGCTCGCGGGCTCGTGATCAGAGCTGATCAGTCCCTAAAACCTAGGTTTTCCTTCCCCCTACGCCATCTGACCTACCTGACAGCCTCGCGATTGAGAGCAGTGCTGTTGGCGACCACAAGTCAGCTGGTGAGTGGGCGGCTCTCAGCCTGCTGACGCCACAAGCAGTCAAGACACGCGACCCGCCGCCTCCCGTAACCCTGTGGCTCTCTACCTACGATCCACCTCTGTCCGCACATCGGGACCGCGCGATCCCGACTGGGTTCCATCTATCGTAGATGATAAGAATCAACGCAATTGGAATCCCAGCAGACGCCCCGTGCGCCGGCGTACAAGCCACCGATTCTGCTGATGCTCATTCACATTTTGAGAGGCTACCCCGTCCATGTTCGGTTCGCGCTATACTCGATATCACCGACCGAAATAAACAATGACTAATTCTCTGAGAATATCCCGTATTCTTTATCCGATCCGAAAATAGCGGTATCATCTCGCGTTATTCGGATGGCTCAACGTGGGCTGGATATGTGGACGGCGACGTACGTAGGTACCAGAGCAGCATATCTGTACATGCATGAAAGATTCCACAGCCAACGACCTTTGAAGGCTCGCACGAATCTCCGATACACATACCGACAGGGGAAATATTCTGCCTACAGCTGGTCTCACTGTCTTGTCAGTTTTCCGGCGATATGTTGGCTGGAGATCGTCCACCTTCACCTATACGGCGGTCCTCCGAACAGTCGTAACGCGAGGAAACTGACAGCTACGCCTCAAACACACGGAATCCCGCACTCTCAGGCTCCTCGAGCCATTCTGGAAACCTTCTACAGCACGTGGCAGTACGAACCCCAACGCCTCCCTATATTCGAGCCCAGTCTGGAAGACGCCACCATTCACGCCCTGGACCAGTACACTTTTCTAGCTCCGAAGCAAAGAACCTTAGCGAGCACCAGCACTGAAATCAGTTAGTACGCCTCGATAGCCACATCCTTTCGTTTATCTACTGCAAAAAAACAACGTAAGTTGGAGTTCTCCTGTAGTGAGGCCTTGCTCACGTGCTGGCTTGCATACACACGTGGAAAGCCTGGTTTAGCCGGAGGTTTGGTCAAGGAAGCGCCATCTCTCAGTGTTTTTGAAGAGGATCAGGAACCTTCGACCAGTAGTATTGAGCACAAGGTCTTACTCTCCCCCACTCCACAGCCTCGAGGCAGCTCATTACTGCCCGACACGCCCTGCTCATGCGGGTTGACGCCACACCTCGTGGCCGCCACCTCGGAGAAAGATGGTACAAGTCGCATGCTCCTGGATAGCCAGCTCGGGCTCACGTCATTTGGAGACGACTGCGAGCCATCTCAAGATGACAACTGGGCTTACCTACCCACTGACCTCGCTTGCGCTGGGAATGACACAGACCCCGCGTCTCTCGCCAGCTCGAAGCGTGTACAACGTAGAATATAAGAAACCGCCACATCGTGGAAGCCTCCAGGAGGCGCGAAGCAGAGCGCTACCTACCTTGGGGCTTGCTATTATGGAGTCTAGTGTACGCAACCGATGATTGTCGAATAGGAGCGAAACAATGACTTCAACCCGAGAGCGAAAGTGTTAGAACTGGTTGGACATTAACTCGTCTTGTTTCGTAGTTTTGACGACCACCGGCAAAGTGGACCAATGCTAGTTAGATCGGTTACCTATAACTTCGACGACTGTTTCGTCCACAGACTCTAACCCACTTTCTGTGTCTGTCGAGGAAGTTTCCATCGCCTGACAACTGTTATAACTCCAGCCATGCTGAGCCCCACCGTACAAGTGTACCTTCACCTCGCCAACACTGTACCTGCCTGCCATCACAGGTCTCAAATGACCCACGTACGCCCCAGAAGCCACCACATGGCCCCGTTCAAAGCCCCAACCACTTGGAAATCCACACCTCGCCTAGAACTGCTCTCCGTAGCCATAATTCATGTGGACTAGTAACTTGTAAGCCACCACATGGCATGCGAACGCGCGCGCAGAGTCCAGCCGCAGAGCCCCGGCCGGGATACCCAAGCCCATCTCTCGTCAGACGTGTGACGACTTCGTTTACCCACATGAAATCGACGCCGCACCCTCCACCACGTGGTGGTGGGCCAGCCCGCCCCGTGCAAAGCCGCACGCGAGAGGGCCGCGTCGATGGCACAACCTCTTTAGTCTCACAGATCCGATCCGTACCATACCGTAGCCCTGGTCCGAGGCCTCGTATCGGGCAGCCATTGCGTGGGTACGGTGGGAGGGCAGTGTGCACCCGCCCACGAACAAAAGTTTCATCCGAGACTCCTGCTTCGCAACGCCACAGGTGGGAGATCATCAACGTAGACTACCTATCTGCCTACCGTAGGCACCGCAGCGTACAGGCGAACTTGAATTGACGTCGCTGTCGCTGTCGATACCGCCACTAGGTAACAGTTCCACGAGGCTCCCGTGTCCCAAGGGCAGCCGTTCCCCCCTCCCTCCCTCCCTCCCTCCCTCCCGTGTAGGATCAGCTTTGGCTAGATACAGTGACGGGCCATTGTCGTACAAGCGCCACAGACAGGGTTTCCGACCACCGACCCTCAATGTTACCTAGATACCTACCTACCACCGTACGGCGCCGTACCGACCGACAAATCCGACCACCCCACGGTCTCTCCGAATACTCGACACAACGCACCGCTCTTCAGGCGCACCCACACAATCCACGTGCTAGTAGTCTAGGTAGGTAGTCTAGGTACTCTACCTATCTACAACCGCGCCCGTCACTTCCATCGCCAAACCCCAGCATTTCTTTTGCCCGCCCACGCCCCGGGATCGTACGATGCGTGTGCTCGCTCCCAACTCTGGTCGTACGCGTAGGTAGGTACGGTAGGTAGGTCTGCTCGTGCTGGTGCCCACCCTTTCAAACACCACCATTGACAGCACGAAGCATCATACGCCTTTCTTTCTCTTCGAATCCCGGCGTCCGTGGATAGCACAGGCGCATGCCATGCTCGCAAGCGATATCGAACTAACCTGTGTACGGTGTAGGTGGGTATTGGTATTGGTATTGGTAGGGGTAGGGAGAGTGACTTTGCGTCCAACATCACGCGATACCTACCTACCTACCTACCTACCTGCCGTACGTCGTTTCCTCTCAGCGCCTGCTCATCCGCGGCGAAGACGTCACTAGCCATCGGGCCTCGACGCTTTCAGACACTCTCCTACGTCGCCTTCCCGAGCTACACCGGTCCGAGGCTACTTGCACCGTGTATCGTATCGTATCGTATCGTATCGTATCGTATCGTACGGTGCGGTAAGTACGTCTCCAGACACGCCGCCACGAGACGGCCCGGTCCGCGCAAGCGCAAGCGTAGATGCGATGTCCACCGTAGGTAGTCTCGCCCTCGGCCATGGGGTTTCTAGGTACTTAGCAGTGTACCTACGTGCTAGACTAGCATGTTGGCTGACGGGGTGCACGTCACGGCGGCCCTCGTGCCTCATCGGACGCACGCGTGTACGGTACGCGCACACGGCGTAGGTTAGCCCCTGACAGCGTCACAAGAGGGGCAGTTGAGTCCGCATGCATGAAAACACCTGATTACCCGTCGTCCTCGAGCCTGGCTGCTCGCTGGCTCGCTCGCGACGCTGTTCTGCTCCGCACAGGTATGGACGGAGAAGCGTTGGAAGACAGAGATAGTTGTACACTGGAAGCAACGGCTCTACGCTAGCTCGGCACCCACATCATCGCTCGCGAATACAAGGCGCCTCATCTTTTGATACAAATGCTCGACTCAATCCGACTTGCTGCCCGGCAGCACGGGCCCCGTGCACTGCCGCTGCCCCCATCCAAAACCATCCCTCATCCCTCCGATGTCCATAAGTCCAGATAAGGCGGGCTTCATCCCGCGAACGTCTTATCTTCCCCGAAGAGCGCGCTTATACGCGCAGCAGCTTCGCGGCATACGATGTGATGAGCTCCTCGCTGGGGAAGCTCATCTCCTCGAGCTTCTGGGCGTACGGGGTGGGCACCTCGGCGCCGGTGACACGTGCAGGCGGCGCCTTGAGGTAGTCGAAGCCGTACTCGCACGCGAGCGCCATGATCTCCGAGGCGACGCCGAAGGACGGGTAGCCGGACTCGACGACGAGAAGGTGCCCCGTCTTCTTGACCGACTTGATGATGGCTTCCACGTCGAGCGGCTTGATGCTGCGCAGGTTGATGACTTCGGCCTCGACGCCGTACTGGGACTTGAGCTGCTCGGCCGCGACGAGCGACTGGCCGACGCAGCGGGAGAGGGTGACCATGGTGAGGTCCTTGCCAGGGCGCTCGATCTTGGCTTTGCCGATCTGGGGGGGTGTCAGTGGGAGAGCGGGGGCAAAGGGAGGAGACGTACGGGAATGACGAAGTCATCTTTCTGGGCGGCTTCGCTCATGGGGAAGGAGAGACCGTAGAGGAGTCTGTGATGTGTTAGAGAGCGCTTGGTCAGACTGCTTTCGGGGCGAGTTACTCGTTCTCCAAGACGACGACGGGGTTAGGGTCGCGGATGGCCGCCTTCAGGAGACCCTTCGCATCCTCGGCGCTGTACGGCGCGACGACCTTCAGTCCGGGAATGCTTCCGTACCACGCAGTGTAGTCCTGGGAGTGCTGGGCAGCGACACCGGAGGCGAAGCCGTTGGGACCGCGGAAGGTGATGTTGCAGGGCTGAATACCGCCGGACATGTAGTGCGTCTTTGCGCCCGAGTTGATGACCTGGTCAATGGCCTGCATGGCGAAGTTGAAGGTCATGAACTCGCACTGCCGTCGCCGTTAGCCCCAGGTGTGCTCAAGCTCCCCAGCACGGGCGGTACTCACCACGGGGTGCAGGCCCGCCAGCGCAGCACCCACACAGAGACCGGCGAAGCCAGACTCGGTGATGGGGCTGTCGATTACCCTCCTCTCGCCGAAGCGGTCGAGCAGACCCTTTGTGACCTTGTATCTGTGCTATCGTCAGCGCGTAATCCGCCGAAGCCGCATCAAGGCGCCGCGCAGAGCCAGGGAGCACGCCCGCAGCTTCCCACCAGCGCTGAGCATGCTCCCGTAATTCCGCGACGCCATTGACACGCATGGAGTGCTACGTACGCGCCGTTGTACTGAGCAACCTCCTCACCCAGCACAAAGACCTTGTCGTTCGCCTCCATCTCCTCGGCCATGGCCTCATTCAAGGCCTCTCGCACCGTCATCTCCTTGCTTCCTCCATCGGAAGCGTATCTCCTGGTGACAATGGACGGGGTGATGGGCTGAGGGCGGAACGCGGGTCGGAAAGCAGGAGCAGCTGGGCGGGCGCCGGACAGCAGGCGGGCTGCCGGGCGGAGGAGCCTGGAGGCAGCCATTGGAGCGGCGGGATGGGAGGGTGAGGTAGAAGTGAGCGAGGGCCGCGGGCGAGAGATGGCCGGTTTGGGTAGGTGGAATGCGGAAGGTGTTGACGGTGGTCAAAAGTTTTGATCCTCTTAGGTTTTCGGGATCGGGTTCGATAAGTTGCTGGGTCCGCTGTAGAGGAACGAGCCGTCGCGCGCACCGAGCTCCAACCCTCCGACTGTTGGCCGCGTTGGCCGCACGCCTGGCCCAACAACACCGAGACAGATGACAGGTGCATCACGACCTTGTTTTCCGTCTTTCAATGCACCGTGGCTGACAATGGAGGCTGCAGTTCTTTTGCAGGCTCCAGTCTGTTAATCATCTTGTACTTTGTAGTCACAGACGCATCGAGGCAACACAGGGTTAGGCAGGTACTGGTATGCGCCAGAATTACTCTCTAGTGACAGCGGTACATTGCGCTGGTACACTCTATCAGCAAGTTCAACTGCACACCAGTACCACGAACTGCATACCGTCCTCCACTCTGCGCTGCGAAGAGCCCAGATATCAGCTCTATGTGCCTGTCTATGCTGACCGTTTCATTGCGTTGACATTACTGCAGATAACCCTACTGATAGCCCATTATTACAACAAGATATACTTGCAAGTGCTCAAGATTCTCTTTTGGAGATGCACTAATCCGAAATCCCGCAGACTAGAAAAGAAGAAAAGGCAATGTGAAAAATCTACGCTTTCGGCTTGCGTCCAACCATCAGGTACATGGGCGTGAAGAGCTTCTGTCTGCCACCAGCGACGAGGCAGTCGGCAGCGAGCGCAAGACTGTCGGCAGTCTTCTGGGTGCCCCTTGGCGCAATACCGATCGTCTCGAGGGCACCGACGAACCTGTGGACAAGGCCACGGCCGATCTTGGTCATTCGCAGGATCGTGGGAATGTCGCCAATGGTCTGAATGTACTTCGTCTGCCCGGAAATCGGCCAGTACCACGGAGCAGGGTCCTCGTCCCGGTCGGCCAAGTCCTCGTGGTGCTCCAAGACGAAGCCGGCGGTCTTCATGGCCTTGAGGGCCACCTCGATCTTCTCCATGTTGGAGATACCGTCACCAATTTCGATACCGAGACGGATTTCGCGGTGCTCGGGGTTGTCGTTGTCGTACTTGTCGGTCATGAGCCACTCGTAGACACCAAACACGCCGCCGGGCTTGAGGACGCGGAAGATCTCGCTGTAGATACCCTCGAGGGAGGGTGCGTGTACGGTGGCCTCGATAGCGTAGACGGCGTCGAACGAGTTGTCAGGGAAGGACATTTGCTATTCAGGGTGAGTGCACGTACACAGCAAAGATCCCAACATTGAACGTACCATGAAGTCACCCTTGGTGAACTTGAGCTTGTGCGAAAGGCCCTCCTTCTCAGCGTACCGAGTGGCGCGCTCGATCTGGTAGTCGTTGTTGTTCAGGCCCACAACGTTAACGTTGGCGAACTTGACAATTTCTCTGGCAGGTCCTCCGACACCGCAGCCAACGTCGAGCACGCGCATGTTGTCGGTCAATCCCATCTTGTGCGCCAGGTAGTGCTCGTGGCGGGCAATGGCCTGGTAGAAGGGCTCGCCGTAGGCATATCGGCAGAAGTGGAAGCTCTGGCCCCAGCCATACTCGTACAGGTCGGTCGCGAGGTTGTAGTAGTGGCGGGTGAGGGTGGCATACTCGTCGCGGCGAGCCTGGAACATGTTAGCGAGCCCAAGGGTGAGTGTGTGTACAAGCGGTGTACCTTGCGCGTTTCGTCGGTCTCGTCGGTGGCGGCTTTGTTGTCCCAGTGCTTGAAGTACTCGTCGACAGCGGCCTGCTGGGCAGCCTTGTCCTTTCTCAACATGGCATTCATACCACCATGAGCCTGGGCAGACTGGCCGTGCATGGCCTTGTTGAAGTCGGCATCGCGGGAGTGGTCCTCCTTCTCAAGCGCAACAGGAGACATGTTGAATGTATAGGCAAGGTATTAGACCGAGACAGACAATTGGAGAAGAGAAATAGGGTATGGGAGGAAGAAAAGCACAAATTGCCAGTGAAGTGGTGGATACAGCGCAGGGAATGACCCTCTTAAGGAGAAAGACGCTCCTGGAGTAAAATCAACCGCCGGTATAGAATGGCCCCTGATTGGCGGGGGGCGGGTCCGGTGTAAACGACGCTAGTGTGAAATTACTACCGCCACCGGCCAAGACCTCGAGTGCTCCGCTTCGTCACATCGCGAGAACAGCAAGTTGCAACCAAGTCCACCTACGAACCCTGCTGCGCCCCGCCCCGACGACGACGCGTCCACATAGAAGCAGAACCGGTCGCATCCCCCTGCACAAAACGTACCATCTTTCCAGCCCGCGCGCGACCGCCCCTCTCACCGCGACATGCCGCCGCAAATCAAGCAGGACCTGAATCGGTCGGGCTGGGAGACGACAGACTTCCCGTCCGTGTGCGAGCGATGTCTCCCGGACAACCCGTATGTGCAGATGCTCAAGGAGGACTACGGAGCTGTAAGTGCCCACACGCCTCCTCTGGTGTCCCCGGACCAGCCTAACAAATCTGCGCAGGAATGCAAGATATGCACCCGTCCTTTCACCATATTCCGATGGAAAGCAGACCGCACTGCCCGCCAGAAACGAACCAACCTCTGCCTGACATGCGCGCGCCTCAAGAACTGCTGCCAGTGCTGCATGCTGGATTTGTCGTTTGGTCTTCCTATCGTGGTTCGTGATGCCGCGCTGAAGATGGTGGCGCCGGGTCCTCAGAGCGACATCAACAGGCAGTACTACGCGCAAGAACACGAGAGGGAGATCGAGGAGGGCCGGGGAGCCGTCGAGGCCTACGACAAGACCGACGAGAAGGCACGCGATCTGTTGAAGCGGTTGGCGCAAAGTGAACCCTACTACAAGAAGCAGCGGCGGCAGGAAGCGGAAGGCGAGGGTGCACAGAAGGCGCTTCCTGCCCCTGGAGGAGAGTCCAGCTCTGCGGGCGGACACACACCGGGGCCTATAAGGACGAGAGATTCGAGAGGTCCGGTCAGCGGCCGCGGTGGGATGCGACCGGGGCGCGGCGGACGCGTGGGTGGAGCACCAGCAGCACCAAGTCCTGAGGACTGGTTGCCTCCGAGAGATGTCAACGTTGCGTCACTGTTCGTTACTGGTGTCGAAGACGACCTGCCCGAGCACGAGATCCGTACACATTTTGCACAGTACGGCAAGCTTCGATCGGTCGTATGTTCACATCGCGCGCATTGTGCATACATAAACTACGTCCAGCGGAAAGATGCGGAAACCGCGGCAGAGACGCTCAAGGGCAAGGTAGTCATTAAAGGCTGCCCGATGAAGGTAACCTGGGGCAAGCCGAAGCAGCTGGACAGCCTGGATCAGAATGTCCGGATGATGTACGCGAAAGAAGGCAGACAGGCGAGCGGCAGTGCCAGACGCGCGCAGGCGGCTATTGAGGTGGCGCCCGAGGCCAGCCTTGACACGCTGGCGGCCATTGCGCCACCTCCAGGAGCAGACGATGAAGTCAACTATGCCAGTCTGGCTGGCAACTAAGCACGTATTACATTTGTAGCATTGGTCGGCGTTCAGGATGGGTATCACGATTCGTATTGGACGGAGAAAAGTTCAAGCCGAGCAGCATTTGGTTCCTGCTAATGTATTCCCTTTCCCCTTCTTGATATCCTCGTTGTTCCCGCGCTCGGTATGCTCGTGGATATTGAGCTCTGATAGATAGCATTAGCAATTGCTACATCAACGTCTGCGAAGCCGCATGCGCTTTGGAACATACTGTAGCTACCCTCCGTGTCCATTGCCTCTCCTTGCACCACGTTCTCTCGTAGAAACTTTGCCACTTCCTCAGCGTGTGTGATTTGCTTGGAGTATTCCTCGCTGCCGGTAGCGAGGCTGCGGTTGTTCTCAAAGTTCTTGCGGACTTCGAGGCGCGCGGCGGAGAGGATGCGCGTGTCTCCTGCTCCAGCTGTGAGCGTCTGATTCCACCTGCTCCAAGACGTGCAGATCTGTCACCCACCTCGGAAAGCAATGCGCGTTGATCGCAAGAGATTTCTGTATGCTGCAATGGCCATCTCGTGCGACATGGGAACCGATCCTGGAAAGTGTGGCGATGGCGAGAAAAGTCGCGGAGGCCAATGTTCACCGACAGAATTGCGGCCCCTGCAGCCGTGTAGTCAGCTGAGCTTCATCGACAAGTGACGTCGCACCCACCACCACTTTACCTTTCTTCCCCTCACCCACGCGACGATGTCAACACGTCCTTGACTATAATCTGGCGCCCGAGGTGCGCTACTAATTCTATACGATGGTCTCCTTCTGGCCGTTCAAGGTACGCAATGCTTTTTATTGCGTGTCATGTTTGTGCGCTGACGAGGCAGCAGTCCAGCGAGGACCAAGCATACTTCGAGAAGACGCTTTCGACGCTCTCCGGGAAGATCACGAGGGCTGCTGCGAGAAATGATGCCGCGAGGCAGAGATCCAGGCGCATCCGCGTCATGTGGACGCTCTGGGCTGGCTTTGCCTACATCTTTGCTGCCCTTTTTTGGTCGCTGGTAGTGGGATACAAGAATTGGGGACGCACAGAGTATACCGCCGTCGTTGGCGGACCTGTACTGTATGCATACCACAATCTTTGTAGCTTGGTTTTTCAGAGGTTGACCGCATCCAGCATCTACATCGTCCGCACCACAACGACCCGCTACTACGACTGGCGCATCTCCAGCACTGAAGCCTACATCAAGAACCTTGGCAAGGAACGCGAGACAACGATCGAGCGGCTTAAGGAATCTACCAAATGGAATACCACGCAGCAGCTTCTCGAGAAATATGGCGATCAACCCCAGAAACCACAGGCACCAGCAGACAAGAAGAAAGAGGGGCCCCAGAAATCAGCGCCAGCACAAGGACCACGCACTGGCATCGCACCCCCGCCCACAGCAAACATCCAACGCCCCTCCGACCAGCGTCCAGCAACGCCCCAACAACCTGTCTCGGCAACCTCTCCCCAAACTCTTCCACACCCACCCGCTTCCCCCCCTCCCGAAGCCCTCAGCGCCGAATTCGCACCCAACGCATTCTCAGCCCCTGAGCTGACAAGACAATACACTGCCTCCGCTGCCACCTTCACCCAGTCCCACTGGTACGACCGTATCCTTGATGCGCTTCTCGGCGAAGACGAAACCCAGCCGAAGAACCGCCTCGCGCTCATATGCACGGAATGCCGCCTCGTAAACGGACAGGCGCCACCGGGTGCCCGCACGCTCGAGGACGTCGGCCGCTGGCGGTGCGGTGGGTGCAATGCGTGGAATGGGGCGGAGAAGGTGGAGGAGGTGGCTGTGGAGCGGCTGGTGCAGGGGTGGGAGGAGGAGCGCAAGACGAAGGAGGAGGAAAATCAGATTGGTTCCTCGAAGATCCGGGAGATGGAGGAGATTAGCGCTGTCTCGGGCGGAGACGAGGGCTCGGGCGTGGATGTGGCGGAGGAGTCGGTTGACGAGGCGCCTGTGCGGGAGCGCGCGACCAGGAGCAAGACCAAGGCGAAGGGGAAGAAGTGAGCAGGGCAAGTGTAGGGTTGAAAGAGGCCGGGTCTGGTGTGGGCTGATTTCCTCGACGGGATCTATCGATCGTCTATCAAAGCAGCATACACTACTGCTAACGGCCATATTCTGGCGCCTTCTCTTTAGCGTTCAACAGCATCAATATCGGATACCAAACTCAACGAACCTCGTGCGTTCCTCGTTCACATCGCCCAAACATGACTTGGTCGCATATGCGAAGTACGATTCTCCTCTGTGAGCCGTAGCGCAGTTTATCTCACCTCGCACTCAACTAAGTTACGCTACGCTAACTACACCAGCACCACGCGGACGTTGGACAATACCTGTGCAGTGCACACTGGTATGATTTCGCCCTGACACCTGAATTGACAGCTGATTTATCTCAACAGGCCGCTCCACTCACGGCGAAGGAGGGTCGAAAATGATACGTTTTTTTGTGCGGTACAAGGACCACAATTTTGATAAGGTGAATGCGCCTGAGGCGTATTGGGACGAGATTGCGGCGCTGCGGGGGAGTTTGATGGAGCCATTTCGTACGGTGTTTGAGGGGGTGAGGGAGAGGGGGGATCGGACGATTCATCATCAGCTGGTGAGCTTGCCGGTGCCGAAGGAGGATTTTCTGGCCAAGCTTCAATTGGGTACGGTCGTGTTTATTGGGAATGCGGTTCATGATTGGAGTAATCATGTGGGGACGGTGGCGAATGCGGCGATTCGGAAACCGAGTTGGATGTATATCACGAGGAGCGGTATCCGGCGTGGCTGAGGTCGTATGAAAAGAAAGGGGATGACTTTCAAGTGCTGCACAAACCTATCGGTGATTGGCGGGCATTGTTGAAACAGCAGAAGATGGATTGCGAAAAGGCCGAGGTGACGAAGAACGTTGTGCAGCTGTTGAATGGTTTGGACGCACGTCCATGTTCAAGTACAATGCCGTTAGATGAAGGGCAAATGGAATTACAACCAGACTTGGAAGGTACGTCCGTCGCACCGCTGTTTCCTGCTGCAAACTCTGGGTGGTGAGCTCACGTCACTGCATAGACATTCGCAATCACTTTTACCCATTTCATTCCATCGTACATACATCCCCAATAACAACTCAAAACAAATCAATAGGCCCCGTCAGCCTGGAAAGGAAAACATCAGTGTCCGAAAGCCAGTAAGTGGCCTGGGCTTCCAATAAAATATCGTTCATTAAAATCCAAAATCGTTATCGTCGCCATGTACCTTTCAGGGAAAATGAAAACAAACAATGAAAACATGCTAGTGGGTGGACTCTTCTCCCGCAGCCGAGATGTGATAACATGCTGACCAAACCTTTCAACATGACAGAGTCTTTGCATGGCGCCGCCAGGCTGTCTTCAGAGTCATACTGCAAATGATGGCGACGTTTCGTTCTGACTAATCCATAGGATCCTCATCAGAGAAGGCCATGTTGTCGAAGTTGTTTTTGTCATCGTCGGGATCAGTGACATTGGGAGGTGTGTACTGCACCTTGCCAGTTCCAATATCTAGAACCTTGGTGAAGTGAGGGTTATTGAGACGAGGAATAGTCTGCTTTCGCTCGATGCGATTCACGTACTCCAATTCCGCAAGATTCTTAGGCCACGCCGCGGCGCGCTTCTTCTGCTCGAGGTAATCAGCTTGCTTGCCACGCACAGTGCGAGCTGCCGCCCAAAAATTGCGACCGA
Source organism: Paraphaeosphaeria minitans (assembly GCA_015832175.1). NCBI lineage: Eukaryota > Fungi > Ascomycota > Dothideomycetes > Pleosporales > Didymosphaeriaceae > Paraphaeosphaeria > Paraphaeosphaeria minitans. The sequence continues at coordinate 4,253,381 of WJXW01000002.1, forward strand.
GGTGCTTGGCCACAACTGCAGTGCTCTCCACGGCTGTCATGAAAGACCCGTAAATGGATTCACGCGGCTCGTTTTGGAGGTGTGCGTCAGCGAGGGTATACTTACAGGCTTGCTCTGACGGCTGTTCGGCGCCCTCCTCGACGTTCACCGTCGTCCAGTCGTCCTCGTCCAGGTCGTCGATCAAGTTAATTGACTTTTGCTGCGCGGCAGACGAGTTCTCCGCAAGGACGTAGTTGCGCGGATCGCCCTTCTTGTATTGTGCTCCGGCCAACTTGTACACCGGCTTCTTCTTCTCAGCCTTCCGAGCCTCGTCGATTGATGTCTCCTCTGCCCACTGCGCCAGGTTCGCGGGAATTTGTTCCTTGTAGCCGAGCTTGATCGCGCCAATGGTGGCAGTAGTTGCTACGACCTTCCCAGTGCGACGCGCACCACTTCCAACCAACGAACCGACAGACCAGAAGGTCTTACCTACACCGGCCACTCCAAGAGCGCTACCGAAGGAAGATGCAGCAGAAGAAACGTTCTTCACCGCTTCGTAGGTGTCTTGCTTGGCAGCATCGTACGTACCAGGGAAATGGTACGTGGGATAGTCCTTCGACCCAGCGTTACCCATCTCGTGATCCAACATATCCATGGAGACGTCCGCGTACTCGCCTCCGATGAGATTCTCGTTGCTGTCGGTTGGGGACTTGGCCGGCTTGAGCGGAGGTACGTAGCCACGGTCCAGGTTGCTATCGGCTTGAGCCTTGACCTGGGTGAACGTGGGCATAGGAGATACGCCTACAAGGGTCAGTAGCTCGAACTTGCCATCGATCAATTTCTGCGAGTAAGAGCCGGGAATATTGGACGTCTTCGGCGCAAGTGATTGACACGCATTCGTGGGACGCTTTCCACCAGCGGCAGCAGTGGAACCTTTGATGATGTTCCCCTTGTTCGCAACCACGGAGACTGAAGACTTTTTGTTCGGCTTCTGGACAGGCTTCTTGCCGGGAGAGTTCAAGTCGATGTCCTCCCACTGATTGGCCAACTTCTCTTCTGGGACCTTTGGAGTGCTCGCCACGACGTGAAGATTCGAGGCAACGGTTGGAACAGGTCGAGAATATGTCGTGTTTGCCTTGATTGCAACCGGATCAGCAACCGCAGGCTCTTCGAGGAGCTTATCCTGCATCAGGGCCGGGGCTCGAGACGGCGAATCCTCCCACTCGCCATCATAATCAGGAGCTGAAACACCATCCAACTTCTTCAACCAATCGTCTTCAGCCATGGCTGCTGGCTTCTCAGCAGACGAGAGTTTGGCAGGGCCCTCGGACCAGACAGAGTGACTGAGGTTCTCCTGGGTTGAGTTCGAAGGAGGAGCCGGAGCGTCTGGCAAGCCTATCGAAGAAGAAGTGTCGTCGTCGACGTCAGGAAGAGGCGAATTGATCGCGTCGAGGGACTCCTTACTTATAGAATCCGTCATGGTGAGGAGTTTATAAAGTCGCCGGTCGATATCGGTCAGAGTGTTGCTCAACGATGTTCTTTTGGTCGGTTGCTAGAGTTGTGCGTGACGACTTGTTATTGGGTGAACCAGTGTACGAAGTGTCAAGGGCTTTAAGAGTAGAGGGCATCGGTGCAGGCTTAGGGAGGCCATTGGTATGAGCGCCTTTCATTGGTGCCTCGGCGTCCGTGTCTGTGATTTCACCCGGCGCAAGGTCCGTGTTGCTTTCAAGAAGCGTGCTTCGGGACAGTGATCGAGGCCTTGAACGCTACCCAAGATGCATCATTCGCATTATTATTATCCCCAGTAACCGAGTATTTAATGGGCGTTACAAATGAACCAGCAAGCCGGGCGTTTATAATTTCATCCGAAACCGGTTCCATTTCGGGCTTAGGAACCCCGTTCGGGTAGAAGATGGCTTCCAGCACCTCTTGTTCAGTCTTGGGTCGGTCACCCCATGGGTGCAGCTCTTTGACATCTCCGAGCGAGGCGCCCGGATCTGCCAGTGCTCGATCCATGCGCTCGTCGTTGGGATCGTTGTCACACTCGTCCTCAAAGGGATTCATAGTGATGAGTCTTGGATCGATGTTCCTGTGGGAACTGTCTTGTCACTCGCCGTACACGAGTCGAACAAGGTTAGAATGTCTGCGACCATGGGGTGCAAGTGAAACTTTTACTAAGTTACGTGTTCGAAGGTTTCCTCGTTCAAAGTTATGCAATATTCGAAGAAGGTTGCTCTACCTCTGGGGTCGACGGTGCCGATGTGCGAGCGAGCTAGTAGCACGGTGAGAGGCTTCGACATTGTAACAGCTGAGGGAAGAGAGAATGCACGAGACTCATGGATGGAAACATATAGTCTTGGCATTTTGTCACTGATTATCGAGGTGGGCCTGAGGCGGAGCAGAATTTGATGTGGTGTCTTTCACTGTTGTAGTCACGACTATATCCAAAAATTCGTTAATCAAAGCACATTGCCTAACATCACTGACATATAGTTGGCACGGAAATATAATTTTGAGCTTGTTCGTCGGTGACGGTCGCGCGCTGCCATTGATAGTTCTGCTGATATAAACTTACGGGTAGAACAGTGAGTTTGTACTCCCTGAGCGGCCTGTTTGCTCTCTAGTTGATATTTGAAAACAGCTAAGAGTTTGTTATTGTTCCATTCAGTTTGACAGACTGCAAAGAGTTTTCCGCAGTATGAAAATGGGGCATGTAAGTATCAGTTACTATCCTCAATTCTGGAAATGTCACAATAGGGGAGAGCAAAACCGTCCATGTGATGATACCTTTAGCCTCAGAATATGCGCCTGGTGGACATTTTGCGCTGTTTTGCCAGCAACATTGTTTCTTCACGAAGACTTTCACCATGCGTCCGTGCGCATCCGTGCCTACGACATCGCTGCGATGGCTGGTGAAAAGGTCCCGCAGCCGAAACCCGCATTATGTATACATAAGCGGCGCATAGTCACTTGATGATTATATGCCCACCCACTCTCCGTTTCGATAGAGTGAACCGCGAATTGTTCTATTGTTGGCTTATACGCCTCTCGCATACGCGCACGGATACCGCAAGCCCACAATAACACTTCATTCCGAGTTATTCTGTCTATTAAAACACGTAGGCACCACTTCGGTACTCTATACCCCCTTTCACCCACCCTTGAGCACACATCCACAAGAGAAATAAAATTTCTGTAAAAGATGTCTTCCCCAGTTCTATTCTCATTCGATGGCTTCGTGAGGTTCCTCATGCAAGAAGAAGCTCGCTCGCACTTGATTTTGCTCGTTCAGAATCCCAACTTCCGGGGTCTGAACGTTGCACCTCGACCTCCCACGCCAGTTTCCCAGAGCTCGACAATAGATCCGAACTCGGCTCCAGCTACGGTAGCATCCACACCTCTTGTCCAAGCTCCGGCTGATACGAAACCTCAGACTTTCTCTCAGGTCCCAGGAGCGCAGATGGATGTTCTTCAAAATGACGACAGCCTTCCTGACACTACGCATCCAAATATTCCGGCTTATGCATACGACTCCGACTCCTCTGACGATCTTGAGTTCGAAATTGATCAGCAAGCATGGGTTCCAAAGTACAAGAAGAATCATCCGTTGATCCCTCTCGATAAAGCATTCCACGCTTCCATGATCAGTGCAAATGCAATGAAGTACGAATACCACAAGATCCGAAAGGAGGACCGTGAAGAAGAAAAGCTTGAGCGTGGAGAGCTAGATGAACCACGGACACCTCGCCCACGTTATTTTGGCCCGTGGCTGAAGGTCAACCCGGATGAACCAGAGATGGAGTATCGTGTAGACGGCCTTCGGCCCCTCCACTCATCGCCCCCCTTTGCACTGAAACAAATCAAATCTAAGCGCCAGCCTCAAAAAAAGCTAACGAAAGTGATTGACAAATCGTGGCATAAATATCACTCAGATTCCCTCAATGAGGTTGTGGAGAACGAGGAGAGCGAACGAAAGCGAAAGGGAATGGGTGATCCAGAGGAAGATGAAGATGATTCCTCGCCGCAGCCACCCAAGAAAAAGTTAAAGAAGGTATCGTTCACTGAGATGCCCACTGAAGTGCGAACAATTCCTGAAGAGGTTACTGTGGACGAAAACTATTTTCAGTGGCGGGGATTAGAACCGACAGATACCTGCCCAGAGGAACTGTACGAGTACAGCAATGAAGACGAACCAGAGAATGCGGACCGTCTTGCGCAATTCTCTTGGGAAGCAACCCCCCAGAATATTCCCTTGGAGATTAGAAGCACCATCCAGCAGGCTCCTGTTAGCCTGACGCCCTCTACATCTCCGGAAGCTCAGTCCAAGTGGAGCAATGATGTTCAAGAAGCCGTAAATACCATTCGAGAAGAAGCCGCGCGTATGCCTAGCGAAGCTGCAGAGACCGTTAAGACATTCATGGAGACTTTTCAGCAGTTCTCGCGGGCGACCATCGCCCAGGACGTTCTTGAGATTTATTCCACACCAAGAGGACCAGAACATGGAGAACTTTCGTCTCCGCCAGGCCCTCAACAGCCTTGGCAGCCTCCTCCTGAGGTGGAGAACTTGCGACTTCACGAGGCCAGCAAAGCATATGGATTCGAGGCCACGGATCTCTATCCTCCAGAAAGCGAATTGGCTAACGTTACCCCGCCCAAGACTGGGCTGTACGTGGTCGGTGAGCCACGCGAAGAGAACCCTTTGAAGCGTAAGGCAAAAGGGGAAGCCGGAGCCGCTCGTCCAACAAAGGTCACGAAGACTCGTCAACCGAACGATATGGCCATCGCCGAGCCTGCCCGCCGTTCAAAGCGAATTCAGGCGAAATCCGGTCGCATCGAAGATGGCAGCTCAAGTATTATCGATGGTGCAGCGGTTCCCGAGCCTGCTGCACCAGCTCAAGAGCTTAGTTCTAGCTCTGCTCCTGATGTTGGTGTGTCTCCACAGTCTGACACTACATCCGAAGGCGCTTCTTCAAACTAACAGTCCGATGCGCCAGCCCCGGACACCAGTCCCGAGACTGCGGAGGCTCAGACGACTACCGAGCGCTTGGAAGTCGTGCAGAATTCCGACCAGCCTATGAAGCTATTTCCCAAGCTTGTCAGCCTTCTTTCCCAGTCAAAGAGTCGAAACGAGGCCCGAGAAAAAAACCGGGCCCGCAAATTAGTTCTTTGCAGATTGCCGTAGAACCAACCGGTCGTACTTTTTGTGGCGTCGCACATCAGCGAACATCAAAACCGTTTATCGAAGGTTACTATCTCACGAAACAAAGCAGTTTCCCCAGCTAATATCGTTAAGACATTCTTTCGAAGCACCATCAATCACTGTGGCGGTGTGAGAGGCAATCAGACAAATGGATTACTCTTTACCGGTCTCGAGCATAAAGTGTAGGCTTTTGAGCCTCATTTGAGCCATGGAAACTGAGTAGAGAGCCAGACCTCTCTGCACCGCCCGTCTCCCGACGCTATTTCCCAACAGACATGCAGACATACAAGGAGGCAAACACACAAGCATAACTCTCTATACCAGTTGTGAGCGTAAAGTGTAGGCCATGCCTCCTTTTAGTCTCAAGACCTCGGCAGAAAGTTCAAACACCCCTGTATGACTGTCTCAAATTACACCCGGACAGACAAGAGGGCGCATATGCGGGTGCCCACATCATCCTTTATACCAGTCTTGAGCGTAGAGTCGAGCCACTCCTCTTAGTCTCTATACTGGTATAGGGTCAAGCCTCTCCGCATTGCTCGTCGTCGAAGGTCACTCCCCAAGAAGAGATGCAGCCACACAGATATTGAATTTAACCTTTCATACCAGTCTTGAGCGTAGAGTCGAGCCGCTCCTCTTGGTCTTAAGACTGGTATTAAAACCTCTTCGTGGCGCTCACGCATCCGGAGTAATCTATCGATGCATGTCTGTTCGAAGAATCGGTGTGAATATGGAGTTTTGGGTCTTGGAAATTCACCGTGGGTTGAGTTAATAGTTGTTTCCTCGTGTTGCATCCAATACCCGTCTGCTTTAGACACCTCAAGTTGGGATGTGGGATATGGGATATAGGATGATCGAAACGAGGCGGCGGAGACTGTGCATGGTGGACTTGAATATTTTGTTGGCTGCTGTTGGAATGAGCTTTTGTAAGTCATTTTAGTTGTCACTTTTTACTAGTAAATATTTGATGCTTCTCTATTTGAAAGTACCATAACTGTATAGCTATTTATGGTTATTTCTTGCTTTCTTAGTGTTTACAATAAGAAATATTTCTACTACAGATTTATGAAAAAATGTGGTGTGATATATATAATCGTAGTAGGTTGAGGGGTGAGGCCTGTATCGCGGGCTGGAGAGGAGATATGCAATTTGTTGTGCGATGGCAGTAATGCAGTAGACTCGTTTCACCAGAAATACAATGCAGACAAGAGCTCGTTTTAAGAAGACTTGAGCTCAGGTCTTCTGCTATAATTGATTGTTCATGGGAATCGCTTCACTGCACTAAACCGCCACTGAAATCGCTACCTGTCATGCTGTGCTACTCTAGAGAGCCCCCAAACTCCGCACCACATCCGCATCCAACTCTCCCAACTCTCCCTTCCCCTTGCTATCATCCACCTCGGGCGCACTCGGCACCTCCACCCCGCCCAGCGACCACCGCATCCCCAGATATGCATCGCTGAGCACAACCACATCAAGCTTCTTCCCCTGCGCCTCGCGTGGGAGACTCATCTTCGCCTGCCCATGCAGCTTGGCTCCACCAGCACCAGCGTCATTCCTCCCAGCAGCGGTACCGCCGCGTCCGCCCATACCCTTCTTGCTGGTTTGGTTCTTAGAGGGATCGTTCCATCCAACGCGCTTCAGTGCCACGATCTCGTCAGTGCCGGCGTAGGACAGGACAACGAAGAAGCCCTCCGTTTGTGGCTTCGGGTACCGCGGCGCAAAGATGCGCACGCCGCCGTTCGCCATTCGAGCAGGATTAATCCGCGTCAAAGCAACCGTAACACCCATTGCCGTGAGCGCCGCAAGCTCCAGTTTCACGACCGGCAGCCGCGCCACGGGCTCCAGAAACCTCTTCACCGTGGCGTTCGGCACGCCTGCGAAGCGCGCTGCCTTCTCTAGTACAGCTGGCGACGAAGTCGACGCTTCGACGAGCGTCTTAGGCACGGCTTGCTTGTGCTCGAGACGCTGTTTCTCTTTCTCAGGGTCGACGCCTGGGAAGAGGGACAGCGGGCCGTCGGTGGGCCAGCGCGCGGATTTGATGGCTTGCAGGAGCGTCGCCATCATCTCGGTGGAGGAGCGATAGCCCAACTCCGTCAGCACGTCGATGGACGCCTGCACGATACGGATGCTCTGGTCAAGAACGCTGTTCAGGTCGCCGACATAATCGGAGATGGGGAGGTCCACGCGCGAGAAGTGTGCCTGCAGGAGGAGGAATGCCTTCACGTGGGGGTCCCATAGCGGGAGGTCAAAGTGCGTTTCCGCCTTTAGCGGGAGCGCTTTTGACAGCTCGCTGTTGATGAGGTCCTCATTGTGGCGCACGGGGAGCTCGTCGTACTCTGTTGCATGGGAGACCCAGGCGAGAACTTCAGCAAAGGTCGCGTCACGCTTGGCGTGCTTGACGAGGTAGCGGATGGTTTTGTGGCTGAGATAGTAGTAACTCATGATCTTGCCAAGGGGCGTGGAGTCGATATCGCCGGTGCCGTGGAGGTCAATGCAGGAGGATTCAGAGAGTTCGGTGAGAGAGGTCTCGACGAGATTGATCATGTATTCGTTGGCCATTGTCTGGGCGGCGATCGTGTTATGTTCTTCGGCGGAGATTTCAAGGCCGTAAAAGGAAGGGTTCTTGTGGAGGCGCCGGAAGAAGAAGGTCCACGTAAGATAGTCTAGGGCATCTTGTTTGGTGGCTATTGTGCCTGCGGAGATTTCGGCGCCAAGATGGTTGTCCAGAACGTTGTGGAGAGAAGACTCGACTGGGAAACCTGTGTGCAGGAAATGCTTGTAGAAGTCCTTCTTTGCATCCTGTGTGAAGATTCGAGCTATACCAGAAGAATCGAACTGGGGGCGACCAGCACGACCAAGCATCTGTAGCACATCAGTAAGATCCATGTCCTTGTACCCTTCTGTCTTTGCGTCGAAGAACTGTGTGCCTTTGACGACAACAAGATGAGCAGGAAGATTAACACCCCAGGCAAGTGTACTGGTGGCGACCAAGATCTGGATTTGGTTGTTCGCGAACAACTCTTCAGAGAGCTGACGGTCAGACTCCACAAGACCAGCGTGATGAAGACCGATTCCGAAGCTCAAAGCTTCTCGTAGCGCATCGTCTCTGACGCGATCGAGGTTTAGCGCTAGGTCCTCTTCAGACATGTGAAGGAAACGTCTCGGGTTGTCTTCCATGCCGCATAAATTGATAAGGTCCCTTGCAGTAAGGCGAGTCTGTCGACGGGAGGCAACAAACACAATAACGGGCTTCTCGGGCGAGTGTGCTTTGATGGCGAGGAATGTAGGGCGGTTCATTGACTGCATGAGCGGGCAGAAGCCTCGCTGTTCGGGAAAGCCGTCGATGTAGATCTCCAACGGCACGGGGCGGACCGAGTGGCGGAAGTTGAACAAGCCTTCTTTGACACCAAGCCAATTACCGAGATCAGATGTGTTCGCGCAGGCAGTCGACATGCCTAAAAGACGCACAGAACCCTTGCTTTGAGAAGCGATATAGTTCATTCGAGAGACGATGATCTCGAGAATAGGACCACGATCTCCACCAAGCAGATGTATCTCATCGATGATCACCAAGCTGACCTGTCGCACGTAGCCACGCGTTTGCCAGCTACGACTGATACCGTCCCACTTCTCAGGAGTCGTAATGATGATATCTGCATCCCGGATCGTGCGTGTGTCGGGTGTGTTGTCACCGGTAAGCTCGACCAGCTTTAGGCCCATCGGACCAGCCAGACGCTTGCCCCAGTCCTGAACACGTTCGCGCACGAGCGCCTTCATGGGGGCGATGTAGACTACCTTGCATCCAGGCTTCTCTCGGAAAGCCCACCACATTGCAAGCTCAGCGGCTACTGTTTTACCACTGCCAGTAGGCGATCCCAGCAGGACATTTGCTGGAGTGTGGTACAAGCAGTGAAATATTTGTGTCTGCATAGGATTGAAAAACTGAAACCGTTGCCCATAGACTTCCTCGAGGATGGGATTTTTCAAGACCGATATGGGCAGAGGCTGGAGATTGAGCAGATCCGTGTACACGCTCTCGGTATCCGGCCGGATTAGATGCTGAAAGGAGATTGGATGCACTGTCTCCGCACCAAGCCATCGATCAGACACAGCTCGCACGTAAACCTGTGTTGGCAAGGGATCTGACAACGGAATGGTGAAGTTAAGCTCGTGGTCGTCGTACAGCTTCCTGCGTGACAGGATAAAGTACTCGTAGTGGAAGATCTCAGAGGTTTCTGAGTTCTCCACCCATATCCAGAAAGATTCAGAGGATCCATGGTGGCGGTCGTTCCACTTAAACTCTGGTGTGAGCCAAAGTCTGATGCGGAGTACGTCTCGGTTCAACGGTGCAATTTCACTTTCAATACTCAGCGTTGGGAAGTTGTCCAGCAACCGACCGATGACATTGCCCATTCTCGTGTTATGTACCAAGTCTCCAATCTCGCGTTGGTCCATGTCGCGGAGCGCCTCAACAGACGTGTACTTCCAATCTAGTTGTCGAAGCACAGGCTGGGGCAGGTCGAATTGGTGCAGCGGATGAGAGTCCGAGCGGACTTGATGCTCGATGGATTGGCACAAACTTAGAAGCACCTGGCATTGGTATCCCCAGCGGCGGTTGAGTGCGATCATGAAAAGTGCGCGTGCAATACGTGCAGCATTCTGCGAGATGTAGTTGGTGTCTGAGACCAGTGTAAAGTCCTCTAGCCTTGCTCGAGACACGTATGACTGCAGTAGTACATTGGTCTTTCCATGAGGCGTGCCGACACCGCCTTTCACTTCATGGTACACGTGGTCGTTTTCGATGAGGGATGACAACTCCTTCTCTTCGGTATCCCGGGAGGTAATCTGGTCGAACTCTCCGCTCATGCTGACCATAGCGAAAGCTTCCTCCTCAGATCCATGCGGCTTCATTATATTATTGAAGATCTCGATACTGGTTTGCTGAACGTAGTATTGGCTTGCAATACGACCGACGTCCTTGGAACGAAGATCTCCAGTAGTTTCGTTGAAAACAATCATTTGACTCTGCTGCAATACGCGAGCAGCATCAGTGATGAGCTTCGTGCGTCTCATAACGAGCTGTGGATCGTCCCTTATTTCGTTCCATTCGATTCCATAGCTCAAGGGACTCTTTTGCATTCGGGCGAATAGATAAGAGTATCCAAGCCATTGCACGCCTTCTTGCACCGTGGTGACCGTGCCCAGAGAGATCTCGGCGTTCAGGTTGTCCACAAGCTTCGCAGAGAACTTTGACTCGATCGGTTGCTGTTCAGTTACCGCCTTGAGGTAGTGATCGAGCCTGTCATGCGTCGTACATATAAAGCCAATACCAGTGTCCTGGAACTGAGGACGACCGGCACGACCAAAGATCTGGAGAACATCGAGAATGCCGAGATCGGTGAATTTACCCTCTTGAGCATTGTATACTTGAGTGCCTTTGATGAGAACCGCAGCCGCTGGCAAGTTCACACCCCAGGCCAAAGTGGCGGTACAGCAAAGCACTTTCAGCACCCCCTCTGCGAACAGGCGTTCAATGAGGTTCCTATCGGAGCGAGGCATACCGGCATGGTGAGTTCCCATGCCCTTGGGAAGTAGTTCACGTAGCTCGCGACCCTTCGACTGCTTCATGTCGCGTTGCGCATTCTCATAATTCGGGTGCGTTGTCGGGTCGAATAGATCGGAACACCCAGCATCTACAGCCTTCTCGAACAGCATCCTCGCAGACTTGACGGTGTCCTTGCGCGAATGCACGAACACCATGACTTGGTGGCCAAGCTTTAGCATATCTGTAACCTTATCAAAAGCTACCTGTTCGAGGTTTTCCCTGGATTTGACAGTACCGGCCTTGCCTTTGGCGCCGATGAAATGCTGCTCTAGAGGAACCGGACGGAACGATTGGTCGAAGTAGAACATGCCGGCCATCTTGTTCACTCTAAGGAAGTCGGCGACGTCGACATAGTTGGGAAGCGTAGCAGACAGGCCAACGATGCGGATTAGAGATTGCGTTGCCTCCACCTGTCTCTGCGTCCTCGCCACCAGACTCTCAAGGACTGCGCCGCGCTCATCGTGCAACATGTGCACCTCGTCAATAATAAGGAGGCGGACCTTTTGCACCAGCTCAGTGTCGCCAGTGCTCTTCCGCGTCACGACATCCCACTTCTCAGGGGTCGTGATGATGATCTGTGTATCCAAGATCTCTGCTTTGGTGAGATGCATATCTCCAGTCAGCTCGCGAGCTTTGATACCGAGCCAAGCCAGACGCTTTCCAAGCTTCTCTGTGACCTCAGCTGCGAGTGCTTTCATCGGAGCAACATAGATGATCTTGAAGTCTTCGGCCATAACAGTGAAGTCAGTAGCGTCAGGGTTCTCGATCGGGTTGGGTACGATATTCTTGGCTACAGTGTTCAAGATTGTAAGCATGGCGGCATCTGTTTTTCCTGCACCTGTAGGTGCGCAGATGAGCATGTTCTCGCTGGTGTTGTAGGCAACAGGGTACACCAAGCTCTGCATACGGTTCAACGACTTGTATCCCTTGAATGTGCGCTGGCATAGGCCGTCCATATTTTTTATCTCGACTAGCTTGCGACCAGCACCGAGTGTGCCAACGCGCGCGGCAGGAATGGTGTGCTCCTCGTACGTCTTCTCGTCGACATGAGTGCTACCAGCTGGCAATGCGTACTTCTTGCCCAGACTGGACAATTTGTTTCCTGCCTCATGGGCGCGGTAGACATGGGGATACTGCGGTCCTTTGCGGTCAACGGCAGCTGCCAGTTCACGATTCTTATGCTCCCAGTCCTGTTGCCTAAGAGCTTCTTCACGCTCTGCTCGAGTCTGCAAACGACCAACAACACCATTGTCCCGGGGCCCGTCACGCAATGACTCCGTGAGCTCCTTCCGGTGGGAGATAAGATCCGCCACCAGATCCAGCTGCTCGTACCCCACGATTTCCGCGAGCATCATCTGCAGCTCGTCGTCGTTACAATCACTCGCCAGAATGGCAGATAACTGTTCCTTCAACGCAGTAGCATCGAGGCCAGAACTGCTTCGCGCAACATAATTGCACTTCTCCTGGAGCCAAAGCTGGTCGTGGAGCGGGCTCGTCGGCTGGGCGTTGGCAATTTGGTCGAATTGGTCGCTGCTGTATGCATCTTCATACTCGTCGCTCAGTACGTCCCAGATATCGTCGCCGCTGGCAGTTCCAGAGAAGTCGTCATCGTCGATATCGAGGTCGTCGCCGTACGCAGGCGTGGTTTTGTCGTCCGCAGGTAGGTTCAGTTCCGCGATGGCCTTACGCATCGCCTCAAGCTGCTCCAGCCATTGTGCCTGCGCACTCTCCACGGAAGGCGACATGGTAAACCGGAATCGCAAGACGTCTTCCTTTGAGTGTTCTTTAACGGGACAATCAGACACGTTGCGGCCTTCTGCGGGTAGATATTTTGTATGGCAGGTGCAACGGTGTGGCTGTCGCGCCTTCCCCCGCCCCCGCGTGGCGCTGGTTACATCAGCCGCAAGACTGCACATGGCACCCTATCGACAGCGGTGCTCGCGGGTTTCCTACGCCGCCCAGGCATCCAGGCTTCTGTACATAGTTCTGCCCGCTACGCATACCTACGCTCGCGCTCCCGTACGCTATCCTCTCCCTCGTCAACCCACACACCCGCCACCATGAGCATGAAGTGCCTGTATATGGGCGTAAGACCCGCTTCACCGCCCCAGCGTGTCCGCATCACTCTAACCAAGATGCCCAGGTCTGGCGCCCCAACGATGGTGGAGAGGCCGTAGAGCTGGTCCACCAGCGCGAGCTGAGCAGCTTCAATCGATTCACCCGCGGCAGCATCCAAGAGTTCGTACGTCTTTCCTCGATCTGCCCGCCCGCGAGCCCACGATCCGAGCAGCACTCTGACACAGCCACAGCTGAACCTCTTCGTCGCAACCGCAGCCAAGAAGACGCCGCCAGGCAAGCGCGTTGCCATAGAGGAGGACAAGATCCCTGGTTTGTCCACCCAGGCCCTCGGCCACCAACCCGCCTAGCTGACAGCCCCCCAGACTACCTCATCCACACGTACAACAACTCTCGCGGCCTCTGCGGCGTGGTCGTGACCAACAAAGAATACCCCGACTTCGTGGTAACCGGCGTCCTCAAGAAGATTACCGACGAGTTCTCCACCAAGCACGCGGCGTCGGCCATCTCGTCTGCCTCCGCGAACTCACTGCCCTACCCCGAGCTCAAGGACTACATCACCCAGTACCAGAACCCGCAGGAGGCGGACAAGATCCTCAAGATCCAACACGAGCTCGACACCACGAAGCAAGTGCTGCACCAGACTATGGAGAGCATGCTGGAGAGGGGTGAGAAGATGGATCAATTGGTGGCCAAGAGCAATGATCTGAGCGCGAGTAGTAAGATGTTTTATACGCAGGCGAAGAAGCAGAACTCGTGCTGCAGCGTGATGTGAACACTGGACGTAGGAGATTAAGGGGCTGCATGGTGCGTGGCTTTGCTTGACTGCGGCTGTTTGGCGTTAGGGAATCTTGTCTGGCAAGAGGAGAGTTATGAGTGAGGTGCTATCTTCATACCCTTTTGTGCCGGATAAAATCAGGGCTGGATAATGCTGTTGCTGTTGCTGTTGCATACGAGAATACACGTTCATACCATATCACAAAGTCCACTTCACGGCATTAGGCGACATGTTCAAAAGATATGTGCAATAATTGCTTGCTTGCTGGCTTTCTATCATGGCTATCCATGTACCCAGTGGGTATCGCGCTCCCACGGTTCCCACATGCATCCAAAACTTCAAACGAACGAATTGACAAAAACACCACAGGTGCGTGCTATAGAAAGCACAGGACCGTTTCCTTTTCCGACATGAAAATTTCCGCGCACGAAGCAACGGTCGTAAGTGCCCAGCCGTTACTTTGTCAAGGCTTGGGAAGCGAGCGATCGATTCGCTCTTGGAGTGACTCTTCGGGTCTTTGTGCCCTTCGACGGTGCAGCAGTTGCTTTGATGAGTGACGTAATGATGTAAAGAAAGCGTAGTTCAGTCTTCAAACATGACGAACTCGGCACCTTGGACAGTGACCTCTTCATACTCGAAGACGACAAAGCCACCTTCGACTTCAGCGTCGTCGTCGTCATCATCCTCAACTTCATCCTCGTCTTCATCCTCGTCTTCATCCTCGTCTTCATCCGAGTCATCATCGTCTTCAAGGTCGCTGGCCTCCTCGCCACACTCTTCTTCGTCATCCAGGCCAGGTCCGAAGGGGATGGTCTTTTGGGTACTAGTGGAGGCCGAACTGCTCTGATCTTGTCGTTGCTCTTCGTTTTCCTCGTCTTCATCCTTATCCTCACTTAAAGAGGAGTACTTGCCACCAGCCTCGTATCGTGGCGACTTACGCCAGAAGTACAGCTGGTCGCGGCCTCGCTCGAAGCTGGTCTCGGGGCAGAAGACGACCGTGCATGTCTTCTTTTGGCGTGGCGACTGCATCATGTTTGGGTTGGCCTCGATGCTCGCCCAATACATGTCCAAAGCCTCTGTAGCGGTCTTCAACTCGCCCACGGTCTGGGTCGCGGCACGACCTGCTTGTGAGCTTTCGTCATAGTCTCGCTCATCTTGGCTCAGGTCCTCCAGCCGGCCGATCTCTTTGATCAATGCAAGCTTGCCGTTGTACCACGCCTGTAGCGCAGGGCAGTCTTGATCGGCGGCCTCCCAGCGCTGCTTCACTAATCCGCCGGCGGCCTCAAGCGCGTCGGTGACGACCTTCATGTACGTGACATGCACTTGCACTGTACAGACCGGACATCGCTCTATCTTCTCTTTGTGTGTAGGGTGTAGCGCGTGTCCGCATACACTGGCTTTGCCTTTGTCTTCGCCTTTGTTCAACGCACGCTCCACGTAATACGTGACATCGGCGAGCGGGGTATCAGAGAGGTAACCCGAGTCGCGTTTGGCCAGCCAGGACTGGAAGTCGGCGTACTCGACGGCGGTAGGAAGGCGGCCCTGGCTTTTGGGTGCGAGGGTTGAGGTTTGCGATTGGTATCGTCGATACTGTTTTTGCTCCCGTGGGGTGAGAATGAGGCTAGCCGGGAGCGTCGTCGGGGCCGCCGGGTGGGGTCGCGCGATCATCTTTGCTGTCGCAGTAGACTCGGCGTGGGTTGTTGCTGTAGTGGATTGCACTGTTGTGGACGAGGGGTTGTCTTTGTGTCGCGGATAGGTGCAGGATTGATCTGGTGCAATTCTGTTCGTTTACAGCAGGTGCGCACGCGCTCAGTCCGCAGTACACAAGCCGTTGAAGTAAATGGAGTGATGATGAGGGGAAGTTATCTGTAAGCTGCGAGTAGGGAAATTAAAGCCCTCGAGTCGGACAATAACGTTGTGAAAGTGTTGCGCCTTGCGCAGGGAGAGTGAACGTGAACAGTGCCCGCGCGGAATAGTGAATGCCATAGTATTGTTATGTGCGTTCACTATGCGTGTCTCCTCTCTGCTGTCGAACAGAGATGGGGGAGGGTCGCGTGGTGGGGTTGAATAGCGGACTCGAGGTCAAGGGAGCTGGCAGACTGATGCTGACACTTTTGTCGGGTCGCGGCGGGTCAACAGGCGATCAGGAGCGCGACTATACACGCGTTTATTGTTCGCTTTCGAGGCAAGGGTCTGTTTGTCGGAGAAGCTGTGTTCTCCGAGCGTGGCGATTTCGTGAATGGAAGAGGTTTCGATGGCTGTGGGGTATGACCTCTAGTGTCGGCGGCAGAGAGTCACGGAGCGCCTCGGCTGTATTGGGTTGGTTGCGTGGGGCCTCAAACGTTGGGCTTCGACGTTTATGTCGCAGAACAAGAGCAATGTATTTGTTTCTTAGGGGTATGGTTAGGCAAATGATGATGCCCTAGGAACTGCTAAGGTGTAAACAAAGGATTATCAGCTGTTCTGCACCATTTCTGAATGCGTCTGCCTGACGTCACCATCGACTGAGGCTGCGAACGCCTTCAGGGCAGGGCTGCATGCGGGCCGAGAATGCGATGCGCGGTGTGACATTTAATTGTATATACTTGACGGTACTGACAACAAGTGCATTGTAAACTGCATCATGCACGCTTAGTTACATCACTCAACAATGTCAAAGGTCAATGAGCCAGCAATAGACGTGCTCAGGTCACGTGACCAGATTCAAGTGTCGGATACGATACACCTCAAAGATAAACCCAAAGTACTCTAAGATTGTGTATATAGGAGAAGGAATTCATTGGGGTAGAATGACGAGGTCTCTTATAAGCTGTAGTGATTCTCGGTTCTAATAAATCGACTCAAACTTCACCGTGTACTCTTTGCCACACGGCAAACTCATCGTTACCCTACCCTACATAAAAGGGCATTCTGGGCATCTCCGCATGGCGCATGCAAACTCCCACGGTTATTAGGTTACAGCTCATCTACAAACCAAGCGCACAAGTGTTTCGATGCACAAGCATGCAGGCGGCCGAAGCCCTAGGTAAGCACTGGGGCCAATTTTAGCTTGACTCGCCGCTCCGGATGCAATCTTAAGATCTCCGCCACCTTTTCCCATTTCACCTATATGTGGCTCCACTCGGTCACGCTTCATGGCGTGTGCTGTGTACAATCCCGATCCCAAGCCTCACAGTGATGATAGGACTACAGTTCTTTTGCTCCCAACCTGTGATCTCCCCGGCGTATCCAACTTCAGGAAGAAGAATGGGGGATCATAGCGAAGACGTATCTCTACACCCTCCTCAATGTGTTCACTCCTACTTGGATGGAAGATGATGCATCATGTTGTTAAAAACCTCGCCTGACCATCTCTTAAAAGGAAATAAGAGAGCGAGATTAACGCTAATTGTATCCACTACAACCGAAGTTTTAACCTTCGGACTCTATGCACACTAAGCGCCCACTAGTCCTGCATTTGGGATCACGAAGCATACCCTGGTCTCCGATGATGATTAATGATCGACTCGAAACTGGGGCTTAATTGGTCCCAGCCACTCGTGTAGTTTGATGCTTCGACTGAAATGGAAAGGGCATCAGCGACATAATTATTATTGCCTCATATCGTAACGTTCGTAGGGAGACTCAAGCTGCAAAATGTTACGGCTAGCGAATTTGGGCAAAAGGTCTAACCTCAACTACTAATAGCTTCTACGGAAAATGCTGTTCAATCCAGGCTAATGCCTAGGGTTGCCGGAAGGATTACAGTAGGTATCTTTATGCACCTTAGTCTACCAAAAACGGCTCGGAAAACACTGCCCGCATATCAAGGGCTTTCATATCTCCGCAGGCCCACGCTCATGTGTGTCCACTCCCCCCCACCGCGTGCTGGTCCCTTCCCTTCCTTTCCTCTCGCTTCACGTGTTCTTCCCGGACGATACTCAGCAGTGATTTACATCAATTGAATAGAGCATACGCACAACACGCCTTTCGTGGTCTCTTGGCATTCAGTCCAGCAATTCCTTTCGTGAGACTCGAGTTGCTACACGCGATAACGGAACCATGCCAGGCCCCCAGGAGTTCATAAGAGCTCGCAGGATGGCGTCACCTCATCTTGACAAACGAGCAACCACCGCAAAGACAGAATACTCTCAACCTACCAATGTGATAGCGTTAACATCAACCTTCACGCCGCCGTCATCATGTTTCGAGAACCTCCTCACCATGTTGCCGCCCTCCAGCTTCATATGGAACAATGAACCGATTCCTGCGGCGAACATGACCGTCGCAGCATGTTACCCAAGCGAATTCCTCGAATCCTACACGTCGGTGGTAACCACCAACTCAGGTGGCACCAGAATAAGCTCATCAATCGTCCCAGCAATGAGCCCTTTCGTATGCCCTAAGAACTACTGTACTATGTTCGCAGAAGCGAGGAATTATATCGCATGTTGTCCTTCGTGAGTATACTCCATTTACAACGGTGTCATGGATGACCGCTAACAGTTCCTAGTTCGTATCAGTTCCATCCCCCAGACACGACCGTTGACCCAGACCGACCTGCCTATGGCGGCACCTGTTACAGCGACCTACCCGCCAAGACTAACGTCCCAGTAATCGCCTACGATGAGGACGGCGAAACAGTAAGCAAAGCTTTCAGCCAAAGCGCCAGCGGCGGACAAGCCTTTGCGCATCCCATCGACGGCTGGGCCGCCACCTCACCCACTGCCATCGGCTGCCCGACGTCCTCAGCATTTCTCACATCCGACTCCAATAGCGCCACGCCCAATTCTTCTTCCTCATCAACCTCATCACAAAGTTCACAATCCGGCGCTGGTGCCAACAACACAAGTCCCGCCTCCTCAGACGGCGTCTCCACCGGCGCAATTGTCGGTGCCATAATCGGTGGCTGTGCCGCGCTCGCTCTTCTTGTCGGCCTCGTGTGGTTCCTCCTCGCGCGCCGCCGAAAAATCAACGCCATCCCCAAAAACGCGCACCAAATGGCCGATGACTTCGGCGGGCCAAAGACGTACTACAGGTCCGAAAGCTTGACCCAGGCCAACAGCCACGAAGTCAGCGCGTATCGACCAGAGAAGGCAGGGTGGAGACCAAGCCAGCTGAATGATGGACATGGCGCGTTTGAGATGCAGGCTGTGAGTGCGCAGGAGTTGCCGGCGGATCAGGCAGGGAAGATGGGCGATGCGAAGGTCATGGCGCTTCATGCGCGGTGATTTGGCGTGGGAAGCGGTGTGGTGGGACGCGACAGGAAGTCTGCTCGATTTTCTTGATCATTTTGTGACCCGGCATGCTGCAAGTAGGTAGAGAAGCTATCGGTTGGTTTGCGTCTTTTGTTGTACATTCTTTTAGCGCTTTTTGGTGGATACCCTTGGTTTTCTCGCATATGTAGATATAGCTCAAATACTCATCGTTTTCGAACTCGTCTAACACATTGCGGGTTCCTCGTAATCTGCGCCGCTCAGCCACTTGGTCGTATTGTGAGCCAGCAAAAATTGGTCTGTACCTATCTCATTTCCGACTTCTATTTGCCGTGGAACAGACATAATAGTTCTGCGACGGCAGAGCATCACGCACAAAAAGTAAGATCCTTTTTCATGCACTCGGCAATGATAATGTCGCCGCGTCACCCACCGACAGAGTGCGTTACTCCTTCCCTGATCTCACTGTTGCTAAGCCAGACTGAGCACTGCGGCGGGCTTTACAGTCACACACTAGCCCAATCGTTACGAAGAAACTGTATAATCCAGTCCACAACTAATTTATGGAGTGTATTCATCTGCCAGGTTATCAGTTTCTGATCGGATGCCACGCTCGAGCGTCTTAGCTGGCAGAACTGCCTACTTAGGGCCCTCTGTATCCGCCTGCCACCTTCGAACTCATCTCATGCCCCGCTCACTCACGCTTATATCCCATGCCTTGCGTGCCAGCGTCTTCGCTTCTCGTAGTTGCCAGCTCTGCTGCTCCCTTTTCAGTGCAAGATCCGAGGTCATGGTTCTACGTTGGCCATTTGCTCAGCAGCCGAAAGTAGGTAGTTACACTTCCTGGCTTTCCATGACCTGTTCCGCGTATTCGTGAACACCATCTATGACTCGGTACCTACTCCCCTAACTATTAGGGTTACGCGAGTCATGCTCGCTAAAGAGCCCCACTGTCGGCCATGTGTTCCATCCAGGTGGCTGGCACTCGCAACGTGCCTGTTAGCAACGACATCTCGCCGAAAATACCCGTGGTGCAGAGCTTGTTCACGCGGTATCCGGGGAATGTGACATCGGCCGGACGCGAGCGAAATATTGTAGAGTTCTCTGCTGGTGAATTGCGGGCATTGCGCTGAATTTGAGACGGACCTTGTACACGGCACAACCAACGCCAGATCATCCCACCAAACCAAACTCCGCCACGGAAAAGGGCAGAGACTCTTCTCGTCAGCAGCCTAAATACAACGGCATGTTTGCGTAGTTCAAGAGGCTAGCTAGACCGGAGAGCACTGCGGCGCAGAGGGAGGAGCAGCAGTCGGAGGCTTAGAGTGGGCCCGGGGAACACCAAGAGGTCTAGAAGTCGCTGAAGACTACGGCTTCTGCTCGGCAGTCCTTCTAGCGCTACCTAATGAAGTCGGAGGGAATGCAGGCCAAGGAAGTTGCTGACGAGGCCGGACAGGCTGGCGCTGGCGGAGGAGAGGCAACGGGGCCGGGTTCACCCATGTCTCTCTATCCCTACTTCGGAGCTTTTCGCTCTGCGATCGAGGCAAGAATGTCAGGCCACCAGAAGCGCATCGTAAGGCGATCAACTAGGTATGTCATTCCGGGCCATGTCCGTGGTGTAGGGAAATGGCGACCCTGCACAACCAAAGACTGGGGCTTCTGTCGAGGGGAGGCCTACCACGAAACATCGGTCCTTGCCCGGACCAAGGAGTTATTTTCCACGACTACTGGTGGGGAATCAGCAAAAAGCAACGCAGTAGCAATGGCGCTCCGCCTGGACATGCTAGCACAGCGCAGAGGGCAGCTCAACGCCACCAGAGTTGTGGTACCAGACGTTGGATTGGACCCGTACAACTGGGCACACATGCATTCGCGGTGCCTGGAACCGGATAGCCACCCTGATGCCGTCGCTGTGACTGGCAGGTGTCCGAAAACAGCGGCGACGACGACGCTTCCAACGACATGAGCGGTGGCAGCCCTTCTAACGAGGGCCACTCACCACGTAAGTATCCTATAAAGTTCACCACCGTACACTGATAAATGTTGGACAACGTTATTTGAAACGGATAGGTTCCTGAATCTGAGATCTTTGATAACTTCACGGTTGATCCGCCATCATTGGAATGATTATGGCCAACTTCTCCAGAGACAGTACTTTCCCATCCAGTGCGACTGCCAATGGACCAGGCCAAGCCGACAGCTAGCATCCACGTACACTAACATGAAACTCTCTTTAGCCTCTTCAACAACTACTTATCAAGAGCTTGCTTTTGGTCAACGTGTCTCGTAGTTGGTATCCGCCTACAAGGCCGTTGCCATCATCAAAGCTGCTGAGAGCCGTGTGCTTGCGCCACACAATCGCAAGAACTATTACCTCGATATTTCAGGTGTACCGAAGGATCCGCCAGGACTTCCCGTCGGCACATGATTTCGCAAGAAATTGATTGGGGACTGCAGCCACATCAAGTTCGACCTTAAACGGATAACCCCAGGAAGTGATAATAGTTGTGCAACATTTTATCCGACCTCACTAGAGGAGTAGATTTCCTTGTCTTAACAACGGATCACGACGCCGGTCAGGGCCACGGTTCCTAACCACGAAACCTAGCAGAACCCCTAAATCTTATCGTTCATCAGCACAGTCGAAGGGCCTCGAGAAGCGTGTTCTGCGCCTCGAATTTATATCTCGATCCTGTAACGCGCACCAAGGATGATTTCTTCAAAGCAGTATTCCAGCTGTGCATTGAACGCTTTGCTAGTGGTGGTAAAAGAATTATCGTGACTGATGCTTCATCTTCGAGTGGCAAGTCGCATACCGTCTTATGCAGTAGTGATTCCATTGTCAAAGAAGCTGCGCGCACCCTCCTGGAGAGAGCATATGTCATGCCATGGTAGCAGCAGGTCTAACGATCATTTTTGCGTCAGGGAGTACCTGACACCCTACTTCAACACGCAGGGTATCGAAGCATCCTAGGTCTAGCAGCTGCCCGCATCAATTAGAATTCACCTAAAGTTCATGATCAAGGATGATATCCCTAGCGAGCACAGCTTGAGGACATTGTGTTTTCAGTACAATGTCTCAATTGGATGTTAAGATCCAGCCAGGACGCTCCGCAGTCAACCTACTCAAGTCGCGCCTGAGCTCTGCTGATCCGGCCACCTGCATTCTTGCAATAAAAAATACGAGCAGCGACAAGTTCTACAGCAGCTCCAAAACCACAATCAAGATCACCAAAATATTCATTATTGCCAGCAGCTTAGTGAAGATCACACTTTCACCCTTATTGTGATAGTCGCTTCGTTGAGGGAGGAAATCGAAAGGCTCAATCGACATTCCGAGTCCTGATGTTCCTTCACATCCTACTGTACTCTCCAATTACACCCGAACGGCATTATGTACACCATCTGAGCATACTTAGAAACACTACAACTCCAAATGCATACGTACTGCAAGCCCAATAGATGATCGCCAATGTGCACACCGATATAACTCTGTCAGCCAAAAATCCATACTGAGATCGACAAGCAGAGTGAAAAAAAGCTGGATCAATTTAGCGTTACTGGTGTACTCATCCCCATTTTCGACATAACGTGAACAGGTTGAGTTGTGAAAACACAAAGTGGGATGTGCGCGGTGTGGATATATTAGAAGAAGTCTATGATTATAGAATTTCCCGAGCTAGAAATAACTGCGCATATAGCACAACTCGCGCAAGAGTTTTTCAACCCCGACCTTGCTAGTGACGCAGTTCCAAAACCAACACTTCTTTCGTGACACGGATCAACAGTCACACAAGCTTCAACCCGCTAAACAGGTTCGAGCACTCGCGAAAATGGCTACCCCAACGAAGGAGCTTCACGCGGGGTTCCTGTGGCCGGATGGTGGCCATCTTGACTTCATCGCATGGCAAAAGAAGCAATCAGTCAAAGTCTCGCCCGTCAAGAAGCACGTTTCCGGAGCAGAGGAGTACCATTGGTACATAAAACGTAATCGTGCAACCTCGACGGAACCATTTAGCATTAGCAGCTTGGCCGCGTTTTTCATGCGCACCATGCTGGAGCCCAAGCAGCCTGAGTGCGGTCATAAGCTTCACCCCAGTGCCCCTGTCGAAACTTTCTGCCCAATATGCCAGGTTGATCATTGTATTTCTTTCCTAGATGCAATCAGTGAAGCGTGGGAGAGCGCAGGTGGTCCTTTCCGCGACAACTATGAGCCAAAGTCATATTCTTATGGATACATCAATCTGAGGCTGGCCTGGCGTGCAGCCCGGTTCGAGCTCATCAACCTGGTAGCGAAACTCGAAAAGCAGGCCGTCATTGAGAACCGGATGGACTCGTATGCTCCGCCCGCTGACACTTTGAACGGGCCCGACGATCCACCTCCCACATTCTACGGCGCAGAAGCTGCCCTCGCTAGGTATCGTCTCGCGTACAAGTATCCCGTCGTGGATGCCCCCTGGAAGACTGAAAACGGGTGGCACATCCCAGGCAGTTCCCCGAAGCAGAAAAAGGAGGTGCACTTTGACGATGATCTTGTCGATGGCAGTACCAGAAATCAGGGGTCCTTCAACCGAAAGCACCCGGCATACGTTCGAGGCCTACACGCTGTTTCACCGGGCTCACAGTTTGAGAACACCACTTGTACCAAAGATATAGAGATCCTTGTCGCGCAGTCTAAGATTTTCTTCACCGACAAGCTCGGCTTCAAGGCCTACGCGGAGAATCCCAGGCATTGGCCTGAGTTTGAAGGCATTGCTGGATGCCATCCTCGCTGGGAGGAAATCGTCCTCGGCCTGGAAACTTACGCCACTCGACGAAACCTCGGAAATTTTGGCGAGTGGAAGAAGGAGCTGGAGTCTAGTGGGGTAGATGGAGTCGCCATCGTGGAAGACCGTGGCAAGATTGTGGGCTTTGTGGTGCTGAAGGCGCCGAACGAGAACTTGCACAACCCAATCCAACGCAAAACGAGCTGGGTCTCCTTTTCCGACGCTGAGTCTTAGAAGGAAAATCTCACATCGGTTCAGGAAGTCAATACATGAAGTCGATACAGGCAAATCCTACAAGAAGACGATAGAAGAAGACACCACAGGAAGTTGAGATAAGGAGATGATATCCCGATACAAGATGAGCCATATTCATTGTCACG
Source organism: Paraphaeosphaeria minitans (assembly GCA_015832175.1). Taxonomy (NCBI): domain Eukaryota; kingdom Fungi; phylum Ascomycota; class Dothideomycetes; order Pleosporales; family Didymosphaeriaceae; genus Paraphaeosphaeria; species Paraphaeosphaeria minitans. Next base: position 4,277,363 of record WJXW01000002.1, read on the forward strand.
TATGAGGTGTACCACGTTAGCAATCGAAGTGCTACATCACCATATCGTGAGTGCCTACTATGTGAACCCAAAGTGATGCTGTGACTTTCAAAATGTATCGATCAGTATCCGGCAGTTGACATTAGAGGGAGTATATCGAGTATTTCGATTGTAGCTACCATCTAATTCCGCATCTTACAAAGCCCTACTCACTCGCACGTGGTGTGGTCTGCGGACCTCAGCAACCACCCTTGATGGAAAATATAGACATACCATAGGCCACTCACAGAGCAATGACTACCAAGTTTAGGCTCTAAACATATTAAAACACCGTAGGCCGCTCTGCAGTAGGTAGTTGACACTCTCCTGGCTTCTGTGACGCCTGATAGCAGATAGTAAATGCAACTCCGCTTTTGTATAGGATGTTGGAGAGGCAAAAAAGCAGCACAAAACTCTTACAGAACGGTGATTTTAAGCATCTATTTCACTACTTTATTTTTCATATTATCCTGCTGGCAGTCTAGATAATATTGATTTCGAGTGCCAGTGCTCTTAATCCTGAGCAGTTAATGAAGGGCTTGACGAGAAGCTTAAAGACGATTCTGTTATTCTACCTATTAGAGGAGGCATAGGTAGTCGTGTGCTCGCTAGTCGCCTTTATCAACAGAACCTCGCATTCGATCTTCGGTTGTCGGTCGGTCGATCTGATTGCCTAGCACAAAGATCAACTCAAGGTTCTTCGAGAGTCATTTTAACAGTATCAGTACGCGACAACTTAACAGATCGCTAGGCGCCTATTCAACTAGTATCTTTTCTATATGAAGTAGAGCTCACAAGATGTTGCGCAGTGATCCATGGAGGTTCCTGAAGGCTGAAGCGATAGCGCAGACTAGGTACGGTACGGGTTGGCGCATCGCAAAAGTATAACTACAGCTGTAGGTTCGATAAGTGCGCAACGCCTAGGTAATAGGTAGGCCAAGTTCCGCTGAAAGGCGCCTCTTAATTAGGACTGTAGGGTACATAGCTTATAGTAGGTAGGCTAATTTCACACTAACTTACAGTAGGTATATATAAACGTTTAGCAGTGCAGGACACCATGGGTATGCCACGCAGCGACAGAGGGTACAGGGCAAAGTATTAAAGCTCGAACAAGAATGTTAAGTACAATTTCTAATCTTTATTTTTCTTAGCGATTTGTCGCAAATCGGTACTGGCGATCAAATGTCTGGAATCACACTACAAATGCTATGGCAGGGAAGAAGAGATGGACAGGCAAAACGGGCTAGACAACTTCCGAGTAGTTAGCGGACGAAAAAATACCTAGGTATGTAATACATTGCTCTCCTAGTGCCGAGCGACTTCCGACATTTTTCTTTTTATCCATTATTGTGGCGATCACGACAGCTCATAATGGGCAATTAAAGATCCACTCACAATGCTTCAATACTCCATGTCAAAACCGCTGCGGTCCCTGCTTACACCAACACTCGATCCAGAAATCACCTACTTACAATCAACTACTACATACACCAATCCTGTAGGATATCAGTCGCTACATTTTGCATACCTTTACTCGAAGGGAACTTGGATTCCCCCTTATATTGCGTAGACCGGCGTCGCTGAAATGGTGATACCGGTGTACCATTGCCCCGGGACGCTGGCCGGGAAAATCCAATTCGCCGTTTAACTCGCTGCGCTTGGGATATGGCTTTACCAGACCGCTGCAAGCTGCCAAATGCAAAAAAGAGCAAGCCGTAAACTGCTGGGATAACTGGCGTACGTCTTCCAAGTTCTATTCACATCCACACAGAACCGTAACCGGCCAACCTTACATGCAACTTTACTGTGTCTGGATTGATAAGACTACAAAGTTCCTGCGTTAATTGCGTGGATTGGGACACATGCCCTAGTTTTCTCGCTATCATTAGAATATGGGTTCGAAAAGATCAGCGGTTATAGTATGGCAACTGAGCGTATGGCCCGCTGCCATGTATGATCGCCTGCATCTACCCAAGCGCCAGTTGTGCTTTTTCGATCTAGATATGGCTGTAAACCCATTCTGCTTCGTGAACACTTGGCAAATGATATCAAAGAGGTAAATACTTTGCTTAGAGCTGCCCACCGATAAAGTTGCAGTTAGACCACTCTCGTGTAGATGAACTGACATATCGTCGTGGAGACTTAGCAGGCTCTCTGACATTTGAATCAAGCATGCGGTGCTTGTAAAATTGCTCAATATGTGCTGCAAGCATTGATCTGCTATGATATGCATGGCACGACTTTTATAATTGCGTGCAGCAGCCCAGGCTGATTGGGGAGCCGCAAGATGATCAGGTTCTTGAGATGCTATCCCAACCACCAGGGGAGTTTGATCGAAGATCTGAGAAAAGACAGAAATGCCATGCACGGGTATCGCATGATACGTGCCCCGTCTTGTCGAACCCACTGTCTTGCCTAGCTGCTTTTTGCGGGGTAAGCCGAGATCTACACTTCTTCTACTGCACCAAGTAGGTGCCTCGATTAACATTGACCGTTGTAACAAGCACTCAGGCCAGCCAAGGCGGACCACAAAGGGCATCGTGCTTGACTCCTGGCCGCCTGCCCCATGCAGAAGGTCGGAAGCCTCTTTCTACAGCGAGATAAGCTCTCCAAGCATTCGCCGATGAACACTTGCGTCTGGACAACTCGGGAAATACCACAGGTCCTTCATAAATGTCGCCGCTTTGGGCAGGTGATGTGTTAAGCGACGGTGCCTAACTCTATGCACCAATAGCGAAAGACTCTCCCCCAGCAAATAACTGATGCCAAGACAATTGTTGCATAGCTCAAACCGCAACTCATGCTATCCAAGAGAGGCTTACATTGATTATCACCAACTTGGCAGTAGCATGGTACAAGGACACAATACGATGTCGACAGGATCGAAGTGCCAGGGATCGTTGGGTAATCTATCCCTCGACATGCCTATTCGAACCTTGATACTCCGACAAATATGTTTCCAGTGCTGTGGAACACAATCTTAGCGGATGTCTAGAACCGCATGCACCAATAAAGATCTGCGTAGGCCACGGATATCGACCTCGACACTTCCATTGTCGAGTATTACCCAAAGAAGAACATGGGACCAAACCGTGTATAAAGCTATGGTATTTCCACATGCTTTGTTGTTGATCAAGGTGCTCATTAGTTTCTTTGACAACTCCATTCACTTCTTCAGTGGCCTCACAGTCCAGTCTTTCAACATGAAGGTAATCTCATTCGCTGCTCTTCTGGCTTTGGCCAACGCCTCTGTCGTCATTAAGCGTGTCTCGCTTCTTGACGTTAAGCTTGAGTTGGCTGATAACACGAATGTTAAGGCTGCCGTCACCAATACGGGCTCCGAGGCTATTAAGGTCTTCAAGATTGGTTCCATCTTCGGGCAACACGCCACCGAGAAGGCCCAGGTCTTCCACGGCAGTAAGTACAGCTTGCACACGAGTTGCGCGAGCTTTGGTATTCTGACACAATCTCAGGCGTTAAGGTCGATTTTGCGGGTATCAAGGTCCGCGTCACGACTGAGAACATTCCCGAAGATTCTTTCCAGGTCATCGCCCCTGGCCAGACTGTTGAGACCTCGTTTGACGTAGCTGAACTGCACGATCTCAGTTCAGGTGGTGCTTTCGACATCGCCTCGGTTGGTGTATTCTCCACCGCTGCGATCGACTCCACTGAGATCACCGGTGCCGTTGAGTACACCAGTAACACTGTCACCGCCAACATCGACGGTGCTGAGGCTGAGAAGGTCCGCCGTGAGTTCATCAAGCGATCTGCTGTGCAGACGCACTGCACCAGCAGCAAAAGGACCTCTTCTGTTAACGCTCTCACCAACTGCGCCACGCTCGCCCGCGCTGCTGCCTCAGCTGCTGCATCTAACACCGCAAAGGTTCAGGAGTACTTCAAGTCGACCACTTCCAACACCATTTCCACCCTTCAGAGCGTCTTCAACAAGGTCGCCTCTGAGTGCGCTTCTTCTACTTCCGGTGTCTCCAAGACCTACTGCACTGATGTCTACGGCAATGGCTGCGCTTCCAACGTCCTGGCTTACACTCTCCCGTCTGGAAGCTACATCGTCAACTGCCCCCTGTACTTCAGCGCTCTCCCCGCTCTTACTAAGTCTTGCCACGCTCAGGACCAAGCCACCACTACTCTCCACGAGACCACCCATCTCAGCCAGATCAAGGGCACCCAGGACTTGGGTTACGGCTACGCTGCCGCCTCCCGTCTCTCCACCTCTTCTGCTCTCAACAATGCTGACAGCTACGCTCTTTTCGCTAACGCTATCTACGCTGGCTGCTAAATGCATCGCTCCCGGGGCTGGTGGAAGTAAATGGAATAAATGAGTGATGAAGGAATGAAAGAAGAAGATCAGAACGTTAGGCTCTCTTTATAGCCGCCACATGCTCAGTACATCAATTTGGACCGTTCATACTTGATCACATTCAGTGAGGTCGGAAGTAGCTCGATACCGTCAATTGTAGAGTGATTTGTGCTCTTAAACTTATCTAGGTAGATTCATGGGTTCATGAGCCGCATCTTCCTGTCACTATGCTGCTGACGCGTCACCTATTACGACGTGGTAAACTGTATCACGTGACTCATTGCAGAAATCGCCCAGCGCATCTCACGAGATTTAAAATATGATTGGTGTAGACAGCGCATCTTTATGAATGTGTAAAAGTAGAGCGCTGATTGGCTGGTAAGTTTATCACGTGATTGGATAAAGTATATGCCTCTGCTCTTGTTGGTCCTGGGGCGATTTGGATGTACGTACTATGTGCCATGCTCAGTTTCCGCCTGCAGCATCAGGCAGTGCTGTCGTTGCACACCTAACGACTATAATATAGAATACGCCCACATCTAACCAAGTCCGCAAAGCCAGAGCCATCCTGTACCACTCTTGTAACAGTCATCTTTCATTCTACTGTATCGAAATGGCAACCCAGGCCAAAGCTGCCGCTCGCAGTTGCCACGCATCTTAGTACGGTAACTCTTCCACAAGATGCTAATGGCCATACAGTGGACTTGGGTTACGCCAAGTATCGTGGCCACTACGACACCTTCAAGATCCAAGAGTAGGTATCTCGGCCTTCGCTTCGCTGAGCCTCTGGTCGGAGCGTTCCGCGCACCCAATTCCCGTATGCCAACGAGACATTTTGGACGATGTATTTGGGCTGTATCCTCACAATATGGCAGCGTTTGTGGTTTGGTTACATTTTCATATACAGTGAGACCTGTCCGCGTGGCTGACGTATCTTACCGACTCTTCTATAAATTATCCTATGTGCTACATCGCCTCTTCATTCGCATTATTTAATGTTCCCGTATATAAGCAGGATCTCAATGTTGGCACAGGACTTCATCGAGTCACCAGACCCTATCTAGCTGACCTCGATTACGCTTCTGAGCCTGAGGCAAATGTGACTGGTGAATATAGTACGGGACTGTTATGTCTTCTTTATCATTCTCAGTGATCCCAACGAGCAAAGTTGCAGCGGCTTCTCGAAGCCTATCCGGTCAGGTTATGATGCGAGGGGGGAGATTATGAGAGTTGATTTCACTGAGCTCGGCGCTGTGAACGATAGGTAATGTAATGGCACGAAGAGGAGTAGCTTCTCTAGAGGAACAAAAAAGAAGAAGAAAAAAACGGTGCAGAACCATAGCCGATCGCCTTGGGCCACAACGGTTCAACATGTATCATATATTACAACAAGACTATCAGAGTTGAGGAAATTGCCGTCTGAAAATTGAGAGACTCAAGAATTCCATTCTGATCGATATCCGGTAAGCGAGGAAGACATGCTGAAAGTTCTTGCTACGATATCTCACTTCTTGGATCTCTCACTTGCGTTTTCAACTTGATAGCCGAGCTTATAAAATCGACAAGATAAGGTATAGCTGCTTCCTACTTCACCACATACCGCGACCAAACCTTCTCCGTAACCCCCAACACGACTTCGTCACGATGTCACCCAAACGCAAGCGCGCCGAGCCCGAGGAATACCAGGACGATGACAGAACGCCGACGTACGCCTCCGAATTGTTATGGCTAAACTGCCTTACAGACCCATCAAGAGACTTCTTGACCAGTGACGGGATTGCAGAAAAAGAGACCAACACCGCCCTCATCACCGCAGCCTGCAAACTGACTTACATTCTCTACCACAACGTCCAAGCACAAGAATTTCTAGCAAGGATCCTCAGGCTGCTCAACAAGAGCGGCACAGAAGGCGACGCGGAGCTCACTCGCGTGGCAAAGTCCTCTCAGTCTGCCTGGAAAGCACACGTGGTGAACAAGTTCTTGCTGCGACACGTGAAGGAGACAGTCCGCAAGTGGTGTGTTGCGCGTCCGTATAAGAGCTTCGGGTCCCTACCGGCGAATGATCGCATCAGAATATGGCTCGAAGCATATGACGCCGACCCTAAGGGCACCGTCGTTGCGATGTGGAAGCCCGTGATTGGGGTTCTCGACCTGGATCTGATCTTTCGCACAGACCTGCCTGCTGAAGATGATGCAAAGATGCGGGCTGTGCGGTGGATGTTGAGGCATAAGTATTTCTTCGGGTGCGAGTGCACATACAAGTACAGTGTGGCGGATACGAAAAAGGTGCGCACGATGCGCCCTTTTATAAAAACTTGAATCCATGCTGATTTATATCATAGATACAAAAGTGGAAGACCTTGGAAGACTGGGTGTCGTACGCCATGTACAGCGACTTTGCCTCCCACGTCGTTCCATTTACGGATTTACCCATCTCTCCCACGACATTGGCTATCACGTCTTCAGAACGATCAGCGAAGAAGACCAAAATCACGTTGGCTAATAATGCTTTGGAGAGCGCTTTCCCAGGCTCCGCAATTAACCCCTCTAACGGAGCCACTGTTGCTTCAGCTACTTCCGACCTCACCTTAGGTGCCTTTCAGGAATCGAGAGAGGCATCTAACCTCCTATCTAGCTTGTCAAATTCTCGCACTGCATCAGTAGCGCCATCCCTTCCCGCGCCTGGAAAAGAAGAGAACACAGACCCCAAGACGTTCCTCCAGGAGCTAATCAGCTGGCCTTCCCCTAACTTCGCTAGGACCAAGGATTTGCCAGTCTTCCAGCCTGCGCCCAAGCCGAACCCGCCTCCAAAGGCCCCAATGACTGAGGATGAGCGACATTTTAATGCGTTCTTTGGCATCCCGGACCAGGCTTCTCTCGCTGCTCCGATGGTTTCGGAGGCCTCTTCATCTGCGCCTGCGACAGCGACAGCGCCGGAGCCTGAGCTGGATGAGGATTCGCTCTGAGAATGTTCAGGCGTGACTTACAATTTGAAGGATTCGATGAAAGCCAATGACAACCATGTCAATAAAAGAAACGTTTGACCCCACCGGGCTGCACCGTTGGTTTATCCTAGAGTTTACAGCCAATGTTCGTGGATAGACTGTGGTAGTCATCAATAATTCATTGAATACTATCTAATCTAATATGCGTGTGTATCTCTAAGAAATCAACCCAACGCCACTAATACATTTTCATCACAGATGCAGAAATTTCGTAACGCGTCGTCTATGCCTGTGCAGACAGGAACTCTTTGCTGAAAGGGTAGTCGGTGTAACCCTCAGCCTTCATAGGAAGATAGAAAGTATCACGGTTGTAGGGGTTGAGCTCAATGCCCTTCTCGAGACGGAACACAAGATCCGGAGTGCTGATAAAGTAGCGACCAAAGACAACAACGACGTCTTTATTGGGATACTGCTGGTCGAGGAGGTTGTGCGCGGAGTCCGGCTTGAAGCCGCCAGCAATGAGAACAGGGTTGCGAAACTGATCTACGAAGGGCTGGAGCTGCTCAGCAGGGTTAGGGTCGGTGTCGGCGCTACCGTCGATGCGAGACTCGACCAGGTGGATGTACGCGAGGTCGTTGAACGCGTCGAGCTTCTTAATGATATCGTTGAATTGCGGGTGCGGCTCGTCCATCTTCATGCCTTGGAAGGTACTGAAGGGTGAGAGACGAATACCAGTCTTCTTAGCACCGATAGCGTCGGCAACAGCCTTGGTGGCCTCAATGGCGAAGCGCGAACGGTTCTCTACGGATCCGCCGTAGGCGTCAGTGCGCTGGTTGACCGTGTCTTGGATGAATTGGTCGATGAGGTAGCCGTTGGCACCGTGGAGCTCGACACCATCGAATCCGGCTTCAATGGCGTTTTTTGCAGCTTGCGCAAAGTCCCCGATGGTCTCCTGGATCTCCTCGATGGTCATTTCTTTCGGTGTTGCGTAGCCCTCGCCAAGTGCGACAGGACTGGAAGTCTTGATGGTTATGCCCTCCTTCTCAGCCTGCGCGGAACTTGCAACACGACCGAGCGCCCACAGCTGAAGGTAGATGAAGCTGCCCTTCTTATGGACGGCTTCCGTCACTTTCTTCCATGAATCGATCTGTTCCTGAGAGTAGATACCCGGCACGTTGGCATAGCCACCCGCCTGCTTGGAGATCAAAGTCGCCTCGCTGATGAGAAGAGTGCCAGGGGCTGATGCGCGCTGGGCGTAGTATTCTGCGACCATGGGCAGGGGCACGTGATTCTCATCAGTGCGGAATCGCGTCAGTGGGGCCATCGCAACCCGGTTGCTGAGCTGCAGGTCACCCAGCTTGAGAGGGTTGAAGAGTCTTGAGCTAGACATTTTGGACGTCTGGCAATTTTTTTGTGGTTTTGGTCCGAGTTGAAGGGAAGCAGAATATGGGTCGAGTATGTTGTGTGCACGAGTTTGCTGCCTGAGGTTGACGTAAAAAAAGATTAAAAAAACCGCGGAGAGATGATAGCAAACTAATATACACGAATGTCTTTTCTCGATCTACTTGTAGTTCATGCAGGACCATAGACTAAACCGCCGCTTTGGCGCATATATTCGATTTGCAATCCAAATTTCGCCCCGGTCCGAAGAGCAATTTGATTAGACTAGTGCCGTTTGCTGAAGCCGAGGGATGACGTGATTCTCCACCATTTGTGAACGGTGAAAATCGGCAACCCACCGTCCGTAGGTACCAGACGTTCGTGCCACCCGGAGGTGAGCTGGTAAGAGCAAAAGTGCAACAATGGAGCTGACATCAACAAGCAAACCGCTCGAAGACCTTTTGTTTATTGCTTACAGTCTACAACGCGTACATGGCAATCGCCCATCACTTCATTACTGTCTTATGCCTAATGGCAGCGCCGCGCACCGACGAGCGGTGATACTGGAGCGTGGCGCCCGAGCACACAAGATATCACGTGATTTCACCTAACGTGCAAGTTGCGGCAGGATTAGGTGTGTACTAAGGTTTGGTTCTTTGTGTCAGCCACTGTGCTGCAAGACATCAGTGCAGTCTCTAAAAATCGAACTTGGTAGGATACGCAAGACACTCCACCGAGGATCATCATTCTCCCCTGCAATAAAACCATTGGACCAACTTCCTGCGAGGTGCAGATACACGGAGTGAAGTCTATCGTCTATTGGCGGAGGATTCTAGGCTGCCCCACTTCTAGCACTGAAGTACAAACACGCCAGACATATCCCTTGAGCCGTGTATTCGTGGACATTGAACCGGATGGACTGTTTCCGTATGATAGAAAAGAGGACGGTTCCATTAAAAAGCGCTGCAATGCCGGTAGCGTTTCACAGCCCTCGCACTCATTTTCGGACATCGCCATGACTTCTCTTTTGCGCCCTCTGGCCCTGGTAGCCGCTCTCTACATCTCAGTCTCCTCCGCCGCCAACGCCCCTGGTGACGGCACAAAGTACATGGTCGTTTTTGGAGACTCGTACTCCAGCACAGGGTTCTGGATCACATCGGGATATCCCTCGGCAAGCAACCCCATGGGCAATGGGGGATCTACGACCAGCGGTGGACTGAATTGGGCTGGCGTCATAACCGAACAACTTAACACCTCGCTACTTCTCACCTACGACTTCGCCGTATACGGCGCTACCGTTGATACTTCACTCGTTCGAGGCAACACGCTCGATGTCAAGCAACAAGTAGAATACTTCAATCAATACTTGGCGGACAAGCCCGATTACGCGCCCTGGGCCTCTGAAAATCTTCTCGTCGCAATATGGATTGGCATCAATGATCTGGGCAACCCGTTCTGGGACAGTATTACCCCGCCGACGGACAAGGTATTGGATGAGTACTTCGCATTGGTGCAGAATTTGACGGACTCTGGCGTGAAGCAATTTGCATTCCTCACCGTGCCACCGTTTCAGAATGCACCGTCTTTCCTGCAGTCAGACACTAGGAAACTTGTGTCCAGCATTTCTTCTTGGAACTCGGCCCTAAAGACGAGAACGAACAGGTTTACCGGCGCCAATGCTGGTGTGACAGCACAGGTCATAGAAACCGAGAACTCCTTCACTACGGCTCTGGAGAGCCCATCGAAGTATGGCGCAAAGGATGCGAAGTGCTCAAACGCAGACGGTACCACATGCTTGGTAAGTTGCTATTTAGTTACTGGATCCCTAGATACAATGCTAATTTATCTGTTCTCTGTGCTGACTCGCTGGAAGTGGTACGACGGATATCATGCTGGGAAGGCTATTCACAAGCTTGTTGCCCAAGCCTTCGTGAATGCACTCAAGAAGTCTTTCTTCTAAAACATGTCACTATGGTTTTACCAATCCAAGTCTCGTTCCAAGAAGCTATGTAAGATTTATATATGGCTTGCTGTTCTGGTTATATTAGCCTCGTCGCTCATCAAGACTTCAACGCTTTTGCAGATGCAAACCTTTGATTGTAGGCTCGCTTGCAGCGCCCAGATGAGAAAGATCGTTCCATTTTGGCGGTCATGGTGGTATCGATGATGAAGAACGTGGGAAACACAACGATCGACACCAGCAGCAGCGTGCAAAGTGCCGATAGCCGAATTTGACCGCACTACTGCCGTAGCCATCACACCAATCTGCCCGCATATCCGTATTTAGCGGATTTGTTCACATTGATCTTTAGGATGGCCCTCTGTCAACACGATGTGAATGCGCAAGGCAAAAATTCACCGACGTCATATTCGACTAGCTTTGCAACTCCTTCCTGCTCTTGCAAAACCTACTCGAGATAGTCTCGCGACCTAAATGCTATATCCCACTATCTCTGCTATTCTTATAATTATCTCCATTCCTAGTTTTCCTATCGCTGTTTGCGGAAGAAAGATCTACCCCACGGCCCGTACCGGTACGGTACCGTGATATTGCGGGGTCGCGCGACGTCCCAACATCATGAGCTCTACGATCGTACAACAACAAGTCCAACCACAAACTCCATGTCGGCGCTCTTCAATAGAATCTACATCCAGCGCTACAGGAAGACTGAGGTGGCGCAACCACCCTGAAGTCACATCGCCCGGTCTCGACCAAAGCAACCCGTTCGAAGATGATCACGTGGTGGGGCAGGAGTTCTTTCCAACCATCTCAGACAAGGATGACTTCGAGAACGAAGATAGCGCAAAAGATTACGATGACGAAAAACAGAGCCCTAGAAGAGATAAAGGAGTGGAGAGGTGTGCACACGAACGGGGTGCAGGCGACATGGGAGTACTCCGAGGAGCCGAGAAAGAGTCGGATGAGCGACGAAGACTGTGTTGGCGTGAGAGAATACGGCATTTTACTTGGACGTGGTTTTGTATGACGATGGCTACAGGTGGTATCGCAAATGTGCTATATACGGGTTTGTATGCCTTCTCTCATAGACACAACCTTCAACTGACAGAGCCACAGTACCTTTCCGCTTTCGCGGCATCTACACCCTAGGCTGTATTTTCTTCATCCTCAACATAGTTCTCTTTCTCTTCAACACCATCATGATCTCCCTCCGCTTCTACTGGTTCCCTAAGACTTTCAAAGCATCCTTTCTCCATCCCACAGAAAGTCTCTTCATACCCGCCGCGATCATCAGCTTTGGCACCATCCTCATCAACATAAGTCAATATGGCGTCGACCAGACCGGCGCCTGGCTCGAGAGAACAATGGCGATTCTATTTTGGGTCGATTGCGGACTCGCAATCAGCTTCTCCGTTGGCATCTATCTTATCATGTGGTCCACGCAAACCTTCACCATCTCCCAAATGACGCCAGTTTGGATTTTCCCTGCGTATCCGTTGCTGATCATTGGTCCGCATGCAGGGAATCTTGCGCCGAAAATCTCGGATCCGAACCGTGCGTTGCTGGTCATCCTCTCGGGCTACGTGATCCAGGGCATCGGCTTTCTCGTCTCTTTGATGATTTACTCCGCCTTCATCTACCGCCTCATGACACAGAAGCTGCCTAAAGAGTCGCTGCGCCCAGGCATGTTCATCAGCGTGGGGCCCTCAGGCTTCACCATCGCCGGCATCATCAACATGGGGCAGGAACTACCCAAAGTCGTGCCAGAGGACTTTATGGGCAAGGGCATGGGCGAGCTCGCCGGCAAGGTCGGCATGATCAGTGCCAACTTCATGGGACTGTGGCTCTGGGGTCTCGCTTTGTGGTTTTTCCTCGTGAGTGTGGGCGCACATTATAGCTGTGTGCGCAGGGGCAAGATGGACTTTGCTATGACGTGGTACTCATTCGTCTTCCCGAACACAGCGCTCACGACGGCGACGTTTGCGATTGCGAAAGCGTTGAATGGGAATAGGCCGATCCAGTATGTTGGATGTGCACTAACGATCATGGTCATTGTTACATGGCTGCTGGTATTTGGCATGATGTTCCGCGCTGTGAAGATCCGCCAGATTTTGTGGCCGCAGAAGCAGGAGGATCGTACCGAGGGTGGCTGGAAGCAGCAGAGCGCGGAGGAGCAGCGGAGGAGGAGGTACGAAGGCGGACTGGACGGCTCTGAAGAAGGCAGGAGCCGCGGGTGGAGCATGGCAAGGACCTTGAGTAGGCGCGGGAGGCCTGAGGGTGATGTAAGGAAAAGAGGATTCAGCTTTAGGAGGGAACAGCCCTAAAAGGACTGAAAGAATGATAGGAAGGTTTTCGTTTCTTCTCCACTGGGTACGTATGGCAACTATCGAGCAACTGAACTCGGAAGTGGAAAACCGGGGTCATGGGCAGAGTACTTTGATCTTGCGGTGCACCGTGCGTTGACTTCGATGCTGCTACCGCCAAAAGCTGCAGGCCCTCCATCCGTGAATCCCAGCACCCAGAACAGAAATATTCATCCGGTCGATACACATCTTCGCTAATCTTGATCGCCTCAGAAGCAGTAGGCCTATCCTCAGGCTTACATGCCAACACGGATCCAAAGCGCGGCCAACCCCAGTTTATGCGGACATGTTTTCCGAAAGAAAATCCCTTTGTAGCTATTGCCCGGTCAAACTATTCTTCCATAAAACTTTCCGAAACGCTCGTTGGATTTAGTGTTGCATCATCTTAACGAAAAATACATCCAAGACTGGGAATATCCGACTTTGAATTGCGGCGGTCATGATCGGCGACCTCGGGTGCGCAATACCTTCTTGTGAAAATATTCGGACGACCTGTCGTTGTGCTGCGTCCCCGTGTACTGTGTTCGCAAGACAAGTCAAAGTCGGTATAGAGCACGTTGCCTTGGTGGATAAAGATGTTCTGTGGCTTGGTGTCTTTGTGACGTATAGTTGGCTTGTGTATAAACGCAAGGCAAAAAGTGAGACAGCAATATGCTGGCCTCAGGGTTCTCAACATTTTTTGAGTCTGTAATTGAGTTAGACGATACGGTGGAGATCGCTCTCATCTGGATATCTGTTCCTAGAGTCTTGCTTCAAGTCACTTAGCTCTTGTTGTAGTTCACTGAAACCTTGCATGAAGATAGCCAAGTCTCCGCCATCGGCAACAGGATCTAGTACAAGCGCCAACTCTCGACCGGCAGAATAAGTTGCATGGAGATTGACGACATGGTGACTAGATGCAAGTCGCCACATGATACCAACTGCGTTTCGACATTGCTCCTTTGCGTCTTTCAGGTTCCTTGCATTCGCGTTCTTGAACACTTTTCTCGCGTACGTTTTCTGAGTATTCTAGCCCAGGACCATTTCCACGCTGGCACTGACTCCACTCCCGGAGCAAATTCGAAGCTGGTTGTTTCATCGTTTTGGCAGCCGTTATTTCGTCTCTAAACTTTGTCGACTGTGATTCAACCCAAGCAATATTGCCAAGATCGGAGTTGGGTGCGGACTTTTCGGGTGTTTCAAACCTCAAGACAAACTCCTTATCACCATCTTAATTCTTTGGCGTCGCCGTCTCTGATTCTCCAGGAGTTGCAGACAAATCTGGACTGAACCGAAAAGTGTTCGCTGGGCTTGAGAGCCCCCCCCCCCCCCAAAAAAAATAGGATTCGCCCTGGGCGAGTACGTGACAGTAGCAAGCTGGCGCATTACTATGAAATCTGATTGCTTAGGAGGCTAGGACCATCTACCGCAGCCGTTTAGTTTAAGCAGTCCTGCTCTTAGTCGAATTTGACACGCATCGGTCAAAAGCAAGTTTTTGATGAGTGTGTTGCAAGGCTAAAGCGAAGTTCAATCCGTGCTCTTCGTGTCTAAGCGATCTTTCTGCAAGTGAGAAAGCCAGCTCTTCGGTGCAGAGAGAGAAATATAGAGATCGTAAGGAAACGAGCAGGCTGAGTGCACACAGCGCTTGGCCGCGTGTCAATCTTGTCCACGCCCCCATCAAACGAACCAAGACGCGTCAATTTAACAAGCGAAAGCAATAACACCTCGTTGTCGTATATACTGCGTAACCGTGAACGAGGGCTTTCTCTCCTTTCCTACGCACTTGGCTCCCGCCTCACAAGCGGCACCTCACTGCCCACACTACTCACACTCTTCAAGCTCGCATCGCTTTTCATCCCAATCCCACCTACCCCTCCTCTTTCCCTCCCAGCCCCAAATATACCAAGGTCCGTCATTTCCTCCCCATTTACCAGAACTTTCACATCCCCGGCTCTCGTGCCCACCACCCTCGCCTCCGCCCTCTCCACGTTACCAAAGCTCACACTTCTTACGCTGTCCACACTCTTCACACTCTGCCCTGAGGATTTTGTAGAGACGGAGCGGGTTGGTATCGGCACCGGCGCCAAGATAACAATCTCCCTGACCTTCCCTCTCGACCTCGCGCGGAAGAAAAACACCGCGCCGACAACGAGGAAGAGACCTAGGATCACAGCGGCGATGATGATACCGATCTTGGCCCCGGTCGCGATTTCTCCCCTACCTTCTTCTTGCCCTTCTTGTGGGTTACTGGAAGAAGAGGGTGACGGCGGATTTTCTGGGCTGTTCAACAGTTTAAGGGATGCTGGGGGGTCGGGCTGTGCGTTTGATGTGCAAGTGACCTTCCCCTTCTCGTCAACCTTAGCCATCTCCGCGCAAGACTGGTCCATGTCCTCTGTCGACGCGACAGCCAAGGCACCAGTAACCTTGCCCAAAACGGGCATCGATACGTTCTTAAAGCTTCCGTCGAGGCGCACATCGCCCTTGACACTCTCCAGCGCCCCAAACTCCAGAGTCACCAAACCCTTATTTGCCTCCACGGTAAAAGACCCCGTGATGCTCTCTATACCCTCCACATCCAGCTTTTCCAACTTATCGTTTCCGGTTACTGTCACGGTGCTATCGACGCTATCCCACGGCAAACTGACCGCCGCGAGATCCGCGTTGGTCGAGATGTTTAACGAGGTAGAGACAGGCCACTTGACCCACTCCACGCTCTCCAGTCCCGTATTGACTACACTAACCACACTCCGCGGCCCCAGACTCGCGCCAAACGTGACATTCTCCAGCGCCGGAAGATCCCTCAACTCCAGGGTATCCAGAACACTCAAGGCAGAGAAGTTGAGGCTATGGAGAGCAGGCAGGTCGGCTAGCGCGATGGTATCAATCTCAACCAGGGTCGAAGAAGATATCGAGTGCAGCGACTTTGCCGCTGTGGCGTTTAGCTTAGCCAGGGCTTTCAGCCCGTTGAGTTGGATGTCGGAGGGCGCGGAGGAAGTGATAGTGAGCGAGGCTGTGATGTTGACGCATTTATTGAGGGCGACTACATCGGAGAGGGAGGATATGGTAACGCCGCGGGGGTCTTCGCAGTCTGTGACACGGCGCATAAGTCAACGGGTTCTTGTGTGGCGGTGGTGCGAGGGAGACGTACCAAGGGCGTGAGCTACCAAGATGCAGACGGCCCAAAGAAAGAAGAAATTGACCCGAAACATGGTCGAGCAAGCATAACAAAGGAATGTCTGTGGTAGGGTCTATTCAAATGAATGGCTGGGATATCAACGTCCACCTGAAGACATAGCAACAACGACATGTACAGTAGAGCAAGCTTGAAGCATCGCACGCGCAGCGCGGGGCAAGCGACCTCTTGTGCAGCCTGGTGTTCGCACATCGCCGAATACAGTAGATGCTGTGTTTCACAGAGAAACGGCCAATGACCGAGGTCGTGGGTTGCAGCGTGGGTTGCAAGTCCGGCATTCTCGACTTCCTAATCGAGCGAGTCCGCCGCGCCCGAACTCCGGCCGCTTGCACGTGTCCTACAACACGATGATCTTTTCGTACGAAGGTCTTGAGAGCGACGGTAAGTCTGGAATATTGTTTAGTCTAATTGGAGTCTGTGTGGTTTTCGTACTGGATGAGATGGAAGAAATCCTGTGCTTTGGCATGGGCCTAGACGAACGCTCCTACATATGGAAGACAGACGTTGAAGACGCCTAAAAACCATCATTCCGCCCGGTTAGTGCCACGGACCTAGCGGTCATCGTTCGTCAAGCGCGAAAAGGCGTACACAACGCCTCCTAGTGCCCGCCATATCCGCTGTCAGTGCCGGCATCTGTTTCAGTGCGGGCCACGCTTGGTATTTTCTAGAAGCTGTGAACTATTCACGACCCCGGTCCCATTCTCGTCAGAGTCTATCTTTGGTGAGGACAGGCGTTTGCGATCCTTCACCACATGGCCAGGTGGTCAGCAGCGCTCTTGATGTTTCATCGTTAATGTGCGAATCACCGCGTACGAACGAGGTAGACAGCAGTGGAAGTCATCGAATCAGATTATTCTATGTATTGGAAACTTTACAAAGTCAGGAAGTATACCAAAGTTAGAGAAATAGAGCTCTTCGCTTGGGCTCTGAGCGCAGCCGATCGATCGCCGAGGTAGGTATGATCTCAGCCCCTGTCTTTGCGGTCCCCGTGCTCAAGGATAGAATAGCATCCATGTAGAAACCTCATGCGGGCTACCGTAGGCTCTTTGGCCACTTCTGTTGGGGGCCAGCTGTTGCACTCCACTTTGACTGTACACACAACTCAGACGCCAGAACAACAACAATTCCGGTAAACTTCCATTCGCTCCCTGACAAGGCATTAGCGTTAGCAGGAGCCTAGAATATGTGCACCTAGTCGTATCTCAAGCCGTTACAAGTTATCACGTATCGGAGTCAGAAGTGGACTCGTTGGAAGAAAGCAAGATTATCTCCTGCTGAACCTCTTCGTCATCCTTCGCAGGCTCGTACTCGGTCACTCTATCGATATTCCTCTTTCGAGGAATAAGAGGAGTAGAGGAGGCAGAGGAAAAAACGCATGCATCGACTCGACCACGTCGCAGAGGGCTATCGTCCTCAAACAGAGGCTTAGGCTGTTTTCCGCCCCTCTTTCGCTTTCCCTTGCTCTTTGTCTCGGGCTGTTCCTCGTCTGAAGACCTCGACTCTTCCAGCCTTGCCTGCATTTCCGCCACCTTTGCATCGACATATGCATCTGTCGCTTTGATGGCAAGTGCAAGCGCTTCTTCGTTCACTCCACCTTCGACGTGCCCGTGGCCTTCTTCAACCAACTCCCAGTATTTCCTCGAGCAGAATTGGTTGTGCGTGACGATCTGCTTCGCTTTCTTGCTCTTCTTCGTCAGCTTGTAAGCCTTTCGAGGCTTGTACTTGACTAGGCCTGGGGCTTCTTGCCGTGCTATTGAACCAGATGGCAAGTAGAAGTCCATTTGAGGGTGTTGACCAGGGCCGGAACTACAGGATCCACAGCCGGGGCATGATTTCACATCGCTAGCAAGGTAGTAACGTCCAAGTGCGTGGTTGACGTCGCAGCGCCAAGAAAACTCGTCGTAACGTCCCTGTTTCTTCCAGTAGGCTCCAAAAGGAAGGTCCTGACTATGCTCCATCGTCTTCGAGCCGCTGGGGTGAGGACGCAGGAAGACAGGCTTAGGTGTTGGTTCGGGTGTGGGCTCCTTCTTCGCTTTCTTCTCGAGTTTTGCTCGCAGAAAGGCTTCTACAGCTTTGATGCCCTTCTCCACAGCCTCGCCTGTAGTCGCACCGGCACTGATGGCCTCCCAGTAGGCATCCTTGGCAATGCTATTATGCGACAAATTTCCGCTTCGTCTAGGCTTTCCTGTCGGTTTACCTGGTATCCAGGTGACCCCGGGAGCAGGCTGAAAGAAGTGCGATCGTGTTGGTAGGTAGAAGTCCATTAATTTTCGCTTTGGGTTAAACTTTTCACTAGAAGCGGTGAAACAACCCGGGCAGTTCTTCCTGTCACCTGCATTATAATAATAGCCCATAGGGTGTTTGATGCCACACCTCCATACGGGCTGTTCATCATCGGCGATCTTCTCAAAGTAGGCACCGGGGGGGAGCTGTTGATGGTGTTCTAGCGTTCTAGACGTACCGTGGTTGGGATTCGCTTGGGCAAGTATACTGCTTGAAGAGGAATTTGCACCAACTGAATGTAAGGTAGCCTCAGGATTTCCCGAGTATTTCGAAAATTTCGAGGACTCTAGATTCTTCGAGGACTTTATGACCACAGCCTTCGGCGCCCGCTTCTGGCGCTTGTTAGGCCTCCTAAAGATGGCCTGACTGTTTCGTTGTGTAGAGTGGGTGGATTTAACTGTAGAATCTCCGGCGTCAATGTTCTGCTGCATGACGGGCTCGGCCTGTAGGACACTGATCTTGTTGAAGCCTGGCTTAACTCGATTGGTAGGTGGTACTACGTTATGTGGATTAACAAAGTTTGCCATTTTTTGAAGACCCGATCCGAGAAACTTCAAATCACCATTCTTGATAGCTCGGTCGAGGCAGCTCTTGAATTCCATGGCAGCGTCTGGGCGCCGTTGTGACCGCGGCCGCCTCTCTGTCAAGCGATTCTTGTGGTTTTCTATCAGTGCTTTCTTCCATGATGGTCTCTTACCACTATCCCTTGGCGTGTCCTCCGACAAGGGGTACACATTTGACTTTTTTAGGAGTGCGTCAGGCCCATGCAAGGCTACGAGGTTTTTGGGACAAGTGGGCTGATTAGCTCGAAGTTGGGTAATGCGTACCGAGGTCGCTTTGATGCCATCGCTCTTGCGCATGATGTTTCTACGAGCTGAAAAGAAATCACCAATGTTATCGCATGAGCTGCTGCTGACGCTCTGCGTGTCGAATGCAACAGCGTCTCTCGCAGGAGTGGCATCCGGGAGCAACACGTCTTGCGAGGTATTGTACAAGGCAATTGGGACCTTGGAACTCTCCGGAAACATAAAGCCGCTGCCGCTGCCGCCACCGTACTGCATCATTCCCTGAAGCCAGTTGTTACAAGGTGGCGTTGGGTTTTCGCGCAGTATGGCGCCTGGAAGATGGCAGTTCTTCGGCATCTTCGTACGGGGAGCGCGCACGACTCGATCGCGGGATGCTGTATGCGCATTGCTTCTAGCCTCGAAGAGTTTGGTATGTCCAGTGACATCGTCAATCTCCTCGAATGGCGAAGCATCGGGGCCGACCTGGTACTGCGCGGCGCTGTATCGCACCATGGAAGGATGACTGAAAGCTCTATGCCACGACTGGTTCATCAAACCTACAACAGGAAACACATTGCCAGGGGAGAAATTGGCGAAGGGCTGGTTTTCGAATTGCTGGAAGTCCCAAAACGGTGTGGTTTCGTTTTCATCGTTCGCCATCAGGTTCACAGTACGCGAATGCGTGTTCCAGATCATCTTGGTAGCAAGCTTGTTCACATTGTCTGCGATTGACCGGAGATACTGACGTATACGAACACTTTCCTGGGGGTCTTGAGAAGAGAAGCAGACTTCGAACCGATCGGGGTGGAGTGCGTGAGTCACGAAGTTCTTCACAAAGGTCGCCTCGTAGACTCTCTGGCTGGCTTGATACAGGACGAAGTTGGAGTAATCGTCACGACTGGGCTTGCGACGATTCGAATGTACGCCAATCCTGGATCGCTGGGAGCGACTGACGATAGGCTTAAGATGTGCACTTCCGTTCAGGTCTGCCAAGGGTAAGCATGCAGTCGAGTGTCTCTATGGCAAAACACCTTACAGGGATTGAAAGGTTGCCCAACAGGCAGTTCCATAACATCTTGGCCTGCGTTGGGGTAGCTGTGGTCTCCATGAGGGAGACGGGGTTCACCTGCATGGGATAGGGCATTTACGCTGAGCTCAGGAGCCTTGAAGCTCATCGGGATTCCATGGGTATCTGCTGCACGGAGGATCGGTGAGTTGATGGAGCTGTCACTCCAATGGACTTCGTCCTCCATGGTGAGTATGGGCTTGTAAACTGCGGGCCGGAGCAACAGTTGATTGATCTAACAGTGGACAATGATGCTGCCCAAGTGGATCGTGAAGGTTGAGGTTACAAGCTGGTCGCTGGACAGAGCATGAGGAAAGAACTCTATTGTTACTAGGGTGGGCTGCCGAGTGGAAACCCGCTTCCCCATGCCAACACATGCTTGGCGAACGGAAATAGTTCGAGTTCAATGACAATGTGTACCGCTCCTGACGCAGGTGGGCCTGAAGCGTTTGGTCCTCAACCACTCAGACAAGAGCTGCGTCGCGGGCTTTCCCGTTCTTACAGAGCATGGGACACGGCAATCGGTCTCATGAGCTAATCAGAGGTGCTTTTGGGCCTTGGTTGGTGGATGGCAAGCTTCTGCTGCGGGAATGATACAACCATAGCCACCGCCTGCTTGTAGTAGCGTAACGTAACGAACGCGCAAGGCAACGTTATTGCTGTGAACAAACGCATTGATTGGGGCGGATGCATCCGAGTTGGCGCGTGAGCAGTCTTTTACTATAGCAGATCAAGGCACAGAGTGGGGTGACCATAGCTTGTGGGGGGAGCGAATCCCCACGGCGTTTGCAGTTGATTTCGGAGCTGGCCTCTTGGAGATTCAGGTAAGCCGAGCGCATGTGCCATCCCTGCATATCTTTGTTTTAAACCAAAGGCGGGAAAGTGCATATATTCTGCTTGTGGGTTTGTAGAATCTCGGGGCTGTTGAAGTCAGTATACGCGATGTTCAGCGCAAAATGAAGAAGCATTGTGAACTGGTATTCAGCCCAGTCCGTGGCATTACAACGTTGGAAGGCCTCGACGAGATTCAGGTTACATGGCCGACAAGGCGCGTAGGGTGGCTTGTCCATGCAGTTTCTGGCTTATGTCAATTTCTCCTGCATAATATGCCCTTGAACAAGCAAACACCAGTGACTTGGAAGCACCAGAATCTATAATTAATCTCCGATGCTCCAAAAGTACTCTGCCATCGTGGATGGGAAGTGATGTGCTCGTTTGCGAGGTGTGCAAAGTCCTGCTAGCTGCAGGTGGCCGTTTGAACATACCACGCATGATCGCGAGTATTGCATCAGGCTTCCCGTCCAACAGTCAACACTTTGACGAGGTTATTGCCGCTGTTCTTCTAGGAGTACTTTGCTGAGCTGAGGGGGTGAAGTGAGGTCAGGTCGAAGTAACACAAGTCGGTGCCGCCAAGCCCACGCATTCGTCTGATTGGTCGCGATTCGAGGTGCCACATTTCATGCTGCAACTGTCGCAGCTCAGCGGAGCTCCATTCTCCAGACACTTGCAGAATGGGGAGACAGACGCTCCCGTCAATTGCCATTCTCCTCCCGCTCCTCGCAGCTATCGCAAATGCCGCCTCGGAAGCGCCGCGGCCTCGAGGCGTAGGCCCAGACTGTACGCAGCACCGCGGCAGCCGCAGCCGCCGCGCACCCAACTGGACGACGTGAGCTCATATGTTGTAGTTGCGAAGTACTATAAAGACGCAACGTCGTTCGCGTGCATCTCCAATCCCGAAATCAAGCTCGATGCATCCCGCATCAACGACGACTACTGCGACTGCCCCGACGGCAGCGACGAGCCTGGCACCTCCGCATGCTCGTACATCTCCCCACTCTCGCCAAAGCAGCCCTCGCGCTACGACCCCACCAAGATCAACGACTCCCAAGCGCTGCCCGGCTTCTACTGCAAGAACAAGGGCCACATCGCGAGCTACGTGCCCTTCACGAACGTAAACGACGGCGTGTGCGACTACGAGCTATGCTGCGACGGTAGCGACGAGTGGGAGGGCGTTGGCGGCATTAAGTGTGAAGACAAATGCGCGAAGATTGGCAAGGAGTGGAAGAAGCACGACGAGGCGCGGCAAAAGAGTCTGGGCAATGCGAACAGGCGGCGGAAAGAGCTCGTTGCCGAGGCGGGGCGGCTGAGGAAGGAGGTCGAGGATCGAATCCAGACGTTGCAGGCCCAGATCAAGGGCCAGGAGGTCAAGGTTGAGGCACTGACCAAGACTCTGGCGGAAGTGGAGAGGTCGGAGAAGGGCAAGGTGGTGCAGGGTGCAGGAAAGGGTGGGAAGTTGGGTGTCCTGTCGAGCCTGGCGAAAGACAAGGTGAACGAGTTGACGGACAGCCTGAGGACCGTCAAGGACGAGAGGGACGCAGCCAAGTCCAAGATCACCGAGCTGGAAGCCATCCTCAGGCGTTTTAAAGAGGAGTACAACCCAAACTTCAACGACGAGGGCGTTAAGCGCGCCGTCAAGGCTTGCGAAGACTATGCCGCCTCGCAGCCCATCGCGACGGACAACTCTGCCCGCGACCGCGATCTCGAGGATCTCATGGACCCCGCCTCTGAAAGTGCCATCAAGTGGGACGACTTTGAGGACGACGAGGAGTCCGACGTCGAGCTCCGTAGGTACCCCTGGACATATCCCACTCGACCTCACTAACCCTCCCACAGTCTACAAGCTCGAAGAATACCTGCCCCGCCCCCTGCGAACCTGGGTCGACGAAAAACTCCGCGCCCTCCGCCTCACCCTGATCGAAAACGGCATCCTCGCCGACACCACCGCCTCGGACGCGCCTGAATCCAAGCGCGTCGCCGACGCCCGCGACCAGCTCTCGTCGGCGCAGAGCGCTCTCGACCACGACCGCAGCGAGCTGACCAAGCACACCGACGACCTCGCTAACGACTACGGCCCCGACGCCATCTTCCGCGCGCTCAAGGGCGTCTGCGTCAGCCAGGACAGCGGCGAGTACACGTACGAGCACTGCTTCCTGGACAAGACGACGCAGAAGCCGAAAAAGGGCGGCGGGCACACCGCCATGGGCTCCTTTGCGCGCATCGAGTCCGTCGTCGTCGACGAGGATCTGCCCGCCGACGGCAGGGGCGTGGGGAGCGGGGTCCGCGTCGCCCTCCGGTACGAGAACGGGCAGCACTGCTGGAACGGGCCCAATCGGAGCACCCTCGTCGTGCTGGCGTGCGCGGACAAGGACGAGATCTGGAAGATTGTCGAGGAGGAGAAGTGCGTGTATCGGATGGAGGTGGGGACGCCGGCCGTGTGTGGGATCAAGGAGGGGGCGCACGACGGGGCACCGGCGCACAACGAGCTGTAGGATATCCTATGAGCGTGAGTCGGGTGCATGCGAAGAGGTGCTGTTGATGTCGGTGTTGGGGTTGGTGTTATTGTTGTTGCATAGAGGGGAGTCGCATGGCGTTGGTTGGTTCGTCGGTTGATGCGGGCATTAGCGTACGGGTACAGCAAATTAATTTAGCAAAAAGTTGAGCCAAGTGAACGGCCGCATTGTTGATACATGTTCTTCTTCTTTTAAAAAAAAAGGCTTCCAGCGGACAACGAAATGGTATCAATCGGACGGACAATCCCCCCCACCGCAGCAGAGCCGAGCGCCCGTGGACTCAGAACATCAGACATCATCACATGCCCCCAAACTTCCTTCCTTGCCCTGTTTACAACATGGCAGCGGCAAGCCCGAAAATCATGGCGCCGAGTCCAACACCGTGTGCGACGGCGGCGCCGGTCTCCTGCACAGCACCGCTGGCAGTCGAGGAGGCAGCGCCCGAGGTCGCGCTGGTGCCTCCCGAAGCCGTCTTGGATACGCTGCCCGTGGCGCTGGCAGTGTTGCTGGCGCCAGACGCAGAAGCGGCGGCGGTGGGCAGGTCGGAGATGGTGATGCCGGCCGAGGCGCAGAGCTTGGAGACGGCGGGGGCGATTTCTGTTCGACGAGTCAACTCCGAGCGCCAGGCGTGGCTTAAAAACCCAGACATCATGCCTAGGTGGTGGGAACAACGTACTCGCAATGTCAGCGGCGTCGCACTTGCCAGGAACACACTTGGTCAGGCTGTCCTGAATCTGGTCCTTGCCGGTGGTGCACTGGCAGTTTGTGTCGGTGAGGGAGCAGCCCGAGGCGGGGACCGCGACGGCGAAGCAAGAAATCGCGCAGCTGGGGATGTCGCCCAGGTTCTGGGCGGCTGCGAGGGTGGCCGCGGCTGCGAGGGCGAGGACGGAGAAGCGCATCTTAATTATGGAGGGTGTATTGGAAGGGAGGGTTGGGTAAAGGTATCAATTAAGCAGGATGGTGGAATTGAAAGTGAAGAGCAGGCGAAGGAGTGAACTGCTTGGTATGGGAAAGCGTATTGAGCGAGGGGAGGAAGTGCAACGACTTTTGTAGCAGGTTGGAGGGTAAGTTGTAAGCGCTGGTCTGGGCCGGCAGCGCGGGCTAGCGGCGATCTGGCTAGGTAGACGTGCTGAATTGAATGCATTATTGTGCTACCTACGACGGGATGGCTGTACCTAGTGGAGCCAACTTTGATTCGGGAGCCAGTACGGTAGTGTTTGATAGAAGCGTGTTGGAGGCCCGGGACAGGATCGACGTGCAAATGCAGAGGGCTACTCGTGGCAAGGGACTCGTGTATGCACAGAGAGCTTGGGATTGTGTGGTAAGGCTGCGTCGAGTCTGCCTTGTCGAATGAGCGCGGGCGGATACCGCTGCGAGGCATGCGGAGAGATGCTGTTCGCAGCAAACAACGGCGATGGGACAGGGACTGGGCTGTCGACGTTGTACATCAGCGAGTCGTGGGGTGCCGCTAGGTATCGACTCGAGGTGCTGACGCCCCGCTGTTAAAAGACTAATGCGTGGGGGTTTGCAGTCGCGTTGATGTGCATCGACAGCTGGTAACTCGCGACGGTACAGTCTTGGTAATGTGAATGCGTTGGCGACTATGCAGGCGCTTTTCGTGAGGTGCAGAATGCACAATGTGAGGAGACCAGAAGGGCAAGCTGGGCGGGGAGTTGGGATAACGTTTGGGGTGGCTGCTAGTCTAACACGTCGTAGCTTGGCGCTACTTCCCCACTATCCCTAGTCGATCGAACCTTCCTCATGATCCTCGAAACCTCATCGCAAGGCGACGATGCTGCACTCCCACCTTGTTTTCAGCTTCACGCAGCAAATACTCCTCGACACTTCTCATTGCACAGCCACCATCCACAAGTTGCGAATCAACCCCTGCCCATGCCCATCAGAAGCCTCTCATCCCACCCCATTCACTCTAGCCCAAACCAGCACCCCTGCCTTAAGACATACGCGACCCGCGCCCTTGCAGTAGCCCCGCAGATCAGGGGCGACGACCTGGAGCCTTGCTCTCGGCCCACTCGGGCATGCATCCGCAGTTGCCGCACCAGACCCCAAACTTTAGTCCACCAGTGCCCGTCACCCCCCAAGCGCGCCTTGCAATGCCTCTATTTCTTTTTCTCCGGTGCTTGCCCCGCACGAAGGGGGTTGGTTGTGTCGACTGTGGGCCAGATGGCCATGGTGAGCCGTGCCGAGGATGTTCAGGTAAAGAAACGATGCCTGTTGTGTACCATTGTACATATGCATGCATGATCATGTCTTGAAACGTTGCATGCAGGTGCTGGTTGAGTACAGATGCAAAGTTGGCTCGTATGACGCTGTGTTCATTCCGCCTGCACTACGCGCAAGCATCCCACTTCTACATCCCCTCCACTTCCCAACTAGACAGTACGGTGCTAAGTAATGACAATGGTCTGGCCCGCCAATGCGCCCCTGTCCTAGCCAAAGACACCGAAATCATAACCCAGCTATGCACGGTGTCTTGATCCCAACATTTGTATGGTTTGCCCATGGAGGTCGCAATCTACAAGGCAACTCCGGAGCCCTACGTGTCTCTCATGACGTGAACAAAAAAAAAGGAAGAAAAAAAAAAGACCAGGAAATCAGGAAACCAGATCCGAGACCGACCAGGAGGTATATTGCTGAGCTGAGGACAAGTAAAAAGAAAGGGGATAAAAGGCTGCTTTCGCACATGCTGCAAGTTCAGAAAAGGTAACTACCCAGAGTGAAGGTTAAATTTGGTACGTTGATGCGATGTGTCGGTGTAGTTAGTTGAGCGATTGAGAAGTAAGAGGTTGCTTTTTGGAGTGCCCATGGTAGGCGAAGTAGGAAGATGCCCTAGAACATCGCACCGTCCATGTTCCGCTGTTCCGCGGGTGCATCATTGATGGGCCGTGGTGGTGAGGGTTTGCGTGCTCCCAATGGACCGGCGGGCATCGGCGGGCTGTCCAGAGACTGCACCTGCGCGTTTTCGTGTAGACTCTTCCCCTCGCTCATGGTCTTCCTCAGTGCTGGCCTGGATGATGGACCCGTAAGCCCTTCGTACGAGTTCGTCCTCATCTCGGCAAATGGAGCGTTTGGAGATTCAAGGCCAGCATGGACTGCTGGATCGCGGTTCTCGGAGCGACCAAAGCCGAACCGCCTTCGTGGGTTGATGGGCGGGACCGGAGGGGGCGCCGTCTCCATACCATTCTTCAGCGACGCTCCTGGTGGCAGGTTGACTAAGTCGATAACTGATGTGGTGGAGACAAACATCGGCTCGCCAATGTCGGCCTTGGCAATGGACTTTTTGCGGAGAGTGCCGACCTTTGCCATGGGGGGAGGTCTCGCATCAGGGTTGAAGGCTGCCTTGTCGGGAGTCCCAGGGCTGGACACTGGCGGGGTGTTTGCTGCCGAGGCTGTGGGAAGAGGTGAGGCTTGAGCACGGAAAGCAGGGCTGGGTCCGCCAGGTGAAGGGCGGGGCGACACAGGAAGTCCACTCGAATTTTGGGGTAGGCCTCCCGGCAACAAATGAGCCCCTGGCACCCCGGGCATTCCGTTACCCGTTTGGATGGGCTTGAGGTGCTTCTTGCTGTTGCTTCGTGACCTAGACTTGCTTCGCTGATCAGGAGACGATCCTTCAGCAGGCAGCGGCTGGGTGGCATTGACCGAATATCCTGGCATCGACGGAGTGGAGTTGGGTGGGTAGTAAGTTGACCTGGACCCGATACCTTCGCCCATGGCCTGCTGCAGATCATCCCGGTACTGCTGGGGAGGGCGGCTGCGAGAGCGGCCGTTCGATACCTCGGAGCTGGATCGGTCCCTGCCAGAGCTTCTGCTAGATGTGGGAGGTGATCGGTTCTGCGGAGCTCCACTGCGGTTGCTGTCACCTGTCACCGATCTTTGGCGCGGTTCACCTTGACCACGGTCGCTATACGGCAGCGATCGCATGTTATGCCGGACTGATGATCCCTCAGGAACCCCAGCAAGGGAAGCACTACTAGCATTCACAGAATTTGCGCCCAAACCAAGCACCTTGATTGACTTTAGAGAGCCGTCCGGGTTTCGGTGGCTGTCTACAGTAGCAAATGATTCCCGGCTTGATTTCGCGCGTAGCATATTGAGAGCAGTTTTAAGACCGCCTTGATGCCCAGCCGGCGTAGGGGCAGGGCTTGTGGATCGGCCTTCAGCACGAGCGCGGAGGCTCTCCTGGATAGCACGTTGGCGTAGCGCGAGATCCCGCTGGAAAGCTTCGTGCTCCTCCACGCTGCGGCCACGGTGGTGTGCCTTGTCCTCCTCTGGAGCAAATGTCAAAGAATCAGGAGACAAAGGTGACATTGGAGAGATGGGGTAAGCCTGCGGTTGAGGTTTCGGCGCGTCTACAGGGCTCACAGAGCTCATGCTTGCCCTCTCATTGTAGAATGGATTGCTCTCGAGGTCATCTAGATCCCAGGGATTTGAGTGATTGTAAGTGGAGTTGGAGTGCGTATCTGTCTCTTTCTGAGGCTGACGGCGCTGAAGACCAAGCCCAAGATTCTGCGTCTCGAGCGGCGGGGGGTTCATCATACTTTGGCGATCGTCATCGTAGTTCGATGAGACGTTGCTGACGTTGCGCAGATGTTGTCGGATGAGGCCGCTAAGCCCTCCGTTGTTAGGGCCCAGCGTAGGAGAGTCGAGATCGGGATTTTGAGCAGCTTCGGGTCGTGGCAATGATTGAGGCTCAACCTGAATATGAGGAGAGTTGCTGCGAGAGCGCAATGCGGGATGCTCAGGCTCTTGCGTTGGACGTGAGTTGCTTCGCGAGCGAAGAGCAGGATGCTCCAGGATGGACGGCGCAGGTCGAGTGGCTACAGGCAGGTTTTCAAGTCGGCGGCCTCGCTCCATTGATTTTGGGCCAGGCTGGGGAGCCTCGCCCTCATCCTCGCTAGATCCAGCGGAGGCAAAGAAAGTGGCACCTAGTTGAGAATCGGGAGACTGCACATTGTGAGGAGACAGGTTCGGTGTTGAGGCCATAGCAGGTGCAGTCTTCATCTGAGATGCCGCCTGTTGAAAAACCGAAAATGGCGATGGCACATCCTTGGGCTCCGCTGATGATTCAGACCGCTCCCGTTCCATTGCTGCACCAGCTGTCGTAACATTGGATATAGCTCGTTTTCGCTTTTCCAACTCGGCACGCTCACGCAGAGATGGCTTCTTTGGGGTCTCCACTTCAGCACGCTCCGCGGCGGAGGGTTTCCGCGACACGATTGACTCTACATGGTCCGCAGAGGTCTTGCGAGGGTTGTCAAGCTTTGCAGCGGCGGATGATTCGCGTTCCAGTTGCATCTGTCTGAGACGCTCCCGGTACTGCTCCTCGCTGAAAGCAGCCTTGGGTTTGTTGAACGCGCCCATTGCGGTGGCCTTTCCCCGGTCCTGCGGCTGCAGTGCGGTATTAAGGGTTTGAGCATCCTCACTGTCGCTGACCAATGGGCTCGTCAACAGAGGAGACTGAGGTTGAGAAAGAATAGGGCTCGAGACGTTTGTCGGCGAATCTTTGCCATTGGGGAAAACGGGGTTGGCCTGGAAAGTGGGACTCTCCATGCGTAGAGGTCCACCTTTGGTGAAGCGATCACTCAAGTTCGTCGCTGACCTCGTCTGAGTAAACAGCAGCGGAGGGGTGGCACGTCCGGGCTGTGCCTGTGTGCGTTGAATCGAATTCAAGCGGTTCATGGCCGACGATTGTTGCTCATACATTTGCTGGTCCAGACCTTGATCGTACAGCCTCCGCGCCTTGGTTGTCGATCTTGCCATTTCAGTAGGCGATGTAGGTCCAGCAGCCACCGAGTGGGCGCCTTGCGATGCCACCGAAGTTGCTGCGGTTGAAATGCGCGCATTGCCTCCCGAGTTCGTTGAGGAAGACGTCTCTCTTCGGCGATTGAAACCTTCCACAGACGGAGAGTACACATCCTTGGTAGGGCTTGGTGGCTCTTGGGCGGTTTCGCCCTCCTGTTGCGCAGCGAGTCGTTCCTTCTCTTCCCGGCGCTTCTTCTGGAATGTGGACAGATGCACATCGTCGTCGTACAAGAGCCTACCGCTGGATGTGCCACTGCCTCCAATTTTGTAAATCTTTTGCCTGCCGCCAAACAAGACGTTGCCCTCTCCTGGCCGCGCTCGACTCATCACGTTTCCGCCTTCCTCGGTGGCCTGGCTGTCGAAAGAACCGGATCGCTCGGAGGCGAAGGGCAGGCGAGTTGGGCCGTGGGAATTGCTCAGGGAACCTTTGAAAGAACCCTTCAACGAAGAGACTTCGGCAATATCTGTGAGGCCTCCTGGTGCGAAGCCAAATTCGTGCAAGCGGGACTGTCGTTTCGGGAGGAGCACGCTGTCGTCGCTGGCCTTTCCGAGCTTCGAATTGGGATCATCCTGCTCCCTCAGCATACTAAAACGGGTCGACAAGCCCGGTAAGATGAGGCTCGTCCGGAAGTTGTCGGCAGCGGGCAGTGCTGCTGCAATATTGAGCTCGGGCTTGGGTTCTGGCTCTCCCTTCTTCTTGTCCTTTCTCCGGTTGAGAAAGCGGTTCATGGCGCGCTGCATCTTGTTAGAAGTGTGTGCGGCACGGTGAGGCACCGCAGAATGGAGCGATAGCTCGTGTGCACTGGAACGGAGTCCATGTTGCGAGGAGACTCACTGATTTCTGGCACTGCTTATCTGGGCTATGGTGTAATTACGCTGCGTTGCATGGAGTTCACCGCCCGTTTGGAGGGCAGGAGCGACGCGGGCGTCCGTCGGATACCAGCACGGCAGGAGCGCGTGGTGGGGTCTATGGCAGGTGCAATCAGCGAATTTCTCAATTTATTCTCCCATTCCGCGCGTTTCATCCACGCACAACAACACCAGAGGCACGGTTTGGGATGACGTACTCGATTGGCGCAGCTGCGCTTACTCTCGTTTGGTGAATGGGTCCTGTGAAGGCGTGGTAGAGTCGCTGTGAGCTTTCGGGGCAGATGCACGCTCCATGCAGCAGCAAGTGCAAGTTCAAGTGCAAGAGCAAGAGCAGGTGCAAGAGCAAGAGCAAGAGTCGAAAACGAGTGTGGAGAGACAGAAGGCCTCGCAAGTGTGTTTGGATCCAAGGAATGCGTGTGGCGGATTGAGTCGAGGTGGGTGATGGGCAGGCAGGGCGAACAATTTGGAGGCGGTCCGGCGAGAACGGGAGGCCGACGACGAACAGAAAAGGCGAGATTGGGGGCGAGGGGGTTCGAAAGGAGCGTGGGTTGCTAAGGAGCGTGTTCGCGGGGAGCGCTGCGAGTGCGTGAAGGTGAGGGTGAGGGTGAGGGTGAGGGCGAGAGCGAGGCCAAGGAGCGGAATGAGGGTGAGGGCGAGGGCGAGGGCGAGGCCAAGGAGCGGAACGAGGGTGAAGGCGTCGGCGGGAAGACTTGAGACCGTGTAGTGGGCACGCTCGCAGAAGTCGACAGCGTGGGCAAGGCGAGGCGACGTGCTGGGGAAAAGTGACCAGGCAAGCACAGGCGTCAGAGAGTGCAAGGTTTCATTTCCACTAAACCCTCAGAGGTCATCTCCGCGCATGGGCGCCAACGTCGCGCATGGCAGCACCGCATCTGCAGGGAAGGCCTTCCAGTGGGCCAGCTGCCGGCTGCCGCGACCTCACGACTCTACCTTTCAGGCTTTTGCGATGGCGCACGACGGCGTGTGATGGGGGGTGCGTGGTGGACGTGCGAACTGCGACATGGAAACGGTGCACCGCCAAAACGGGCGCTAGGCGGTCGCAGCCGGCATGCCGTTGTTTCGAAAGACGGTCGGGCGCGTGCAGACTGCAGAGGCAATCGAATGCGACTCGGCAGCGAGGAGTTGGATTCTGCGCTGCAGCTGGCTGGTACGAGGCAACTGCAGCGACGGCGAGGGCGTCTGGCATGGTGACTGGTGAGTCGGAGCAGGAAACCAATTCAGTCGAGCACTGCTGCGCTCAGGGCTCCGGGGAGGGTGCAGGGCTCAGCGCTCAGCGCTCATGACTGGCCAATTGCACCGTCGCCAGAGCCCGCACTCTAGAAAGAATCCTTTGAGAGCACGGGAACATTGATGCTCTTAATGCTGCGTCCATGCCCCCTCAGCCGGTCCTGAAACGGTTGCGAGAGACAGGCCCGGAGACGATCCTTTGCCTTGGCCTTGCTTGCCAACGAGCTCGTCGCCATGCCGAGAGACGTTCGTGTCATTATCTGAGCGGGCGACGCCCTGGTCTAGTAGGCTGGTAGGCTGGTAGCTAGGCTGGTAGCTGGTGGACTGGTGGGTGGGCTGGTAGCTGGTAGCTGGTAGCTGGTAGATAGCTGGTAGGCTGGAAGGCTGATACCTACCTAGGCTGTAGGCTGTGGGCTGTAGGTAGACTGGTGGGTACCTAGGCTGGGCTGTAGGCTACCTACCTGGGCTGGTAGGCTGGTAGGTTCCTTGCAGCTGGCCCGCTACGATAAAGGATCCAATCGTGCTGATCCGCGTACCGAAGACGTGGGCCCCTTTCCACGACCCCTGGACGGACCGCCATCACCCGCACCTCGACCACCCCTCAAACGAACAACGCTCGCCGACCATCGTGCTCTGTTGCGACACCACACGCAGTCAGCTCGACGCTGAGCATATCCCGTGCACAATGGGTACCTCAGGACGGGTGTCGCTCATCTCAGCGAGCTTCCAAGTCAAGCAATACCTAGCCACGACTTAGCGCCCTGCGTTTGGGTTAATCAAGCACACATCGGCGTGGCTTCCTTTCCCTTGCAGCTGCAGCACACCAACGGAGCACCTCTCGGCCCGAATGCCACCGTGTACACTCTACATTTGCTGGAAGAAGATCCGACGAGCTCTCACGTCGGCGACAGCGCCCTTCACGGGAGGACTGCATTGGGCCGCAAACAGCTTATATACCGACCGTTACGCACATTCGTGGCTTCTGGCATCTGGAGCGAGAAGCCGCCCATGTCGACCAGCCTTGTTTTTTCTGTTGTGGGTATCCCAGCACAACAGCCGCTCCCGAAATTGAAACGCGGCCCACAGAGAACGGTTCGGACGTCGCTCCTCGCACGGCTACACCATCATCGCGATGCAATTTCACGACCTGCGAATGTTGAGGTCATCGAAAATGAGTTGTGCTGACGGAAGCTGTCGAGGCCGGGCTGCGGGCTGGCGATGGCGCTGGGTGCCTGGCCCTCCCGACCCTGTGCGACAAAAGACAAGATGACGATCTACCCCCGGAGCAGTATTTTACTCCCGATCCCACCGCCTCGATCCCACTGCCCGGATGCGGCAGCCTGCACGCCTCGCGCCTGTTCGCGTGGCGGTCTGTGGCAAACAAAGCCCACGCGACATGCTGCCCGCCCTGCCGCCGCCGCCTTCATCAAGCGAGCGCCATTCGTATTGCCCCTAAATATACACAGTATATTGCCCTGTGAGGATGACAAATCCAGGCGAGCGCGCTGCTCCATCTGCACTGTTGTTTGTTTACTCTCAAAGAAATTCGAATACTAATTTGTAGCCTGACTACCTATCGATACCTAGCTTACGATAGCTTCCAACGTGCGCACACTCCACAACCTCGCCATTCGACTCTCCGGCTTACGGTTCACATTGATGTAGCTCAGTGTAAGCTGGACAATCCAGCGCAGAACGACCGCGCTCGCATCCAATCGCCTGGTCTACCTAGGGACAGCTTGCGCCATCCCTCAACACGAGCAGTCTGTCCCCTCCCATCGCCCAGTTACCGTACCCCTCCCGCAGCAATCTGCAATCTGCCGCGAAGGTGGGCTTGCAAAGAGTTCTTTCTAGTGCCTACGGTACCATGAACCATGACCAAAAAAAAACTCCTTTCACCCACACCAACTAGGGCTAGAAAAACTCAGTTGTGGGTATCCCTGCTTCGAATCTGGTTCGTTTCAACACCAGCGGGCTCAAGGGCTTGATTCACCTCTCTTAACGGAGCCGTTCGTTGCTTGCCTCAGCCTCTCATCATTCCACCCCTCTTCAACCAAACTTACTAGATATGCGCCCGCTGCTACTTTGAACCGTAGCGTTGGCCACTCACCACAAATCGTACGCAAACCCGCATAATATTAAAACGGCTATGCCTCCATCCTCAACCATCAAATTAGTCTCGGTCCGTATTTCCATCGCGAATGGGAAGTTGTATGCAGTCTCGGTGGATCGTGTCTCGCTTCTCCGAAACGCGGTTCTAGCCCCAATCTGCCTTGATTGCACGGGCGGGTTTATACTACATTCCGCCGCCACTGTCTCGCTCACGGTTATATAATCCAGTCCTTGAGTTTCCGGCTTTTCCCACCGTTTGTGGCGTCGTGTCCGGCGAGGTTTCGTCTCCGTACACTGTGCTCGAACCTTTGACGTGGTGCTCCGCGCATCATTGCTCGACGAAGAGAAACTGGGTTGTTATTAAAATGTGTATGGCATGCCGGGCATCGGCATTCAAGTATGCTTTCTTCTCTCTACTCTCTTTGCTTACTTTTCTCCCTTTGCGCTTCCCTAGGTTTCCCTAACGCCACTCGTCGCCTGCATTCGCGGTCGTTGCTTACTACATTGCAGTATAGGACCCCTCGGGCATCTGTCAACCGAGAAAGACATTGTTGCAGCGAGGAGAGCTGGAATAGTCCCAACTATGCTCTCGGCTGGAATAGACGGACGGACGGGCATGCGATATATATAGAATCTTGGAGCTCCTTGAGGCCCGCCAGCACCTAGATCTCAAGCTTGTCCCAAAACTTATGCCTAAGACTGGGAAGTATGGCTTCTCCTTTAAGTTTACCGACCCAACAGGGGAGTTTTTGTGGAGTAGGGTGTACGACAGCTTCACTGTTATAGAGAGCTACAGCAGGTTCAGATTGATTCCTTATAAGACGATCTTCATGGTAGAACGACGAACAGTGCCAAGAACCAGCTCTAGTCTACTCGCAACAAAGCTAGCTGATACTCTCTTCCCTTCCCTAAGTACTGCACTTTCTGTCCAAACTTATCGAGTCTAATCTCCTGTCCATCTAAGAGACAATTGCTCTTTCGCTATTACAGCTCTTTCAGGGTACATGATATATCCGCATCTACCTTTACAAGATTACATGGTTAGACTAGCTTCTGTTGCGATTAAAGAGAGTGCACCTCTCACTTATGTGTGGGCTAGAGCTGAGAAAGAGGTTATGATGGTGGACTTGGCAAGTTGTTAATGGTGTTTGGATAAGTATAGATGCTGACTTATTTCTATCTGTGTGTGAACTGGGGGGAAGGAGCTAGCGGCTTGTCTTTCTATTTGTCTTCCTGTTCTTTGTCCTTACGTTTATTATGTGTATCTTAATCGTCTGTAACTAATTAGCTAAAGCCCTTCTGCTCCGCTACACGTATTGTCTATGCAGAACATATCCTCATACATGCGATGGCTTAAAGTAGACGGTAATTTCTCCTCCTCCTCCTTCACTCTCGACTAAAGCGAGTCGATCGCAACCCGCAACGACGCGTTCTCGTGCAAAAGGGCCACTTCTTGGTGAGAAGAGGGAAAGGTTTTATATTGTATAACAGGTTGATGACGCGAAGCAATATCGCGTGATTCAACGGACATAATAGACTGCGGCCAAGGCCCCGTATCGAATAAATAGATGCGCTACTAGGAGTTACATATACTTTGAACCAGCCGCGAACAGACTGCTGTCTGGGTGGACACTGGCGAATGGATTCGATGTAATTTCTCTGGAACGTTTTGGTAATGAATCAGTTGAAACAAGGCTTGGACATTTTTCACGGAGCATGGTAGGTTTTGTCAAACAGTTATTGAATTTGAAATGGGAAAGTTACTGCGGTGTTACTATTTTCGGTGACATGGGCTTCTGTATCAGCTTCAAACGTGCTGGAACACGTACACGGAATCGCAATGGTTTCACTTGAAGTGGTGTTATTGTTGTTGTTGTTGAGGGGGATGTCATGTGCACTCTTGAGTCTTCGGAATCTCGTAGGCTCGACTTAAAGTTGGTAGAGGTGGTGTCAGAGAGGTGGACCTGCCTTTGCTGTGATGGGTGTGAGTGGCGAAGTGTGTTCAAACAACAGTGGGATGCCTCTCGGTAAAAAAGACCCACCAGCAACACCTTTTGTTCTAGAGCTCGGTGCCCCACTTGAAGCTTGATGAAGTAGAATTGGAAGATAAGCCCTCAACGCCTACGGCATAATACTCTGTGAGTCATATGTTTTCATCCACATATATCCGAAATTTTATAAATTTTCCACCAAATCATCCAACGGTGAGATGGCCGAGTTGGTTATGGGTAAGTTGAATTCCTATTCGGACATCTCCGCAGTAACTGATATCCACCAAGCGCCAGGTTCAGGATACTGAATCACTATTCCTGGTCACGAAAGTGGCGTGGGTTCGAATCCCACTCTCATCACTATCGTCTACTCTAAGAGTTGTCTTCGGGAGATTCTTTTTTTTTGCCCAGTCGCGGTGTGCGGCGTGTGGGCTGAGGGAATCGTGGACAGCTTATCGATAGCGAGCTTCCCCGCCAACATTTTTTGACTCGGGGCCTCTCTGCTCCAACACACTTACCCAACACTTACAACGCACTACTCAGTTTCTCCCTTGACACACGGGTCTTCCCCTCCAATACCGAACGACTTGGCGGCTTCTGGTCGTGTTTTCTTTTTCCACCATGCCGCCAAAGCCCGCCTCTTTGCGCGCCCTCCTCGACCTCACCTCCACAACCCTCACCCTCCTCACGCATTTCCAGTCCTCGCTCGCCCCCACCGCCACAGCTGACGCCTCTGTCCCGCCGCCGCCGAACTCCCTCCAGGCCCTCAAAGCCTGCACCTCGCTCCTGAAATCGCACACGACGACGCTCTCGCTGCTTCTCCTCACCCCGCCGCTAACACCCAGCGCGATAATCACAAAGATTGGGGATGTGAGCTCGGGCCCGTTGGCGGGGCTGGTCGGCGCGGCGGTCGCGGAGGGTGAACTCGGCGACCTCATGCAGGCGGAGGTCAAGATCCAGGTGCGCAGGTTGCTGGGGGCGTGGGGGGACGTCGTGGGGTGTGTGGCGAGACTTGCGGAGAGGAGGAAGAAGCTTGAAGATGAGAATGGGGGTGGGGCGGCCAAGGGGAAGAAGGACGAGGGGCCGACCGAGGGCGAGAGGCAGGCCGTGCTTGCTGCAACCGGGGTTGTCTGGGAGGCGTGCGATGCGCTGGTCAAGCTCTGCGATGGGGGGATTGCGGGGCTGGTGGTTCGCAAGGCGGAGGAGTGGAGGAGCGTGCTGTTGGATGCAGTGCAGGAGTTGAAAGAGTGGGGAGAAGACGTGGACCAGGAAGATGATGAGGAGGACGGCAGTGGTGGAGAGTTTGGGGATGAAGATGACATGTTTGGGGCGGCGAACAGGCTCGGGAAAGAGGACAAAGATTTGAAAGAAGTGCTGGACAAGAGCGTGAAGAAGCTCAAGATGGTCGGCGTGCTGTATCTGGCGCTGATCAAGAGACGGCTAAAGACCTTCCCAGCCGTTCTGCCAGCGGTTGCAGCGACTGCTGTGGGACACAAGAATCCTATGACGACGCTGGAAGAGCTTATGAAGTTCATAAAGTCGATCCCGGAGCAGGTGGACGACCTGGCGAGCGCATTCTACGACCTCGACGAGGACGAAGCGAAGACGATGCTGGACAAATGTTGCAGAGAAGCGAAGAGTGCTGCTAGTCTGGTCAAGCAGGATTGGTCGGGCAATGAGGACGAGTTTACGGCATGGTCCACGAAGTGGGAGGACGCTTTCAACGAACAATGAAAATAGATTGATTCCATACTAATCTCCAACTTTTCATTAACCCAGCCCCAGTGAGTGCGGTACTGCGCGAGCGCATCTATTCGGTTGGCCTTGTCCGGTTTGGCGGAACCGTGGTCCACGTGTGATCGACCCACCATGCCCGTTTAACTGAACTTTGTTGAGACAAACCAACCAGCTAAAAAAGTGAAGCTTCCTGCCAGTGCGAGTTCTCATTCAAACTTCCTCAGTCTCCCTTGCAGATGAGTTTTCAAAAAAAACTTCTGCAAGTGTTCCATGGAAAAAAATTGAAAGCTTCGATTCCGAGCCATTACCAACCAACATGTGGAAACTTGAGACCGATCTTCAGGACCTGAATTTCTCGACGGATTCGAAAGGGCGAGTTTTCAAAAACCCAGAAGTCCAAAAAGCCACTGATCCCGCAGTTCTATGTGCCAGCATCATGGATTCAGAAGCACAGGAAGACACTCGGATCCTCGCCGTCTGTGGAATTCCGGTCGAAGATTCCAGTTCAACCGAAGACGGTTGGTTGTACTCGGACTTCTATGCTTTCCAACACTTGCTAGAAGGAGTGGTTGCGAATCAGGTTTGGATCGCGAATGCTTCCAACAGAGAGCTCGTCACCGGGCACAAAGCATTCTTACATGGGAACCCTTTCCATGATAGAAAAGTTGTTTTGAACTACGACATGGTTCGAAAGGGGTTTGGTGACAAGGTTGTGGTGGTGCCCACGCTGCAGCTGCGCGAAACTTTCGAAACAAACTTGAACAGGAAGTCCGGGAGGCGAGGGCAAAGAATCAACACCTTTTGGTCTTGAACTTCTCGCATGGGTTTGAGTGTGGTGGAGGTTGGTGGTTAGGATGGTCGGGCAATCGTTCATGTCTGCTGTCTCGGAAGCGGTTCGAGGAGCTGGTTGCTGGGGATCTGGACGTAACGGTAGTATCAACATCATGCTATGGCGGTCAATGGTGCGTTGACCTGGACTCCAGGAGGACCTTTCTGGCAGCAGCTGGAGAGAGTGTGCAGTCGGAAAGTTGGAATGGCAGCAAGTCCGTTGGCCGGAAGTGCGGCGGGATCTTCGCGTCCAACCTGCTGAATACGTGGAGGGAGGAGGCAGAACTTGCGCAAAGCCTTCAAAAAGAGGGCAAAGATGCCGGTGCGTCCGAAAGGACTTTCAAAGGTTTTGCCGGGGCAGTATGGGACAACCTGCAAAAGCTTGACCGCTTTGGCATGTCCCACAAGATTCGCACAGCTGCGCAGGACGAAGATTGGGATTCTGGCTGGAGTAAGAGGCTGGGTCTGCCAGCGAATGCGATCGATTTCGAAAAGACCTGGGACAGGCTTCCTACAGTCCAGCGAGACCTCACCTTCAAAAAATTCCTTTGCCAACAGAAGTCTAAAATGGACCGACGAGGTAGGAAGCTATCAGGAGATGCTAGAATCGAAACTTCATGTAAGCTTCGGCGGAAACCTGAGCGCCGCTCGCAGACAAGCCTGTGCGCTGATCGAGCTCTACATGATGAGCTTTCCAGGAAGGTCCTCGATGGCATCGAACACTGCCCTACAAGGCCGGATCGATAAGATCAAGAAACCAAGCTTCGAGGCGAACTGGGAAGTGACAACTTCAGTAATCCAGGGTGTGGCCTTCCGCCTCGAGTTGGCCTATATGGCCACCCAGCTCATGGAGACAATGGGTCTAAAGCTACCAGGAGGACGTACTTGCAACGACGTCGACATGAACGAAATCGAGCCACATCTCGAGAAGAAGAACCCGGAAAACTGGGCGTGGATTCTCTCGCAAACGTCGGACCTGCTGCCACAACCCATGGCAGAGCTTGGGCAAGGAGTTGGCTGGCCGAAACCTTGGAAGTTCGTCGCAGCCACGTTGTTCATGGCTGACGGATTCAAGACCAGGGCCGAAGTCCTTTCCGAGATCGCGAAGGCTGAACGAATTCTCTTGGAAAACTTTTCAGAGAAGAGAAAGTGTCTGGAACGCATTCCAGAGGTCCGCGGGCGGAAGAAGGACTGGTGCGACGCGTTAAAAAAACGCCTCAGGAGCTTGTCGCCGGAGAAGGTTTCGAAGCGGTGGTAGGTGGATGGTAGGGAGGGTTCCAAAGTGAGGTGGATTTTGGGCAATTTGGGCAAAATTAATGTCTTTTCCTCCGACTATTTTAAACATAGAAAGATTCATGCTGCCAATCAGCCCAACTCGCGCAGTTCTTCGAGTTGGGTTCATCGATTTCGTCCAGCATCGTATGTTCCCAGGTTGGTGATGCCAACGCCATGGTAGTCACGGTTCTGCTCGAAGATATTTATGGCAGGGCACCCACCCGCGATCAGAACACTCTTGTCTATTTCAACCATCGTGCCGTATGGAGCGACACATTTCCAGTATGCGTGGAGAAGGTCGCCTGAGAGCGAGTTGAGGACCACGTCCACGCCTTTGCTATCCGTGGCTTTCAGGATATCGTGTTTGAATGATGGGTCGTGCGAGTGGAAGATGTGGTCTCGAGCAATGCCATCAATCACTATAGTACATATGACCTTCCGCTCGCAATCTAAATAAGCCAACGATCGCATCTTCATATGCTGAGGCAATGAAGCCATGAAGCACTAGAGTAGCGAGTTGGATACCTAGCTCGCTGCGGACGACCGGCGCTATGACTAGAATGAGCGCGTAACGCGGGTCGCGAACATTGACTAGGCAAGCCTTAGTAACCCAGAGAAGCTTTTTGATAAGCTTCTCTGAGTCATCCCTCGTCGCTTTATGCAAGAAAGGCTTCTCCGGGTCTGATAAGAATGCAAGGACATCTGTATCCATGCGTGGCTCCTCGTCAAGGATATAGTAAATGCGGCGACTCTTGGTCTTGGGGAATGTTGGAGACGTAAAGCTGTCGATAGAACTGGGCAGTCGTATCTTCTGAACTTGCGGTATTCTTACGTGATCCAGTTAACTTAGGAAGATGCCACAAAAACATTGACCAGGAAACCTTTATCCAGATGTGCCGATAATCGGCTAACCGACTAAGCAGCACTCCGCTGTTCGATGCACCGGATCCCCATGTCCAAGGTTTTTAGCGCGCCAACCCCGCATACTGGTCGACTAGTGAGCAGGAAGGATCACGCTAACCCCACTTGTGGCTAAAACATCGGTCATTCGTCGGCAGCTACCCGGGGTATCTACGACTTCCTGGGCCAGTTAAGACCTCCTTGTCCCGCCCCTGCTCGAAGTTCGTACTTGTCTACTTGCTTTTTCTCGGTCAAGTTTCTTCACTCCTTTCAATTGGCGAGCTGTTGGAAACATCTTGTTATTAGCGACCATGGCGGCGGACTCGTACACCTTGGGCGTTGCCCTGTTCGCCGCGATAGGCACATTTCTCTTCGTCAGTCTGAGTTCTGGATACAATGGCGTCACCTGACAAAGTAGGGTTTCGACACTGGCATCGCAACGACCACCATAGCCCATCAATCGTTCCTTGACTACATGGACAATCCGACCAAAGCAATCACTGGAGCCGTGGTCGCAGTTTACATTGCTGGCGAGGCCGGAGGTGCCATGTTGCAAACGCTTATCGGTGACCAATTGGGACGCATTCGATTTATGCAACTCATGTGCATCATAATCACTATAGGTACCGTGGTACAAACAGCTAGCGTCAACATGGGCATGTTTCTAGCTGGTCGTGTTCTGGCGGGTTTCGCAGTCGGGGGCCTGGTCTCGACAGTGCCTGTTTACTTGAGCGAGATCTCCGCTCCTCAAACACGAGGAATGATAGGTGGAATATCTGGGTGTGGTAAGCATAACCCTACTCTCATGATCCACGGTGCTGTAGTAGCTGATGCATATTCCCAGGGATATCCTTTGGCACCATGATGTCGAACTGGGTGGGTTTCGCCTGTAGTTATGCTCCATATGGACCACAGCAGTGGCGTCTACCTCTGGGTATCCAGATTCCATGGGGGATCAT
This sequence comes from Paraphaeosphaeria minitans, assembly GCA_015832175.1. NCBI lineage: Eukaryota > Fungi > Ascomycota > Dothideomycetes > Pleosporales > Didymosphaeriaceae > Paraphaeosphaeria > Paraphaeosphaeria minitans. The sequence continues at coordinate 4,318,743 of WJXW01000002.1, forward strand.
AATGTTTGTCGGGCTCTCGACCTTCATGCCCAACTCACCCCGTCAGCTCATCCGGCAGGGCAAGGTCGAGCTAGCACGTTCGGAATTCGCTCGTATACGGCGTGACCTTTCCTTGCACGAGATGAACGAGGAATTTGCCCTGATGCACGCTCAGATCGAGTATGAAATGGAGCGCGAGATCACCTCATATCGCGAGGTGTTCAGACTTTATCGTCATCGAGCACTCATCTCTATTGCAGTTCAGACGATGACCAGCTTGACAGGAGATAAGTCACCAAGATCCTTCTAGTAAACCTACAAGCTGACCAAAATCCACTCAATGTCATTCAGTACTTCCAGACGATCAACTATAAATCACTTGGCATCGAAGCGCACATGATCTTGGCGCTAGCCGCCATCTACGGCACGTGCGCCTTTGTATCTAATGCCATCACGACGAGGTATCTGACCGACCAATGGGGCCGCCGAAAGATGATACTGTGGGGCCTTGGAGGAATCGTCCTTATCGAAATATACAGTGCGGTCATGCAGCGCCAGTTCCAGGACACCAACAACCGCATTGGCAAAGGTTTCGCCATTCTCGGTATCTACCTCTTCGTAGTCTGGTACTATGGCCTTCTAAACAGCACCACCTGGCTATATGGCTCGGAAGTGCTCCCGATGGCTCTCAGGAGTAAGATCATGGGTTGCGCAGCAGCGAGCCATTTCATCGTCAATGTCGCCATAACCGAGGCTGCGCCGACAGCACAGGCGAAGCTGAGAGAGAACTATTACTATGTGTTCGTGGGATGCTCGTTCTTCTTCTTCATCTTTGCATACTTGTACTTTCCAGAAACGCGGTTGAAGAGCCTTGAAGAGATCGCTGCCGCGTTCGGCGATGAGGTGATTGCGGTAGATGAACATATGGTGGAAGCAGAACACCAGAAAATGGCGGAAGAAAGACGCGAGGATGGATTCATTGAGCGTACCCCATAGGATGATACCTAGAGCAAAGCTTTTCCTCTTGGCCAGAGGACGAGCTTTGGATCCGCCGCTGGGGCCCGCGAATGATCGCGAGATTACCATAGCAGCCCATATTATGATACTCGCGCACTTTGCATTCGAGATAAACTATATATTCTTGCAGAAAGGACTTCGCACCATAATCCATTCGTATATAAGCATTTCCGCATCCGTTCAACATATTGAGTGAACATCGGCGGATTCCTGATATGAATTTAACATCCTCAAGACTGTGTTGAGTTATGCTCGCCCCCTTGCACATTCGAATTGGAAAGGCTAGGGTTTCAAGGATATTAAGAACATCGACAAAGACAAAGATGATTCCGATGACAGCATCTATAGACCGCTGATGAAGCCCAATGTTCCCTCGCGGAGTCACCCGAAGGTCAGTCGATGACTGCGAAGTTCCCCAGTACCTTTCTGATTGGTGGGATGGTCTGAGAAATGTCGGCGATGCATGAATAGATTGCTTGTTCAACATAAGGATCAGCTGGGACGTAAAACCGTCGATTGAATCACGATCGAATGCTCATACAGGAATGATTGGTACTGTCTGGTATCCCATTGCAAAGAGGCAGGGGTGGAGAAGGTGTATATCAGGGTCGCCAAGGCGAATATTGTTGAGCTGCAGATGGCTGCTTCAAACACGACCTCGAGGCCGTGGGGTGAATGTTTCATTCGTTGGTTCACGTCCTCGTCCATGTAAAGAAGGTTAGAACGACCTAGCCATGGTTAATATCACAAGTTTATGCGATATATGAAGCATGTTCCTCGATGAACTCGCTCTAGATCCAGGTACATAGACCTTCAATGTGTAAGTGTAGAATGAACCGTGTCAATTTATATGACTGTAAAAATAATCGCCATCAGTTCGCTCGCCTCTATACCACAGTCCTTCCCGTCCAAAAGTTTCAAAATTCATGACCATTCCGACTACCTTCTTGAGCGCGTAACATGCTTTCCCGATACGAAGTGTAGATCACGTGACTATAAGGTAGTGAGGAACTGGAAACTCGGTCCGCTCGGTATCTACGGCTTCCACAGAAATTGTAGTATATTCCATGTCTCTGGATTCCTCCTCCTGTCTTACCAGAGCGGTTGCCCTGCGCAACAGGCAGCGGTCGTCTCGTTTTGCTGTTCTGGGTTGTGGAGTCATCGCAATAAGCGTGGTACAGCCGCCATTTTAATCAATATGCAATGCAGCGTGCATGCTGTCGCGCGGAGATGTACGATTTCAGGCTGGATTCGATCAGATTCCAATGAACCTGGGCTGCGTGTTCAGGTACTGGGCATCGAAGAAGGGTGCAGATGTGAGCTGTCGCTCGAGGTCGGAAGCGACGTGGAGTCGCGCGACGTCATTGGTCCTTGCCACAACATACGAAGATCAACGCCTTCATCCAAAGAAGCCCAACATGAAGCTATCCGTAGTCTGTGAACTATACGAGACAGAAATGCATGGAAATGTCGAGAGGGCTGTGTGTGAGAGAAGTAGTGGTGAGCAGGTGTTGAGGTTGGAAAAGGCGAGTGACCTCCCGTGTCATTGCAGTAAGAGATCTGAGAAGAAGCCTACAGTATGCAAGTACAAGACGACCACGAGGGCCATCCGAATTGGCGCTTCATGGTACGTTTTTTGACCCGTTTCGGTGCGACGTCTCTCACTTTAACTCGGGTGTCGGTGATTTCTGCGTTACCGTGTCAACCTCTATCTCACCTTCACTGCACGCTCACTCTCTTTCTTTAGCTTCTTATCTAGCTTCGTAACCCTTGTACGCTCGACTTTCCCAACTCTCCCTCTTCTTTCCTTCCATCACACAATTGGAACGTCTGCTTCACACATCTCGCACTCCACTTTCTCAACAGCACCACCGCCAAACGTTCTTCAAGATGCCTATGTCATGTAAGTGATCCGGGTTTGATTTGATGATCCTGTGTTTGCGCACAGTTCGCTGACCCCGCGTCAAGGGACTCCCGAGAACGATCGTCTTCTGCTGCTCAAGCTCATCGAGACGCATGGTATCTCAGTCGATTCCAGCAAGATTGTGGCAGCATGGCGTAAGTTACCTGCACGCTTATGTCCTATCATGGGTCAAAGCGTGCTATATTGCCCGAATTGATGGCTAACTGCAACAGCGGACGGCGGCACGAAGCCTACGGCTCGCGCGATCACTGAACGCTTCGTGAAGCTTCGCCAGTACGATAATCCCCGATACAATGTCGCTATGTATTAGACATAGGCGCGTTGTACATGAACCGACTTTTGTGACTCGGCTGACTGTGTATCCGCGAGTATAGGCAGGCCGGCATCAAGGTGTCCATTACGCCCGGCGGCGGATCTGGTCGGCGCAAGGCTCCCGTCGCCAAGTACACAACCCCGAGGAAGCGAAAGAACAAGGACAGCAGCGACGAGTCGGATGCGGACGACTACGCTACTGAGACTGAGAGCCCGACCAAGAAGCAGTCTGTCCAGCGTTCCAGCGGCGGTGGTCGTGGTCGTGGTCGTGGTCGTGGTCGTGGCGGACGTATGGACACGCAGAATGCTAGATCTCCTGTCGTCCAGATCAAGTCCGGTATGTGCAATGGTATATTACTATGATAGAAGCCTGGATATCTCGCCCTTGTATCGCCTACGCGAGGGTAACACACGATATCCAGGATTCTGTCCTGATACCGTGGAGGCTTTGGAAGTACACGGCTGACTCTCGTTTAGAGTATTCGCTCTCCGAGCTCCCGCCCGATCCTTTGGGTGCAGTTGACACGTTCGCACGCGACGCTGCCGAGGCTGCGGAGCTTCGCCAGACCTCCCAGCAGAACCCCTTCGCAAGCTTTACATCTGGTGAAATGAACGGCGATTTCCAGGGCTTCAATGTGTCCAACGCCTATCGTGGCCTGGATGGGCTCGGCATGGCCAATGACTACGCCTTGGAAGACCCGTTCACTGCGCCTACCCATCTCAATCATGGCTTGCACAACGATATGCCAGCCTTCGCCAGTCACGTGCAGGCCGCCGATGATGGTGCGACACCCGTCAGCCGCAACAGGCCCGTACGCACTGCATCGGCTCAAGCTTCCGAGGGCGTTGCCGCCGTCCTTCGTCGCCAGAAGGACCTGGACCAGGCCGACGGCGAGAAGTCGAGCGGCGATGATACTCAGGCCTCAGAGTACTACGACTTAGATAATGACTACGTCTAGGTTGGTAGGAAAAGCAGGTGGATGACGTCGGTTTCATGGTATCGTGATATAACCTGGCATGAAAACTTTTTGGCTAAAAGCTGTTCGCTAGCTATGGCTTTGGCGGACTTCTTTAAGAAGTGGGATGAATGCATAGCCTGTTCTTGATGCACAGGCTTGGTCATTTGGGTACTCCGTGTTACCTCAGAATAGACCAAATTTTGAATCGACAAATCTCTCAATCCGTGCCTGCTAACTCTGCCCCGTAAAGCCCCGAGGGCTCACTCGGCCTTCTTTGTGTCTCTATCCTTGGAGGGCTTTTATTACCTCCTCACCACTTCCCTGTCTTCTTCGACAACTGCACCAATGCCTCTTTCCTCAATGCATCCTGGTGGTACTTGGCTAGAGTTAGCCTCGACAGCAGCTCCAACAGGCCCTCCTGGTCCATCTCCTGCACGTAATGAGAGCGCTTTTCTGCCGTCATAGTAGAGCGGTCTTTCTTTGGTGCGAAGTCGGGGCCGGCGGTACTTTGGGAGTGGATGACGTCAATGATGCCTACAGGTATGATCATTCATGAGATAATTTAAGCTCGTTGGAGGAAACCTCACTCTGCACCTCCTTCATCCGCTTCTCCTTCACCCACTCGGAGAACGTGATTGCGATGTTCTCGAGCGATTCTCTGGGGAACAGCGGCATACAAGCGGCGAGAGCGTATCCCAGCTCAACTCGAACCTTGTCCACGTCGTCAAGATCTCCGATGGATGAAATTCGCTCGTACTCAATGTTGGTCATCAAGAGGTCTAGTCACATGTGAGCTTGCGTACGTAGCTCGTGTTCTACATGCGACATGGTACTAACTGTTGAACGCGCTACGTTGGCCTTTAACTTCGCTGGAAGCGTTGATAACGAGCTCAGCGAGGGCAATCATTCGGTCGGGGCTCGAGGTATCGCAGAGGATCGCGGTTATCAGCATGTTGGTGGAAGCACCCTAGGTAAGCATCTTATTTGTGGCGTCGGAGGTTGCGCTGCTGAGGAGGTGCTTGAATTGCTCGACATGGTTGGGGTTAGTAGCGTCAAGATGGACTGCATCCATAACGTCGTCGACTTCGATTGGGTTCGGTCCTGCCATTGGATGAGTTAGATTGGTTGTTCTCGATGTAGAACAACAGCCACGAGGAACGTTTGCAAGCGAGAAAGAACACGAGTGTGGAGGCGAAAGGGGTGCAGGTTAACAGCGGCTTGAGAAGTTGAGTTTTCGCTGCCGTTGGTCGTCACTTGTCGCCTGGTCTACCGATTCTCGGTTGCGCGTTTGCTTTTCACCCAGACACTCGCAAACAACCCATTAGCTCAGAACCCCGCGCGCAAAACTTTGCCCGAATCACTTATCTCGACTTCGAAAACCACACTGTGCTCCTCGACCAAATGACGCGCAAAGACCTTCTCAAGAAGGCCTTCCGCAACAGTTTCATCCGCAAGTCCGTTGCTGACCTGAAGTCGCTCGGCACGGAGAAAACGCACCCAAAGCCTCGCCATGCCAGCTCCACCAGTTTGCGTTCTCGGTATGAGGGCAATGCCCCGGTTCTTACCACTCCGCCAATGAGTACGGTGGACGCCGCACAGGAGAACGTTGCCGAGCAAGAGCACAACATCGACGACAGCGATTCAAGTCTGGTGGCTGCTTCCGAAGCCGCCAAATCTTCGCGCGAGAGCGTCGTGGAGTGGCTCCAGACCGTCCCAAAGGACCCGGCAAAGATGTCGTCCACGGAGATACGGGTAGAGATGGAGAAGGTTTGTATACAATTTATGTCAAGCTCAAAGGCGCTCCTGATAACACCAATCAGGCCGACGCCGATCACAAAGCTCAGATCTTGCGCAGCCACAAACAGCTGCTTCGCGACCACCACGATCTCGTCGAGGCGTTCGAGAAGATGATCGCGTCGCACCTCGACACAATTGAGACAGCCTTGGCCTTACTCGAGGTGATGGAGTCGCTCAGTCCGTTTACAGATTTGCTGAAGCTAGATATGTTGGAGAAACAGCAGTTCTGCGAGGAGAAACTAACAGACTTGTCGACTCTAAGGTCAAGACTGGAAACCCTAAGGGCTGGGAAGGGGTACATCTGCCTGGATGCTGATTGAGAGAGAAGAATTTTGTGGCTGGATGGGGCAGAGGACTTCTTGAAGGAGCGAACGAAGGGAAATCGGATGGCCTTGGCCCTTTGCACTGGCGTGAAGCCGCGAAAGTTGTTGCGTGCATTTCCACCTCAGTTCCCGGTGGCACTGTAGTATCTCGTTAATAAAGTACGTGAACAGAGCGATCCACTTCCCCCTTAGCAGTACAGGTAAAGAGTACATTATTGCTCAGCTGTTTACGCTTAGCGTTTAAACGGGCTGCTTACTTTCTTACAGCCGCGCCTTCTATTTCCTTTTTACCCAATATAACATTCAATAGCGCAGCGTACTTAACTTAAACTGCTCAAGTACAGCTAAGCTTAGTAAGACTCTTTATTTGAATGCAGATTCTTTATTCTCATATTATTTGAGGAAGTAAACAACATGGCGGCCCATCCGGCGTGTCCCATCGATCCGACCGCGTCCAACAGCGCCATTCAAGTTCCAAAAAGAGGAGCCCAGGGACAATTCCGATGTAATTGATCCCGAGAAACTGTTGGACCAACTTAGGGTAAGTCAAACGTAGATTACCAAAAGCAAGTGGAAGAGCTGAAACGAGAAGATTTATTAGGACGAGGCTGCCGCGAAGCTATCCGCCAGGGAATATGAGTTAATCGGGAGACAGAGAGACATAGCTATCAATCTCCTGCATACCTCAGCCAAAGCATACGGCATCCGCATGTCGCTTCTCGAGCTGACTACCTGCCCCAAGACTGGCTTCTTTCGGTATGCGATGATGAAGAATCTTGAGATCGAGGACTTGAAGGCGCAGATTGAAACGCACAACGCCGAAATGGACTTGATAGGACAAGGAAGTTACGGACTTGGGGCAGAGAAGGAAGGTGACCATGGAGAGGATGCATCGGGTGAGGAGGTGGAAGCCGACCGTGGAGAGGATGCCTGATTGATGCTGGACGGCCGTTCGTCTCGGTCGATGCAAGAACTGGAAAGGATACAGTGGCCTGAAAAGCAAGGAAATCACGATAGGTCGTGCCAGGGTGCTTTGGACATGCGCGCACTGGTCTCGCGGGTACGTCCCGATGGTCGATGGCTAGGTACCTACCCGCCTCATTGTAGCTCGAGATCGTCAGAGAATTCATTGGAATCATGCCTCCTGTCTCTTCCGCAAATGTTCGGTCGGTGTAGCTCCAAGTAACTGGACGAAGGAGGGAGTCCGCTGCCTAGGCAGTCCGTATGTGACAATGATATGCGAGTGGAATGTCAGATGCAGTGTGACAGATGGCGAATAGCGACGAATAACCGCGCTCAGCGCACGGCAATGCGGATCATATTGTCTCGCCCCCGCATAAAGGCCTCTAATGGCGTATCACTCGCTGAGAGTAGGAGGTCAGTTGCACCGTAAGCCAGCGAGGTCGAGATTGACGCACTGCACACCTGTCGCGCTTGTGCATTCACAGCTAGGCATGCCCTTGGCGCTGCTCATCGTTCCTTCCCAAGCGGGCTGTGTCAACAAACGCTCGCACCACGACCCCTCTTAAACACTGTCGCCCGCCTGCAACATGCCCGCTCACTACCTTTTCTCCTGCGCTGCAGCGCTTCCACGCGCGCGCAACCCCCCAGGATGAGGGAGTCCGACTGCCTGACGCTCGAGAATGCACGCGTCCTGTCGTTTGCGATATACGGTTCGCCCGTTCCACACACGAGCGTTTTCTACTTCCACTCATTCGCTTCCTCGCGCAAGGAAGCAAAAATTTGGCACACAGCTGCCGCGAAACTGGGTATACGCCTAGTCGCGCCTGACCGCCCGGGACTCGGCAATGCAAGCTTCCAGCCGGGCCGCACGTTCCTGGACTGGCCGAAGGATGTCATCGCTCTCGCGAACCACCTCAAAATCCAGACCTTCTATGTCGTGGGTTGGAGCGGCGGCGGGCCCTATGTGCTTGCCTGCGTGAAGAGCATTCCGAGGGATCGCCTTGCTGGCGCAGCAGTTGTTTCTGGACTATACCCGACCTCTCTTGGAACCGCAGGAATGATGCTCGGCCTGCGACTGATGATGCTGGCTGGACCGTGGATGAACGGTGTCGTCAGCATGGTAACCGACATCGTGGTGGGCAAGGCAGCGCGCAAACCAGACCCAAAGATCTACGAGGAGACCCTGGCGAAAGCAATTGACGGCAGGCCCGAGGTCGACAAGCGAGCGATGTTGGATGAGAAGAATTGGCCGGGATTCTGCGAGGGCACAAGAGAAGGACTCCGACAAGGCGGCCAAGGCACCGCAGTGGAGAACAAACTTAACGGTAGCGCCTGGGGCTTCGAACTTACGGACTTGAAGGTCGGCGAAGGTGGAATGCCCCTGACTCTCTGGCATGGAACGGAGGACATCAACTGCCCGGCTACGATGACGATAAAGGCGAAGGAGCTTCTGCCTGGCGCGAAGCTGAATATGATGAAGGGAGAGGGTCACGTGAGCGTTGCGTTCAATCACCAGGAAGAGATACTGAGGGAGCTCATTGGATTACTGGATTAATGGATAATTGAGGTGGACACCGATATGACCGATACGTGTCATCTTCAGTTACGACGATAATGATAACGGCATGAGCTTATGGAATTAATTGTTTGTACATCTATAGCAATGTCCTGCGCTAGGCTGCTAACGCAGGTTTCAACGTTCTTTGAGTGCAAACTGGCGATTTCAATACTGGTCTATGGTCGTTGGCTTGCAACATAATACCGGCCTACACAACGGTTCCTACAGAGCACTCGCCTAGCCCAACATGCCCCATCACCCGCTGACCACGTACGCCCCAACATGCACCTACTCAGAACACGTGGGCATGTTCGCGTCGCCTCCACAGTTCCAGATGCAACCGATCAAATTCCCAACACCACCCTGCGCACAGATGTCCTTGCAACGTTTGCCCCAGACACAGCGGCGCTGGACTTTCTCCTCCGTCTCCTCCTTTGTACCAGCTGGAGTGTACCCAGGGCCCTTTGCAGCATCCGACCCCGAGCCTTCCAGATACTCGTCATGGCTGTGCAGTCTGTATGTGCGGACAGGCTTCTCTAGGTAGTCCTCGTGAAAGGGGAGGTGGTGCTTGTTTTCGTCTCCCCCCTCGGCGGGGCCAACGCTCCGATAGAAGAGCTGCAGCCTTGTCTCGGCGTCAGCCAGTATGGACTTAAGGTTCTTTGAATCGTCGGTTGATGTATCATGGGCGGTGATATCGATTTTCTCTTGGGTGTGGGGAGCCGGACTAGGCGGTAGGTACGCGTTGTGATCATGTGATCCCCCGCTGGTTCCCGTAGAGGAATGCAGCTGCTGCGACTTCGCTTCTGTAATTTCCCAGGGATCGAAGTCTCGAATGGAGAGGTAAAGTGTCTTTTTGGCATCGGCCTGGGTTGGCTTGAGGTCGTTTGTGGCAGCAGCGACGCTGCTGGGATAGCCATCGCGGCTTGGGAGCCGGTGGTAGCTTTGCACGTCGTCGTGGATCCAGGGACGAGGGACGGCCAGGGCAGCGACGACGGAGATAGACGTGGCGGCCACTGCAAAGGCTGCTGTATGCCGCATTTTGGATGTGAGTTCGATTCTGGTCTTGGTGTGGTTACTTGCAGTGTTGTTTACAGTGTGTCTGATATGGGATGGACAGGAAGACCAGGAATCAGGAAACTTTATACACGACGTGAAGTGGCAGTTTGCTCAACATTGAGCCAACGGGTCGTCAAAAAGTCGTTTTAGGGTGCTCTGGAAAATGGCTTGTTGGGATGGTACACCACGAGTTATAGTCTAGCGATTCCCAGCACAATGGACTCCGGTGCACAAAGAGATCAAGCTCTAATCTACTACGCTAATAGATAGAAGAATTTATTAAAATCGCCCCAGAATAATCAACGTCCACCATCAGTACTCTTAAACCAGTCTTGTGTATGCCTGCACAGCTAGGGTGCACCCAGCTAGGATCTCTGTGAGCCTATTCCTCTCCAACACAACACTTCCTCTAAGGTCTTCTTCCAATGTCATTGCTATCCAAGCAATCCACAAGTTTGAGAACAGTTTGAGGCTTTATAAATCTCAGCTCTTTTTCACAGGCATAGTCCAGGGACACGACGCTCGTTCCGCGTTCATCTTCACCCTAAGCTGCTTAGTATCTATCTAACTTCAAGGCCTCAAGTATTGCTTCTTGATAGCGTCCAAATCAATAAAATACGCTTTCTTCAACTTGTTAACCTCCGCAAAGTACGCAGCTGCCAATGCCTCCATAGCAGAGCTTCTAGTGGAGTTAAGTAACTTCATTTGCTCAGCCATCATTACGAAGTATATAAACAAGTCGTTCTCTTCCTATACTCTCATTAGCACCGCATGTGGGGTACGCATAATACTAACCTTCTGCACCTGTCAAACGTCGTTAAAATCGCGGAGCATCTTATAAGCCGCCATAGCTACAAGCACTATGCTCGCCCTATTAGGGGCAAGAAGATAGTGCTCTAAGCCGTAGGAGCACGCGGAAAGGGACAAGTGAGTAAGGCGCAACTTCTTCTTTTAAAAAGTACGTTAAACCCGACGCATTAACGGCTTGTTAACTCTCACGCTCACCATTAACGACACCATTCTTCAATACTGTATGATTATAATGCTATCAAGGCACTGGTGCTGGTCTTACTGTCCACTAACGCCACACTTAACGTTGTTTATCCGCGCTGAATCTGACGCTTCATCATCCTTCCTCTTAATTGTTATGCCGTTCTGGTCGCTTTCGAAAAGGATGATGCATTTCAAAAGACGTGGAATCGATTTCATAGTTAGCCAAAGTTTTGGATGTACTGTTATACCCCAGGAGGAGTAATACAGTCTCCCTACGTTGACCCGATGGTGTGACCCATAAGAGTAGCGTGGTCAGGGAGAAGCTATGACAAGCTATTTGTGTTTTCGAGCTCGCGGAGGTGGCGGAGTCAGCCCACATCACTTCAAGACGTTCCACAAGTAGCCCTCGTGGTGCTCCTCGAGTATGTCAAAGAGCAACCACACCATGAATGGCGTGTCCTTGCCGATCGATCGGTAGGTAGGAGTATGATTTGGGATATGCTCCTCCCATGATATCTCTTTTTAGGGAGTTGCTGTCCCGAGAATTGGAACAGGCATCATATACGGTCGATCCACAAGCTTTCGAGGTCGACAAGATTCCTATGCGGCAACCAAACAGCGCAGGTCTCATGTATGAAGCTCACCACGTTTTTGATCAAGCGGACAGACTCCATTAACACACTTACGGATGATTTGAGATATTTAGATAGTGGGTCAGCAACGCACACACTACAGAAGCACATCATACGATGCATTTCAGTGAAGTTTTCGTGTGCCGTCTACGCACAAACGCATCAATTTCTGTCGAGCAATTGTTTTAATCTTCAACCAGACACTCCCGTGTTCTCCGAACTGTTTGATTTTGAGTCCACGTCCATAAGAATCCCATGAATCTGCTCGATTTTTTTATAAACACCGCAAGGCTAGAGACTTAAATGTGCAAAATCAGAGCGTGGGTTCCATTAGAATACAGCGTAAAGCCATTTAGTGCGCCAGGCAGCGCACAAAGACATCACTTCCTTTTGAAGACCTTATTTGTACAGTACATCCTCCAGACACAGAGTCGTGAAACTTTTTCCAGAGACTTCTAGTCTCCGACCCCTGGCACACCTAACATAGCATTTCAAGGATGTGTAGAGCCCCAGAGCGCGGGCACTATAGTACCAAAAGAAAATCGATATGGTGTGCGAGGCGCAGACAAACCTAGCATGCTTTGTCGGGCTATGGGTATGTTGTCTTTCTACTAAGCACCTCTATCGAATGACATAAAAATATTTCAAAGTCAACAGCCTATAGCATCCTCTGTTGCGAGAAGGGATTTTCGATCTTAATGTGCCAGGAATGAAGAACGAATAAAACAGGTTTACCAGGCTTTTTATTAATGCCTTCCCTACGTTGGTCACTCCAATTGCCTGGAACCTAGGCTTCCATGTTCACGGTCACGACCCAGGCACACCCCATAAGTGGAAACTGGGCCATTCGTAGTGGTCGGATTTCAGGTAACCCCATCACTTCCTGTCCGTAAACATTATCTGTGTCTCTTCTAGATGTCCTCATTTTTCTTGGCTCATCCGATTTTGAGCGCACGCTCCCGGACGACCCCGGTACGAGACCTAAATATAAATTAGTGGTTCTAAGGCCAGCCAGACAACGCATCGATCGATACCAGAAATTTTGCCCTTTCCACCAACGAACCACATTAGTCTTTGGCGGCTTTCAACTTGTAGCGCACAGCTTCAAGGGTACACCATTGCGATAGATGGCCATTCTTTGACTTGTCCAAGGCCAGGGCAAACGCATGATTCTTTTGTCCGGTGATTTTGGTCTGTCTCCTCCTCCTCCCAGACTTCCCGTCAATTGCCTTGAATTTGGTTCCTGGTCCGCGCCCTCAGCCACCATACGTTGAGCTTGTTGAAAGTTTTTTAAGACACCCCACCTCGGGTCGTAGGAACTGTGCAGAATCTCCAGAGTCGGAGGAAGATGCTTATATACATGAGATCCAACTGGAGGATGCCGAGACGACTCGGCACACTCTCCATGCTCCTGAATGTAAAAGGTTTGGTGCGACGAACCACAGACACACACGTCGAGGCGCCGGTCGACGACTTGTTGCCCATCCTCCAGGAAATCCCATTAATCTCTTCTATGCGTGGTTACTAGGATTCCACCACAATCGACACGAGATCGAGGGCGACCTCCCAAGAAGGGGAGGAAATGAATCCGTGCGCCAATGACCGCCCGTTGAGGCATACTTGGAACTAAATGTACTGATCAGGCCTAAGATGAACCCGTTCGACCCAGATGGTAGCAACAGGGTTCACTCTGTTTTCCAAGCCTCTGAAAACAACGACAGGCGGCGCTCATTCGAACCTTGTCCTCTTTTCACCACAAGCATGGGTAGGACTTGGAGAAAATGCCCAACGGGAGTCATTCACAATATCAAGGTAGAGTGATTCGGGGATGGGTGTATGCATTGCCACCATCACTGAGATGGGGATATGTGGACCAGACAGCGTGCCAATCGCGCCATCCGGGTATCTATCCCAAAGAACCCCATTCAGGAGAACCATAAAAGCCGGTCAGATGACCATGGAATTCACCACCGATACCTGATTGAACCGTTTGGAGCCATCCAGCGCAAAACAATACCACAGAATCCACACCCCAACGCTTCCCATACAGCGTTTAAGAAGTGGCTTTGAGACACCCGTCGGCGGTCGAAGAAGAACAGTGAAAATTCCCCAGAGCGCAAGACATACACTTTGTGTGTACGGTGCTCGGTGGAAGACGTCATGTCGGGTGAGCTAGAATTCCTTGCTGCGCCAGCTCAAATGACAAACACACATAGAGTGATTGGCTTTTGCGAGGATCCTGGTCTCACCCCAGCACTCCCATGACCCTTCACGATGTCACATTTTAGACCTCCCTCCAGACACGCCTATAGATCCTTCAGACTGCAATTTTCAGTCCACCACACCGCCTACACGCCATGGGCTTCTGCGTTTTCCATCTTAGTCATTTCAGAGCCAGGTCGGACAGTTGGGAAGTTGTGTGCACACCGTTTCGCCGGAGCGACGGCACAAAGTCGCTATCTATACCTAGTCATCTGCGCAACGCTTTCCATCCTGAACATGGGGAATACGGTAGGTAGGTAGGTAGTCGGTGCGCCAGGCGACACGCAAAACCATTCCTCAAAAGCGGAAAGACTTCCACATTCCACCCCGGCCCGCGCAGCACACACAGTTGCGGATTGATTCCAGATCCTGGTCGCCGTTCTTCCTCCAGACAATCCTGTGAGGAAGTGGTGTTGTGAAGTTTTAGGTAGGTACCTATAGTGCACCACAGACACACCCCGAGCCATGTAGGATATCGCGAAACTTTGTTCACCGTACCTAATGGGCCTAGGTCGGTCAAGTGGGCAGAGTACCCCGAGCACGAGCGCGAGAGCACCGTCGTGGAAAGACGCTGTTCTACCTACTGAACAGACAATGGGTTGACGGCGTACGTGGTAATGCACAGTACGTTCTCAGACACCCCCATGTACCTAGGATATCGCGAAATTTTATTTACCGTAGGTAGGTACGGTAATGACCCACGTCGTCCAAGCGAACAGAGTAGGTACCTCACCGTACATGTACCGTATGCTAAGTACCTACCCCAAGCGCAATGTCACCGCCATAAAAAGACGCCCTTCTACCGCGTTCTACCGAAACCGCGTTCTTCCAAACAGACAATGTAGGGAACGACGGGCGCGGTAGGTACCGCACAGCACGCCCCCTCCCATGAGATGAAGGAAGGAAGATATTTCCATGCGAAAGATCCCGCACTGGAAGGTCCTCGGCGGCTTTCTTAGCATTCCCATTTCCCATTGCCCATTTCCCATTTCCCATCCACAACCCACACGCACGCCCACACCCACCCCACGCCCATCAACGCCTCATGTGTCACTTTTCAAAGGTGAGAGACCCCAGCCAGCCAGCCAGCCAGACAAAAGAAAAAAAAGAAAAAAAAATCATGTGACAGTCAGAGAGTACGAGAGCAAACGACTTTAGAAGCACCATCTCCCCGCACGAGCCTTGAAGACGATGCCACAACGACGACGACGACGATCACCACCACCAAAGATTAGCAAAGCATAAAAGTACCACACGAAACGAGACATGCCCCTCAAGGCCATCGGCCACATCGATTCCACTCGCCGACTCGCTGACTCGCCACTCTATCGATCGTGCAGCATCGCACTCAATCTACATGCTCGATCCCCGCGAACATGCATGCCGCACAAGCAAAACGCCCTCTAGATGCCTAGATGCCCAGACCATTCGAAATCCCGTCCCGCAGGGCTCTACTTAACCATAGAAAACAGTTCATTAAAGTCGTTTCTCCCTCCCTCCCCCCTCCCCCCGCCACATCCTACCCTCCACCGTGGCCTACCGGCCCCCAAAGTATTCCGTCCTCCCCTGCCCCGTGTGTTCCGGACTGTACGGCGTATACGCACTGCTCAGCGGCGTATGCCCACCCATCGGCTGCGCGCCATGCAGCAACATCGCGTCGTCCCTCGCACTGGTGTTGCTGACCGTGCGGCCGAAGCCATGACTGTCAGGGCTGGGACTGTACTCGCGCAGGTTGCTCGGCGTGGAGTGGTAGCCCGCGGGGTACGTGACGCCCACGCCGGGCTCGTCGCGGTCGGAGCCGCGGGACATTGGGCGGCCACGCTCGCCATCCATAACCGTCGACGGTGTACCGGGTCTGCTAATCGTCGAGGGCCCGTAAAGGGAGCCCGTGTCGCCTCCCGCCTCGTCGGCGAACTCGGGGCGGTCCTTGAAGTTCTCGAAGTCCATGTTGGACTCTGAGACGAATTCGAAGGGGCCGGCCGCCGCGGCGACCTTGCCTGGGTTCTCTTTCGACATGCGCTTCATGCTGTAGACGTCGCTGTAGCCGGCGGTGACGCCGAGATCGCCGTCCAGGCGACCGCGGTAGACTTCGGCGAGGAGGTGCTTGCTCTTCTCGTGCACCATGGGTACGGTTAGCTTTTGGTAGAGGGCAGGGTGGCCGAAGCGGACGGCGACGCGGTCGCGCCTGCGGGATTCCTTGTCAATCGGCGGAGGGGCCTCGACACCCTTGTGTGTTTCGCCCTTGGTGTAGTATTTCATAGCACTGTCGAAGGTAGCCTTGCAGTAGAATTTGAAACCGATCAGCAAGAACGGGATTGGAGCCATCGCGCCAAGCATCGTTGTTCTGTCACCACCACGAGCGGCGACCATGAGGGCGACGATGCAATTGGAGAGGAAAGTACCGACAAGCAGGCGATTGAAGATGGTGCGCCAGTAGAGACCTCCAGAATCGTTTTTGGTCGCGAAGACGTATCTAGACATGTCAGCTGACAGATGCGAACGTAATAAAGGCAACTTACAGTAGAAGGTACTTCTTCATGGAGGAGTCGACGGCGAAGTAGAATGCAGTAACGACCAAGGTAATGGGCTGGAGAGACCCGAAACAGAGGGCAACGGTGGAGTAGAAAAGCAAGTAGTTGTAGTAGCCCGCATAGTCGAAAGGCGGAGGAGCAGTCCGCTGGATGAGCTCACGCGGCGTCGGGTTCAAGAATTTCCTGGAGAAAGATCCCCATCCGAGGTTGACGGCCTGGGATAAGTCGATCGCAGCACCAAGATTACGCTGAATGAGCCAAGTCACCCAGAAAGGGGAAATCCGGCAGAGAGCAATCATGGTGTTTACAAGCGGGTGGACCTCGTTGATGATGTCGTACCACTTCATGTTGTTCTTGGTTGCGAGATCCACGGTGGTCGCAACCATGCTGAACACGGCACCAAAGAGCGAAAAGATGATGAGATTGTTTATCAAGAAGAAAGAGTAGAGCTTCGAGATGACGTGTCGTTCACGAGACGTTTTTGAAAGATCGCCTGCTTTGATGGAAAGGCGGCGGAATATGATGGGTAAGAAGTAGTAGATCAGTGAGGTCAAGGCCGGTGCAGCAATACCTAGAAGAAACAAGTAAGCATGGTTGATACGCTTCAGCGATTCTTGGATATGTACCTTGCACAACGGCCCATGTCTTGGGATTGCTCCTGTATTCTTTATCGAATTCAGGCCAAAGAGAAGCAATGTTGTTCAGCTGGGCAAGAAAGACGGCAATAAGGGCGTTAGGAACAAAGTACAAGACCGTAAGTAGCGTAATCCACAGACTGTTGACAAACTTCCTCCAGCGTCGGGTCTTTGCGTCCAGGGAGAGGTTCTTCCATATAATGTCCTTGGGCCGCGGGGCAAGCTGGACAAGTGCACCCTTGGACTTCTTGCTCCGCGCGGCGTACGCTACTGTATGTGCAGATTCAATCGTTTCGTAGCTGGCAAATCCGTAGGACATTGCGTCGCGCTTGTCCACGGTCTCCCTGACATTTTTAATCTCAGCCTCCAACCGCAGAATCCTCGCGGTCAAATAATCAATCGCATCCACCTTTTCTTGTCTGCCGCCAAATCCCGGATCTTTCTTCGCGGGTTTGCAGAGTGGCCGTGTTGCTGGCAGACTGGCCGGATTCTTCAGGTATTTTGCCAGGACTTGCTCCAGCTCAATGACGGCCTCCTCGTGGGCTTCGAAGAGATCGGGCAAATCCTTGACGTTTCGACCAACGGATGCACGCGGGACATCGGGCGTCGCCTTGATGCTGTCGGTGATCTCAACAATGCCCTGATCGGTGCGCAATTTCCTGGCAACATCCGTGATCATCAAAGTCCGCGAATGGAGGCTGTTCTGGTAGTCGGGGCTCTCCATGAACTTTCTCCGTAGCTGCAGGATGGCGCGATAGGTCCACCACAAAAAACCACAGATGATGATGTCGAAAATGTAGGCACAGACGACGAAAGCCCAGAAAGGCTGGCCAAACAAGTACATGGGGGTCATGGTAAAGACGATGCCGGAGATGGACGTGTCTTGTCCAACATTGGAGGCTTTGGCCATGTTGACGGGCAGTATGATGCAACAGGCGACTATGGCGAGGCAGATGAACATGTTGCGCAACATGCGGGCAACGCGCAAAAAGACAGTGCCGTCCAGGCCAATCATGTGCATGTACTCGAGCTCGTTGGTCTTGAAGACGGGACGGAACCAGGCGAACAGGCTCTTATCCATGGGCGGCGGTTTGTGTCTTTCATCAGCATGGCGGAGGCGAGGCGCGTACACGACGTCGTTCCATGGCCGGAGGACGCAGAAGGCGAGGAAGATGGCGGCGGTAACGCCCAGCGAGGTGCCCAGGGCAGCGACAATGGAGTTTCCTGCGACCTTTCCCTGTCAGCATTCGCTCGCGGTTGGCCAGCATCTCGCATACCTGACTGCTGAAGGGATCCTTCATGAGGTCGAAGAGCTTGTCTCCCAAGCTTTGTTCCTGTCGCGGGAACATGCCCCGCGAGCTCGACCCCATTGTGAAGGCTGTGTGTGTGTGATGTTGACTTTCTTGGTGTGGAGGAAGCAGCGAGCGTATTCGATGGGAAGGTGCGTCCAAGTATGTCGTGTACCGAGGGAGAAGGCGCGAGGGATGATAGCCAGAAGTCAGGGCTGTGTCTAATCAATAGCCAGCAGCGTGCCCGGAGCAATTACAAAGATTACGATGTGCGGCGTGGGGACCAAGGGGAAGGCGTCGAGCAGACAAAGGGTCAAACAGATGGGCAGCGTTCAGCGAGTGTGGGATAACGAGGGTAGAAGGACTTCGCGCGACGGCTTCGTGCACACTGCACGCTGCACGCTGCACCACTGCAGCCCGTTGACACGATGACGGCGCATCCCTGCCGCATGCTTGTCGCGCCCAGGAGGGTCCACGCGGAGCTGGCCATTCGCCATTCGTTGGTCGGCGCGCCTACAAGGCGCCGTTGTCTCTTCGCGACGCGATTAGGTATTTTGGGCCATGGTCGCGACCTGCACCCTTCCATGGCCACGCCAAATGCTACCTACCGGCTACTTACCTACCTACCCACCCTACGCAACATCCAACAGAACGTTCCTTGTATTGGTGTTCTACACAAAATCGTCATGGCAGCAGCGCCGAACAACTCTCTGAAGGACTGAACGAGTACCTACACCGCGTGGTCTCGGCTGCTAGCCGCACTGTGAGACCGCTCGCACAAACGCCACCCGGCGTCTCTCGAAACACCTGGCCTGGAAGATTATTTTTATGCGCGACAGCGACCTCTGTCCATTGGCCGCAGCCTCTTGAAACGGCCCGCTTAAACAAGTACGAGGCGTGCCTTTCTTCCGTCCTGAGCATTCCAGGAACCCTCTTTTCCGCCGCGCCGGAACAGCGGGTAGGTAGGTACGCATACGGTAGCGGTGCGCTGCGCTCGAGGGCTGACAGGAGACCGGGTCCGCTGTTCGGACAATTCCCGCCCGTCCACCGTGGACACCGATCCTGCAGCGTCGCGACACGCGATGGCGAGTTACGCTGGGCAGCACGTCGCAGTTTCGTTGATCTTCGTCGCATGGTGCCGGACGGGGAGGCAATATGTGCGACATCGCCTGCATCGGGCACCGGATGGGATGCACGAGGACACATTCTTCAATGAGGAATGATGGCCGTCGAGGGTGTACGTCATATGATGGCCTTACCGGGTACCGTTCGTTCAGTACCGTTCGTTCAGTACCGTTCGTTCAGTACCGTTCGTTCATGCGACGACTACGCCTTCGACTGCGACTAGGGGTCTACGCCGTAGGGCTGCTGCTGGACATGGTCTACATGAGCCGGGACCTATCCAGTAAACGTTAACATGGTCTCCTTGAGCAGGGACCTGTTCAGTAGCATGGTTTACTTGAGCAGGGACTTGTCCGGTAAACGTTGACATGATCTACTTAAGCAAGAACCTGTCCAGTAAACGTTGACATATCCCTTCCCTCATCCCACGTATACCCTCTCCCAACACATCTTTCCAACCCGCATCGTAAGAAAAGCGACATTTCAAGCCCCCCACACACGGTAAAATAGCGTCGGCATGACAGTCACACGAAGCTTTCCCAATTTCCTCTCCGCCCCTCAAAATCATACAATGTCCATGTAGCGAACCCAGACGCTAGCTATGCAGTGACACACACGCAACCATTGCGGCGTCAAAAGTCCTGGTATCTATACCTACGGTAATACCGAACCGCGCACCAACCCTTCCAGACCCAAAAGCGCCAGCAAAACCGAGGGCAGCATGGTAGGTCAGATGTCCAGCTGCATACGCACGTCGTCCCCCATTCTCCACTCGTCATCCCTCGCCGTCCTCTCCAGCGGGGTATGCACGTCGTTCTCGTCGCTCCTTCGACTCAGGGTACTGCTCGTGCTCGTTGCGATTGTCGCAGCAGTGGTGTCGCTGCCACCCCTGCTGCGGCTCCTCCCGCTCCTCTTCTTGAACCACCCACGCTTGCTTTTGTTGGCTGTGGCGTCCATGTCTGATGTGTAATGGTCGGGGTTGATGCTTTCGGCGAGATTGGTGTCAGTGCTGGCGATTGCGCTGGCTGCTAAATTGGGGATGGTGCTGGTGCTGGAGTTGACTTTGGTCAAGGTGTTGGGCGCGGCAGAGACGGAACGGGAGTGAGTAGATCGTTTTGAAGAGGGTGTCGGTGTGGAAGGCTCTGCGGCATCTGCGATGGGGTCGAGGCGGGGGGTGGGGATGGGGGTGATGTCGGTCGATGGAGTGACCTCGACGAGTTCGGCGTCGCGATACCACTTGCGTCGGCGGGTGTAGCGGCCCCATCCATCTTGCCCTCTGCGGCCGTCTCGCCACTGTTGCTCGTTAGTTCTGGTTGAGAAATGTGCTTCGGCGTACGTACTTTGTTGTCGTAGTATATCCACCCAGCTTCCTCTCCGGAGGCAGCTTTGGCACTCTTCACATCTTTCTCGGCACCGTCAACCTTCCACTCGCTACCCTGTATCCATCGCCACCTAGCCTGCCCTCCTTCCACGTCAGGAAGCTCAAAGTCTTCCTTTGGTGGCACAGGGTTGAGGTGTTCGTCAGTCCATGCTGCTCGTTCATAAGCCATCATGGAGGATGTCCACCCTATGCCCAGCCATCTCCTTTGATTTTCGTAGATGTTGAAAGTGAAACGAACTCCTGGTGAATCTGGCCGTCGCTTAGCGGCAAGAGAGGCAGCGACTTCCTGAGCACTCTTTCTCCTTGGTGGCAGGGCCGGGGCACCGTCCTTGTCCTTCGCTGCAAGATCTATGTCGCCGAAGTTCAACCCAGTGAGGAAGACGCAAGTTTTGCGTACTGTTCGAGACCGCCAAAGGATTGCGCGTGAGACACGGGCGGGTCGGGAGTGCCAGCTAAGCACAATGGTACCCACGACCAACACAACCCGCTTCGTGGTGAGTATGTAGAACGGTGGCAGTGTCAGGATTATCCAGATGGGTAAGACGAAAAGTATCCGAACAAAGAGTAGGGTAAGCGCCGGTCTCGTGGTCGCCGAAGTCGCCGTCCTTTGCGTGGAGAGGAAGTCTGTTAGTCGCAAAAATGGATCGAGAAGGATGCTGCATCGTGATGTAAACAGTTTGAGGCTGTCTACGATCTCCTCCAAGCTCTTGTGGTGTTTGATAGTGCTCTCCGATTCGGCCCTGCTGTGTCCTTTCTGGCCTTTCTCGCCCGTAAACGAAGTGGACGAAAGCGGGGAGTATCTTCGAGAATACATGCCCGCGATCAGACCTAGCACGAGTGCGATCGGTCCTGCATATCTTGTAACTGCGTCACCATATAGCACCAAAGCCCAGAACCCAGCTACTAGAAGGAAGCTTTCCCACGGATCCCCGGTCGTCCATGTTAATAGCCCGACAAACTTGTTCAGTGGTAGTATGAACGAATGCGAGTATGCCAACACGCGCGTGATCTGCGGTGGTGTCGCTGCGAGTAAAGGGCTCTTCTGGTGTACTAATATTGCGGATCGTAGCTTCGTCTGCGGTGTAGCTTGACCTAGGGCGGAGGGAGAGAAGGCAGCGTATGTGGGCGGGTTCGGGTCGGGCGTAGGCTGCGGAGACGCATCGTTTCCGGGGCGGGATGGAGTGGACATACGTTCTAGCCACGGGGTATCTTTGGGTGTATTAGCATGGTGTGAGGTTCGCAAGTGTTGGTGTTTGAGTGTGCGGAGTGAACTTGCCAAATGCTGCCATGCATAGAGAGAAGCTGCGTCATAGCCGATAGTGGCTCGCTCGTATGCGCCAGTGTGTTGAGTGCGATGTTTAGTGCAGCCACGAATCGGATCGACTTGGTATGGCTGAGTTACTTCAAAGATAGTTTAGACGGTTTAGAGAATACGTTTTCAAGAGGCGCGATGTCGAAGCTTGAAGTGTGGATTCGCACTCGGAACGGCGGGCGGAGAGCTGCTGTAGGTAGCGCATGTGAAGGCCATAGCCGAAAGTCTTGAGCCGCTATGAATGACAACGAGCAGGACAATCTCAACAAACGCAGAGCTGCGCCGAGGAATCGAAGCCAGCTTTTGGCCATCTCTTATCTGCGAATTTACAACTGTTGCTTGAAAGCCCTGTTGTGGTTGCTTCCCTTGGTATCCGCCTTTGCGCTCGCGATACGATTGGTTGTTGGCTCCCAGGACCGAAATGTGGACTGGGGCAAGATCACGGGATCGATTCTGACCCGGAATCGCGCCGAATCTTCAGAAATCCTACGACTCTCCCTTCCGCCGCCGCCGCCTGCATTCCGGTCGCAGCATCCATCAAGACCCCGACGGCGGTTGCTGTCACTACGTCCTCGTTCGCTTACTGTATTTGAATCGCAAACTATTCATCACAATGGTAAATATCTTACCTCGTACGGCTGCAACATGCGACTAACTGCTCCAGGCCCACCGCATAATAACACAAGTCATCTTCAGTGGCGCCCGAATCATAGGCCGCGCCGTTTCCGAGTCGTACCGTCAAGCTGCCGCGTCCCAGAAATATGCCGCCGCAGGCCAGAAATCGGGCGGCGGCTTTTCGTCATCGAACATTACCATGGACGAAGCTTGCCAGATTCTGAATGTTGGACCCTCGAAAATGGGACAAATAGACGAAGCATTCGTCACGGAAAGATTCAAGCGGCTATTCGACCTCAACGATCCTAAGAAGGGTGGCAGCTTCTACCTGCAGAGCAAGATATTGAGAGCGAGAGAGCGCATCGAGCGCGAAGTACAAGGGTTCAAACAGATGGCAGAGAGGGAACAAGAATTGTCAGAAGGGTTCAAGCCGAAGTGGACGAAGGATTCGAAATGAGGTGGATAATCCAAAGGTGATGCGACCGCACATACTCGTTCGATGATGAGCGAGCCATTCGGAATGGCGAGCTCTCGCTCTACGCAGCGGACTGTGTAGTTCTGTTTTCCGGCATTAGATGGCGTTTGGACAGCGACATAGCGTTGGGCGTGGCGCTGGTGGAAAGTTGCGGCCATGGCCTTGAGCGTGGCCGCAAGAGAGGCATGCATTGATCACGGTGCTTCTCCACTCACCGCTGTATATATGTCCTAATTCCATGGGCTCTGTATCATATACTGTACTATCGCGCTTCAGAACCCCGAGCGACATGCGGCACAAATGCATGGTTCCTTCAAGCCAGCATGCAATTGCATATGTAAGGAATACTCTGTTATCTATGCGTCCAACTAGTTGCAATGTATGATGCAGTCGTACTGTCCAATCGCGAGATCATGATGCTCAGTAGAGCGAGCTCGGACAGGCCTGGCGCTCCTTCCCCAACTCGCGTCACTTCCGAAGCGACGTTATCCGCCTTGGCAAAATAAAGTGTTGAACCTAAAGTCTTTGCCTCGTTCCACTCACCAAACCGCCACGCGCAAACGACAAACACCATCCCCGGCAACAAACAGAACCCTAGTGCTCATCCTCAGGAAATCACACCTGGCCAATCTGAAATGGTGGACACGCGTCGAAATCGTCCGCCGCAGCAGCAAAAGCGGCGAGGCGGACGCGACTTGCGAGACCGCATGACTGGCGGCTCCGGCGGCGGTCGCGATCGCAACGGAGGCGATTCATACAGGCCCGGACAGCAGCAGCAGCACGGTAGCGCTCCTAGCAGGAGTGATTTCACGTTCACCAGCAACGCGCAAGGACCCAGCTTCCCTCCCGCGCCGCCCCCAGAGCGCGCAGCGCGTCGCAATGGTGGGCGCGGTCGCGGCGGTTCATCTAGCATGAATGGTAGTCGCCCTGCCACGCGCAGCAGCGGTACTGCCCCATCCCAGTATCGCGGAGGCAGACGCAATAACCGGGGAAGCTTCCGACCTCAGGCGGCACATGAACGCGCCCTCCTGCAGACCCGCAATGACGACACTGAGCACTTCCTTGGCGTAGATGCGAAGTCGAACAAGTTCCGTAATCTAGCAGAGCTGTCAGACGATGAAGAAGATGGTATGGATGTCTCTGACGACAGCGACAGATCAGACGGTGAAGTCGTTGAAGCCCAGGGCAAACCCAAGGCTATCCGTACGCAATCGAGCAGTCGGGCAGATGGTGACTCTGTGCCCAAATGGTCCAATCCTGACCCATATACTGTTCTGCCGCCCCCCGAAGAGACAACCGGCAAGAGGATTGACTTTGTCAAACTTATTCGCAAGGCTAAGAACGAAGCTGCTGAACAAAGCAATGGCGTCAACGCCGTTGCCGCCAACGATGACTTCATCTCGTTCGGCGACGACGACGACTACGATTCCCAGCCTCCTGCGGCAGCGCCTATTGTACTTCCATCCCGACCCGAGCCTCTGCAAGGCTCTCTCAATGATGTTGCAGCTGCTGGCTCGGCTCAGAGTGCAGACATTCGGGGTAGGCATGCAGCAGACTCAGCAAACCTGCCAGTGAGGCCTCCTCTACCTCCACATAGCAGTCTTCCCCCTAGGCCTACGTCCACGAGCAACTCCGCGAGCAGCTCCAGGAAGCGTAAGCAACCTGCCGATTACACTGGAATGAAAGACGGTTGGCGACCCAAAGATCACAAAGAGCCCGCGCCTTGGGCTTACCGTGAAGACTACAAACGTCTTCGAGACCAACCCGAAAAGCTGCTTCACAATGAGATATCCGACTTCTACGACTTCGTAGCACCTTCGGAACATGACAAGAAAGTTCGCGTCGACTTGATTCGTAGGGTGCAGTCGGTGATCGGTAGTGAATTCCAGTCGCACCGGGGTAGCATCCGCTGTTTCGGCTCATTCCCCGTCGGTCTATATCTACCAACGGCTGACATGGACCTTGTCTTTGTCTCAGACTCACACTTCAACGGCGGACCACCAAGGCTTCAAGCTGCGAAGAGTACCATGTTTTCTCTCGCCAAGAAGCTGAAGATGAACCAGGTTGGCTATGAGACTCTGGTCATTCCGAAGGCAAGGGTTCCCATCATCAAGTTCAAGGATGTTGCGACAGATCTTCCGGTAGACATCTCGTTCGAAAACAAGAGTGGATTGACTGCGCAGTTGACTCTGACCAAGTGGAAAGATCAATTTGGGGACCATTTCACCATTTTGATTGCCCTCACAAAGCAACTGCTGGAAATGTATAGCCTCAACGACAACAGCACTGGTGGACTAGGTGGCTTGAGCATCTGCTGTCTTGTTGCGAGTTTTTTGCAACTGCACAAGTTGCCAGACAATTTGGGCCAAACCTTCCTCCAGTTTCTGGATTTCTTTGGCAACAAGTTTGACTACAGCCGTTACAGGATTGTAGCCGATCCAGCAAGCATTGTTCGCAAGGTTTGCGACCCCACTACTTTTGTGTTCATATTGAGATACTGACTTTCCATAGGGACGACATGGCGTTGATGGCCGAGAGGAGCGAGCGGATCGTATGTCCATTCAAGATCCTAACGATCCCAGGAACAACATCTCTGGTGGATCATACAAAGCCGACAAATGCTTGGAGCTATTTTCCTGGGCTCACAGAGTTCTTGTCGAACGCATGGATACGATCCACATGCGTACCTTCCATGAGATCAGCATTCTCGAATCCGTACTTGGTGGCGATTACTCTCTCTATCTAAAGCAGAGGGAGCGCATGCGGAACATACGGACACAGTAAGTCCAGAGCATGTGGAGGCAAAACTAGGAGAAGGGATAACGCTTCACTACGCAACGGACTGAGATGTTTCATGTGGCATGGTGCTAACCTCACCCTTTACAGGCTAGATCAGAAGGCCAATCCTCAGTCGACTGGAAGCAGGATTGGAGAACAGGTCACGAAGGGTGACATTGAAGTTTCAGGAGCCGACGAGAAGTCGGGAACCAATCAATGTCCCATCTTTATTGACGCCTGATTCGAGGCGTCTACGGCGCTCACCCTCGGAAGTGTTGAAAGGCTTTAATGATCATGATGAACGGTATACCCCTTACTGGCGCAGGTGGGATTGATTGTTTGTTTGTACAGCTCAGCAACTGCCTCGGCAACAGTGGGCTTACCATGCACAGCTCTAGAGCCGACATCAGATCTTATTGGCAGCTGAAATGAGCGATAATATCGAGCATAGCGACATCTGGCTCACATAGCTCACGGCGTCGAACGGTCTGTTTCGAGACCCTGTGTTTTACATCCCTCATCCCTCTCTCCGTCATCGACTTGTACCGAGCGTTCTATACACATTGTTGATCCTGTCGCCATGGATATACATTGGGCGCGAATGTTATCCTCGATGCCGTATTACGCCGGAGAAAAATAAGCCGCGGGCTCGAACGGAACGATCGCGACCGATTGCAAGGCCGACAATATGCCTAATCTTGTACACTAAATATCATGACAGTAGACTTCGATCCTTCTTTTCCTCCGGCTTAGGCTACCGTTTTCTCTTGCTTTGCCTCTTCTCCGGGTTACTTCCTAGTCTCCTTTGCTATACCGTGCTAATACTCGACATCGAAGCTCGTTGCTAACCTGCCTGCTAGACTGCGACATCAGAAGATGTGCAGACCTTTTCATGAGGCTACTCAGCGGCTAGCAGGCCCCCTTTACAATCATACCGCGGCTCGGGGCGAGACGTGCCTTTTCTCATTGAGTGATCACGCTGCTGGCGGACGCTTGAGGAGGACGAGAGCAGGTCTTGAAAGGTGGCACCCACGACCGTTGCCGTTGTGTGAGATCCGCGACTCGGAGAACACGAAAACATGATTCCTCAATCATGCCGCTGAGTGAGGTGGGCGGGGCGTACTGACCGACGCGACTAAACTCAAAAGTATCGCCCGGTCACCGCAAGTGGAACATTCCAGTGCTGAGGGCTAACACCGCAAACGCGGCATGGCTAAGCCTTTCCTACCACGCCTCTCGCATCTCTTACGTATGGATCTTGCTTTCCACCGCGAGCTGACCTGGTTCTGTACCGCTAAGGTTTAACATCACGATTCGCGCATCCGCAGCATCGTACAACCGCGGACCATTAAAAGTACTCTTCCAGCCTGCAGCGTCCTGTTACTCTACGTTCACGGTGCTCTTCACGTCCGTTGCTACCACTCAGTTGTATGCGGGTCACTATTGGGATCCGTATTTCGATACCTATAGTGTTGCTACCGGGGGAAAACAGTATTCGAACCAACTGATGAGCTAGCATACCTAAGCGCACGGGGGTATATCTTGAATCAATTTTTAATTTTCGTAAAGAGGCGTTGAAGTGGCAATGTGGATAAGACTGATATATAAGATGAACGTGAAAGCGTTGTTGGATAGTGTGGCATGAATGAATTTGGTAAAAATATATAGGGCGAGGCACATGATTGAATATGCTAAGATGTACAAGGAGACCGAACACGAGCATGTCATGACCTCAAGCTACTGACCTTACACATTGACAGCCTCTAAGTATAGGATACCCACCCCCGGGATCGCAGCCGCTTGAGACTAGAAGTCTTCGTGTGCCTCTCGAAGGCGCTCAATCTGCTTATATCCTACCTCAGGTTCTTGACAATCTTCGTGCACAAAGGTAAATATAACTTGTGAATCGCCCTTTGGGGAGGATTTTCGGTTTTCTCTGCTTTGAACAAGCTTTTAGCATATCGCACCGCATCCTCGTGAGCTTTTTTCTGCGCTCCAGTCATTCCATGTCAACGAAATGACAGAACGATGAATATGCCTGACCAAGACTGCAACATCGTACGTTCACAGCTTGCAGACTACACTGAGAACAAGCTTGGCTTTGTAATACATCGCCTTACATATAAAGACGACTCATGATGGACCCGTTCAATAGAGTATCTGAACCTGCGTACCCGCCAAGGACTCTTTGACGACGGAGAAGTTAGTCTACCTATTCGAGCATATCGATTAGTGTTTTTAAGAAGATCCGCAATTAGAAGGCTCCCTTCGCAGGTTCGAGAGTGAGTGCTCTCGGTCACGTAATACTGAGTGCATGTTAAGCTCACGCAGGCGCATAGGCGCTTCGAGTACCTACCTAGTGGGCTCAACTGGACAACAAGGATAGCTGCGGGAGAGCCCGACTCGCCACGGAGAACCTGTGTAGCTGGCAATTAACGCCATGTTAATAGAGCTCTGGAAAACATGGAAGGAGCGGACCTAGACGACGACAAGCGAGGGTATGTTGATCTGGTGTCCATGAATGAAGAGGAGGGGTAGGTACGTCAAGGTACGATAACTCTATCGTTGGTCTTTTCGCGCGCGTTCTCCGTGCTTGCAGCCTTGGATTGGGATAACGTTAACGTTAGAACGCAAGACGTCCTCGATTCATACGGTAATCTATGGTTGGTACACGTGTGTAGGATAGCTCAAGCTAGGAATTTTGTTGCCACCCGACGGATACTCATAGGTAGTTGTGGGCCAATATCTACAATTATATCTCGTGGGAGTCAACATGTTTGTAGAAAAGATGGAAGGATCAGGGCCCCAGAATCGGAACCGTTCCGAACACCGACAACCACGACCCGTACCTAAATGCTGACACCCGCCCAAGCACTGAGGAAATATTACCATCGATGCGCCCCTAATACTCCTAACCTCACAATCACGCATCGTACTATCCCTCTAGCCACCTCACCACCCACCTCTACCTCCCTCCCGCACAATGGCGCTCGGAACCGTGCTCCCCTTCTGGCCCGCACTCCTCTTCACCTACCTTGAGCCCATCTCACTGTACGAATCCCCCGTACCCACCCATCCTACCGAGCGCATCTCCCACACCTCCATATGCCTCTCCACCTAACACCGCCACCAGTCTCCTCGGCTGGAACGCCGCCTGGAACTCCCCCTCGACCTTCGTAACCTCCCAGCTCCCCAGCACGACCCTCGCCCCCATCCCCGCCGGCGCCCTCATCCTCTCCCACACCACCGGCAACATCTTCGTCCTCCTCGCCGCCCTCGCGATCCTCTGCACGGCCATCACGCGCGACGCCCGCGTCGCCAAGTACTACCTGCTGTTTGTTGCGGCGGGGGATCTGGGGCACATCTACAGCAGCTACGTCGTGATGGAACCCGAGGTGTTCTGGAATTTTTCAGCGTACAACGATATGATGTGGGGGAACATTGGCGTCAGTGCGTTCTTGCATGTGAATCGGTTGGCGACGGTGTTGGGTGTGTTTGGGCGGTTTGGGGGACAGTTGAGGTAAGGGTGTGTGTGTGTGTGTGTAGGGCGCGTTTATGAAGGCTCTTATTGTACCGTAGGGGGTACGCCTTGGAGAGTAGTACGGAAAAGGTGGCATCGTGTGGAATGGTGGAAAGGCGACGTTGCAATATGGGCTCGATAGGCTGAAATACAGTAGATATAATGCCTGACTTGATTGAAACAAGCTGTCAAGAATGTCCGTACATAGAATACCTATCGCATAACGCCAGAATCAGGCCAGAAAAAAGAGAGCCATTCCAAACGCCATCAGTTCCTATCGTAGTCCCATCAATCACTAACCAAGCTCGCTCAATTCCCAATCTTGCTCAGACCCTCAAGCTCAGCCCTGATATCGTCCATCAATTTCTCTCCCTCCTCCAAACTTATCATATCTTGTGGAGCGAAGCCTCCCACGTCCAGTGACCCATCCCTGATCGTAGCTTCGACATCAAGCGCATGCTGTGTTCAGTTAGTCTCCCATCCATCACGCCATGCACCAAAGCAAACTTACCAGATACGCCCCGTTCACAACTTGATCCACCAACTCCTTCGGCGGCGCAACGCCCCTCTCGACGTCGACAACCCTGCTCAACCCCTCGCTCCACAGCTCCACAGGCGTGATCCTCACCGCCACCTTACCAACATCCTCCCCACCACCGGGCAACTTCAGGAAATTCACAAACGTATCCACCCTAACGCCGGTCCATGCCGCAATCTCCCACAACCCTACAGATGCGTTCGCTGGTGCGCTGATCTCCTGGATGTCGTACTGTATCTGCGCGGCGACGTCGAAGATATCTGTTTCCAACGGTGCTGCGACCCGTAGAGGAACGAGGTTGACCGTAGGGATGGCGGCTTTGTGTAGATTAGCGATGGGCAGGGAGCGGTTCGCGAGGTACAGGCCAATGATGACGTCCGATGATGACGGTGTTAATGTGAGCCGGGCGTAGATCTTCGCGTATGTAGCGACGAAGAGGGACTGTGTTGTGAGGCCTTTCTTGTGAGCTTTTGTTTCGAGAGCGGTTACGCTTAGGAGAAGCCTGGGCTTGAACATCTCAATTCGCGAGGTGGATTGGGCGTTGGTCTGGGAGAAATGGCTCTGAGTTACGTCCTTGAGGTAATTTTTCCAGAAGGCCTTGCGCTGCTCCATTGGCGAGTAGCCCGAGATCTTCGATATGACTAGCGAGAGCATGTCTTTCGGAGTTGGTTTCTCGGCACTGTTGCTGAGGTCTTGGAGTTGCTGAATAATAAGTGGCAAGCTGACACCATCATAGAGCGCATGATGTATCTTCAGCTTTACGTTCCATGGGCTTGATTGAAATGGCTTGGAGACCACTAGGTGCGCGTATGGTTGTTCTGAGCTCATCTTCAGCACAATGTCTGCCAGTTTGTTGTCAGTCATATCGCTCCCGTTCATGATGCTGGCTGGCGTGTTACGCATGATGGCTTGGATATACGGTGTCCGCTTGTCGTTGGTCGCAATGAAACATGTGCGCAGTATTGCGTTTTGCGACACTACTGTATTCCACGCTGTCTGCAGCGCCTCGAAAGATACCTCGCCATGGATACGATAGGTAAACTCCGGATAGAACATGGCGCCGTCCGATTGGATCCATGCAGATATCATGTAAAGTTGGCCAGCCGTTGCAGGTAACACGCGCTCTACATCCTCTCCGTCGATATCTGCTCTCGCAAGTATACTGGCTTGGTCGATGCCAGAAAGCGCCTCTTCAAGTATAAAGGCAAAGTTGTCGTGTTCGCTGTCAGCCGTCGGTATCCTCTCGTCCACAATGCGCGCCATTTCCTCCACAGTGCCTGCCTTCAGCATCTCGCCAACACTGAGAATGATTCCGCGCTTGCGAAGGAGTGAGGAGACTTTGATAGCACTGATCGAGTCCAAACCCATGTGGAAGATAGTCATGCCTGCAGTGATCTCTTCATCTGGCGTTTGGGACACGAAAGCCAGCACCTCTCGGATAATTCCGGCGGTAGGCGTTGCCGAATAATCAGGTTGCTGCTGTTTCAACTCCTGGTCAAGCTGTGCGCTTTCCTGTGCTTCTTCATTTGTGTAGGCCGGCAAGCCACAAATTGATACTCCGTTGGCCGTGAACTCAATAATTGGTGCGTCGGGCTGTGCAACGATGGCCTCGAGCACATCGTCAAGTCTGTCCAGCAACCCTTGTGCACCTGCTTCATCGAACACTTCATCTTTGACTGCACACCGCCAGATCAGCTCTGTGCCGACCACCTCCATCTCCACACAAACGGGGTACTCGACGTTGCTCCGACCCTGAATACTCTCATACAACTTCTCCGACTCTTCAACATCCTCACTCAAGATTTTCTGGTAGATGAACAGACTCTGTAACAGAATTACGTGGACTCCAGCCAGAGAAAGAGCCTTGCGGAGCGGGAAGTGCTGCCACTGCTTGATGCTTGAAAAGTTGGCTTGTGTGTACTGGAGCATGCTCTTCCTGCTGCCGTGAAGTATGGTTCGAATTGCGACAGTGTTCATTGTAGGGAAGAGCAGGTTGGCTCTGGAATCGTCGTCGCGGCCAGAAAGTACAGAGCCGAAGGTCACGTCGAGGGATTTCGTATAGGAAGCAATCGTTGCGCCGTGTATAGCTTGGCCAAGCGTCTGCAGAGTGACACCATACTTTCTCGCAAAAGCTGTGACAGTAGCAAGAGAAAGGCGGCAGCTCTGTTCTTTTCGATGCACATTTTGAAAAGATGAATCGGTGCGGCGAGGCAACACCGCTTGTTTGGCGTCCGAGAGATAGTCACGCCAAAATTCCGCAGCGTTCGCTCCCGTTGCTGTTAGGATCTCGTCCAGCGCTGGCTCGTATGAAGGTCGCGGATGGAAGTTGCCGGCATACGCCTTGTGTATGTCGGCATGTAGAAGGCTCAGAGACCACCCATCGTACAGCGCATGGGCGATTGAGAGAACCAGATAAGCTTGTCGCGGAGATTGAACCAATCGAACATGGAACAGTGGCTGAGATGAAACTCTGTTTGCTGCCTCTTCTCGAATACTGTCGAAGATGGCAAGGAAGTCGGGCTCATCGTTCACTGCAGTGGAATTCCAGAACTGATGAGGTTGACGATGAAGGATCTGCGCATGCGAAAAATTAATGCTCGGGTCGTCAACTGCAACGAAAGCTGTGCGTAAGATAGGCGATCCCCTGATAACGTCTGTCCATCCTTGTCGTAACTGCTCTATATCGATGCCGGATTTGAGTTCCAACACGTCATGGTTGTAGTATCTCGTGTAATCCGAGGCCATCATCTCCGCCACCATGGCACCTTGCAGTGGTGTCGGAGGAAGTATTTTTTCCACGCCTTCGGTGAGTCCACGACGCCGTAGGTAGCTCTCCAGGCGTTTCTTGTTCGCTTGATAGATCATATCCGAAGGTGGTGAGCTGAGCTCTTCTTTGCCGACGGAGAGGTATTGCATCATGTTGGCGACGTTCAGACCGCGCATGATACCGCTAACGGAGAGCCCGATGCCATGTTTCTTGAGTTTGGAAGACAACTTAATGGCATCAATACTGTCCAAACCGAGTTCGAATATGGAGGTATTCGCGTTGACTTCTCCGACTTCGACCCCAGACAGGTCGGCGATTTCTTTTCGAACAGTTCTGGCGTGGTCGCTCCACCTGAAGTCCGTCCCAAGATCAAGTGACTCAACCCTATCCTCTTTCAGACTGAAGTAGTCTCCGCTTGTGCTGTCTCCGTCGTCTTCGACAAACGTGTCCAGCAATGCATATGGATCTTCGATCACGCCCCGCAGAGCGGCCTCATACCGTTCGAGCAATTCGTTCGCTAAGTCCACGCCCGCTACATGGCTTTGAGCGACCAGTGTCAATTTCAGCGCCCCACCCAGCTTCTGTTCCACCTCTATAGCAAGAGGGTAATCAGCCTCTGCTCCGCTATTTTGCAGTTGCCAAAGATTATTCTTGACAGCTTGTTCGTCCTCTTCAGCAACCTGATAAACGAACAGTGTATCGAAGAGCGGCTGATCGGGACCTCGCTTCAGCCACTTCATGATGTCCCTCAGGGGTGTATGCTGATATGACTGCGCAGCAATGTTGAACTCGTGAGCTTGTGTGACCAGTGTGGCCCAAGTCTCGTGATGACGTGCGCGGTACTGATATGGGATAGTGTTGAATAAAGGTCCGATGACTTTGTCTGCGTCCTCGAATTCGATGTTGCGGCCAGAGACGACCATACCAATAGTCACTGGGGCTTGAAGAAATTGGTGGAGAACGGCAGTGCAGCAAGCTTGGGCAATGGCTTGCGCAGTGACGTTGAGTCTTCGTCTGGTGTCTTCAAGGCCTTGCAGGTCCCGTATTTCACGGGTCAGTATTACCGGCCCCACTTCAGTACGACCACCGAGTGTGGGCAGCTGCCGCAGACTGTGATAATGAATGTGTTTCACCCAGAACTGCTGAGCATCGACTGTAAGTCGCAAAGGACCATAAGCAAGAGCGGAGTGGAACGCTGGGCCGCTCTGAACTGTGCGGTCATTATAGGCGTCCCAAACAGCCTTAAAGACGATTCCGATACTGTTACCATCATATAGAGCATGGAAGATGTGCACTACCAGGTGTTGGACTGTCGGAGTGGTCACCACAAGGACCTCAATCGGTCGCTTGAAGTTTGTCCGATTGAATCGTACCCATTCCTTCTTTTTCTTTACCAGATAATCCGCGAGCAGATTGTCGTCTGTAAGGTCATCGGCACAGTAAAAAATCTCAACGTTTTGGAGCACAGCCTGCACAAACCCTTCATTCGTGTTCACGAAGACAGTACGTAGGATCTGCGTCGATGCTGTAACATGATCCCAGGCTTCTCGCAGCTTGTTGACTTCCACATCAGTTCCAAGTTCAAAACGGAAACTGTTGAAATAGATCCCACTCTCGCTTTCTAGAGCTCTCGCGATCATACCCTGCTGCAACGGCGTGCATGGAGCCAGTGTGTCGATGTCCCTCGTATCCATGAATAATGTGTCGGCCACGGCCCGCCTGTACTGATGCTGCACCGCTGTGATTGCTTGTTGTGCTGCAATGATAGATCCTCTATCAGGTGCTTCGGATGACCCATTTGATAATGCCTTCATCAGCCGTCGGATCGTTGAGTTCTTCAGAATAATCGATGCTGCAGCCTGTGGCTTTCCAGCCTGCTTCAACGCTTTCGAAACGCCTATCACGGAAATCGAATCCATCCCAAGCTCGAAGAAGCTGGAATCTTTGCCGAAACCGTCTCCAGCGATACCCAATGCTTCCATGATGATATCGTGGACCTGTTCCTCTTGTCGCGACCATTTCTCGTCTTTTGTCTGTGTACCTGACGAGAGCAGCTGCAAGTCACTGACAGACAGTCCTTCGTACAATTCTTTGAGCCTCCTCGACTCAGCTTTGTTGTTGGCAGATAATGGCATGGTCGTAAGGGCGACAAAATGTGTAGGCACCATGTACGGCGGCAGCTTTTCCTGGCAAGCTTCCTTAGCTTTCCACAGTTCGCCAGTCGCCTCCAATACAACCTTTGTATCGCCGCGCGTTCCGGATCCAGGAACGACGAAGGAGATCAGCTGCTCTTTCTGTTGCTTGGGGTGTTTTAGCACTAGCGTAGCTACATCTGCGATCGCAATACCGCATTGCTTGATGACGGAGTTGATTTCTCCAATCTCGAGTCGCTGACCACGCAGCTTCACTTGGTCATCCGCTCGACCTAAAAAGTCAAACGTGCCGTCATGCAAAATTCGAACAAGATCTCCTGTGCGATAGACTTTCTCACCAAAGCGCTCAAGACGGGGAAATCGCTCTTCAGTTAAGTCTGGTCGATTCAAATAGCCTTTGCCGACCAATTTTCCAGACACGCATAGCTCGCCGACTCCACCTCTTAGAATAGGCACATCGGAACCCGGACGCAGAACATACGAGCCTACATTATCGAACTGAGGGCCGATATTCGATGGCTTGCCATTAGCGGGTACGCGAGGATACATGGTCACACCGATGGTGGCCTCGGTCGGGCCGTAGCCGTTGTATATGACACTCTTTGGGCCCCATATATCGAGTATCTCTTGCTTAAGGCTCTCGCCTCCGGTGATGAACACTCCCTTGCACAACGTGGGTACATCGTCAGGATGCAGAATTCGAGCGAGGCTGGGCGTGAGATCGATATGAGTAACTTGGAGTGCTCGAATGGAACCAGCGAGGTCTTCAAAGATAAGGTCCCGTGGTGCGGATACTACGCATATGCCGACGGACCAGCTCCAGTATTGCTCGAGCACGGACACGTCAAAATGAAAAGAGGCGAACTGAAGCCAGCGAGAATCCTCGTCCCAGTGATTCCAAAATAATCGTGTAAAAGCGAGCATCGCCTGTACGGCGTTCTCGTGGGTAAGTTCACACCCCTTTGGTGTGCCGGTAGTTCCAGATGTATACAAGCAGTAGCTGCGATCCTGAGGGTCGATCGTCCTCTCAAGGACTGGCTTCTCTGCTGATGCAGACTGCCAGTCAACCTCATCGAGGTTGAGAACCGTGGCTTCTGTGTCCTCCTTGAAGCCAACGGATTGAGCGTTCATCGAAAGCACTATTGGCGCACCGGAGTCTTTGAGGATGAATGCCTTGCGAGCACTAGGCGCTCCGGGGTCCAGCGCGACGAATGCACATCCAGCTTTCAGTATGCCTAGAATCGCAAAGGAGGCCTCAGGGCATTTGTCAAAACAGATACCAACCAGTTCACCAGGTCGAACCCCATGCGAAACGAGAAGATTGGCGATCCTATTACCTTCGCCATCGAGTTGCGCGTAGGTCCACTTCCGGCTTGCATAATGTTCGTGTTTCAATGAAGTTGCAAACTCGAAAGCAGTGCGGCCGGGGCGCTTAGCTGCCGTCAACTCCACAAATTCATGGAGCAAGTTGACTTCGAATGGAATTGTAGGCGTTCCAGCAGGTGTAATGGAATAAATTTCGGGATCGAATCCAGCCTGGCGGTCTTTTCTCAAGAACACATGGCTCTCGATGAGATAGTCTAATTGATCCAGAATCAAGGAAGCCTGCTTGTCCGGGACGACGTGAGGCATGAATGTCAGTCGCATCTCCAGCTGCCCATTCTTCGGTTCAAGCTCGATCGACAACGGGTAGTCAATCGATGCTTTTTCATCCACTATAGTCCACAGCTCTTCAGTCTCTCCCGTTTTTGCAAGCTTTTGGAATGCAAAGATTGAGTCAAAGAGGGGCTCATTTGGATGTCCCATTAGCTTCTGAATTTTGGTGAGCGGTGTGAATTGGTGCTGTTGAATTTCCGCGTTCAACGACATGACATTCTTCAATACTTCCGCTTGGTCGTCTGTAATCTTGCAGGCAAAAGGTAGGGTCGTGATACACGGGAAGGCAGCGTCGTCTGCAAGTTCTGTGGTTCGACCGGACAAGACGACACCGAAAGTGACAGAGGGCTCGCCTACATAGGCTGACAAGAGTGTTGCCCAACTAGCAAGGCCCGCAGCTTGCAGGGTGATATTAGAAGCTTTGCATCCGTCATTTAGCTCTTCCATAGAATGCTTGGACGACTTGACAAGCACGACAGCTGCTTTAGGATCGTACCGGAGCGGGGAAAGATTGGGAAAGCGCGTCGGTGTTACGTCCTGTCCAAGTTGTCTCCAGAAATCATTTGAGGCTGTATTGTTTTTGCGGCCCATATGGAGAATTTCTTCGATCATGGGTTCAAAGGGCACTGTGGTAGCCGGTTTGCCCTGATACTCCGCAACAACATCGTTGAAAATGAGCTGCAAACTCTGAGCATCGAATATCGCATGTAGCAGTGCCACATCAAGATAGCTGATACCGTCCACACTGTTGAAGCGTATCCGCCATGGCGGCTGGTGCAGGTTTCTGGCCGCTTCTTGTTCAGAGTCGCGCAACCATTCCTCAGTTGTTCTAGAATCATCATCGTCAGCGTGCCTCAAGGGCGACGCAGAGCTGGCTATATAGTGGACCATGGCAAATGATGTGTTGTCATCCTTGATGTGCACGAAACCTGTGCGTAGCATGCGATGCTTCTCAGCAGCGGCTAGCCACGCATCATTCAGACGGCATACATCTACGTTATCGTTCAAGCGTAGGCGCAGGTAGTTGAAATAGATATCGCCGTCTTTTGCAATGAACTGCGATAGCATACCGTTCTGCAGAGGCGTGCAGGGACGTATGGCTTCAATGTGTTCATCAGGGATACCGCATACCTTCGCAATATCGTCTCGATGTTTTCGCTCAAAGGCGTCGAAGTCAAAGTATCCCAGTTCTCTTGGTACGGTATCAAAATAGCGCTCCAGGTGTGCAGCAAGATCCTTGCAATTGTTGTACCTCATCACATCTGTCGCGCTTGCCTGCAAGCCGTCTTTCCGTAGCGCAGCTGCGATCTGGACAGCGCTGATGCTGTCGAGACCGAGCTGAAAGATCGAAATCCATGGTTTGATGTCTCCAAGTGGAGTTTTGGAAAACTTCGAGAATATCTCGCGGATACGTATCTCTCGCTCGGTCCACTGATGGCTCAGAGCATCCTGATCGTCGTCATGCGACTCTACGTCCGATTCCATTGACGCCTGGAAGACACTCGTCAACGCTTTTTTGTCGATCTTGCTGGCCATAGACTTCGGTATCTTGTTGATGAAAAGAAAGAACTGCGGTACCATGTACGATGGCAGAATATCTATCGCCTTCTGTTTAGCAATAGACCTGACTCTCTCCTGCTCACTCTCATTGGCCGGGGACTGGAGCACAAGAAACGCAACAAGCTGTTCTTTTTTCCCGTTCTCTTTCTTGAGTATCTGAGTCGTGACGGCGACTATGCTCTCATCGCTGTCTTTGACAGTCTTGTTGATCTCGCCCAGTTCGACTCGTAGACCTCTTATCTTGACTTGGTCATCAGCGCGCCCGATGAACTCGAAGTTCCCATCGCTTAGCATCCGTACCACGTCGCCACTTTTGTAGAACCTTTGGCCACACTTGTGCGAGAACCTCTCTTCAGTAAGTTGCGCTTGGCCGTAGTATCCCCGAGCGAGCTGAGCACCGCCAATGTACAATTCACCAACACCAAGCACAGGTAATGGTCGGTCACCTCGGGGCGAGAATAGTGCGAACGAAGTCGTTGGGAATGGACGCCCAATCGCAGAAGTTTTGACTTCCGGTGCAGTGGGAAAGATCGTAGTGCAGAACGCAGCTTCTGTAGGGCCGTAGGAATTGACACACGCTCCAGCCCATTCTGTCACGACCTCGGGTATCATCGCTTCGCCAATACAGTAAAGCCACTTGACGTTCGGTACTTCGGTTCTTTTGAGCGAAAGTGCCACAGAAGGCGTAAGGTCGAGCAAATCTGCGTTCAGAGCGTTGACTGAGTCTGCAAGAGTATTGAGCATAGAATCTTGGTCAGCAACGCACAGAGTG
Organism: Paraphaeosphaeria minitans; assembly: GCA_015832175.1. Lineage (NCBI taxonomy): Eukaryota > Fungi > Ascomycota > Dothideomycetes > Pleosporales > Didymosphaeriaceae > Paraphaeosphaeria > Paraphaeosphaeria minitans. The sequence goes on from WJXW01000002.1 coordinate 4,357,622, forward strand.
AACCCAATGGACCATGCCAAGAAGCAATCGTAGTAACACATGTCGAATGTGATGGCTGCGTATTGCAAAAGCCTTGAGCTATGAGTCCAGGGTACGAGGGAGCGGGAGCTTTCAATTGTCTGGACAGGCGCGCGATGATCCATGCTGACAGCTTTAGGTCGCCCAGTAGAGCCCGAAGTGTACAGACAATAAGCCATGTTTGTGGGGCGAAGAGCATCTACAGAGGGGTTCTCGGTGGGATAATTCGCAGTCTCCGTAACGTAAAGTACGACGATACCTGCTTCACGCAGCCATCTGATGGCATTGTCCGGCGAAAGCACGACCTTGGGTCTTAGTTCAGATATCATGAACTGCTTCCTCGTCTCTGGTAGATCAGGATGAATTGGCGAAAACGCAGCTCCAGCTTTGAGTATACCAAGTATACAGATATAGAACTCAGGACTCTTTGGCATATGTACCGGAACTACGTCTTCGGGTCTTACGCCAAGATGGAGCAAAGCGTGAGCGAGTTGATTCGCCTTCTCGTTCATAGCAAGATAGGTCAGAGTTGTTGTCGCCCCGCTAGAATCTTGGAAGTCAAGAGCGATCGAATCAGGTCTCTTCAAAACATTATGCTCGAACTCAGAATGCAGTAGTCCACCCTTTGGTGTAGCAAATGGCCGAGAGCTCATGTTGGACTGACCTAGCAAGCGATCGGGAAATCCGATAGTATCTTCTGCTGCCGAATTTGGGTAGCACACAAGTGACTGAAACGCGTGATCGAAAACTGCCGCTAGTATTTCAGCGTCCTCCTTCTGGCATAGGTCGAGCTGATAGTGTAGATTTAATGTCAGTGTGTCCGCAGAATCATCTTGGTTTACTTCGCAAACGACTGGCACATCCATATCTCCATCGTCGAGTTCTAGCGTCCAGATTGAATTGTCCAGCGGCCTCTGTGGTTTTTGGAGAATGACAAGCGTATCAAATAAGCGACCTTGCTCTTGTCGTGTCTTGGACTGGATCCATCGAAGGGAGGTCAGTTGGAAAGGTAGAGAATCCACGTTCAAAGCGTGTAGCTCCTTGCAGAGTTCGGCATTTGATCGCTGGAAGTCAAAGTTCAAGCGTATGGGAAGCGTGTTAAAGCAGGGCGCCACCAAGCGGTCAAGTCCATCTTCTGGTAGTGTGCGACCACTGACCACGTTTCCGAAGCACAAGTCGGAACCTGCGAGAATGAAATGCAACAGTTTGGCCCAGGCAGACTGTACTAGAGCCAACAAGGATGTGGATGTTTTGCGACAGTGCTGCGTGACTACGCTGAGTGGTATCTGTATGTGCTGTTGAACCAATGATGACATGTGTGAATGCTGCAATAGTTTGCTGGAAAGATTCGGAAAGTAGGTCGGCTCGAAGTTCGCCAGTTTTGCTCTCCAGAATTGCAGAGCTCCTTCAGGATCAGAATATGACATATGCTGCAAGTAGGATTCGTACGGCACGGGGGCTGGTAGTTTCCTCTCGAAATAGAAGTCCTGTACCTCGTGAAGAAGAATCGCAATGGCCAACCCATCATAAAGCGCATGGTGACAACAGAGGATGAGTCTGGCCAAAGTCCCATGGCCCTGAATTGCTAGGCGCACTGGAGGCTGATGTGACTGGAGTGAGTCAGAGAGCACCTTCCTGGCATACGCCCTTGGGTCCGTGCTCAGGCCTATTTGATCCCAAGATACGGACATATATTTTAGTACGACCTGTGCAAATGCATGTTGCGCATTGTCAATTGCGACAAATGTTGTCCGTAGGATGTCGTGTCTTTCAATCATATGTTCCCAGCACTCTTTTAAACGCTCAAGAGAGCCATTGACAGCAAAAGCCATCACATTAAAGTACGAAGCATTCCCCGCACTGTGTTGGCGGTCCCGGTTTGGTTCCCCTGGGTATGACGGTACGCCCAACAACATAGCCTCTTGTAGCGGGGTACAAGGCAAGATCCTATCTATATTGTCGCAATCCGCACCAAACTCAGAACGTATATTGGAGAGTTGGCTGGGATCGAAGACATTGGCTACTGTAAAGGAACAATCAGCAGTTGCCATTGAAGCATACTCAACCTTGCGAATCATTCATTCTGGAGTACTGCGTTCACTTACAGTTCTTTCCCAAGTCAGGAATTAAGATATCCTCTTCGGATGCAGATTTTTCGGAGAGAATTGATGATAACCGTTCCACGGTAGGGTTTTTGAGTATGAGAGAGACAGAGATATGCTCATATCCCGCATCCCGAAGATTCTTCGCGAAGGGAATCGCTGAGATAGAATCTAGGCCAAGGTTGAAAAATGATGAGTTTCGTTTGATGTCAGCAAGAGGCAGATCCATCGCACGCGATAGAGCCTCTGCTGTGGTTTTCTCGGTGGCAGTAAGTGTCTGTTCGTGCTGATGTGGCCCAGAGCCGAGTGATGTAAGCTCCAGGTCTTCGCTTTCGAGCTGCTGGAAAGTACTATACAACAGTCGTTTGTCGATCTTTGCTTGGGAGGTCATTGGAATGCGAGTAATAGGTATGGTATGTGTCGGTATCATGTAAGTCGGGAGTTGCAGGCTCAGTGACTCAAAGATTTCTGCGGTCTTGATCATGAGTGCTTTTGGCGCAAGAGAACAGAATTCGGTATGCATATCGCCTGCCGGAACCCAGAAAACTACCATACGTTGGCTCGGCTTACTTGCAATATTGGGATCCTGGGTTACCGCCATGTTGTCTTCAATTAAGACAGTAGTGCAGTCCTTAACGTGTGGATGATCGAGCACAACGGACGTGATTTCTCCAAGTTCGACTCTCTGGCCGCGGATCTTGACCTGATCATCCAGGCGGCCCGCCGACAATATTGAATCATCTGGCAGCAGCCTGCCCATATCACCTGAGCGGTAGATACGTCCATACTTCGGATGTTTGATGATCTTGTCAGCATTGAGATCTGGTCGGTTAAGGTAACCACGGAAGACTTGGGCTCCTCCAAAGCAGAGCTCGCCAATCGCGCCTCGCGGAACGATGTCGTCAGTTCCCGGTTCCAATATCAGGAGAGAAGTGTTCGAGAAGGCTGGCCCGATGTTGTTGATTAGATCGGTCTCCGTTACACACGGCTTTACAGTGCAGATATTAGTTGTTTCCGATGGCCCGTATCCTACAAATAGATTAATACGTATACGAGGGTTTTTGGATGGCATCTGTACCTTGATGTAGCCCTTTACCGGCCCATTTACGCTTGACACTCTCTGTGACAGCCTCGCCAGCTGTCACCAAGAATTTTACTTTTGGTACCCTGCTCGGGTCGACCAAGCCTGCCACCGTAGGTGTAAGGCTTAGATGCGTAATATCTAAGCTGTCTATTGCAGCCTCGAAGTCGTAAAAAAGATCGTCCTTGGTCGCCGTGCACAGGCTAATTCCCACATACCAAGAGAAGAATATCTCGAAAACTGAGACATCAAACGCCTGGGAACAAGACTGTAGCAGCCTTGAGCTCTCAGTATATGGATAGAGAGTAGAGAGATACTTCAGATTGCTCATCAAATTGTCCTGGGTTACAAGGACACCCTTGGGTTTCCCAGTACTTCCGGAGGTGAAGACTGCATAAGCTAAGTGTTGACCGTTGTATGCCATGGTGAGGTTGTTGTCCGGATATCCCGCCAAGTCCGGCTCTGCAGGGTCCAGCACCAAGAGGGCAGCCTGTTGAGCGTCGTTTGTGTACTCGAGTTTGCTTATGCAAATTTTGACCCCGGAATCTGCTAGTATACGATTGAGTCGCTCTGCTGGGGTATCTGGTACGACCGGCAGGTATCCGCATCCTGTCTTTACAATGGCCAGGATAGAAATGTAGAGTTCAACGGATTTGTCGAGCATGACGCATATCAACTGGTCATTACCGGCGCCGAGTGCCACCAGAGCATGTGCTAGCTGATTTGCACGTGCATTCAGTGAAGCGTATGATAGCCTCTCCGTGATCTTCATGTTGCCGTCCACGATGGATCCTAATATAACAGCGTCTTTGGACGGAGACTCCATGGCTCGCATCTCCACGCAATGGGCCGGTCCTTGTCCACTGGACTCCATTTCCGGCGCAGGATTCGCAATTGACAATGCGTTCTCGTCAAAGAGACACCTCGCTCCTTCTAAATTCCCGTCATGGTTGGCAAGGAAATACTGCACCGTTTGCTGAACCTGCATTGCAAGGTATTCAATTTGCTTCTCCGGAACTTTCGAAGCATTGTACGTTATCCGATATGCGATACTCTCATCCCGAGGCTCAACCTCGAACGTGATGTTAAATTCAAGATCATCTGCGCTGTCTATGACACGGAGGTCAAGCTTTCGATTTTCGGTCGAGACGAGGGACTCTTGCCAGACGAAGAGGACATCAAACAAGCGCTCTCGCGGACCGAGCTGGCAAAGTTTTTTTATCTCGCGCAGAGGCAATGCACAATGCTGCAGCATGTCTCGATTTGCTTGTTGCGTCTTTTGTAGTAAATCACCCACTGAAAGGCACGCTAGGTTCGTACGAGAGGGAAGAGTGGCAATACAGGGGCCCATGACCTCCTCAACCCGCGTGACAGGAATAGTCCTACCAGAAGTGACAGTTCCGATTACGACATCAGATGTTCCTAGATACTGGCCAACGACATGGCTAATGGCGGCTTGGTAGAACACTTGAGGGTGAATTGCATGCTCTTTGGCGGCAGCAGAAAAAATCTCCATGTCGATCGTATACTCTCCATGCAGATACGAGAGCCCTGAGTAAGGCAGTGTTCTGCCGTTGAAGTTGGGTAGAGGTAATGGAGAAAATTCGCAGAGCATGCGTCGCCAATATTCTGCGCTCTTCTCCAAATCCCCTGAATTAGGAATTTGTAGATAGTAATCGACCACGCTGCGGAATTGTGGTCGGGCAATGCTCGAGTATCCTGCCAGCAGTGCGTTCAAGTCGCGTAGAAGAAGATCGAATGACCAGCCATCGTACAAAGCATGATGAATCTGGAAGAGAATACGCGGCCTCTCGGTTGCCGCGATGATATGAACATTGAATGGACGTAGAAGAGATTGCGCCGACCCAAGAGAGTATGATCTAGAAAACGTAGAGACCTCCATTACCGTAGGACTTTGCATGCTGTCCCACACAATCTGCACAAAGGTTGTAGAGGCAATGTTGGCCATGCAGAACCCAGTACGAAGAATCTCGTTCTGCTGTACAATGGTGCCTAGCGCCTCACGTATTTGCGAGAATGAGTGAGGCTCGTATAATTCGACTTCAATCCAGTTGCAGTAAGCACTGGGTTTCTTAGCGGTCTCTGTCAGCATTGCTTCTTGTAAAGGCGTGCATGGTGTGATGTCGGCTATGTCATTGCGATAAGGTTGCAACTCCGGAATGTCCAACAAGCGGTTCGAATCCACGTTAAATTGCTCTGTGAGAATAAGACCTCGCTTCTCTCTTGTTTTGCAAAGATCTTTGAGCCCTTTGAGGGTACTCGTAGTCAAGATGTCTATGGATCCAACGTCGAGCCCTGATTCGCGTAGTGCAGACGCAATACGGATCGATCGCAAGGAATCCAGTCCAACGCTGGCAAAGTCCTCGTCGTCTGCAACTGCCCGTCCAAGCACGGTTTGGAAGATGGAAGTGATAGGGTCGTTTGAGATGTCGCTTGACTGCAGTGCCAAAGACTTTGGACGAGGCTCTTTGTCCAAATAGATTGCCTTCAGAGCAGGCTTGTCAATTTTTCCAGAGGTAAGCTGAGGCATGCGGTCAACGAAGATGAATTCATTGGGTACCATGTAGCTTGGAAGCCACTGTTGGCAATTCTCCCGCACGATCGTGCTTGATACTGCGAATGAGTCCGTGGCGCAGAATGCAACTAATGCATCTTCCATCACCATCGCAACTGCACTGTAGCAGCCGTCGATTTTGACGATTGTTTGTTCGATTTCGCCGAGCTCCACTCTCTGTCCCCTTAGCTTCGCTTGTCCCGAAACCATGCGTCCCAAGCATTCGAGCGTACCGTCAGAGCGTACTCGGGCTTTGTCTCCGGTGCGGTACACATAACCGAATGTCGCATCGTGGACAAACGAATTTGATGTTAATTCTGGCCTGTTGAGATACTCGTCGGCGACTTGGGGACCTCCGATGACCAGTTCACCAACCTCCCCTCGTGGCAGGGCTTTAACTTCATGTGTATGTTCACCAAGGTGAACAGGAGCCGCGATTATGGCTGTGACAGTATTCAATGGGAATCCGATGTTTCCCAAAGAAGATTTGCAAGAAAAGCTAGGTTGCAAAGTACAGTGAATTGCAGCTTCCGTGGGTCCGTACATGCCCCAGAGGATACTGGGCCGAGATTCCGTCCCGCCATACTCATCTATCACGTCTCTTGTCAACATTTCGCCAATTGTAAGCAGCAATTTGAGCCCTGGCACACTCTTTCGACTTCGGAGAAGGTTGCTGACTGCTGTGGGTGTGAGTTCAGCAGCATCTACCCGCAATGAAGCAATGGTAGCGGGTAGATCATTGAGCATATACGTTCGTGTGCATCCGCAAAGCGTGACACCGCGGTAGAAGGGAAAGAAAATCTCGAATATCGACACGTCAAATGTAGGTGCCGCGAACTGTAGGAACCGAGTGAAAGACGGGATGTGTCGATCATGAGCTAATAAACTCTGGGTGACAGCCCGATGCGACACGCTGACAGCCTTGGGAAGTCCTGTAGATCCCGACGTATAGAGCACATAAGCTAACCGCGACTGCCGCTGGTGTCGTGTCTCTGATTCCGTACCAGAAGTGGGCGCTTGATCGTCTCTGTTCACAAGCAACGCTTGTGTGGCGGAGGAGGAAGGAAGGTTCTCTTTGAGTGTTGAGTTTGTGATCAAGATGTCAGCTGAAACATCCTTGAGGATAAAAGCCACTCTCTCAGGCGGTGCATCGAGACCGATTGGGCAGAATGCTCTTCCGCTCTTCAAGATAGCCAGCAACGCAATGTAGAGCTCTGGTGACTGAGGCAATAGGACTGGCACAACGTCAGAGGCATTTTCCAGCCTCGCCAGGTGTACCCTGATCCTTTTCGCAAGACCATCGCTTGCCGTATGCAACTCTTCATACGTAAGCCTCCGCCTCTTAACTCCATCTTCCAGGAAGTCGACAGCGGGAGCATCCGTAGCTGATGACGTTCGTACCAGCTGGTGCAAGTATTCTGGTCCAGGCAGACTTTCCGGATGTCTGTGCAAGACGGACAAGGATCCTGGCTCTTGGAGGACCATTTCGAGTATCCGTACTGGGGTAAGACGCTCCTGGGTATCACGCAAGTATCGATGCCGGAACTTGGTTACGGTGCCTGTGAGAGAGAAGAGAACAAGCGGGTTTTTGGACGCGTGCAATAATTGAAGACCTTGGGAACTTCCTTTCTGATGATGACACGCTGTAATTGCCGTGATGTGATTGGTCCGAGACCACCTGGGCAGGTTCTACCTTTTTGGCCGACGGATCACACCTTACGAGACACGCAAGACCCAAGACCTCGAATTTTTCACGGGCTTCACCTGGTGTTTTTGCGTTGTTTCTCATGCGAAGAGTCCACGACGGGAAGGAGGTCGCCTACGAGCCGCCAGCGTAGAGCGCGCGGGCGCACGGGGAGAATAGAACACGACTGGGAAGGTGAAGGCATCAGCACACAAGGTTGGATATCGACGACAGATGAAGCGAGCAGAGTGGGTCTCGCGAAGCCGAGCGTCGCAACGCCTCTTCAGAGCTGGCTGGAAGGTCCCAAGTCAAGACGTAATCGAAGGAGGGTCCGGCAAAATCTTATCAGATGGCAGAGACATGACTTGCAAAGATGGCAGGCTGGACGACATCTGGACGGAAGCAGAAAGCGACGAACCATGCGTAGGTAAGAGAAGCAGGGCTGGACTCACAATCCCACACGGACTGCGTGTTACCAACGAGATGACTACGGTCCACAGCTCTGCGTGCGATGTAGGAGGGTCCGGCCCGCCTCGCAGTGCGCCATCGATCCCACACCATCGACTTTTCTTATGTCACCGCTTACCTTGTTGGTACCAGGGGGCGAGTGGCTGCTTCACAGGCCCAATCGAGCCGGTTTCGGGCGCCTCTTGCTTGCTGTGGTGGTGGCTGCTCCACGCAGGCGCGACACCACGAACAACCCTCGAGGATGCGAGCCCAGAGGCAAGATCATCTGATAAGATTCTGCGTTTGTTGTGCATCACTGCCTGCAGCCACCCGTTCCTCTGGCGCCGGTGACAGATTCGTTCAGGGCCACGATCCACATGGCAGCCTCCAACGCTAAAACTGCCTGCTTGGCTGCGCTTGTGCAGCCCACCATTAAGCTGGTCATTAAGCTGGCCATCAACGTACTGCGTTCGATCGAATAGACATACCTATCAATTTGGATATGTTCAATCACTCTCGCCATCGGGGCGCCGCTTTAAATACCTAAACTACCTAGTACCCTCCCTGGCCCCCTGCCAAGTCTTAGCGAACAGCGTGCTTCGCATCCCCAGAGTCGATTACATCACGTTTGCTCCATCTCCGAGTCAGTACGGGTTTCGCGTGATCTGCGCGCCGAATAACACTTGCCCCGGCCACGGAACACATCGACATGGACTACAGGAGCTGACATACGTCCTTCTCCAGCTTCGTTCATCGATAGGACGTCATGGAACCCATGCAGGCGCTCCCTGGCAACCCCCAGGCACCACCACTCCTTGGGGATACCCTCGCCGCCCCTGAATCTGAAAGCCAACTATTGCTTGCTTCTGAAAACGGTGACAGCAGCTCCTCGTCGCGCAGTTCGCAATGGGAAGGGCACGTCGACATCGCGTCTCTCCACACGGTCCAAGGCCATCCCGAGCCACGCGGCATTGGTTTGATCCGACAGAAGTTCATCAAGCAAATTCTTGGATTGAATCCGTTCAGGACCTCTTATTTCTCTCTCTACAAGCCATTGACGGATTTTCAGTCCAGAGCAATCCTATGTTTCGGATGTTTCTTCTCTATTGCATGTGGCATACCTATACCTTTGATTGGAGTCATCTTAGGGAAGATCATCAACAACTTTCCCCCACGCGAAGATGAACTTAAGCTGCGCCTGGTGCAGCTCATGTCCATGGCTGTGATGTACTTCGCGGTGGCATGGGGATCAACGGTCTGCTGGGCGCTGGTAGGCGAAAGAGTTTCGAGAAAGACACGCGAGCAGCTCGTCGAAAGGAGTCTGGGAATGGACCTCACCTATTACGATACCGTTTCACCCGACATTACAAATATTCTCACCGAAAAGACGCAGACGATTCAGCTAGGAACTTCCGAAAAAGTTGGTGTATTCCTGACGTCCATCAGCTACTTCATCGCTGCGTTCAGTGTTGGATTCACACTCAATGCTAGGCTCACAGCTGTCATGTAAGTTTCACACTCCCTAGCTGTACTACACTGCCATCGCGCGTACACGTATGAGTACCATTACCACTCTGTTTGGCTTTTCTCATCGTTGCATCAACTTACATGATTCAGGTTCGCTACTGTCATACCTGCTATGACCATCGTCGTTGTTTGCGGGACTCACTTCGTATCAAAATTCTCGAGGCAAGCCAGCTCCTTCACCGAGAAAGCCACTTCAGTTGCCGAGAGCGCATTAAAAGGCGTGCAAATTGTGCAAGCATTCGGAGTAGCGGAACGACTGGCAGAGGACCATGTAGACTTTCTCCGCAAAGCTCTCCGAGCCGGCCTTCGCAAAAGCATCATCGGTGCCGGTATGCTAGGGAGCGTGTACTTTATTGCGTACGCCGCAAATGCATTAGCTTTCTGGTACGGCGACAAGCTCCGCAATGGGAGTGCTGAGGCCGGTACCATCTACGCCGTTGTCTTTTTAATATTGGATGCGTCTTTCGTCGTTGGGGCTGTCGGTCCCTATATCCAAACATTCGCTCTAGCTGCAGCGGCAGGACAGGCTGTGTTTGATATCCTCGACTATCCGGTCGCCGATATCGATGTATACTCGACTAAAGGCCAGATTGTTGGGAAAGAAAGTTTCAAGAAGACCATTACTTTACGAGATGTTTCATTTGTTTATCCTGCACGCCCTACCGAGCGCGTCCTTCAAAATGTCAACCTTCAGATTGCACCCGGAAAGGTTACAGGCCTGGTTGGTCCGTCAGGCTCCGGGAAGTCGACCGTTGCCACTCTCCTCCTCCGCCTATACGATCCGTCTGCGGGCTCTGTATTATTAGGTGACGATGATTTGAAAGACCTCAACGTCAAGAGTCTTCGTTCCCAGATTGCTCTGGTGACCCAAAGTTCCACTCTGTTCACCGGGACAATACTGGATAACATAAGGCTTGGGTTGCCTTCAGATGAAGATATCTCGGAAGAGGAGGTGGTTGCAAGGTGCAAGGCCGCCGCCGAAGAAGCTTACTGTGATTTCCTCGAACACCTACCGGACGGTTTGTATACGCAGATCGGGTCGGGTCACCATTCCCAGCTCTCGGGAGGGCAAAAGCAACGCATCGCACTTGCACGTGCGCTAGTTGGAAACCCGGCACTGCTACTTCTGGACGAGTACACCAGCGCTATGGATGCTACGAGTGAAGCCATGGTTCTAGAAAACCTTCGTCGAAGTTCTGCTGCATCTGGAAGGACTACTATCATCATTGCCCACCGACTTGCCACTGTCAAAGATGCTGATCGTATTGTTGTAATGAAGGATGGTGATGTTGTGGAAGAAGGACGACACGATATTCTCACCATCGGGAATGGGCTCTACGCTGAGCTTATACGCGCCCAGAAATTTGACAAGAAACCTACACTATCGTCCGCTTCCTCCTTCATATCTAGCTCCGGCCGCAGAAAGGAGACTGCAACACCTCTGAAGGCTTCGCGAGACAACAGTGCCTCCCGAAATCCCTCAGCACCCGATACAAAGCAAGATAATTCCGCGCTACAATTGATTAGGAGGTGTTTCGCTTTGAGTCGTAACGAGACCCCGGCCATAGCGATTGGGCTCAGTGCGTCTGTATTGAGCGGCGCTATATCTATTGGCGAGGCTTACATCTTTGGTAACCTCGTGGAGCTACTCAACAGCACGTCGGACGTCTCCGGCCTGATCGCAAAATTTTGTCTTCTGTTCTTCGGCCTGGCTATCATCGCTCTACTCTCACGCGTAATCGGTGGTAGCGCTTTCGGGTTTGTGTCAGAGAACCTGGTGCTTCGTACACGCGATGTATCTTTTCGCACGGTGCTAATGCAAGACATCGCATGGTTTTCCAGACCAGGTCACTCTCACCACGCATTGATGGCAAAGCTCAACATGGACAGCGGGCACATCAGCGGGCTATCGGGAGTCATCCTGGGGACCTTCTTCTCTATCGCGACTTCTGTCGTCGGTGGTATGATTTTAGCACATATTGTCGCATGGAAAATCGCCATCGTTCTGTTGGCCGCAGTGCCAGTCATGCTACTTGCCGGATTCTTCCGCTTGCGTATACTTGCTAAAGCTCAAGAAAGACACGAAACAGCGTACAACTCAGCCGCTGCTCTAGTACGTAATCTCCTAGGAAATGAGGTTTCGCAAAATTTTGCATAGGTTTTGCATCCGCTGGGTACATCTTCGTATATGTAATTGTTTGCTGACATTCACAAACCCAGGCATCCGAGGCCTGTTCCGCCATACAGACAGTTGCCGCTTTGGGACAAGAACGAGATTTCCTCGATAGATATCAAGCTGCCATTCAAAAACCATACGACGAGGGCCTTCGTTTCAACGTGCTTGGCAGCATGATCTTAGCATTCTCATTGTCTGTCACTTACTTCGTATATGCTCTAGCCTATTGGTGGGGCTCAAAACAAGTGCGTGCGGGCAACTACGGTCAGAGAGACTTCTTCATTGTTCTTCCCGCACTGCTATTCTCAGCACAGGCTGCCGGACAGCTATTCAGTCTCGCACCCGAAATCACCCGGGCCAAGACAGCAGCGCAAAATATATTTGCACTACATGATGAGAAGCCTACCATTATTGAATCCGTAATGACCACGGAGCCCTATCAAAATGGAGCCAGTCCCACTCATGGAAGCGCGAACGGATCAGGTTCCAACGTTCTGGGCGAAGTCGAGTTTCGTGGAGTGAGCCTGCGCTATGCCACGCGGCCTGATGTGGCCGCTTTGAACGACGTATCATTTACGATACGTCCAGGAGAATATGTCGCATTCGTGGGACGGTCTGGCGCGGGTAAATCCAGTACAGTACATCTGATTGAGAGGTTCTTTGACCCTACAGCTGGCAGCGTCTTCGTCGATGGTGAAGACATCCGCAATGGCGACGTAAAGCTTCATAGAGCTAGACTAGGGTTAGTCGAACAGGAACCTGACTTGTTTCCTGGGTCTATCAAGTTCAATATCGGACTGGGCAATGTCGGCTCGGAGCCCACAGAAAAAGCCATCATCGAGGTGGCAAAGAAGTGCGAACTCCACGACTTTATCATGAGTCTGCCGGAAGGTTACAGCACTGAAGTTGGTGCCCATGGGTCGAAGCTATCGGGTGGCCAAAGACAGCGACTGGCCATTGCTCGAGCCTTGATCAGGGATCCCGAGATTCTGCTCTTGGACGAAGCGACTTCGCAACTCGACGCCAACACCGAGCGCGATATTCGTAAAGCGATTGCAGCGGCCTCGAAGGGGCGGACCACCATCATGATTGCCCATCGATTGGCAAGTGTACAACACGCAGACTGCATATTTGTCTTCGAAGGTGGCAAGATCGTGGAGCAGGGACGGCACGATGAGCTAGTGTCGATGAGCGGCATTTATGCGGGTATGGTTGCTGCTCAGGAGTTGGACTGAGCTCCTTGTATAACATACGTCTTCTCATGTCCAGATTTCTTTATTCTTTATCAAGCTCTGTACAACAGTTGTACATACAAAACAACGTATATGTACTTTTGTGTCTGTTAGTCATCGAAAGGCACCGAGTTTCCTTTGTCAATGAGCAGTTGCAGCAGCCGCATCCGTCACCACACACGCTCTGGTGCACACCTTCAGCATCTTGAATACTAGCCATGCAAGGCAGTAGGGCCGAGACGGGGGGTGCCTTGCATGATGCATTGCGACGCTCTTGCGCATACCCATCTCGGCGACAGCTCGGCTCATACAAGGATCTGATAAAATTTTCATCTGATAACTTGGTAGTGCGCATCTCCGCCAATAGCAAGCCGCTGCGCCGTCGGCTAAGGCTTCGATCAACACCATCCCACGCAAATCAGCACTATCTTGGAAAGGCGTTGCGAAGAATTTGATCTTATCTGATCCGGCGCCCTCACCATCTCGTCGTTCAGCCGAAAGATCCCTACGTCGTCCTGCAGGCTGGCATGCGCGACCTCGGAGTGTCGACAGGCTGGGCCGTCGCAGAGCCGTGTTGTACCATCGTACAGCTTAGTACCCTGCGGAGCGAGATGCCTAAAAAATGATGGCCGTGCCGGGTGGGTCGATTCCATCTTTCGGTGCAATTAGGTACAAGAGTAGTGGAGCGCCTTCTCACCCCAAGGCTGCTTCTGCCGTGGGTGTGAGAAAGTATTCAAACCAAGGCTGTATCTTATACCTGGTATTGCTGCACCAATCGCCTCAATCCGCAACTCCAAACGGTATGTCAGGTCGTGGTGTTGTCTACCTGCCCTAGTCGCTCCTAGCACGTCATCGACACCGAGTACTGTATGCCATTGTATGGCTGCTAACGCCTTGCTTCAGACTGCCGCACTGGCACTGGAAGTGGAAGATTGATTGCTGAGACAATCGACATCTGTTGCGGATACAGCACAGTGCTGCCAGTACACCTTAGCCGGCCTGTCAAATCATCAGGTGAGCAAACATTGCTCTAGATACCCTTTGACGCGATGCCAACGCTTATAGACTACTTGGAGACAGCCCCGCAAGCTTCCCGAAGCAATGAGTCCTCACGCCGTACCCATGACCGACTCAGAAGAGCGCCCAACACCGGTCCAAGAAGCCTTCACCGGCTTCGCAGCCAACGCGCTGGACGAGAGCCACTTCCCCGCTTTCGAGAACCGGTCGCACCTCCGATATACACCAGAAGAGGAAGTACACGATTTGGTATGCGTAGGATTCGGGCCAGCATCACTGGCCATTGCAACAGCTCTACACGATGCTGTGGATGGGACGGATCCATCGCTGGACCTGCCCAACCTGCAGCGCCAACCGCCAAAGGTTGTGTTCTTGGAGAAGCAATCGGGTTTTGCATGGCATGCTGGCATGCTTCTCCCAGGCGCCAGGATGCAGATAACTTTCATGAAAGATATGGCGACGCTGAGGAACCCGCGAAGCGAGTTTACCTTCATAAACTACCTGCACCAGAAGGATCGTTTGATCGAGTTCACCAACCTGAACACTTTTCTTCCTCAGCGCATCGAGTATGAGGACTACATGAGGTGGTGCGCCAGTTGGTTCGAAGAGGTTGTCCAATACGGCCAGGAAGTGGTCAAGGTCATGCCGGAGAAGTCGGCGAGCGGCAACGGTGAAATCAAGACGTTTGTCGTCACGTCCCGAAATTTGCAGACAGGCCAAATTGAGTCGAGGAGAACGAAGCACGTGGTGATTGCTGCAGGAGGCAGGCCGAACCTCCCTCCTCCATTCCCAAGCGACCACCCCAGAGTCATCCATTCGTCCAAGTTCCGCTACATTTCAAGCGAGATCTTGACCGACCATCAGAAACCATACTCAGTTGCCGTCGTCGGAAGTGGGCAGAGCGCAGCAGAGATCTTCGACTTCCTCCACACGCACTACCCTAACGCTCGAACAAGACTACTCATCAAGCAGGGCGCACTACGTCCCAGCGATGACTCCCCATTGTGCGTAGCCCTCCAATCCAAATCCACGTCCCTCCTCAGATCTAACATCTGCACAGCGTCAACGAGATCTTCAACCCCAGCCGCGTAGACAGCACCTTCCACCGCGACCCTACCCTCCGCACGACGGCCATCGCCGACGACAAGGCCACAAACTACGGCGTCGTGCGCCTCCCCCTCCTCGAGCACATGTACGAAACGCTCTACCTGCAGCGCATAACCCACGGCAACACGCCCGCGGCAGAGAAAACCTGGCCCCACGCCATCCTCCCCTACCGGCTTGTCACTGCCGTCCACGACTCGGCCGTGATCCCCTCGGGCGTCGGCCTGACCATCCACGACCGGAGTCCGCTGTACCTCTCCGACACGCCGAAGGCTGCCGAGCGCACGGAGACGCTGGACGTCGACGCCGTGTTCGTGGCGACGGGGTACAGGCGCGATCTCCACGAGACGCTGCTCGCGGACAGCCGGCACCTGATGCCGGGCGGCGACGTCGAGGACGCGCGGTGGAGCGTGCAGCGCGATTACCGGGTTAAGTTTGCGGACAAGGCGGTTGGGGCTGATGCGGGCGTGTGGCTGCAGGGGTGCAACGAGCAGACGCATGGTGTAAGTTGTCCCTTTTTTTTTTTCTTTTTTTCTCTTTTTTTCTGTTTGCTTCCTCTTCGTTTGCTTTGTGTGAAGTCCGTTGGCATCGTCGTCATCTCCGGAAATGGGCTAATCGGGCGCAGTTGAGCGATACGCTGCTCTCTATTCTGGCGAATCGGGGTGGGGACATGGTGAATGCAATTTTTGGGGGAAAGGGGAAGGGTGGGTGTGAGGAGAGGGGCGGGTTGGAGGCGCGTGAATAGTGGGAGAGGTGGTCTAGAGGTGTGAGGGTTGAGCTCTGGCGCCGTGAGACATGGGAGGCTATTCATGGATTGGCATATGGAGAGCGTCCGCGATCTGGGACACTGTTTACATATGGATTGGCAAACGGAGAGCAACACTATTCATGGATTGGCAAATAGACAGCGTCCGTGACCTGGGACACGGTTCATCGATTGGCAAACGGAGAACATCCGTAGGTAACGTGGGATAGGTGACGGTGTAGTGCCCAATGCCCTCTACCTATGGTGTTGGACGAACAAACGACTGAGCTCGCAATCGTTTCACTCTGTTTGCACTGCGCAGGGCCTTCACGCAGATGTCAGAAACATGTAAAAGCAAGTTCTGACGCGTCTGCTAGTCCCCTCGGGGCATCCTAGATCCTACCTAGGCACGACATCCTTCGCGAGGCCACAGTTCCGTCTGCACGGCCCGCTTTGGGCACCTTCATGTTAGGGACCTGTGGCTGAGCGTCCGCAGTGAGTGATGGCGCACATGGGTTGACTGATGCGCTGTTGCGTCGTGTCTAGTAGGTAGGGTCCGCGGGCGTAGAGTCACAGCCAGCAATGAATCGAGTTTTGGCGGGACCCAGGCCGTGACAAAGACTGAGAGGTGCAATCGCAACCGCATCTGGGGTTGCGCTCATGGCTCAGACAGACGGTGGCGGGCGGGAGATTGGAGATTCAGGTGCTTGGCAGGCTGCGCTGGGCCACGGCTGCGGCATCACACTGGGAGTCTTGTCCACGCCCGACGTCCCTGGTTGCAATTCTCCACTCCTCGGCGCCCTCGAAACCTGCACCTTCTCTCCACGCCCGCGTGTGCTCCTGCGTGCCCTCTCCTCTCCTCTCTCCTCCTCTCCAGCCAGTCCGTGAGCGCTAAGTTGGACTTCACGGCGGCTGATTTAGGCTGCGGCACCTCCAACGCCCCCCCCGCCCACCGCCCACCGCCCACCGCCCACCGGCCACAACCCAGCGCGCTGCCAGCTCTCCTCGTCGAGTCCCTCGCACCCACGTTTTGCGCCTTCGCTCGCTCCCTCACTGCCGCCCTACGTTTACTGTCTGCCACGCCCTCTGTCGCCATCGCCCGCTGACGTAGCACCCCTCCTCGCCCAGTCGCGCATTTCGGAATGCTCTGCGCCCAGCTGAGCCCGTCGTCTTAACCTCGCCTACGCCCCGTCCGCCGACCGCACGCTGCCCTGCACCCGCTATGGACCAGCAGTGGACCGCCTACCCCGAATCCAACGCGAACCGCCAGGCGCGGTACGACCCTCATCCCATGACGACCCCTCAGCAGGTCCAGCGGGACCCAACCCTCCCGCAACAGATTAAGCTGGACCAGTTCGCATCCCCCACGGCGCCCTCGCGGTCGAATTCAATGGCCACGCTGCCATCGCCCGGCAGCGCCCTCGCCCTCGGTCGGAGCGCAGAGTTCAACGACAGAGACGGCGACGTAGCCATGGAGGATGCCGACCCGTACAAGCCCAAGTACGCAGCCGCGCGTCCGAACCACCAGCACCGCCATTCGCAGTCCTTTCTCCACCAGGAAGAGAGTGCTGCTGCCCGGAGATACTCGCCCATGAACATGTCGCCGACGTCACCCTACAGCGGAAACCCACAGCAGGGCGGGCAGAACTACACCAGCTTCTCCCCGCAGGCGCAGAACAGCAACAGCAGCAACAGCAACAGGCAGAGTCCAACAAGAGGCAATCCCTACATCACTACGCCCAACAGCTATTATACTCCACCCGGTACGTCTATCTTTGGCGCCACGTGCATGCGTTAAGCGCCGACATGCTCATTGACATATACACAGCCTCCCGTCCCCACGCGCCGCAGCTACCTCCTATACAATCCAACATGAGCCCCGAGAGCTTCTACCCGCAGTCAGCGACCGCACAGTTGAATGCAGTGTATAACCGGGAGGCGCGGTCGCCCAGAACCGCCAACCCCAACCCCCACCCCCCACAGCTGCCCCCGATTGGGCGGGGCCCCGTCCCCAAATTCGACAAGTGCGTGAACACGGCCGATCTCCAGCCGAAGATCAACACCCAGCCTCCGTTCCGCCGCGCGCATCCCGAGGGAGGTTTCATCAGTGTAGGTCTTGTCCATTGCTCTTGGAGGTCTTGTGCTGATATGGCTGCTCATTAGCCCCTGCAAGCGTTGACATCTCACTTGCCCGCGACATATCGCGTCTGCAACCCCGGATTCAAATACGAATCGACTCGAAATCCGCGCCGTGTTCTTACCAAACCGAGCAAAGGGGTCAAGAACGATGGGTACGATAACGAAGACAGTGACTACATTCTGTATGTCAACGACATTTTGGGCTCGGAAGACGCTGGCCACAAGAACCGATACCTGATCTTGGACGTGCTGGGCCAGGGAACGTTTGGTCAAGTCGTGAAATGTCAGAATCTCAAGACGCAAGAGGTGGTTGCTGTCAAGGTGATCAAGAACAGAACCGCATACTTCAACCAGAGTATGATGGAAGTCTCTGTACTCGATCTGGTCAGTAGTCACAGGCTTCGACCTCTAGGCGAAAGCTAACATCAGGGCAGTTGAACAAGCAGATGGACAAGAACGATGACCATCATTTGTTGAGACTGAAAGACACGTTCATCCACAGACAGCATTTGTGCTTGGTCTTCGAGCTGCTAAGCGTCAATCTTTACGAATTGATCAAGCAAAACCAATTCCGAGGCTTATCGACGACCTTGGTCCGCGTATTCGCACAACAGCTGCTCAATGGGCTGGCTTTGTTAGGAAAGGCCAAGTTGATACATTGCGATCTAAAGCCGGAGAACATCTTGCTCAAGAAGTGGGTCATCTACACGTCTTGAACGGGCTTCATCTGACGTAAGAATAGCCTCGAGAGCCCGATAATCAAGATCATCGATTTCGGTTCGGCGTGCGACGAACGGCAGACGGTGTACACGTACATTCAATCTCGCTTCTATCGATCACCAGAAGTTTTGCTGGGCTTACCGTAAGTTCTCCAGCTTCAAGGGTTGACTATGTACTAACACAGCGCAGTTATTCTGCGGCGATTGACATGTGGTCCCTGGGCTGCATTGTCGTTGAACTTTTCCTGGGCCTCCCGCTCTTCCCCGGTTCGTCCGAGTACAACCAGGTCGCCAGAATAACGGAAATGGTCGGACTGCCACCGACATGGATGCTCGAGATGGGCAAGCAATCAGGCGAATTCTTCGAGAAGGCCCACGACGAGTATGGACGAAGGACGTACAGGCTGAAGTCGATGGAGCAATACTCAAGAGCGCACGGCACCAAGGAACAGCCGAGCAAGAAGTACTTCTCTGCCACGACGCTGCCAGAAATCGTGAAAAACTACCCCATGCCACGGAAGAACATGAAGCCCAATGAGATTGAGCGAGGTGAGCAAGATTCCAATCCTGGGCTGCGCCGGCTTACTGACCATGCGCAGAAATGCAGAATCGTTATGCGTTCATCGATTTTGCTACGGGACTGCTGAACCTTAATCCATTGGAGCGATGGACGCCGAACCAAGCGAAACAGCATCCGTTCATCACACAGCAGAAATTTACGGGCCCTTTTGTGCCGCCAACAGCTATGCGTTCGGGATCTAACAGATCACCTGCTCCTGGTGTCCAAGAGCAGCAACGGTACGAAGGAATGAGCAAACAGCGTGCCCAGGCGCAACAAGCTGCTGTAGCACAACAGCAGGCGCAGCAACAGGCTCAACAGGCTGCACAAAACGCCGCGTACGCCAATATGCAGATGAACCAATACCCGGCGCAGACTCCGCACGCACAAGCGCCTAATATGTATAACAACGTCTACGCACCGAACCATCAAGGCGCTCCGCCACCGTACCCCGCCCAGCCTGGATACAATCAGTCGGTGGGCATGGTACAACCACAGCAGCAACAGCGGCAATACAACCAGCCTCAGAACCTGTACGCACAGGCTACGACACGCGCGGGTAGGCAGCGCGCGTCCACGATGGACCAGCAAGTACAGTCCGGCATTCCGCCTGCGCTGCAAAGAGTGATTAGCCATCTGGATCCCAACGCGCCGATTCGGTTGCAACCATCGCCCGCTTACTACCCTCCTCCGCCTGACGGTGCACCTGATGCAGCAGGCAACGGTCAGAGGAGGAGAGGCTCCCGTGCGGCAGGCCAGAGCCAACGAAACTTTGTTCGTAACTTGGAAGATCGCACCCTCGAAGAAGGCTTCATGAGTCAACATGGATGGCAATGATGCGAGAAATTCTAGTTTGTACATTTCATTCGGTTGTTGATGCGCAGTTGCATCGACATAGCTTGACCTATATTCGATCTTGGACACTCCGATACCCAGGCATTCGTACCCTTCTCGGAAGCTCACCTTGATCGAGAGCACGATCATACCGCACGAGAGGCCTACAAATACCAGTCGCGCTGGATGTCGCCGGTGACAGGCGCCCGGTGTGCGCAGCGTCCAAATTGCATCGATTTTCATATTATACGCAGCGGGTGTACGTGGAGATGAGTCAAACATTCGGTATCTTTGGGGACGACTAGTAGCATCAGCAAACAGGTACGGGTTGCGGGCACAGTGGGACATATCAGGCGAGGTGGGCGGGTGGTTGGACGGGATGGATAAGTCAAGCCAGGCTGTACTGGAGCTTGGCGCAAATTGTTGGCTCGTATGACTCTGACACGTAGGGGCCATGGTAAAACACGTCTTTTTCGGGTTTCTTGCGGTTCCTGCTTGACAGAGGAGGAGGGGATCCGGCAGACTGCCTGGCCTGGTGGGAGGCGGTGCCTTGTACTTTTACCAGCATTCATATGGATATTTTGATGGCTGTCGCGCGAGTGCTGACAGCCCGACTGTCGGGCTTGGGCATCTTCTCTTTTTTCCTTTACTGCCTCGAGGCTTGACGTGCATCATGGTCATGCTATTTGACGATAGCCAGGTGAAGGGGTAGACATAGTCCATGAGCGATGCGTGCGAAATGATTTTGATTGGACATCTGGTCTCGACGGATCAAATATGGCCTGGGTATCTGTGCAATGGTCTTCAGTCAAGACTGTGCATGCGATTCATGGTATATGGAAGTAATGTGTATCTGTGTGAGAACTGCCATACTTCGGAGGTGGGGTGAGGCGCACTTGGCCCGTGCGCCTCGCGCCTCCCACTTCGAATTTTGACTTGAAGCAGGTGCTACCGAAAACCTACGAGGCCCGCGCAGCTCGCCCACTACCCGCTCCCCGCTTGCGCGACACTTTTCTCGAACGTCCCGACGACCACACCACTTCGAGAACACCGCCAACATGTCGTCACGTTTCTTCTCGCGCGGAGACAGCGACAGCGAGAGCTCCAGCTCGGAAGAGGAGGAGCTCTACTCCGAGGAGGAGAAGTCCCAGGAGGAAGAGTCTGAGGAAGAGTCCGACGAGGAAGAGTCGGAAGACGACTCGGATTCTGACGACGACGCACAGGGAGCCAACCGTTTCTTGAAGGGTGGCGTGAGCGATGACGAGAGCGACGAGGACGAGGGCGCCAAGGTGCTCAAGAGCGCAAAGGACAAGCGGTTCGAGGAGCTGGAGGGCACCATACGGCTCATCGAGAACGCCGAGAAGATCAACGACTGGGCCGTCATCCAAGAGCGTGAGTACACCACGGGCACAACCGCAGTCGCAACCTAGGCTTGTCAAGCGGGGAACGGTGCTAACATGCGGTGCAGAGTTCGACAAGCTGAACCGCCAGATCCCCGCGCTCATCCGCCAGAACGATGGCCGCGTGCCCAAGATGTACATCCAGGCCATCGCCGACCTCGAGACCACCATGAACGAGACGCTCGAGAAGCAGAAGGTGTCCCCCAAGAAGATGAACGCCATCAACACCCGTGGTCTGAACGCCGTCCGCCAGAAGATCCGGAAGAACAACAAGGAGTACGCCAAGGACGTCGATGCGTACAGGGCGGACAAGGACGCCTTCATGCGCGAGGAAGTCATTGAGGAGAAGCCCAAGACCAAAAAGAAGTCGACTACCACTGCACAGTTGTCCGCACAGGACATCGCTGATGCGGATGACGATGGCTTCACTGTTGTTGACGGCCGTGGAAAGGCGGTGCAGTACACCCCGGAGAGCATCCTCAAGCACCTGCGTTCCATTGTGGAGCAGAGAGGTCGCAAGAACACAGACCGCATGGAGCATATCCGTACATTGGAGAAGCTCTTCGATGTTGCTGTGAACGACTACCAGAGAGTCCGCGTTCTTTTGACGCTCATCTCTACGCGATTCGATCTAACTTCCGGCACCGGTAGCCAGATGGTACAGGAGCAGTGGAAACTGTGAGTTTGACCGACAGATCCTGCTTGGATAATGGCTAACAGTATACAGCGCACAGCAAGAGTTCAACAAACTCCTGGAGACGCTCGAAAGCTCCAAGGAGATTGTCGTGATCGAGGGTGCGGAGGAGTGGGAAGACGACGACAAGCAGCCCACCATCACCGAGGGCGAGATCTTGAAGATTCCCGGCAGTGTTGTGTCGTTCGTAGAGAGGTTGGATGACGAACTCACCAGGTCGCTGCAGCACATCGATCCCCATACCTCCGAATACATTGACCGTCTGACTGACGAGGGCTCTCTGTACGCTTCGCTGGTCCGCGCACTTGCGTACGTCGAGAACCTGAAGAAGAGGGCGGGATTGAACGTGCCGCAAGAGTCCGTGAACCGCGTCATCATGCGACGGTTGGAGCATGTCTACTTCAAGGTAAGGCACCCCTACATAATAATATATGTTCATGCTAACGTACGCAGCCCTCCCAAGTTGTCACAATCCTCGAGAACAACACCTGGAACGCCCTCCCCGCCAGCGTTGACTCTGAGGTCACTCCTCGCTCCACTGCCGACGATACCGCTTCTCTCGTCCAGACGCTCTGCACATACCTCTTCGGGAAGTCCGAAGGCATCATCCGTGCCAGGGCTATGCTGTGCCAGGTCTACTTTCTGGCATTGCATGACCAGTACTACAGGGCTCGTGACCTGATGCTCATGTCCCATCTCCAGGACACCATCGGCAACTTCGATGTCAGCACACAGATCCTTTTCAACCGCGCACTGGTCCAAATAGGCTTGTGTGCATTCCGCGCAGGCTTGGTCTACGAGGCACAGACATCGCTGCAGGAGATCTGCGGCAGCAACAGGCAGAAGGAGCTCCTCGCACAGGGCCTGCAAATGCAGCGTTTCACTCAGATCTCTCCCGAACAGGAGCGTCTCGAGCGCCAGCGACAACTGCCGTTCCACATGCACATCAACCTCGAGTTGCTAGAGTGTGTCTACCTTACCTGCTCTATGCTTCTTGAGATCCCCCTCCTCGCACAGATTGGCTCTTCCCCCGACATCCGGAAGCGCGTCATCAGCAAGACCTACCGCCGCCTCTTAGAGTACCATGAGCGCCAGATCTTCACCGGCCCGCCAGAGAATACGCGCGACCACGTCATGCAGGCCTCCAAGGCGCTCTCGGCCGGCGAGTGGCAGAAGGCCGCCCACTACATCAACAGCATCAAGATCTGGGAGCTCATGGCCGACAGCGAAAAGATCAAGGAGATGCTGTCCGCGCAGATCCAGGAGGAGGGTCTGCGGACGTACCTCTTCACGTACGCGCCCTTCTACGACACACTCGCCGTGTCCACTCTCGCGTCCATGTTCGACCTCCCCGAGCGCAAGGTCAGCGCCGTCGTGTCACGGATGATTTCCCACGAGGAGCTCGCGGCTGCGCTGGACCAGGTCAACAGCGCCATCATTTTCCGCAAGGGCGTCGAGCTCTCCCGGCTGCAGACGCTGGCGCTCAGCCTGTCGGACAAGGCGAGCGGACTCATCGAGTCGAACGAGAAGACGCTCGAGCAGCGGACACAGGGCACAGCGAACGCCTTCGAGAGGCAAGGCGGGCGCGGTGGCCGTGGTGGCCGCGGTGGTGGGCGCGGTGGCCGAGGCGGCATGGGCGGCCGCGGCGGGGGCGGAAGGAATCAGCAGTTCACGGGCGGTGCGCTTGGACGCGCTATCCAGGCGTAGAGTGCGGGTTAGCGGGTCGTCCAAGGATTGCATTGCGTGGCGTGGCATGGCATGGCATGGATTGATGAAGGGAGGAAGGGAGGAAGGGAGGAAGGGAGGAAGGGATTTTACATGGATGGCGTCTCTCTTTTTTCAAATGTATGACCGGACTCGACGCCCGGGTATGGTAATGCCGATATGCCACGGTACGGTAAGGTACGGTAGAAGGAAGGAAGGAGGTCGGTGCAGCTCAAATTTTTGCAAAAGTTCAAACCATGTCCTTGTCCATGTCCTTTTGCGCGTGCGATTTGGGGAGGGGAAGGGACGGGAGGGGGCCGCGGTCAAGCGTCGTCAGTTAGTCTCCACGCCTTGCCCATCTTCGGTGCACGGAAAACACAGCCGTCACGCCATCTTCCCTCCCCGTTGTCCACGCCGCGGAAGAGGGAGCCTCGTCGTGGATGGGTAGCGAAGATGGATGGGGTGTTGCGTGGCTGTGGTGTTATTCTCTAGACTAGGTAGGTACTAGTTAGTTGGGAAGCCTCACTTGATCCCTTCGCATGCCAGGCTGTAGATGGTCTAAAAGCTGGGACGAGAGGCATGCACTGCTACATCGCAAGCACAAAGGCAAAAACCCCGCAAAAAATAAATCAAAATCAATTGAAACAATGCATAATAGGGTAGGGTAGGCTACCCAAGGTATCGCGCGCGCACAAAAGGAAAAGCAGTACATGCCACGTGTGAGAGCTTCTCGCACGATGTAACGGAAACGGAAACGGAAACGGAAACGGAAACGGAAACGCCTCGCCCTCAGCCCCAGTCCCAGTGGTATCAATATCGGTTCACGCTCGCCGCCATGCGCCTTCGTTTTCGGAGTGTGGTATAGCACGATGCAGAGCGATGCGGACGTCCCAGCCCTCGCCATACAGACATCTACGAGTGGATGTGCTGCTCCGTAGTACCGCTGCGGTGCCAGGTGGCAAGCAGCACGCCGCAGCGGCCGCACTTATGCTGGACGTCCTTCATGCTGCTCATCATGTAGGGGATGCAGCCCAAGCAGGCGAAACAGCAGAGACCGAGAGCCCATGCGCTGCAGTGTGTCAGTCGTGTTCTCTCTGTCTTCCAGGCGGTACAAAAAATGGTGAGGCGAGACTCACTGTGTGGTGTTTCCCGTCTCCAACTGCGTGGCCGTCATGGCGCGTTGTCCGCATGCCGGGCAATCAACAGGCGCAGGCGAGCGGTTGAGGTTCATGAGCGGCACCGCATTCTGGTAGACTGTGCCGCTCTGTTGCTGCGGGGGCATTCCCGGGTTCTGGGGCGGGTGCGTGGCGCCCTTCTGCTCGACGCCGGGCGCGAACTGACCCTGGTGCTCCTGCTGGGGTGGAGGGGTGGAGACGTATTGCTGGGGAGGCGGGGACCCGGGGTACGACTGCCCTGTGGGTTGCTGGTACATCTGGCTCTGCTGGAACTGCGCCTGCGCGTTGGGATCCTGGTGGTAGGTGGGGGGCTGCTGGTGCGCGGCGTCGGGGGACGTGGGGTATTGGTTCATGGGGACTGGGGAGTTGTTAGTTGTGTGAAGCTGTGAATGTGCCATTTCTTTCGACTGCATAGTAACAGCACATGCGAGTTGCACATCGTGCGCGCATTGAATTGAAAGAAGAACTGGTACCCACCACCTTGCTTCTCCATTTTGACGGTATGAATGTAATTAGCTGTGAATACGAGTGTGAATGTTGGGTGGGTATCGGAAGAGAAGGCGAGATATTCGGGGTTTGACAAAGAACAAAGTTCAGCTGAAAACGGCGAGGAAGAAGTTCGAATTCGCGCACGAGATGGAGGAACGCCGTCTCTTTTTATTCAAGGCGGGTACAGGTAGCACCTGCACATTGCACAGCCTTGGGGGCCGACTGTGCAAGCAGGAGCAACGCACAGCCTGCAATGCGGCCAGGCCACTTGAGTCGACCCCCGCGTGCGCAAAGTCATTTTCTCAGCTGAGCCTCAGTTGCCAATCACAGTGTACAGGATGTGCTGCGAAAGACGCCCATTGACCCGCCCAGGCCGCTCAAGCCTTCCGGTTCCAAAGGTATTCGTGGCTTTGGGGTTGCGATAACCGCCTCGAAGTTCGAATAGCGGCACAGGGAATAGCGAGCCAAGCTTGTAATTTCCTCATTTCGCCTAATGCACGCCTGTTGTGGTGCCCGACTCTTTGGCTGCACTTCGTGTCATGCACCGGCGCTCGTATTCTGAAAAGGCAGACGGAATGCATGAATACGACTCCCCTTCAGTCACGAATTTGCCACTGGGAGGAACACAGGTGCCCATGAAACAACAAGGCAAATTCGCTGATCAAGTTTTTGAATTGACGTCGTCGGTAGGGCTGTGCTGACTGCCGCGACCGCGATGGAGTCGACAGCCAGCAGATTAAGCTGCCGCTAGACGGCTTTGGACCCGCAACTAAGCCCCGAAACGTACGATTGGCTGAGCCTGCAGTGCATACCCGCTTGTTATTTTTGAGACATGTGGCGTTGGACAAGGTCTCCTGTCTCCAGTCCTTCAGCGCGACCCTGGTCCAGAATTCGGGGTAAGACTGCGCCAGAATGTGTTGTGCGAGGATACAAAGCATATAGCCGCCTGATTTCCCATTGCTCCAGATCAAAAGGTGGAGTCGTCTTCGAAGAGCGACCAAAACTGGCGAAGCAGATACAACACCATTTCAGCACCTTGGCGAGGAAGGCGGAGCGAAGTCGATCTTCGTGTACGAGCCATCCGCATTTGACTCACCGGAGATGCAGGGTCTATCGAAGCATCAGTAGCGTGTGTCCATTCCGTCAAGATCGGCCTCTTCTTCTGTTTCATCCGAGAGTGAACCATTGGCGTTGCTGCCGTTCAGCAGTTTTAGTTGCGCAGGTGTCAGCTCCACGATGGTGGGTGCAAAATCGCCAGATTCTTCGTCCTCATCTGCGCCGTTCATGTCCATTTCAACTTGTTCGCCATCCTCAAGCTCCAGCATACCCCGTTTTACGTACGAATCGTCCATCTGCCACCCGAACTCTTTTTGCAGGAAATCTTGGAGGTCATCGAATTCATCGACAATGTCAGCTTTGCGTTTCCCGTCGAAGTCATCGAGGCTTTTTCGAAATTTTCGAAGTAGGGGTTGGAGGAAGCCTCCACCGTGCTCGTTCATATCAAACATACTCGCGTCCATATCTCCACAGTGAGCCAACTGCAACCGCAGCGTTTTCAGAAGCTCGAGGAATAGGTGAAAGCGTTCCTTGACAGCAGTTTGGCACGTCAGCAGCAGACCGAGCAGTCGCATCCATTGTTCCAAGCACGAGTTGTTGTTCAAGGTCAGGACCATTAGGAAGCAGAATTGTAGCTCTCCCAAGATCTCAAAGTCGCGACTTCGAGAGTCTTCACTGATACCATGCTTTTCGATCAAATCACCCAGGGCCCATGATCGATCTTGGGCTGCTTCCGTACGCTCCCGTCCTGTTGCCCCGTCCCGCCAGGTCTGCTTAAGATCTACCGGAAAGAATCGAAGCTCTTTCTCAGGATGAAGAAAGCTATTGCTGGCTTCCAGTCCTGGTATGTCCTCCATATCCTGCGCCGCCGAAGATGCAGACGTGAGGGCCCAATGGTCTGGATTAAGGCCGCATATTCTGGTGAGCAGAGACTGTGAGATGCGTGCGGTGAGCTGACCCCAGTCTGACGACTCTTCGACGATGTCATCTTCGGCTGTGTCGCTTGCCTGGACTGTTTGGCGGTAAGGAGTCAGGCCTTCCTTCCAAAGCGCACCTAGGTTTGCTTTCCACCTGAGAAGTTCTGTTTGCGAGGTCTCTGCTACCAAGTCTTCGTTTTGGGGGTTCCACCTCTTGATGAAGACCTGCGGGGGACCGGATCCCGGAGAAACGTAGAACCAGGCTCCATGTCTCACGGAAAGAGACGAGTCGCTAGCAGCAAAGACGAAATGCAAGCCAGGGGGTAGGTTTTTCACACCTTTGAAGCGGGGTGTGATGGTGAAGGATAGCAAGTCGATACCGCCCAAGGCATTCGCAGGCAGATCAAGCAAGAGGACGCAATGCGTCTGCGAGGCAGGGTCCATGCGGGAGACGTGGAACAGCGATTCGAAGGCCGTGTGGCGGAAAATCTTGAGAGGAGGGCGCCGTTGAGCCTGTGGATGAGCGGAGAAGCGCGTATCATGGAGATGGTCCGACGTGGAAGCGGCGAGGCCGGCTCACGTGAATCGTCGCTGCCTGAAGTTTTGCTTGCTGAGTCGCGAACACACTATCTACCGTAAGTGGATGGCGACGGGGAGATCGAAATGGCGCTGTGGGCTTGGAGTGAAAGTAGGCAGATAACCTCTGCCCGGGCCCGGTCCAGACGATTTGTGAAGAAAAGGCCCGAAGACGTTGGGTCCATCTCCTGGGTGGCCATCTGAAGCGGGCGAGTTGCCGGCGCGCTGTGCGTTAGGTACCGTACCTAGGTAATCCTGCAGTGCAACATTTAATTGGCCGCGCGAGGATCCGGCGCGGGTAGAGCTGCCCTCGTCAACGTCGCATCGTGGATCTCTACGCGGATGTTGTACTGCGTGTTGTTGTCGTCGTCCAGCTGCTATCTACTGTTGTTTGTGTTGTTTCACCGGATATCAGTCCAGGTATTGGAAGAGACATTCGTCGAGCGACCGTGAGACGCTGTGCAACTTGCCGGGTCGTACCTGCCAGAAGCTACCCCGCCATCGCGGAAGGAGCTCTCGAGCTTGCAGTAGGTAGTCTACCTACCTAGCCATACTTTGTCCATCACCATCACCACACTCCATCACCACACTTGTCACTGGTAGCCTGCCTGCAGTACCTACCTTATAATCTTTCCATCACCTTGACCACACTCGTCACTGGTAGCCTGCCTGCCACCCTGCCACCAAACCACGACCCTCATACCTCCTCCTCCCCCCCCCACCCGACGTCCGCCATGGACCGTCGCCGCACGCCCGGCCTTTCGTCCCTCAACAGCTCGCGGCTCCAAACGCATCACTACACTGCCCACGGCGCCGCCCTCCGCAACCGCAATGCCGAGACCCTGCAGAACCAGCTTTCCGTCTTCCAGTCGCTGCTCCACAACTTCGCTCTCACCCACGCCAAAGACATCCGTGCAAACCCAGAGTTTCGAGCCGAATTCGCCCGCATGTGCTCTGCCCTGAACATCGACTTCCTCGCTTCATCATACCACAGGGACGGCAAGGACGGCAAGAGCGTGACCGACGGAGGAAGCATTTGGGCACAGCTACTGGGCGGTAGTGTGAACGACTTCTACTTCAATCTGGGCGTGCTCATTGTAGAAGAGTGTCGCGCCACACGCTCGGAAAACGGCGGCCTGATATCGGTGCACGATCTGCGAGCCAGGATATCAAAGGGGCGTGCCGGCAGCATAGGTGGTGCCATGCAGGTCAGCGACGACGACATCAAGCGTGCTGTCGACTCGCTGGCACCCCTCGGCTCCTGCTTCACCCTCATGAAAATAGGCCATCGCTCGCTCATTCGCAGCGTGCCCAAAGAGCTCAACACGGACCAGAGCACAGTCCTGGAAGCCATACAAGTGCTGGGATATGTCACTATTAGCATGCTGCAGCTGAACCTGGACTGGGAGCGGCCACGCGCGCATGCTGTGATTGAGGATCTGATGGCCGACAGCCTCGTCTGGGTCGACACACAGGCTGGTGAGAACGAGTACTGGAGCCCGGCTTTCATCACTGGAGGTGGCATGCCTTGAGTCGCGTGCTTGCCTTTTCGAACCACCTTTCAGCTTTGGCCCTACCATCATGGCTCTGGTCTAGACACGCAGATCGAACGGGTCAAGCCCTGGAACGTGCGACAGATTCCCAAAGATGTCCCAATTACGGATGATGTTCCAACCCCGGGGCCTTGCACCAATCATACTCCGCTCGAGCTTACCGCCCATGCATCCCCACGTTCTCGCCATCTCGTGCGTCGAAGATGGTCAATAGTGGAGCGGTGGAAGAGGATGAGCAGGATACGCTTGGAGTTTGGTGGGGGGAGCGAATGACAGGCCCGCAGCCATCGATATGCAAGAAAGCCGTGTGCATCGACAAGCAAGGGCTGCATCAACCGCAATTGCCATTGCCATTGCCATTGCCATGCTATGATGCCACACGGTTTCACGGCAGGATCTAGCCCTTCGGCTGCTCGCCAAATTATGTCATCGCAATCATAGCAGGTCATGCAAAAGAGGGTGTTGTAGAGTGTCAAATGTGGAGGCAGAACCTGGGCGTGTTCTTGGCGTGAGGTCATTGTGACCATCAATTCCTGTGTTTGGCCGCACGCTGCGCATCAACACTCATACAACACGGTAAAGCAACTGTCTGCAGGTTCATCAGTTCTTGAAAGCGAGCAGTTCGGCATGCACCACGGCGCGCCCAGCGCTTGCTGCCGTTGCCATGCTCGAGGCAAGCTGCGAACAAGCTCCCCCAAGCATTCTCGGCCGTGTGTTCCAGCGCCCCCAACGCGGCCAAAGATCGTCGCAGAGCGCCACGAACAAGGAACTGATGAAGCAGCATGGCGTCGTGCGCGCTGGCCATGCAAGGATGGCTACTTGTTTGTGGCTAGTGATGTGAATGGTTAGATCATTCTGATGATGTCGCTGCGGGAGTTCATCACGATGCATGGGCGTGGGCGTATATATGGTGCGAGGATGGGTATCGCAGTCTACAGTCGTCTCTCCCGTTTACTTACACTTACCTGAGGTGAAGCCGGGCTAGTATTGCGGTTGCTCCTGCTGCGTTGCCAAGTCAACCTACGTCAGTCTCCCTTGCAAACGTACACTGTGTACAACATTCCCTTGGACGTTTACTTACGACTGCACTACAGACCTTCGAAATACCCACACCACACGACAATGGGTTTCTTCAACAGGCGGGCGGCTGCTGCCGACCCGAACACGGCTGCTGCAGCTGGCACCCACACTCATGAGAAGAAGCCGGGTATCTTCAGTAGGCGCCAGCATGGAGCTGCTGCCACGCACCACAATGGCACGCCCGCGTGGAACTCGCGTCCCACCTTTGGACAGTGGATCAAGGCTACGGTGCTCGACATTGTGACTATGGCTGCAATGGGCGCTGTAGGTCTCGGGGTGTACATGGCGCGTCCTGCCCCATCTCGAAGCTTTCCTGGTAAGTGAGCATGCAGACATCCTGCCTGGTCAGAAGTTCGACAGCACTGTGCTACCTGTGGAGGGATATAACAGTACTCAGAACTGTTTTCCCGAAACAGTTTCATGAACGATTGCTGACTTGACCCTAGTCATCTTCTCTGATGGCGAGATTGTCTACCCTGAATTCGCCTACCCCCTGCGCAACGAGATTGTCCCCATCTGGGCCGCCGCCCTCATGGCCGCTCTGATCCCCATCGCCGTCTTCCTCATCTGCCAGATCCGCGTCCGCAGCTTCTGGGACATCAACAATGCCACCATCGGCCTCCTCTACTCCCTCATCGCCGCCGCTGTCTTCCAAGTCTTCATCAAATGGCTCATCGGCGGTCTCCGCCCGCACTTCCTCGCCGTTTGCAAGCCCGTGATCCCCGCGAACATGCGGCCCACGGGCAACGTCGCCAACGGGTACCGCCAGATCATGTTCGATCGCAGCATCTGCACGGGCGATGAAAAGCAGATCAACGACAGCCTGGAGTCGATGCCGTCTGGCCACACCACGGCTGCCTTCGCCGGCTTCGTCTACCTCTACCTCTACCTCAATGCCAAGTTGAAGGTGTTCTCCAACTATCACCCGGCCATGTGGAAGCTCATCGTCATCTACGCGCCCATCCTGGGTGCGTGCCTCATCGGCGGCGCCCTCACCATCGACGAGTTCCACAACTGGTACGATATCCTCGCGGGCGCCGTCATCGGCAGCGTCATGGCGTTCTCCGCCTACCGCATGACGTACGCCTCGGTGTGGGACTTCCGCTGTAAGTTCAACCTTCCCTACATTCTCATCTCAAACGTGCAATCGCTGATAGCAAGCAGTCAACCACATCCCCCTCGTCCGCAACGCGCCCTTCATCTACGGTGCCGGGCCCTCCACCTTCGACGGCTTCCACGACGCGATGTTCACCCGCAAGGCCGGCTGGGGCGAGCACAACGGGTCCGCCTGGGGCGGTGCGCCCGGCGACGCGGCTGATGGTCCCCGCGGCAACATGGCGCAGGCTGCTGGTGCTGCCGAGTCTGTTGCCCACGGTGCTTCCAACGGACACGGTACCCACGGCGGTGTTGTCGGCACGGGTGGACACGGCCACGGCCACGCTGCCACCAACTCCATTGGCCGCCGTCCGGTGGCTGGAAGTCGGATGGGCGAGCAGATGGTCTAAGCCTTTCCACCTGCATCGTCTCGTCGTACGTGGTCTGAGGCTTTCGGACTGCGTGCGCGGGCGGAAATTGAGATGGGGTTTTTTGAGCGGAGTGACTCTGCATTAGCATAATTTGGACTTGGCAGCGATGGCGTTCTTGGTGACGAGTAATGATGTGATACCACACATAATAATGTGAAATTTTC
The DNA here is from genome assembly GCA_015832175.1 of Paraphaeosphaeria minitans. NCBI lineage: Eukaryota > Fungi > Ascomycota > Dothideomycetes > Pleosporales > Didymosphaeriaceae > Paraphaeosphaeria > Paraphaeosphaeria minitans. The sequence goes on from WJXW01000002.1 coordinate 4,389,915, forward strand.
AGCAAGCAATCATTTGCACTCACTTTGATCAAAACGCGGTCTTTGTGTTGTGGATGTATGTGGGATGGGTATGTTGGTATGTACCGTTGATAACGGAGTATCACCGATGCAGTCTGGAAGAACGAGCATGCCTCCGCAGGAAGAAGAGGAAACGATGGTAAACTAGGCAAGGCGCTTGCCTGTGCGTACACACCGACGGTTATCGGCATTGCAGGGAAGGACATGGAACTTCTGCATGAGGTGTCGGAAACGCAGCGTGAAAGTGTTTTTTTTATTCTTCTTCATAAAGTACTAGCACACGGGTGTGACACATGCGCTCGGATGATCCTGGCGAGGTATTGCCCGTGAGATTGGTGGAAGCGTCGACTTGGGAACTCTCGTGTGGTGGAGTTTGGGTGTGTTTTCCGCATCCATCGTACGCACCAGCATCCGGCATGTACAAGATATAGCGCGGGTCCCATCACACTCGGCTTCACCCCCCTCCCCCTCCCCCTCCCCGCTACGACGCCCTCTCCCTCGTCTGCTCCAGAATCGTCTTGATCATCTCGTTGCCCAACTTCGTCGCGTCCGGGAACCGCGGCTCGAAGTATTTCTGGATGGCCTCGAACTTCTCCCTGTAGCCGTCGAAGTTGCCCAGAGTGACTCTGCTGCTCCAGTCGCGCGCCGCAAAGGTGAACTCCAGGTCGTCGTGGCGGAACGTGTTGTCGTCGATGGCGGTGTCGATGGCTTCTTCGAGGAGCTTGTCGTTGCGGAAGAGGTACTCTGTTATGCCGAGCCACATGCGGAAAAGCTGCGCGTGGTGTGTGTGTCAGTTCGCCAGCGCAAGCTAGTCTGCGGGAGAATCGTTGGTGATGGAGGGAAACATACCGGCGTCGAACAAATCATGTGATCGTAGGGCACGATGCCCAACTTCCACCAACAATCCACCATGGCCAGCAGGCTAAGGTGGTTGTTCTTCAGCCTTTGCTCCGGAAGCTCGCCCAGCGAGAACTGGTTCAGCACATCCTCCTTGAGCAGAATCTCCTGCTTGTTCGGGGTGGCGGTGTGGAACACGGCTTCCCGGGCTGCCATGATGCGCTCCCGCAGTTCCTTGCGGTGCCCGCCGAGCATCAGCTTGAACAGCTCGGTGACGGACTCGGCGTACTGCTTGATCTGCTTCTGGGCGTCGGGGTTGAGGATGGCGAGGCCGGCGTAGACGTGCCACTTGGCCGCGTAGATGCGCAGCGTGATGTTGATTTTGACGTTCTCGATGCCGCCGATGTAGCGCGCCGTCTCCCAGGGGAACTGGTTGTTGGCGTTCCAGGCGGCGCCCATGCTCAGGAAGGCGGCATGGGTGACGGCTTGCGTGTCTGCGGTGATGCGGTCGTGTTGCTCGCGCGTGAGGTAGACGTGGGTTGACTGGAGGCAGGAGAGCACTTCTTCTACGAAGCGGAAAGCTTCGTCCGATGCGCGGTGCTTGATGAGGACGAGCGGTTGCCCTTTGGGATCGACTTTGGGCCCATGGAGGGAGTGGCAGGACACAATGTGGACGTCAGAAGGGAGATGCTTCTCAAAGGCCGCGATCTCGGGCGCTTTGCAAGAGGTCTGACCTCCGACGACAGCACCGAGCTTGGTCGAAGGACCGAATTGCTTCGCGACGGCATCGATGTTCTTCGCTTCGACACTGTAGATGATGTAGTCGCTGACTCGGGACACGAGATGACCGGTTCGCAAGATTTCAACATTCGGCTGGTACAGCTCAGCACAGCTCTATTGGTATACAGTATACATGACGGATGTCCTACACTACTCCGAAACTCTTCCACCAACGCATCAAACCTTTCCGGCATGTCACAGGCATTTACTCTGAGCTGTAGGTTAGCATTTGCGGTGGGAGCGCGATCGAGGATATCTGAGGCACTCGGTCAGCCAAGTCCAAAACAAGCTTGCAATAAACTTGAGAGGATTTGAAGGGATCAGAGGTGTATATATTAGGTAGCGAGAATTCACATCATTGGCAGCACGTGTCCGCAACCCGCTACCAAGACGGCGACGGGACAGACACGCCCACACTCGAGCCAAATGCACTCACAGTCATCATAACAAAGAAATTGAAAACAAGGGGAGATGCGACTTACCAAAAGATTCCGGACATGTCGTCCTCGCGACCAGAGCAGCGAGACTCACTTCCAGCCGGCCGCACTTAAGCGCCAGGCATACATCTTCCCCATATCTCCCATGCCGATGATACCGATGCTCTTCTTCGCCTCCATAGTTGCGAGTTTGCGCCTGAACTAAGGCTGCAGTGAGGTGTTGAAAGTCAGAGCATGGCGGCTGGGGATCGAGAAGAAGACCGTCGGTTGCAGAAGTTTTAGCTTGCAGGAACGCGCTAGCGCTAGGCCCGGAAAAACGCTGACGCCGACACACTCCAAATTCCAAGCGAGGCGCGAACTTCATGAAACTCGATTGTCCACCACCACCGTCCACTCACCTCCGACAACTAATACCACAGCCAACATGCCTCCCAAGAAGAAGGTAGAACGCGGCCCTGCCGAGAACATCCAGGTTTGTGCTATCGCGCCCGGCGACAATTGACATGTGCTAACGACTGCGACAGCTTGGACCCCAGGTCCGCGAGGCAAGTTAAATCTGCAAGCGATAACGTGGGAACACGTATTGACCGTTTGAGCAGGGCGAGCTTGTCTTCGGTGTTGCCCGTATCTTCGCTTCCTTCAACGACACCTTCGTCCACATCACCGATCTGTCGGGCCGCGAAACCATCTCCCGTGTCACCGGTGGCATGAAGGTCAAGGCCGACCGTGACGAGTCCTCCCCCTACGCTGCCATGTTGGCGGCCCAGGACGTCGGTGCGCACACTCAAGAATGTCAACAGGAAAAAACATGGTCGAACTAACTTGAGATAGCTGCCCGCTGCAAGGAGCTCGGCATCACTGCCCTCCACGTCAAGATCAGGGCCACTGGTGGTAACGGCACCAAGACCCCCGGCCCCGGTGCCCAGTCCGCTCTCCGCGCCCTCGCCCGTGCCGGTATGCGCATTGGCCGCATCGAGGACGTCACACCCACCCCGTCCGACTCGACCAGGAGGAAGGGTGGTCGCCGTGGTCGCCGTCTCTGAGCATGTGCGAGGTTCATTTGGGCGCTGGTGGGGGTTTCATGGCATGGCTTATGATGTTCATGACCGGACCAAAAATTACGCGGGGAACGGCTACTGTCTGCAGAGCCTGGTCTCCATGTTGAACTCGGCTCGGATGAAATAGTCAACAGGCAGTTCAACAGAATCTTTCTGAATGAATTAGCTTGCCTCCCCTGAATGAAGTGATGAAGATTATCTACACATTATCATTACGATGGTATCAACTATGGACTCGTGAGGCATGATGCGTCAGATGTCTACCACCTGAACTGGGTTCCCCAACTTCCCAGTATTACCGTGCATTTGAGCAGCATTCACCATGATGGTGTTTGGACCTTGCCCACCCCACACTTTGTCCCAGATCAGCTCTCGCGTCCCTCTATACACGACCCTAAACAAATTCCACCACAGCCCCGGGTTCAGCAATCCCTTGAACCACCGTGGCTGGACTCGCATACCCTTCTCATAAGCATCGTGGCAGCCCTCCCACCACACCACCTCCTGCCCCGCCCCCCAATGCACATGCCCAAACACATGCAGCGTAGGCTTCACCCTCCTGACCTCGGCCGCCAAATGCTCGCAGCCCATCCCGCTCGGCAGCGCCAAATCCATGTGGTACTTCGGCGGCGTATGCGTGACCAGGACATCCGTGTCCTCGGGCACAGTCTCAGACCACGCATCCCTCCCCCTAGGATACTGAAACGCATGCACATTCACATCGCCGCAAGCCGGTATCTGCGGCGCCCCGTAAATCCTCACTCTCCTCGACTTTGTCTCCCTCGCCAGCAGATGTGTTGTTTCCTCGCTATCCACGTCGGGAGGGTCAACGTCGATGTTGAGACTCAGTCTGCGGTGCTGCAGGTAGTGCACGCGCTTCCAGTCCACCGCGCCAGCTCGCTGGTCATCGCGCAAGGACGGACGTGTCCGTGGATCGAGGTACGTGTCGTGGTTTCCGCTGATGACTACTATCTCTTTGTGGGGGAGGCTGCAGAGCCAGTCCACTTGCGCCTGGATCTCGGGGATGCTGCCCTCTACGGTCATATCCCCCGCATGCATGAGGATGTCACCGTCGGGGACGGAGTCGATGGTGTGGCCGTGGGTGTCGGATATGCATACTATGCGTATGGGCGGCTGCGAGGGCGTGGGGGCGGAGCGGAGCGAGGTGATCGTGTGGTAGGCTTGGTACAGGAGGAGCTTTACAGGGGCTTGGAAGGCAAGGCAGAGGAACGGCGTAGGCTCAAAAGGGTCGGGTGGTGCGGCTTTGGTCTTTCGCCGCCATGGAAGATAATCGAGGGCCATGGCGGTGGTGGGTTGGAGCGGACAAGTCGATACTGGTTTCGATTTTTGACATGGGGCAAGGTGAGTTGCTAGGTATTACTGCGCTGCTTCGGGCTAACTTTCATGGTCATGGGACTGCATGTCTGTGGCGTAAAGCGGGTTGCGATCGTTTCGAGCTGCATTGCGGGCGGAATATTGAAAGGCGCATGTGAACCAGGGTCCAAGAGCGCCACGAGCGATACCTACTTAGTGCACTAGGTACCCTTTCGCGGGTTCACCCGCACAATTCACCATCCTCCACCACGAACATGTAGGAGATAGAGCTTGAGTATGCTTCTATGGAGAGCACCGTTTCAATAATCCAGTTCTATGCTCACCGGTTATTGACGTGGAGAGAGCCGGCGACTTCGCCTATGCATGGGTGTCCTCGTAATGATGGAGGCTGAGCCAGGGCAGACACGGCATTGCACAAGAGATGCCTCGCCAGAGCCTCGCGAGGTTTAAGATGTAGGCTACAGCCTTTCTTTCCAGACTTTCAAACGCGTCGCTCTGATCTTGTTGAACGGTTTCAGCGTAACAAGCTCTGAACGTTGTGAACGATGGCAGAACTAGCTCTTGCAGCCGTATCGCTAACCTTTCAAGTCTTCTCAGGATGCATACAAGGCAAGTCATGTATGCTTCTAATTCAGACTCGTATCTAATCAACAGCAGGCTACGAACTCATCACAGACGCGAAAGACATGCCTTCCGACTGCCAATACCTTCGCGTGCGCCTTAAGACCGAGCAATATCGCCTCTTAGACTGGGCTGACGTTGTTCGCCTCGACGAGACAGACGACAGCCTTCTAATCTCAAGCTCATCCAAGGGGCTCCTTCTCGACGTACTCGACCAACAGCGCCGCCTTCTGCACCAGTTCGGACGACTAGATGAGAAGTATAAGAAGCTCTCAAAGCCACTCTTGGTCGACTATGTGGAAGAGCATGGTCAACTGCCTGGTCCCCCAGCATATGCGCCCTCAGATGACTCTCCAATGGTAAGGAGAGTCGATTCGGACTTCCGAACGCGGTTTCCGCAGTCGCAGGTGCTATTGAAGAAAAGCGTGAACTGGGTAAAGAAGAGCACAGGGGTCCCGAGGAAGCTGCAATGGGCCGTCTTCGACAAGACAAAGATGGAGGCCTTGGTGCAAAAACTGGTGGGCTTCAACGACTTCATGCGCGAGATGCTGAACTCGGCGCAGTTGGAGAGCCTCGTTACCAAGCAGACGCGCACCGAGTTCCAGATTATGCAGCTCAACAACAGCATCCAGAACCTAGTCCAGATATTTGAGTCGACAGCGCTGGTTCAGACGAAAAGGGGCCGTAGACGGTCGCGCCATGTGACCAACCCTGTGCGGGCATACATGCAATCACAAGGCCTGGACGACCCCGACGACGACTACGCCGAAACCCCCAAATCAGGCCTGCAAAGCCTCGCCGCGCTCGCACAATTCAAGGCCCTCAACTCGGCAATCCAAGACCCAAACGTCTTCACAGACGAATTCACATCCAGCATCGCCCTCTCCCACTCGGCCTCGGAAACCCTAAACGTCGAGCTCACCCGCGCTCACTTCTCCATACTTCCCACCACTTCCCCAGACCACGCCCACGAGTCCCACCGCGAAGAAGCCGTCTACCAGCCGCCCCACACTCGCAAGACCTCCGTCTGGATCGAGTGGAAAACCTACGAGCCACCGCCGTGCCACCCCACGGGGCCAGACCCCAAGATCCTCGAACGCGTCCGAGCCCTCGCCGCGCTCCTCAAAGAGAACAACAAGACAGACCAATTCCGCGCACCCCACTGTCTGGGCTACTTCCAAGACGTTGATCCAGCCACGGGCGAAGACCACTGCCGCTTCGGCCTCGTCTTCGAGAAGCCGGCGAGCGCGCACCCCTCGACGCGGCCAACCTCGCTGCACTCGCTACTCAGGCAGCGCGACGTGGACACGCCCAGCCTCACGGCGCGCCTCACGCTGATGCGGCTCCTCTCCGAAGCCGTCGAGCGCCTGCACGTCGTCGACTGGCTGCACAAAGGGCTGCGCTCCTCGGCCATCCTCTTCTTCTCCGACGGCGGCCCCGCCGCCGTCGACTTCGCTGACCCTTACCTCGCCGGCTTCGATTACTCCCGCCCGGCCATGAACGACGACCTCACCGAGAAACCGCCCGAGGACGCCGCCGCAGACTTGTACCGACACCCGCGCGTGCAGGGCTCGGGGCTGCGCGAGGCGTCGTCGCCCAACTCGTCGTCATCGTTGTCGTCGTCGTCTTACAAAAAGTCCTACGACATCTACGCCCTCGGCATCGTCCTCGTCGAAATCGCATACTGGGCCCCCATCGACGCCATCCTCGGCATCCCCGACCTCGAGCGCGCCAAGCCCTCGGTCGTCTTCGGCGTGCGGAAGCGGCTGCTCGACGATGAGGAGCCGTTTCTGCGGTACGTGCGGAGCCATCTGGGGGATAGGGTGGAGGGCGTTGTGCGGGCGTGTTTGGTGGGGGCGAGCGCGTTTGGGGTGGGAGAGGGGCGGGACGAGAGGGAGGAGGGGGGAGGGGCGGAGCTGCAGAGGGGGTTTTATGAGAGGGTTGTTAGGGAATTTGGGGTGATGAGGGTGTGAGAGTGAGAGTGAGTGTGAGAGTGAGAGTGAGTGTGAGAGTGAGAGTGAGTGTGAGAGTGAGAGTGAGTGTGAGAGTGAGAGTGAGAGTGAGAGTGAGTGTGAGAGTGAGAGTGAGAGTGAGAGTGAGTGTGAGAGTGAGAGTGAGTGTGAGAGTGAGAGTAAGAGTGAGTGTGAGAGTGAGAGTAAGAGTGAGTGTGAGAGTGAGAGTGAGTGTGAGTGTGAGAGTATAAGGGTAAGAGTATAAGGTGTAGATGGAATAGAGTCGGACCATGTTTCGACATAATGTTGACAACCCGCACGTGCTGCTGTATTCGCTATGTCAGAGATAAATCCTCCAACGTCCACATCATTGTTCATCACTCGTGTCTATCTGCGCGGCCAACTCAAGACGTCCGGCCCACGTCGCCTCGGCGCGAGGCATGCATGCAATTATCCATCCAGAAGTGTAATCCGTCGGCCCGGGGGCGGCTAGTAGCCCATCTTCTTGAGGTACTCGCCGAGCGTGGCGACGTCGTTGAAGGCGACGGTTGTCTGGCTGTCGGCGGTGTGGTGGCCGATGAGGAGCGCCTGTGTGGTCTTGTAGGCGACGATGCCTTCCTTGCCCTTGGATTCGGTCAGTGTGTGAGGTGCAGGCATGGGTTGGTGTGCCGAGGGTGGGCGTACCTTTTTGGCCTTGAGCGAGTCGTCGGATGCCTCGATGGTCATGTACTTCTCGCCGGCGATCTTGATTCCGTTTGCGATGACGCCCTTGGGGCTGCTCTTGTCATTGAAAGAGTCGGCGATGGCCTTGCGCTCGGCGTCGGAGACCTGGGGCCGGTTAGCAGGCGCCACGGTTCTTCGCTGTCGAGTTTGAATGCACGTGTGCGAAAGGTGGCGGACGTACGGTGAAGCCGGCGGACGAGGCCCAGATGGCGGTTCCGGCGGAGTCGCAGATGACGGCCTTGTCGATGTTGCCGGGGCCGACGAGGCTGCAGAGTGATTAACAAATGCACATGCAAAGGTCTCGGCATGTGTACCTGGTGTCGATGTATGCTGGAGGTATTGTCAGCGCTCCGCCATGTGCGCGTCGACGGCATGTGCTCACCTTGCCAGGACATGATGGAGGGGTTGTGCGTGCTGCTGGAGCTTGTGGAGGGGTAAGTTTGGGGGAGAGGACTGATGCAAGGAACACGGAAGAAGGGTCAGGAAGCCAAGTAGGGGAATACTCGAAGCTTGACTAAGCAGACGGGCAGCTCGTAGAACTCGTATGCAGAGCGGTGAAGGTTTTCTTGTTGGGCTTGTCGGGGCTTGTCGAAGGCAGAAAGCAGAACGTCAGTAGTTCGGAGGCTAGTGAGACACGCAGACGGAGATGGTGGGGCAAGAGGTTTTTCTGTCGCCCTGAGCGTGCAACCCCGCCTTGGGTATGAGTTGGATAGGGAGGTATGTATTCATGCTCCATTCATCCATTCCCGCCTTGAGCTGGATAGGTATTCATGCTCCATCCATGCTCCATCCATGCTCTCATTGTGGCAGATTCACAGTCCAGCTACCCGTGGCTGCACTTGGACGGTTCACAGTCCAGCTACCCGTGGCTGCATCACGCCGGTTGCCCCATTGCCAGCAGTGCCGCGTCTGAGTGGGGGTCCGTTGCATGGGCGCGGAGAAGGTGGTTGATGAAGAGCGGAGCCTGTGTGAAGGGACGACTGGTAGGTATGCGCGGTTGCCGATATGGGGCTTCACGGGCTTCTTCACGCAAAGGGCGAGCCGCAAAGTCAACGAAGGGTTGAAACGACAAGGGAGTAGACCTGTTCTCCATGTCCAGAGGTCCGGGTGGGCGCATATTCACCTGGCAGTGGTGGAATGTCCAGGCTGCAGCCAGTGTGTTCATCCATGGATTCTCTGCTAAGACAAAGGATGCGGGCGTATCCAGCTCCACGTCCTGCTAAGACAAAGGATGCGGGAGTAGCTCGTCGACGGCACTGCTTAAGATGAGGGATGCGGGAGTATCTAGGTAGCTCGCTCGACGGCCCTGCTAACACAAAGCATGCGGGCGTATCTAGCTCCACGGAGTCGCTCGCTCGACGGCCTGCTGTGACAAAGGATCCGGGAGCTCATGTACATTATGCTGGCGTACCAGCAACCATACTCTTCCCGATATCCAAACTTCTACTACACCAATCCTGTCCACTTTGACGCCTGGGAGCAAGCTTCACTGCTATATGCCAATGCCAAGACAACACCCAAGTCACGTGGCCCCATCACTGCAGGTGGCCCATGCTTTGGAGCTCCCAAGCTCCGAAAGTTGGGACCACTTCCAGCTTCTACTCCAGAACCAGTGGCTACACCATGCTCTGTCCGACCCAATACTGTTAATATCCGTACACGCAGAGAACACCGCATTCACAACTGGCTCGCGAGCATCATGCCGTCCGACTCTCCGTCTCCTACGCCGGCGCGCTCACCCACGCAATCACCAAGACGCTCACCCTCCGATCGATCGCGGTCGCCGACCCCTCAGCGCTCGCGCACACATTCGATATCGCGGTCGCGAACCCGGTCCCCGGCAAGGTCGCAATCTCCTCGTCGCAATGGCCGGCGCAGCTATACGCCCAACAGCAGATCACGTTCGCGTTCCTCCAGGGGAAGAAGCTTCACGCGGAGCCCGAGCAGAAGGAGCACTTCTCCGGCACCACGAAGTGCAAAGGTAGGCATACACTCTTCTTTCATAACGAAACACCATTCCATCTCTCTGGCCTTGTGTTGCGCACACCACTGATTGCGCAGATCGTCATTGAGCAGCTTACCAAGAACGTCAACGAGGGCCACCTGCGCGAGATCTTCGGCAGCTACGGTCCTATCAAGGACATCAAACTTCCTGTGAATCCAGTCTGTGAGTACCAGGCCACCACTCTACTCGCAGCCTCGCAGCTAACCTTGCAGTCAACGTAAACCGCGGCACAGCCTACATTCTTTACGAGGAGATTGAAGATGCCGAACGCGCGATTGCCAAGATGCACGAAGCCCAGCTGGACGGCGCCAAAATTCTCGTCTCCATCGTCCTCCCCCGTCGCCGCTTCTCCCGCTCACCACCTCCCATCCGTAGAGGAGGACCACCGTCACGAGACCGTGATTTCGACTATCGGCCAGGGGGGCCGCCAGGTGGGTATCGACCACCACCCATGGGTGGACCGCGACGGGGATATTCCCAACGCGGACGTTCACGATCACCACCAGGTGGATATGGAGGCGGCTATCGAGGCAGGGCAGGCAGAGGTGGCCGAGGAGGTTTCCGCGGTGGTCGCGACGATCATGGATACCGGCCTAGACGCTCAATCTCTCGCTCGCGATCTCGATCCCCCAGGCGAAGCATGTCATACTCAAGGTCAAGGAGCCCACCACCGAGGCGCGGTGGAGGTGGGGGCGGTCACCGACGGCGAGATTCTCCTCCACGGGGGAGCGGCGAGGGCGGCGGCGGTAGACGGAGCCCAAGCTATAGTTCGTACAGTAGCTACAGCCGTAGCAGGAGCCGGAGCCAGGGGCGCGGTCCTTCCAGGAGATAGGAACGCCGGGCTAGGAACCACTCCAATACCCCGAGATCGTCTACCTACAGACCTTCGGAAGCGGCTATTAACGGACATTGGACAGCGTCTACCTACAGACCCCGTTATTCCTCTACGTCCTCGAGCGCAGGTTCCTATGGGCTGGATCGCCCCGATCGAGACCGCCATTCTCCTTGATGTCAAGTCGAGGGCAGGTTCCAAGAGGTCGAAATTCCGTGTTGGAGGTCATGGTTCACCTTAGCGATCGAGAGCGTGGACATTGACATTGTGGGAGAGTGTAATGAAGGCGTGGATCATGTCATGGTCTGTGTCACCTTGGGCCACGAGCTCCATCTATTGGAGTTCTTCAGTGCCTGATCGGCGGTCTGAAGACACTATGTGACGAGCAATACAATGCACCCAATTTTCTTCCAATACCACGATGGAATGCAACCTCCTAGAGGTTTATGCAGGGTCAATGAGTGAGCCTTGGAGGTTTTGGAGGGCTGTTGGTATTATCATCAATGGACGAACGCGTAGTGCAGAACAAACCGCTGGGGAAATCGGCGTGCGTGACAGTACAGATCCCTCTAGCTCCCAACTTATTGAATACGACGTTGTTGGGGTTTAGATCATTCTTCACGGTTGTTTGAAGTGGATTTACAGGCTGGTACGGATGGACGAATGCTTCTGCGGGCATTTCTAGAACACAGAAGCCAAACCAACAGCACGAATGTAATTGCGTGACATGTTGCGCGGAGAAGTCGCTTGTGAAAGCCTTGTGCGTAGTGCCTTGTTCCACGGAACATCGGTGATGGGGATGTGAGGCGGGGATGGCGGATCCAGATCTCGCCTATGACGTCTGTGGGTTGCGCCCGCACCGGGAGCTTGATGCCACACCACACAGCTTCCCTGTCTTTCTTTTGATCTGTATGCACAGTTCCTACAGCATCTCCTCCCCTATAATTTCGATCTTTCAACCTCGCGAAGCTCTATCTGAGCTCAATCGGCGCCATGGCCAAAAGTCGGGCTCTCCAGACGAATATGGACGTGGACTATGTTGTTGTCTACAAATTTGAGACGAGAGGTGAGTGCAACGATAAGTTGGTAAAAAATGCAGTGGAATTAAGACGATACAGATAGGACAAAGACATTCGCGCAGTTCGAAAGACTCGTCCAGGCGCTCTCCGAGGTGGGATTGCAGACGGAGGTCCGCAATGGAGGCTCGCAATCCATCTTGCTCTTCGTAAGAGTCGCGTCAGACGAGCACCTGTATGGTGAAGTCTACAGGTCGCGGTGCGTACATTCGCTCTCAAAAAATCCCAAGTCCTGGGTCTAATCTTCCATGCAGAGTCCGCGACTGGATCCACGGCGTGCGAGCTGCTGCTCCGTCCAAAGAGACCCGCAAAGCCATCGAATCCGAACCTCTCTACGAAGCCGAGCGCCTACGCATCATATATCAGCTCATCACGAACCCGGTAGCCGAAGGCGGGGCTGGCATCACGCCGAAAGAGGGCGAGTGGGAGGATGTGCAGTCGATCTTCGCGTTGCATGACCGTGCATACAATGACGATTGGATCAAGAAATGGAGCACATCCTACTTCCTTAAGGCGGAAGACTTGGACGAGATTCGCAACCGCTTCGGAGAGAAGGTAACTTTACTCATAAGGTGTCTATGCCTAGTACTGACAGACGCAGATTGCCTTCTACTTTGCCTTTACACAATCGTACTTCAGCTTCCTACTCTTCCCTGCGGCTTTCGGTACTGCGGCATGGCTCTTCCTGGGACCCTTCTCCGCCGTATATGGAATTGTGAGCTGCCTCTGGTGTATCATCTTCACCGAGTACTGGAAACATCAAGAGGTCGATCTCGGCGTGCGCTGGGGTGTCCGTGGTGTATCTCGCATCGAACACAAGAGGAAGGAGTTCCAGCACGAGCACATCACCACTGATCCGATTACTGGTGAGCAGGTCGGTATCTTCTCGGTCAAGAAGCGTCTGCAACGACAGCTCCTCCAGGTGCCTTTCGCATTGGCTGCTGCCTCATTGCTAGGTACACTGATCGCTACCTGCTTCGGTATCGAGGTGTTCATCTCTGAAGTCTACAATGGACCACTGAAATGGCTCTTGGTAAGTCGATTCCTGTGGATCTAGGCGTACTACTAACGGCGTTCAGGTTTTCATCCCCACTGGTATCCTTACAACGACCATGCCCGTTCTCTCTAGTATCCTTACAAAATTGGCGACTCAGCTTACTAAATTCGAGAACTACGAGACGCACGCTGCGTACGAAAACGCTCTTACGCAGAAGATCTTCGTCCTCAACTTCATCACGTCTTATCTGCCCATCTTCCTCACAGCATTTGTTTACGTTCCCTTCGGTAACATCATAGTACCCTACCTCGACATCTTCAGCGTTGCCGTCAGGCCTTTTGCCGAACACGAAAAGCAATTTCAAGGTCCTGGCGCGGACTGGGCCATCAACCCGGATCGCCTCCGCAAGCAGATCATCTATTTCACAGTAACCGCGCAGATCGTGAATCTCGGACTGGAGCTCATCGTGCCCTACCTCAAACGCGAAGGCGCCTCCAAATACAAAAAATTTCAATCCGAGCGCGCTGCAAAGAGCGGTGGAGCTGCTCCCGCCCTTTCTGCGAATGATCCGCCAGAAGATGCCGTTTTCCTCGCACGTGTCCGCGAGGAAGCTGACCTCGAAGTTTACGATGTGACCACTGACATTCGCGAGATGGTATTGCAATTCGGATACCTCTCCCTCTTCTCCGTTGTATGGCCTCTTACCAGTGTCTCCTTCCTCATCAACAATTGGGTCGAGCTGCGTGCCGACGCAATCAAGATCTGCCAGAACATGCAGCGTCCGACACCTTGGCGCGCTGACACCATCGGCCCGTGGCTCGACTCGCTCTCCTTCCTCACCTGGCTCGGCAGCCTTACCAACGCTGCTCTCGTTTACCTCTTCTCCAATGACGGTCTCGGCCCCGACGGCTCGCCCGCCAGCATCCGCGCCTGGGCCCTCCTACTCACCATATTCCTGTCCGAACACGTCTTCTTTGTCGTACGCTTCGGTATCCGCATCGCCATCTCCAAGATCTCATCGCCTGGTCTGCAGAAGGAGCGTCGTGAGAGGTTCATGGTTCGTAAGAAATACTTTGATGAGAACTTGAAGGGTCTTGAGAGGCTGCCAAAGCTGAAGGAGATCTCTGAGCAGATCACGAGGGAGAGCCTGGAGGAGGATGCCAGGAGGGGTAGTCTTAAGGAGAGCACGGCAGAGGACAGGTTCTGGGCTAGGCAAAGAGGGTGGAAGGAGACGGTCAGTGTTGGGAAGGACTTGATCCAGCGGGCTGAGGTTGAGCAGAGCCCGGAGAGGAAGAAGGAGCTTTGAGGAGTGAGTTTGTATCGATGTGTTATGAGGGCGCTGGGGTGGGAGTGGGATTGTGACGGAGACGGTGACGGTGACGGTGACTGGAGTATATGCCGGCCACGCAGCCTGAAGAAAAGCCGGAACGATGTCGACGAGAGATGTCTTCTTATTACTAGCGTGGAGTTCTGGCGTAGTCTGCACACAACGTACGTAAACGAAGATGGGTTCCACGAGACCAGACTTTAATCATACGCGTAGTTTGAGCTATTCCGACTTGCATAGCTCAACTCATGTATCTTTTGCACATCCGGCTTGAGGCGCGTTTCCAATCTTCGATTTCCCAAGCTCGCAGTGGCTCAACCATTCACCCAAATCAGGACCGAGCGTTCTTCTTTCCGTTCGTCACTATTCTTTCACGACCGCTGAGCTCAAGCCAGTATCCCATGAGGTCCTTTGCCCATGCACTCTCCTGCCCCCCGCCCACCGTATATAAAACCTCTGCCTGCTCGCTCTGCAGTTCTCCGCAAAGTCGACAGCACTCGAATCAGTCAACAGCCCTCTCGTCTGATTGATAGCTCTCCAGCTTGATCGTTCACCTGTCAAGTAAGTGGCCTGTGCGCTCCCTCCCTCCCTCACTCCCTCAATCCGCCCCCGGGATTGGCATACCATATAAAGACTTCGCCGGCTCCTTTCAAGACATCACTCATTCACGCTCAATAGCACGCAGCTCACTCCACTACCTACACCCTCACCCGCCCGTTGACGAAACACCAAAGTCACTCCACTTCCCCAACTTCCAAGATGCGTTTCTCCACCATCATCTCCATCCTCATCCTCGCCGCCGGCGTACTTGCTGGTAAGTCGCTCTAGCCCTCGCCCTCGCCCTCCCTATCCTCATCCCTTCTCCCCTCCTCCCCACTCACACACCACAGGTCCCGCAATCACAGCCAAGACCAAGCGCGACGACGGCGCCCCTCCGCCTCCGCCCCCGGCCCCCGAGACCGTCAACGACAGCCGCTGCAAGCCCTGCAACGACCGCATGGATCAGTGCATGGGCAAGTGGGGCTGCTGGTTCTACGACTGCCACCAGCAGTGCACGCAGGAGGTGTGCGAGTCCTCGCCGGACTGTCGCCAGGGCTGTGGGTTTCACTGCTAGGTAGTTAGTTCGGTTGGGGGTTTCACGGTGGGAGGGGCTTTTCTGATACCCCGTAGCTAGTGGTTGGGTGGTTGGGGGTTTGGGTGGTGGGTTTTCCTGCGACATCTGGGTTCGAGAGTGGGGCTGTGTGCAATGGGGGTAGATGGGTAGGTACCTTGGGTAGTCCAATGATTCTAGCTGGTCGAAAAGTGTATTTCTTTCCTCCCCTTCTAATTCCTTTCCTTTCCTTTCTTTTTCTTTCTTCGCGCTGTTCATCGCAGTGTCCCCCTCGCCTAAGCTCCCCCCCCCCCGTCTGCCCACCCGGAATCTCGACCGCACTTTGTAACCTGGGAGATAGCTGTGCAGCTTCTACCTTCACTTGGGGGATGAAATGAGGCCGTCTCTGCGCTCCTTCCGCTCCTCAGGTCCCTTCTGCCTCCACACTCTCTCTCCAGAAATATATACACATATACCCCACCGCCTAGTCCCAGCACCCACCGGGGGAAAGGGAGAGATGGATGGATTGGTTCACACACAGACACAGACACACTCACACGCACGCGCGATGTAGAGTTCGCTGCGCGTGTCGTTCAATCCGGGACGTCGTGCATAGCGAAAGCATCAAAAGCGGATATGGGGGGGGGGGTGTTTGATTGCAATACCAACATTAAGTTTTCCTGCCAATTGTCGCAAGTAGCAGGTATTCTTTCTCTCCCGTCCCATCTCGACCCGTCCCGTCCTGGTCCTGGTCCAAGCAAGCCCACAAGAAACACATATTCATACACCAGCAGCTTGAAAGAACTGAAACTCCCACCCACCCTGCCCCCTACCCCCTCTTCTCCGCGGGCAATGTCTAAAACGACATCCCATTCCCAGCGTCATGTTCTTTGATGTAATCACCCCCCTTCTCCATAAACTCAGCCCGAGTGATAAAGTTCCTCCGATTCTCCTTCTTCCCCGCCCACCCCGCGGCGCCCCTCCACGCATCTAGCACAGCGTCGTGCGCCTTGCGCACGACGAGACCTTGCTCCGCGGGCAGCACGGCCCTCAGCTCGGACGCGAGGCGCTCCTCGAAGCCCCGGAACAGCGTGTTGCCGCCGGTCAGGAAGATGTCCTTGAGCACGTCGTCGCGCTGGCGGTGGTCGGCCAGGCGTCCCGTGAGGATGTTGGACGCAATCTCGACGATGCCGGCTTGGTCCAGGCCGGCGATGGAGGGCTGGAAGACGACTTCGGGGACGCGGATGCGCTCGACGTTGAGGTGGAGCTGGTGCGCCTCCTTCTGGCTCTCTGGGTCGAAGGGGTACGGGCCGTGCAGGAAGGCGTGGAGGAGGGACTTTGTCCAGTCGGTTTGGGCTTCGCGGGTGGATTCTTCGGTGAAGGTGGGGTCGTGCTGGAGGAGCTGGGCCTCGATGTCCTTGAGGGCTTTGCTGAGGTCTTCTTCTTCTTCATCGTCGGACTGCTCGCCCGTGGCGATGGTGCGGTAGACGCCCCAGTCCGCGTCGTCGGCACCGAAGGTGTCGTCGTCACCGCCGCCTCTCCGGCGCTTCTTGGTGGGCGCATCGGACGCGAGGTTTGCGATGGACTTCATGCGCATCTGGTTTGCGAGGGATTTCCGGTTGCCGAGTTCGGCCTTGAGACGGTCGCGATCTTTGATCTTCTGGACGATGGCTTGTCGCGCTATGCGACGCTCTTCGGACCACCCCTCGAGATCCTGCTCACGCCTTTCGTCGTCGAGCCGCTGCTCCTCTGCTACACGTGCCTTCTCGCGCTCTTTCTCTGCCTTTGCGCGCAGGCGTGCTTCGTAATTGGACTTCATCAGTCGCTGTTGGCGCTTTTGCTTCAACTCTTCTTCGTCGAGCTCCTCGTCGGGGCGGTCGAGCAGCGGGAATGTGGGCACTTCTTGCACTTCCTCTTCGACGTCGCCCACGTCCTTGTTCCTAGCTTTCCGTATTGACTTCTCCAACTCACGGACCTTCTTCTCCAGCTGGCTCTCGTCATCAAAGTCGTTGGACTCTAGTATCCGCTTGGCTTCCTTCTTGGTGACGTCTTGGAGCTGTGTCTGCAATTGCTGGTAGTACTCGAATTCCTCCTCTTTGCGCTTCAATTTATCCAGGCGCATTTTGGCAGCCTGCGCCTGCAACCTCCTGCCGCTCTCCTTGCGCTTTTCTGCAGCTGCCGCAAGCTCTT
The DNA here is from genome assembly GCA_015832175.1 of Paraphaeosphaeria minitans. Lineage (NCBI taxonomy): Eukaryota > Fungi > Ascomycota > Dothideomycetes > Pleosporales > Didymosphaeriaceae > Paraphaeosphaeria > Paraphaeosphaeria minitans. The sequence goes on from WJXW01000002.1 coordinate 4,407,193, forward strand.
CCTCTGTCTTCTGGACCACAACTTGTTCAACATACGGAAACTGAACAATGCGATTCCGATCCTCCAATCCTGTCCACTCGAGGTACTTTGACAGTTCTTCTTCATAGTGCTGACTGACATAGCAATGATCGCGGACAAGATCCTCAGCCTGCGGGTCACTGACCTTGCCGGGAAACGAAGGGTACTTGAGACGGAGTAGCTTGAGTAGATATTCGGCGCCTTGGAAGCGGCCCCAGTTTAGCCGCGTCGATTGCGACAGTAAGGCTTTGGAGTCGACAACGGGGATCAAGTGTGTGGAGGTGTATGACGAGTCGACTACGAGGCCCGTCTTGCCGCCGTTGTAGGAGTAGGAGAAGAGGGAGTCGATGCCGTACGCAACCGAGGGTGCGCCGTAGCATTCAAACAGAATCTCGGACATGGCTAGAGACACAGTTGTCAGTAGTGAACATCGTAAGCTGGTGCCATACGTACTCTTCCTTGTGTATCCCAGGTTTGCGACCGGCTCCGTCATGACAATGGGCCTGTCTATGCTCCCGTTCTTGCCGTCCACGCCCAATTTGATGAAGCAGTAATCAAGCAGCCCTTCCATCACATCCCAATTGTTCACGATATTGCTCCCCGGCTCGTATACATTCTTGGCCTGGCCGCGTGCAGTGCCATCACTGAAGACATCTGAGCCGACAAAGGTGAAGGTGCGAGCGAGTTTTCGATCGCGGTATTTAGCCACGAGAGGGCGCAGCGATAGTCGGGGATTCTTGTCGAAGGACCAGCCTGCGCGGACTGCGGAGGAGCCTGTGGAGCTGTCAGCGCGTTGTGAGAGATGCGCATTGTGATGTGAGGCCGACCATTGTCGATTACGATGGCTGTTTCGCGGTTGCTGCGCGCATAGCCCTCGGTGTCTGTGGGCTTGTAGCCTTCAAACGGGGGCTCGCTGACGCTCCAGATCTTCGCGGGGGGTGGTTTGGGAGAGTTGCGGCCAGAGGGTAGCAGCAGGTCTGCAGTCGCCGAGGGAGCCATTGCGCTGGGAGGGTTGACGTCGGGGAAGATGGGATCGGCGGCGTTAGGACATGTCGCAGCGTTGATATTGTGTGGCGGGCTTTGGTGAGCGCACAGCGCAGCCGATTATCGAGGCGTGCTGCATCGCCGTCGCGCTGAGCTTCACCTGCGTGGCGCGTCGCCTGCCGTCCATGCACCATCCCAAAAACGGCAACCTTCACTCGGAGCAGGTTGGATGTAAGCGCATTTACACTCACATTCACATTCCCGTTCACTTTCTGACAAAATAAAAACTCTGGCCTGTTAACATGGTAAGTTACTCCTTGATACATCTACAGTAGCTCTCGCTTCCTGACCAGCTTGGATGTGCTCAGATGCTCAGCCCTTCTACCATCTATCCTGACCCACGCAGCCCAGTGTCTTTCTCTCCGCGCGGAAAAAGGCCGGACCATGTCCTCCATAATCGGGTCAGTGACTAGGCTGGATGCGACAGATGGGGCCGAAGGTAGTGTATCAAAGTGGTAGGCGAACGCCCCCAATTGAGCATTCTCCTCCCTATGCAACTGCTCATGCTGGATCCTTCAGACCGTTGGTGGCTAGCCGACTATAAGCACCCATTCATCTAGACCATTTGGGTTACATGGAACATACCTTCAAGGTGGAAGAGCACGTTGGACTGGTAGTTCTTGAACATCTGAGACACAAGCTCCGTGTCCATGTTCGCTATGTTGATCTCCTGGAGATTCTTGTTCAAGGTCATGATGGCTTCATTGAGCTTTTCCTGTAGACAGGTCAGTACGCGCCCGATTATGCGGCTTGTTGCATTGCCGTACCACGTTGACAAGGATGCGCGAGAGCAAGAGGCTCTGCTGGTGCTCGTGTGGGCTTTCCTGGACGGCGTCAATAATGTGTTATTCAACACAGTTGATCATAGCTTTACCATGTTTACGCGATCTTGAGTTGTGCGGTGCAAGGTACTGAGGTGGACGAGCTCTTGTTTACGTGGGGCGTGGGGCATCAAAGAACCCGATGCCAAGAACCATAGGGCTGACCACGGTGAACGGCCGACGCTGGCAGCAGGACAGTTACTTCCGTCGTCAATTCCTCGACGCCTCCCTGCCAACTGCACACTGCCCACCGCACTGCACCCATTGGCAGCCGCGATTCCTTCACGCATTACACCACCGACCTTGTCTCTAACTCCAATCGGCACCTGCACACCTATAGAGCTTCACCATGGCGCCTCTGACCGCAGCCTCGGACGAGCACTCGCATCAAGCTCTCCTTGACCAACTCGACATCTACAAGATCCACAAACCCTTCCGCAACCCGCACTGGAAGCCCCCGCAGCGCCGCAACAAGAACGTCAAGCAGATCATCGCCGATGCCACGCGCAAAGAAGCCTCGGTCATGGCCACCCAGAACAACAGCGGCGCATCCACGCCCGCGCTTCCACATACCGATGGCGCAACACGCACCGCGAGCCCCGTCGGCCGCGCCCCCAACATCGCGCAGGCCGCGCAAAGCCTGAGCACTCTTGTCCTGGAGAAGAACCTACGGGCTGCTGGCGGCGGATTGGGGGCGGCGAACGGCAACGGCGTGGGACCGGCTGCTACGTACACGAATATCGAGAGCGCGCCGAGCTTCCACCCGAGCAGCCAGAGGCGGTACTGCGACGTCACGGGGCTGCCGGCGCCGTACACAGATCCCAAGACGAGGTTGCGATACCACGATAAGGAGGTGTTTGGGGTGATCAGGACGATGGCGCAGAATGTTTCGGAAGGATATCTCAGCGCGAGAGGTGCGCATACAGTGTTGAAGTGAGCAGCGGGACTGGTTCAGCGAGCGACTCTCGGGAGCTGATTCGCTTCCATTACCATTGGGCACAGAGATAACACACATGGGGCTGACTCGAGAGATGGGCTTGTGCTGTATGGGTCGATGGGGGAGCTTTCAACACAGCACGACGTGCAAACATGTAAGGCCAACAAAGTCAAGCGCACTCCACACACCAAGCCCCTCTCGAGGCAAGGTTCAAGAAGGTGCTCCGGCTTAATCGTGGACTGTTTTCTCTTCGCCAGTGACGGGGTACCAAGAATACACGGACAGTATTCCTAGTGACAGCAGCGTAAACGCGTGCTGCGGCCGGGGCGGTTCTACGTGGATAGATTTGTTCTGCACCTCCTCTCTAGGTATCGATGAAGTTAAATGTTAGTGTTGGTTGGCCAACGATAGACGGCTTTGGAACACATGTTGTCCACAGAGACGGTGTATCGTGGCTGCATTCGATGCAGTGCACCTCGCGCAGTGTGTAGGAACACAAGTCTCGAAAAATCATGCGGACTCCCGACAAGGTGAGCGCGCTACGACCATCTGCCCTAACCCTAAAGTGGCCAAGCGTGCTTTCACTCCGTTTCGAGCTCCTTCGTAGCCAGGGATCCCCCCCGGCGCACGGTCCAGCCGTTGCAACTGACCGCAGCTCAAAGGGACACGATACGAGATCGAAAAGTTCCCGGAGAGCAGATTGACACCTACCCAGCTACCACCAGCGACGCATTGAGGCCAGACACCCAACTATCCCTCGGGTACTCGAGAGCTGTGCCATACCACCGCACCCACCCACACCGCCGTCAAGATGCCCACCATGTGGCTCACAGACACGCAAAGTACGTACCCGTCAAGATGCAGCACCAGCACGGCTAACCCACGGCAGAGATCGGAGTCGCCTTCTGCTCAGGGGGTAGGTACGCATCCCACCCGCCGGGCTCCCACGAACCCAGCTGAAACTGACACACGCGACGCCCAGGCGGCTTCTTCCTGCTCGGCGGCGTCGTCATGTTTTTTGACCGCAGCATGTACGTTTCCCACGTGCGCCCCCGCCATTCCCCGGCGACGGCGACGGCGACGCTGACGTCGGCCGCAGGCTCGCCATGGGCAACATCCTCTTCCTGGTCGGCCTGACCCTCATCATCGGCGCCCAGAAGACGCTGTCCTTCTTCGCGCGCCGCCAGAAGTGGAAGGGCACCGCGGCTTTCGCCGCTGGCATCGTGTTGATTCTGATGCGCTGGGCGTTTTTCGGCTTCGTCGTCGAGTTGTACGGCATCTTGGTCCTGTTTGGGGATTTCTTCGCCACGATTGCGGGGTTCGTGGGGAATATTCCTGTGATTGGGCCGTATATTGCGAGGGGGTTGGAGAGGGTGGGTGCCGTGTCGAGGAGTCAGGAGTCGGCGGTTTGAAGAGCATGGGAAGGGAGGGATGGAGAGGGAATAGCTAGGCACCGGGTTGAAGAGCAGGGGAGGGACAGCCGGGCGTGAACGGGTCTGGTGGCGTACGATACTTGTGAGGATATGAGGGCTGGAGTTGGACTTGGACTTGGAATTGGAAAGGTGGGAGACACATCCGACCTTCTGCTCTCCGGGTCGATATCGCGGCAACGGGACGCGGTATCACGCACAGCCCGCGCACGACACGATGGACTCGTCCGAGCACTCAGCTCGAGAACCGCGAGAGTCGCATAGAGTCCCGCCATAATGTACTGTACATATACTACACATTGTACCATGTTACATCACTGAAACACCCCACCCCCAAACCCCACCGGCCTCCTCACCCTCGCCCCCTCAACAAACGGCACCACAGCCATCGCCTTGTAGATCCGGCCCATCCCTGTCGGGCCCCGATCCACCAGCCTCTTCACCGCGCCCTCCAGCCTCGTCCTGACCTCCTCGTCCCCGGCAGCCTTCAGTAACCTTTCCGTCCTCTCCATGATCCCTAAGCTGGACAGGAAGTAGGCTTGTTCGACAGGCCCGTGGACCTCCACGCCCGAGGACGCATCCAGCGCGGCCTCGGCGAGCCCGACGAAATCCACATCTGCGCTGATGTCAACGAGGCCCGCGGAAACGAAGGGCGAGACGGCGCGGTGCGAGCGGATCCCGCGGAGGGTGTTGGCGGGGATGGTGGACTGGGGACCGTAGTCGAGGATGAGGGCGGCGCCGGAGGGGTTTGGCTTCTGCAAGGGTTCGGGGAGCGGTTGGGATATTGGGGATGTCGAGGTGGCGGTGGATGTTTGAGTTTTGAGTTCGTTCTTGTTTTGGGTGGAACGGGGGGGATTCGCGCCGCCGATGCGCACCGCAAAGTCTGCCATGTAGGAAAGCGACTCGGGGGATATCTCTACGATGGCGTCGGTGGTGTTTTGCAGGGCTTTGTACCTGTCCGAGGTCTGCGGGAGGTAGAGGCTGTACGGGGTGGGCGTCTTCGAGAGCGTGAGGTGGAATTCCGGGGGTGGTGAGCCGTCCTCGCTGGTCTGGTTTTGGGACATCTGGGACTCGTGAATGGGCGAGACGACCAGCTCGTGCCATTGGTTTTTGGGAGCTTGCGGGCCGGTTTTGGGAGAAAGAGGTCCGTCGGGCGTGATTGTTTTGGAGGCGGCGGGGAGGGTGGAGTTTGCGACGTTTTGGAAGACGTGGATGGGGAGGGCGTCGAAGAACTCGTGGGCGAGGATGAAGGGGGTGGATGTTTCTTCTGTTCAATGGATTAGCGCTTGCATGTCAACAGCTGGAGTGGTTGGTGTACCCTTGGGCACGAATCTGATGTCTTCGCACCAGTTGACAGTGCAATTCGGTATGTACTTGCACGGCGCTCTCCATCCCAGTTCGAACTCGTCTGGCGCACCCGTCCCGGACAGCCGTTGGGCTTGCTGTTTTCGCAGGTCGTCGGACGCCTCAATCATGTAGATGGCTTCTACGCTCTGCGCGAACGGCTTGAAGCTCGAGATTGTCCTCAATACATCGTCCATCAATGTCCCTCTCCCAGGGCCTACTTCGATGATTTGTACCCTCTCTTTCCGGCCCTGGGCCATCCACTCTGTATATAGCCATATGCCCACCAATTCACCAAAGACTTGGCTGATCTCGGGCGACGTTATGAAGTCGCCCTTTGCGCCGAACTGATCGTGGCCGGGTGTTTGGCGCGTGTAGTACCCGCCCTGGTCGGAGGTGAGGCATTGACGCATGTACGAGGCCACTGAGACAGGGCCGGTAGTCTATAATCCTGTCACGAAGAAGTCGTTTGTAGGTAAAAGACCAAACGTACCTCTATTGCCTGCGCCAGCGTCTTTGCGAGCGGCGTCGACCATTGTCGCTCTTCCGAGTCGCTCGATGACCACCGCACCGCACATCGCACCGGTCTCGGCCTGGCCACCTGCGGTCTTGTGCATCTCGTCGCGCTGCGCAGGAGATTGAGAGAAGCTGCCCTCATCTCGATTCGTTATCGCCTTTCCATGACGTTGTCTAGCGACCAAAAAGTTAACTTTCGGAACGCGGGAGCTATGACCGACTTGTCCCAAGTCGACGCCTGACCACGTGCCATTCGACCCCACGGAATCAATCCCTCCGACATCCAATACCAGCTTCATCTAGACTCGAGAACTCCAGAAATCATGGCGTCGCGTTGGGCAGACGACGAGGCGGATAAGGCAGAGGTCCTGCGCCGAAAAAAAGAAAAGGACGAGAAGAAGCGCCTCAAGCTCCAGAAACAACAAGCCGAGCAAGAAGCTGCCGCGGCTGCTGCACAAGAAAGAGAACTTGAATCGCGTCCAGCGAAGCGCCGACGACTCTCCAACGACCCCAGCTCCCAAGACGTTGCTCCCAATGAGACACCAGCGGAAAGGCCACTTATACGCTTTGACGGCGGCGGTTGGGGACCATGCCGACACGTCTCCAACTTCGAGACCCTGAACCATATCGAAGAAGGCTCCTACGGTTGGGTATCCCGCGCCCGCGAGATCTCCACCGGCTCCGTTGTCGCGCTCAAGAAGATCAAGATGGACTACCAGCAGCAAGACGGCTTCCCCATCACCGCCCTCCGTGAAATCACCATCCTTCAACGCGCCCGCCACAACAACATCGTCCACCTACATGAAGTACTCTCCGGCTCGGACCCCTCCGAGATTGTCCTCGTTATGGAATTCCTCGAGCACGACCTCAAGACACTGCAGGAAGACATGCCTGAGCCGTTCCTCGCGTCCGAAGTCAAAACGCTGCTAAAACAGCTCACATCTGCGCTTTCATTCCTGCACTCAAATCACATCCTCCACCGAGACCTAAAGACTTCCAACATCTTACTGAGCAACCACGGCCATCTCAAGATCGCGGACTTCGGCATGGCGCGCCACATACCGCCGCCAGATGCGCGCCTCACACAGCTCGTAGTCACGCTGTGGTACCGCGCCCCCGAGCTCCTCCTCGGCACCGAGGCCTACAGCACAGAGATCGACATGTGGAGTCTGGGCTGCATATTCGGCGAGCTCCTCCTCAAAGAGCCCATCCTGCAAGGCAAAAACGAAGTCGACGAACTGACCCGCATATTCGCGCTCTGCGGCCTCCCAACCGAGCGCAGCTGGCCCGAGTTCTGGCGTCTTCCCAACGCGAAGGGCCTCAAGATCCCGCGGGACTCGGGTGCAAAGAGTGGCGGAGTGATACGGACAAAGTTCCCGTTCCTGACAAACGCGGGCGCGGACTTGCTCATGAGTTTGCTTTCGCTGAACCCCGAGCACAGACCCAGCGCAGACGAGGTGCTGGACCATGCTTACTTTAGGGAGCAGCCGAAGCCGAAGCCCATGGAGATGTTCCCCACGTTCCCGAGCAAGGCGGGCCAGGAGAAGAGGCGGAAGAGGAGTCCGAATGCGCCGAAGAGGGGGGACGCGCCGGGGATGCAGAACGTGGATTTCAGCGGAATCTTTGCGAATCGGGAGGAGGAGCAGGCGGGCGCGGGGTTTCAGTTGAGAGTAGCTTGAAGGGTGAGTGATCATGTGCGAGACTCCGCAACAGGAAGATCCAAGTGTACTACTCCACCTGATTACTTCGATGTAAGATCATTTTCTGGTGAAAATCTTCCATCCGCCCTTGCTGGGATGTCAATGTATTGGGGCTGGGGGCACACGATGCTTGGAAGTGTTCTTAAGCATCCGTCAGCACCAATTCTTCCGTGGGTAGTGAAGAAAGAAAAAAAGATTGGCTTTCTCTCGTGCTTCAAGGGAGTATCTACAAAGCTTGATGATCACGCATCTCAAACCTACTCAAAATCTCTTGATCTCTTATATCCTCCACGACCCCGCCTCGCACCTTACATGGAAAACAATCCACACCACACGTACATCTCTACCATGCGTCGACATATTCTCGCCTCGACTGTCGACCCGAGCCCGGCTGCCCGGCTAAGTCGACAGGCCGCCGTTGAGATGTAAAAGTGGTAGGGCTGAGACTGGAGAAAATAATTCCAATGTGTTGTTGATGGGGATATGACCATAAGTCGCTGTGCTGTTTGTGAGGAAGATGTTGTTAGGGCAGTAATGAAAAAAAAAGAAAGCACCCAGGAGTCTACACGTGGAGTCAGTCCCTCGGAAGATGATACGCACAACATGAACCGCAACAAGAGGAAGTATGTTGTATAGTTTTAGTTTTGGATTGACGTACTTATTTCTTACTCTGATTAAACATTAAACGCTTCCGCTACTTACTTCACCCCACCCACCCACCGACCCAGAGACTAAGAATATGGAAGTGTTAGGAAAGGAGAAAAACCCAGAACCCACCGTAGACCCAAAAGGAAAAAGAACAAGGAAACACCGACACCATAGGGTACAATGTACAAGGTAAATCAGAGGCTCACCCGACTCACCCTCCAAAGGTTGAAAAGATGTGCTCTACAACTCCGCAAACGCAAGCCACATGATGCCCATGAACCCAGCGAAGCTCGCCATGCCCGCGCTGCCGAACTCTGACGCCGCGGCGCCGCTGAACTCGGGCTGCTTGGGCTGCGTGGGGCTGCTGCCCGAGTCTGCGCCCGAGCCGCTGCCAGATCCGGAGCCTGAGCCTGCTGAACTGCTGCCGGATCCAGAGCCTGAGCCTCCTGAGCTGCTGCCAGGCCCGGGGCCCGATCCTGAGCCTGAGCCAGCGCCAGCGCCAGAGCCGCTGGATCCCGAGCCACTGGATGCCGAGCCGCCGGAGCCAGAGCCAGAGCCAGAGGAGCCAGAGGAGCCGTTGCTCTTGCTGGTCTCGGAGGGCAGAACGATGATCTCTGTCTTTGTCTTGCTGGGGCGGATGGTGGTGGTGCCGTTGTTGAAGGGCCCGACGGAGGAGGTCGCGGTTGCGGGGGCGCCGGTGGAGAGGACGATGGGGATGGTGGTTTTCGTGACTTCTGCCTCTGAGCTGGAGCTGGCGCTGGAGCTGGCGCTGGAGCTGGCGCTGGAGCTGGCGCTGGAGCTGGCACTCGAGCTCCCGGTCACGGTAACGACGGTGGCAACGTTGCCGCACGCGGAGACGGCGAAGTCGTTGAACTTGGTGGTATCGTCGGGGCAGTTGTCAGACACGGACTTGAGAGCGCCCAGGCGGTCGAGCTCGATGCAGATGCAGGGAAAGTCGGCGGGGTTGCACTTGGAGTTTCCTAGGAGCGGAAAGAGGACGTCTTGGGCGCAGTATGAGAGACCGGCGACGGCGCCGGGGATGTCGGGGGGTGATTGGGGGATGGCGGTGGAGAGGGTGACGAAGAGGGTGGAGGAGAGGGTGAGGGTGCTGAAGATAGTGGGAGACATTGTGGTTGTGGTTGTGGAGGTACACGTTTTGCAGGTTTTGGTTTGGGCAGCGGTTTTGGTTTGGGCAGCGGTTTTGGTCGAAGTCTCCGTGGACGTGGTCTTGGAAGATCCTGTTAAAGAAGTCTCGGTGCTGTAGGCCGAAGTTGATGCAGTCGCGGGCGCTGGACTGGAGGATGTGGTAGATCCGGACTTTAAAGATTCGGTCTTAGAGGTGGTTGCAGAAGACTCTGTGCTAGAAGATCCTGTGGTAGACGACTTGGTGGCAGAAGACTCTGTCGGAGAAGGTCCCGTGCTGGTAGTCTCGGACTTTGAGGACTCTTTTTCGGAAGAAGACGAGCTTGAGGTCTTCGCGGTAGAAAACGAGGGTGTTATAGAAACAGTGTATGGGACCGAGGTGAAAGATGGAAGCGAAGGAGTTTCGGTGTACACCGTAGTCTCAGCCGTGGAAGTATAGGCGACGGTAGTTGTGGTGGTGAGCTCCGAGTAGTCAGTCTCAGTCGATACTAAAGAGGATGATTCGTGTTGGTGTTTATGCGACGAGGAACTGATGATCAGGGAAGTACGAGTCCAGAAGTCTCTGACGTGCCAATGCATGTTGAGGGCGAATGTAGATATAATGAAGAATAGCGAGTGAGGTGGTGAGTTGAACAATGAACGCGTTCAGAGACATGCAATATATGTGCTACCTTCCAAAAATTTGGAAGCTGCATGCGGTCGCCCAAAAACGACAAAGGCGGGTTCCTGGACGGTAAAACAGTCGGCGACGCATCCGGGCGAACATCTTTGTTGGCAAAGTTTCAGTTTTCGCGTTGGCATCGCGAGGTTGTAGCGTGGCTCTGAGTTCCGGTTCCGTCGTCTGCACTGGAATGTGGCGCAAACGGCTTCCTTTCAGCATCGTCATGGCCCCCTCTGGAATTCGCTCACTTTTTTTCGCCCCACGTGCTCTTTAGCTGCTTTGGATGTGAGAGCTGTATTGTGCAAGTCCACCCGCGCACGCTTCTGGTCATCGAGGGAAGGTTGAATCGAGGCATTCTGCTTTTCTAGGATGCCTAGAATCATACCTACCTGACTTTTGTCATAGAAGCACTCGTGATGCTCTTTTGCGTACCGTATTACACGAGATAAATCATCCGTCGCATTTGCGGAAGGTTCATCTTGATTCGCCAGCAGATTCTCGTAATAAGGGTTGGCACATTCACGAGGCCATGCACGCCTTATACAACGTCGCCTATCGCATTCGCCCATGAACCGTCGATATTGGTACGCTAAAATGTAAGGGTCCTTCTGAAACGCTGGCCTATGTGGCGTGTACGGCTTATACTTCCTGAGGCGTCGACTATCGGGATGGAATAAACTTTGATATTGCTGAAGTCTCTCGCGATTTGACTCCAGCGCAGTACGGTATTGACGTCGAAGCTGCTCTCGTGCGCTGGGGTCAATATGAGCATATGCTTCCTTGGCTTGAGAATCTTCCGGTGTATCAAACAGACGAAAGTACAGTCCCCATAACTCGGGGTCCGCCATATAGTGCAATGTATCGTGTCCACTCCAATCGATTGATGCTTTAGGAGGGGTTAAGTAATGTTCGCGTGTGTCGAGACAAAGGGTGATGTCCCTGCGGTACCTTTAAGTAGCGCTTGGTGTGGCAGCCAGAGGTAGTGCGGAGACAAGCAGTAAAAGGGAACACAAAGGGAGGAACCACACGAGTGTCTAACAGCTGCCAAGTTTGACAGTGACAAAGGACTCTGAAATGTCACTTGGACATCCGAAAAACTCACGATTGTGCATCACAGTGGGTGCATATATCGTGAACGCGTTTGAGCAACGTGGGTGGTAAAGGTGTTCGAGTTTACCTTGCTCCCCAATTGGTGGTACGGCAGAAGTTATTGCGACGGAGTTTCCCCATCTCTTTCAGCACCTAGTTCGAACAACACTGGTGGTATGAGGCGTGGCGCTATGAAGAAAATAAAGCGTTACTGACGCCATAACTTCTGTTAGTGTTGGTTTGGCTCAATCTGCAATCAAGCATTTGAGGGTTAATAGTATACTATCGTGCAAAGGGTGAGAAGTAGGTTTAATTGATTATGTCTAGTCTATCGTACAAAGGGGCACTAAGGACCTTATAAAGTCTCTGCCTCTTAGCGCTAACCTAAGTAGGGGGTCCTTATGTAGGTCCTTATAGGTAGGTAAGGCCTTATAAAGTCTCTGCCTTTTAGCGCTAACCTAAGTAGTGGGTCTTTATATAGGTTCTTATAGGTAGGTAGGCCCCTATTTTACTTAGTGCTATTTGTATAATAAACTGTATAGATACTAGTAACTTTTTTTTGTGTAATAGCTTATATCTATTATACGCTTTCTCTTTCCTATCTTTCTTTATCTATATAGTTGGCCTTCCCCTATTAGAATAAGTTATAAAGTAGGTGCAGTGTTACTGTGTAGTAAAAGTCCTATTTATACCTCCTCTTATATAAATAGGTAGTAATAGCTAACCTGCTTAGTTCTTACCTTACCCCTTTACATAGTAGTAGAGTTATATTATATAATAAAGCTCTTTCTAGGCATATATTCTATGCGTAAATAGAAGGTAGAGTGTTAAGTAATATAATACTTAGCGCTAGGTCTTAGTAAGTAAGTATAGAAAGATCGCTCCTAGTTATATAATAAAGGTATATAGTAGAAGTAAAGTATAAGGTAGCCTTTTATACTTCTTCTTTATTACTTTATTAGTCTTGTTTATCTTCCTCCTCTTTTATATAATAGTTTTTATCCTCTAGCTCTCCTTTAAAGTTAAAGATATATACTTATATATCTATAGTAGAGGGTTTATATTTATAGAAGTTAGTGTATAATAATATATATTACTTTCTAGCTTACTAGGTATCTTTTAGTAGATAGTTAGTAGACTAGCATCTTTCTTTATAGTATATAAAGTATTTCTACTTTATATAAGAGTTTAAACTTCTAAAGTTACTCCTTTTTTTTAGTCTAAAAGTTAATCTGCCTCTAGAGGGGCTAGATCCTCTTATATAATTAGGATTATTATATTATTAATTAGTGTAGTACACCTCTTTACTATCTTAGAGGAACTATAACTTTTTCCTATCTTTAGTAACTTAGAGTAACGCACAAAGGTTACTAAGTAAGCCTTTTACTATATTTTTAGGGTTAAACATAGCTTATTTAAAGTTAGGATAGTTGTAGTATACTTATATAATAGTAGTGTGTAGTTATAGTTTACTACTAAAGCTTTATTTAAGAGCCTTTTAGGCTAAAGTAAGCTTATTAATTATTACTTCTAGGGCCTTATGTAATATAGTAGCTAGATTATGTTAAGATCCGAAGGCTAGGCCTCCCGGGATCTTCATATGTATCTACATTCGTTGTTCGAGTGACACAGCACAAAAAGGTCACGTGATTAGATTAGTGTGATTAGAGCGCTAAGACAACTAATTAGACTAAGCACTTAACATACTAAGTAACTAATTAGTGCTTAATTAGTTTAATTAGAGCGATTAGTCCACTAATCGCTTAAAGTATATAGGAACGCAAGGATAGGCTCTCTATACTTATATTTAATCTGTTTATTAATCTATTGTTTAGATTCTAGCAGACTAAATTGTTAACTTGTTACACTTTGTAAGATACTATTATATTAATAAGACCTTCTACCTTCTATAAGTACTCCTGCCTAAGAACTAACCTTAACCCTTTAGGACTAGCTACCCTTTTAGATTTAACATCTTAAACACCCTTAATATAAGTACTTTATAAACTCCTACCTCTTCTACAGCTTTAGGTGCCGCTAAGATTACTCCTATAAAGAATAGTAGTAAGGCGTATAAACCTAATCTCTACTTTAGTAAACAATTTTAAACTAATATCTAGATTCTCTAGTTAGACCTCTACTTCTTTAACTTAAATAAAACTCTTAAAGACAAAAAGAAGGTTATCTTTGTAGCAATATATATATAAAGAGATATAGGATTATAGATCTATCTCTACTTTAAAAAGTACCTAGGAATAGACTATAATAATAATAATAATAATTACGTAAACAAGCACGCTAATGTAGTTAATATTATTAAAAATTATAATAACTTTAAGAAATACCTTAAATAACTCTTTAAAATTACTAATAAGGACTTTATTATAAAAGTAAAAATTTAGACTATAACTTAGAAATAATTAGTAGCTAAGTATATAGCTAAGTTTCGCAAATACGCTATGCAGCTTAACTAGGATAATAAGTCTCTCTAGGACATGTACAAATAAGAACTTAAATAGAAACTACGTAAAGAACTCTTACGTAGTAGTGCACAAATTACTAACTTTAAAGAACTATATAAAGAAACTATTAGAATTAACAAAGAGTAGTTTTTACTATAATAGGAGCTCTACTAAAACCCTAAGGTAATAAGCTTTAGATAACTAGTAAAAGTAGTTTATAAGAACCCTATTAGAATTGTCTAAAAGCAACAGCTAAGGAACTACTAGAAATACAAACTAATAAAAGATATCTAGTTTAACTACTTAAGCAAAGAAAAAAGAGGAAGAATAGGCCCTAAGTAGCCTAATAAACGCGTCTCTAATAGAAGTTAATAACTAATAACTAAGACCTATAAATGCTTTATATATAGCAAACTAGGCTATATAGCTAGGAACTATAGATTAAAGAACAAAGTCTATTAAACTAAGTTAAATATACTAACTATTAAGGACTAAAAACCTAATAAGGAATAGGAAGTTATTATAACGCTATTTAGTTACTAACGTATTACACTAGAGCAAAGTAAGCGATTAGATTTACCTAACTTATAACTATACAAAGATCTAGAAAACAACTCTAATATATACTATAACGCAGAAGACGTAGAAGAAATACTAAGATCTTCTACTTCTTACCTATAAAATAGGCAGGAAGAAGACAACCCTATATCACCTAAGTATAAACTAAATGTTTAAGACTACATAGAACCCTACTAGGCACTAAAAGGAATACAACCCTATAAAAATAAGAAGTTAGACTACGTACTAAAGTACTACCTAGACTACTAAAATCCTACATACTAATTCTATATATAGACGTATTGCGAAGAACTAATATACGTATAATATAAGGCGGAAAAGAAGAAGAATAAGAAATAACCTAGAAAGAAACTACGCTATAGATAGATATAGATAGACTACCCTATTACAGCTTACAATAAACACCTCTAAGATAAATAATAAGTAAAATACTTTTCTTACCTCACGCTAAAGGATAACAAATACTGTAATATACTTATTAATAGAGACTATATATAACTATACTAGTACACATGTCTAAACTAAGACTATAAATACTATTATATAGCTAAGCATTTAGACAGTTTTATAAACTACCCTACGTAAGAAGTAATAATAGAGCTACTAATTTAACTAGTATATAGGAATAGTAAAGACTATAGGAGGAAAAATAGAAGAACATCCTTACAGGAAGAAGAAGAAGACAATCTACATAAGCTATATACTTAAGAATAATAATAGAAGTAGATACTTAGAAACGCATACTAGGCACTAGAACTTAACTATAACCTACACAAATAGATGTCTTTTTTAGGCCTAAACTTAGATAAGAAAACGCCTTTATTAAATTAAATGCTATAGTAAGCATAGTATTAGTTAAGCTACTAGTATAGCTTAAAGGAATACAGGCTTAAGCTCTTATAGACTTAAAAGTAGGAAAGAACTTTATATCTTATTAGATAGTAAGATAAGTAGGACTTATAATATTAGAGAAAGAAGTACCCTATATTATTTATATCGCAAATAGATCCCTAATGCCTAAAACACCTTAAATATACTAGGAGGTTACTACCACAATAATAGTCTAAAGATATAGAGAGGAACTTACCTTAGATATCTTACTAGGATCTAAGTATAAGTTAGTTTTAGGATTACCTTAGTTAATAATACACAACCTATAGATTAACTAGGGTATAAAGAAAATATTATTTAAACACTATAATTATATATTATAAGCAAAGCCTATATATTAACTAAAAATAATAGTAGATAAGGGAGTTATTAATAACATAATACCGCGATAAATAGTTAAAAAATAGAAGCACACCTTAGCAGACGCTAGTAGGAACCACTAGATTAAGAAGTGTAAGAAGGAGAATAATAGTACACCCTTTACCTTACTAAGAGAGTATAGGAAATAGACACACATATTTATAGAAAAGGAAGAAAAAGTAAACCTATCTAAATATTAACCTTAGGATCTTACAATAGACCTAATAAAAGGGAAGATGCCACCCTTTAGACTACTATATAGTAAGACAGGAGAAGAACTCCTTAAAAAACGTAATTTTATTAAGACAAACCTTAAGAAAGAATATATATAACTATTAAAGTTACTAGCAGTAAGCCCTTTTATGTTTATTAAGAAAAAGGATAGATTAGATAGACTATACGTTAACTACTAACAACTTAATAATATAATAATAAAGAACTAATATCTACTACTAAATATTACAGAGCTACAAGATTAACTATCTTAAGCTAAGATATTTATAATAATAGATCTAAAAGATAGTTACTACCTTATACAAATTAAGAAAGGTAAAGAATAGAAAACAGCGTTTTAATTACGCTATAGACTATTTAAGTATAAAGTTATGCTATTTAGACTTACAAATACACTAGTAGCTTTTATAGCACTTATTAATAATATACTCTGTAAATATCTGGACATATTTATTATCGCGTATATAGATAATATCCTCGTCTTTTCTGAAAACAAATTAGACCACACTAAGTATGTATAGATAGTACTAGAAGTACTAAATAAAGTATGCCTTTGCATTAAACTTAAGAAATGTAAGTTTAACGTTAAATAACTTAAATTCCTAGGACACATTATTACTATAGAAGGAATTAAAATAGTACTAAGTAAAGTTAAATGCATTAAGAACTAGCTAATACTAAAGATAGCTAAAAATATCTAAGAATTCTTAAAATTCTATAGATTTAACTAATAATTTATCTAAAATTATATAAAGGTTATAATACTTTTAACAAATTTTATAAAGAAGGACGTACCCTTTAAATAGATAGATAAGTGCAGAATGTTATTTTAACTCCTTAAGATAGTATATATTATAGAACCTATCTTTATTTATTTTAGAAGTAATAAATCACTACGCTTTAAAACAGACGCTAGCGATCTTGCGCTAAACGCCTACGCTAAATAAGAACGTAATAGTAAATAGCACCTAATTACTTACTACTTATGTAAATTTAATAACGCTAAAACATAATATAATGTATATAATAAAGAACTCTACGCTATTATTAAAGCCTTAAAGCACTAGAGGATTTACGCACTTAGTTACTTAACGCTAGAAATTTATACAGATTATAAGAACCTTCTAAAGTTCATAATAATAAAAGAACTTACGCTATAATAATAAAGATAGTTATAAACTACTAGGCTGTTGGTTTGGCTTAATCTGCAATTAAGCATTTAAGGGTTAATAGTATACTATTGTGTAAAGGGTAAGAAGTAGGTTTAATTAATTACGTCTAGTCTATTGTATAAAGGGGCACTAAGGGCTTTATAAAGTCTCTGCCTCTTAGCGCTAACCTAAGTAGTGGGTCCTTATACGGGTCCCTACAGGTAGGCAGGCCCCCACTTTACCTAGTGCTACTTATACAATAAACTGTATAGACACTAGTAACTTTTCTTTTATGTAATAGCTTATATCTATTATACGCTTCCCTTTCCTATCCTTCTCTATCTATACAGTTAGCCTTCTCCTATTAGAACAGGTTGTAGGGTAGGTGCGGTGTTACTATATAGTAGAGGTCCTGTTTACACCTACTCTTGTGTAAATAGGCAGTAATAGCTAACCT
The DNA here is from genome assembly GCA_015832175.1 of Paraphaeosphaeria minitans. Taxonomy (NCBI): domain Eukaryota; kingdom Fungi; phylum Ascomycota; class Dothideomycetes; order Pleosporales; family Didymosphaeriaceae; genus Paraphaeosphaeria; species Paraphaeosphaeria minitans. Next base: position 4,424,678 of record WJXW01000002.1, read on the forward strand.
ACTTAGTTTTTACCTTACCCCCTTATATAGTAGCAGAGCCGTATTACATAATAAGGCTCTTTCTAGGCATATGCCTTGTGCGCAAATAGAAGATAGGGTGTTAAGTAATATAATACTTAGCGCTAGATCTTAGTAAGTAGGTATAAAAGGATATCTCCTAGCTCTCCTAAACCCTCTCTCCTTTATCCCACTTCAACGTACGTATACTTTCCTCCCTTCTTTCCTTATTCTTTTTAGTGTCCTAGTGTTTAGTGGCTAGTGCTCTGTTACTAGTAAATGTGTATAGCTTTTTCGTACAATGCTAATTTTTAACAAGACACATATACACACACATACACACACTTGCCATTATATAATAGCTAATAACACTATTAGTCTGTTAGGCGCCAGTGCCCTTACTACTAGTGTCTTTGTGCTAGTTATTATAGGCTAGACTAGATCACGCATCTAGGTTAACCTCCCTACTAGTTTGCCTAGCATAAGGGCCTTTATACAGAGCCTAGTAGTAGACGTACAACAAATCCTCTAAAGTATCTTTGTTTTTATTGTACGATGCTAACAGGTGTAGGACCAAGAGGCTAGGGTGGCCTAGATGCCCTCCTAAGATATTATTGTGCAAATCCTAGTTAGCATAAACCTCTAGTAGTGGGCTACTTACATTATACAACGTAAGGAATATTAGTAAGCAGTGCTTATCTAGTCGCGCAGCCAAGTTTAAAATAAGCCTTATACTTACTTATACGGCACTACTAATACTAGTAATTAGGTGTTCCTAAATTATTGTGCAATCCTAGGTTACAAGTCTAGATTATGCAGTACCTACGTATAGAAGTCGCATAGTGCTTATTATGAGCGTTATATATAGGGGGGGGTAAATGTCTTCGTCGCACAGAGGGGTAGGTGGGCCTAGTCTTAAGATATCTAAATTATTAATATAGAAAATATATTCTTTAATGTCTTTGTACAATCTCCTACAATGTGTTCCCTCTCTTATAATAAAACTATAATGTTAAATTAGTAGTAGGGCCTATATAGCCTAAAAATAAATGTGTCTATACAAAGTTATAGCAAGTTAGACAGAAGAAAAGAAAAAAATTTTTTTTTTTTTTTTCTTTTTTAAAATAGTAAGTAAAATAACAAAAGAAATGTTGTGTAGCAAAGTAGTTACTCTATTATACAGTCCTTATTAACTCTGTCTACTAAAGCCTTAACAGCAATGTATAGTTCATTTGTTAAGATTAGTGTTTAGAGTGCCTAGTTAGGTGCTTTCTTTATATAAGTATTAGTAGGATTGTCTTTACCATTAATCCACCTAATCTCTGTAATTTCCTGTTTTTCGTACAACTCCCTAATTAACATAATGTTAATTATAAGGCGTTTTTCGTTTATAGTGCCTAGTTATACAAGGCATTTGTACAGGGATTTCAAGTTAGTACAGACTATAATAGGAATTAGGGGGATCTAAAGTATTTATATAATCTATTAGAGTGTTGTGCTTAATATAATTACATTATTAAAACTGCCTACTAGACTGTACAATTTGCTTACTAGAACACTTCTAGTTACTCTTTTACACTTTACTAAGTTCTAGTAGATAATGTTGCTACAGATCTTAAAGTCCTAAGTTATTGTACGATGTTCCTCTACTAGCATAATAATAAAGCCAAGCTATAAGCTTAGGTCTCTGTTATTAGTAAAAGAGCTATCTGTAAAGATGAACAGCTTTGTGCGACCTAGGTTAAGTGGAATAAATTTTAGTCCTTTTTGTGTATTCTAAATTTGCTAGTTTAAACGCATGTTTAGTGCCTTAATATCTTCTTCTGTTAGTACTATTATTTACGCGGTAATAGACAGGTTAAATGTTGCTTCTAGTTAGCAAACTAAAGAGATATATACACCTCTTACTTATTATACAATATATTAGTGTATAGCGTCTTTATTCTAGGGATTAATTATGCAAAGGCTTTTAGCCTGTCCCTTCTATTCTAGGGTAATAACACCTTAGGTAAGTTAGATTTTACCTCTATTAAACTTAATTACCCTATCTTATATTAAAACGCTTTTGTCCTTTACATAAAACTTTATAGTATAGAGCTACTCCTCTTCTTATTATATAAAGCTTTCTATAACTACACTAAGGGTATTATTAGTCTAGAGTCTAGTAATGCTAAACATCTTAGGTCCCTTATCTGTAATAAGTAGGCATAGGTTGTACATTAATATATGCATCCTTAGTTTCTCCTTATAGTGGTTATAGTATGTCTTAAACTAGTAGAGACCTAATTCTACTACGCTATATAGAGGTTGTATAACTCGCAGAATTATGTTTAGTGGGAAAAAATTGCGCATTTCTACTAGTAGTTAGGCGTACAATGTGCGAAGAAGTTTATTAGTAGACTACATATAGGCCTAAGTAATGTCCCTAAGCTTAATATACATGTTGTATAACTAAATTAGTGTTACAAAAAGAGCTAACAGTAACCTCTAGCTTATATGCTAGATAGTAGGGGATTATGTAAGGATCTCCTCTTTTTCTTTGTCTAAATAGCTAGTAAAGACAAGTCTTAATTTCTTATATAGTTGGGTTGTCTTACCTTTAATCTCTCGTACAAGACGTAGGTTAAAGATACAGCTAGGTTGTTTATTAGGGTTATATAACAAGATTTCAAAAGTGCTATTAGTAATAAGGGCATTTATTTCTGCTATATCTAATTCTTTAAAGGGCTAGCTAGGTGTAGTAATAACGCTGTCTATATAAAGCTTTAGTGCAAGCTTAAAGTTATCCTTTTTTTTTTAGGTAATAAACTAGGTGTTTAGTCTTTCTAATCTTTGTTAAGCTTTACCTAATTGTGCGACTATAGTAGTTTAGTCCTTTCTAGGTCTTCCCCTTAGTCTTGGCTTTGGAGTTTTAATTCGTACAGCTATAGGAGCATCTATATCCTATAGTTCCTGTGTACTATCTTTAGTTGCGTAATAGTATAGTTTAACCTATATGTAGCGTAGTTTTAGAGGTCTATTTTTAAGCTCTAGGATAATGTCTCTTTCTTTAATACTCTTAAGCTCGTATAGTCCTTGCTATCCCTTCTTTTCTCTCTAGGCCATAACTTTAGAGCCTAGTGGGAGTGTAAGGGTTCTGTGTAATAATAGGCTGTTCCTAGTGTTAATTATATAAGTAACTTTAACTTTAGCTCTATCCTTTTTAAGCATTTTTATTGCTTTCTAAACTGCATTGGCTTAGGCGATTAGTTCTAGTAAGGGTGAAGAGTTCTTATTAATTCTTAGGTAGGCACTAAAGACTAGGAGGGTAGGTACTATGCTATTAGGCCTAGCTGTGTTATTTAGTACCTTCACTGCTATCTATAGCACTATCTTATTATCTATACAACTGTTAATCTTAGCTCTTAGGATATTGTACACTTAGTGTAGTAGTGTATATACTCTTTTAATCTTGCCTATAGTCTAGTGTGCCTCTACTAGTATTTATCTACATTCTGCCCCAACTATCTTCGCACGATTCTAAAACTTGTTAGAAGCGAAATTAGTTCCTAGGTTATAGATAATGTAATCTGGTGGGTCTTAGTATACATTAATCTAGCATTTTGTTAAGGTATCCTAGGTGTCTCGTGTGGTTATTAATCTTAGGAATTAGGCTGCCTAAAAGGATATATCTGCATTAATAACGTGTAGGACATCCCTTTCACTAATTTGTACGATATTAATAATAATCTTATAGTTAAAGTATAAGTCATCTTAGATAGAGAACTTAAAGCGTCTTAGCGCTTAGTCGTATAACTAGTAGTAGTAATAGAACTTTCTTACTTCTTCTAGTATAGAGCTCTCTACTTTATGCCCTACCTAAGTAAGAAGCTTATACAGTCTTTCTGTCTAGGGGTGTCCAAAACAGCGGTGTAGGCGTTAGAGTTCTGTCTCTATAAAGAAGAGAGCTAATTCCTTATTACTAAGGTTAAAGAAGGGGTGACCCTACTTTTATATAACTAGGACTGTTATACCATCCCTTTGTACAATAACATCTAGGATGTTATTAAAGTATACCCTAAGTCTGTTAGCATCTGCTAGCGATAGTAGGAATAGTGTTAGGGAGTTAAGGATATAGTAAGTTACTGTTCCTATAGGGTTAGTGATTTATATAGTGCCTAGAGATGTCTAGGAACCCTGTCCTCTAAAGCTAATGTTAGTAGATCCTAGTAACTAGTCTACTTTAGTAGTTAGGTTTTCGTGCAAGTAGGCAGTGAGCTAGTCCTTTCCCACTATAAACACTTATGTGGCGCCTGTGTCCTAGAGTTCTCCTTGGTACTTTGTATAATACTAACTAGCTAAAGTAAATAATTATGCAGGTTCCTCTATATTCTTATTATCCTTGCTATGTTGGATGTCTTTGCCAGTTATATAATAAAGATAGGCAGTAGAAGTAAGGTATAAGGTAGCCTTCTATGCTTCTTTTTTATTACTTTATTAGTCTTGTTTATTTTCCTCCTCTTTTGTGTGATAGTCTTCTTCCTCTAGCTCTTCTTTAAAGTTAAGGATGTATGCTTGTACATCTATAGCAGAGGGTTTATATTTATAGAAGTTAGTGTACAACAATATATATTACCTTCTAGCTTACTAGGTATTCCTTAGTAGATAGTTAGTAGACTAGTATTTTTTTTTATAGCACATAAAGCATTTCTGCTTTATATAAGAGCTTAAACTTCTAAAGTTACCCCTTTCTTTTAGTCTAAAGGTTAATCTGCCTCTAGAGGGGCTAGATTCTCTTATGCGATTAGGATTATTATATTATTAATTAGTGTAGTACACCTTTTTACTATCTCAGAGAAACTATAACTTCTTCCTGTCTTTAGTAACTTAGAGTGACGCATAAAGGTTGCTAAGTAAGCCTTCTACTATGTTTTTAGGGTTAAATATAGCTTGTTTAAGGTTAGGATGGCTACAGCATACTTATATAATAGTAGTGTATAGTTGTAATTTACTACTAAAGCCTTATCTAAGAGCCTTTTAGGCTAAGGTAAGCTTATTAATTATTACTTCTAGGGCCTTGTGTAATATAGTAGCTAGATTATCCCTTTTATAGTGTTTAAAGGTAAGAGTGGTCTAGTCTATCTAGTACTAATTATGATTAACACTGGTGTTAAAGTGCCTATTTAGTCTATTGTACAATTTATCCTATAGAAGTCCTGGTCTAATATTATGTAGGTAGTAGGTACTCGCACGATTAGAAAGGATTCCTAGGAAGATGTTTACATACTAGTCCTATAGTATACCTAGCCTGTAGCATAGTTCTCTAAAGACTTTTGCCTTATCTACTAGAATATTGTACAGCCTACTAGTGTAGTTATTCTCTTTACTCTAAGCCTTCTAAAAGAGAATAATCTTGTTTGGCTGGATATAAGCATAATCTCCTAGTTGTTAAGGAGACTAGGAGTGTCTAGCCTCTTTGTACAATGTAGTTTATTGGGCAAAAGCAGTCTGGGTTTTAGGCTGCTGCCACTGGTGTGGCTCTATATATAGTATCTCTGTCCTCGCACGTATAGGGATAGGCCCCAGCTATACTCTATATATATATGCATTGCCTATAGATAGTGTAGATTGCATAATTAGGATTATGCGAAGCAGTTTGGGTTATAGTTATAAAGTTATTGTGCGAAGGGTCTGTAGCTTATAATTAAGCTGTAACAGTTTAAAGAGTTTCTTTACATAGGTGTCCTTTATTGTAGAATTAGTAGCGATAAAGCCTTCCTTTGTAAGAAAAGTAATAAGCTCTCTTTTTACTATATAACTAATCTTATTAAAGGTTCTTTCCTTCTAGTTATTAAAATCTTTAGTAAAAGAAGAGATTACTTCTTTACCTTTAAGGCTGCTTACGCGATATTACGCAATTATATACACTATATAAGTGTTTAGCTATTTTAGAGAAGGGGGTAGGTGGCTGTGTAAATCCACTCTATCCACCTAGTACTTTTGTGTAATCTCTCCTCTTAAGGTAATAGCCTTAATGTTTATTGCTTCCTCTACTTATTAAAGCTATATTGCTTTAGCTTTGTCTTTCTACTAAGGAGGTAGTATTAATTATTGCGTAACGTTCTTAGGTTATAGTTCCTCTAAGAAGTCTCCTAGTCTTAAGGCTATGTTATTATTATCTTTCTTAGTTATGCAACGTGTCTGCGTTTAGTTGTCGCTGGTTTAATTATGCGACGTGTTTTTTAGGGTTATAAATGTGCTTACTATCTCCTTTCTTTTCTATAGAATAGCTTAGACTAGATTATGCGACTCTTTATAGATATGCGCACTTTGTTTCTACTTATTATATAATCTAAAATTTAATCTCTAGTAAAGGTATTATCTCCTTTCTTTTCTATAGAATAGCTTAGACTAGATTGTGCAACTCTTTATAGATGTGCGCACTTTGTTTCTGCTTATTATACAATCCAAAATTTAATCTCTAGTAAAGGTAACAATACAGAGCCTACGCATCCAGCTTATAGGGCGCTCTGTCTTTAGACCTTACTAGTTTGCAGTTGATTGGAATCAACCACTAATTAGTGTTAGTTTGGCTTAATCTGTAATTAAGCATTTAAGGGTTAATAGTATACTATTGTGCAAAGGGTGAGAAGTAGGTTTAATTAATTACGTCTAGTCTATCGTACAAAGGGGCACTAAGGGCTTTATAAAGTCTCTGCCTCTTAGCGCTAACCTAAGTAGTGGGTCCTTGTGCGGGTCCCTACAGGTAGGTAGGCCCCCACTTCACCCAGTGCTACTTGTACGATAAACTGTACGGACATAGGCAGTATAAGTTTAAAATTATCTATATAGCTAGGAAAGAAAATAGCAGAGTAAACGCTCTTAGCTAACAAAGTAATCTAGTAAAAGAAAAGGTAAAAACCTTCTCTATAATCCTTCGCAAAGCTAAAGATAGATCTCTAGAGCTAATAGTAGAACTAAATTAACTTTTAGTAATTAACTAAGAAGTTCTAGAACATCTATAGACTAAGATTATCTAATAATACTACAATAACCCTATATATAGACACCTAGGCATTATAAAAACAATAGAACTTATCTAAAGGAATTACACCTTTAAAGGAATTAAGGAAGCTGTAACAACTTATATCTATAAATATACAGAATACTAGAGAAACAAACACAGCACATATCTTAAATATAGAGAGATATAAGCAATTAGAATACTAACAGCACTATAGAAAGATATTACTATAGATTTTATTACAGGAATTCTAAACTCTAAGGATCTAATAATAGGAATTAAATACAATAATATACTAGTAATAGTCTACTAACTAACTAAGTATATTAAGCTTATTCTATGCCTTAAAAGAATAATAGTAAAAGAACTTACTTTTTTTATCCTAGACTAACTAGTTAGACACTACAGAATCCTAAAAATAATTATTAGCGATAGAGATAAGCTCTTCACGTTAAACTATTAGACAACGCTTATAGCACTGCTTAGAACAAAACAAAAGCTATTAATAGCTTACTATCTATAAATAGATAGACAGATAGAACGTATAAACCAAACTATAGAAACGTACCTACGCATCTACTATAATAGTTAGAAGAATAACTAGGTTTTATTACTACCTATAGCATAGTTAGCCTATAATAACAAAGTATTAGTAGTATTAGGACATACACTATTCTATATAAACTATAGAAGACACCTACATCTCTTTAATTAACAATTTCCTACAACAATTAAAGCAAAAGAAGCTATAGATATAGTAGAAAATATAAAGAAAATACACTAATAACTCTAAAAGAATTTTAAGAAAGCTTAGCAGTAATTAATTTTATACTAAAATTAAAAATAAAAAATAGCACCTTAGCTAAAGAAGGGGGATAAAGCATATCTACTTATAAAGAACTTTTAAACTTAGAAGAAAAAACACAAGAAACTAAATTATATTAAGGTTAGACTATTTTATATTTCTAAGCAAATATTACTAGTAAACTATAAGTTAGAACTACTACTAGATATAAAGATACACCTAGTATTCCACGTATCACTACTAGAACTAGTAGACCCTAATACACTAGTTAGAACCGCCTTCTACTACAGAACTAAGGAAGAAAATAAATTTAAAGTTAAAAGAATTCTAGAATATAATTAGTATAGCAACGCGTACCTTATTAAGTAGAAAGGTTACCCACACAGCGAAAACACCTAGAAACTAGAGAACTACCTAGGAAACTATTAATAAAAGATTAGAGAATTCTACTAACAACCTACACAGTATAATAACATTTATACCTAAGATAGTAAAGGCACTAGATTATTCTAGAATTCTAATAGGAAATTTTTAAAAGCGCTCTATATTATAGGGAATAAAAAGGGACCTAAAGAAGTCTTATTAACTACTAAATTAATAGCTTTATAAGATTTAGCCTCTTTAATATTTTTCTCTTTAACTACTATTATATCCTTAGCACGCTTATTTAGTAAGTCTATTTACTAACATAACTAATCTTTGCGCGTACATATAACCTATAATTTCTCTAACACCTTCTTATAGGCTTTAAACACAGCCTCCTACGTTTCTCTTAACTCTTTTATCTACACACGCAATTTCTCTTTCTCTACTAATAAATACTTAAACTTAGACTCTAAAACGCGTACATTGCAACGTTAATCTTAATAAATATATTCTCTATATCTTCTAGACTAAACGTGAACTTTGTAAACATAGTTATATTTTATATATATTAAGTATTTCTTAACTATAACTTTGCTAAAGGAGTTAATAAAATTAGTTAGGTAATAGTAATAGGTAGTGCTAGACTTAGAAGGTTATTAAGGCATAATATAAATAAGCTAACACTACCTATAACGCAGGGTAAGCTCTAGTTATAACTAGATATAAGACACAGTTACATAATTTAAGAATAAATCCTAGTAAGAAGGGAGATAATATTAAGATCTAAAGGCTAGGCCTCCTAGGATCTTTATATGTATTTACATTTATTATTTAAGTAACATAGTATAAAAAGGTCATGTGATTAGATTAGTGTAATTAGAGCGCTAAGATAACTAATTAGACTAAGCACTTAATATACTAAGTAACTAATTAGTACTTAATTAGTTTAATTAGAGCAATTAGTCCACTAATCACTTAAAGTATATAGGAACGCAAGGATAAGCTCTTTATACTTATATTTAATCTATTTATTAATCTATTATTAAGATTCTAGCAGACTAAATTATTAACTTATTACACTTCGCAAGATACTATTATATTAACAAGACCTTCCACCTTCCGTAAGTACTCCTGCCTAAGAACTAACCTTAACCCTTTAGGACTAGCTACCCTCTTGAATTTAACAGATTATTCCTTTTATAGTGTTTAAAGGTAAGAGTAGTTTAGTCTATCTAGTACTAATTATAATTAACACTAGTGTTAAAGTGCCTATTTAGTCTATTATATAATTTATCCTATAGAAGTCCTAGTCTAATATTATATAGGTAGTAGGTACTTGCACAATTAGAAAGGATTCCTAGAAAGATATTTATATACTAGTTCTATAGTATACTTAGCCTATAGTATAGTTCTCTAAAGACTTTTACCTTATCTACTAAGATATTATATAGCCTACTAGTGTAGTTATTCTTTTTACTCTAAGCCTTCTAAAGAGAATAATCTTATCTAGCTAGATATAAGTATAATCTCCTAGTTATTAAAGAGACTAGGAGTGTCTAGCCTCTTTATATAATGTGGTTTGTTAGGCAAAAGTAGTCTAGGTTTTAGGCTATTACTACTAGTGTAGCTCTATATATAGTGTCTCTAACCTCGCACGTATAGGGATAGGCCCTGGCTGTGCTCTATATATATATATATTACCTATAGATAGTGTAGGTTACATTATTAGGATTATATAAAGCAGTTTAGTTTATAGTTGTAAAGTTATTATGTAAAGGGTCTATAGCTTATAGTTAAGCTATAATAGTTTAAAGAGTTTCTTTACATAGGTGTCCTTTATTATAGAATTAGTAGTAACAAAGCCTTCTTTTATAAGAAAAGTAATAAGCTCTCTTCTTACTATATAACTAATCTTATTAAAGGTTCTCTCTTTCTAGTTATTAAAATCTTTAGTAAAAAAAGAGATTACCTCTTTATTTTTAAGGCTACTTACGCAATATTGCGTAATTATATATACTATATATATTAGTTTGGCTCAATCTGCAATTAAGTATTTAAGGGTTGATAGTATACTATCGTATAAAGGGTGAGAAGTAGGTTTAATTAATTACGTCTTGTCTATCGTACAAAGGGGCACTAAGGGCTTTATAAAGTCTCTGCCTCTTAGCGCTAACCTAAGTAGTGGGTCCTTGTGCGGGTCCCTACAGGTAGGTAGGCCCCCACTTCACCCAGTGCTACTTGTACGATAAACTGTACAGACATAGGCAGTATAAGTTTAAAATTATCTATATAGCTAGGAAAGAAAATAGCAGAGTAAACGCTCTTAGCTAACAAAGTAATCTAGTAAAAGAAAAGGTAAAAACCTTCTCTATAATCCTTCGCAAAGCTAAAGATAGATCTCTAGAGCTAATAGTAGAACTAAATTAACTTTTAGTAATTAACTAAGAAGTTCTAGAACATCTATAGACTAAGATTATCTAATAATACTACAATAACCCTATATATAGACACCTAGGTATTACAAAAACAATAGAACTTATCTAAAGGAATTACACCTTTAAAGGAATTAAGGAAGCTGTAATAACTTATATCTATAAATATATAGAATACTAGAGAAACAAACACAGCATACATCTTAAATATAGAGAGATATAAGCAATTAGAATACTAACAGCACTATAGAAAGATATTACTATAGATTTTATTACAGGAATTCTAAACTCTAAGGATCTAATAATAGGAATTAAATACAATAATATACTAGTAATAGTCTACTAACTAACTAAGTATATTAAGCTTATTCTATGCCTTAAAAGAATAATAGTAAAAGAACTTACTTTTCTTATCCTAGACTAACTAATTAGACACTACAGAATCCTAAAAATAATTATTAGCGATAGAGACAAGCTCTTCACGTTAAATTATTAGATAACGCTTATAGCACTGCTTAGAACAAAACAAAAGCTATTAATAGCTTACTATTTATAAATAGATAGATAGACAGAACGTACAAACTAAACTATAGAAACGTACCTACGCATCTACTATAATAGTTAGAAGAATAACTAGGTTTTATTACTACCTATAGCATAGTTAGCCTATAATAACAAAGTATTAGTAGTATTAGGACATACACTATTCTATATAAACTATAGAAGACACCTACATCTCTTTAATTAATAATTTCCTACAATAATTAAAGTAAAAGAAGCTATAGATATAGTAGAAAATATAAAGAAAATACACTAATAACTCTAAAAGAATTTTAAGAAAGCTTAGCAGTAATTAATTTTATACTAAAATTAAAAATAAAAAATAGCACCTTAGCTAAAGAAGGGGGATAAAGCATATCTACTTATAAAGAACTTTTAAACTTAGAAGAAAAAACACAAGAAACTAAATTATATTAAGGTTAGACTATTTTATATTTCTAAGCAAATATTACTAGTAAACTATAAGTTAGAACTACTACTAGATATAAAGATACACCTAGTATTCCACGTATCACTACTAGAACTAGTAGACCCTAATACACTAGTTAGAACCGCCTTCTACTACAGAACTAAGGAAGAAAATAAATTTAAAGTTAAAAGAATTCTAGAATATAATTAGTATAGCAACGCGTACCTTATTAAGTAGAAAGGTTACCCACACAGCGAAAACACCTAGAAACTAGAGAACTACCTAGGAAACTATTAATAAAAGATTAGAGAATTCTACTAACAACCTACACAGTATAATAACATTTATACCTAAGATAGTAAAGGCACTAGATTATTCTAGAATTCTAATAGGAAATTTTTAAAAGCGCTCTATATTATAGGGAATAAAAAGGGACCTAAAGAAGTCTTATTAACTACTAAATTAATAGCTTTATAAGATTTAGCCTCTTTAATATTTTTCTCTTTAACTACTATTATATCCTTAGCACGCTTATTTAGTAAGTCTATTTACTAACATAACTAATCTTTGCGCGTACATATAACCTATAATTTCTCTAACACCTTCTTATAGGCTTTAAACACAGCCTCCTACGTTTCTCTTAACTCTTTTATCTACACACGCAATTTCTCTTTCTCTACTAATAAATACTTAAACTTAGACTCTAAAACGCGTACATTGCAACGTTAATCTTAATAAATATATTCTCTATATCTTCTAGACTAAACGTGAACTTTGTAAACATAGTTATATTTTATATATATTAAGTATTTCTTAACTATAACTTTGCTAAAGGAGTTAATAAAATTAGTTAGGTAATAGTAATAGGTAGTGCTAGACTTAGAAGGTTATTAAGGCATAATATAAATAAGCTAACACTACCTATAACGCAGGGTAAGCTCTAGTTATAACTAGATATAAGACACAGTTACATAATTTAAGAATAAATCCTAGTAAGAAGGGAGATAATATTAAGATCTAAAGGCTAGGCCTCCTAGGATCTTTATATGTATTTACATTTATTATTTAAGTAACATAGTATAAAAAGGTCATGTGATTAGATTAGTGTAATTAGAGCGCTAAGATAACTAATTAGACTAAGCACTTAATATACTAAGTAACTAATTAGTACTTAATTAGTTTAATTAGAGCAATTAGTCCACTAATCACTTAAAGTATATAGGAACGCAAGGATAAGCTCTTTATACTTATATTTAATCTATTTATTAATCTATTATTAAGATTCTAGCAGACTAAATTATTAACTTATTACACTTCGCAAGATACTATTATATTAACAAGACCTTCCACCTTCCGTAAGTACTCCTGCCTAAGAACTAACCTTAACCCTTTAGGACTAGCTACCCTCTTGAATTTAACAGATTATTCCTTTTATAGTGTTTAAAGGTAAGAGTAGTTTAGTCTATCTAGTACTAATTATAATTAACACTAGTGTTAAAGTGCCTATTTAGTCTATTATATAATTTATCCTATAGAAGTCCTAGTCTAATATTATATAGGTAGTAGGTACTTGCACAATTAGAAAGGATTCCTAGAAAGATATTTATATACTAGTTCTATAGTATACTTAGCCTATAGTATAGTTCTCTAAAGACTTTTACCTTATCTACTAAGATATTATATAGCCTACTAGTGTAGTTATTCTTTTTACTCTAAGCCTTCTAAAGAGAATAATCTTATCTAGCTAGATATAAGTATAATCTCCTAGTTATTAAAGAGACTAGGAGTGTCTAGCCTCTTTATATAATGTGGTTTGTTAGGCAAAAGTAGTCTAGGTTTTAGGCTATTACTACTAGTGTAGCTCTATATATAGTGTCTCTAACCTCGCACGTATAGGGATAGGCCCTGGCTGTGCTCTATATATATATATATTACCTATAGATAGTGTAGGTTACATTATTAGGATTATATAAAGCAGTTTAGTTTATAGTTGTAAAGTTATTATGTAAAGGGTCTATAGCTTATAGTTAAGCTATAATAGTTTAAAGAGTTTCTTTACATAGGTGTCCTTTATTATAGAATTAGTAGTAACAAAGCCTTCTTTTATAAGAAAAGTAATAAGCTCTCTTCTTACTATATAACTAATCTTATTAAAGGTTCTCTCTTTCTAGTTATTAAAATCTTTAGTAAAAAAAGAGATTACCTCTTTATTTTTAAGGCTACTTACGCAATATTGCGTAATTATATATACTATATATATTGGTTTGGCTCAATCTGCAATTAAGTATTTAAGGGTTGATAGTATACTATCGTATAAAGGGTGAGAAGTAGGTTTAATTAATTACGTCTTGTCTATCGTACAAAGGGGCACTAAGGGCTTTATAAAGTCTCTGCCTCTTAGCGCTAACCTAAGTAGTGGGTCCTTGTGCGGGTCCCTATAGGTAGGTAGGCCCCCACTTTACCTAGTGCTACTTGTACGATAAACTATACAGACACTAGTAACTTTTCTTTTGTGTAATAGCCTATATCTATTATACGCTTCCCTTTCCTGTCCTTCTCTATCTATACAGTTAACCTTCCCCTATTAGAATAGGTTGTAGGGTAGGTGCAGTATTACTATATAGTAGAGGTCCTATTTACACCTGCTCTTATGTAAATAGGTAGTAATAGCTAACCTACTTAGTTTTTACCTTACCCCCTTATATAGTAGCAGAGCCATATTATACAATAAGGCTCTTTTTAGGCATGTGCCTTATGTGTAAATAGAAGGTAGAGTATTAAGTAATATAATGCTTAGTGCTAGGTCTTAGTAAGTAGGTATAGAAGGATCACTCCTAGTTATATAATAAAGGTATATAGTAGAAGTAAGGTATAAGGTAGCCTTCTGTGCTTCTTCTTTATTACTCTATTAGTCTTATTTATCTTTCTCTTTTTTTATATAATAGTCTTCTTCCTCTAGCTCTCTTTTAAAGTTAAGGATATATACTTATATATCTATAGTAGAGGGTTTATGTTTGTAGAAGTTAGTATATAATAATATATATTACCTTCTAGCTCACTAGGTATTCCTTAGTAGATAGTTAGTAGACTAGCATCCTTTTTTATAGTATATAAAGTATTTCTACTTTATATAAGAGCTTAAACTTCTAAAGTTACCCCTTTTTTTAGTCTAAAGGTTAATCTGCCTCTAGAGGGGCTAGATCTTTTTATGTAATTAGGATTATTATATTATTAATTAGTGTAGTACACCTCTTTACTATTTTAGAGAAACTATAACTTCTTCCTATCTTTAGTAACTTAAAGTAATATATAAAAGTTACTAAGTAAGCTTTCTACTATATTTTTAGAGTTAAATATAGCTTATTTAAGGTTAGGATAGCTGTAGTATATTTATATAATAGTAGTGTATAGTTATAGTTTACTACTAAAGCCTTATCTAAGAGCCCTTTAGGCTAAAGTGAGCTTATTAATTATTACTTCTAGGGCCTTATATAATATAGTAGCTAGATTATCCCTTTTATAGCGTTTAAAGGTAAAAGTGGTCTAGTCTATCTAGTACTAATTATAATTAACACTAGTGTTAAAGTGCCTATTTAGTCTATCGTACAATTTATCCTATAGAAGTCCTAGTTTAATATTATATAGGTAGTAGGTACTCGCACGATTAGAAAGGATTCCTAGAAAGATATTTACATACTAGTCCTATAGTATACCTAGCCTATAGTATAGTTCTCTAAAGACTTTTGCCTTATCTACTAGAATATTATACAGCCTACTAGTATAGTTATTCTTTTTACTCTAAGCCTTCTAAAAAAGAATAATCTTATCTAGCTAGATATAAGCATAATCTCCTAGTTATTAAGAAGACTAGGAGTGTCTAGCCTCTTTATACAATGTGGTTTGTTAGGCAAAAGTAGTCTAGGTTTTAGGCTGTTACTACTAGTGTGGCTCTATATATAGTGTCTCTAACCTCGCATGTATAGGGATAAGCCCTAGCTATGCTCTATATATATATACATTGCCTATAGATAGTGTAGGTTATATTATTAGGATTATACAAAGTAGTTTAGGTTACAGTTATAGTATTATTATATAAAGGGTCTATAGCTTATAGTTAAGCTGTAATATGTTAAATCTAAGAGGATAGCTAGTCCTAAAGGGTTAAGGTTGGTTCTTAGGTAGGAGTACTTATAGAAGGTGGAAGGTCTTATTCATACAATAGTATTTTATAAAGTGTAACGAGTTAATAATTTGGTCTACTAGAATCTAAATAATAAATTAATAAATAGATTAAACACAAGTATAAGAAGCTTATTTTTGTGTTCCTATATACTAAGTAGTCCTACACATCCCAGAATCCCATATATCCTAGAATCCTATACGTCCCAGAATCCTATACGTCCTAGAATCCTGTGCGGGCAAGGCCTGTGCGGTCCTTAGGACCCTTAAGACCCGTGACCTATTATCTAACTGCTTAGTTAGCTAACTCTAGTAGACTAGTAGTCTAATAAGCTCGCGCCCCGCTGTGCGTATATAGCTAGATCCTAATATTATCCTCCCCCTTTAAGCTTAATGTCCTTATAAGTTAACTACCTATAAAGTTATTATCTTATTCTATTTAATATCGCTATAGTTAAGCTAATCACCTTAAGAAAGACTATGTTTTTATAATAGTTGCCTATTTATACTACGCTAAGAAGAAATATACTTATTATTTTTCTTCTTTACACTTTTAGTGTACTAACTACGTTAGATAGGGAAACTAGAAGTGTAAGCCTAAGGAGATTTTTTTACTAGATTATTTAAAAATAGATGCTAAAATAGAGAGGTTAGAAAAGTTAGAGGCTAAAGAGGAGGTAAAGCTCTATGTTAAGAAAGAGCTAGCTAAGGCAGCTCTTCTTCGCGCCTATTAGGCGTAAGAGAAGATAGCGCGCTTACATAATTAGTAAATGAAATTATATTAAAAAGAATAAGAATTGTTTAATTGTAGTATAGGTACTATAGATAAGCTAGAAGCGCTTAAGGCGTAGGAGGAGTTAGCGTAGACTACTGCGTTAATAAATCCTAACACGCTGTTAGACGCTAAGGTAATTAACTAGTCTATTTTATAGGCTAGCCCTCGTGCTGGTAGCAATTCCTAGGTGTATCCTAGTTATTTCTAGTAAAACTCTTTAATCTTTTGCTAATAGTTTCCTAGATTGTTTTTTAGTTCCTAGGTGTTTTTGCTATATAGGTAACCTTTTCACTTAACAAGGTACGTGTTGTTATTCTAATTATATTCTAGAATTCTTTTAACCTTAAATTTATTTTCTTCTTTAGTCTGGTAGTAGAAGGTGGTTTTAACTAGTGTATTAGGGTCTGCTAGTTCTAGTAGTAATATATAGAATACTAGGTGTATCTTTGCATCTAGCAGTAGTTCTAACTTGTAGTTTACTAGTAATATTTACTTAGAAATGTAAAATAGTCTAATCTTAATATAATCTAGTTTCTTATATTTCTTCTTCTAAGTTTAAAGGTTCTTTGTAAGCAGATATACTTTATCCTCCTTCTTTAGCTAAGGTGCTATTTTTTATTTTTAATTTTAGTATAAAATTAATTACTGCTAAGCTTTCTTAAGATTCTCTTAGAGTTGTTAGTGTATTTTCTTTATATTTTCTACTATATCTATGGCTTCTTTTGCTTTAATTATTGTAGGAAATTATTAGTTAAAGAGATGTGGGTGTCTTTTATAGTTTATATAGAATAGTGTATATCCTAATACTGCTAATACTTTGTTATTATAGGCTAACTATGTTATAGGTAGTAATAAAACCTAGTTATTCTTCTAACTATTATAGTAGATGCGTAGGTACGTTTCTATAGTTTAGTTTATATGTTCTATCTATCTGTCTATTTGTGGATAGTAAGCTGTTAATAGCTTTTATTTTGTTCTAAGTAGTGCTATAAGCGTTGTCTAATAATTTAACGTAAAGAGCTTGTCTCTATTACTAATAATTGTTTTTAGGATTCTGTAGTGTCTAATTAGTTAGTCTAGGATAAGAAAAGTAAGTTCTTTTGCTGTTATTCTTTTAAGGCATGGAATGAGCTCGATATATTTAGTTAGTTAGTAGACTATTACTAGTATACTGTTGTATTTAATTCCTGTTGTTAGGTTCTTGGAGTTTAGAATTCCTGTGACAAAATCTATAGCGATATCTTTCTATAGTGCTGTTGGTATTCTAATTACTTATATCTTTCTATATTTAAGATGTGTGCTGTGTTTATTTCTCTAGTATTCTGTACATTTATAGATGTAAGTTGTTACAGCTTCCTTAATTTCTTTAAAGGTGTAATTCCTTTAGATAAGTTCTATTATCTTTGTAATACCTAGGTGTCTATACATAGGGTTATTATAGTATTGTTAGATAATCTTAGTCTATAGATGTTCTGGAACTTCTTAGTTAATTACTAAAAGTTAATTTAGTTCTACTATTAGCTCTAGAGATTTATCTTTGGCTTTACGAAGGATTGCGGAGAAGGTTTTTATCTTTTCTCCTACTAAATTACTTTATTAGCTAAGAGCGTCTGCTTTACTATTTTCTTTTCTAGCTATATAGATAATTTTAAACTTATACTACCCTATAGTTTATAACTATTTTTGTTATTATAGTGTAAGTTCTTTTGTTATTATGAACCTTAGAAGGTTCTTATAATTTATATAGATTTCTAGCGTTAAGTAACTAAGCGTATAAATCCTCTAGTGCTTTAAGGCTTTAATAATAGCGTAGAGTTCTTTATTATATACGTTGTATTGTGTTTTAGCGTTATTAAATTTGCATAAGTAATAGGCAATTAGGTGCTATTTACTATTACGTTCTTGTTTAGCGTAGGCGCCTAGCATAAGATCGCTAGTATCTGTTTTAAAGCGCAGTAGTTTATCACTTCTAAAATAAATAAAGATAGGTTCTATAATACATACTATCTTAAGAAGTTAGAATAACATTCTGCACTTATCTATCTATTTAAAGGGTACGTCCTTCTTTATAAGATTTATTAAAGGTATTGTAACTTTTGCGTAATTTTAGATAAATTGTTAGTTAAATCTATAGAATTCTAAGAATTCTTAGATGTTCTTAGCTGTCTTTAGTATTAGCTAGTTCTTAATATATTTAACTTTACTTAGTGTTATCTTAATTCCTTCTATAGTAATAATGTGTCCTAGGAATTCGAGTTATTTAACGTTAAACTTGCATTTCTTAAGTTTAATGCGAAAGTATACTTTGTCTAGCGCTTCTAGTACTATCTATACATACTTAGTGTGGTCTAATTCGTTTTTAGAAAAGACAAGGATATTGTCTATATACGCAATAATAAATATGTCTAGATATTCGCGGAGTACGTTATTAATAAGTGCTATAAAAGCTACTAGTGCGTTTATAAGTCTAAAAGGTATAACTTTATATTTAAATAGTCTATAGCGTAATTAAAACGCTATTTTCTATTCTTTACCTTTCTTAATTTATATAAGGTGGTAACCGTCTCTTAGATCTATTATTATGAATATCTTAGCTTAAGATAGTTGATCTTATAACTCTATAATGTTTAGTAGTAGATATTAGTTCTTTATTATTATATTATTAAGTTATTAGTAGTTAATATATAGTCTGTCTAATTTATCCTTTTTCTTAATAAACATAAAAGGGCTTACTACTAGTAACTTTAATAGTTATATATATCCTTTCTTAAGGTTTATCTTAATAAAATTATATTCTTTAAGGAGTTCTTCTCCTGTTTTACTATATAGTAGTCTAAAGGGTGGCGTCTTCCCTTCTTTTAGGTCTATTATAAGATCCTAGAGTTAATATTTAGGTAGGTTTGCTTTTCCTTCCTTTTCTGTAAATATGTATATCTATTTCCTGTACTCTCTTAGTAAAGTAAGAGGTGTGCTATTGTCTTCCTTCTTACGCTTCTTAATCTAGTAGTTCCTACTAGCGTTTACTAAAGTGTGCTTCTATTTTTTAACTATCTGTTATAGTATTATGTTATTAATAACTCCCTTATCTACTATTATTTTTAGTTAATACGTAGGCTTTACTTATAATATATAATTATAGTATCTAAACAATATTTTCTTTATACCCTAGTTAATCTATAGGTTGTGTATTGTTAACTAAGGTAATTCTAAGACTAACTTATACTTAGATCCTAGTAAGATATCTAAGGTAAGTTCCTTTCTATATCCTTAGACTATTATTGTGGTAGTAACCTCCTAGTATATTTAAGGTGTCTTAGGCATTAGGGATCTATTTGCAATATAGATAATATAGAGTACTTTTTTCTCTAATATTATAAGTCCTACTTATTTTACTGTCTAATAAGATATAAAGTTCCTTCTTACTTTTAAGTCTATAAGAGCTTAAGCCTATATTCTTTTAAGCTATACTAGTAGCTTAACTAATACTATACTTACTATAGTATTTAATTTAATAAAGGCGTTTTCTTATCTAAGTTTAGGCCTAAAAAAGACATCTGTTTATATAAGTTATAGTTAAGTTCTAGTGCCTAGTATACGTTTCTAAGTATCTGCTTCTATTATTATTCTTAAGTACATAGCTTATATAGATTGTCTTCTTCTTCTTCTTCCTGTAAGGATGTTCTTCTATTTTTCCTCCTACAGTCTTTACTGTTCCTATATACTAGTTAAATTAGTAGTTCTATTATTACTTCTTACGTAGGGCAGTTTACAAAGCTGTCCAAATGTTTAGCTATATAGTAGTATTTGTAGTCTTAGTTTAGACACGTATACTAGTATAGTTGCATATAGTCTCTATTAATAAGTATATTATAGTATTTATTACCCTTTAGCGTGAGGTAAGGAAAGTATTTTACTTATTATTTATTCTAGAGGTGTTTATTACAAGCTGTGATAGGGCAGTCTATCTATATCTATCTATAGCGCAGTTTCTTTCTAGGTTATTTCTTATTCTCCTCTTTCTCTACCTTATGTTATGCGTATATTAGTTCTTCACAATGCGTCTATATACAGAATTAGTGTGTAGGATTTTAGTAGTCTAAGTAGTACTTTAATACATAGTCTAACTTCTTATTTTTATAGGGTTACATTCCTTTTAGTGCCTAGTAGGGTTCTATGTAGTCCTAAATATTTAGTTTATACTTAGGTGATATAGAGTTATCTTCTTCCTACCTATTTTATAAGTAAGGAGTAGGAGATCTTAGTATCTCTTCTACGTCTTCTATGTTATAGTATACATTAGAGTTGTCTTCTAGATCTTTGTATAGTTATAAGTTAAGTAAACCTAATTACTTACTTTACTCTAGTGTAACGCGTTAGTAACTAAATAGTGTTATAATAACTTTCTATTCTTTATTAGGTTCTTAGTCCTTAATAGTTAGTATATTTAACTTAGTTTAATAGACTTTGTTCTTTAATCTGCAGTTTCTAGCTATATAGCCTAGTTTACTATATATAAAGCATTTATAGGTCTTAGTTATTAGTTATTAACTTCTATTAGAGACGCGTTTATTAGGCTACTTAAGGCCTATTCTTTCTCCTTTTCCTTTACCTATGTAGTTAAACTAGACATCTTCTATTAGTTTGTATTTCTAGTAGTTCCTTAGCTGTTACTTTTAGATAATTCTAATAGGGTTCTTATAAACTACTTTTACTAGTTGTCTAAAGCTTATTACTCTAGGGTTTTAGTAGAGCTCTTATTATAGTAAAAACTACTTTTTATTAATTCTAATAGTTTCTTTATATAGTTCTTTAAGGTTAGTAATTTATACACTACTACGTAAGAGTTCTTTACGTAGTTTCTATTTAAGTCCTTATTTGTACATGTCCTAAAGAGATTTATTATTCTAGTTAAGCTGTACAGCGTACCTGTAAAACTTAGCTATATACTTAGCTACTAATTATTTCTAAGTTATAGTCTAAATCTTTACTTTTGTAATAGAGTCCTTATTAGTAATCCTAAAGAGTTATTTAAGGCATTTTTTAAAGTTGTTATAATCTTTAATAATATTAACTATATTAGCGTGCTTATTTGCGTAATTATTATTGTTATTATTATAGTTTATTCCTAGGTACTTTTTAAGGTAGAGATGGATTTATAATCCTGTATCTCCTCGCATATATATTGCTGCGAAGATAACCTTCTTCTTGTCTTTAAGAGGTTTGTCTAAGTTAAAGAAGTAGAGGTCTAACTAGAGAATCTAGATATTAGTTTAAGATTATTTGCTAAAGTAAAGATTAGGTTTATATACTTTACTACTATCCTTTATAAGAGTAATCTTAGCGGCACCTAAAGCTATAAAAGAGATAGGAGTTTGTAAAGTACTTATATTAAAGGTGTTTAAGATGTTAAATTTAAAAAGGTAGCTAGTCCTAAAGGGTTAAGGTTAGTTCTTAGGCAGGAGTACTTATAGAAAGTAGAAAGTCTTATTAATACAATAGTATCTTATAAAGTGTAATAAGTTAATAATTTGGTCTGCTAGAATCTAAATAATAGATTAATAAATAGATTAAACATAAGTATAAGAAGCTTATTCTTGCGTTCCTATATACTAAGTAGTCCTATATATCCTAGAATCCTATATGTCCTAGAATCCTATACGTCCCAGAATTCTATATGTCCTAGAATCCTGTGTAGGCGAGGCCTGTGCGGTCCTTAGGACCCTTAGGACCTGTGACCTATTATCTAACTACTTAGTTAGCTAACTCTGGCAGACTAGTGGTTTAATAAGCTCGCGCCCTGCTGCGCGCACGCGGCTGGATCCTAATATAATAGTTTAAAGAGTTTCTTTATATAAGTGTCCTTTATTATAGAATTAGTAGTAATAAAGCCTTTTTTTATAAGATAAGTAATAAGCTCTCTTCTTACTATATAACTAATCTTATTAAAGGTTCTCTCTTTCTAGTTATTAAAATCTTTAGTAAAAGAAGAGATTACCTCTTTACCTTTAAGGCTACTTGCGCGATATTACATAATTATATATACTATATAAGTGTTTAGCTGTTTTAGAGAAGGGGGTAAGTGGCTGTGTAGATTTACTCTATCTATCTAGTACTTTTATGTAATCTCTCCTCTTAAGGTAATAGCCTTAATGTTTATTACTTCCTCTACTTATTAAAGCTATATTACTTTATCTTCTTACTAAAGAGGCAGTATTAATTGTTATATAACATCCTTAGGTTATAGTTCCTCTAGGAAGTCTTCTAGTCTTAAGGCTATATTATTATTATCTTTTTTAGTTGTGCAACGTGTCTGCGTTTAGTTATTACTAGTTTAATTATACAACGTGTTTACGTTTAGTTATTGCTAGTTTAATTTTGTAATATGTTTTTTAGGGTTATAAATGTGCTTACTATCTCCTTTCTTTTCTATAGAATAGCTTAGACTAGATTATGCAACTCTTTATAGATATGTGCGCTTTATTTCTGCTTATTATATAATCTAAAATTTAATCTCTAGTAAAGGTATTATCTCCTTTCTTTTCTATAGAATAGCTTAGACTAGATTATATAACTCTTTATAAATATGTGCGCTTTGTTTCTGCTTATTGTATAATCTGAAATTTGATCTCTAGTAAAGGTAATAATATAGAGCCTACGTATCTAGCTTATAGGGCGCTCTGTCTTTAGATCTTACTAGTTTATAGTTAATTAGAATTAACCACTAATTAGTGTTAGTTTAGCTTAATCTATAATTAAGCATTTAAGGGTTAATAGTATACTATTATATAAAGGGTAAAAAGTAGGTTTAATTAATTACGTTTTATCTATTATATAAAGGGGCACTAAGGGCTTTATAAAGTCTCTGCCTCTTAGCGCTAACCTAAGTAGTGGGTCCTTGTGTGGGTTCCTATAGGTAGGCAGGCCCCCACTTTACCTAGTGCTACTTGTACGATAAACTGTACGAACAATATAAGTGTTTAGCTATTTTAGAGAAGGGGGTAGGTAGCTGTGTAGATCTACTCTATCTATCTAGTACTTTTGTGCGATCTCTCCTCTTAAGTTAATAGCCTTAATATTTATTACTTCCTCTACTTATTAAAGCTATATTGCTTTAGCTTTATCTTTCTACTAAGGAGGCAGTATTAATTATTGTGTAATGTCTTTAGGTTGTAGTTCCTCTAGGAAGTCTCCTAGTCTTAAGACTATATTATTATTATCTTTCTTAGTTGTGCGACGTGTCTGCGTTTAGTTATTGCTAGTTTAATTGTACAACGTGTTTATATTTAGTTATTGCTAGTTTAATTATATAATATGTTTTTTAAAATTGTAAATATACTTACTATCTCCTTTCTTTTCTATAGAATAGCTTAGACTAGATCGTGCGACTCTTTATAAATATATGCGCTTTATTTCTACTTATTATATAATCTAAAATTTAATTTTTAGTAAAGGTACTATCTCCTTTCTTTTCTATAGAATAGCTTAGACTAGATTATATAACTCTTTATAAATATATGCGCTTTATTTCTACTTATTATATAATTTAAAATTTAATCTCTAGTAAAAATAATAATATAGAGCCTACGTATCTAGCTTATAAGGCGCTCTATCTTTAGACCTTACTAGTTTACAGTTAATTAGAATTAACTACTAATTAGTGTTAGTTTAGCTTAATCTATAATTAAGTATTTAAAGGTTAATAGTATACTATTATATAAAGGGTAAGAAGTAGGTTTAATTAATTACGTCTAGTCTATTGTATAAAGGGGCACTAAGGACCTTATAAAGTCTTTGCCTCTTAGTGCTAATCTAAGTAAGAGGTCCTTGTGTAGGTCCTTATAGGTAGGTAGGGCCTTATAAAGTCTCTGCCTCTTAGCACTAACCTAAGTAGTGGGTCCTTGTGCGGGTCCCTATAGGTAGGCAGGCCCCTATTTTACTCAGTGCTATTTGTACGATAAACTGTACGGACAGTTAGCAACATAAGATACGAGACATTCATGTATTTATGGAGAGTATCGAAGTCCATCTGCAAAGGCGGCAGCAAGCATACTGAACAGAGCACGGAGACCTGTAATTGAGCAAGATAAAAATATGAAAGTTAAGATGGCAAGACGGCGAGAAATGAGGCCGAAATGGTCCACAAATACTTATCACTCATGGTTGGGACATGCGTAGCGAATGAAAGCACACCAGGGGATTGAAAGTATCAGATCATCAGTACATATGAAGGAGATGGGGTTTTCGGTGGGATGAGATTTGGTTCATTTGAAAGAGAACGTGTCCGCGACATGAGAACACCTTCGGAAGTATCGATTGAATGCACTTCCTAGGTTGGTTGGTGATGGAGGTAAGAGCCTCCGCTACTCTACTGCCAAGCTGTGCTAGCACGCTAAAGGACTAACCCACTGTTTAGCGCTCCACTCTAAAAACCAAAAGTTCGTCTCGCAGTATTTTCGACTCCGAACAGCGAACGCTGCAACTTTAACAATGGCGACCTCATCGTGAGTATTCCTCTTTTCGAGATCTCCCAATGGGCCGATAGCCTTCTCTGTGCACTTACTGACCCCAGCGCAGAACTGTGCCAACGAAGGGTGATATCCTTGTCCCCGAGACGCTTCTGAAAAAGAGGAAATCACAAGAGCGGGCTCGCGAGGAGCGCGCTGTGGCCACAAAGGAAAAGCGAGGTATGCAGCCAGCTGCTACAACAGGCGAGAGGGAGCGGTCACGATGATTATAACCACCAACACTATCGACTAGACTTCGGTCTATGCTGTCGAATCGTTAACCATCTTTCGGGAATGATGCGACCGCTCCCTTCGAAATCATTGTAGCGAGTTCCTTTTAACAGACCGTACTAATCTTGGAGTAGAAAAGAGCAAGAAGAAGCGAGAAGTGATCTTCACCCGGGCCGAGAAGTATGTGAAGGAATACCGCGACGCCGAGAAGGAGAAAGTCCGCCTGTCCCGCGAGGCAAAGAAGAACGACAGCTTCTACGTACCAGAGGAGCCCAAGCTCGTGTTCGTTGTGCGCATCAAGGGTATCAACAAGATCGACCCGAAGAAGCGCAAAACCCTGCAGCTGCTTCGTCTTCTCCAGATTAACAATGGTGTCTTCGTCAAGCTCTCCAAGGCCACGATGGAGATGCTGAAGATCGTGGAGCCCTTTGTCGCTTACGGTTACCCCAACCAGAAGTCCGTCCGTGAGCTCATTTACAGTAAGTGCATTGCTCTTCGCGGACCGTCACGTACTAATTGATATGCAGAGCGTGGTTACGGTAAAGTTGACAAGCAACGCATCCCACTTACGGACAACGAAATCATTGAGGAGCAGCTCGGCAAATACGGGTACGACCGCACTTTGGACCTGCATTGTCGGACATATGCTAATAAATTTTCAGCATGATCTGTATGGAAGATCTCATCCACGAAATCTACACGGTTGGCCCCAACTTCAAACAGGCTTCCAACTTCTTGTGGCCTTTCAAGCTCAACAGCCCTACCGGCGGCTTCCACAAGCGGAAATTCAAGCACTTCATCGAAGGCGGTGATCTGGGTAACCGTGAAGACCTGATCAACAACTTGATCAGACAAATGAACTAAGTGCGAGTTGTGTAAAGAAACAGGAGCTTTCGGATTGGGACAGTTTCGAGCATGAATTTCTTTCGGGAATACCCCACGGTTGCATTTTCATGGCGTTCGGCTTCATTAGTGGGAATCAATCTCGCGCCTAACGTGGGAACGACTTCAAATTTGATGAAATGATTGCGCCGCTTGACAGTGGCAACGACTACACGGACTTCTTCAAGCAGGACACGGAATTGGCAAATTGTAGCACGCGCG
The DNA here is from genome assembly GCA_015832175.1 of Paraphaeosphaeria minitans. Lineage (NCBI taxonomy): Eukaryota > Fungi > Ascomycota > Dothideomycetes > Pleosporales > Didymosphaeriaceae > Paraphaeosphaeria > Paraphaeosphaeria minitans. Next base: position 4,451,044 of record WJXW01000002.1, read on the forward strand.
GTCGGTCCAGGGCAGCGGCCGCGCACAGCCTCGTGTCCAAGGTCTGCCCAATGAAGTCAGCAGACCAGGCAACACCCAAACTCGACTGCATCGCCGTCTCGACGGTTCCAAGGGCTGAACACGTAGGTGGTGTTGAAGCGGACGCCACTGGGAAGATCTGCCTCCGGACGGCCGCAATCAGCCGTCGCTTACCGTGAGTAAGACTGGTGCTTGTGCTCGCACAGCCAACGCCGCGGCTGCAGCAGGCCCAAAGTACATGATATTGCAGTGGCAGGCGCGGATCATTGTTCAACTCTGGAATACGGATCCGACACGGCGTGCTATGGGACCGCATCGATGATGCGGAGGTTGGGCTGGATTTTCAACCTCCTCTTACCCTCGCAAAACTGACGCTGCGGCAATAGGGTCCATCTACGTGTTCCTCTACGAGTCCATCTCTGCAGACGTCTCGTGAGCTCCAAGTCGTCCAAGCAAGGGTGTCTCAACCGGAAAGCTACCTTTGGGAGGTGGACTGTGTGAGTAATAGCGCTTTGCTTACGGGGTTGGACGGCCTGGCCTCTTCCCACCCGCCGAGGCTAGCCTTGCCACCACCTGCGAGCCTGACGGCTACCTAGTCTTGACGATTTCCTGGACCGCGGTGGGCGCAAGGTGGATTCACGGTGGGTGGCAGAATGACGCCCGTGGTCTGACACTCTTACTGCCGCCTTGCCGCCGTGTCGTCGGCCGTGCTGGGTTTCGCGTTGCGATTTGCGGAGAGGCTGATGGAGCGCCGTGACACGCATGGCCATGGTCACCTGCCAATATGCGTGCAGCATTCCAGCCCGGCCTATGGAGAAGCTACGGGCCGTGACGGATTTTGTGCACGACTAGGTACACTTACACAGTACCTACGTAGGTAGGTAGGTAGGTAGGTAGGTAGGTAGGTAGGTAGGTAGGTAGGTAGGTAGGTAGGTAGGCCAGCCCACGGGCCCGCAGGCATGTTGCTGCAGGGCACAGTTTTCACATCTACAAGGACGGGGACCGACTTCCGGGCAGCACGGATGAATGCCAGAATTAGCATGCGTGGGCGTGCTGGCGGTGATTGCGCATGGTATGGCCATGGACACGGGCCGACGGTTTGGCTCTTTTATTTTTATTTTTATGTGACGGTCACGTCGAAGCTCAGGTGGACTTGGTGAGGGCTGGGCGATGATGCAGACTCCAGAGCGGCGGCGGGGAGAGGATTGCTGGACCCCTAGCCATGGTCAGAGAGTCAGAAAGTCAGAGAGTCAAGAGACTGCTCCGAGGGGATTCTCGAACGAAACACGGGCCAGAGGCAAAGAGGAAAGAGGAGACGTGGGTGCCAGCGTGGCTGGCGAAAAGCACTCATGTCGTCGGTGGGTGGACCAAGGCAGCGCCAACGAAGCCCCTGTTGGCGTTCATTGGGGGGCAGGTGTGCAGCGCGGTGGACCCGATGGTGGAGCCATTTTCGAGAGCGTGCATCGACTTTTGTGCCTGACGATGATTTGATTCCTGTAGCCTTGGGTGGAGCTCGAGCAGCGTAGCCGCGCACAGTGGCGATGCATTTCATTTCCAATGCATTCCCCAAGGGCCCAAGCACCCAAGCACCCAAGCACCCAGGCACCCAGGGACCGGCTGCGATGGCGACGACCAGAATGCCCCGTAGTCTACTGTGTAAACAGTGGTGCCTACGACGAGCTCACGCGGCTCGTGCATTGCAACAGAATGGCAGCCTGCTCAGCGGGCGTTCCGGGGCGTGACGCCAGGGTCGTCTTGACTGTTGACGAAGTTTGACTCTGGGAGCCTTGACTCTTGGAGCCGGACATGACCATTCGCGGCCGGCATAGGGTCCTCCTTATTATTAGCGGGTGTGCCGAGCCCTAGAATGGTTGTGGTGGGCGGTCGGCGGTGGGCGGGTATCTAGTGGTTAACGGGCAGGTCTCCAAGTACTCGCGGCGGTGGGCAGAAGAGAAATTCGCCAGCCCGGCCATCGGATGGGCAAACCACGCCAACGCTCGCGAACATCCTCCCCCTTGCTCTGCTGATTTTCCTTTGCCCGCTCTCCCTTCTCTTTCACCTCGTCATCTCCACCCAGGTCGCCGCAGCCAGTGCTCCAAACCTCTCTGGTCCGACGTAGCCGTGCATCCCATCTGAGGAGCACCCTTGCGCCCTCGGCAACCAGCAGGCCTCGTTTGCTGAACCAGCTTCGTGCGCCTCCTCCCTCCCTCCCTCCCTCCCTCCCTCCCTCCTACATCACCGGCCCTCGCTGTCCGTGCAAGAGTGCTCACCTGCACAACCTCAACGTGTAGCGTTGTCGTCGACTCGACACACCTACCTAGCTCGAGCCCTCCCCGCGTCCCCTCCGACGGCCAACGTCGCTACGAAAACATCGGCCGCCTCATCCTTTGGCATCCGCATTCTTGTGGCATTTACTCGGCGCCTTTCTTGCTTCGACTACCTAGCTCTTGTCCTTTTTTGTTGGGCCGCCCCTGCTGTTCCACGCCTTCTGCGTTTTGAACACTCAACTCGCAACTCACCCACCTACCCACCCATCCACCCACTCCACCCGCGAGGAGCGAGCTGCCGGCTTTCACCAACGGTCCGCGGCCCTTCTTTCCCGACGATCTATTGACTTAGACATCGTCCCGAGCTCGCGTTTCAGTGACGCCCGCTGCCACCCAGCCCTCTGCCGGGACACGCACTGCGCGTCTCTGATTTGGGTCTCAGCTGCGACACACGCTTCGGCTGACTCTCTCGCCGGCTGCGCTGTACCAACGACAACGGCTCACTGTCTGGCCGCGACAGCATTCCTACAGTCTCCACCTCTTCCCTGACTGTCCTACACGAACAACACTCTCTTGTATCACGATTTCCTTTGTGCATGAGCCCATCTTGTTAGAGCGTCGGTAAGCTCTCTCGTAGAGCGCACGCTCAACCCTCGTGCGGTCAGGAATCGAAGAACGGTAAGCTCCATCGCCCTGAACCCTTGACCGATCCCACTGACATCGTCGCAGGGTCACCGCTATCTTCGTTCCTCTCCAACTGCATCTTCATCATGCCATCCTTCTATCCTCGACAGAACATGCCTCGCCAACAACTACCGCTCACGCCGCCCGAGTTCGTACCCAGCTACCACTCCGGCTGCGGAGGCATGCCCTACCAGCAATCCGCCTACGGCGGCCAACCCGGCATTCGGTCCCATGATGATGGCTATGATTTTGCAGACCGCTACAATCAACTCTCGATCGCGATGCCTCCCATGTACCCGCAAGCAGGCACCTATCTGAGCAGCGCACCGACGAACCTTCCACTGCCGAGCTCATTCTACGAGTCCAACGGCGCGACCATCCTCCCGCCGATGCGACACTCGATGCGAGACACCGCTATGCAGCAGCACCGCGCGCAGGAGCTCATTCAGCGTCCTGCCCAACAACCCAACGAGGAGAAGCCCGTGGGCGGTGTGTCTGCGAAGTTGGACTACGACATGGAGGTCATGACGGATTTTGTCTGCGAGATGGCCTTGGAGGTCATCACACCCGGTCGCATGATGCCGCCCTCGTTCCGAAAATGGGTCCACCAGGTACTCTGCGCAACGAGGCTGCCTTCCGCAACCATCATCCTGAGCATGTTCTACCTGTCTTCGAGGATGCCGATGCTGGCTGGTCTTCCCAAGAACGACAATCACCTGTTCCGCCTTCTTACCATTGCCCTGGTACTGGGAAGCAAGTTTCTGGATGACAACACATTCATCAACCGCTCATGGTCTGAGGTCAGCGGCATCCCCGTCGCCGATCTGAACCAGTTGGAGATGGATTGGCTCGTGGCTATTGAGTTCAAGTTGCACCGCGATCCCGCCGAGCACCAAGGCTGGAACACTTGGTCCAACCACTGGAAGACGTATGAAGAGCGCGCTGCTGAGCGAGCCGGCTTGCCCACAAAGCTCAGCCCCATTGACACGTCTGTGCAGCGACAACGCTCAACCAACAAGCCCCTACCGCCGCTACCACTGCAGCAGGCCTACAACACTCCGCCGTATGACTATACTCCCAAGTCTGGGCAGCCATCGTTCAATAACGTCGCCAGCTACTCGCAGCAGTACGACCCTTGGCGGGCGGCCAATGAGCGCTCGCCTGCGTCTGCTCCCACGACCGGTCCCACTACCCCAGAGTACTACGGCAGCGCGGGACCTTGGGCTCCGGAAGGTTACTCGCGTCGCACCATGTTTGGCTTCCCACCCCTGTCTCAGACAACTCCGAGCCAACCCCAGCAGTCGTCCAATTACGGTCCGTCTGCCTACACGACGCAATACCATCCGCCTGCCTGGAACACCCACGGCGTTAACTGTGGTTGCATGTACTGCGCGCAGAGGCACCCGTCCTACTTCATGGCGCCTGGCTTCGGTCCTCAGGCTGTCGCTGTTTAGGACCCAGCTGCTCCCAATGTGTCAGCCTGGTAGGACTCACCCACCTACCATGGGTCAGACTGGACTCTCCCCAGGCCTGCTTTGCAGATGACCTAGTTGCTGGCATTACGACTTCCAAATTGTTTCACGAACTTGCCTCTTCAACCTTTACATATTGCTTGGCCTCTTGCCCCATTTTAGCGATTCATTTTGTTCAAAAGTTTTTTCCTCACGCCGACTTCTCTCTTCTGGACTCGACGTTTCCGGCTCCGGAAAAAAAGTTTGGGGGCCAACCAGCCTATCCTGATACGATGCAGGCCACCGGGCCCTGCACGGTCCCTAGGCGACGGCATCGCTGCCCTCGATCATGGCTGCCTCGGCCCATCACACGGAGATGATGGTGCAAGGCGCTCATTCGTTTTCTTCTTGTCGGTATTCCAGACGCATGGGTGCGCTATTCGAGCTGGACGAAATCACGCAAGGCTCGCGATCATCTTGCATGATAGATTTCCTTGGTACATTCCGCGACACTGGTTTTTCATTGCTTGTTTTCAATCTAGACATTGGGGGTCTGTTACGGTTCATCGGGAGCACTTGCAGCGAAATTGTGGGACTAGGGCGTTGTGTTTGTTTGTTTGTTTGTGCCAGTTTCTAACGATGCTTTTCAAGCTGCTCGCCACGCTTTGGGCGCGGGACATGGGGCAGTTTTCCTTTTGTTTTGTTGCACTTTGCCACTAGATTGGCACACGGGGGTTCATTGCACTTGTTAATGATTTTGACTTGGGGCCGTGGAAGGAATGCGGGCATAGCCAGAGCGTCGATGACATCAGACCCGCCGTCCAAAGGGTGTTTGTTGGCTGTACCTGTTCTTCCACAGCCCGTTGGCTTGCGGTTTTTAAGAGCTCACGATTTGATTCCCCTCCATCGCCTCCGTTTTCCCCCCTTGCGGAGCTGTAATTAATCGGCATCGGACTACGACGGAGCTTATCTTTGTTTCTTTTTTTTTTTTTTTTTTTTTTTTTTTTTGGGCGGAAAAGGCTCTGCGCTTTTCATGAATTCTATACCAGATGGCACACTAGGGACTTGGGAAGGAGTGGTTCGAAAATTGCGCTTTTACTAGTCTATGTACCTTGTGCGAAAGGCAGAGCTCGAGATGGCAGCATCGAAAATGGAAAAGCGTCCTCGAGGAGTCTGCTGCAGTCAGCTGATGGCCGTATGCATGTGCATGTGCATGTGCATGTGCATGTCTTTGTCTTTGCTGATGCGTGATGACTTGACCCGCGATGCGATGCGATGCGATGCAGCGTGACCATGTTTCGTCCGCACCGCTGGACAAGAGCAGTGCAGCACAGCAGAGCACCGCACAGCACAGTCCAACCCGTAGCTAGAGGTAGGTGGACGATTCTTGGACATTCGTAGGTTTCTGCGCACGGCGGAGCAAAGACTCGTTTTCGACTCCCCGTTGGCGCTGACGAGCATGCATTGCATGTCCGATGCACCGAGTTGACGTTCTTTCTGTCTGTCTGTTGTCTGTTTGTCTGTTGTCTGTCTCTGTCTGTTGTCTGTCTCTGTCTGTTGTCTGTCTCTGTCTGTTGTCTGTTTGTCTGTCGTCTGTCTCTGTCTGTCTGTCTGTCTGCATCCACAGAGTCATGTCGTCATACCCCCAATTCACGAAACGAGCGCGGTCTGCCTCGGAACAAGTCCCCACTTGCGCGCCGGTCCTGCCTGGATCCTGGATCCTGGATCATCGCGACGGGGCCAGCCTTTGTAAGTTATTCGACCGACCGACTGACCGTCCGGGCAGACGAACGCTCGCTGCGAAGGCTTCTGTGTGTGTGTATGTGTGTGCATCCGGCGTCGGCGTGCTATTGAAGTGTATAGATAGGTAGGTAGGTAGGTAAGACTACTTGTAGGTTTGGTGGACGGAAGGGAGAGCGTCGAGATGTCGCCGTCTTTGTTCAACGCCGCTGCTGCTGGCTCCGTGAGGGCGAATCTGAGGGTGTTGAGACGGGCGAGGGGAAGGGTAGGGAGTGCGTCCACGTCGACGGGGGTTTGGTTGGTGGGGGAGATTGAGGCGCCTTGGGGAATCTTGCGTGAGAGGTCTGCTTCGCAATCGCATACACGTCGCTTTCGGAGACGAGAGGCTTCCAGGTACACGGCGCGGTCGTCGCCGTCGACGTCGAAATCGGAACCGGATTCAGAATCGACGTCGAAATCGAACTCGAAATCGGGGCACCGAGAGAGGAGCTGGTGGCAGACACCCCATTTCGTCTTCACGGCTAAGATGAGCGGCGCAGGAGGAGCAGGCATCGTCGCCGCCGCCGCCGCCGCCGCCATGTACGTCGTAGTCAGCACTCCCGCGGTCGCTGGCGCTCGACCTGAAGACGCGGATGCAAAGGCCCACCATCTCGAGGACGGCAAGGGTTTCATCAACCCATGGGACAGCTTCCGGGATTTCGTGGGGTGGAAGATGGGACTGAGGCTGCTGTGGTAGGTCCCCCCTTCCCTATCGCGCCGTCCACGCTCCCACAGATACTCGTCCATGGCAAACGGGAGAGTAATGCCCTAAGCATGGCCCCGACTAACGTGGCCACGAACGCAGGAGAAAACTATCCGGCCAGATGAAGAAAGTCGACACCACGCCCCCGACCGTCCCCGTCGTCACACCCACCTTCAGGTCCCCCAGAGCAGGCGGCAAACTCCGAGCGACCTGGCTCGGCCACGCCTGCTACTACGTCGAGTTCCCGTCGGGTCTGCGCGTGCTCTTCGACCCCGTCTTCGAGGCCTGCTGCGCGCCCGTCAACCTCAAGACGTTCGAGCGCTTCACGCCGCCGCCGTGCGAGATTGAGGATCTGCCGGCCGTCGATCTCGTGGTTATCAGTCACAACCACTACGACCACCTGAGCTATCCGACCATCAAGAGGATACAGAAGGCGTTTCCGAAGGCGCATTTTTTCGCACCCCTGGGGAATAAGAGGTGGTTCGTGGACAGCGGTGTGCAGCAGAGCCAGGTGACGGAGCTAGACTGGTGGGAAGAGAGGGACGTCCGACTCTCACCGACCTCGCACGCCGACATCGACACGAAAGAGCGCACACCAGATGCAGTCCCGACCAACGAGACCTCCCCCGACGGCACCCCCGCCATGCCCAGCGACGCAGACATCACCGCCACCATCAGCGCCCTCCCCTGCCAGCACGTCTCCGCCCGCGGACCCTTCGACAAGTGCAAAACCCTCTGGGCCTCGTGGAGCCTCGCCTCCGCCGGCGCCACCGTCTACTTCGCCGGCGACACGGGCTACCGCTCCGTCCCGGAATCCACGCCCGAAGGCGACGACGGCTACGGCCCCGGCTACGCCGCCCTCCCCGTGTGCCCGGCTTTCGCGCACATCGGCCGCCACCGCGGCCCCTTCGACCTCGGGTTCATCCCCATCGGCGCCTACGAGCCGCGCTGGGTCATGAGTCCCATGCACGCGAATCCGCAGGACAGCGTGGCCATCTTTGTGGACACGCGCTGCGTGCGGGCGCTGGGGATGCATTGGGGGACGTGGGTGCTCACCGAGGAGGATGTCATGGAGCCGCCGCGGAAGCTGGGGGAGGCGCTTCGGGCGCGGGGGTTGAGCGGGGATGCATTTGGCGTCGTGGACATTGGGGAGAGCAGGGAGTTTGAGAGTGGGGGGGATGCAAGAGGGGTGGAGATGTAGGCAGTGTGTGTGTGCATCGAGAAGACGTGAGCTGGGCCTTTGGTCTGTTCCACGATTACGCGGGAGATACCCTGCCGTCGACGACGACCACGTCGGGGCAGAGAGCGCCCGGATTTCAGTCCCTCTTCTGCCGTGATGCTCGCACGTACGTACGTACCTGCGTTTTGCCATTGCCGTTGCCTTCTACATCATGCAGGCACACGCACACACGCACACACGCACACACCAGAAAGCTCGCTTCGGACACGCGGGCGTGAGTTTTCTCGCGCGGGGAGCTGGCGGATGATGGGTTTGGGAGGGCTTTGTCCAAGTCAAGTCATGCTTCCTTCCGCACACATGGGAACGGGAAAGACTGGCGTCGGAGACGGGAATTACTCAACGTATGTGCAGGTATCGGAAAGCCTAGAACAACGCCAATGCACCCAAATGCCCCGTCCTCATTACCGTTACGTCGTATTCGTGATTCTTACTTTGTTTAGTTGTACCCCCCCCCCTCATTTTGAGCTTAGATCGGACCGTGCACATTCTACGTCTCCCGCTGCCTCTGCAACACTTTCGCCGGGTGCGGCGGTCTTCAGTGCACGCCGTTGGCGGTGCTCCTCTTCGACCTGCGCTCCCTTACGGCGGCGGCGAGGTCTTCGAGGGTATCGACGGTGGTGGCCCAGTCGATGCACGCGTCGGTGATGGAGACGCCCTTTTTGAGTGCGCCGGGGCCCTCGGCCGGGACCTTCTGGTTGCCCTCGTGGATGTTGGACTCGATCATGACGGCGACGATGCCCGTCTCGCCGTCGCGGATCTGCTCCGCAATGGCCTTGGCAACCTTGGGCTGGTTGCGGTGGTCCTTGCTGGAGTTGCCTGGAGGAGCAAAAGTCAGCGGTGCGGTTTGTTTCGCATCTGGGAAACGACAACGTACCGTGCGAGCAGTCGACCATCATGACCTCGGGCAGGTTCTTCTTTCTCAGAGCTTCGCGGGCGGCCTTGATGCTGTCCTTGTCGAAGTTGGTGCCCTTTGTTCCGCCGCGGAGGATGACGAAGCAATGCTCGTTCCCGGCCGTCCGGGTGATGGCAGCCAGGCCTTGCTTCGTCACACCCATGAAGTGATGCCTGGCAGCCGCAGCGCCAATGGCATCGACAGCGACCGTCAGACCTCCATCCGTTCCGTTCTTGAAGCCGATAGGGAAGGAGAGACCAGAAGCCAGTTCGCGGTGCAATTGCGATTCGGTGGTGCGTGCACCGATAGCACCGAGGGAGATGAGATCGGCGAGGAACTGGGGCGAGATGGTGTCGAGCATCTCGGAGGCGATAGGCATGCCCTTGGAGGTCAGGTCGCAGTACATCTTGCGCGAGACACGCAGACCCTTGTTGATCTGGTAGCTCTCGTTGATATCGGGGTCGTTGATGAGGCCCTTCCACCCGACCGTCGTCCGAGGCTTCTCGAGGTAGGCACGCATGATGATGAGGAGCTCGCCGCTGAGCTTGTCGGCGAGGGCCTTGAGCCGGTCGCAGTATTCGAGAGCGGTTTCCGGGTCGTGGATGGAGCAGGGCCCGACCATGACGAGGAGACGGTCATCCTGCTGGGTGATGATCTGTATGCATTCTTTGCGGCCGCGAACGACGGTGTCTTCGGAAGCCTTGGAGATGGGGATTTCCGAGGACAGGAGCTGAGGTGGGATCAACGGGTCGTAGCCGAGAACTGCGCGTCACAACATTAGCATTGGCTACCCATGGGCGCATCGGAGAGGGGCTTTACCGCGCACATCGTCGCTGACTGAGTTCTGGTTCATGTCTGCGGATACCGAGTCGACCATGGGGGGCGGAGGGAAGTTCTTATGGGTGGCAGTCAGCGGTGTGTCCAGGATGCCACTGGACCAACGGACTGCGTGTACAGGTACAGGTACAGGTACAGGGCAGGGGTGAGGCGGTCAATAGAGTGAGCGTTGGTGTGTAGACTTGCAGAGGGCGCGTCTGGATACAAGATGTGACCAATGGGAGGAGGGGCAATGTGCAGCTTGGAGGGGCAATTGGACGACGGGAAGACGAGAGGTAGTTTATACGGGGGGTTGAAAGTAGAAGGAGTGTACTTGGGTAGATGTGCGTCCGACTTCGGGGTTCGAGGGTACGCGAGAGGCAAGGCAAGAAAATGTTGTCGAAGACTCACTCTTTCAGTCTCACAGTCACGTCGTCGCTGGCAAAATAATTTCGAGCTACGGTGGGGTTCCCGTCCCCGTCTCACCGCCTTAGACAGCCCGCGACCCGTATCTACCCTGGTTGGCGAGACATTCACCACCGAGTGTCTCGGCGACTCGCCATGAACAACTTGAATGTCTACTATAGCAGCCGTGTTAAGAGCTAACATGGGTGCGTGATTCGCTGCTCGTTGCGCGCAGCTAGAGGTACCCCAGGAGCCGCAAGAGCTGAGAGAGAGACAGAGAGAGACAGAGATGGCTTCACGGCCGCACCCTCCACTCCATCACGACGCCAGCCAACGACGACATCGCCATCCGTGTACCCGCTGTGGCGCATGTTCGCAGCCCACCCGGACCTGCCTGCGTGAAGCAACCAGCCATCTGAAACCGCTGCTCCAAAGCGATTTCCCCTGACCTACATCCCGCCTCTGCTACAAAACACAAGCGCCTGCACCTGGCTCGCCCCGAACCTCCAACTCAACCCCAACATCCACTGTCGATCCATACGTGTCCAGGTGCCCTTCGCCGTGCTGCGCGCGCGTGACCTCACCGGCCTACCTGCCCACCCACGCACACAACTCTCGCTCTCCCTGTCAGTGCAATGCTAGCATTCCACACCATGAACACCAAGCGGCGCCGGGACGACGACTCGGATTCCGACGACGACCGCTACGTCAAAGTGCGTCGTGTTTCGAACACTGCGCCAAACCAAACAGCTGACACCAAACAGAAATCACGACCATGGAACCTTCAAGCAAACGTCCCGTGGGCAGAGAATCACGATCACAGCACAAACACCTTCTCCGGATGCGTCTCAAAACCCTCACCGCCACACGTCGTACCTGGTCTGGAGGCAACGACCCCTGCCGAGTCGGAGCACAGCGAAGCAGACTCGCCTGCCTCTATACCCGAGGAATCCCAAATCACATCATCGTTCCACGGCGACACAGACTACGCCATGCAAATGGACGAAGACGAGCCCGAGGCCGTTACCAGCCAGCCCCCAGACTCGCCCTTCGTGACCAACTTCCGCCCCGCAAAGCTCAATTTCGACCTCTTCAACCGCGACCAGACGAATCCCGCGCCCGACATAGCCCACCGCATTCCGACGCCCATATACCCGACCTTCCAGAACGCAGGCGGCATGAACGGCCTGGGTTACCCCAACAGCGGCTTCGCAGGCGGCATGGCTCTGAGCAACGGCTACCTCGGCGTGCCCTCGGACCCCAGCGGCGAGCTCCCCAATCCCACCATGGGCATCTCGCATCGGCGGCAGCGCAGCCAGGACCGCGCCATCCGCATGCCGTCGCCCATCTCCGAAGACGAAGACATTCCCGATACGCCGACCGCGCAGACGCAGTCCCAGCTCGAGCGTCTTAGTGTGACGACGAACCACGCAGCCGCCCGCATGGACACGGACATGCTGCCGTCGTCGGACACGCCCACGCGCGGCAGGAAGCGCAGTGGCGCACTCACGGGCATGGGCCGCTTCAGCATGGGGTACCGCGATGACTGCGAGAAGTGTCGGTTGCGAGTGCCGGGGCACTATTCGCACTTTCTGTAACGCCCGCGCCGCCACGGTCGAGAGTTGGGGGGTTTTCTGTACAAATGATTTACGCATCACGAATGTATTCATTGGATTGCATTGCGGGGGCACAGGCGCATTCCTATCATCACACGGGGGGGGGCACGGACAGCATTCACTTCTATCGCCATTTTTGCAGCGATTCCGCAGGAGATGGAGACGGAGACGGAGGCGTTGGGTCTGCTCATTCAACGAAGCATATCCACGGCGTACGGTAACGCAAGGCCATCATACGAACCAAAGTATACACAACGGCCAATCAATACACAAACACAACTATATATATCCTGACCATGGATCCACGACACCAGACTTTGAAATTCGCGCAGAGTGTTTAAACCACATCGCAACCAGCCACGACTTTTACTCCTTTCGACCAATGCCCCATGCTGATACCGCTCTCCCGTGACAGCCTGGCTTGCCGGCGCACGCACGCCCGTGACATGTTTATTCGACATCCCGGTAAATTGTACCGACACCACTTGCACAAGTACCACGTGCGCGTTTTGCTATCCCCTCATCCCAACGCAGACACAAGCACTCCTCCATCACGCATCGTCGAGGACTACACGCTCCATCTGACACTGCAGCTAGGCACGTACGTACGTACAGTATTTCGGAAACATTCGAATCCGGGAGGCGGGTACCTAGGTATCGGTAGGTATCGGTACCGGTAGGTAGGTAGGTATTAGTTTCAGCTGGCGAAACCGAGGGTGTGGTATTCATCTGATACAGTCTATTCTATTTTATTAAATCTTTATCTCTGATTTTTTTTTCTTTTTTCTGACGGGGCTCATATGGTAGGTATCTACCAATCTACGGTGTACACACACGCACACACACACACACAAAGATTCTGTAGGTAGGTAGGTAGGTAGGTAACCGAGCGACTACCGTACTCCCCACATACCGCGGACACGGTTCATCCACGTGGTTTGCGATGCACCTGCAGTTGAGCCGATGGGTAGACTACCGTACCACGGTCTGCTGCGCCATCGCAAGCACCGGCAGGTAGGTACCGGTACGGTACCGTAGGTAATCTACCTACGGTACGGTCCGCTGTACCTACTTACCTACCATACCTACCCACCGGTACCTCCCCATCCAACAGCAAAACTGCTAGAATATGTACATTCAAACGAAAACAAAGAAAAGAAAGGGGAAAAGAAAAGGTCGGATACCTAAACCACTCTGTCCTTTTTTTTTTGTTTCTGCCGGCTCGGCTGTACCTAAGCATCGCATCGCATCGCATCGCACCGCAGTACGGTGCGGTGCGGTGCGGTACGGTAAAGCACAGCACAGCACAGCTAAACCCGTACCTATCGTCTTTATTTCTTCTGTTTTTCAACGATGCCCCTGTACGGTAAACCTACGGTAAACCACGGTAATATCCCAGCCATTCCGTACCCAACGAACCAGTATTCCGACCAAAGACACCGCATCATCTTTCTGCAACGGGCTCCGAGTGTTCTTGCGGTGAGATTGAGATTGAGACCGATCAATTGAGCGATTACCTACTCTCGGGTATAAACTTTTGACTGCCCAAACAAAACAGTACCTAGCAGCGCGCTCGGAAGCAACACGGACAAGAGACCTGCTGCAACACCCATCTACCCATCCACCCATCCACCCATCACCCAGCCAGACAATCCCAGCCCACTACCCAGCATCACACAAACTAAAGTCCGTAACCCCATCCCAGCCCATGCCCTCCTCCTCGCCCTCCACCGTGTACCCCATGTGCTTCCTCCTCTCCTTCACATCCATCGCCTCCTTCAAACTCGGCCACTCCACCCCACTCGCACTCGCACACCCCGTACTCCTTCCCTCCACATCGAGTGTTCCCTACACATCCTCGAGACTGGAAGTATCCCCATCGCTCCCGGCCTCGCCAGACCATCGTGTGTGTTGGGGGGAGCGCGGCGCAGACGGCACGCTCGGCGACATCCTCGGGCTAGGCGCTGGCGAGGCAATCGGGCTCAGGTGGATTTCCGCGACAGACCCGTCGAAGTGCACGCCGCCAACAAGAGATACAGGACTGCTGCGGGCGGTCCAGGTAAGCTCCGAGAGTTCATACGTCGGTGTGGGATAGGAGAGTATCTCGGGCTCCGAGGCGAGGTCGTAGTCTGAGACTGTGGCGCGTGTGGTGAAGGACAGCAGCTCGGGCTCGGAGACGAGGTCTTGCTGTAGAAGTGTGGCGCTGGTGGGCGGAGGGGGTGAGGGTTGGAGGATGAAGTAGTCGTCATCGTCTATTGGCAGAGGGTGCGATGGTAGATATGTGTTGGAGTAGTCGTCCCGGGAAGGCGGTGGGGCGGAGGGTTGCGAGCCTATGAAGAGCTCGTCGCCGTCGCCTGGGGCGGCCATGGTCAAGATGTCATTCTGGGGAACGGTGTGGTCGCTGACGCGCGCGAGCACATGGCTAACCACCCTTCGTACGATTTCCTCGTATCCATCTGGCAGTGTATGGGGCGAAGATGATCGAGGCGTAGTCACAGGTTCGGGAAACTTCGTCCTGGGGCGGCCAGTGCCTATGGGCGGCTGCTGGTTGTCGCCACGTCTTGCGCAACCCAGAGGTGTGGATCCTATTCTCAATGACTCCCTCGACTTCCTCTTAAGCCAGTCAGTGCCGATGGGCGGCTGTTGATTGTCGCCACGTCTGGGGCGACCCAGAGGTACGGACCCTCTTCTCAATGACTCGCTCAATTCTCTCGGTGTTGTCCACACCTCTTCGCCTGGCAGTTCTCCCAAAGGCACATTATTCGGGCAGTTTGAGCACCAGCAGGGATTGCCGTGGCCCATGCTGAGGAACTCCCTGGGGTACACCGATCGGAAAAGCTCATCGAAGCGGCTCGTTCTACTTGGGTCTAGTGAAGCAACACTTGGGTCTGAGGATGGACCAGCCACGGCTCTAAGTGAAGGTAGATGACTTTCTCCGTATACATAAGTGTATGGGTGCGGCGACTTATAGATATCAGCGCGCAGCCAGGACTTTTTGAGCAAAGGCTGGTATAGTTCCCGAGATACGTAGTTCGGCCTGACATGAGCGGGGCGATATGGCCAAGTTGTCGGAAGAGACTCGGGCAAAAGCGGAGCCGTGAGAACGGGAGATGCAACGTGAGGAAAGGTAATGGGGAGTGGGACGGACGGCAAAGCCCTAGCGTGGGCATCCTCCTGCGTCTGTCGCTGCATGCCTGTTGCTTGCGTAATCGGCGGAAGAGACTCGATAATTGGAAGACCAACTTCGAGACCAGTTTCGAACCTGTACAGCGGCAGTCCACCGTGGGCAGTGTTGGTCTCTTCCGTGGCAAGGGCCCGACCGGCCGATGCAACGGCCTCTTGTGCAGATGTGGAAGGCATCTCGGCTAACGACCTTTTTGTTGGCGAGTTTCGAGTCGTGATTGGAGGTGTGGGCTTTCCTGCTGGTATTTGGAGTGCGGCAGGAGGAGGGCTCGCGAGTAAGGCTGGTAATGGGAAGAAGCACGGCTCCTTTTGCTCAGATTCTTCGTGGTGACTGGGGGATGGAGAATTGCTGTGGTGACTGGGGGATAGATAAATGCTGTGATGCTTGGGGGATGGAGAATTTCTGTGATGATTTGGTGATGGAGAAGTTCTGTCATGACCCGGTGATGGAGAGGCTCTCTCATCGAATATACGATCAGGCTGAAAAAATGCATTATGAGGAGTGGTAGGTCCCAGACTTTGTTCAGGACGGAACTGCGGCGCCCAATGATGCCGTACCGTGTCCAAAGTGTTGGTGACGCTGTCCCGTGGTTTGGTGGGCGTGGTGGGCGTGGTCGATCCACTATTGTTTAGACTCAGTGCCGCGACCTTGTCACATAGCTCACCCAAAACATCACTATTTCGCGCTTCTCGAATCTTTGGAGCGTACTTGAGCTTCTGCTTGCCGGCTCGTTTACCACGACGCTTGCTGGGTGTTGAAGGAGGAGGGACGAAGTCAAACGCCCACTTCATCTGTCCTGGCGGCGGCTCTAGGTCAGCGAGAAGGCTGAAGCGATTCGCTAGCAATCGTCAGCAGGTCAATTCTGGCTGTTGCAAGTCGACCAGGCCTACGCGTAGGAGCAAAGTCTTGGTGCTGGTGACTTAGCGCCCGGCTCCTTGCCACTCTTCCTGGGGAGCTCAACATGCGACGCTCGGTGGGACTGACTTGGCGAGTTCGCGTGGAAAATGAATGCTTACGGGTGCACGGTCTTGTGTGATGAGGAGAACCGGTTAGGATAGGTGCCATGCGATGCTTGTCTGGCGGCAGGTATGAGGTGCAGCGTAGGAATAGGGATAGGGATAGGGATAGGGATAGGGATAGGGATAGGGATAGGGAGAGGGATGGGAACGAGGACGGGGTTTGGGGAAGAAGGCGAAAGCGCGTGGGAATCATGCGGCGTGGTGCAGCTATCATAACATGACGCCATATCGTGATAAGCTCCTGCTGAGGAAGGAAGCGATGGAGGAGTGACAAGAAGGGAGAGTGCGGCGAAGACGAGCATGTCGAGATCGAGGACTTGACGGTACCAGTCATCCAGGTTCAGAGTCTCTCCCAAGAGCGACGGGTAGAGACGCAATTGTCTTCATATCTCACAGTATTACGTGGACGACGGGTGGCTTGGAGGGTCCCTTCTGCTGTGCATGGAACATCCCACCGAAGATGGGGACACTGAACCGAGTTAACAGACTTCGAGCACCACGTACGAGGTTGGTCTAGAGCAGTTTCCCCATGTCTTTGGGGTATCCGGATTCCTTGAACCGGACTTCTGGTTCTGAGTGTGAGAGGTTGGTCTAGAGTTAGTTTTCCCATGTCTTTGAGGTAGGTACCGTATGCGGATGCCTTGAACCGAACTTTTGTTTGTGAGTGTACAAGGAACACGCCCATTTCTGATCAGGACATTCTTCGTCCAGCGTGTGGCGCCGTGTCAGTATTGGGGTATTACCGCCATGTCCAGCCGTGGTAGTCTACGGTATCTAGTGGTTGTGGTTGTGGGTGTGGGTTAGGTAGTCGGGCTTGGCAGAAGACCCTCACAGGTGCTAGCATGACGCAAATTAAGATGTTGGTGGAAACTTCCCCCCCACATTATCTTCTAGTGAGGTGAGCAACGGCTTCCGACCACCGCAACAGCACCCACGCACCCACGCACGCACCGCGCGTCCCGCTCACCACGCCCCTCTCCTTCTCACCTCCGCCGAGCTCCAGGATAATTGGCTCCTGATTCTGCGCGCAATTATCTTGGAGCCGCGTCCCGCCGTCCATCGCTGAGCACTCTCCAACATGGCAACCAGCCACGCCGTCCCCGCCGCCGCGCCCAAGAAGCAGCCTCGTCGCTCCACCAACCGTATCATACCCGCCGTCCCGCACCGCTTCTCGCGCCCGCCCGCCGCGAGGCCCCTCACGCCTGAGGATCCCTCTCCTTCCCCGGCGGCCCAGCGCGTTTCGGACAGGCAGCCAGCCAACAAGAGCGCAAAGCCAGAAGCCGCTCCCGCACCCATCGAGACACCTCTGACACCGGACTCGCGCGTCTCGCCTGTGGAGAACCGCGACGAGGAGGAGCTCGCCCTGGGAAGCTCGCCTGCGCGCTCTGGGGACGACCGTGTGGACGGATCGACGGACGCACAAGGCATGTTGTTACCTGGTCAAGGCTTTGCGCCTTGTGGACATTTGCTAACGTTGCGGACAGGTGTATTGACCGACAACCAACCCGCTGGTGCACAGATTGGCGAAGACGTAGCCGCCACGCCGCAGCCAGGGCAGCCTGCAATTGCTGTAGCGGACCGAGAGCGCCCGAAATCGACCCTACGCACTGCGCTTCCACCCGAATTCTATCCCAGAGAGAAGCCTATGGGACACACGTTTGCTGCAGAAACCGCCGAACTTGCAGCCCATTTGCCTTCCGCCCACGTACCTGCTCATCGGCCATCCGTCAGCCGGGAGGCACTCGTCTTTGGCGGAGCCGCGCAGGATCCACCCGCAATGCCTTCCACGCCTCAACATCTTGAGCAAGGTGTGCGGGCTGCGCAGCTTGGCTTTGCTCGTCCCCTTCCAGGTCTTGCTCCTCCCCACCTTGCTCCGCAGTTCTACCCTGGCCATTCGCATCACCCTTCAGAGCCTACCACGCCTTGGCCTCTCCCACCCTACTCCATGCCGATGCCTCCGGAAGCCATCTACGCCAACGGGAACGAGTACCACCCACCTGCGTACCCGCCCGCATCAGGTGCCTTCCAAGCCCCGTTCGCGGCCCCCTTCTCACCCCAGGGTCGCCCAGTGTCGACGAATGGTATCGCTGTGAGGTCGCATTCCCAATCCCCCAGCAAGTCCCAGTACGGCGAAGCTGAACCCGGCTCCAACTACGGCGAGGAGTCGCAGAACCTCTTGTATGCAAACGGGTTTTCTTCAGCCAAGCAGGTGGAAGGGTACGACGTGGTTAAGCACATTTCCAACCAGTTCGGCAACCCAGAGTTCACTGATTACGTTTTTAACATACGGTCGCCTGACGCTATGCTGTGGTCTATGCCCGTGCACGCAGTCATAGTGTCACGTAGCCCAGTGATGTTCGAAGCACTCCGACACAGCGCGCCACCTCCTTTCCAGACCAAGGATACCAGGCGATTGGCGGAGGTTGTTACTGATGATAGGTTCGTCACGCCCGAGTCGCTGAACGAAGCAGTCAAGGTCTTGTACGCCACTCCTCTGCTATCTGCCGAAGCCTTCCTCTACAACCTGAGTCCATGGGATGCTGGCCATGATCAAGGCTATGCGTCCAACGAGGCTCGCAAACGCATGGGCCAGGCGATCAGCTATGCTGCTGCTGGGAGAGTATTGCAAATCCCCGAAATGCGAGCATGTGGTCTGCGAATCGCCAAGTTGCTCCTTCGCTGGGACACGCTTGACATTGCTCTCCACTTCGGATTCTCGGCGAACCAGAGTACGATGCAGCCCAAGGGGTTTGGAACCGACAATTGGCTTCTGGAGACTTACGCGGTACCTTTGCTCGACGAAGCGCTCGATTTCATTGCATACCACTTTCCGTCCGACTTCAAGTTCTACTCGATCGCGTCAGAGCTGCGCCAGAACCCTCGACTGCCGGCTATCGTTGAGTCTCAGCTGCCTTCCCACAATCCACGACTGAGTAGGATCCGATTCGGCGATGCTCCTCCGGAAGATGAACTCAAACCTAGTCCCGTCACACAGTTCATCTCGAGCATCTTGCTATCGATCCCGCTGGCTCTACTGGATCGACTCTTCAGCCACCCGGCGGCCGCCAACCAGGTCGGGTGGAGTGGCTTGGTCAGAATTATGCAAGGCGTGATCGAGGAACGTGAGAAGCGTCGGCAGAAGGTCCTCAAGAGTGTGGAAAAGCCTCTGGACACGTCGATCTCCAGGGCTCTGCTCGAAAACCTCTATCGAGAGGAGCGGGTCGAGTCTGCGCCGGAGCGGCCGTCTGGCTTCAAAGCCGTGGCTGTCCATGCATCAGACCCGTCGTCAGCTACGTCGGATTGAGGGGCAGGTACGGGTACCGTGGGATTTACATACAAGAGTCATTCTCTTTGAATGTCCCTTTGACGAGGCACTGCACATGGTAAAGAGGAGGCAGAAACGAAACTTTTTTTTTTTTTTTTTTTTTTTTTTTTTTTTGCAAAGAGTTGGAAACCTTTTCTGGATTCAACGCGATTTTCCCTTTGTTTTCAAGGCATGGGAGGTTCTTGGCTCTGCATGGCAGCATTTGTGTTTCTGGAATTGACGCACCACGGCGAGCGACTCGGGCGTTTGCTACGTGGCAGAAGCTGCGTTCTCCGAGATTGCGGCATCCCAGCCGGCGTCGATTCGGTTGGTGTTGATGACAGGCGTTTCCGGTCGATAGATACCTTGTGCGTTTGCACGGCGGTTGGGCGCCGGGGCTTTTGCCTAGAAAAAAAAAAGTACGAGATGACGAGCATACAGCATCCAAGATGACGAGACGAGACGAGACGAGACAAGACGAGACGAGACGAGATGAGATGAGACGAGATGAGATGAGACGAGATGAGATGAGACGAGGCAGGTTACCCCAACCCCCTTTCTCTTTCTCTCCTTCCCTTTTGTATATGACCATCCTCTTTTCCGGGGGGTTTTTTTTTGTCACCAGCGGCGTGCTGTCCTGGTTGAAGCGGAATGGGACTTTGAGACGCAGCGGCCAACACCGTCTGCGCATGTTTAGACATGTCTTGTCGTTTGTGCCTTTTTGGCTTTTTCCTTTTTTCCTTCTTCGCATATCGCATCTCGGCGATGGCTCGAGGGCCGAGGTCGGAAGGTCCGACCGAATCATCAGATAGGGTAGGTAGGTAGCACCCTTCCCAGGTTGGAGGAAGATAACAAAAATGCATGTTCGGTGTGTCTACTGGCTAGCTAGCGTGCGACACTGGTGTGCGGGTTGGGTTGGGTTGGGTTGGAGCGGGAGCGAGAGCGGGTTCGAAGTGGGAGCTGGTTCGGGTTGGAGCAGGTGTGTTTCGCGCCTGGGTGGTAGGTAGTCTAGTCTCGTCTCGTCTAGTCTAGTCTAGTGTCGTCCAGTCCAGTCCAGTCTAGTCTAGCCTAGTCTAGTCTGCCGAGGTGCAAGCATGAAACGCCCTTTCTCGGCCCCCGCTTTCGGGAAAGCTTGTTTGTCTTGTGCGATGCTCCCATGGATCTGTGCATGCCTCCGCGGCGCACTCGCTGTTGGGGGTGGGCATCGTGTTGCCTTGCCGGCTCTGCCTTAAGGCTCTGCTGGTGGTGATGGGTAGTATGTGGCCTTGCCGGCTCTGCTGTTGTTGTGCCGGCTCTGCTGTTGTTGTGCTGGCTCTGCTATTAGTTGTGCCGGTTCTGCTATTAGTCATGCCGGCTCTGGTGGTGATGGGTAGTATACGGCCTTGCCGGCTCTGCTGTTGTTGTGCCGGTTCTGCTATTAGTCATGCCGGCTCTGGTGGTGATGGGTAGTATACGGCCTTGCCGGCTCTGCTGTTGTTGTGCCGGCTCTGCTGTTGTTGTGCCGGCTCTGCTGTTAGTTATTCCGGCTCTGCTGTTGGTTATGCCGGCTCTGTTGGTGATGGTAACATCTGCCATCCGACTATGCTGTTAGCCATAGGCAACATCTGCCCTGGCCATGCCATTAGATATAGGCAACATCTGCCCTGGCCATGCCATTAGATATAGGCAACATCTGCCCTGGCCATGCCATTAGATATAGGCAACATCTGCCCTGGCCATGCCATTAGATATAGGCAACATCTGCCCTGGCCATGCCATTAGATATAGGCAACATCTGCCCTGGCCATGCCATTAGATATAGGCAACATCTGCCCTGGCCATGCCATTAGATATAGGCAACATCTGCCTTCCCCATGCTGTTGGTGATGAGCAGCCATCGGTACAGATGGTGGCGGGGCTTAGCTGCGGATACGCGCCTTGTTTCCTCTCTTGGCTGGCGCTCCTGCCGCGTGAATCATCGGCGGTTCGCTCCTTCGACGTGCCCGAGGCGAGGGTGGGGAAAAGGTGGCCGTTCTTGTGCTGCCGACCTCCAATCACCTTCACCGTCGTCCTCATCCGACCCACACGACGAACCCCCCGTTGACGGACGCCCCCCCCCCCCCCAATGATCATTGATGCCTACATGCCTCCGAGGCCTCTGCCGTAACCCATCAAGCACATTGCGGCACAGTGCAGCCAGTTTCATCACTCTTGCTCGTTTCCCACCCCATTGCTCTTTCCCGCCCTCCTTCTCCTTCTCCTTCGCCGACCAAGTGTCGTTGTCTCTACAACACCTTGCGGATTCAGCAGCTATATTGATTTAATATCGCCGACGTGCGATCGATCTGTTCTCGCCATACACAACCTAGCTACGCCTGCATATCCTTAGCGCGAGCTGCACCTCCGATTCGCGACCATGGACCGTGCCGCAGACGGGAGCTCTACTCTTTACGACGACAAATCCCAGGCCCAGACAGCTTCAGCTACCATCTCGATACACAGCTCGCAGCAGCAAGAGGCCCCGCAACATGCGACACGAGAGAAGGCGGAGCACGTGACTGGGGAGAGCGAGGAACCTGGGGCCCCGCTGGAGCCGTCGAAGAGCAGGCCGAGCATCAACAATGCCGCTGCGATACCCAATGGGGGAGCGACGGCGTGGTTGCAGGTGGTGGGCGCGTTCTTCTTGTTCTTTAATAGCTGGTACGTCGAAGAGCCCATCTTACCTACACCCACGGTCGTCGGAGCTACAGCCAGAGTTTGAACCCTCATGATCAGCTGCATGACCCCACAATGCACAATAATTCCGCGAGCTTGGAAATGAACAAGCAGCCACGATGCACAACAATCCCGCGAGCTTCGATATCAGCAAGCAGCCACGCCACTCCACCATACACCATGGTGGCCAACCTTTCTCGACGACATCATACTTGGTACTCGTTCGATCTAACATGCGCACAGGGGCATCATCAACACCTTCGGCTCCTACCAAGCCTACTACGAAACTTCCCTCCTCACCAGCTCCAACCCCAGCGCCATCTCCTGGATCGGCTCCATCCAAGCCTTCCTCCTCCTCGTCGTCGGCATGATCTGCGGCCCCCTCTACGACCGCGGCTACTTCCGCACCCTCCTCCTCGGTGGCTCCTTCCTGCTCGTCTTCGGCCAGATGATGCTCTCCCTCTGCACGCAGTACTACCAAGTCGTCCTCGCGCAGGCCATCTGCATCGGCTTCGGCTGCGGCTGTCTCTTCATCCCGTCCGTGGCCATCCTGAGCACCTACTTTACGACCAAGATTGCGACGGCGATGGGGCTTGCGGCGAGCGGGAGTAGTCTGGGCGGCGTGGTGTATCCGATTGTGTTCCACAAGTTGCTCCCGCAGATTGGCTTCGCGTGGACTACTCGTGTCATTGGATTCATCATCCTCGCGACCATGCTCATCCCCAACGCCGTCATGCGCGTGCGCGTTCTCCCTGCCAAGTCGCGCTCCCTCGTCGACGTCTCCGCCTTCCGCATCCCCGCCTACTCCCTCATGGTAACCGGCTTCTTCGTCGGCTTCATGGGACTCTACATGCCCTTCTTCTACGCCCAGCTCTACGCAATCACCGACCGCATCACCGATCCGGATCTCGGCTTCTACCTCCTCGCCATCATGAACAGCGCCTCCGTCTTCGGCCGCATCGTACCAAACTACGTTGCCGATCGCCTCGGCCCCTTCAACGTCGTCATCCCCTGCACCGTCGTGTCCGCCGTGCTGTGCTGCTGCTTCATCGCCGCGCACACCGCCCCGGGCATCGTCGTGCTGATGGCGCTGTACGGCTTCTTCTCGGGCACCTTTGTCAGTCTGCCGCCGACCATCATCGTCCACCTGAGTCTGACGGAGAGGGGCAAGATTGGCACGAGGATGGGCCAGAGCTTCGGCGTCATCGCCGTGGGCCTGCTGATTGGGACGCCGATCGGGGGCGCGATCCTGGACCGGAGCGGCTTTTGGGCCGTGTGGGTGTACGGGGCGGTCATGCTGGGGGCGAGCGTGGGGATGCTTTGGGCGGCGCGGGTGAGCCACAAGGGGTGGGGGTGGGTGAAGGCGTAGGTAGGGAGTTTGGGGAGGAAATGTTGGCCGTGTTACCGGGAAACGCGATACAGTACCCGCAAGGGACGCGTGTTGGGAAGTAGTCTACATGGCATACAGCACATGGCAGCATTCAAGCCTGTTCTTTGTGTTCGCCAAGGAGAGGTGCAGGTCGACTGCAAAGTGCGCGGCGTCTTGAATCAGCCCACGAGCGTGGAAACAGGAGGCGAGCTTTGCCTTTCATCGGGTATCATATTCGTCGCAGCACTATTCGTGCTCGGCCTACTCGTGCAGCACCAGCACTACTTATTCTCGACCTACTCATGCAGCACTACTCAGATGCAGCACTTCTCCTTCTCCAGCTACTCATGCTCGACCTACTCATCCTCGGCCTACTCATCCTCGGCCTACTCATCCTCGGCCTAATCATCCTCCTCGTCCTGCTGCACCCGCGAGCTTCTCCCCGCCGCGCTGCCCCGCGGCTGCATGCGATCCGCCTTCTCCCCCACGTGCGTCGTGCCCGTCCACCCCGTCCTGCACTTTGGACACCGTCTCGCAGTGCCCGCCTGCCGCGCAAAGAAGCGATGCGCACACGGGCCGTGCCACCGCACGCCGCAGTCCCGGTCGTCGCACCGCAGCCCAATGGTCACAATCTCCTGGCAGCCCTCGCAGTCTCTCACCCTGATCGTGGGCTCGTCGTCTTCGTCGTCGGCGGGCATCTCGTTGTACGTTTCTTTGAGGTAGTTTCTCAGCTCGAGGAGGCCGCGGGGCGCGAGCGCGTAGTAGTGGCTCGGCGACAGCTGGAAGAAGCCCTGCGCGACGAGGGTCTGGAGTACGCGCTGGGATTCGGCGTGGCCGATGCTTTTGACGTTGGCTTCGGGCTGCGCGGCGGCGGCGGCGGCGGCGGCGTCGTCGTCGTCGTCGTCGTCGTCTTCGAGCTGCGTCGCAGGCTGGCCCTGGATTTGGCTCGGGCGGCTCCGCGCGGGCGCTTTGGCGAGCTGGTTGGCGCGCATCTGCTTCACGGCCAGGATCTCGCGCGTGCGGGTGTTGTTCTCCTCGAACATGGCGTCGAGGAGGCGCTTGACGTAGGCGATCTCGTCCGGGGTGAAGGACGTGGCGAGCTGGGTGAAGGTGTCGGACGAGGTGTTGACGAGGGCGTAGGTGCGGTCGTTTGTGGTCTGGTCGCGGGCGGAGCGAATCTCGTAGTCGAAGGGGGAGATGGCGGCGTTTGTGTTTTGCACGAGCGAGGCGACGGTGGGTTCGGTGATGTCGCCTAGGAGCCGTGGGCGCGTGGGGTCTGGGGCTTGAGGTGAGCTTTTCAGGCGGGTGGGCGGGCGGGGGATGGATGCAGGACGGCACCGACCTTGGGCTGAGAGGATGAGGGCGACGACGGGTCTTAGCGTGTCCAGCGTGAAGACCGAGTGGGAGAAGAAGGCCTGGAGGAATGCGCGGTGGGCGTCGTCGTAGACTGGGGCCTGGGGCGATTCATCGCGGTAGCCATTCACCTGGCGTCGCGACATGGTGTGGGCGATTTGGGCGAATGTTGACGGGTGGATGGCTGAGAGTGCGTGTGGATTGCTCAGTGCGCGGTGCGGGGGCCGAACGCGACGCGGGGGACCAAGGACCTCGACCTCAAGCGCGCCAGCACGTGACGTTGGGCGGATCGGAACGGGGGACAGGAATCTCAAAGCAAGGGTCCTCACAAACCTGGATCTTGGTAGATACCTACCTACCTAGACTACGTACCTACACCTCAGGCCTTGCATGCCGAGATGACCAAGAAAAAAAGAACAGATTCCCCCACCATGTCGAGCTTCTGTTCGCAGCACGCGGGCAATCTGGGCAACCCGGGCTGACGCGGCCAACTATCATCTACATCAAGGTCGTGACTGATGCGAAATGCCGTCTTGCCGCCAGCGCACGGCAACGTGAGCAGAAGAGTTCACCGCACGGGCCGAAAGCGGTCGAGACATGGTGTCCACGCGACTACCTAACAGTAGACTACGGTTCAGGGGCGAAAGAATAGTGGAGTACGTCGCAAGAAAGCAAAATGTCGAGCGTCGGCGAATGGTACATGTCACGGAGCTGTGTGCCGGTGCGGCATGCAGGGGTAGAGGATGGCCTTGCGGATGGCAGATGGTACATGTTGGCATGTTGGACGGCATGCAGGGGTAGAGGATGGCCTTGCGGATGGCAGATGGTACATGTTGGCATGTTGGACGGCATGCAGGGGTAGAGAATGGCCTTGCGGATGGTACATGTATGGTGTTGGCATGTCACGGATGGGTGTGCCGGTACAGCATGCAGGGGTAGCCATAATGGCCTTGGTTGTGCTGCCCACGACCGGTAGCTCGTGTGCTAGGTATCATGTAGTAGCATGGGCTGGGTATCGTGTGGTGGACAAGAGCATGGCTGGGTATCGTGTGGTGGACAATAGCATGGGCTGGGTATCGTGTGGTAGAATAGCATGGGCTAGGTATCGTGTGGTCAAATAGCATGGGCTGGGTATCGTGTGGTAGCATAGGTAGCTTGCGCTCGGGCAGCAAGTCGGTGAGGGATGTCAAAGCGGTGAGGGATGCCAAAGCGGTGAGGGATGTCAAAGCGGGTGATTGCACAATGCACGCGTGCTGCGAACGGAAGCTCGACATGGCGGGGGATGAGCGCTTGCCGAGCAGCTCATTCCTTTTGGACATGTTCCGGCGCAGAATGTGTGTGCCTCTCTTCAGTGTTGATCTTTGCGCGGGAGCCGGGGTCCAGACGGCCATCCGACGCCTCGCAGCAGCAGCTTGTTTCGCCCCTGGTCAGCTGGCCGAACCTCGGACGAGTCATGGAAGGAAGAGACGGTCGGGCAACGCAGGCTTTCGAATGAGGCGCTGGGGTGGGTGGTGGGCGACACATGGCTTCCTGGCAGACAGCCACAGCAGCGCCCCGAATAGCCAGTGGCTCGCCGTCAATCATCTTGGACATGCTCAATCATCTTGGACATGCTCAATCATCTTGGACATGCTCAATCATCTTGGACATGCTCAATCATCTTGGACATGCTCAATCATCTTGGACATGCTCAATCATCTTGGACATGCTCAATCATCTTGGACATGCGACAACGGGCACGCACTTGTGCATTTGGACTCGAGCGCCACCTGTTCCAGATCAGTAGGCAGTGGGTAGTGGGCAGTGGACAGTAGGGAGTGGGCAGTGGGCAGCAGTAGGCAGTAGGCAGTAGGCAGTGGGTAGTGGGCAGTGGACAGTGGACAGTAGGCACCGGACGCCAGGGCAGTGGGCAGGGGGCACATGGAGCATGTGAGGCGGCGGGCCAGCCTGGGCCACTATGACGATGTTACTTCATCTCAGCTTGCTACTAGTAGACTATAGGTAGATGCCGATCTCCTCTCGGCCAGTATTTTCGATTCCTCACCCATCTCACGATCCGCCGCACCCTCACAACCACCTCCGCCCTCGTCGCCTGCATCCACCGTTTCCGCCCCTTGGTCCCTGTGCCAGTTCCGCCCACCGTTAGACTACTCGTACGCTGTACCTATTCGTTTCCCCTTGGCTCGAGTCCCTGCAGGTGCTCCCTCCCGACTGGGCCCTGACGAAATCGCGCCCCAGACCACCACCAACCCCAGCCGCACCACCCACGCAAACAGGACTCCACCATACCGAATTGCCTGCCGCTGTCTGTCGCAGTCTCGCAGTCTCGCTGCGCCTCTAGCATTCCGCAACAGTCACCCGACGCGACGCTTCCTTCGCTGTCTTGCTGAGAGTGTGTCGTGTGGATGACAAACGCGCCAACATACGTCATCGTCATCTTCTTTGAGCAGCCTCACCTTCGCGCCTTCGCATCTCCCACTCACCTCCTCCCCCCCGGCCTGAGCACAACTACGCGCTCCCTTCCGCCACCACCTCCCTTCTTTCCATGACCTGTTAGCCTATACTTGTAGCCCCCATAGCTCGTCTGCCCGAGTCCAGCTCCACTTCGCATTCCCTTCGAAAGGAAATCCAGCATCATGTCGACGCCCGCGCTGTCCCCCCGGCCGCGCGAGATGTCACATAACACCACTCAGACCCGCTCCTCGAGACCTACCCCCATCGCACGCCCCAACGCCGCACGGAGTCCTGTCAAGTCCATGCCGCTCACCGCCCGCCGCATGCACGACCTCAAGACGCCCGCCAACGCCAACGGCCACGATCCCAAGACGCCCAGCCCCAACTACTTTGGCCTCGCCGTCGACGCAAACGCCGAAAAGGATGTCTTCGCTTCCAGCGCTGCACAGCACATCCGTGGCAACTGGAGCCCGCCCTCCTCCCATGTCCGGTCCACCGCTGCTGCCTCACCCCGCGTCATCCCCGTTGACCAGAACCCCGAATACGAGCAGTTCAGACGTCAATCCGAGAACAACAGAGCCTTTTCTCTAGGTCGTTTCGACTTTGGCTCATCTCAAGGCTCCATGCCGTCGCCTAGGTCTCCAGCCTGTGGTTCCGCAAGGGGCCCTCCCTCCCCGCAGTCGATGACGTTGCCCGCCGCCACAAATGATCAGCACACAGGAAAGAAAGAGGATGGGGGCGAGCTCGAGGCCAAGCCACGCTCGCCAAAGCGGCTCCTCTCTACGGAATCCGTCATTGTGTACGACCGCCCACGGCGGAACTCGCCTGCGAGCTTTCTGGACCAAGAAAACTATGGACGCACAGACCAACTGGCCAAATTCGTTGAAATGAGGAATCCGCGCCCGTCTCTGCCTCCACGTGACTCCTCCCACAAGCTGATCGTGTCTTCGCATCGTGCAGAGACTCTCCCAGCACACGTCGAGGATGCTGGCAAGGTTGACGGCCCTTGCATCGTCACACCCCAGTACATCGTCAACATTCTCGAATCTGCAGTAGACGAGGTCTTGCTACTGGATCTTCGCGTCTCCACACAGTACGCAAGATCCCGCATCCAAGGCTCCCTCAGCCTATGTATACCTACCACCCTACTGAAGCGTGCGTCCTTCAATGTGCAAAAACTGGCCGAAACCTTCAAGGACGACGAAGAGAAGGAGAAGTTTGAGCAGTGGAGAAGTAGCAAGCACATCGTTGTGTACGATGCAAGTTCAGCACAGATGAAGGACGCAGCGACCTGCATCAACACGCTTAAGAAGTTCACAAGCGAAGGTTGGACCGGCGGATGTTATATCATCCAGGGTGGTTTCCAGGAATTTGCATCCAAGTTTCCGCAGTGGATATCAAAAGGTTCCGCACAAGCGTTGAGTTCCCACACATCTTCTGGAGGTCATGCTGGTCTTCCATCTGTCGCACCTGTCATCGGAGGCTGCCCCATGCCAGTCACGCAGAACGCTGCGAACCCTTTCTTCGGCAACATTCGACAGAACATGGACCTCATTGGTGGCGTAGGCCAGATGCCCATCAAGCATCCTACAGCCATGACCCGTTCCTTCGAGGAAGAGCTGCCAGTCTGGCTTCGAACGGCCGCACGTGAGAAAGACAACGGCAAGATTGTGTCTGATAAATTTCTGCACATCGAAAAGCGCGAACAGAAGCGATTGCAGAAGGCATTGTCTGGGCAAGTGTACTACGGAACCCCCACTTCTGGAGAACCCAAGCAGTCCGTCACACTGGCTGGTATTGAGAAGGGCTCCAAGAACCGCTACAACAGCATCTGGCCCTACGAGCATTCTCGCGTGAAGCTGCAAAACGTAAGCCCGGGTGGCTGCGACTACGTCAACGCGAACCATGTCCAGCCGTCCTTTTCGAACAAGCGGTACATTGCTACGCAGGGCCCTCTACCGGCAACTTTCAACGTAAGTCTCCACCCAACCATACCTAGCGTTGACATTGCTGACTTGTGACTAGGACTTCTGGAATGTTGTGTGGCAACAGGATGTCCGCGTCATAGTCATGCTCACCGCGGAGACGGAAGGTGGTCAGCTCAAAGCCCACAACTACTGGTCTGGCAAGCAATATGGCCACCTGCATTTGAATGCACTCGGAGAACGTAGAGCCGCTCTGGAACCATCTAAAATACACAGACATCGCGAACAGGCGCAGCGACCTGACGTTTGCCAACGTCGCTCGACAACAGCGAATCCACCTTACAAACCCGGCTACTTCACCACCGAATCGACCGCCCAGCCCAGCTCCGAGCAACCCTATGTCACCGTCCGCAAGTTCACGTTATCCAACTCAGACGAGCCCTTCGAGCGCATGCGCGAAATCACCCAGCTCCAGTACTCGCACTGGCCCGACTTTGGCGCACCCGCGCACCCCACCCACCTCCTCGGTCTCATCGAGCAATGTGACGCCGTATGTCGCCAAGTCAATGGCAGCTCTCCCTCTCGCCCCGAGCCCCCAAGCACCCGCCCCATGCTCGTTCATTGCTCCGCAGGATGCGGTCGTACTGGCACCTTCTGCACCGTCGACTCCGTCCTCGACATGCTCAAGCGCCAACGCCAGGCCCGCAATGTCCGCGAAACCACATCCATGGACCTCGATCCCAAGTCGCCGCACAAGGGTGCGCGGGGGGATCGGAGCGCGAGCATGAGCATGAACATGAGCATGGATGAGATGAGCATGAGTCGGAGGTCTTCGTCGAGCTCTAGCGAGGCCGCAAACGATGAAAAGCCCGCCGCCAACGGAGAAGAAGATGACTGGGTGCCGCAGGAGGATGTGGATCTGATTGAGAAGACGGTGGAGGATTTCAGGCTGCAGCGGCTGAGCATGGTGCAGAGTCTGCGGCAGTTTGTACTATGCTACGAGAGCGTGTTGGAGTATCTTGTGGAGCAGTATCCGAAGAGCGCTTAGGCGGTCGTAGAGTACTGGCTGGGCATGGGCACGGGCAAGGGCACGGGCATGGGCATGGGCGCGGAGTAACGTCGTGAGAGTATGACCTACCTTTCTTCTCTCTATTCGTTTTCTTGTTTTGTTTTGTTTAAGCTCACCTCTAAATCTCCTTGGTTTCTGCACATGTGTTACTGCACGCATTTCAAGGAGTACTTTTTTTTGTTGGGTACTCTGCATCCTTTTACCCCCCGTTTGTCTGTCTTTTTTTTTTCTTTTTTTGTTGTCACGAGGTTAGCACGTCATGTCATGTCATGTCATGGTAGGGTAGGGTAGGGTAGGGTAGGATGTGGTATGTCCGTCATGTCATCGGGAGGCGTTTGTTTGGCACTTGTTATGTCTTCCTTTTTTTTTTTTTTTTTTTTTTTTCCTTTTCGGCCTTTTATTTTTGCTGCTGCGCGTATAGACGATTGCATTGTAGGGAGAAGGGGAGGGACGGAGGGACGGAGGGGGGCTTGCTTTGCTTTGATTGGAATGGAATGACAATTCTTTTTTGCATTTGCATTTGCAGTGTTTGTGGCTTTTGCGTGGATTGTGTGATGGGATGAAATGGGATGGGATGAAATGGGATGGGATGAAATGGGATGGGATGAAATGGGATGGGATGAAATAGGATGGGATGAAATGGGATAGGATGAAATGGGATAGGATGAAATAGGATAGGATGAAATAGGATAGGATAAAATAGGATGGGATAAAATGGGATGGGATGAAATAGGATGGGATGAAATGGGATAGGATGAAATGGGATGGGATGAAATGGGATGGGATGAAATGGGATGGGATGAAATGGGATGGGATGAAATGGGATGGGATGAAATGGGATGGGTGATGTCATGTGGAGCAAAGCAAAGCGAAGCGAAGCGGAGCAAGAGCAAGAGCAAGAGCTCGAGCAAGAGCAAGAGCAAGAGCAAGAGCAAGAGCAAGAGCAAGAGCAAGAGCAAGAGCAAGAGCAAGAGCAAGTCGAGTCTAGTCAACCGATCGATAGACTGATTGATAGACTGATTGATAGACTACCTATACCTACCGTATCTGCATGTCTCCGTGCGCAGATAAACTCGGGTGCACGCACGCACGTACGTCGTTGTTTCTGACTTTGAATCTTTGACCTTATAAACCCAATTTTTTTTAGAAGAAGTTGAAAAAAGGGGGGAGGAAGGGGTAGGTAGGTAGGTAGGTAGGTAGGTAGGTAGGTAGGTAGGTAGGTAGGTAGGTAGGTAGGTAGGTAGGATACGTCGTCACCCGCCGAGTACGGAGTCGGGGGGAAGAAACGAGTCGTCTGCGACCGCAGGGCGAGGCGGGGCGGGGCGGGGCGGATGAAACAGACAGAGGAGCGACGAAGACGGCACACGGAATGGGAAGAAGGCGGGGGGGGGTTTGGGGGGGTAACGAGCGTGGGGACGTATTTGGAGGGATTTCGAAGAGCAAAGTCGTCGTGGCAACACGCACGCACGCACGCACGCACGCAGCGAGCTTCCTGTGGATACCTATCGTACAGTACCGTTCCGCAATGCAAAAGCATAGCGATAAGGGGGATAGAGACCACCAACGCCATACACCCAGCCTAGGCCCAGGCAGCCCACGCATCCACATCTCGTTCGTTATGCACATCAATAGTAACCGTGCCAATGCCAGGCATCCAACCCATCGTCTATCCTCATGCCGGTCATGAAATCTTTTCAACTCCACATCCCACCCCACCACCCCGGAGCTATCGATATCTTCAAGATGTCGTCGGCACCATCTGCCTCCAGCTCCAGCTCCAGCTCCAACTCCGGCCCGGGGACCGCAACCCCCCCATCCTCTCGATATCCCTCAGCATCCCTCAACATCCTGCTCTTGCCAAACCCAAACCCCCTTCCGCACACCCCGGAACGAGATACCTACTCCCCCCCAGCCCCGCGCGTCGCCCCGCCCATCCTCTCAATGTTGCTCAGAATCCTGCTCTTCCCGCTTCCGCCGCTCGTACTCCGGTTCAGCGCAGACGAAGACGAACCCCCGCTGAAGCCGAAGCCCCCGGGCGCCCGCAGGCCAGACGGCTTCGCCGCGGCACTGCCCGAGTTTGAGTTCCCGCGCTGATGCCCTATCGCGCTGCCAGGCCGGCCGGCTGCACCGCCCAGCGCGGAACCCGGACGCGGCGCCGCACCGCCAGCAAGGAAGCCCGTTGACCGCAAGCTCGGCGCGTTCGCGGTTTCCGCTTGAGGAGCAGGAGCAGGAGCAGGAGCAGGAGCAGGAGCAGGAGCCGGGGCTGGGGGCGCTGCCGCCATCTGCACGCTCTTCCTAAAGTCCTCCTGCTGCAGCTCCTCCATCTTCTCCCCGCACATGGCGAGCATTTGCTCCGCCGCTGCGACGAGCTCGCCCTTCTCCACGCGCTCGGCTTCAAGGTCAAGGAGAATGTGGTCGTGCGATTTGCGGAGGGATTCGAGTTCAGACTGCAGGCCCGCGAGCTTGGCTTTCAGGTGCTCGATGTCGGATTTCTGGTCCTCGAAGAGCTTGAGGTCTTCCGGGCGTGATGCGCCGGACGGGGGAGAGGCGTCTTTGTCGGTGTCGAGCTTGGTGGGGAGGACCTTGCTGAAGGTGTCGTCGCGCTTCTTTTCTGCTTCTTCGACGCGGCGCTCGAGGCGGATGATTTGCACGCGGAGCTCCTTGCACCGCTCGTCGGCCTTCTTCTGGTAGTTGTCTTTGAGCGCCTTGATCTTCTTCTCATGCTTGGCTTTGTACGCAGTGTGCAGGTCGCGGGCGACATCGTTGACTTTCTCCGCAATCGCGGTCTGACACTCCGTCTCGGAGTATATCTTCTTTTCGTTCTCATCCGGGTCCAGGAAGGTGGTCATGTCCACATTCTTGCTCTCAGCTTCGATGACCTTGGTCTCCAATTCCGAGGTGCGCGTTTCTGCTTCTTCAGCGCGCTTTTCGGCTTCGGCGAGGCGGGTGAGCAACTGCTCGCGCTCGGCGTCAATGCGACCAACCTCTCCTTGAACTTCTTGAAGTAGATTTTGCACCTCCTCGCCTTTCTTCTTCCAGTCTTCCATTTGCGCCTCCGCATACTCACGTGCGGATCGCTCGTCTCGGACGGACTCTTGGGCTTGGCCGACACGGTGTTCGGCATCTGATATGGCTTTTACTAACGAATCAACTTGAGCTTCCTTGCCAGACAAGCTGGCCGTGAGCGAAGAGATCTGAGACTGGAAATTGGACTTTAGCGATTCCAGCTCTCTGATAGTAACAGTGGGCATGGATCGCGGTGTCGGTGGCGGCGGCAATTCGAAGTCCAGGAGATTCATCAGTTGTCGACTTTGAATTGGCGTAGAGGGTACGCGTGATGAGCTTCCCTTGGCTGGTGAGCGCTGATGTTGATAATACGAGGCCAGATTTGGCTCAGTGTTGGATTTGGGCGGTCCGCGAGTTGAGCCAGACAGTCCCTCCAGCTGCGCTGTGAAGTCGAGAAGCAGGTTGGTGGTATCGTTTTCTCTTCGAGATTGGCGTGGCGTAGGAGATGGTGTCCTCTCAGAACGTCGGACGGTTTGAACGGTAGAAGGTGTCATTTGAGCGCGAGCTCGAGGTGTGGCCTATGAACTACATTAGTACGACCACGGAGGATGTGGTCCAGGTGTGCTTACTGGATCAAATAGGCCATTCCTCGTAGGACTCTGTCGAAGCGCGGCAAACTTGGTCATGTCAATGCCTGGCATCTCTGAAAACATGCTGAAACCAGTGTCGTCCATGTCCAACGATGTGAGATCCGGGCCATCCGGATTAAACTCAGTGTCGTTGAACGTAGCATCTCCCACAATCTCTTCGTGGCTCCGATGTGTAGATGTTGGCTCGTAGCTCGTGTGTGCCCGGTCCATGTTGTGCATGGCAACAGTCAATCCCTCGTTTTCCCGCAATTCATTGATTTTGAGAGTGACGGTGGGTGCATCGTCGATTGCGTCTTCTGAAAATTCAGCAGGTGCTCTGCCGACGGAATCAACGGAAGGGTTGCGGGTCGGTTTCGTGGGCGAGCTGCGGCGGGACCGACTGCTCATCGCAGACTCGATGGGTTCCGTTGCCATTTGCTTCACAGGTGAAGCCTTCTTAGGGCTTGTGCGGGGCGCAGGACTGTCCAAGGAATCCTCTTCGAATTCCACCAGCGACTGCTTCCTGGATGACATCTTGACTGGACTCGTTCGCTCTTGCAGTCCAAAATTCTTCTCTGGTGACGCCTTGAATGGCGACCGTGTAAAATCATCCTCGAAGCTCGGAAGCAGCTTTTTAGGAGTCGCAAAAGCATTAGGCGCTACGTTCTCCTGGTTCTCGTCGTCGATGCCTGTGATGAAAGGCGAGGATGGCGGATCATGCCAACTTGTCGTATCCATATCAGGCTCAGCATACGTGGGAGCGGTCGCATTCAATTTCTCCGGAGAGAGTTCAGCCATTGGTTCGGCCATCTTGGTACAGTTGCGAGAAAGCGGTCGTGTGGTTGGTGTTTTTGAAGCTCAAAGGCGCTGCGCAAAACGCGGAGTTGTTTGTTTACGTCCGTGCGGGCGACTTTCGCCTCTAATTTAGCCCAAATGGTTTCGGCAGCAATAGGATTGCAAGGGTCTATCACTTGATTCTCCACTTCGAGAATCCACTGTGAGGCCTCTCTGCGTTAAATTGTCACCTGTGTTCTAGTACGAACTATCTATGGTACTACCTACTATAGAACTACGTTTCGTCACACCTCACAACGTGAATCAAGAAAGAGTTATACCATCAAATCAGGCCCAACTTCCATTCTTTCGACGCCATGCTAAACTACACAAAATACAAAATATGAGTACTCAGTACATGCCTAAAATCTATACAGATAGAAATCCCTACGCCATGCAATGCCAGCCCTCTGGTCTAATAACGGATGGTACCCCTCAGCGCTGCAGCTAACCTCTGATAGTCCTTCAGCAGCTCGTCCACCTCCTTCAGCTTCAGCTCCTGTGCATCCTTCGCCTCCAGAAAGCGCTTCAAGGGCGGCGTTGTCTTCTTCAGCGCGTCAATAGCTGCAACCGCCCGTGCACCCTTGTCGCCGACCTGCGTAGGCTCGTTGGACGGCGATGTAGCCATATTCGCCAGCGTAGGCAGTTGTTTGTTTGGCTCAGTAGTCGGCGTTCCTCCACCTGGGGTGGTATTCTGGGAAGCGGTGCGACCGAACCTCGGAAGCACATTGATGCTCGCGAAGCGATTGAGCGGGTTCAAACTATTGCCCATGTTGCGGATAGAGTCGACGGCCGATGTATTCGTCTGAGGAGGAGTCGTTTCACTCTTTGTGGTTATCGGCGGCGGTTTGGCATCGAATGCCACGCGTTTGCCGCTGCCGCCGGACAGCGTTGAGTCGACGCTGCGATCTCTGAGCTGCTTCCGGCCGCCGAACAGGTCGGTCATGCGTGCCTGCAAGTCTGGTCTGCCCTGCTCTTCGACAAGTTCCTCGACACGCTCTTCGACACGCTCTTCGCCGTGGGTGGAGCTTGCGCCGCTGACACTTGCGGCGTCATCCTCTGTTTCCATGCGCGTTGGTGAACTGACCAGTTTCCTCGCGTCTTCTAGCGTTTTGGGAAGCTCGACTGGCTCCTGGGCAGGGCTGTTGGGATCGTGGTCCTTCATCCGGCCAAACAAGAATTTGAAGCTTGTGTCAAGTGTATTGTTAATTCTCCCCAATGCTTGGTCAGCTGAGTCCAGGATCGACTCTCTCACAGCATCCGAGGCAGCTTCTATTCGGTTGGTCTGTGTCTGTATAAGATTGCTCAAGCGTCGCTGTGCCTTTGTTCCAGGGCTCGGAGGTCCCGGCGCAATGGCCGAGGTCGGAGTAGCTGGAGTCTGGGTCAAATCGGGAGCTTGTGCCAATCCCAGCGGCATAGGAGTGATTTCATGTTTTGGTGTTGATGGCCGGGAGCCCGTCTTGTCGTGGGAACCTGGCTCTTCTGCTCGCAGAGATGAGAGATCCACGGTTTCCAAGAAAGACACCGCCGCCTCAAGATTGACCAAGCAGTAGGCTGTCTCGCCATCCATGCGGGTGGTCCCGCGAAATCTTTGGATGAATTTCAATTCGCTGTATGCATTGAGCCGTGATGGCTCTAAAGTAATGAGGGTGTAGATCAGCGTGGGCAGGATCTCGTCAGCAGAAGACGAAGCTGGGAAAATCTTGGACAGAGCCTCGACAATGGACTTGTGTGCGGCAGTCAGATGGCGCAACTTTCCAAGCGGGTACTTTTCTTCGCTCATCATAAGTATGTCGTCTCGGGCCGTCGACAGCCACTCCCGTATCTCACCTTCCCGGTCTTTCGTTTTCTGGCGCTCTTCTTCGGTCAGCTCTTCAGCTGTCATCAGGAGCTCCTTCAAGCCGATGCCAACCAGAGACAGGGCAGCTGTCCGCGACCGAAGCTTGTGATCTCTTTCTTCATCGTCAGTACTCCGGTGCCGCCAGATGCGCTCGTACACCTTCTCACAAACAGCCCTCTCCACGGCCTCCTCGAGCGAGGTCCGCTTCACCTCGAGCAGCCTTCTGGCTTTCTTTCTGTCGGCCATCTCAGACGCACTGAGCATCTGCTGTTCGCCACTCTCGCCGTTGACGGATTGTATCGAGCCCGGTCGACTGGAAGCGGCCGACTTCTTGTATGTGTCGCTTGTGAGACGGGCCGAAAGGGTGGCTATGTGGGTATTGATCTTGGTAGATGCGCGCGTGTAGAAGTCCTGGAATAGATGGGACAGACGGTCGGCAGACAGCGGGCTCGGATGTACTTTGGCAGAGAGCGATTCGAGAAATCTAAGGGCAATTCAGATCAGACATGGCTGAGATAACCGGGTCAGCAGGCGTACCTTTCCGTCAAGCTGCGGATCTCTATGGGCAGCTCTTCGAAGCCTTCGGGTACGTTGATCTGGTGTTCCAATTGCCCCTCCTCCTGCCCCTTGGATGCAAAGACATCGCCATCTGCGTGGCCTTCCTCGTCCTCGGGCTTCAGAGGATCAACAATGGCAGGCATGGGTGGGCCCTGAAGTGTGCTTGCTCTGCTGCGGGATGGCGGATGCTTTGCCTGTGTCGACTCCAGACGAGTGAAGCTGTTGGAGGTGTGCAGGCGTTTGGGTCGGTCTCGGTCGGCCATGTTGGCGCTGTAGGAGGGTTGAAGCGAATGTGTCCAGAAGATGAGGGTCGTGTGCCTGCACGGGGTTGTACACCAAGCCAAGTCACGTCATGCGCTGTTGCGGCGCGTTTTGGAGGTAGGTATGTGGGACTGGGCCTAGATTTTGGCTATAGCCTGGCGCCCGCGAGATCCCGACGACGATTATGGCTGGGGCTTGCGCCGTCGTTGTAGCGTAAAGGGTAGCGCAGCTAGGTAGGTAGATATTAGGTAGGGTTGGGGGTCTGTTGGTGGTTGCAGACGCAGCTAAGGTAGTCTATAAGCTTAAGGTGTCTCCATCGATACATGGGAGAACTAAGCTGCACAGGGCAAGGCGCATCCTGTCCGATCTCCGCCGTCGTGAGCTGGGGTCGCGTGCTGTCCCGTGGTCATTATGCCGGCGTCATAGGGTTGCCCGCATGCGCTCGAGTCGCCGGCGAGCATAGGTAGGTATCGTCCTACCCTCTCCCAACGCCCCACGGACTCGGCTCATACAACCAAGCATGCGACGACGACGACCAGTCTGCACATCCTCTACCCGCGTGACAGCCTCGCTGCTGCTGTCCTTCCTCGCTGCCGCCAGTGCGCTCGAACTACCGCCCATCCTAGTGCCACCGACATGGCCGCAACCCTCCGCCGACGGAGTGAAAGACTTCTCGCTCAAACACATCTTCCACCATGGCACATACAAACATCCGCAGCTTCACAGGCGCCTTGACGTACCAGAAAAGGCGGCGGTTTGGATGGTCGAGGATGACAGCACCGA
The DNA here is from genome assembly GCA_015832175.1 of Paraphaeosphaeria minitans. NCBI lineage: Eukaryota > Fungi > Ascomycota > Dothideomycetes > Pleosporales > Didymosphaeriaceae > Paraphaeosphaeria > Paraphaeosphaeria minitans. The sequence goes on from WJXW01000002.1 coordinate 4,489,197, forward strand.
GCGGGAGGCCGTTCCTCCCTTCGCAATAAGGCCAGAGACCGTGACCATCCAACGGCTGAAGGACAGGAGCAAAGAGGCGATAGACGGGATCTTGGACTGGGGAAGGCATACTGGCAAGCCTGTGCGCATGACCGCGGACGATTGGACGGTTGACGAAATCGCGGGTCCAAACGTGACGGACAAGGACAGTGTCCTTACGTTTGCTCGGATGGCCGCGAATGCCTATATATTGGAGCCAAGTACTGGCGAGTGGGAAGACGTAAAAGGCGGCTTCAATTACACGGAAGATTTTGGCTGGGAGCAAGACGGTCTGCGGGGGCACATCTTCGCTGATACCAAGAACGAGACCGTGGTAATTGGACTCAAAGGGACCTCGCCCGCGCTCTTCGATGGCACCGAGACTACCACGAACGACAAGTTAAACGACAACCTGTTCTTCAGCTGCTGCTGCGGCCAAGGCGGCCAGTATCTCTGGCGACAAGTATGCGATTGCCAGACCTCTGTGTATACCTGCAATTCCACCTGTCTAGTCGGCGCATTACGAGAGAAAAACAGGTACTACTACGCCGCCCGTCATCTCTACCACAACGTAACAGCGCTGTACCCGAACGCTGAGGTCTGGATGGCAGGTCACTCCCTGGGAGGTGCCGTGTCCTCTTTTATAAGCCTAACATACGGACACCCTGCCATCACATTCGAAGCAGTCCCAGACGCAATGCCAGCAGCCCGCCTAGGTCTCCCAGTTCCTCCAGGCCATGAGGTCGGCTCCATGCAGAAGCGTGAGATGACAGCAGTCCACCACTTTGGCCACACCGCCGACCCAATCTTCATGGGCAGCTGCAACCAGGCCGGCAGCATGTGCACGCTGGGCGGCTACGCGATGGAAAGCGTGTGCCACACGGGCAAAAAGTGCGTCTATGACACCGTCGCCGACCTCGGCTGGCGCGTCGGCATAGGCACGCACAAGATCGTCAACGTCATCAAACAGGTGCTCGAGAAGTACGACGAGCCCGCCAAGTGCGAGCAGTTCGTGGATTGCACCGACTGCTTCAACTGGGAGTTCTTCGAGAGTAATGGCACGGAGCCTACGACGACTTTCACGGTGCCGACGACGACGTCTACGTCGACGTCTACGAGGAAAAGGACCGAGACGTGCAAAACGCCCGGGTGGTTCGGGTGTCTTGATGAGAGCACTACTGCCGAAAGAACCACAACGACAAGCAAGGACCACAAAAGGACATCGACCACATCCACATCCACATCCACGTGCAAGACGCCCGGCTGGTTCGGCTGCCTCGACGACGACGAGCCCACGACCACACACACCAAAGCGAAACCCTCACACACCCACGTGCCAAGCATAACAACAACGTCCTCACACCCTTCACGAACCCTATCACAAAGATGCAGACGCTACGGCTTCTTCGGCGACTGTCTAGACCCCACGACCCCACCTTCCACTTCCACACCGGCAAAGCACAAGCACACGCATACGGCCAAGCCCACCTCGGCGTCTTCGACGACGTGCACGCACAAGGGCTTCTTTGGGCTGATTTGCTTCGATGATGAGAGTGCGATGTCGAAGACGCGGGGCTCGGGGGAGGGCTTGGCCACGGAGAGGATGGAGACGTAACCACGCACGGTTGCCATCGAGCTCGCACAATGTCTTCGAGCTTCAAGGCCGCCTCTTCCCACCCACCTTCCTGTGCATATTGTTGAATTTTACATCCGGGAGCTGTCGGTACGAGCGGCCCGAGTGTGTGTGATATCCAGGCGTTCTGGCGCGTTGGTGCGTACGGTGGGTAGCGCGACGAGCATGCATGCATGCATGCTTGCTTGCGGATATAACCATTTCCTTGCGTTGTTTGACATGCATCGTTAACCTTGCATGTGCGAGTTTCCGTGCCACGCATGCGTCCCGCCCGCCAGCATTTGGGGTTGTCGGCTCTCAGATACACGGTCACGCAACTTCGTTCCTGGCCACAGGGCAGCGCGGCTTGGCTTTGGGCGACGCCGTCCGTGTGGTAGGAGGCACTGCTCACATAGGCTGGGTATATCGAATCTCCTGGCCATCATGGAAAAGACGGAGTGGTGTGGAGCTCTTTCTCGAAGTAGGAGCTTGGGGTTTGAACCAGTTGAATATCTGGCGAGTTAGGATGCCAGCGGGCAGAACAGACTCCAACATCGCATCCTGGGGATGGTACGGCGGTCTTTATGCTATCGTTTATAACACGTACGTCTCTTTTTACCCTCCCTTGCCTCATAAGCAGAGTCTGGGATGGTTGACGCATCCGCTCCTGCAGGGCTATCATTGTATAGTTTTCTTCTCTGGGTCATGTGGTAGTCTATGGTGCGCATGCATTCAACACACTGTCCTTTCTCGTCTCGCAATATTGCACACCCTGATCACGCCCACGACTCTGTCCGGTGCTGGTGCACTACTGGCTCGCTTTCAGGCTTCTCGTTGCACGGCTACTTGCATACATGTCTCTGAGCGCTCGTGCACCGGGTCTTGTCGTGGCCCCGTGCATGGCCCTCCAGCGCGGCCATCGTTGTGCGGCATCAGCGAACGCCGGTCATATCCGCGTTGGAGGACGCCACGCAGATATGTCCAGCGTGTTCTTGGTTGCTGGAGCGATACCAGACGTAGATTCTGTCCTGCATACTGGAAATCTTCACAGACCGTCGCGTCCCACCTTCGCTCGTCTAATCCCTAGATCGCCACCGCAATGCGCGAGCGACTCCTCTGTCCGTTTCCCCGTCGCCCGCACGCCCAAGTTCCACCGGCAAACGCCCTCGTCCGTCACCGCCCACAGCTCATCCTCGCTCACCCACCGCAGCGCGTGGATAACACCCGTGCTCGGCACCGCCACGGGCTCCAGCAGCACGTGCTCGTCCTCGCGCGTCCAGTTGTTGTAGTATCCCGAGCGCCAAGCGGCCGTAGGGTAAATGTCGCAGTACGTAAACGCGTTGCCGTCGTCAGACGGTCTGGGTCCGTACAACCCGTGATCGGGAGAGAGGAAGACCTGAGGGTCGAGTGCGTAGATTTTCAGCGTCCGCCACGCGGCGAGTGCGATACGGCGGGCGCGGGGGATACTGCGACTTTGAGCCCGATGGAGGGAAGGTTGTGGAGGCACGGCGTGTCAGCGAGACGGGCGACGTAGCGATGGTACAAAGTATTGTTCGTCACCAGGGGGTCGAAGGGGTTGCACGCGTCGTCTGATGCGTGAAGCGTTCGCACAATGTACGCGCCTTGCAACGCGGGGCCGTCGGGGTGGATGTGGTACTCGTCGCGGGAGAGGAAGAGCTTGAGCACGGCGTTGGCGCAAGCATAGTGCTGGTGTACGATTGGGTTCCAATGTCTGTGAAGATGGCGCTGAGTGAGGTAAATGCCTCGTCTGGAGGTGGTCACGCCCGCGACGCCTGCCGGCAGACTTGTCACTTCCTTCGAAAACATTGTATGAGCCCAAGTAGCAGCATTCGTACCTCCTGAACATAACGGCATCTGAAATGTTCTTGTAAGGAAGATTGCTTTGCCGCTGCGGACCTGAACATGTGTGATCCGTTCTGTGCCAGTTAAATCACTACCCAACACAGCTTTGTCAGACCATGTGAGGTGGTGCGACCCGTCTGGGGTTTCTATGCTGTCATATAGGATGAAAACATAACAACCAAAGCGCCATTGCCAAGTGATCGTAGGTTTACCTTCGGAAGTGAACGCCAGGGCCGCGACTGCTTCCGCTTCTGGTGGAGCCTCGATGCTGTACCTCGCTTGGATGCTGGGGCCGAAGTGTGGGTGTATTTTGATGATTACCAGCTCCAAGTTGGTAAGGTGTGACTGCCCGGACAACACTGCCAGAGTAGGGGTATGTTCCTCTAGACATATCGGACAGCCACCTTGCCAAGCAGTTCGGAGAACCTTGCGGCCTTCGGTATCGAGTGTATCAGAAGTGGCGGACAGATGTCCCCACAGAAAGTCCTGGGAGATAACGTGTGACCATCTGAAAGGACCGTCGCCAGACCAATTTCCCTCCAAATAGTGAACTTGAAGAACTGCATTCTTGGCGGGGACTTCCACAAACATATATTTGTCTGAAGGCTTCGACAACGCCACGAATAGGTCAACACCCAATCTAGCGGCGCAGCATCTGCATGGATAGTCGTCGTACCAGGGGAATATATTGCTGATGCTCCTGTTCATGGACGGACATGCCTTCCATAAATTTATGTCGGCCATTCGGGGAACGCCACTGAACAGATGTCTCGCAGCTCGCTTGTTGAAGATGGACAGTAAAGGTTGGGTATCCTTACGATCTCGCGGTATAATGTTCCTGTCTCCTGGGACTTGAGCCTGCAAAATCATGAGGTTAGACAGATCTTTACTCAAAATGGTCGCGGAATATCTCCTGTTTCATGACAGCAGTGGGCTAGGCCTACTGGCGCTTTGGCGGGTAAAATTCAGGTAGAGCGCCGCATCAAACCGATCATGGTGCGGTCTATCTATACCAGTCATGAACGCGAACTGCGCTGGATTCTGATTGGGGACAAGAATTTCAACAATACTTACAATTTGATGAAGTAGGACCTTCCGAGACTGCAGCGCATGCTCTCTTAATCCCTTATTCGTCAAAAGACAGACATAGAAAGTCGGCGGGTCGAGCATAAACAAGACATGCTGCACAATTTCCGCCGGGAGGTCGAGCAAGGTTCGAGGCATCTCAGTAGCGGGCATTCGCTTGGATCTGTCTTTGATCGACCTAGGAGACTTGCGGACGGATTGCGTTCAATTGGAGTAGAGATGATGAAGCCTTGAAGGCGCAGCGTGCGACCGGCGCCTCACTGCTGCTCCTTGTTTCAAGGCGGGGAGGCAACGCAAAGTTTAGTTGCGTACACGGATGGCAAGCAAGTGAAGTGAGCGAGTAACCGCTTGAGGCTGATGTTGACGTTCGGCAGCCGCGCTAGTATTGCGACTAACCACTTTAGTATGGCCTGAGAAGACCGGATACACCCATAAACCCAATTTCAAATACATCGCCGCTGTTCGTATCCACATTCTCGCAAAAGACTCTGAAGTTCCCAGCACAATACTATGGCCTTGCAAAGTCTAGCTGTCTTTTCCCCAGCAGTCTGATAACCAGCATCAGCACCTGTATAAAACTGTAGGAGCTCCCCAGCTCCCTCCAATCAGTGCGAACAGGTCAGATCAAGCGGAGATGAAATCCGGGATTGAACGCTGAAAAGTGATTGCCCATACGGGCGTAACTCCGCTACTCTACAAATGCAATTCGACCCCGTTGGAACGACGTCTGCCAAAACCAGCCATTATGCTTGAACGACCCAAAAACACCATCAAATGCCCGATCATTGCTTCTCCAAAAGCAACCCGACCCCCTCGACTGCAAACAATACCGGAAGCTAACACCCAAACACCCGTAACCTCTGCCATACCCTACCAGAAACTGCACCACCCAATGTAATGCTGACACAAATTCTCCAAGTTCGTCGCCTCCTTAATCAGGCGATCCACCTGCGTCGGCACATTCAGCTCGTCGCCCCGCCCCACGCTATTTCCAAAGTCTCTACCCGTCAACTTCTCTTTGACTCTCGACAAAACCTGCAGCGCGCGCGCATTCTGGACTTCCTTGGCCTCAGCCTCGTTGACAGGAGCAGGCGCCACGGAGCTGCGGTGGCGAGCGCGTGTGGTGAGGGAGGCGGCGGGGTTGGTGAAGGGGTCGGTGGAGGCGGAAGGCGTGGCAGAGGGATCGGGGAGGCCGATGATGGAGGCGCGGCGCTCGGAGGGGAAGTTGGGTTCGGGCGGGGAGTCGCGGGCGCCGAGGCGCCAGGTGAGGAGAGGGTCGTGGATGAACTGGGGTTGTCAGCATGTGGTCTTCTCTATACATCCATACGAAGGAGGAAGGGGAAGGATATGGGGAAGAAATGAATGAGGGGAGTGACTCACCGCCTCGAGCACCGCCATGACGCTCTCCTTGTTCGTCCGCAGCACCCGCATTACATGCTCGCACGTCGTCCTGTAGCTGCCCTCGATGTTGCTAACCTCCATGGCATACGTGAGCATGCGGGTAAGCCTGAACGGCACGCGCTCGGGATACTTCTCGCGGTGCATGGCGACCTCGAAACAATCGCCAAAATCGATATGCACGATCTTGCCCGTGACGCGGTCGAGCATGAGATTACTTGGGTGGCGATCGCCCAGACCAAGAATGTATCCGACCATGGACATCACAGCCAGCGAGCGCGTGTAGTTTGTGCGGCGGTCGAGCCACGCCTCGGAGCTCTTGGACTTGAGCCAGAGCACGCGGTAGAGATCTTGCCCCGTCGTGTTGTCAAGCGCGTATCCGAAGACCTCGACCTTCTGCATGAGCGTGAGGCAGTCATAGTCTGGCGCCATCTGTAGCATGATGCGGTGCTCGATGTTGAGCAGAATCTTGCGGGAGTCGCGATACTCGCGGATGAGGACATGCAGGGTATCCGAGTTGGGCACGAAGCCGATGAGACCGGACTGCGTTGAGAGCGGCACGACGGCGTAGCCTTGGATGTTGAGATGCCTCTTACGGCTCTCCGTGTCGTTTGTCAGCAACGTATTGCAGAGACCAAACAGCTGCATCACACGCTCGTCCTGGCGAATATCTTCGTGGCCCTTGAGGATGTGCGTATGCGGCTTTCCATCGCTGCCCTGCATCTCTAGCTTCCTGGGCCTCTGCTTGGACTGAATAACCGAAGCCACCGGGCTAAACGAGCCGATGCGGATGACCGGTTTACCGACCTGGTAAGTACCTGGCACGGCCAACTCGAGGTCGTGTGCCTCTTTGAGCTTGGGCGAGACGTACTGGAGCTCCAATGTCATGAGCGATGGTAGTTGCCGTGAGATCTTGCGGAAGACCTGGTAGTAGAGATCCCATGCCTGGTTGAGGTCACCCATCTCCCCCGACGTGCGGAATGTGCTACACCAGTCGCGCGCTTCTTGCAGCTCTCGACCGAATGACTGAATGAACGAGATCTCGCGGAGGGTCTCTGGGCCGCGATCTATCATGGCATGCAGCGGTGCGAGCGTCGCAAACATGCCCTCGATATTGTGATCACCAAAGTACAGACGTGAAGCCTCCTCGAGGCCCTCGTGCCACTGCTCATGCCAGAGCACAGCAATGCGAACAAGTTCTGTGCTGACAAGATCCGCCTGTTCGACTAGGCGAGGCGAGTGCTCACGCATAGCCTCCATGAGCTCCTTGGCAGAGCGTTGCCGTCTATTCTGATCAGATTTCATCGACACAGTTAGAGGGAACACTAAGGCCTGTGGATGCGCCTTGCCCACTTCACTGAGCAGCTGGTGGATAGACTGCCGAATTGTCGGATTAGGCTGGTTGATGCGAGCAAGAAGTTGAGGAATGACCTCGAGCCAGGTGTCGATGGGCACTTGTTTGGTGCCATCCGACACTGTCCGGTTGACGTCAGAAATGCCACCATGGCTGAACCAGAGTGTAAGAAGACGAAGGGTATCCTGAAGCGAACTAGACGATGATAAAGCAATGGACTTGAAGAAACCCATGATGGCAGGGATAATGTGCTCGTGCACGACGTTTGGCGGTAATTCCGTGGACTCGCGGTCGGCCTGCGAAGTGAGCGAATTGACGACTTCGAAGTTAGCCAGCGCCCATGAATGCCACGCCTTGTACCATTCTTTGTTGTATCGCGTTGCCGCAGAATAGGCAGACAGGATCTCATGGACCTGGTCGTGTTCCCATTCGCCGTTTTGGATGTGTGACTGCCACTCTCCGACTTTGTGGTAGCACTTGGCGAGCAGCCGCTGGCACTCTACCAACTCCGCGGGTGAGCTGAACACGTTTGACCCGTTCAGCATGCTGGATCCATTCATGCCGTTGACACCATTAACGCCGTTGGCGACCGCGAAGGGGTTCATTGGGCTCACAGAATGGCCGTTAGTCATGCCGTGCATTCCATTCGGTGGCATCATTCCGTTCTGTGCGGCTCGAGCCCTGACTGCTACATCGTCCGCCAGTCGAGCAGTGAAATCTTTGAGCATGTCTAGTGCCTCCTCTCTATGGCCAGGCGTGCCCCACATGAGCTTGAAAGCAGCGTACGACACAGGGTATGGAATCTTGCCGACGTTCTCGCGTACACATGCGAAAACATCACCATTGTCGATGTCAAGCAGCTTTTGCAGACCCTTCTCTGCGAGTCCCATTCGTTCGTTCTTGCGGCACAAATTGGTGTACTTGATCCACATGTCGAGACTCTGCTGAGGAGTGATGACCAGCTGCCGGACCTTCATCATGCGTTGCCAAACCTCGGGATTAGGTTGCAGACCCTTAAGACGCTTCATCCAGGTCCTGCGCATGCTAGCTTGCTTCTCGAGATTGCCGTCGTTCTGCTTGTACATCATGATTTCTTCTAGCTCGGCCAACATCTGGACGCGGATCATGGGGAGGTAGGCGCGTTGGTACGATTCGCCCAGCAGCGAGCTCAGCTCCGTGTCGAGACCTCTCCGTGCCTTGGCAATCTCTTCCGTGGCAATTTCAAAGCGGTTGTTGTGGATGTTGACAATGGAAGCGAAGAAAGCTCGATCAGGTGACTGCTCCTTCATGACGCTAAGGTAAGAGTCCATGTCGGCGAACTTGCCCAGACCCCATGCAGCAGCGGCAGCAAGCGGTGCTATCGCTTTGCGGTACTCTTGCGACGCATTGGCCCATTTCTCCTTGGACAAGCTGGAAAGTAGATCCCACTCTCCCAGCGCGTGCAAACACCTCATCTTACCCATCGTAATCTCAAAAGAGTCAGGCTCATCTCGCTCACGCCGCTGATACGACGTCAACGCCTCCTCCCACTTCTGTAGCTTCTCAAACCACGTCTCCTTCAACTCGACATCGCTGTATCCCTGAGCTTTTCGCAATATGCCAAACGCCGCATCAGTCTGCTGTAACTGGTTGTTAATACTAATAAGAGCCTCTACAGCACTGGAGTTCTGCTCCGCGTTGAACTCGAGCTCTTTGTAATGGAGTGCTTTGGCGAAAGCGTGACACTTGCCGGCGTACATACCGAGGATCCTAACATCGATAGGGAGGGCTTTGTCGTCGTGCTCCATAAACTCGGCGAGGTTGAGTAGTATCTGAAGGATCTCAGGTGGAATATTAGGCGACGTGAGAGCTGTCTCGATGGACCGCACAAGCTCTTCCTGGTACTGGTCGTACAACTCGGTCCAACATGATACGAAGGCTGAGTTGAATAGCGTTCTGGCGATCGGATTGTAGACACTCGCTAGCGGTGTGCAAGCTCGCAGCGCCTGCTGTGGGGATTCTCGAAGCAGTTCAACGCTGAAGCGTCGCATCCATTCAACCCAATCCTCTCGCGTAGTCTTCGATGAAGCTTCCCAGGCTTGCTTTAAATGCTGTTGGTTGACAGCAAGTTTCTTAGTCTGAATCTCTGCAGGATTGACATCCTCGTCGTCTTCGCCATATCGCTCGTCTGGACTGAGATCCTGCGGTAATGGCTCACCTCGCTGAAGTTTTGCAACGATGCGTCCGTAGTTCTCATGCGGCACTTTATGGGTAATGAGAATCTTGTTGACCGTCGGTACGAAGTGGATGTAGTCGGGTCCAAGCTGGAAGATGAGAGCACATAGCGTCTCAAGCGCAGCCTGCTTCAGAGAGGTATCATTTCCTGCAAGCACACGGCAAATGGGCTGTACTATGCGTGCCGAAAATTCCGAGATGTTGACTTGCTTTGACAGGCGACCCAATGTCTCCATTGCCAGCTTGCGAAGGAACACAGGCTGGCCCGGTTTATCAAACATGTTGACCATAACCGGTACAATGAGATGCATATACTCTTCCGCACTGGATCCAAAGATAAGGAACGCATGCAGGACTCTCGTCGAGGGGACACGCTGCGACGTCTGATCCGCCTCCATGACACCCAGCATCAAGGGCAGTACATCCGCGAGGTAGACCTTAAACTCTCCTTCTAGCGATTTCGCGATAGATTCTATGAGCGAGAGGATTGTCGCCTGAAGCTGGGTACTGCTACCCCAGAAGTCCTGGATGGTGGCAAGAATGGAGGGTAGGTAAGGACGAATATGCTGGCGGACAATGCGGACGAGCTGACTGAGCTGATTGAAGTAACCCTCGGTTCTACCGGTGGGTGCAGCGCGGATAACCTGCAAGAAGCCAGGGACCACCATGTTGAGGAAAGGCACGCATTTCAAACCCATCGTGGCGTAGATGTTCATGACAGCGTCCACAACTGAGGAATGAAATTGCGATAAAGACGTATCCTTTAATAATCCCATAAGGGTGTTGATCACGATAGTCGGGTAGTATTCCTCGTTCGAAGGTGTAATGCCCTGCATGATGAGCGTGACATCAGTAACGGCTTGTGATTCAAGAATGAGATGCTTGTCGGGGGACTGCTCCATGATTTTCTGGTACTCGTCCGGGTCCAGGGCACCGATCGTGCCCATGAGCTTGACAGACTCACGACGCAGCTCACCCTCAGGCTCGCTCTTGACAATGTTCATAAGAATGTTCATCAGCTCCGGATAGTCGCGGTATGGCTCCATCACGTAGCCGACGTGTGTTGCCAGCTGTCCAAGAGCGCGCAGAGCCGCAAAGCGTTTGGAGTCGGACGCCAGATCCTGCATGAAGTCCAGAATGATGGGCATGAGTTCTGGAATGTACTTGGCCATGCTTTCGCCACCAACGGTAGCCAGATCGCCAATAGCTTTGAGTGTCGTCGAGGCGACTTCCGGGTTCGGATCCTTTGCTTTTGGTAGAAGCACTGCAACGATAGGATCCACAAGCGGCTTGATTAGGTGGTCTGCCGCTCCAACGAGGTTACTGATCAAACGAGCACTCTCCTCCTTGCTTCGGGCACTATTCGAGTAGTTGACTTCGGTCAAGAGCTGTAGCAGAACTTTGCGCAACGACGGGAAGACATAGGCGGGGTTGACCACCGTCAGACGTCCAATAATAGACATTGCAGCTTCGCGAATGGCAAAAACCTCGTCATTGAGAGCCAGAAACAGAGTGCGGATATTATCCGCCTTTCCAAGATGACGGTCAAAGCGAGCGTCAAGCGCCATCAAGACTTCCCAACGGATCTCGGGGTCGATGTCACCTACGCCGACTGTGAGAAGCTTCTCAATGATATCGCCGACAACCTTCGTAGCTTGGACACTCGTCTGGTGGACGATGGGATCTTTCACAAACAGCTGGCAACATGTTAGTGCTGCGCGTTTGCGGATCTCTGGGTTATCCGCTTCGACGTATCGGATCGCGACATCGCGCACGAACTCGTTCAACACGTGGCCGGTGAAGTCGAAGCTCCCAAGCGTGTGCAGAGCAAGTGCAATCTCCTGTTCCCGCGAAGCGATGATTGTAGGGTCCTTGTGATCGCGAGTCCAGATAAGGGGCGGCTGACGCTCTTGGTGGGGACTACCCAGCGGCAAGTAGTGTCGCCCCGCTAAAATTTGACTGAGGAGATCCAAGAGCTTCTCCTGAATAATTGGTCGAGAAGGCGGTACGTAGTGTGCCATGTCAACCAGAGCCTGGAAGAGAGAGTCGCTCAGCCCACATGAGAAGATGGGATCCAGGAGTCGTTCGACATTCTTGCTAAGAGCCTGTCCCACAGCGGCAGCAATCATACTAAGACATTGAAAGATGGGAGCTTCGTTGATGGCCTTGTTGCGTGCTTTTGCGCTAAGTCCGTCCTGGATGAAACCTAGTATCCCGTCGAGGTACGGAGCAATGGCAACCCCCACGGCGTTGGAGATTTGGCCTATAGCCATGAAAGCCTTGTCCCTATCGCGGTCTTTCCGGATGAGTCCCTGGAGATGCAGCATGCACTGGTGCAGGTACTTCGCGGCGAATTCGGTGGGTGAATAGCTGGCAAGAATGGGAATGATAAGTACAACCTCCCGCCTCACAAGTGCATCGCGGTGTTCCCTGTACTTCAAGACCGTCTCGACCGTCTCCTTGTACTTTTGATCGTTCATGAACATGGCGCTCTTGTCCAGCAGCTCCTTCATGGTAAGCAGAGAACCATGTATCGCCTCGTTGGTGTTTAGACCAAAGCCCTTCAAGATCTCCTCGTAGACCCTGCTGAACCACAGGTGGCGCATCTGCTGGTCGCGCGGGGAGATGATCTCGAAGCAGGCGCTGATGGCCTCGGCGGCCGACTCTCTAATAAGGACCTTTGGGTCTCGCAGGGCGACCCAGATGACCTCGAAGATTTGCGCGATCCACTGGTACATGAGCGTAGGCGAGTTTTTGGAGAGCTCGCGCAGGATGAGCACGGCAGCAAAGCGCCTGCTCTCTGTGCGCTCCATCTGCAGCCACTCCAGCGCGACCTTGACCTCTGCCTCGACTAGTTCCGCCGTGAGGGTCCCACCCGGTTTCGCCAGCCGGCCGAGGGCTTTCGCAGCTACGACCATGGAGGTGTTGTCGGTACCACGCATGACGCTGCGGAGGTAGCTCGCGAACCGGGTCGTCTTCTGGCCGGCATCGTCGCCGCGGAAGTCGATGAGCGAATTGAGTGCATAGATGCCGCCGATGCGGTCGCTGCTGTCGCTGCCAGCCACGATGAGCTGCGAGATGCGCATGTTCACATCGTTGTAGAATTGTTGGAAGGCCTGCGGGGGCAGTTCTGCGCGCTGTAAGTCCGGGTCGCTCTGCGGGAGACATGCTTCGAGCAAACAAGCTCACCTCGGTGTGCATTCTCGACCGTTTGGCGCACCATGTGCGCCGCCTTCTGGCGGTTGTCGTCATTTCTGGTCGGCGGTCAGCTTCAGCACCGTCACATGTGCACATGTTTGCGGGCAGCTCACTTGGAGCGCAACTCCTGGACGATGCGGTCCACGGTCGATGCCAACGGGATGGGCTGCTGCTGCGTCATGGCCATGTCGACTGCACCGCACCGCAGTCGCTTGTCGACTTCACCTGAGACGCGCGTGTGCGTCTTCCATCAAAGCCTGGAAGCGCGTGTAGGGAGGAAAGAGGAGGATTGCGGGGAATCAAAGCTATTGGACGTGTTGCGGCTCTCTACCATCACGAGCAGTGCGCCGCCAAGCTAAACCTTATTCGCTGACCGCGGCTCCATTGGGCCAGCTCCACCCCCGGTAAACTAGATAGCTGTCACCGCAAGCGCAATATATTCGTTGTTCAATGTGAACGTAGAAGAGGATTCAAACGTCAGGTGCAGTCCTCTAAGGATTCATCTCCGTGCAATCGACCTGTCAGTTCCAGGTTTCCAGGGCGTGCATAACCCTACTATACCTACTATAGGTACCTATACTTGCACATGTATCGGCAGCATAGCTTTGCAGCTATTCTTCGCAGCATAACTATGAAGCTAATCTTCGTAGGCATACTTCTTGATAATAATACTTCCATACTCCCTGGTGAGTCTCACCCCATCACATAGGTACACGCTTCATCCAGGTGAAACCCCACCGCACGCCCGATTCATCTCACCGTCCACACGCATCACACCTACCCAATAACCCCCGCCGCCACTCGTCCGACCAGCGCCCCCGCTTCGCTGAAAAATATCCCTTTCAGAATCGTCTCTCCTTCCTCAATTGTCCACATTCCCGCATCCGCAAGCTTCTGCTTCCACCGCTGCTGTGCATGCGCATCCAGTTCGTCCCACCGTTTGGCTTCCGCGTGCTTCTCAACGACGCCGTGCTCGCCCTCGTGGACCTCGGTGCTTAGCGTGCCGTCAGTCTCCGGGTCGTGGTGGATGACGAGTGCCTTGGTTGGTGGGTTTGATGAAGACTGAGAGGCGGTGACGGAGTGGATGTGCAGGTGAAGCAGGTCGCGGATACGGTGCTGCACTTTTACGACTGGAGAATCGGCGTTCTTGAGGTCAGCGGCCCTCTTGACATCTGACAAGATTGCGGCAGGCGCCACGGCATTTTCGCTGATATCACGCATGCTGTAGATCAGGTTGCGCGTCATGCTGTCTCCGTTGCCAAGGAGGCCTTGGAGCATGAGGGCGATTGCGGCGACGACCATGGCGATGACGAGGTACTTTGCGCCGTCGGCAATTGCTTTGGACCGCGCGCTCTGGAGGACGTAGGCTGAATCTGGTTTGCTGGAGCTAGGGTATGCTTCGAAGGTTTCCACACTGATGGAGTTACCTAGAGACGTGGTGCCTAGGCGGAGGTAATGAGGGACCGGCTTCTTGGCTTGGCTGGATTCTGGCTTGAAGAAGGGTGAAAAGACGACCTTTGTCATCTGCAGCTCATGCACCTGTAGACGTAAGCATCTCTGCTAATTCATTCTGCACTTCCCCTCAAGGGTGGCATCACGAAGGACTTACATTGTAGTACGTTGCAAATGAACTGAAGTGACTTGTGGTGTTCAAATTCCGCCCCCGATAGTTGATCGTCAACACGCTGAGCGAGATGTCGATAGCAGCCACCGCAACCACAGCCTGGTACGCTCCGTCCTCATCAGCGTTCAGTAGTGCGACGTCCATATCAGCAGCTGCCTGCACACGCTTGGGGAACTTCTTTCTCAAAATGATCGAACCGGGTTTGCCCTGCTCATACAACCTCAACACCAACACCTCGGCACCAGTTCGGTTGGGCTTATTCACAAGCAGTAGGATATGTGATGGCGACAACCAGCGAATACACCTGATCTTCGAGCGGCCCTTTTTCCCGCCGACGTCCGGCAATGGGATGGTATAAGCGTGTGTGCGGTCTTCTGCCTTGCCCACACTCTGTCTCTTCGTAAAATCCCAGCGTACTTTCTGTATGTAGACGTCATTGTCCAAGCAGTATGTAACCTGAAACTTTCCATCTCCCTGGTCCAGGATATCCAAATCGTGTGCCTCCTGGCCCTTGTGCAGCGCTATCCTCTGGATCACATCTTTGGGGTTCTCCGGCTTATTTGAGGTCGCGCTGAAGACCACGATCTCATTCTCGTCCCCCGCAAGGCTAGAAGCTACTGCGCCGATGCGCTTGTTGGGCGTCCCCGATGCCGTCCGCTGTGCTGGCGACAAGCGTACCAAGCGCTGATATCCCTCCTTCTTCGCACCCGTGCCCGTCGGCGGCGTGAACAACGCGGTTTTACTCAGAAGCGATATCTCGCCCTGCCCTTCTGCCTTTCTGGGAAACCGCACCTCAAACCCTTTCAAGGACTCGTTCTTGCCCGCGAGCCTCTCCTCCTCGCTGTCGTTGATACCAGCAAACAACACGCATCCGTCCTTGGTGCCCAGATTCGCGAGACACGTCACCGAGTCGTGCTCGCTCGCGTCTATCTCGGCGCATGGCTCTACAGTCGGCGAGCGGTCGGTGAAGTCGAAGACGGAGATCTTGTTCTTAACACCATGGCGGCCCGCACCGCCGCCTCCGCCCACAATGAGGCACGATGGCTTGCTAGTTGCCCAGGTTGCCGAGTACAGCGGGTATGTGGTCTTCGCCTTGGAGACGGTAGGCTGCGACATCGGGAATGGTAAGAATATCTGGGTGGGGGGTTGGAATGGGCGGGGGTTGATGCGTGGGCGCGCAAATAACTGATGGGGGTTGCGTATGCGCGCAATCGATTATGCCAATGGCTTGCGTCGTGAACGTAGATTTGTTTTCGTGAATGGATCAAGAGAGGGCGGGAGCGCCAGGTGCCATCAAGTAGGGAGGTAGCCCGCTGGTGCCTGTAGGGGATTTGCTTCTGTAACACGTTTCCGTTGCGCGGAGTTTCGCGAATGGTTCGGGACATTGTCGTCATCGCCCGCGTCAGCGCTTTCCCCAAAACACGAACAGGGGTCTTCTTCGCTTATCGATAAGTCGATGAGCTTCAAAACGTCAGTGACATGTCAACACCTCCAGGCAAAACCTCGCCATGGCAGGCAACAAACCCAAACCCGTCAAGCGGGTCACGAAACCGCTCACTACTCCCACCATCCCCGACCCATTCGAGCCTGCACCGGCCAACCTCGCGCCACTCCTCGACAATTTCGACAAGTCATCCGTCTACATCACGCACGTCGACAACCATCCGGCCTGGTTCAAGAAGCGCGTGTTCACCGTTCCACTCGGTCTCAACTTTGCCATTGCGCTGTTTATACTATGGCGGCTCTACAGTGCGGGTCCATGGTATTGGGCTGTCATCATGTCGGTCCTCGGCAACGAGAATGAAACGACAATACAGTGGGCCGCCTTGACTTGGGGCCAGGTGCTACGAAGCGTGGCGTGGCGGGCAGGAGTTTTCCTGTTCGACTGGTTGGTCGTCACAATAATTGGACCTTGGCCGTGGACCTTCTTCGCGGAGTCCCCAGGTAACCCCGTGTCTTGGCGCCTCAGTGTAGGCTTCCGCGATAAAGAGGTATACGTCAGGGAATCGAGAGGATGGGGCGCAACAGATTTACTCGGTGAAGCTGAGGAGTCAAATGGGAAAGCCGGCGCCCATAGCCCCTTCTTCAAGACGCGTGTTCTGCCCGCCGTGGACCGCCGCAGATTGACCGAGAAGACGGGCTACCTGCTCATGGACAAGGATTTCGACCTCGTCTTCGGCGCAATGGTGGATGCGACTCGCTTGATTGATCAAAAGACGGTGTCCGTCGACGACTTCCGCACCAGCGTCTTCGTCTGGATAGGTAAAGAGGATGCAGGGCAGTGGGCTGTCTGGCCGTGTGGGAAGCTCGACGATGGTTCGGAGACTGAGGCACGAGAAAAGATCATATTATTCAAGGACCGCTTGACCGCTATGGGCAAGGAGTCACTTTTCTTCAAGTGGATTGAACTGGTTCAGTATGAGAGCTCCGCGCCCGGCGAATTCACGTACGAGAGGCAGGCCGCAACTGCGGAGAAGGCGAAGCAGCTGTTCGAGAATGCAGGTGTCGACTTTGACGCGTTCGTCAAGGATATGGGTGGCTTGCAAGGCATGCCTGGATTGGATTAGGTGTTAGTTGCCTACGCTTAGATCACACCCACTTTCGTCACGATCAAGTTTACGAGGATTCTACCGCCACGCTTCCGTTTCTTCAGAGTGCCTGGACAGGGCCTGAGAAATCCTCTTACTCTAATAGGAACAATTCAGTATTCAAATCTCTAGCCTGACGACGTGGAAATAGTAAAAGCGTCACACATAAGCGCAGAGGGGTAATTCACTTCGCTAGACACAAAACAGCTGATGGTGAGTAATAAACCTGACACGATCATGATGAGCTTCGTACTGATACGTCTAGAATAGATAGCAGACCGCGGAAATGGCTACCACGAAGTGTACGTACAAACATCTATGCTTAGGGTTGTAAAAAGAACCGGCGAAGGAAATAAACTGCGTATCACGGTCATGTGCCACCTACGACCATTCACCCCGCGTGCTTCAGACTCCTTGATCATAAACAATACATTGTTTCTCTCTCATTTTAACTTCCTGGACACCGTGCCCTTGAGGCTCAATCGGATCACCTGCCCAAGACAACGTTTAAGGGGCCGTCCTGGCGAAGCAAAAACGCCACTGCCAGGCCCGGGCTGGTGCTCGTGCTGCTATACTGCACAATACAATGAGTTTGGACAACATTATACAGACAGTATGGCTGGAGGAACTGGCCGAGCTGTAGCTATGTGCTTATAAGGAGCAGTTGTAACTGTTTTCCCTACCACCCGCAAAAGCGAAAAGACAGCGCAACCCCAAAGCTGGAAAGTATAACTCAAAGCAAAAAGGCACACCTCAAGAAGACCAACGGCAGAAACATGTCTCAGTACCCACAGTCTCACTCCCAAACCCAGGGCGCCGATCGCCGTGCTCCTGCACTTCGACCTGCCCCATCTGATCTGCATCAGAACGACATCCCGGATACTCGAGTCTCGACTTCGAACATCCAGTCCCACCCACAGGCCCATCGTACCCCTGCCACCCCGGCCCAGGCTCTCAAGCGTGACCTGGCCTCCCTCATGCACCGTTACCCCCACGTCCGCGGCTCCGAGCATTTCAAAGCGATCGACCAAATTCGTGATACATTCTCCCTTATGGGCGAGCAGGATGCTAACCTTCGCACTCGCCTCCCTGTAGACAGCGATCGTGACCTTGCTCTTACTATTCGAGATGTCATGGACCAGTCTCAGTGGAGTTCCGACGAGCGCAACTATCTGATCCGGCTCAAGGATGTGCTGTGGAATCAAGCCTATCTGCAGACGCAGCAGAATGGTCGCCTGGGTGTCTCAAACCCACCTGCTGCGCACACGCAGTCGCACAATGCGCGCTCGTCTGCTCGTGAGCTACCGACCCAGCCGCAGCGCCACGACTCCCCGCACCGTGAAGAGCACCGTGGACCTCCTCCAGAGCCCCGTCGCCGTGAGAACAACTTCTCGTCTCACTACACGGCATCCCGTGCTCCACAGCCTGCTCCCACCCATTCTACTCCGCACTACGCTCGTGCATCCCACGGCGTCCCAGTGCGTCCCCAGCGCACCACGAATACTCATACTCATACTCATACTCATGTTTTTGTTTCCTCAAATTCCCCCTCCCACACTTCAACCACCCCCTCGGAGATCCAGGGCTACGACAAGTGGCAGCCCACCGACGAGCGCTACCTGCTCGAGCGTGATGAGTTCTTCAAGCACGACGTGCGCAGCAAGCGCGAGCGATTTTTGCTGAACGTGAAGG
Organism: Paraphaeosphaeria minitans; assembly: GCA_015832175.1. Classification (NCBI taxonomy): domain Eukaryota; kingdom Fungi; phylum Ascomycota; class Dothideomycetes; order Pleosporales; family Didymosphaeriaceae; genus Paraphaeosphaeria; species Paraphaeosphaeria minitans. The sequence continues at coordinate 4,507,844 of WJXW01000002.1, forward strand.
ACATGGGGGAGACGGTGAAGAAGGGTATGAAGTTTTGGGAGCGTGAGTAGAGCAGGCGGACAGGGGGCGGGTAGCAGATGGACTAGGTGATCCTTCCACAAGGTTGGTGGTGGAGAGACAATGTGGAGGTGAAAGGCGTGAGGTGAAGCCAAGCGAAGCATTTTGAGTTGTTGCAGATCATGGAGGTTGTAGCTCTGCTTCTACTTAACGGTAGTTTGGGTGAGAAAGCTCAAGACGTTGTGTTTGAAATATTCAGGACAAGGATGATGTACAGTAGCTATATACTTTAAGACTAATCACGAGTATATCAAATGAGTGACTAGTATGATATCAGAAAGCAGTTACATAAACAGGTCGTGCGTGTGAAATGTACAATCAAACAGTGGATATCATACATTCCTCCTCGTGCTTTGCCTCTCCCCTCTCCTCTACCACGCCCTCTTCTCAATCGCCTACGTCGTTTTTTTATTTCACCTCAAAATCCCTGCTCGGATCTGTGGAATGCTTCTGCAAGTGATTGTCAAACTCCTTCCCGCTGAACACGCCCTCGCGGACTTTGTACTCGTTCTTGTGCGCCGCCATCGCGTGCTTGGCGACCGTGTCGCCGTGGCGGTCTTCCACGGACTTTGGCGCTTCGAGATCGGAGTGCTTCGTATGGTCGATCTTCTCGGAGATCTTGTGGACGGTGGTGGGGGAGTCGGGGGAAGATGAGTTCGCGTAGTAGTATGCGCCGGCGGCGAGGGCGGCGGCGGAGGTGGTGAGCCTGCGGTTGTAAGTATTGAGTCTACTGCGAGCGAACGTGCGCTTGAGGTTCAGGGGGATAATATGAATGGGATTTTACTTACCAGGTCAGACGTGAAGAGGTCTTCAGCGTCTGCTGTGTGCGCTCGTCGTGGCCGGTCGCGTAGCCCCGTCGCAGCGGTGCGCGCGAGACGCTTCGGACAGTAGCGCGGAGGAATTGGGTTGACAGAGACATTGTGTGCAGATCTAGTATTTACGGGATGGGATATAGTAGTAATCAGCCGAGGACAGAGTATCGTAGACCTAATGATGCTGTAGTTGTAAATGTAGCTGCTGTTGAGCTGCTGTTGAATGTTGGTCGCTCATTACGTCATTGCGTCCTGCGCGCCTGGTTTCAGGAACGCGCGCCGTCAAAAACGACGCGTCTCGGAGTAACGGAGGAGGTTTGTGGGAGTACGGAACTAGTTAGGAAACCAGCGGAAGACCAGCAGTGTTCTGTGTTGGTATCTCCAGTTCCTGCAGTCGCCCACTACCTTGGTCAGCTGATCTTGCAATGGGTACAAGAGTATAAACTGGTGACTTAATTCAATGAGATAGAATGATCACAAAAACATCCCCTGGGAGACATGAAAGAAAAGGTCTGACAGTGAGAGAGGTTGAATCTTCTCAAAGTCCGCTCGGTAAGGCACAGAAATCGTTCCGAAAGGCTACCTCGCCCTCCCCGACATTAAAACAAATTCATTCCCAGAAAACCGGGCCTTGGTTTCTATACCATCTCAGAAGTCTTCTCTAAGGTCTTCTCTGATGTCTTCTCGGATGTCTTCTCTGGTTCATAAACTTTGGGACAGCTTATAAAGTAGATCGCAGTGAAACCTGCGTTAATCCCCGCCGGAATAAACACCATCAGTACTTCGAGCGCCGTCGCACCAGCCGCAGACGAAAAACAAGCCGCACTCAAAGCGCTGAGAAGGAGACTTGGTGCGATTTCCCGGTCCTTTTTGATTTGTCGAACAAGCTCATCAATGCCGTTGTAGAAGTTCATGACCAAACAGAAGACAATAAAATAGGTGCTGTCGATTACGGGAACTGGGGGATTCTGCCCAAGCTGATTAGAAAAAGAGTAGCAAAGGTAAGCAAGAAAGCTTACACTTTGGCGGACAGTGGGAACGATGCTGCTTGGGGTCTCGACACCGAGGTGCAGGAAGTTGATAGCCATGCACCACGATAGTAGCCATCCCCACGCCAGACCCCAACCGCTGATGATTTTGGTAGGACGTGGTGCTTCATCTTCGTTGCCGCATGTCTCGTTTGCTTTGTCAACGCTGACTTCACTGATTCTAGCCTCTTCGTGGAGTGCACATTTCTCCAGAAGCGCAAGTTCAGAAGCGGGAGTGTTAGATCTCATCTGGTTCCGAAGCTCGGTGAGATTGTAAGATAGGTGGTGGATGGATATGTTGTCACGCTGGTGTGCGGAATGCGACGTCGACGCTGAGAATCGTAATACGAGATGATGACTTGGCGGCAGCCTTCGTACCGTACCTATTCCCCTCGCCGATGAACCTTGCCGTCTCAACTGGAATGGGTCGCTTCCCCGCTTCCTTCCCACGCACCCTCAATCCTGACCACGACATCACCGAGACAGTTTCGCATATCATACACCAACAATCAATCGTGCCAGTCTCAAACTATTCCGAGCTTCCTCTTCTAACCTACTTGTTTAGTATATTTAAGACTCTCCCGTTTCACTATCGCTATGCCCTCTCATCTAACCGCAGTAATCCTAACCCGCACAGTAATACCATCGCACCATATTTGTTATATTGGAGGGAAAGATGGCTGCGAGGTGGATGTGGGAGCTCCATACTCTGTGTGCAATGGACGCGCTTTTCATTCCCCTTGTCGGAGAGGGTTTGGAAGGCACTGCTAGAGGGATAGCCCTGATCCTGTAAGTCTAGTGGGTCGGTGTAGTAAAATTGGCCGTACACACCCAGCCCTGTGCTACTCAAGAGCAGTGCACAGTCCATCTCGTAAGCAAGACAATCGACGAATCGCAATTTCGACGGACGTGTACGATTGTCGAACGATTGACTCCAAGAGAGACAGCTAAGGGCCTGTTCGGTGGGCGTGATCTCAAATCGTGATCTGGGCTTGATCTCGCCCAGTTTTAGTAAAGCGCTGGCGTAGAATTTTTTGTTAGTGTAGCCATACAAATTGTTCCAAAGACCCGCTTCTAACGTATCTAGATTAACCTGTGTTTAGTGACTGCCTATCTAAAAGTCTTATCTTGTTAAACTTTAGTATTATTGTTAATTAATCCTTTATACTAACTCTAAGTACTCTAGCGTATAAGGCGTTACGAGAGCTTTTATAGAGCTTAACACCTACTCTATTGCTAATGTTAACTCTCTTTCCTCTATTATAGACACCAGCGTCGTCTCTATTAACGTTTACGGCGTTACTAACGCCTAGAGGGAGCTAGGGTTAGAGTCTATAGTTGCTATATATAATTAAGACGCTCCTCTTAGCGCTTATAGAGCAGGTAGAGGACTATAGGCAATATATAGATACTAGTTATAAAGTAATAGCGTGGCGCGTAGCAGCTAAAAAAGTAGCTTTAGTGTTTCTACTAGGCGTAGTGTTATCTATCTAGTAGTGTAAAAATTGCTATAATAGCTATAAGGCAGACTAGAAAGTCTAGTAAGAGCTAAATAACCTCTCTAGATTTACTGTAAACGAGTTTAGCGTCGTTATAGGAGACAGCTAGGCGCTAATAGAGTACTTTAAGAAACACTTAGACGCTTAAAAATATTGTACAAAGCCTCTAGCGTATAAGGACCTGCACTAGCGACTGTTTAACAGCGTGATTGCTAATAGAGCTAGGGTAAGAGATATTAATTAATTAATTACAGCGATAGTTAAAGGTAATAGCGAAGAGAATAGTAATAAGGCAAAGACTCTAGGGCCTTATAAAAGGCGTACGGAGACGTTAACTGCGGTAGAGAGATTTTGTAAAAAGATAATTTTAGCTAATAAGTTAAGCAAGTAAGTTAGTAATATAGCTACAAAAATTAGAGGATTAGTAAAAGCTTTATTAAAAGATCCCTAGTAGGAGGCAATTAATTATTTTATAAAGACGTATAGCGTCCTAGATTACTGCTTAAAGATACTAATTACTAAGCGTTTTAAGTCGCCTTTTATTACTAAGCTCTATTTAAGTCTTAAGCCTTAATTAGTGCAGAAAATCTAAGTAAAAAATAAAGTAAATAAGCAGCTAGGTGTCCTACGTAATAAGTAGCTGCGGCTACACGCTATTAGGCTAACTTAGGAGGGTAATAGTAAGTTAAAAAAGAAGAAGTAGGTTGCAGAGTTTCTATAGAAAGTTAATAAGTATATAAAAGTAGATTAGCATAACGCGCTAAGACTAGCGATAGTAGTTTATACGCTAGTTAGTGTTTTGCTCGCCCTCTATAGTATTACTACTCTAGTAACCTACGCCTTCTCTCCTATACCTTACTTTCTTAAATCGCTTATTTATACAACACCTATATCTCCTCTACTATCTCTTTACGCTGTAACTCCTGCTCCTCCCTTATTAAAGGCTAATTTATTAGGCGTTAATCCTCTGTAATAGTAACCTCCTAGAAAAAGTTCTTATGCCACTTACTAGCGTACGTAGGTAGCTACTTAAAGTCCTTACCTACGCTGCCTATTTAATTAATTAGATTATATATAGCTACAAGAGCGTATATAAGCTTAACCTAAGTTATAATATTAAACTTATAAAACCTATTAAAAATCCTCTAACAACGCTTAAAGACGCCAAACGTACGCTTAACAACGTTTTAGAGACTACTATACTAGTAATTAAACAGCTCTTTTGCTATTTAAGGCCTACTATCTAGTAGCTACGCTATCTCTTAAAGGTAATAGCGTACGCCGTAATATAGTATAAGTATTATATCGCTATTTATATATCTAGCGTCTACTAGGTAATATTTGCCTAGAGGAGCTGTAAATCCTTATTAATAAGCGTCTATAAGCACCTAGGCGTTATAAGCGCTACCCTCCTAGCTAGCTAAGACGTATATAAAGTTTATATTAAAGTTAACAGCCGCTAATATATTTTAGGAGAGGTATCTATAGCGATTTCTATATTATTTAGAGTTATCTACTAGTATATAGACTTTAAAGTTTAACCTATTAAGAGCTCCTACATAGTCCTTAAAAAAAGGTATATATTTTAGGTTATTACGTATAGCCTTTAGGTAGGCGCTAGAGAGTAAATATATAACTTCTAGGTATAGTAAAAGGACCACAGCAAGGACTTTGTAAAAGTTACTACTAATATTAGTAAAAGTTAGGCAAAATCTCTATATATATATATAGTAATTATGCTTAGTAAGTGCTTATAGTAGTATTTAGCTTCTCACTACCTAGCTCCTTACGCGCAGACATATAGAAACGTAAGTACTTTCTCCTTAACCTTAATTTGTTAGCTATCCTTAACGTGTTGTCTATAGTAAGTAATAAGAGCCTTAAAGGTGCTCTGCTAGAGTCGCGTCTCCTTATATAAGTATAGGTTGTTAATAAGGCACCTAGCTAGCTAAGCTAGACCTAGGTATATGTCCTCTACGCATTTATTTACGCCTATAGGTAGAGCTGCGGTCCTCTCTACAGCGTTAATTAACACTAAAGTTGTTACTATTAACACTTCTATAACGCCTATAAGGGCCTCTCTACTAAGCATTATGGTGTTAAAAAGCTCTAAAATTAGGTAAGATAGACCTTCTAACCTTATACTTAGTTTAACTTATAATCTCGCGCTTAAATAGGTATAAACGTAGATCCTATTAGCACTAGTAGGGTTTAATTTAGCTAGTTAATTACTCCTAGATTAGACCTCTATTTATAACGTTAAGATCACGCTTGAACCGAACACGGCGTGATCTCAATGTGAGCCTAACTAGATCTAGTAATTAAGATGAGATCAAGCCTCCAGATCACGTCTACCGAACAGGCCCTAATCCTGTCACACTGATTCCAACTGCGAAGAGGTTCTTCGGTGATATTCGTCACCTAAGAAAGTGGATCTACGACTGGACGCTCCTGCAAGACTAATATGCTTATAACTGCTCCACAAGACGGATATGCTTATGATCTGATCTGATTTGACTGGGCCCGCCCTTTCTGCGAGGTACCCTTTGCTTGTAAGCAAGCATGAGGGTCTACTTTGTTAATAATGATAGGTCGAATTCGATGTTTCGGTGTTTGGATTCATGGTGAGGGCGAAGCGAATGATAAACGCTCGCGTTAAGCCAAACTTTGCGTCAATAAGATGGATCAAGGGGATGGTTGAACATGCGGAAACTTTAAAATTGCATGAGTGCTCATTAGGAAAGTAAAGTTCTGTTCCTTGTATGCGTGTTGAAAATGGCTCCAATTTCATTTGGGCTCGCTATCACGTGGTGGTAAACCGCTAGAGCCGCCAGTGATCCCTCCAGGTGTTGGTAAGCCCTAGTAGGTGCTAATGGGGACTCCACTATACTAGTGCCCTATATACAGTATGATATGTGGCAATATATTACTACTAGAGTCATTAATCTACTGCCTTTTGGGTATGGCGGCCTCAGTAGTGGGGGTCTGGAGTCTGATATTTTTGATCTGTGTTTTAAAACAGTTTCATTATCTCATCTAGTCTTTCCACAGACCTCATCACCTATTAATGTCCACCATTCCTGTGCGTCACAGCTGTACAGCTTCAAGAACCGGCATCTGGATTCGAGAGCGGGTCTGCGTACTGTGCAACCGCCCAAACGCTGACTAATTACTGCTAAACTTCGCTTGCTGCGCCTATATCATATGCTCATGGGGAGGAGCGGCACGGTCAAATGCATATAAAGGGCTGCCAGGTCATGCCACATGGTACCCGCGGTGGCACTGTTTCGGACTCCGACGCCCCACCAGTGATCCTCTCGACGCTTCCTCATCTGTTGCAGCTGACAAGATCCCAAAAAGCAGGTACATCATCACTTCGACAATAAAAAAAAAACACAGAGGTAGCAAAAATGACGTCCAGAATCAACACGATCCTGATTGTCGGCGGCACTACGGGCATAGGCGAGCAGCTTGTGCGCCGCTTCCATGCATTGGGCAAAAAGGTCATCGTTACGGGTCGCAACCAGGCCAATCTTACGACTTTGGCACAGGAACTCAACGGCCTCGAAACGCGCCAGGTTTGTTGTTCGGTTGATATTTCATCGAATCTACGCTGATACACGTTCCCAGTTTGACGTCGTCGACTTCTCTACCCTTCAGTCCCACGTCACCGGCATCCTCAATGATTTTCCAAATCTCGACACCGTGCTTATTAACGCCGGTATACAGAAGAGTTTCAGCTTCTTCGATCCATCCAGCATCGCAGCCGGAGAGATCGAGCGTGAGATCGCAACCAACCTAACCGCGCCGACACTGCTTGTCCAGGCTTTTGCGCCGCACCTGCTCTCTCTCGCCAGCAAGGGCACGCCTGCAACTCTCTTCGTCACCAGCTCCACGCTAGGCCTCCTACCCATGGGTCTCTGGCCCAGCTACAGTGCCTCCAAAGCCGGCGTGCACGCGATCGCTCTGAGCCTTCGCCAGCAAATCGCTTTTGCAGGCGAGGAGGCGAAGAAGAACTTCGATGTGGTGGAGATCGTGCCCCCTTACGTGGACACGGAACTCGACAAAGAGCACCGTGAGGCGACAATTGCCGCGCAGGGAGAGAATGCTTTCCCGCCCATGCCGCTGCAGGAGTACATCGATCAGTTCTTCAAGGCGCTGGACGAGACGGAAGCGGATGGTAGACCGAAGAAGGAGATCGGTGTTGGGATGGGGGCGATGGTTGTGCAGACTTGGAGGGACAGCTTTGGGAAGGTTTTCGAGCAGTTCGGTATGGCTACGTGAATGATATTCAATAACCGGAAGCGCTGTCCAAGGTAGGTAGTATGCACCTACAGGACTTTGAACATGTTCGCAGGTATAGAAGCGGAGGGTTGAAGCACTAGGAGGGCACGGCGAGTATCAGAAAACCATCATTTCATTGGACTGTCATGAGGAACACGATATCTATGGCATCAAACCATGCTTTCCTTTGCAAAATATGTTGGCTCGTTCAGTGACATGCTCAAAGGCAGTACCCCATAATTTCCGCGTCGTTTCCCGGCTCAAGATGGATGTCGCTTTTAGCTTGCGTGGGACAGCTAAAACAGCTTCCACCGTGAAGGAGCTCTTTGCAAGTAGCAAGGCCTTAGTAAAATGTGGGGCTGCGTCAAACAAAAGTGTCCCGTTGTCGATATGTTTGGGTGCGAGTTTAGCGAGCGCCGCTACCTAGGACCTTCATAACGAAGTAAAGCAAGACCTTGTTAACTGTCTAGTTAGGAGACGCTGTTAGATATGTGCTCCTGGGGAGAGGCATATATAGGTCGTATTTTGAAAACAGCTTATAAGTTGCTAATCTTGACATTAATTTTAAAAATAGTTAAGAAGGGAAAAAGACAGTTAAAAGTCTGAACGTAAATCATGATGGGCACTTACTGCAGACTTGTCACGTCAAGAAGGCTTTGTCGAGATCATTACCTCAGATAAAGACCTTAAACATCTTTTCCTTGATTTCAAAACGAAGTTCGAAGAAACGCATCTTGGATAATCCGATGTGGGTGGTGCTTGACTTGGTGAGCGGGTGGACTGAAACTGAGGCTTGTTGTTGGTGTTCTGTGGGAGGGAATGAATATACTACGAAGCCGCTGATAGCACAAAGCAAGGACGTTCAAGAGAGACTTATTCGAGAAAATTTAGAGTGCTCGGACGCGGTGAAAGGCTGGGTGAGTTGAGCCTCGAAGGCTATAGTGGACATGCTCATATTAAAAAAATCCCAAGAAATTTCCAGCAGTAGTAAGATTCAAGAGCTAGCTGTGCGCTGTGATAGAGATTAAAAACGGTTGAGGGTATGGAAATTCTGATGATTCTAATTATTCTTATCACTCTGAACGATCGATCCCGAACTATCAAAACATCATACCTAAATAAGCTGAGGGTAACACTATCACTTAAAGCTCCCAGAAACGACACCCTAGGTCTCTATGCCTGCTTGCTTGCATCGGTCCTGGTGCTTAGTGGCTCTTCTTTGACGATACGCCTGTGCCGACTGTTCTGTGCATGCAGACCGTCCATAAAACATGCCCACACTGCGCAAAACCTATTACAAATCAGCTATGTACGAGCGCATGTCACTATAGCCTGTACTAACGCTGCGATACCCGCGATAGCTGCAGTCACGCCTTGGCCTGCGGCCCGATCAGTCGCACTGCCAGCGATTTTATTCGCCAACTCGATTGGGATATCATCTCTCGGGGTTGAGTTGGCATCGGCCGCCAATTGTGCGAGCGTTGCCATCAGTGCGATACAAGCAACGGAATAAATCGCGTTCCCGGCGATGGCAACGATGCAGGCCGACTTCTCAATCTCGTAACGTAAATGGATCGTCGATATGGGCAAGGCATCGCGCTCTAGAATGAGAAGCGTGACAAAAAGGATCGCATTCCATGCCGTTCCAAAGATCGCCTGTTAAAACACGTGTTCTGAGCGCGGCTCATAATGGGGGTGATTTCGAAGAGTACATACCACTTGATAGGTGATGCTAAAAGTCGAGACGGCCGGACTGAGTGATGTAAATGTACTTGTTAAAGAGCCTCCGGCACTCGTTTCTGTGTGGACAATGTCATTGGTCCAGAGCAAGGCGCAGAGGAAGCCTGCAGTGAAGAGAAGCACTGCAGAAAAGATAGATGCGCTGTGCGAATATTGCCATAAGGTCTTGCGACCGAAAGAAAAGCCAACCATTATGTTGAAGATCACGTATTATGATCCGAAAAGTATTAGAGATACGACAATAGATTCGCGTGAGACGATAAAATGTTTGATGTAGGGATGGAAACGCGGACTGAAGAGCTTATCTGGACTTATGAATTTGGACATGCGGCTCAAAAAGCCCGCTTCATGGCCATGACGCTTCGATGCAGGCCTTACCGATGAGCTCATATCAAAGTTTGCACATGCTATGGATTCCTAAGCCAACTTCTCAGCTAATCTCTGGGCGTTTCTAAACACTCCGCACTCCGCAAATCATTCAACGCCGACAAGACAAGGGCTACGTGACTCTGATGTCGCCCGAGAGGAATGTATGTCAACCTCTGCTGGGGCTGACTTGCCTGGAACCCGAGATAGGCAACTCTATTGCGAGGAAAGGCTAACCACAGGATTATTGGGGTCCGGAACCAGTGAGAAGGATTTGGTCTTCGCAGCGCTGATCTTGGCATTGTACTGATTACGCCAAGTCTCCACTCTCATTGGTAGGTACGGGTGTACTACGACGTCAGTGGCCTTCGTATTTTCTACAGACCGGTCACTGATCGATGATCTGTCTTGCTGCCTCGTGGTCAGACAACTGAGATCTCGTAAGAGCCGAGCTACCTACAGTTCAATGATCACATGAAATTCTGTGCTACTCCGTACTCACAGCAAACGTCACCAGACTGAATGAAAAAAGGAAAGAACGCGAGCTCCGCTCGTTTGGAAACCGAAACATACTAGCAAGGCTAATAATGCCTTTCCATCACAAGATCATTCCTCACCGTTCAGATGCTGAGCGCAAGTTGAGCACGAAGTGGTTCAAGTCGCCCAAGTCACAGAAGTCGCCAAATTCACCCAAGTCTCCCATGACATCTAAACCTCTGACCGACATAGAGAAGAACTTCGACTTCATCCAGCAGTGTGTGGGCTGCAACAAGGTTGAAAACCTGATAAAATGGAATATTGAAAAGCGCAAGAACGGAGAAACAAGAACGCCATCGACTCTTTTGCATAACAACTTTAGTGAGCTTGATTATTGCTCCAAGACGTGCAGGATATGCCGCGTATTCCGACAATCTCTGCTTTTGGAGGAAGTAACTTTTGACGGGGTGAAAAAAATTGAGGAGTCGAAGGGCAAGGTAACGGTACACTGGGAAGAGACGACCGATGAAGATGGCAGGCCTGGTGTCTGTCTCACAGCACGGGTCGAAGACATCCCCAGGTTAATTGGAGTAGTTAACTGCAACTCTCAAAACGAGGTGGCTCACCTTGCGCTTTATCCTAGTGGCCGCGGCACCCCTATATTCGAGCAGGCAAAAGAATGGCTGAATGACTGTCGCAACAACCACATTGGTGTTTGCGATAATTTGAGGTTCGATAGCGAGAACCCTCGGCTTCTCATCGAGATCCTATCCTCGGAATCCATACAGTTATGCAAGAGACAATCCGCACCATGCGAATATGTAGCGCTGACTTATTGCTGGGGTGATTCGAGGAACGGAGGGAGTACTACTAACAAGAACTTTCTTGAGCGTCTTCGTCCATTTGGCATCAAAAACCTCCCCGCCACTTTGCGCGACGCGCTCTACATCATTAATGCAATGAATGTTCGTTATGCCTGGATCGATGCTCTTTGTGTCAATCAGGACACAAAAGAGGGTCTGGATGAGATGCACAAAGTTTATTCCAACGCGCTGTTCACGCTGTGTGCTTGTGCCACAAAGAAATCGACCGCTGAGCTGCTCGGCGAGCGCAAGGCGTGGAGGGAAAAGACTGAATCATGCCGGCTGGGTGGACAATGGCTGACGACACCGGACATGTCTTTGAATCAGCTACGCATTAAATCGCCACTCGCGGGAAGGGCTTGGACACTCCAAGAAGAGAGGCTGAGTCCTCGCATGCTTTATGTCTCCAGCAGCAGAGTACATTGGTCTTGTGCGATGGGCAATGGGATGGAACTTAAGCCGATATATCAAGAAAAGTCGCACAAGGTGCAAAGACCAAGATATGCAGTATCGGACCGCGATAATCAAATGCCCGCTTCTCAAACGTTCCTGTTGGCATGTCATCGCGGAGAAGGCGATCTCTATCCGTCCTGGGCGGACATTGTGAAGTCATATGCGCTACGAGACGTGTCTCAGCCGGCGGATCGACTGAAGGCCTTGTCGGGTTTGGCTGCAAGGTACTTGAGCGCCAACCCTTCTGATGACTACCTGGCCGGTATATGGGCGAAGAATCTACCAGAAGGACTCGCCTGGAAAGTAGAGCGAGTGGTCGAGGCTAAAGGCGAGAATCTGGACCCGAAGACACCCGTATGGCCATCGTGGTCATGGGCGGTGCTACCGGTGCGCACTGCAATCGAAACGAGTGTCATGAGTCCACGATCGTCTTTTTTTCAACACATCCTCGATATCGATATGAGAAATCCGGGGGTCCGTGTTGACGAGGGAAAGGCTATCGCAAGTGGAGAGGAAATCAAAGAGATTTGTGTAACAGGTCGCATACGCCCGCTATGGAAGCCCACATCTTGTCGCGTTGACTGGTCGAGGATCAGCCGACTAGTGGGAAATGAAGAGAGATTCACTTTTGCGGCTAAGCCCGAGCAGAACACTCATGCGATACAGTCTTCATCTGGTCGCGTTCTGGTTTACGAGGACCGGAAAAAGGAGGTTGTCTGTCAACTTGATTTTGGTCATGACGTCAGCAAGGTGCAATCGGGACAGGTGGAACTATTAGCTCTTGAGATAGGGGAGACAGCGATGCTGTTGTTGGAATATTGCGGAGATGGAACTCACCGGCGTGTTGGGGCTGCATGGAACGTCCGTAAAGACTTCTTTGCGTTTATAAGCAAAGGGGAAGTTTTAGTCTTGCGATGAGTACCTTGTTATGCTTTGCAGAAACTTCATTAGTGCATTGGCTATTTATGCGGTTCCAAGCATCAAGGCCGTGCGAACGGCCCCGTAAATCGACCAAGGCAGCTATTTATGGAAACATTCTTCCAGAGTAAAGAGAAGAATGATCTGTTGCAACTGCGCAAGTAGAAATTGTAAGTACTTGAGCTTATCGCCCACGATTGTAGCACTCTATGCATCCTCACGGATGGACTGATCTAGCAACATCTCAGGACCATTTAGTAGCAATTAAAAAGCCTCCAATTCGCGACAGCTGCGACTGGGACTAGCACGGTGTTCTCGTCTCCCTGTCCGACGACAGTGTGAGGAACTGCATTCTAGATCATATTCACCTAACAGCTATGTGAATTGCTTCAAGCGCAATGAGACGAAGCAAGTCAGACTGGTACTGGATGTGGAGACCTAGAAGATTGACATTGGCCTTTACTAGCACATATTTCATAAGCTCGTTGAAAACGAATCGTATAAATAGTGGGAACTGTACCGTGTTTCGGATTTCCTGGAAGATGTTCGGTTCGAGACTAAATAAAACGGTACGCATTATATTCCTGAGCGATCGACATCGGAAGTGGCCTTGATGATGGCGAATAACGCATTTGCTTAAGTTGTGTGTTCGTCACAAGTTTGTTTCCATCATCTGCGTAAAGAAACTTAGTTAAGTGCTAATCTAACCGAATTAATGTTGTCTCGGGGATAACTTACGGCATACGGCGCGCGCTGGAAACGAGTTGTCGGCGTTATTCTGGGCCATGGCTGTGAAAATCATGTTCAACCACATCTTGAGAGAGGCCAATGAAACGCATTATGGTTGCCCTCTTCCGTCAGAGGCACATTGGTGCAAATCCAATTAACTGGTAAGTATGATTGTGGTGCCTGCCATGGCAGTGACGACGCCCCGGCCCCCCGATGCAAAGTAACGGCGAAGTCTGATGCGCATGTTTGTCAATCTATAGGTTTGACCCGATTTATACTTAGTGCAGGATGGATTAATATGAATCCATGTTCTTTCTTTTACCCATATCCGCTGTCGCTAAAGTGTTGATAGGAATTCGTGTGCTGGGTTGACTAGGTGGCCCTTGTCGAGAACATTATGTGCGCACCTGTGCACATGGTCCGCACACCTCTGCACACCTAGTCGTCTCAAACGCAGACTGCGCACAGCTAAGGGATCCCAGCCAGAATCGAGTTCCAGTAACAATGAATTTTAGGAAATGCGAAAACTGCAGAACGTGGACACAAGTTGGGGCAAAACGGACCGGCATTTACACCGAGGGCCCCCACGGAATCACGTAGCTGTGCTGCTACCGTACACAAAAGATTAGTCAAGGCCCCTTTAGGTACCTATTGATAGTCCGATCAGGTACCTATCTATTTCAGACTCCAGCATGACCTCTCCATCCACGGGGCCAGGATTCTTTCTCGCAGCCAAGAGCCTGACGACAAATGAAATAATTTGGCTATTTTTGAACTCGAGAATAAACTGATAAATACCTCTCGTGCATTTCTCATATTGTTTCCCTTCATTTGAATGAGGAATTGTCCCTCCTTCATGTCGAGCTCTGCAGCTGAAGAGCTTCGGCACTTCGGCGCATACCTGCACACATGCATCTACGCCGCAAATCCACATGCATTTACGCTAGCATACCAGGGTTGCATCGCACCACACAAGAGAAGGAATTTGAGCGGTTATTGGCAGACGTTTGACCGGTATTCGCTTGCTGATTGATAGACGTATCATGTGGGCAAGGCCGGGAAAACATGACCGTGACGCCTTTTCACAGCACCGCAAACTGATAGTAGAGCGAGTATGAGGTATAAATGAGTTCATTCATACTCACATTTTAAAACGCCTGTTGCCAACAACAACGAAACATACCTCAATCATCATTATCGCTGTTTTTTCATCCATAACTCTTTCGCAATGTGTCGGCGTGACGTGAGCACCCAGATATATACGTGCGGTCATACCAAACAAACGTATACTTTCAACCTTGTGGAAAGGCCTGCATCAACATACCTGACAACAATATGGGATCGACCCGGGTTCGACGTCCTTGCGATAGCTGTTTAGCTTGACGAGAAAGTGAGCTGGCTCCATCTGACACGACCTCAAGCTGAGTTATGCCTAGGGCCTTAACTAATATCTGCAGTACTCAATTAGTTAGCTAGGTGGCGTAGTGGGTGATGGGGAGATAATATGCAGGTTAATTCTGAGCGACACGAGACCTTTGTAGCATAGTGGTGAACCAATACATCAAGAAGTGATTTCAAATTTTCTATAGTCATATCTTGTTACGATCAACCTCGAATCATTTCGTTTGCCGCTTTGTCTTCGGGCGCGGGATTGGCTCCACGTGTAGGTACCTACATGCCGGAACTGCCACCGCGATTAGCAATTTCATCACCACCACAAACATCGCGCAAGAGCATATGGCCCGGTTTTCTGACGGAACAATCGTACCTTTTGACGGGAAGTTCCACGTTGACCCTCTAGACCCGTTGAAATTGGTCAGATGCCTTGAACGGTGGACGCCTCCCGGGGTGACAACAGTCTTATCGGGTGGTAATACGGCTTACCTAGGCTTACTCTCCGATAACACCGTCCTTAAGTACTTGGTGGATCCCTATGATCCGTTCTCGATACAAGCGCTCGACGTCGAACACTGTATCTTGTCAGACATCGGAGTTCACGACAGGATCACTATATACCTAGGCAAACAAGAGCACGGCCTCCGCTTCGAACGCGCAGCGAAAGGCGATGTTCGATCCTATATGTCCGTCGTTCCGCTGGATAGCATTCCCATCCAGCTCCGTCTGCAATGAGCTACACAAGCAGCCGAAGCCTTGGCTTTCGTTCATTCCAGAAAGGTCATACACTGCGACATACATCCCAACAACCTTCTGCTTGATGACACGCTTAATCTTCGACTTTGCGACTTCTCCGGATCTGTGTTCGGCAAACTGGATGGAGCTGGTATGGAAAGCGTCCGATTCTTTCTTCCAAGAGATGTAACGGCTACACCCAACGTCAAGTCAGATATTTTCGCATTAGGATCAGCTATATATTATATCATGACTGGTCGCGAGCCGTATGATGCCCTCACAGACGCAGAAGTGGCTGCATGCTATTATTCCGGTGGGGATTTCCCATCGGTGGACTCGATTCCATGCGGGCAGATCATTTTAGGTTGCTGGAGAGGTGGATTCAACAGTGCAGACAAGGTTTTCCGGGACCTCATGGGAAAGCACAAAGCCCTGTCATCAGCATAGTAATACAGCATGGATAATCCAGTTTCCTATAAAAAAACCTTCCAAATAACAAGTGCATTGAATTCCGAATTGACGCGGCTACCGGAAGTGCGCCGTTGTTGCGGGCTGCAAGTGGACTTCCTATTAGACTGAACTCTTTACTTATTAAACGGGCTGCGACGCAGTATCAGAAGTGGCCACGATCCCGAAGCCCGCTCTTTGTGGCGGGAAGACTGGTTGGAGTGTCCTATGGTCGTATGTGAAGTGCGAAGCTGCAAACTGGCTGCATAGGCATATCAAGCCACAGTAATTCCATGAACATCGCTAGGGAGGTTCCAAGGTAATAGGGATCGGGAACACCCAACGACGCGGCGGATCAGCCCCGACACCAAAGGTCACACAAGCAGAGAACACAGTGTTTGCAGCTGCAACGGCGGGAGTCGTTCTATCCCTAGGCTATCAACACAAAATGTACAATATAGCAGCCCCATCACCTAACCCACCAATCCTACATATAGTACAAAGCAGCCGCGCCGCGCCGAACCATGCAATGCAATGCAGACCTATATTACACACTCGTCCGCACACACACTACGCCCTAGTAGCCCTCTTCCTCAATCCATACGTCTCCTCATCTTGCCCGTGAAACTCGGGAAACATTGTGGTCAGCCTCGCCAGTTCCCTCTTCCGCTGCGCCTCCCCAGGCCTTTGCAGGCCCCTCATCGTGCGCTGTTTCTCCGGGTCGGGCAGCAGGCCCTTGCTGACCATTTCCCGGTGGACCACCTTGTGCAGACCGACCTGCACGCGGCGCTCCTCCTTGGTAGGCTTCTTGCGGAGGATCTGCACGTTGCCTGCTTTGAGCAGCTCGCCGGTGACGGGAGCGCGGGCCTTGATGACGGCGCCCTCGGGGTGGTTGCGGGTGAGCATGTTGATGTGGTGGTTTTGGCGGGTGCCCTCGGTGTGGAGGTAGGAGTAGACGTCTGTTGGCTTGGACTTGGCGGTGCCGCAGATTTGGTGGTAGAGGTCACCGAGGTCTTTAGCGGAGGTGAGATGCGGGTCGGAGATGTAGTGGCCGGTGAGCTGGGTGAGGCGTTTGGAGAGCTAGGGACGTCAGTGGAATTTATGAGGGTAGACAGTGTGGAAGACTTACAGCAAACTTGAGTTGAATATCTGTAACCGGGACTTGCTGCCACTTTACTTGCGAACCGGACTCCACGCGCAGGACAACCTTGCTAGTTGTAGGCGTGCTGGTGTTGTGGAGCAGTTTCCGTAAGTCAGAGACATTCCTCTCGCTCGAGCTGGCAGCTGACTCTAGGATAGCATGGCGGAGCTCGTTCAGGGTCTTTGAGGAGTTTGCAAAAGCGGCATCGATATGCAAAGCCGGAGTAGCAGCCACAGGCTGTTCTACGGTAACTTTTTGCACCGTCTCAACGACTTCCGTAACGGGTTCGACAGGCTGGACTTTGCGAGGCACAGGCCTGTTCGACATGAAGTCGAATTTGGGCTTCTCGGCATCATCCTTTACTAGGGCTGCCCTCTTAAAGGCAGGGGTGGCGGGGTCCATGGTTGGCGGGGGCTCTTCCACTACCGGAGCTGCTGGAATGACGGGCTCGCCCTCTGTGGCCCGCAATTCTGCTTCTACGACTTCCTCCAAGGCCTCGGGATCCAGGGCTTCGGGTGCCGGGGGTGCATAGTCAGGAATACGCTCCATTTCTGCGAGCAAGGACTCCAGCGACTGCCCTGCTGGGAAGGCGAGAGCCATCTTGCCCTTTTGATTGCGTTGTAGCTTAACATTCTGAATCCACTCCGGTGCCTCGTAGATTCCTCGATTCGCTTGCTTAGAAATGTCCAGATCCTTCCCGGCCTGCTTCAGTGCGTGAATCTCGATTACAGCTTGGTGAAAGTTAGTGCGGAGAGCCTCGGGCTTGGTGACGCGCGTTGTGCGACCGAAACTGCGCTTGTCAGCCTGATGAAAACTATGCACGAGGACGTGGATACTCACCTGAAGTCAGTGTACGGTTTGCCGGTCACCTCGTCAAAGGTTTGCGCCATCATCAGATTCTCATCCCGCAGCGTGTAGTACGTTCCCGAAAGCTTCTCGACCTCGTCTGCCATCGCCTGCGTCATGGGTGTGTAAGTCCGCTGGGTGAGCTTCTCGAACTCCTTCGCCAGCCTGACCTCCTCGGCCTGCTCGATCCACTCTTTCCCACCCACGTGGAGCAACGGCCCTACAGTTGCCTCTTTATATGGTTGCTTGACTAGTTTTTCGTCGTGTGCGTGCTGTCTTCGGGCGGATTTGACGGCTTGCATCTCCTCTTCAAGGACCTCAATCTCTTCGCCTTGTTCTTCAGGAGCGATGCGCACAGGCGAGTTCGGATCGTAGGGGTCGACATGCGCGCCAATGGGCTCCGAGTCACCAAGTATTCTCTTCTGCCATCTTCGCACGAACGCCTGGTGCTTCTTCTTATCTTGCTTGCCGCCAAGGAGGAAGCTGAACGTAGGGGTCGTGGAGAAGCACGCGGAGGTGACGCGGAGATGAGACTGGACGGCGGTAGCGCGTAGACACTGCGTTGGTGCAATCCGACGCTGGATCAGAGACGGCACTGAAAGCGAAGGGTCGATTGCCCGCTGCGGGCACGGTATTCGTCGCATTGGAGTGGTGATAGAGATGGTGCTCCTTCGTGGTCCTCGAATGAACGCTGCAACTTTTCGAAGGCGGCCGAAGATAGACCGACGTGCACCAACCAATCAGCGCGTCCGTCTAACAGCAGCATCAACACGCGACATGACAACCTCAAAGCTGTGTAATTGCTACATCCTGGATGATGTATCTTAGTGTAATTGAGTCAATGTAAAAACACCCCCATGAGCAAAGAAGATATGATCAAAGTGAGGAAAGAGCATCCTCGCAGGTTTGGAAACATCGTAAGGTGTCAAGGCTTGATTCAGTCACAATGTTCATACAAGAACTATAATGCCAACAGCATGGCCAGGCTTATCGCTCTCCTCCAGCAAACTTCTTTCCCAACCACGCAGACCCTCGTTCATCGTACTCCGCCTTGGTCACCAGCACTTCCTTCATCAGATCTGGCCGACTTGCGAATTGCGCAGCTCCCAGCCATGTGTGCTTAATCGGATCATCTGCCTTCGCAATATTCAGCAGGTAGTTAGAAGGCACCAGAGCCCTCAGCTCAGCCTCCAGCCTGTCCATGAACCCAGGAATGAGCGTATTTCCTCCAACGACGACAACATTCGCCAGCATGACAACCTTTAGGGCCTCAGGAAGTCCATGCAGCGCCTCCATGACGGCGCGCGGTAATCCGACTTCCTGGATGCCAATATCAGTAGGGTTGAAGAGCAACTCTGGTACAGCGAATCGTTCGTTTCCAAGCTGTAGTAGGTCTTCTCGTGGGCCCTGCATAGGCTGCAAGCCGCGGCGCATCCTCGACTTGACGGGATCATGTGGCCGCGCGTACCCGTGTATTGCCTGCTCGTAGTCTGGTAACACATAATCCACCACTATGCTCGAATCGAGCTCTCTTTTGTCGCCTAAGCGGCCTTTCCACGTCCGCTCCAAGTCTTTCGAGAACTCCTGCGCCGTTGGCACGACAAATGACACTGCCTCTTTGATCTCATTGAGCAGGTATGTCTCCTCCAGCATGTTGTAGTGTCTCAGCGAAGAGAGCTCCTTCAGGTAGTTTGTAAGCAGCTTTCCTCCGGCTGTGAGTCGCCGCACGGCCGAATGGAGCAGCTGCCCTTTGTAAACCGGCAGTATCGTTGTATCCGAGTAGGATGTATCAATGAGAAGGAGACATTCTTGTGGCAGGGCTCCGAGCGAGGTATGATGGTACGCGTTCATTGCGCCGCCAATGCAGCGGTAGTACGCATTGAACTCGAACTGTTCAAACACAATCTCGTCGCAGTTCTTCTGTAGCTCCTTGGGACAACTCGGCTTCTCCATCAAGAGTAGATTTGTGTCTTTCGGATCACACTGTAGTAGCGTTAGTCCCGGAGCACATTCAAAGGAGAGGCAAGTCTCGTACCTACCCTCAACCCCGCCCCCGCACTGCTGTCCATGAACTCATGTTCCCAGATCGCTTTCTGCGCCTCCCAGTTCACGATAAAGCCCTTCTCGACCGGCCTTCGGAACGCGAGCTCGCCGAAGTCTTTGCATTCTGCTAATTCTGAGGCGACGTACGTGCGCCTGTCGCGTGTGCTTCTCGCGATGCAATTCGGTATCACGCTGCAATCGTCATAGCTGAGGTTGCTGGGTTCGCTCGACACAATGCCAGCCTTAAGTGTGTATGCGCCGTTGTCAATGACAAGTGTCTTGGAGGGTATCGCCGCTTTCGCTTGCTTCTTCGGTGCCATTGTCGGTGGAGAATTGGTCGCGCGTGAACCTTGGGGCTAGAGATTCCTGGTTACGTAAGGTCTCTAGCCGGAAGGTGTAGCCGAGAGATTCCTGTACGTAAGAACAAAGCTGAAGCCTAACCATCTCCACGCGCGGACAGAATAAAGATGACAACTTCAACTATCGAATGCTACCATTGTTTACCGGCAACCCAATAGAAATGATGACATCTCATAGCGACGCCAATAGCTTTGTGCTTCAAGCGAATACCTAGGTACATACTGCGTGGGGTCCAAATATGTTGGGCATTTAGGCCAGCACTGACACCTGGTTCACGCCACGCACTATTACATTCCTCTCCTCTTTATCTGCTCAACCCCAATATCCTCCTACTTTAAATCATTGCTTCGTTATATCTGTCTCTCTCTGGACGCACACCATACCCACCCCTCCATCGGCTTCTAATCTTCGCCCTCTCCCTTATCACTTCCTTCTGCGCACAGCGTTTTGTAGCACTCCTCGTCTCCCTGTCCTAATTCTACTATGAATTCGTGCACCATGCTACACATTCGGCTACGCCTCATAGGACGACTACAACACAAGCATGTTCTTGGCGATGCAGATCTGATTTGTCGAGTTTCAAGTATACGGTCTGTAGAAGAAGAAGGGGTGCCTGTCTGGGTGGGGATGTGTGTTGGGTTGAAAGACTAAGGAAGTGAGGTGTTAGGCATTAAAGATATCGCACCGGCTTGCGAGACGTTGTGGGCGGCAAGCTTGATGATTCCTTCACATCACGGGATCGGGCGGAATTAGCAAGTTAGACAGAGTTTGGAAGACCCTATTGAGAGTTTGCCAAGGTGGAACTATGTGAGTAGGCATCTCCGGAAGGCCACTCTGGCGTACGTATATTCGACGATCATGCTGGTGGTACTTGGGCTTGCATCTGCACTGGAGAAGGACGCACCGACAGACTACATGTTTCATCGTTTTCTCGCGAACGCAATCATTGAATGGTCTGGCGCGTTTTGGCTCTTGAACCGCATGTTTTGCTTCTACGATTTCAGCACTGTTATGTCAGTTGCGCTGAGTGTGTACGAGCAGTGGCAGTGGCCATCTTTTTTGAGGAGTGTAAAGGATGCCTGGTCAGTTTCGCAGATGTGGAGTGTGGTCTATCATCATATATGCGGGTGGTGGTGTATCCCGTATTATGTTCATGTCGGCTTGGGGCACATACTTTTGTCAAAATACCAATGGATCGTGTCGAAGCACGTAATAAAACAGCGGCTCTGAGATGTGATCTCGACTGGATCTTTGTACAAAATCACTGGCAGTCTCTCATTGATGGTATCCCAACCCACCCGTAGTATAGCCTACGCCCTGGATATTTCAATAGTCAGCATGGCATCCCGCATCATGTAGCTCTTTTTCTCCTTTCACATCAGCTGCCTGGTGCACGAGTTCGACATGTTCAGTGTTACGCGTAAAGAAATGGGCGTATTTGCTTTCTTAATGTCCCAGCCAATCGACATTACTCTCGAGGACTGGGTACAATTGGCCTGTGAAAAGGCGATGAAGGCAATGGGCGTTCCTAGAGACGTTGACATATGGATCGGGTATTTCTGGGTGGTGGTGTGGATGTATATTTGCCTGCCGTGGTATGTGAAAGGTTTCAGAGATGCTGGAATCACGAATGAGGCGCTCCTTGGGAGCACGCCTATGGCATTAGGATCAGCAATGACCGACACTTGGTAATCATAGCGTCAACGTATAGATCGAGCCACCACGGTGGACTGCCACACTCATAAGAACGGTACGAGAGCTGATATGGATATATTAGGTTACTAGGTCTTTCGAGCCTGCCGCCAGGACATTCCTTTCCATATGAGGATGAGAAGAACTGGAAGGACATGCTAGATGTAGCGCGCCCAGGATAGTGTATGCCCACCCAGCACCCACGCCATCAATCATCGGTTGAATGATAGCACTCATCATTGCGGCAACTGAGCATCCACAGAACCAGTGGATCGCCACCGCTCCTGCAGCTTTTGTTCGATAGTAATCAGTGACGAGTGCGTTGAAGGCGTTAATGACTCCCGTGTAGCTTATGCCCAGGATGATCCCCAACACACAGAACACGGCAATCGATGTTCGAGCTTGTAACGCCCAGCCCCATGCTATTAGAACAGCGGCCGTTGCCATGGATAGAGGCAAAACAATCTCTAAGCGTGCACGTTCAATCGGGAAATTGGTCAGATCGTGTTGTTCAGTCTTGTCGCTGGAAAGCCCGAGCCTTCGACTGTTCCTGATGAAGTTCCAGTTCATAGCCTTGCCCACGAGGACGACGGCGACAAGAGTACCGCCGACCATAGGCAAGAACATCAGCCCCACTTTGAAGGACCCGAAGCCAAAGATCTCGAAAAATTGTGTAGCCAAAGTCGTGCCAATGGCGTACAGGCTCGCGAAGTGCACAGCTCCGTAAAATAGTAGAAGGGCGAACTCTGGATGCAGTATAAGAACCATAGACAACCTAAGCATCCTGAAGTAGGAGGGACGAGATGGATGTTGAAAGTCTGAAACCGGATTCTCGGTGGTCAGATCTTCTTGGTGCCTGGCATCTGCGCATAGTTGATAGAGCGTACGATATTCCAGTGGAGGAATTACGGATCCATCGCCAACAATTTCTCGACACGTCTCGGGGACCACGACTATATAGAATACTAAATAAATCGTGGCGCAAATTGTCAAGAACCAGAAGACAGAACGCCAGCCGAGATATTCAGCCAGCGCCCCGCCGATCATAGGACCAACAGTTGGACCTACGACTGCTGGAATGGTAATGTAACCAATATAAGTGCCCCGTTCCGCTGAAGTGATAACATCAGCTACGACAGCTTGACATAATGTCTGCACAGCTGCAATGCCTCCAGCCTTCGATCTATCAGCAGCGTTCCCATCGCATCCGTATCCCCAACCGCTTTCGAAAACTTACCTGGATCATGCGAAGTGATAATAACGTCGCGTAGTTTTTAGAGAGAGCAAGCCCGATGTTTCCGGCGATGAAAACGAGGAAGCAGAGTAAGTATGCTGGCCGCCGACCAAGATAGTCTGAGAAACCGGCAACGAAGACAGGCGCTAGACCTTGAAAGACCAGGTAAATCGTCACCGTAAGATTCGCTTTGGGGACAGATACCCTGAAATCTTTCGCAATCACTTGCAAAGCTGGCAAGTAGATTTGCACTGCCAAAGGTGAAAATATCGCTCCGATAGCGACACTCGCCACAATACAGCGCTTCTGAAGATTTGTGAATGCAGAATATATGGCCGTGGGACTGTCTTGAGGAGCGCTCTCTAAGCCTATGGCTTCTTTCTTCGCTAGAGTCCTATCTGCAGTGGCATCGTTCGTTCTACTTCCAGACATTTTCGGCCAGATGGAAACTAGGTAGCCTGTTCAGAGTCAGAATATACAGTGTAATCATCTGATAGCTTGGTACCTTTAACAATAAATGCGTGTCAACGGAAGCCGCTGTTTATATGCGGGGTGCTCCCTCGTCGATGAGAAGGGTCGCAAAGTCTAATTCCATGTCGAAGGGTTCTGAAGACACCTTCGGTCCGAGTTATTCCGTATTGCTACTGTTTTACCCGTCTTACCGCGCTGATAATGCAGGGTACAGTCAGCGACTGCCTTGTTCCCAAACACGGTCCAGTCGCGCTAGCAATTAAGCGCTGCAATCATGCAGGTGTCTGTATTAGGAACCCAATGACCAGGTCCCTGTTGTTGGACTTGTAAAGTTTATCGAATATTCTAAACTTTCAGCGAGATTAAAGCGAGCGCACGGTCCTAGTTTCACTCGGTGATGAGATACAAAAACTTGCTATAAGTTTTGTTTACATGTCTTGTTAACACTCGATGCCCGAATTGTGTGTCGGCCTGAAGTGCTTATAAGGTTTGAATCACTCGGCCAAACTTTAGATGAAGCAGTATCTTAACTTTGTCCCGCCTGGCCCTAATTACATCGAAAGTCTTTACACTGTGGCGATGACGATCTCGGAGGCAGAGGTTGAAGTCTTGCTTGTACACGATGCTAAGACTGGCAGAGATTATAAAATCCCCACCCAGAGAAATTTCATACTCGGTGCGGATTTGGCTCAGATCACCCGACCAGTAGAAGATTGTGGGCATGTTGTGGAGCAAAGTATGCGTCTGCTGGATCATGGATTCGAGAACACTGCCTGTATGGAATCGTCTATAACCTTCATGTACGTATGCACAAGCTACTTTCCATCCCTTCCTACCAGATGGTTTCAACTGATGGGGCGATAGTGATGGTCAGAAAGGGCGCATCCTTTATCGTGGATATGCAATCGAAGAACTCTTCCGCGATCATGTATACGAGGACGTCATGCATTTAATTTTATGGGGGGCTCTTCCATCTGAAGAGGATAAGCAGCGAGGACGAGAGGTCATGGATTGCGTAGCCGTTCCGCCTGGGCAAGTCATCAAGGCCATAGAATCGTTTCCGTAAGTGTTGGCTGTCACGAGAACAGGGCCACATACCCTAACGATGTGTATAGGAGAGAGACGGACGCATACCATATGCTCTTGGTAGGTATGGCTGCTTTTGGCGCATCTGATTCCACGATGGCTGGTACTCGTCATGAACAAAAGCCGGTGTTTCACGGTAACTTGGAAAACGCTGACAGAGCGATACTGCGAACGATCCAGTAAATGGCTACCGCCACCGCTTTGATATATTGTCACAAGCATGGAAAAAAGTTCACACAGCCTCAAAAGGGCCGTTCGCTCATCGAAAATTTGACCCTCATGCTGGGCTTTCATGGTTCCTCGACGGCGAGTGGAAGCCCAGATCCGGATCCAGGGGTCGTATCGTGCCTCAACAAACTCTGGATCCTGTACGCTGACATGGATATCTCCAATTCAACTGCAGCTGTCCTACACGCAGGATCCTCGTTGACGGACCCTACGTCATGTGCGATTGCTGGGCTGGTTTCAGGCTATGGACCATTGCATGGGGGAGCAATCGATCTGGCATATGAAGGACTCCTCCAGATTGGCAAACCAGAAAACGTTCCAGCTTATATCGAAATGGTGAAAACAAACGTCTGTACGGATACGGTCATCGAATCCTAAAAACACGTGATCCTCGTGCCGATCTGATTGGAGAGATCATGACCAACGAATTACAGGAGAAGATATCTTGTAACCCTCTGCTTCAGATCGCTCTAGCCATCGACAGAACGGCACGAGATGATGCTTTTCTTGTGCAGAGGAACTTGAATATGAATGCCGATCTGTACGGCTCGTTTCCTTACGTTGCACTGTATGTTCACCCCAAGCGACTTGAGGCATAGGCTTTTCGCTGACCAAAATCGGTAGAGGGTTTGAAAAAAACATGATCACCGCCATCACGATCGTTTCTAGATGCGCAGGAGCATTGGCGCATTTGCGGGAATCCCTTGGTGAGTAGAGACCTAGCTTGGTGCATCATGCACAGCTAAAAGATTGTTTCCAAGAACAACCCATTCGCCTTTGGCGCCCTAAGTCGATTTACATACCATCGCCCCCAGAGATACACGCGAATAGTGGCCCAGAATCTGAGTTTCGCGAATCAGCTGTGTAGGTCTTATCACTCCGTGAAAGATCGATTGCGCCTAAGTTGTAGGGGATGAATGTACAAACAGGTGCCAGCTCATCATACAATCAACGCTACCACCTCAACCGTATAACGAAGGATAAGAGAGACTGCAGCGCTAGTATATCAGAATAGAATTCAGTCTTATTGTCACCTAGTCTCTTATTAGTACCAAGATTCATCTGAATGGTTTCAGTTCATCATCATTATGAGTAACAGATGAATGCCTATAATTACGGGTAGACTTATATAGACACCTCTATAGTAGAGCTAGCTTAGCTGTATCGCACCTATAGATCTATATAGATCAGCCCGTCGGGGTATGTGATGGGCTTCAAGCATGCTGGTATCACGAGCAACATTCTCTGTGGAAGCAACCCTATTAACATGAAGTTTATATTCAATAAAGAAGGTAAAGGCTTGGGATCGCAATCATATACAAAGACTTCTAGTTATGGGTTCATACGCATAGTTTGCACATCCCACAGTGTATATGACAACAACGTGACATCTGAAGCTCTTCATCAGGAGATTTACACATGCCCATGGTGTTATGCCCGGCCGTATACCAACAACACATGTTCTAGAACAACCCAAGGCGCATACCACGTCTACAGCCGGTATCGATGGGACTCTTTTCGAAAAGCCAATATCCGTGAGTTGCCGTACCGCCTGTGTTCATACGTTTTGATGGTCAACTACCGGCTGCAAAATCCACCTAATTCCAGGGGCGTCCTGTCTCCCACTCTTTTAACCCGCATGCAAAGCTGCGTTCATAAATCACCCCAATTTGCCTGCACCTCTTTTTGAATCATCCAGTTCCCGTCTTCATCGTGAATGGAATGCGGTTGTCGCACGGCGTCTGGCTATTGAGACCCATATCATCGGCAAGATCATCACGCAGCCCGATGCAATTGGAGCGACATCGTGCTGGCCTTCATCGGAAGTGGCTGGTAGCATATGCTGATGCGAACTAGACGCACTCGTATCTGCACACCGATATTAAGCGACGCATGAACCACGCACAGGAGTATGGGCATGTCTGGCTGGCCAAGAAAAATCAGGCATACTTGAAGTCACCGAGACAAAAGATCGCCTTCTTGTCGCACATTCGATACTGGTGACACACGTTGCTGATGAAGCAGTTCGTCGGCTGCCCTCAGCTTCGCAGAGCCGCATGCGATGAAGTCGCAGCCTAAAATAAATTTGCGACGATGGCCGCACCTGAGGCATCCTTTCCTAAGTTTAATAGCTCTGGGATTGAATCGAACGAGTGACTCTTTTGCCTTGAATTATATCTACCGTTGCCTCCACCGGTCCCTTAGCCTGCACTCACAATCACCTGCATTAGCGTTGACCACAGTCACCGCCACTGACTCGTACAATATTAGCCGAGGCAGAATGCGATACTTATGAGACACTTTAGAGACGTACAGACTCAAACAAGCAGACTTGGAAGGTATGCTTACGGAAACGTTCGGTTCGTACAAGTTCTACATCAGCGTGAGAGGCTTCAGACATCGTCTTCAACGAATGGCATGTTGACAGAATCTGTACGTTAACAATCGTTATTATAGATTCTGGGTTCCTAGATACTTGACAGAAGTATGACCTCAAGCGATCATGACCGAACATCGATGCCTGATGAGCTGGTCAAGTCGTGCAGGTGAAAGGAATACTTGAATAGAAAAGCCTCAAAGCAAAGGGGTATTTTGCAAAGAAGGCCCAGGAGGCGATAACCTGCGGAACGCGCATTGCTGAGGAGAGCACTGAACGCAAGACAGTTTCCATGAGGATAATAATTTCTGTCACACCATTCTTCCTCCGTGTAATGTTCCTTGCAGTAGGTTAATCCAAACAACAACTCCGCCCGAAGATGCTAACCAAAAATAAGAGTTTCATGAGCACTGATGTTTTGAGCTTCGCAAACGAGTCGAGGGGCTTATGGATCTACCTTGAGCTTTCACTGTCTGCAGCGGCACTTAAATTCATTGCATGGGTTGTAATCTATTTTTAGCCAAGAAAAGCAGGAGACAGCGAGAAAAGGTGTCTATCTATGGTTACTTACTTCTAGATATATCATGTGTTGATCAGACGGACACCTATTATATAATGGTTTTGAAATGATTCAAGTGCAGGCATGGTGGTTCAGCGTCATGCCCCTTTCTAACTTGTTCTGTGGCGTGTATCCAGCTCGCGCACACAGCGACCGAAGGTTGAAGCCCTGCACAAACACGTGAATGGGCAAGTGGAACGATATATTCGTAAAGGATGAATATAAGAGCCTCGCCAATAGGAAGCAATTCGGGTAAGTGCGGTAGACTGACGCACGCACGGCTGTGTTCTTCAAAGCATACCTGTGCCCCATCACCACAGGAAAGACATAGAGCCATCGGGTAAATTGCCCACAGTTACCATCATCTTGAATTGCACATCGATCGGGGATCATCTGTCGTGATCCGAAAGAATCCCTCAAGCTGCAAGCAGTGCAATTACGTCCATGCGGGGACAAGTCAATGTCTACCCGTAGTGTGCTCATTAAAATGAGTGTAGAGTATGGCCTCAATCTTAAGTTGAACATTTCAAGCGAAGCTATTGTCGACCCCTGAGGCATCCTTGGAACTGGCTGGAGATGACGCATTTTGTTGTTTCCAGTTCTAGACCAGAAGCATTTGGATTTGCAAGGGTAGGTCCTGCAAACATGGATTCTTACAATATGCGCCGGATCGACCTAGATACTCATAGACAGGCCAAAAACATTTATTAAGATTCGTACAAGGCCAAGGGCTTCGGTTGAGCCTTTTACCTTGTCTCTAAAAACTCGGATTCTGGAATTTCGCCACGACATCATGACTCTACGAACAACTCATGATTTAAATTTTTTTTATCAGTCACAACTCGATGGAAAGTCTTCGTATCTTGCAAAGTGGCCCGTGAGTGGCGTTTCTGTCTCATGGATGGGGGCGTGCATAGACTATGTAGTCTACAATAGATGGGCACTTCGAAGTTCATGTTCTGGTCTGGTGGCTCTTATGCTTCCATGTTCCTGGCAAACAATACGCATTTGGGTTATTTTGATTTAGCACGAAACTATTTGCTTGTGTCTAACTGATCTCGGCTTGGATAGCAAACACCAAGCCTGGGGACAGGTAACCTGACTCGGGTTGCGAGTACTTACAATTGGAACATTGCACTGTTATAGAATCGTTCTGAAAGTGTTTAAAGATTCGATCCCCTCGAGGTAGAGCTCAGTTCGGAGACACATTTACGATTGGTTGATTATACATTACGTCACCTGGATAGTTTCACAATGCACCTCCTCAGACTAATTTGCAGTTGCTCTTCCGCAATGTTCTTAATAATAGGGTTGGCTAAGCTTATTAGTTTAAAACGATACGGCTCCAACGAAAATTTCAGGAGACTGAGAAAAGAAATCGGATGGCCAAGGTTCAAGGCAAGTAGTCTAAAACATTAACACAAAGGTTGCTCTACCCCCAAAGAGCGCTCAACCGCCCATTGCGACCGGGAATCCTCATAGCCTCTCCTAGAGGACAGCTCTGATGCCCTGTTACACTGAGAAGTCCCCAGAGTACATACATTTGGGAACTCACTGCATGGATGTTCTAGTCCACATAGCTACGTAACATCGGATCCCAAAAGAGAGGGAAAGGAGGATTCCATTGTCCCACCTAAACGACATCTAACCTCCGCCCTAAACTACGTTACGACCGCTCCATGCATTTCGAGTTTCTGGCCGACGAACGTGGAAGTTAGATCAAGGCCCAGCATCCCCCCACACTTGACCTTTCTACATACATACGGTTAAAGGTTTAAACAGACGCGATGTACCCACCTACCTACTTACCTACCTACCTACCTACCTACCTACCTAGCGCTTCGATAAAGCCCGCTTCGCCCTCTAACTAAACTACCTATTAAATTATCTACCTACCGAACCATCTCAACAAAACCCCCAACGAATTCCCCAACAAGTACCCACCACAAACGCAGTACACCCACGAAGTTCTCCCCCCACCGGACACCAACACCATAAAGCCCCACCTATCCTAGATATCCTATCCAATCCTATCCTATCACACATACATACGTACCTATCCCACGACTCCCCCAGCCCCTCTGATTCCAACATCCCCATTCCAAACCAGAGTATCGTATCCATCGCAAAGCGCTTGAACTGCGAGTACCACACCTACTCTGCTTCCCAACGCGAGCCACGATCCGAGCAAGCAGACTATACCTACCTACCTACCTACCTACTTAGCAAATAACACCCTCTCTGCATCACACCCATCCCTCTCCATCTCCGCCTCCGATCGAGCACTGTCAACCGCGCCTGCGGATTAATGCCCTAGCCAGCGAGCCAGCTAGTCAGTTCAGCTGCTGGAACACTCTCTACCTACCTGTGCAAGAGCGACAGTCGGAATGGATCTGAGCGGAGTTGAGAATCTGGGTATTGGATTTGGTGCTTTGATTGGCTTACACACCGACATATGGCATGGTTTTATGCTGAATCGCTGGTATGTCGCAGATAGCGAATCTGTTACCCGCCTATCGTGGTCCAGCATCGCCCGCGGCTAGGGTAGGTAGGTAGTGCAGCCTGGATCCGCACCAGGGTGGTTAGAAACCCAAGGGTTGAAAACCACACCACGCATCCACGATGTGAGTGCGCAGCATGGATTCCCGTGTGAACTGAGAAGGAGCAGCGAGACCGACACGTCGACGCCATACCTACCTAGTATATCCCCAAGGCCAACCCAGTAGTAAAGTTCACAAGGAAAAAAAAAGGTTCAAGAGCAGGTGAAAAATTTCTTTGATTAACAAAAAGTCATAGCAAGACTAGGCTCAGCGCCCTGTCAGCGAGGGTATCATTTCCCAAACGCCAAAGCATCAACCGACGAACCATGTGAAGCCCTCGCGGAGTATCTCCCACGACGGGGTGACCTCAATATAACCGTGGCCACGAGCCATCAGAACCTCGTTTTCGGATCCTTGGGTAGGTCGGTAGCGCCGTTCGTGCATGTCCATCTCAACTGCGACCAACGTAACATCATGATTCGTCAAGCCTCCTACTCGTCCTTCTTCATTTCATACGCACAGTCATAGCACGCCGTATATTTGCACGCGGGCACCTCGCACTGCATACACATCTTGACCTCGTCACCGCACTTCTCGCAGCGCGCAGGGCCGTCGCCGTGCTCTGGAGTAGCACCGCCGTAGCGGTGCGCATTCGCCATGCGGGCCTGCGACATGTCAGTATGTTTTTGAACAAGGAGTTAGTTGGAGCAACTTACCGTATGCAAGTTGATCGGACGAAAGACGTGGTGATCCTCCTCGCACTCGCGTCGGGTCGGTGCCTGCAGGGACGAGGACGACGTCGGGAGCGTGGCGTTGGGACCTGGCACGGGGAGCTGGAAGCGCGGTGCGGTAGTTCTCTGCATCGGAGACGGCGATATTGTCATCGGGGCCTGGCTCAGCGGCGAGCGGGTAGATGGGGACGCCGGTTTGCCTCGAATGGGAGCGATACGATATGGCGGGACGGGCGAAGTAGGCAGTGGAACGGTGGTTCGAGAGGGGGCGCTGGACGAACGGTAAGGCGACTTTGCCGGGATTGGGGGAGGCGGTGGAGTCCTGAGCGGCATCATGGGTGCGATGGGGGCAGCGCGCCTTGGTGACTTGGGCGGGAGGCGGGGAGTCGAGAGGGCGGAGGGTTGGAAGGAAGCGGGAGGAATGGCACGTGAGGTGGTGGCGTCCTGGGTGAATCCAGAGGACTGCTGGCGCTCGTTGAGGTAGTTGTGCTGGGTGATGCCGGCGCGGATGGAGGTGGTTGACGCATCGCGAGGGATGACCAAGTCCTTCTTGCGCTTTTCCTCGTCGAAGTAGTCCACATAGGTAGGGAACGGCTCGGTGGCTTTCTGCTGAGTTAGCTGAGTCTTTCCACGCTTCAGGTCGTCGGAGGAGCGCTTGCGGTGGAGCGTCTTCTCGAGGTTGTCCTTGTCTGCGGCCTTGGACGCTCGTATATCCTGGATCCACGCCGCATTCTCCGCTTGCTTGCGCGCCTTCTCTTCTCGCTGGCGTTTGTTGAGTGCGGGAGGTCCAGTGCCGACGATCTTGACTTGTCCAGGGGAGATTCTCTTGACAGGATAGACAACCGCGACGTCGGCCTCGAAGATCTCGGGCTCTTCATCGGACGGGATCTCGTCGATTGGGTTGCGCGTGCTCAGGTCGGTCTCAGTGGAGTTTGGCGACCAGCGGGAGCCCAGATGGAGGTAGTCGCCCTGGTATATGTTGGATACCTTCAGCGCGGCCACCTTGGCGTCCATGTCCTTCTTCTCGAGAGCCAGAAGGTCGGCTTCATCGATGCGGTCGCGGATCGTCGCCTTGTTGGCATTGGCGACGGATTGCGGGTTCGCCTTCTGGATGCGCGCGATCGTCTCCTCGACATGCTGGAGCAGGTCGGAGGGGCTCGGGGTGCGGGCGAGCGGCATGGCGGTGGGCTCCTCGGGCACGGAGGGCAGGTGCGACCTGAGGTTGGACATGGAGAAGAAGCGGCGGAGCCGCTCCTTCTTGCTCTGCTTCTTGCTGTTAGTACTCATCTTGGCGCGTGAACAAGACGGCCAAATGATTGCGAGAAGGGCTGAACAGGTCCAAGTGACGACAGGAAGCGGGTTCTTAAATACTTAACGGTCAGGCCATTGTTGCTGTGGTGAAGCAGGATGCAGCGAAACAGCCGTTACCACAACATGCTGTTGTTGTGCTTCGCGGAGGGGAATGAGGTAGACTGACAGATTTGGAAGGCACGCCGCGGTGAAGGCAAAACAAGAATCCTCGGCCTGGGTGGGCTGAGAAGATGAAAATCAGGTCCAGCAATCCCAGGGCTCGAAGTGTGCAGTGGAAAAAGAAAACCTCAGCAACAGTGGACTCTGTGGTTATACAATTTTGCCAAACGAGAATCGCGAAATTCCCCAGATGAGCTTCATGAAACTCCAGACTTCACAAGACCATCACGAAACCTGAGTCCAGTGAGAGGAAATGCGAATAAATGTGTACGCGTAACAGTAGCCGGGGAAACTCGAATTCGCATCGAGGCGGATGGATGGACTTGACCAAACTCGACATTCCCACGACATGGGGATTGAGTGCAAAGAACCCACTGTGGAGCACGGCACGTAGAGCAGCCTTCCTTTCAAAGCGAGAAGCTTGTCAGAAACAGTCGGCGCGAACGGGTAGGTAGACTGACCAGCGCCGACAACGCTGCCTCAGTGAGGAGCGCAACAGTTGCCCTGAACAACGTGTAGATAAAACCACCCCTTCCCTCCCCCCATCTACTAACATTGTCCGGGAAACATTTCCGTAACATTGCTACAAGTTCCCAGCAGCATCAGAATTCACGAGTCATACATACCGCACCGCACGAAAATACATGTATGAGTAAAAGAATGGATAGAAGATTGATATGGGAGACAAACCAACAGTCTAGGGTATACAGCATCATGCTCGCGTAGATAGAAAAAGCTCTCGCTTCAGCCCTTCAGCCTCCCTGGCCCATGCCCGTATCGGGGAAATAGCTCAACCGCGCAACCTGCTCGCTCACCCCTCCGCTTCCACTTCTGGCACGCCCATTCTGGGCGCCCGCGCTTGCCGGGCTAGCTACGTCGATGCCCTTCCCCAGTCCGACCTTGCTGGTACTCCCTGAAGCCGTGGGGGTAGGCGTCTGCGGCGGACTGCTCGTCAAGCGGCCGGTGCCAAGGATAAGTGGGGGTACGCCGCCCATGGACTCGAGCGAGTCTGGCTCGCGCTGGTGTGTATTTTTGGACGTTGCTGGCGAGGAGCCAAGGCCGCGGTGGTGCTGCATGTCTATGCCCCTGGGAGAGGTGGAGAGGAAATCGTTGATCTCGGTCTGGCTTGTGCCGCGATTGTCAGGCGTGCGTGGGGGCTTGCGTGCCTGGGGTGGCAGTTGGAGGAAGCGCTGAATAGCATTGCGGTCATCCTCATCGTCCTCGTCGTCCTCGTCTGATGTGCCCTCGAAGTACATGTCGTCCCAGGCTGCGGAGTCCTTGCTCCTCACCGAATCCGTAGTGTGCCTGCGTGCGCGCTGGTGCACAGGGGGCTTCAGCGGCGCCAGTTCGTCGGCGACTTCGCGTAGTTCAGATTCAGTGCGTTCGATAGGCGGATCAGCAGACTCCTGTCCCTTGACGTGCTCACCGTCTTCTCTTACCGGGACGTTGATGCCCTTTGCGCGGTCGATGGCGGGTTCGCGCTCATCACGTTCGTTGGCGGCGTATGTGTCGGCGAAGTGCGTGTCGCAGAGATGCTTGATGACGGGCCAGCCGTAGGCATTGGCGAACATGCGTCGCACGATGATGTTGTTGTGCGCATCGGGTTCGAGCCGTACCAGGACTTTTCGCCAGGACAGGTCTTTGTGGTAGGCGCGGGCGATCTTTTCTTCGACCCGCAGACCGCTTGTCTCCTCTGCACTACCTGTGGAAGCTTGGGATGACATGCTGTCACCTGAGAAAGAGCGCTGATTGTTTCTCTTCCTGGCTGGCGGGGGTGGGATGTCCTCTGGGTGGTAGATGCGGTCGTGGAAGATCGTGCGGGCTCTCGTGGACGGGTCGATGATCCAAGAAGTCTCGGGTACAGGAGGGGCAATGAGATCACTAGCTGATTCAAATATCGTCGTTTTCGGTGGTCTAGCAGAGTACGACGGATCATTCACCATCGAGTCACCCCGAGTCGCCTGTGGTCTTTTTCTCTGCTGCTCCGTCTGTCCTGGGAGCGAGGCCTCATTAGCTTGCGTATCGACCTCTTCCTGCTCCATCGCTATGGTCTGGCTTCTTGTGAACATCTTCTTGTCTTTGGCAGTGTGCTTGCCAGAAGGCCGAATGTAGTTCCAAAGCTGGTAAATTGTGCTCGAATTTGCAATGCCATCGGTTGACGACCGCTTCCCATCTGAGCTGTGTCGTCCTTCGCCTAGCCACTGATTGGCACTCGGCTCCGCAGCCACTTGCGCCTCTTCATCCTCGTTCACGACGTCAACTCCTGGCTGAGGGACAACAGTGTCATCACCGCTGAATGAGGGCGACTCTGTGCCATCGGTTTGATCCTCCGAAGAGAAGGTGACCCTGGATGGGTTAGGCGACGTCTTCGAGCCGATCAGCTGTCCAAACCCCCAGGCAGCCACTGTGCCAACAAGTCCATTTTCCCGCCTGGCCTTTTCGACCTTGCCGAGACCTCTCCAGTCAAGGAAGAGCAAGCAGCTAGTCCGTAACGGCACGATTCCATCGTTGACTACGTTTGAGTAGACTGTCCTGTTTCTGAACATTCGCAGGACCACATGGGCCGGACCAGATGGTAGGATCCGGAGTAGAGGCTTCGAGCCTGGATCGTCTTGCTTTTGCTGACTCTGCGATTGACCGCCAAGACCGCTCACCATGGCTGTCCATCCGCTCCTTGCCAGAGTCGGAGCCCGCCATGTCAGACCGAGATCTTGACCTGTCCTTCCCACCAATCCAAAATCCAGCGCAAACTTGACATACATCGGGTTCTCATTGCTTAGTCCTAAAAACGGTGAAGCCATGGCGATGAAGTTGATGGGTTTAATCTTCTCGAAGAACTCTGGCGAGTGCTTGTATATATATGCGATGGCGTAAGTTTGCACAACACCACCGAGAGAATGGCCGACAAAACTGATGCTCGTGAATTTGTATGCTCTCTTGTCTTTCTTGTCATTGTCTTGGTGCTGGATGCTGCTCCCTTCATGTGCCAGCAGACCTACAGAAGGTTTGTCTTTAGTCGGCGAAAACGGAGTCTTGATCTTTGGCTTCTTGAGCGGAAGAAAGGGTTGGTCCGGGTATGTCAGCTCTAGGACATGTTTGGCCAACCTCTTGCCAAGATACTGGACGCCACGTTCGGTCTTTATGACATTCTTGTCGAACCCGCGTACGATGACCTCTTCGTCGTCGTCATCGTCATCGTCCGCCGGGGTGAAGTCTTCCTGACCACCGGATAATTGAGCAGTGGAGGTCCCAGATGGCCTGTCCGCTCGCGGAGCTTGCCGCTCTTCTCGTCGGCGTTTCCTTCGATCTTCCCGGGCTTGTCTGGCAGTTGCATCGATGCTCTCTTTCAGGTAGAGCATGTCGGCCCCAAGGTTGCTGTGCAGCCCATGCGTCAGGATCACCAGGTGAATCTTCGTCTGCTTCCGCAGCTCCTCAGGTGGATGTTGGGTTGTCTCTGTAGAATACCGCGTTGGCTTCTTCGCTTCTTCCTTGTGGATCTCCGGCAGCTCTGGCTTGTTCCACAGACTCGTGGTGTCATCCACGACCAACCTGATCGCCTTCGAATACACGCCCTT
Organism: Paraphaeosphaeria minitans; assembly: GCA_015832175.1. Lineage (NCBI taxonomy): Eukaryota > Fungi > Ascomycota > Dothideomycetes > Pleosporales > Didymosphaeriaceae > Paraphaeosphaeria > Paraphaeosphaeria minitans. The sequence continues at coordinate 4,544,000 of WJXW01000002.1, forward strand.
CTGGTTCGCGGCATGTTTCGCCTTGTGAGAATGCTTTCCTTGCTGATGGTCCTGCACCTGGCCAGGGATCCCATGCGAGTTTCCGGTGATGGCCATGAAGCCCAGATCCAGCGACTTCTCATCCCGCGCTATCAGCAGCTCATAGCCGATCGACGCCGACTGCGAGAAGATGATCTGCGAGGCGATCTCGATTATCCATGTTGCGCTCTGCGGCGTGCCGTCGTTCTGCTCGCGGTTCCGGCCCGTCTCGCGGATATGCTCCGGCACGGTGAGCCTTGCGCCCCATGAGCCTCCAGCCTTGAGGTTCGGTTCGAACTCGGGCACGCCTTCCTTCTTCGGAGCCTCGACCTTCTTGCTGGGATTGAAGGTAGAGGGATATGCGGCGACATGGATGGTGTAGGGGCCGTGTAGGTAGGCGGCGCGGAGAGGGATCGCAGAGGTGTTCCGTATCCGGACGTGCAGAAGGTTCGGGGAGGGGAGTATTCTATCTTGCGAGGGGGTGTATGTGACCGTGTATCTGGCAGGCGGTCAATGTCCACGTCCACGTCATTGCCGGCGGGCACGTCACTTGCGTACCTCACGACCTCTCCGACCTTGACGCTCCCCGTCTGGTGGAGCAGCAGCATGCTCGTGGCGCGCAGTTGCTCGTTGCGCTGCTCGGTGCGCGACTTGGTGAGCACAAAGTACGAAGAGCGGGCTTCCGAGCACCCGGCGTCCGGAATCTGGGCAAGGGCGTAGGTACGCGGCGTGAGCAGCATTACCTAGATGGCGGAAAGCTAGCAGAGTCGGGAGGGATTTGCGTGTGGCAACGGCGGGAGCGGAGCGGCGGTGGACCGCTGCATCATACTGTGTAGGAATTAGGGGGTTCACCGGTCCTTTTGCAGTGTCTGCGCTGGGCTGTACACGAGGGCGCAAAGGTCACGCCGCGAGAGTTCCAATGGCTGATGGCTGATGGCTGATGGCACGTCATGCGCTGTCGTGTGGCTGCCCTCAAGCCTCATGTACCGGGCACGCACCGCCTGGAGTGTCGCGACGGGGCAAGTAGATATGTTGTCACCGAGGGGAGGCCGTTTCACCTGTTATGTTGTATCTACACAGTAACCGTCTCATGGGGACGCGATGGCTGAGCTGGTGGAATCCCCGCCTCGGCATCGCCCAGCATCCCGGTTGTGCGTGCACGTGCCGTCGGACCCATCTCGTCCCGCTCCCGAGCACCACGACCTTGACCATCCAGGACTGAAAGTGCAAGCTCAACGATAGGTACCCGATATCCAGCTCTGATCCCTGATCTTCTGGGTAGCATCGTCGCAAGCCCGAAGAGCGCCGCTCGTCTGTTACTGGGAGTGAACCGCCGGGTCAAGCTTCCTCAATCCTACCGTATTCACTATTCACTATTGACCATCCCACACACACCCTCCACCATCCACCATCCCCCCCCCCACAGGCAACACCATGCAATGCAGCTTTCTTCCTCAAAGGCTCACCAGCTATGAGAACTTCAATGAAAAAAAATAGGGCTTCAGAGAAGCAAAAGGTTCAAAAATTCCCTTGACCCAAAGGCACAAGGAGTTGCTCAAAGAGCAGAGTTGGTGTTTCAACTCTCTGGCTCGGTCAAAACCTCATGGCCAGAAGAAATTTTCCGTGGTCCAGAAGAGGCAGTCGGTAGGTGGCTGAGTCGAAGTGTCGACGTGTCGAAGAGTCGAAGTGTCGAGTGTCGAAGAGTCGAAGTGTCGAGTGTCGAAGAGTCGAAGTGTCGAGTGTCGAAGAGTCGAAGTGTCAAAGTAGCCAAGTGTCCAAGAGCCGAAGTGTCCAAGTGTCGAGTGTCGAGTATCCAAGTGTCCACGTGTCCAAGAGCCGGAGTGTCGAGTGTCGGAGTCGGAGTCGGAAAGCCGTATCGCCCACAAACAACACCGCCCACCATCACAGGCCCCGCCATCCCCCAAATCCCTTCTCTTCCTGTCCGATCCTCCCACTCACCCGTCCGGCGTCCAGCGCCCCGAGGTGCCCAGCTTGCCATCCGGCCTAACACATTCCATACTGTTCCATCTTTGCAACTCAGGAGGGCGCGCCCGGCAGGCCGCAAAGTAAGCAGGGAGGCCGTTCCAAAACCCGATGCTAGGAAAGGGAGATGGGTGCGGCGTCAGACGGAGACATGTGTACCAAACGTCCATACCGGGGTCAGGAGTCGCCGCTCCCATCACCACGAGGTATGCCACCCGCCCCGAGCACGACAGTGACCGAGTTCCCCTCCGGTGTGTCTACGCCGTCCTGAGAGCCGGTATAGAGTGCAGCATGTGCTCTTTGGAGGCTCTTTGTTGAAAAGAAGCTCCGACTGAAACTAATCCGTCGCCTGCGACGCCGGAGTCAGTGGAGGTCAGTCAGTTGAGAGGGGAAGCGATGCTTACCTTGCCCTGGCCCAACAGTTGTCGAGTTGTCGAGTTATTGTCGCGAGCGAGTTGAAGAGCAAGTGAGAGGCGCGGGTTCCAGTTTATATAGAAAGCGAGAGACGGCCCATTACCTAAGCTGTTTGGCTTCACGTGACAGTCGTTGCCGCGAGCGGGGCCTGGCTATTGTAGGCAGGAGCGTCGCTTCACCTGAGAAAGCGTCAAACAGCTGCTTTGACGTCGCGGTGAAGGTGAATGGGCCTGATTTATCTAGGTGGACAGCAGCACTGACCTTGGTTGACCACGCAGCTGCATGCGAAGACAGTATCTCCCAAGGTTAGGTACTACGTACTTGATCAAGGTACAAGCGCGTGGTGGTGGTGGTGGTTGGGCGAAAACACTGCATTTCTGAGGTAGCTTGGGCCTCTTTGTGAACATACACAATCATGGCTGTACATATACACGTAAGCGATTCAAGCCAAGAGCGTCAACTCTTGAACGTCAACTATTCTTCGATGTCACTTTCCAAGGAAAAAAGAAATGGTAGTGCAAACGAGCTTTACGTTATTCACTTAAGACAGCGTCAAACAGCTGTTGTGCCGTCACAGTGAAGGTCAATAGGCTAGGTTTGTCGCGTCACCGCGATGCAATGTAAACTTTTGACCGTCCATGCGGCAGCAGAGAACTTAGTGCTTGAGAGTGCTTGTATTATCATCCATGTATGCGCCTAGTGTTGCTTTTGGGCGAGACCAGTCAGTGCATAGGTATGTAGAAATAGCCGTTTTTCAGATGTTGATACCCAGGTCGTTCTCTATGAAATCAGAATCTTCTCAGAGACCTGATAGGCGCCAGCTGGACAATATCAATATCCACGGATGGCGATGGCGCATGTGGGCCCTTGCATTACCATCCAGAATTCACAGAAATTAACAGCAGGACTGGAACTCCGTAAGCGCAAACCTCATCCTGTGGCAGCTTGTTTTAATATCCCTCTTTCTTTTTGTAGTGTAATAGATTAGCAAGTCTTTGTACAATGAGGTTTCCTATAAGGAGTCTAACATCTACTTCGGCGACTATGCTTTACCTTGATATGCTAGATGAAGGCATGTACGCCTAGAGGTGTTATTTCTACGTGCGAACTAATTCGTAGCCGCTAACCTTGGTCATGTTATACTGCCGACACTGACTGAGTTGTCTCGCAACAACATGACATCTTCTTCTGCAGCTTCCCGCAATGTGTCCTCGAATATCAGAACAAATGATTCTAATCCGAAGCACAATGCAGATTCTAGCTTTCCTTTTGGGTTTCGACATTGACTCCATCATGATGCATTCGTCCATCCAGGGCAGCCATGGCTTGGAGACCATCATACGTTAGACGACGCAGTGCTCGTGAGGGTGAAGAAAGATGAGACGGGCAAGGTGGTGGTGGCGGAAAATTGGGAAGTTGAACGGCTGACGAAAGTCTCCACGTAGGATATTGCCTTTTCGGGACGTTCTACGTGTGGGACGAGCAGAGCGCGAGGCAGTACCGAAAGGAGAGCTCAAGACGTCCTAAGGGTAAGTCTGCGTAACGAAAACGCATAGGAGAATGCTCGGAGAATGATATCGTGTTGCAATAGGTAGGGGGTGTTTCTTTAGACACGACAGCGCCCCAAAGTCCCACTTCCAAGAAGGATATCACGGCTCACCGGGCCACACCTCATCCGCAATCTCCCTCACCAACGCCAACTTCTTCATCATCCTCTCGATACCAATCAAGTTCCCCTCGGCGTGACTCGCAAACCCGCACTGCGGACTCATCCCCATCCCCTTCAGCGCGTCCTCCCTGCTCTCCCCCCGCCCCTCCGCCACGACGTCTGCCGCCTGCCAAATTCTCCTTTTCATCTCCTCCTTGTCCTCCAGCTCGGGAAACTTACTCGTGATCACGCCCAGCACAACGTTCTTGCTCTTAGGCAGGTGCGCGAGCGGCTCGAAGCCGCCGGCCCGCGGCGTGTCGTACTCGAGGTAGTACGTGTGCATGTTGAGTTGCGTGAAGAGCTTGGTTGCGATGCGATCGTAGCCGCCCTCGGAAAAGTGGCGGCTGTTCACGAAGTTGCCCCGGCAGAGATGCACGCCGACGTGCATGTCGGCAGGGATTTTAATGACGCTGGCGTTGTAGAGGGCGATGTAGCGGTCGAGGAGTTGGTCGGCGGTGACGGTGTTGGACGCGTCTTCCTGCCAGCCTTTGAGCATCTTCTCGGAGCAAAAGTCTAGCGTGCGAGGGGTCAGTCGGGGGCAGAGGTTTGGGTGCGAGGGGAGGGGAGGGGGTTGCGTACATGCGAGGTTCGGATCATCGAATTGTACGTTGCGCAATCCGGCTTGGTAGAGTATATTGAGCTCCACCTGGTACGCCTTCGCCACGTCGGCGAAGTACGCGTTGTAGTTTTCGTATACGTGCTTCGGGTACGCCTTCCCGTCGACGTATCTGAGATGATACCAGTTCGGCGCCGCCAGCGTGAGCTTCATCCCGCCCCACTTGTCTTCCGGCAGCACGCTCTTCAGATACTCGACCTGCGCGACATACGTGCTCTCCCCCGTGTGTCTGATCTTGCCCGTGCAGTACACGCTCTCGCCCGGCTTGTGCCCCGTCTCCATGAAGGCCGCGATGTCCGGCACGTACAAGCGGAAGGTGTCGAGGGGCGGGTTCTGGATCTCCTCCATGCCGTCGAGGGCGGGCCAGAAGGTCCCCCAGAACATGTGGCGGCGGTACTCGCCGTCGGAGATGGCGTGAAAGCCGAGGTCGCGCTGCGTTTTGACAATGTCCGCGATGGCCTTGTCCTCGAGGGGCCGCAGTTCCTCGTCCGATTTCCCTTCTTTGTAGCGCGCGTCGAGGAGGGATTGCGGGCGCTTGAGGGAGCCGAGGTGCTCGGCGCGGAAGGGGGGATTCCGGTGGAGGGTGGACATTGTTGTGAGTGGAGTGGAGTGTTGATTTCGGGTCCGTCTGGTTGTTCGTTTTGGGCGGGAGGTGGTGCTTCGGGACCGGAATCGTGGAGGAAAGCAAAACAATCCGTTTCCACGCTGGACATAGATACCCTCCTACTTGTAAGTCCCCTCGCCCTCGGCATCCCTCCTTCTTGGTCGTCCGCTTCTCCTTCTTACGCGCCAGCCCTTGAAAAGGCGCATCATCCCACTCTTTCCGCTTCGACTAAGAAACCCAATTGGTCAAGCCGTCCAGAACTGCGTGGCCTGCAGGTCGGCAACATCTCTCCGCATCCACAGTCGCAAGAACGTCAGATCTTCGGTCCCTGCTGCTGCTGCCCCTCGTTTGGCCCCCGCTACCCCGCCAGAGGTGACGTCCACATACTCATGTTCCTAGGAGCGCTACCTATACGAGAACATTGTGTGCTATCTCAGAAACAGGAATAGAAGGTATAAGCTAGGCGCGCTGGTGGTGACTGATGAGCGACGAAGATGAGGCGGAAAGGCATATCTTGTAATTCAAAGGACGCTGGGCACCGTGATGGACGGTCCATACCTAGTCGTTTAGGCCGGACGTTGTGTGCGGGGTGTATCGGACGTTGCGCACTGCTCCGTAGGTACGATTTCCGGAGCATCGGATTCGGATTCCAATCACCGCCGTTCACACAAAACACCAAGGACTCATCTGACCGCGAAGCAAAGTGAGATGGAGCAGGAGAAGTCATAGATGCATTCGTTTCCATAAATGCCACACCCAGCGGCACTGATCCTGTCCAAAGCCCAAAGCCCCCAAGGAAAACATGATGGTATCGGAACGAAAAGAGCGAACAGGGTGTAGCCCCCGACGTCGAGCAAAAAATGAAAAAGGAACACCAGAGCTCCAATTCGCATCCGACCTCATAGCCTGCTGAAGTTCCGCGTAATCATGACCACCACCCCTGCAACGACCTTGATCACAATCTGCAGCATGAACACGGCCGCCTTGAACGCAAATGTCAACACGGTGATCACCATTCGCGCGACAAGTGGTAATCCATCCCCATCCTTCTCCTTCTTCGCCTTCTTCGCCTTCTTCTTCTCCTTTGCGCTGACTTTGGCGCTGGGCTTAGACTGCCCATACCAGTCACCAAGTTCGATATCTTTGTCAAAGGAAGACGAGTCCTCTGTAGACGGCGAGCGGGACTTGGTACTCCACTTCCGAAGCGTATGCGCCGGGGCCTTGACACCAACCTTCCCACCCACAGCATTGAACCCATCTTTGAATGCCGCCTTGAACGCCTTCGCGTCAGATACCTCCGCGACGGTAGGATCTAGGGAGGGAACGGGCGGCGGTGCAAAGTTCTCGGTCGAGCCTGCGCGCGACTTTGCCTTTCGGCTACGGACGCTCTCGGCTACCGCGACGGAGAGCAGCGCTGCGGCTGCGACGTCCACGAGGAACGGATTGCTGAAGCGCGTGAGCGCACCGAGATTTAGCATGAGCGCGTCGTTGGTGAAGTCGAGGCGCGCGAGCATAGCGTCTTCAGGGGCAGCGTCCGTGGCAGTGGGCAACTGCGTAACGCTCATTTCGCTGGGGGTGATGGAATACGGGCGCGTCTCGCGGCCCAAGCTGTCGAGTCGCGGCGGTGGCTGCAGAGGCGAGAAGCTGTTGGCGCGAGGTGAGGATGGGGAGAGGATATATGGGTTGAGGAGGGTGATGGAAGCGGGCTTTTGCGGTGCGTGAGGGGTAGGCGACATGTTGTGGCCGTATATGGCGGTGATAGGGCGAGTGGATGGCTTGTTGATGAGGGAGCAGTCTCCTTCGATCCGGATGGGGAACGTGCCCAAGGTGGGATGTTGTAGCTGATAGGTCCCTTCCGGAGGCATTTGCAGTGCCCAGGGGTTGGTTTGGGGCTGCGGAGGGTCGCGTGTCCAGGTTAGAGCGCAGCATTCGCGTTGGGCGGCTCCGGCGAGCACATCTTCTGCGAGGCGCTGAGCTGCCGGTGAGGTCGCCCCGGGGTCCATGACAGCTATGTGGGACGCCGTTGGAGAGTTCGCCGCTGCATCGAGGGCCTGCAGTGCGGCTAGCTTAGGAAATATGCTGGTGAGTAGTGTCACAGGTTCCTGCTCATGAAGAGCGACTGGGCTGGCATTAACGGACGGTGGGGTCATGAGATCTAGCTGCGCGATAGGGAGGACGCGTGGCTGCGTAGGGTGGTGTCGCTGAATCAATAGCTCGTTCATGATGCTTTGAATATCGTCATCACCGGCGAGGTTCGATTGTGCTAGGCTGTAAAATGGTAACGATGGTGTGGTGCCGAAAGTTATGGTAGGATTCGCTGCTGTTGCTCGGTGCATTCGCAGTGTGTATATCTGCACAGTCGGCGCTTCTTGACCGTTGGCAGCTACCCAGAGGTTGTCCAGAAGGTGAGAGGGTGTGAAGAAAGGTTTAGGTGGTGGACTGGCTGGTCCACTGCTGGCAATATTATGATGCGGAACGTAAAAGTCGGGAGAGTACGGAGACCGACTAATCTGAGTCCTTGGGATGTGGGTAGGCGAAGCTTGGGTTGGCTTGTACGCTTGTTGAGATAGAGACTTGGTCGGATCAAACACTGGGAAAATCGATCTCATTGAGGCCTCTGGCTGAGGGGTCATCGTGCGCTGAGCAGTGCTGTTCGCTCGTACCAAGGTCTCGGCTGTTGAGAACGCTGGAGATACCGTTCGATTCAATTCGGGGCCCACGATCTGCGATCTGTAGTTGAAGCCATCCTGCAGTGCCACAGGTGGTGACTGAGCCCTACGCTCAGGAGTTCTTCTGGGCGGAGTGCTATGTTGTTGAGGAGCTGCCTCTCTCGGTCGCGGCGGAGGGCCAGGTCTTTGATGGCGGGGAGGAGTCTGTATCGTCAGAGTGGGGAGATGTGCTCTTAGAGGAGCTGCCACTGTCGGGGGCGGTGGTGGAGGCGGTGGTAGTATTGAGTCGTTCTCCGAGGATATCGGGACCTCGTTGACCTGGATTACGAGTTCATGAAAGTCGGCTGCACTGTCCATACGTTCCACTTGTCCGGGTTCTGGACTGGCAGGCTTCGGTCGAAGCTGCTTGCTGTTTGGACTCGTCTGCCTCGGACGAGGTGGTGGAGGAAACAATTGAAGCCCAGAGCCAGTCATGACGATCCTTCTCTTACGTTGATAAATCCGTTACAAGACACAGCTGTAGGCCCACTGGGAGGAGTTGAGAGGTCCGAAACTCAGAGTTGCTAACTTCAAAGCTGGATCATGGTGGACGATGCTCGGAGTCGGATAAGCAGGGTCGAGGGAGTATAAGATGGGTGCGTTACACGCTGCAGCAAGCCTATGGGAAACGGTGAGGTATGCAGCGAGCAATAGCGGCTCTGGGGTGTTTTCCCGTGCAGACGAACCTCCTTCGGGCATTGCAGTATGGCACGCGGCCCAATAAGCAGGCATGTAATCCTGGGCGCTTAACTCAGATGATAGGCGGCGGTTATAATTTTGGTGGTTGGTTGTTTCATTGTAAGCGCTGGCACCTGCAGCTCGCTACACCGCCAATCGAAACCGCGAAGCCCCTACACTTTGCGACGATTCGCCAGACGTTGTGTTCTGGCCTCGCGCATGGTGGCTCGATGTATGTGATGGGCCACGGCGGGCCGAAGCGGTCTCTGCGTAGTCTATTACGAGCGCCTAAGTGGACTGAGGCCATTGCTCTTGGCTGTCTGCCGGCACAATCCGACACGGGGGATGCCATGCCTCAGTGATCCATTTTCGAAGCGGACGATGAAGAAGCTCATATGGATCTTACGCTTCCGAATGCAAGACGTGGTAGCTGTCACTAATTCCAGTGCACCGTGATATTAGATCGATGACTGATCATTTCTGGTTGCAAGCGTAGCGGTGGAGGTGTGGATCGACGTGTGGATCGACATGTCTGTTTACTTCAGGCGGTCGACGGCTTGAAGCAATGCAGCCACCAGGAATGTCAGCGGCTGCGCGACAGGTGCGGGTGCGCGTGGTGTTTTGTAGCCGCCAAAGCCAGGGCTAGAATGGCTTAGCCGGAGCTCCACCAGCCTCCACGATGGTATACATCCTCTGACAACTCGGCTTTCATTCGACTCATGTTCCGCTGGCGCGGAAACGGTGATGCCTTCAAAGACTGAAGGAAGCCAGGCTGATTCGGAAATCTGCCCTGCGAGCGCATATGGTGTCCATACGATAGGTACGAGCAGCGTGCGTAGCCACTGAAGGATCTGGTGTGAATGGCCGTGCAAGAAGAGCAGGACGGCAGATGGATACTGGGCACCAGTGAAGGCGGTGTCATGATCAGACGATGGTAGGTATATTGACGTTCGGGGGCGGTGATGTAGTGGCAGGGCTCAGGACCCAGGTGCGCTGTGCTCAGTGCCAGACGGCACGTGCCGTGCTGCCCCTCGCTCTTGCCCCTCGTTTCGCTTATCGATAAGATTAATTTTCGCGAGGCGCAAAGCGTCATGGCCAAAGTTCGACTGCCGTCAAATCACCCTCATCATGCCTACCGAGCTAGAGGAGCTGGTGGAATTCCTGTAAGTGATGGAAGTCTTTACTGAGCTGATCATCATTTTCTGACCCGGACAGACACCATGGAAACACGCAGATTCGCCAGGTCGCTGCAGAGAATCTGCTGGGCTACTCGCAGGCCGACTTGCCTCTCTTCAAGCGCAACCAGCTTGAGCCTGTCAAGGATTTGAAGCTCCTCGTGAAAGACTACGGACCTATAGCGAATAATGCTCTTACCATGCTCATCAACATCTCACACGACGGCGAAATCCTCAAGTCGCTGAACGATGACGCCTTCCTCGAGGTCTTGCTGTCGCGAATAACAGTATGTCAGTTCATCGACACCGGGAGTGCAAGGGCCGATACTGACAGGAGAACAGAACAAGAAGGAGCCCAACGCGAATGAGATGGCCATGCTGCTCGCCAACATGGCCAAGGACGACTCGCTGCAGCGCGTCTTGAAGCTCAAGCGCGCTGTGCCCAAAGAGCTTTCCACGTCAGAGTGGGCTATGGACCAGTTGATGGACTGCTTCGTCAAGGGTGCAGAAGGCGCCTATAACAAGGACGCCGACTACGACTACCTGGCCTACTTCTTCGCCGACTTGTCCAAGTTTCCCGAGGGCCGCGAATACATGACTACACCGCAAGCGCACGACTCTGACATCATACCGTTGACCAAGTTGCAAGTGTTCACATCGCACGCCTCGCACATCCGTCGCCTCGGTGTAGCGTCGACCCTCAAAAACTGCGCATTCCATGTCCCGGCGCATCAGACCCTCGTTTCGAATCTTAACCCCGATCCGACTCTTCCACCACCACACATTGGCGTAAACCTGCTTCCTTATATTCTTCTCCCCCTTATGGGACCCGAAGAGTACTCCGACGAAGACACAGAGGGCATGCTCGAGGAGCTACAGTTGCTAGAGCCGGATAAGGAACGTGAGAAGGACCTCGAGATCATGAAGACGCATCTCGAGACTCTACTTCTGCTATGTACGACGGTCGAAGGCAGAAAGGTGATGAGAGAAGTGAAGGTGTATCCAATCGTACGGGAATGCCATCTCCAAGTTGAGGACGATGGAGTCCGGGAGGCGTGCGATCGCGTTGTGCAGATCATCATGCGGAACGAGGAGGGTGAGGAAGAGGAGATACCCCATGGAGCCATGAGTGCAGCGGGAGCAGGCGCGGGGAAGATGGTGGCGCTGAAGAACGAAGCTGAGGAGGAAGATGAAGACGAGCAGATAGTCGAGATATGCTAGTTATCACGACATGTTGAAATAAGGATACCTACTGTCAATTGCAAAATGGACTTGTGCCTGCTTTGAGTGCCGGTGCACCTGCCTCATCCATTTCATCGGGCGCTCTCTTCATTTTCACACGTTGGCCCATCCGGAATATGGTAGTCGGTCCTACGTAGCAGTTGTCTTCCTCGCTATCATCGAGGTCTCCCACCCGTCGCGTAAAATAAGCCCGCGGTTATTTCCACAACACGCCAACCTAAACACCACTAGCCCGCTGGTTAGCGCCGATAGGTAGTGCGGATATCGACGACGGACGCCTCCCCTCATACCCGAAATCGAAAAGATGTGCGGTTTCGCTCTCCGTCATGGATTCTAGTTCCATCCGGGACCGCAGGTCTCTCTTCCATTGTGCCCGCTCACGTTCTCTTTGTTCCTATTAGATAGTTGTGTAACATACATCGCAAGAGTCGGGAAATGGCTTGGATAGACTTTGCTGCGTCATGATGAATTCAGATGAGAAGGGCCCAGCTACGGGCGTGGGTGTTGACCTCGATGCAACACCAACGCCAATATCCGGACCTTCGTCGCCGACGATATCTTCAACGAGGAACAGGTGGCGATGGCGCAGGGTCTACGACATTCTCATGTACACGCCGCCGCGATGTCGATGGGATCCGGACAAACCGCCGCAGTTCTCGATGGGCATGAATGTCTTATTTGCGTTTGCTTCGGGCTTCACCGTCGCGAATTTGTATTACAGTCATCCGATCTTGAACATCTTGGCCGACGATTTCTGCGTCAAGTATGAAGATGTGGCGCAGATTCCGACCGTGATGCAGGCTGGGTATGCGGCGGGGTTGTTGTTCTTGTGTCCGTTGGGGGATCTGCTGCCGCGGAGGCCATTTGTGGTGGGATTGGTTGGTATAACGGCGACGTTGTGGTGAGTCTGAACCCTCTCTCTATCTCTTTTTAAGTAGATGGACATGAAGTGACTAGGGTTTGTTTTCGGAAACAGCCAGCACATTGTCAGATGAAGACGGAGGAAATTTCAAGAGGCAACGCTGACTTTACGCAGGCTCGGACTTTGCTTGACATCCAACCTGGGTGTATTTACCGCAATATCTTTCCTTGTATCGATAACTACAGTCACACCGCAGCTTATGCTTCCTCTCGTGGGTGATCTGGCCCCTCCGCATCGTCGCGCAGCTGCTCTCTCAGTCGTGGTGTCTGGGCTTCAGCTCGGAATCCTCGTTGCGCGCGTCCTCTCCGGTACTATTTCCAACTTTGTCACCTGGCGCGCTGTCTATTGGATGGCATTCGGACTACAGTACCTCATCTTCATTCTGCTCTGGTTCTTCATGCCCGACTACCCTGCGACCAACACCTCCCTAAATTACTTCCACCTCCTCTGGAGCATCGTGCAGATGCTCACCCGGCACCCCGTTCTTGTTCAGGCCTGTCTCGCAGGCTTCTTCACCAGCTCTACCTTTACGTCTTTCTGGACAACTCTAACCTTCCTCCTCGCCGGCGCGCCGTACTTCTACAGTCCTCTAGTCATCGGCCTCTTCGGCCTCATCGGCATCGCAGCCATGTGCATCGGCCCCGTCTACGCGCGCAAAGTCACGGATAAATTCGTGCCACACATGACCGTTCTCTTCGGCCTGTTCTGCTGCATGCTCGGCATCTGCTTCGGCACCTACCTCGGCACGTTCACGGTCGCGGGGCCCGTTTTGCAGGCGTTCCTCCTCGACTTCGGCATGCAGACTGCGCAGATTGCTAACCGAAGTGCCATCTACGCGATCGAGCCGACGCGCAGGAATGGCGTGAATACCGCCTTCATGGTCGCGACATTCTGTGGGCAGCTCATGGGTACGGCAGCGGGGAGTCACATCTATGCTGAGGCAGGCTGGATTGGAAGTGGCAGTGCTAGTGTGGGCTTCGTCGGGGCCGCCGTACTAGTCATGATTGTGCGAGGACCGTGGGAGTCGCGATGGGTTGGTTGGAGAGGAGGGTGGAGCTTCAAGAAGAAAAACCAGAACAGTGCAGACGGGAAAACGGCCGAGGCAGGAAATGCGATTCGTGGACAGGGGTCTGCAGACGAGGAGTTTCGTGTAGAGGGCAAAGCGGTGGAGGAGGTCGCTGCTGAGGAAGGGCATGAGAGACAACTGAAGGACGACCGCGAGGTAGAGGTGGGTGGCAGATTGAGCGAGGAGAGCAAGAGGAGTAGTAGGGTAGATGAGATTAGTCCTGTACAAACGTAGGTACCCGTTTGCCTGTAGAATGGCGAGGGATGAAATATTCGAAACAAACTCCGCAACAACTACCTAGCGACTAGAGCTTGGAAATTCCACAGGAAACGTAAACTTGTGAATTGTGTAAGTTCATACCTGCCAGCAACCACTTGTCCATTGATAATTAGATACAACTAGTATAAGCGCAGAGTTCAAACCATCAGTCCATGTATAGAAGACTCTCTTCAACTCTAGTATCTACTCTAATTCTTACCGATATAAATTTGATACACGCCACATCCCCATTGAGAGCCACTCACCTCGTGCTATGTGTTATATCTGAGGCTCTTACATGAAGGAAATGAGTTTATTTCATAGCCTTGCCATCATGGAAAGAAAAATAAGTGCAGAGTACCAGAAGTGGGTCTTGATGATCACAGCCTCGGGGAGTTCGAATGTCGTTACTATTACCAGGAGTATGATATCCCTAGCAACAATACAATGCCTCCGATCGTTGGTATGGTCGCTGCCGCTGCATCGAACTTTATAAGCAACCCCAGGGAAGCTCGCTACGGTCTTTATCACATTACTCAGGTCTCCGGATGCTGCAAACAAAAGGTCAAAGTCGCCACCCATATCTTAAGGCCCTCATTATCGTTTAAATTGAGCATAGCGAATGCAGACTTATTTCCCCAGTCATGGATACCACCATAAGGCAGTTGCGGTGTCAGGTGCAGGAACAATTCGACCTTTGGGGCGCGATTTTCATGCATCCATCCGGGGATCTTTTTTATCGGATGCGTGAGTGCGGATCGGCAAATTCCTTTGTGGCGCTTATATCTTTCCTTTGACATTCTTTTGAACGGCACTGGAGGACCCATGTGCTTTAGTGAGGACCACAAATTTAGGGATGAAGCAATACGATTGCTTTCGTGCAGTACGACATTGCTTGGATTGGACTTGATGCATTGATCGGGTGCCACCTTAGACCCTGCACACATAGTTCTTTACCGGGCACTGAGTAGTTCAGATACGTACCTACCTAGTCAAGCGAAGTTTATTCTCATCAGTCTGAGGATTCTGAATCAGGCTGAGCCTTTAAAGCCCAAGCCCCTTAATTGTGATGATTATGTCCCTCGAGAACGGCAACCGTGGTGGTTTATTCATGTCGATTGCTGCAGATATCAATCTCGATTCGATGATTGAATCATGGCGTGGAGGGCATTTCATCTGTGGGTGGCGCTTTCGATGATATATGCACGCTCATCGCCGATTACTGGTACCCTGACACAGCCAAAGTATACATCGCAAGACCATTCGTTCTTCAACAAGGTTACCTTGATCTTGTGCAAGGTAATGGTAGTGTCGGGCTAGTGCAGGTGATCAGATGGAGCTTAGCTAGCACGTGACACGGAGAAGGAGTGCTATTGATCCGGCGAGCCCAAGCTTTCGTGAAGCGGGAGCCAATCACAGGACAGTCCGCTCCGCAAGAAAAAGTTGCGAGCGCATCGCGGCAATACTGCAAGCAGCAACATTCACGATGCAGGCGCTCGAAGTGCCCGAAAACGCCCCCAATGGACCTGTGGCGAAGCGCCAGAAGGTTCAGGACAGCAATGGAAAAGATAATGCGACCGTCGCGCGAAAGTCGAAGATCTTTGCGCCATTCAGAGTAAGCTCTCCCCATAGCATCTTGCGAAGGAGGAAGCTGACAGGTATAGACTGTTGGTTTAGTTTCTCCGACAAATGTCCCCTTCACTTCGATCCCCCTCGGTAAAGCCACGTTCCAAATCACAACTTCGGTCGGCAGATCGCTTCAGACGTACGACTTGCGCCGCGGCCTGAACCTCGTCTTTATCACGCGCCCGCAGACACCAGTGGACATCACGGCCACACTGGCATGGAAAAAGGTAGTCCTTGCAGCATGGGGTGGTCTGGACGCGCAGACAGCCCGAGGCATCTGGGTGTTCCAGCGCGGCAAGAAGGTTAACGAGCTGGAATTGCCGCGGGGCCTGGACGAAAATATCACGCAACTTGTTGCATTCGGCGAGTGGATTATTGGATGCGGCACCACCAGGATCGAAGTGTGGAAGTCGGCGACGCTGGAGCACTACACGACGTTGCAGGGCTCCTCCACCAGTGCTTTGTCGGGCTGCCTCTGCAATATGCCAACCTACTTGAACAAGATCTTCGTAGGAAGACAGGATGGCTCCGTAGAAATTTGGAACGTCAATACCGGCAAGCTGCTGTACACGCTCTTACCACCCGCCGCGGACTTTGGATCGGTGACTGCGTTACAGCCGACGCCTGCACTGTCCCTCCTCGCCATCGCGTACGAGTCAGGCCCCGTGTGCATCCACGACGTCCGTGCGGACAAAGAGGTCATGCGCATCAACTTGGGATCGTCAAAGAAAATGCCCATTACTTCGATTTCATTCAGGACGGATGGCCTTGGTGCAGGAGAAGACGGTCGAAAAGAAGGTGTAATGGCTACGGCAAGTCGATACAGCAGCGACATTACCTTTTGGGACCTCAATGAGAAAGGTCGCAAGATGGGCACCCTGAACGGTGCACACAATCCTCCTCCATCCGCTAACGGAGGTGTTGGTGGTGGTATCAGCCGGTTAGAGTTTCTAGTGGGCCAATCCGTCATTGTTTCGAGTGGACTGGACAACACATTGAAGAGCTGGCTTTTCGACCAAACACTTTTCTCCGCAGTACCCCGGATTCTGCACTCGCGCGGCGGACACGCTGCACCTATTTCCTCTTTGAAGTTTTTGCCTTCCAACTCAGACGGCGCGGACGATGTTGGGAAGTGGTTGTTGAGTGCGAGCCAGGACCGCAGCTTGTGGGGCTGGAGTTTGCGACGCGACGGCCAAAGTACTGAGCTCAGTCAAGGCGCTGTGCAGAAGAAAGCAAAGAAGGCTGGACTTCTCAAAGCGGGAGCCAAGGATCCCAGGCTCCATGGTGCTTTTGAAAACCTCAAGGCTCCTGCAATCACCTGCATGGCATGCTCTCTCAACCGTGATGGTGGAATGGGAGCGACCCCTGGCGTTGCAGGAATCTGGAACAACTCATCTAAGACCAAAGGCGACAAGGGCACGCCTGAGGTGAGCATGACCGGTTGGGAAAGCATTGTGACGGGCCATGCAGGGGACAAGAAAGCAAGGACATGGTTCTGGGGCCGTAAAAGAGCAGGCAGATGGACTTTTAATACGGGCGACGACACTGAAGTGACGAGTGTGGCTATATCCCCTTGCGGCACTTTTGCTATCATCGGTTCTGCTGGTGGCGCGATTGACATGTACAACCTCCAATCTGGCCACCATCGACGGAGGTTTCCCTCGCGACTGACGCCGGCGGAGGCGAAGAAGCTCAAGCTCGAAAGACTCCAGAGAGGGAATGACGTCCTCAATTTGGAATCTTCGGCGACGAAAACGTTCAACAAGGGCGAGGGCCGTCACAAGGGAGCCATCACTGGCCTTACAGTCGATGGATTGAACCGGGTCATCATCAGCTGTAGCGACGACGGGAAAGTGAAGGTCAGTATGCCGTTCGTACATTCTAGTCTCGCTGTTGACCATGATAACAGTTCTGGGATTTCATGACGGGTATTCTACAACATGAAATCGATTGGTATCCAATGACCAAGATCCTCGGCCTTCGATACCACAACAACAGCGACATGATTGCGATGAACTGTGACGATGGTTCGATCAGGGTAGTTGACATCGAGACTAAGAGGCTTGTCCGTGAGCTGTGGGCTTCGCGCTCGCTCACCGACCTTCAAATCATTGACTACACGTTTTCAAACGACGGCCGGTGGATAATAGCGGCGACTTCCGACTCCACCGTGCGCGTATGGGACCTGCCGACCGGCCATCTGATCGACGCGATGAAGCTGCCTGGAACATGCACCGCAGTTTCATTCTCACCATCCGGGGAGTATTTTGCTACGGCTCTGGAAGGCGAGGTAGGCGTGCACATCTGGACAAACCGCACACTATTTACGCACGTGTCTACGCGACAGATTTCGGAAGAAGAGGTAGCCATCATGAGCGCTCCCACGGCATCTGGTGAAGGCGGCGAAGACGTAGTGGATGCAGCAGGTGAAGAGGAAGCCGACGAGGATGAGGACGAAACCGCTGTGCCCGTTATGGATCAGTTGAGTGAAGGCATTACCACGCTCAGTCTAGTGCCCAAAGCGCGGTGGCAGACGTTGCTCCATCTCGATGTGATACGCGCACGCAACAAGCCCAAGGAAGCACCCAAGGCCCCCGAGAAAGCGCCCTTCTTCCTGCCATCTATCGAGGGTGGCAAGCCTGCCAACGCTCTCGCTGCGGCAGAGGCTGAACCAGCATCGCGCATCTCGAGCTCAGCACTTGCCTCGCGGTCATCAGCAGCGACAGCAACAAGCGAGTTCACGCGCCGCCTCGCACAAGCAGCAGAAACAGGTGACTACGCTCGTGTGCTTGCACACCTTTCGTCGCTGCCTCCGTCAGCCGCAGACGTTGCGATACGCACACTGGACACAACGCCGCCGTACGACGAGCTGCGCACATTCATCGAGGCCTTGGTCAGCCGGTTGGAGGAGCGGAGAGACTACGAGCTCGTGCAGGCGTGGATGAGCGTGTTCCTGCGCCTGCACGGCGAAGCAGTGGTGCAGGACGAGCAGCTCGTGGGACTGCTGAGGAAGTGGCAGGAGGAGGCGAAGAGGGAGAGGGAGAGAGTCGGCGGGCTGGTGGGGTACTCGGCTGGGGTTGTAGGGTGGGTGAGGAGCGCGCGGTGATTGGCTGGAGCATACGGTACTAGGTATCTCGAGTCGTAGCGTCCAAGACATGGAATCTTCTGCCGTGCTTCGGTGCTAGAGTTTGTTTGGTGGTGATGGTGGTGGTGGTGGTGGTGGTGGTGGTGGTGGTGGTGGTGGTGGTGGTGGTGGTGGTGGTGGTGGTGAAGTCTGCGCTGTGGCGTGAAGGCACGTGTGCCCAAGCTCCCTACCCCGCGTTGGGCTTGACAGGGCACATGGCTACGCTGCTCGTCGTGTATGCGTTGATGGGTTGTTGATGGTTGTTGATGGGTTGTTGATGGGTTGTTGATGGGTT
Source organism: Paraphaeosphaeria minitans (assembly GCA_015832175.1). NCBI lineage: Eukaryota > Fungi > Ascomycota > Dothideomycetes > Pleosporales > Didymosphaeriaceae > Paraphaeosphaeria > Paraphaeosphaeria minitans. The sequence continues at coordinate 4,562,437 of WJXW01000002.1, forward strand.
GTTGATGGGTTGTTGATGGGTTGTTGATGGGTTGTTGATGGGTTGTTGATGGGTTGTTGATGGGTTGTTGGTGAGCTGGCTTATGTGTGAGTGATGGTGGTGGTGAAGTCTGCGCTATGGTATAAAGGCATATAGGCCTAAATTCTCTATTCTACGTTAGGCTTACCAGAGTGCAGGGCTACACTTATTGCTATATATACGTTAATGAATCATTACTAAGTTAACTATTAAGTAAGTAATAGTAGTAGTAAAGTCTGCGCTGTGGCGTAGAGGCACGTGTGCCCAAGTCCCCTACCCCGCGTTGGGCTTGACAGGGCGCCGGGCCACGCTCGTCGCCATGCATGCGTTGATGAGTTCGCTGATGAGTAGGTTGATGGGTAGGCTGATGAGGAGCTTGATGGGTAGGCTAGAGGAGCTTGATGAGCTTGATGAGCAGGTTGATGAGTTGGACGCACGTCTTTCCACCGTCGTTTCGTCCGGTTCGGAGCGCTTCCGACCGTTTTGTCGTACTAGCCCCAATACGGCAAGGCGTTGGACGCACGGCCCGGACGTTGCTGTTAATTGCGGGACTTGGACTCTTGAACTGTGGACACCTCCAACCTTGACTTATCGACTTCCTCTCTGGGTGGCATATATACAATACTCCAGACCACACTGTGCATATCCCCACGCCACTTCGCAGCCGCACCGCTACAAGCCCCTAGCCAACGGTCGACGAGTGAGGAGCCTCGGCGGCGCGCCAAGGCAGTTCCACCGTCTCGTGTGCGCCGGGCCGCAATGCGCGCCCACCTGCGGTAGCATGGACGATCAGAACGACTCCAGGCCCGGCAGCCGGACTCGCAGACCCCCCAAACGGCCCCAGCAGTTCATGTTCATTGACTCCACCGGTGCTAATGGAGTCAATGCCAAGCCCGACAAACATGTCCGCAGTTTTGTCATGAAGTCGGCTCGGAGCAAGAAGCCATGGAGTACGCGACAGAAAGAAAAGTCCACATCCCCCCCGGAGGATAAACCCCAGATCCCAAAAAGAGAAAACAGCATAGCCGAGACGATATCTCCTACCCTCGTCTCACCATCCTGGCAACATGCTGCTGCGAGCCCGACTACCTGGTCGAGCCCTTCCACTCTATCGCCTGTCAGCCGCAGGAACGGTAGTGTGCTTTCGACTCGCAGCCGCAGTCAGCCCTATCTCAGCCCGCCCTCATCTTCGTGCAGCCTGTGTGACAACCCACAATGCGTTGTCCATCTGTGCACTCCGCCACATGCGTCCAACCGGCTGGTAAATCGGCGGGGGTTCTCGTTCGACTTCATCGCCAATCTGGACTGTCTGCCTGTGCCGACGGATAGCAACACAAGAGATCTGCTCGAAAACTGTAAGACTTCTTATTTGGTCCTTACGCTCCATTCTTTAACATTGCCCTGCAGTCGTCAACACCTACGCCAGTGGCTTCGTGCCACTCGACCAACATCACACCTCGAACAAAGCAACCGCCAATTGGGTATCAAAAGCCATCTTGAGTCCCACAGGTGCATCGTTCATCTACGTTATTTTCACCGCCAGTGCTCTGTACCGCCAGGCCATGGGCGCCGCCAATGGTCAAGATGTGCTGCAGTACAAGATCAGTGCCATTTCGGAGATTAACAAACAGCTCAGTGACAAAAGGTCTCAAATCGACGACAACAACATTGCTGCCGTTTTCATGCTTTTATGCATTGAAGAGGGTGCAGTGTCGTCTGACCAGGACGTGGAGTGGGCTCAGCTACAGCGGCAGCTGCATCTCGATGGTCTGAAGACTATGATTGACCAAAGGGGCGGTCTGTCGGCGTTGAGGTCGAATCAATGCTTGCAGACGTTTATTCTCATGTGAGTTTTGCAGTTCCTTATCTTTTTCGTGTGCTGCAGGGTCTTTGTTGTCTCATTATCAGCCTCATGCCAGTCTCCATCAGCATATTGGATTTTCTGAAGCTGCATACTCTAGATTCTGTGTTCTATTACTCCAACTTCCTTCTACTATATTTGGCATCGGTCGTCTCAAAACGAAGGCTGCTATCTTATCGCACAGTAGTCCGACGGACGATTGAGCTGACCATATCTAGGCACAGCGTTGCACACGCAGTCTCAACCTTCGAACGACCCTACGCTACGCTCATGGACTCCAATGGCCACATCCAGCAATATGACATCCCCTCATTCCGCGGGCGCCCCGCCTCCACCCGCACGCTCCGCCTCTTCTACCCCCTCAAGCTCGACCCGGACCTCTACGACCTGATCTCCAACATTATCGTCTTTGTCGGCGACCTCAATGTCTGGAACGAAGACCGTAAATGCCCCGTTGACCCCATCGAGATGCAAAAGCACATCTGCCTGCTCGTCTACCGCCTCTTCGACTGGTACAAGCGCGGCGAAGAAGACTACTCCCTCCAACGGAACCCCGTTGACCAGTCCCTCTGCCTCGCCCTCGCCATCTTCCTCGTCGTCGCGTACAACCAAAACTACGGCCCCATGGTTTACGCCGCGTCGCAGCGCCTCAAGGCTGCGCTGGAGAAATGCCTCTTCTTCAACTGGGGCAATGCGGCCGACTTGCTCACGTGGACGCTCACGATGGGCGGGCTTGCCGCGCAGGGCACAGATGCCTTTGAGTTTTATCGGCAGTATAGCATCGGCGCGTTCAAGTCGCAAGGGTTCACGGAGGGCACGAATCCAGAAGAAGTGCTGGATCGCATGCGCAAGTGTCTGTGGCTGGGGAAGATGGACAAGCATGTCAAGGACATGTGGGCTGACATGGGGATGTGCAAGGGCGAGGAGGCCCTGGACATTAATAGTCCGAGTGGGGTGAAGAGTCCGGATCGGATCAAGAAGGAGGATATTGTGGGGGGGCTGACGAATGAGCGGTTCTTCGTGAAGAGGCCTTGACGTGGAGTCGCGATGGCTGTAGAAATGCCATGGGGTGAGAGAGAAAGGGGGCGGGGGAAGAGAGGTCGCGGCCAGAAGGCGTTCAGGTGTGCTATCTATTGGTATCCAGCATCCGGTAAGGTGTCGGCACAAGGACTCGGTCGGGTGGATGCGTGGGTCGGCCTCCCTCACGTGCTTCAGCGCACTGCATGGCGGCGCTCTTTGAGTTTTCGTTTTTTCTTCGCTTCCATGTATGCATAACCCCACCTACTAACATATACGCTGCCATAGCTACAATGATAACCAACGTCTGGCCTTCGCGGCTGCCATTTTGGGCTACACATGCTCCCGCGTGGTGTGGTGTAAGGGAAATGAAACCTGTCGGGTCAACCAGCACGAGCTTAGAGAATTGTCCAACAGCCCGCCGTGCGCGCACGCAGTGTGGAGGCAGCGTTGTTGGCGATAGCTCCCAACACGCGGAACCTGCGTGGTGCTGCGTTCCTGCCGCGCAGCCGGATCTAGCCTTCCTTACATTATCATTCTATAATCATATTCAGCGGTAGCTCTCTCCGCGGGCTTGCATGCATACACCGATACATTCGTAACTCGTCTTTGTGAAAAGAAGAGAAAAAAGAGGAGGAAAAGGGAAGAGAAAGAAAGTCACCCAACTGTATCACTTCCCGCAGCGCCCTGGCTGACACGTGACACAGTCAAGTCGGGAAAACTACACAGAAAGATGAAACCAGGCAGCTTTATGTCTTTCCTACCTGGCTGGTGTCTTGATGTCGGATCGAGGTTTTGTACAAAGTAGTTGCGGGGTGAGAAGGTAATGATGTGAAGATGACAAACACCGACTGGGGATAAATATCTACCTTGTTGATCGGGTCAGGGGATGTGGAGGGGGTTATCTGTTCAGTTGGTCAAGGTGGTGCCAGGAGCGTGTGTACCTAAACTCGGAAGCTGAGGACTACCTAGACCATCAATACCTTGCGCAGATACAAGCGTGCAGGGGGATCCTATATCTCTTACATCCTGTACCGTACCTGGGTACCTGGTCTCGTTGATCGCGTCGATTGTTGGGCATCTGGTTATTGTCCACTGATTGATGCCCAGCCGTTGTTTCTTAGAAATGCACATCCACCCCATTAGGTACATGTGCTAGGTAGTTGGGTCACCGTCGTGCGAATAAAATGGTGGGCCTAGGGGTGCTCAGCGAACGTGCCCCAGGCGGAAACCTGGGCCTGTTCTGACGTAGGTAGTAGTGGGTAAAGGCACTTTCCTGCAGGACAACTCATGTATTTCCGTCGTTCTTAGGCTCGAAGCAGTGGGTGATTTGTTGTTTGGGGAAATTGGAGCAGGCTAAATTCGGTGAGCCAATCTGATGAATGCGCTTGGAAGTGACGCAGTGTGCAGCCGGGATATAGCCCTGCTCATCTTCTCCCTGGCTTCTGTTTTTGCACGCTTCTGACGTAGCGCTTCTCACGGATACCGATATTTGGACGTTTGAGTTTGTGGCTGCTATGCAATAAAATGTCTCTCTGTAGGTCAGTTGATACATTTCCTTCCAACCAGATGCTACGATTTCCGATTCTTTTCTCCGCTCAAGAAGACTCTATAACTGCTACCCCGTTCGGGTGAAGAGAAGTGCATGTGTGGTCTCGGCGAGATATCCAAAAAGGATTGCAGTGTTCCGAAATTTACACTTGGAAAATTCGACTGTTTGGAGTTGACTTTCTCTCGCATGAATGTGTTTAAAATTTATCAAAAATCTCCACCTGTCCGTACAGTTTATCGTACAAACAGCACTGAGTGAAATAGGGGCCTGCCTACCTGTGGGGACCCACATAAGGACCTACTACTTAGGTCAGCGCTAAGAGGCAGAGACTTTATAAGGCCCTACCTACCTATAAGGACCTACACAAGGACCTACTGCTTAGGTCAGCGCTAAGAGGCAGAGACTTTATAAGGTCCTTAGTGCCCCTTTATACAATAGACAAGACGTAATTAATTAAACCTACTTTTTACCTTTTATATAATAGTATACTATTAATCCTTAAATACTTAATTATAGATTAAGCTAAACCTACACTAATTAGTAGTTAATTCTAATTAACTATAAACTAGTAAGGTCTAAAGACAGAGCGCTCTATAAGCTAGATGCGTAGGCTCTATATTATTACTTTTACTAGAGATTAAATTTTAGATTATATAATAAGTAGAAATAAAGCGTGTATATCTATAAAGAGTCGCATAATCTAGTCTAAGCTATTCTATAGAAAAGAAAAAAAATAGTAAGCATATTTACAACCCTAAAAAACACATTATATAATTAAACTAGCAATACACTAATGCAAACTAGTCGTACAATTTAATAAAATAATAATATAGTACTAGGACTAAGAGACTTCTTAGAGGAATGTATATAAGAACGAATTATATAATAAGCTACTTAGGAGGACAACTTAGAATAGCTATATTAAGTAGAAGAAGTAGCAAACATTAGAGCTGTTACCTTAAAGGGCAAAATTGCACAAAGATACTAGATAGATAGGATAGACCTATATAGTAGTCTACCCCCTTTAATAAAGTATATAAACATATATATAGTATATATGCTTATTTAGTATTGTATAAGCAGCTTTAAAGGAGAAAAAGTAATTTTCTTTTTTTTAAAAGACTTCTTTAAATAGATAGAGAAGAACTTTAAGTAAATTAGCTATGTAATAAGATAAGAGCTTATTACCTATCTTATATAAAAAGGATTTACTGCTCTAGACTTTATAGTAAGGGATATATAGTTAAAGAAGCTCTATAGACTTACTTAGCTTAAATACAAGCTATAGGAACCTCGTACAACACTGCTATAACTTAAACCTAAACTGTATTATACTATATATATAACAGAACCTACACTACCTATAGGAATTCTATAAGTAGTAGGTGCACAGCTAGAGTATATGCCCTAGTAGGCGAGGATAATAACACTATATATAGAGCCACACTAGTAGTAATAGTCTAAAACCTAAGCTGCCTTTACTTAGCAACCTATATTATATAAAGAGACTAGGCGCTCCTAGTCTTCTTAATAACAAAGGGACTATACCTTTATCTAGCTAGATAAGGTTATTCTCTTTTAGAAAGCATAGAACAAAGAGAATAACTATACTAGCTAACTATATAATATACTAGTAGATAAGGTAAGACTTTTTAGAGAGTTATGCTATAGACTAGGCATACTATAGGACTAGTATATAAATATCTTTCTAGGCATTCTTTCTAATCGCGCGAGCACCTACTATCTTTATAATATAGAACTAGGACTTTAATAGGAGGAATTATATAATTAACTAAATAGACACTTTAACAATAGTGTAAACTATAACTAATACTAGATAGACTAGACTACCTTTACTTTTACATAATACTAGCAAAATAATCTTAGTAATACAGCGCACGAGGCTTTAGATATAATAATTAATAAGCTTACTCTAGCCTAAAGAGCTTTAAGAGAAAGGTTTAGTAGTAAACTTTAACTATATACTACTATTGTACGAGTATACTAAGGCCACCTAGACTTTAAATAAGCTATATTTAACCCTAAGAACACAGTAGAAGGCTTACTTAGCGACCTTTATGCGTTACTTTAGGTAGCTAAAGATAGAAAGAATTCCTAGTTTCTTTAAGAAAATAAAGAAGTGTTCTATACTAATAGAAGATATAACAACCCTAATTATATAAAAGGATCTAGCCTATTTAGAGGTAGATCTAACTTTAAATCAAGATCTAGGTCTAACAATAGAAGTTTAAGCTCTTATATAAAGTAGAAATATTTTATATACTATAAGGAGGGATATTAGTTAACTAACTATCTACTAAAAGATACCTATAGGGCAAAGAAGTAGTATATAGTATTATACGCTAACTTCTATAACTAAGACCTTACTACTATAGATATATAAGTATATATTCTTAACTTTAAAGGAGAGCTAGAGGATAAAGACTATCGCATAAAAGAGAAGAAAGATAAATAAAACTAATAGAGTAATAAAAAAGAAGCATAAAAGGCTACTTTATACTTTACTTCTACTATATACTTTTATTATATAACTAGAAGATATCCTTCTATACCTACTTACTAAGACCTAGTGCTAAGTATTATATTAATTAATACTCTACCTTTTGTTTACGTATAAGATATATGCCTAGAAAGAGCCTTATTATATAATACAACTCTACTACTGTGTAAAAGGGTAGAGTAAAAACTAAGTAGGTTAGCTATTACTACCTATTTATATAAGAGTAGGTATAAATAGAACCTTTGCTGTATAGTAACACTACACTGTTAGGATCCGCCCACGCGCGAGCAGCGGGGCGCGAGCTTATTAGACCACTGGTCCGCCAGAGTTAGCTAACTAAGTAGTTAGATAATAGGTCACAAGTCCTAAGGGTCCTAAGGACCGCACGGGCCTCGCCTATACAGGAACTCTAGGACGCGTAGGACTCGCCCACACGGGACTCTAGGACATATGGGACTCTAGGACATATAGGACTCTGGGATGTGTAGGACTACTTAGTATATAGGAACACAAAAATAAGCTTCTTATACTTGTGTTTAATCTATTTATTAATCTATTATTTAGATTCTAGTAGACTAAATTGTTAACTTATTACACTTTATAAAATACTATTATATTAATAAGACCTTCTACCTTCTATAAGTACTCCTACCTAAGAACTAACTTTAACCCTTTAGGACTAGCTACCCTCTTAGATTTAATATCTTAAACACTCTTAATATAAGTACTTTATAAACTCCTATCTCTTCTATAGCTTTAGGTGCCGCTAAGATTACTCCTATAAAGGATAGCAGTAAGGCGTATAAACCTAATCTTTACTTTAGTAAATAATTTTAAACTAACGTCTAGATTCTCTAGTTAGACCTCTACTTCTTTAACTTAGATAAACCTCTTAAAGATAAGAAGAAGGTTATCTTCGCAGTAATATATATATAAAGAGATATAAAATTATAGATCTATTCTTACTTTAAAAAGTACCTAAGAATAGACTATAATAATAATAATAATAATTACGTAAATAAGCACGCTAATATAGTTAATATTATTAAAGATTATAATAACTTTAAGAAATGCTTTAAACAACTTTTTAGGATTACTAATAAGGACTCTATTATAAAAGCAAAGATTTAGACTATAACTTAGAAATAATTAGTAGCTAAGTATATAGCTAAGTTTTATAGATACGCTGTGCAGCTTAATTAGGACAATAAATCTCTTTAGGACATATATAAATACGGACTTAAATAGAAACTATGTAAGAAACTCTTATATAGTAGTGCATAAATTGCTAACCTTAAAGAACTATACAAAGAAACTATTAGAATTAATAAAGAATAGTTTTTACTGTAATAGGAGCTCTACTAAAACCCTAGGGTAATAAGCTTTAGATAACTAGCAAAAGTAGTTTATAAAAACCCTATTAGAATTATCTAAAAGTAATAGCTAAGGAACTACTAGAGATACAAACTAATAAAAGATGTCTAGTTTAACTATATAGGTAAAGGAAAAGGAGGAAAAATAAGCCCTAAGCAGCCTAATAAACGCGTCTCTAATAGAAGTTAATAACTAATAACTAAGACCTGTAAATGCTTTATATATAGTAAACTAGGCCATATAGCCAGAAACTATAGATTAAAGAATAAAGTCTATTAAACTAAGTTAAATGTACTAACTATTAAGGACTAAGAACCTAATAAAGAATAGAAAGTTATTATAACGCTATTTAGTTACTAATACGTTATACTAGAGTAAAGTAAGCGATTAGATTTACCTAACTTACAACTATATAAAGATCTAGAAGACAACTCTAATATATACTATAACATAGAAGACGTAGAAGAGATACTAAGATTTCCTACTTTTTACCTACAAAGTAGGCAGGAAGAAGACAACCCTATATTACCTAAGTATAAACTAAATATTTAGGACTATATAGAACCCTACTAGGCACTAAAAGGAATATAACCCTATAAAAATAAGAAGTTAGACTACGTACTAAAGTACTATCTAGACTACTAAAATCCTACACACTAATTCTATATATAGACATATTACAAAGAACTAACATGCGCACAACATAAAGCAGAGAAAGAGGAGAATAAGAAATAACCTAAAAGGAAACTGCGCTATAGATAGATATAGATAGACTACCCTATCGCAGCTTACAACAAACACCTCTAGGATAAATAATAAGTAAAATACTTTCCTTACCTTACGCTAAAAGGTAATAAATACTATAATATACTTATTAATAAAGACTATATATAACTGTACTAGTACACGTGTCTAAACTAAGACTACAAATACTACTACATAGCTAAGTATTTAGACAGCTTTACAAACTACCCTACGTAAGAAGTAATAATAGAGTTACTAATTTAACTAGTATATAGGAATAGTAAAGACTACAGGAGAAAAAATAAAAGAATATCTTTATAGGAAAAAAAAAAAAACAATCTATATAAGCTATATACTTAAAAATAATAATAGAAGTAGATGCTTAGAAACGTATACTAGGCACTAGAACTTAACTACAACCTACACAAATAGATGTCTTTTTTAGGCCTAAACTTAGACAAGAGAACGCCTTTATTAAATTAAATACTATAGTAAGCACAGTATTAGTTAAGCTACTAGTATAGCTTAAAGGAATATAGGCTTAAGCTCTTATAAACTTAAGAGTAGGAAAGAACTTTATATTTTATTAGATAGTAAGACAAGTAGGACTTATAATATTAGAGAAAAAAGTACCCTATATTATCTATGTTACAAATAGATCCTTAATGCCTAAGACACCTTAAATATACTAGGAGGTTACTACTATAATAATAGTCTAAGGACATAGAGAGGAACTTACCTTAGATATCTTACTAGGATCTAAGTATAAGTTAGTCTTAGGATTACTTTAGTTAATAATACACAACTTATAGATTAACTAGGGTATAAAGAAAATATTATTTAAATACTATAATTATGTATTATAAGTAAAGCCTACGCATTAACTAAAAATAATAGTAGATAAGGGAGTTATTAATAATATAATACTGCAATAGATAGTTAAAAAATAGAAGTACACCTTAGTAGACGCTAGTAGGAACTACTAGATTAAAAAGCGCAAGAAGGAGGATAATAGTATACTTCTTACCTTACTAAGAGAGTATAGGAAATAGATACACATGTTTACAGAAAAGGAAGAAAAAGCAAACCTACCTAAATATTAACCCTAGGATCTTATAATAGACTTAGAAGAAGGGAAGACGCCACTCTTTAGACTACTATATAGTAAGATAGGAGAAGAACTCCTTAAAGAACGTAATTTTATTAAGATAAACCTTAAGAAAGGATATATACAACTATTAAAGTTACTAGTAGTAAGCCCTTTTATGTTTGTTAAGAAAAAGGATGGATTAGACAGACTATGCGTTAACTACTAATAACTTAATAATATAATAATAAAGAACTAATATCTACTACTAAACATTACAGAGCTACGAGATTAACTATCTTAAGCTAAGATATTTATAATAATAGATCTAAGAGACAGTTACTACCTTATATAAATTAAGAAAAGTAAAAAATAAAAAATAGCGTTTTAATCACGCTATAGACTATTTAAGTATAAGATTATGCTATTTAGACTTACAAATACACTAGCAGCTTTTATAGCACTTATTAATAATGTACTTTATAAATATCTAGATATATTTATTATTGCGTATATAGATAATATCCTCGTCTTTTCTAAAAACAAATTAGACCACACTAAGTATGTATAGATAGTACTAGAAGCACTAGATAAAGCATGCCTTTATATTAAACTTAAGAAATATAAGTTTAACATTAAATAACTTAAATTCCTAGGACACATTATTACTATGGAAGGAATTAAGATAGCACTAAGTAAAGTTAAATATATTAAGAACTAGCTAATACTAAAGATAGCTAAGAATATCTAAGAATTCTTAAGATTCTGTAGATTTAACTAACAATTTATCTAAGATTACGTAAAGGTTATAATACTTTTAATAAATTTTATAAAGAAGGACGTACTCTTTAAATAGATAGATAAGTGTAGAATGTTATTCTAACTCTTTAAGACAGTATATATTATAGAACCTATCCTTATTTATTTTAGAAGTAATAAACTACTGCGCTTTAAAATAGACGCTAGCGATCTTGCGCTAGGCGCCTGCGCTAAATAAGAACGTAATAGCAAATAGCACCTAATTGCCTATTACTTATGCAAATTTAATAACGCTAAAACACAATATAATATACATAATAAAGAACTCTACGCTATTATTAAAGCCTTAAAGCACTAGAGGATTTATGCACTTAGTTACTTAACGCTAGAAATCTATATAAATTATAAGAACCTCCTAAGGTTCACGACGACAAAAGAACTTACGCTATAATAACAAAGATAGTTGTAAACTACTAGGCAGTATAAGTTTAAAATTATCTATATAGCTAGGAAAGAAAATGGCAGAGTAGACGCTCTTAGCTAATAAAGTAATCTAGTAGGAGAAAAGGCAAAAACCTTCTTCGCAATCCTTCGTAAAGCTAAAGATAAATCTCTAGAGCTAATAGTAGAACTAAATTAACTTTTAGTAATTAACTAAGAAGTTCTAGAATATTTATAGACTAAGATCATCTAACAATACCACAATAACCCTATGTACAGACACCTAGGTATTACAAAGATAATAAAACTTATCTAAAGGAATTACACCTTTAAAGGAATTAAGGAAGCTATAATAACTTACATTTGTAAATGTGCAGAATACTAGAGAAATAAACACAGTATATATTTTAAATATAGAGAAATGTAAGTAATTAGAATACTAACAGCACTATAGGAAGATATTACTATAGATTTTGTTATAGGAATTTTAAACTCTAAGGATCTAACAATAGGAATTAAATATAATAGTATACTAGTAATAGTCTACTAACTAACTAAATATGTTAAGCTTATTCTATATCTTAAAAGAATAATAGTAAAAGAACTTGCTTTTTTTATCCTAGACTAACTAGTTAGACACTATAGAATCCTAAAAACAATTATTAGCGACAGAGACAAGCTCTTCATATTAAATTATTAAATAACGCTTATAGTACTGCTTAGAACAAAACAAAAACTATTAACAGCTTACTATCTATAAATAGATAGACAGACAGAACGTACGAACCAAACTATAGAAACGTACCTACGCATCTACTACAACAGTTAGAAGAATAACTAGGTTTTATTACTACCTATAGCACAGTTAGCCTATAATAATAAAGTATTTGTCCGTACAGTTTATCGTACAAATAGCACTGAGTGAAATAGGGGCCTGCCTACCTATAGGGACCCGCACAAGGACCCACTACTTAGGTTAGCGCTAAGAGGCAGAGACTTTATAAGGCCTTACCTACCTATAAGGACCTGCATAAGGACCCCCTGCTTAGGTTAGCGCTAAGAGGCAGAGACTTTATAAAGCCCTTAGTGCCCCTTTGTATAATAGACTAGACGTAATTAATTAAACCTACTTCTTACCCTTTATATAATAGTATACTATTAACCCTTAAATACTTAATTACAGATTAAGCTAAACTAATACTAATTAGTAGTTAATTCTAATTAACTGTAAACTAGTAAAGTCTAAAGATAGAGCGCCCTATAAGCTAGATGCGTAGGCTCTATATTATTACCTTTACTAGAGATTAAATTTTAAATTATATAATAAGTAGAAACAAAGCGCGTATATCTATAAAGAGTCGCACAATCTAGTCTAAGCTATTCTACAAAAAAGAAAGGAGATAATACCTTTACTAGAGATTAAATTTTAGATTATACAATAAGTAGAAACAAAGCGCGCACATTTATAAAGAGTCGCATAATCTAGTCTAAGCTATTCTATAGAAAAGAAAGGAGATAGTAAGCACATTTATAACCCTAAAAAACACGTCGCATAATTAAACTAGCAACAACTAAACGCAGACACGTTGCACAACTAAAAAAGATAATAATAATATAGCCTTAAGACTAGGAAACTTCTTAAAGGAACTATAACCTAAAGACGTTGCGTAATAATTAATACTACCTCCTTAGCAAAAAGACAAAGCTAAAGCAATATAGCTTTAATAAGTAGAAGAAGTAATAAATATTAAGGCTATTACTTTAAGAGGAGAGATTGCACAAAAGTACTAGATAGATAGAGTAGATCTACATAGCTACCTACCCCCTTCTCTAAAATAGCTAAACACTTATGTAGTATACATAATTGCGCAATATTACGTAAGCAGCCTTAAAAGTAAAGAGGTAATCTTTTCTTTTACTAAAGATTTTAATAACTAGAAGGAGAGAACTTTTAATAAGATTAGTTATATAGTAAAAAGAGAGCTTATTACTTTTCTTATAAAGAAAGGCTTTATCGCTACTAATTCTATAATAAAGGACACTTATATAAAGAAACTCTTTAAACTATTATAGCTTAACTATAAGCTACAGACCCTTTGTATAATAACTTTATAACTGTAACCTAAACTGCTTCGTATAATTCTAATAATATAACCTACACTATCTATAGGCAATATATATATATATAGAGCACAGCTAGGGCCTATCCCTATACATGCGAGGATAGGGACACTATATATAGAACTACACTAGTAGTAGCAGCCTAAAACCTAGACTACTTTTGCCTAATAAACTATATTATATAAAGAGGCTAGACACTCCTAGTCTCCTTAATAACTAGGAGATTATACTTATATCTAGCTAGATAAGATTATTCTCTTTTAAAAGGCTTAAAGTAAAGAGAATAACTATACTAGTAGGCTATATAATATCCTAGTAAATAAGACAAAAGTCTTTAGAGAACTATACTATAGGCTAGATATACTATAGGACTAGTATATAAACATCTTCCTAGGAATCCTTTCTAATTATGCGAGTACCTACTACTTACACAACATTAGACTAGGACTTCTATAGGATAAATTATATAACAGACTAAATAGGCACTTTAATACTAGTGTTAATTATAATTAGTACTAGACAGACTAGACTACTCTTACCTTTAAACACTATAAAAGGAATAATCTAGCTACTATATCACACAAGGCCCTAGAAGTAATAATTAATAAGCTTACCTTAGCCTAAAAGGCTCTTAGACAAGACTTTAGTAGTAAACTATAACTATATACTACTATTATACGAGTATACCGCAGCTATCCTAACCTTAAATAAGCTATATTTAACTCTAAAAATATAGTAGAAGGCTTACTTAGTAACCTTTATATATTACTCTAAGTTACTAAAGATAGGAAGAAGTTATAGTTCCTTTAAAATAGTAAAGAAGTGTACTATACTAATTAATAATACAACAATTCTAATTATATAAGAAGATCTAGCCCCTCTAAAGGCAGATTAACTTTTAGACTAAAAAGAAGGAGTAACTTTAGAAGTTTAAGCTCTTACATAAAGTAGAAATGCTTTATATGCTATAAAAAAGGATACTAGTCTACTAACTATCTACTAAAAGATACCTAGTAAGCTAGAAGGTAATATATATTATTGTATACTAACTTCTACAAATATAAACTCTCCACTATAGATATATAAGTATACATCCTTAACTTTAAAAGAGAGCTAGAGGAAGAAGACTATCGCATAAAAGAAGAGGAAGATAAATAAGACTAATAGAGTAATAAAGAAGAAGCACAGAAGGCTACTTTATACCTTACTTCTACTATATACCTTTATCGCACAACTAGGAGCGATCCTTCTATACCTACTTACTAAGACCTAGCGCTAAACATTACATTACTTAATACCCTACCTTCTATTTGCGCATAGAATATATGCCTAGAAAAAGCCTTATTACGCAATGCGACTCTACTACTATACAAAGGGGTAAGGTAAGAACTAAGCAGGTTAGCTATTACTACTTATTTACACAAAAGTAAGTGCAAATAGGACCTCTACCGCATAGTAACACTACACCTACCTTATAACCTGTTCTAATAAGAGAAGGCTAACTGTATAGATAGAGAAAGATAAGAAAGAGAAAGTATATAATAGACATAAGCTATTACATAAAAGAAAAGTTACTAGTGTCTATATAGTTTATTGTACAAATAGCACTAAGTAAAATAGGGGCCTACCTACCTATAGGGACCTGCATAAGGACCCACTACTTAGGTTAGCGCTAAGAGGCAGAGATTTTATAAGGCCTTGCCTACCTATAAGGACCTGCACAAGGACCCCCTGCTTAGGTTAGCGCTAAGAGGCAGAGACTTTATAAAGCCCTTAGTGCCCCTTTGTACAATAGACTAGACGTAATTAATTAAACCTACTTCTCACCCTTTGCACGATAGTATACTATTAACCCTCAAATGCTTAATTGCAGATTGAGCCAAACCAACAGTATTAGTAGTATTAGAACATACACTATTCTATACAAACTATAGAAGACACCTATATCTCTTTAATTAACAATTTCCTATAACAATTAAAGCAAAAGAAGCTATAGATATAGTAGAAAATATAAAAAAAATACACTAACAACTCTAAGAGAATCTTAAGAAAGCTTAGTAGTAATTAATTTTATACTAAAATTAAAAACAAAAAATAGCACCTTAGCTAAAGAAGGGGGATAAAGCATATCTACTTACAAAGAACCTTTAAACTTAGAAGAAAAAACACAAGAAACTAGATTATATTAAAGTTAGACTATTTTATATTTCTAAGTAAATATTACTAGTAAACTATAAGTTGGAACTACCGCTAGATGCAAAGATACACCTAGTATTCTATGTATTACTACTAGAACTAGCAGACCCTAATATACTAGTTAGAACCACCTTCTACCACAGAACTAAGGAAGAAAATAAATTTAAGGTTAAAAGAATTCTAGAATATAATTAGTATAGTAATATATACCTTATTAAATAGAAAGGATACCCACACAGCAAAAATACTTAAGAACTAAAAAATAATCTAAGAAACTATTAGTAAAAGATTAGGGAATTCTACTAGAAATAACTAGAACGCACCTAGGAATTACTACTAGCATAAGGGCTAGCCTATAAGACAGACTAGTTAATTACCTTAGCGCCTAACAGCGCGTTAGGATTTATTAACGCAGTAGCCTATACTAACTCCTTCTACGCCTTAAGCGCTTCTAACTTATCTATAGTACTTATACTATAATTAAATAATCCTTACTCTTTCTAATATAATTTCTTTTACTAATTATGTAAGCGCGCTATTTTCTCTTACGCCTAATAGGCGTAAAGGAGAGCTAGCTTAGCTAGCTCTTTCTTAATATAGAGCTTTACCTCCTCTTTAGCCTCTAACTTTTCTAACCTCTTTATTTTAGCATCTATTTTTAAATAATTTAGTAAAGAGATCTCTTTAGGCTTACACTTTTAGTTTCCCTATCTAATATAGTTAGTATACTAAGAGTATAAAAAAGAAAAATAATAAGTATATTTCTTCTTAGCATAGTATAAATAGGTAACTATTATAAAAACATAGTCTTTCTTAAGATAATTAGCTTAACTATAGTAATATTAAATAGAATAAGATAATAACTTTATAGGTAGTTAACTTATAAGGATATTAAGCTTAGAGGGGGAGAATAATATTAGAATCTACTTACGCATAAGTAGTAGGGCGTAAGCTTATTAGACTACTAGT
Source organism: Paraphaeosphaeria minitans (assembly GCA_015832175.1). Classification (NCBI taxonomy): domain Eukaryota; kingdom Fungi; phylum Ascomycota; class Dothideomycetes; order Pleosporales; family Didymosphaeriaceae; genus Paraphaeosphaeria; species Paraphaeosphaeria minitans. Next base: position 4,579,097 of record WJXW01000002.1, read on the forward strand.
CTACTAGAGTTAGCTAACTAAGTAGTTAGATAATAAGTTATAAGTCCTAAGGGTCCTAAGGACTGTATAGGCCTTGCCTATATAGGAACTCTAGGACGCGTAGGACTCGCCTACACAGGACTTTAGGACATATAGGACTCTAGGACATATAGGACTCTAGGACATATAGGATTCTGGGATGTGTGGGACTACTTAGTATATAGGAACACGAGAATAAGCTTCTTATACTTATATTTAATCTATTTATTAATCTATTATTTAGATTCTAGTAGACTAAATTATTAACTTATTATACTTTATAAGATACTATTGTATTAATAAGACCTTCTACCTTCTATAAGTACTCCTGCCTAAGAACTAACCTTAACCCTTTAGGACTAGCTACCCTCTTAGATTTAACATACACCTACCTTATAACCTGTTCTAATAGGGGAAGGCTAACTGTATAGATAGAAAAAGATAGGAAAGAGAAAGCGTATAATAGATATAAGCTATTATATAAAAGAAAAGTTACTAGTGTCTATATAATTTATTATATAAACAGCACTAAGTGAAATAGGGGCCTACCTACTTATAGGGACCTACATAAGGACCCACTACTTAGGTTAGCGCTAAGAGGCAGAGACTTTATAAAGCCCTACTTATCTATAAGGACCTATATAAGGACCCACTGCTTAGGTTAGCGCTAAGAGGCAGAGACTTTATAAGGTCCTTAGTGCCCCTTTGTACAATAAACAAGACGTAATTAATTAAACCTACTTCTCACCCTTTGCACGATAGTATACTATTAACCCTCGAATGCTTAATTACAGATTGAGCCAAACCTACACCACCCCATAATGTGCTGGAAGTCAGTCTATTGTCGCGTCCCCAATTTAATTATCCAACAGGTGTCCCTTGAGCTAGAGATTATTATAAGATGTTTACTGAGCCCCGTAAGTTCCCCAAATGTCCAGTCTATTCTGGCTTGGCGAAATGTTCACTAAATGATACCAGACTCGTTATCTACACTCATCATGGCGAGGCTGGTAGAAAAGGATGGTACTTCTCTAGAATAAATGAGCTTGCTAAAGGCCATGTAGGCATAAAAGCGGAGTCCGTTTTGCGGACACGTGTATTTATTATCCGAAAAATCTGGCATTATATTCGGATCTGTGAGACCCGATCACAGCACGGTCGATACCCTAAACTGAATCATTGCTAGGACAGCTCCAAGTATTTCACAACAACATCGGCCAAATTTATCGGACGACTCATCTCCATCGACATCAGTCAAATGCGAGTCAAATGCGGAAGACGTTCCAAGATGTAGTAGCCATTGCGGACTGATCTAGTTCGCTTCCAGAAATATCCGTATTTGCCAGGCGAACGACAGAACGGGCCAACGAGAAGTATCTTGCCGGTATCTGGGGAAAGATACCGGCGAAGAAATCCGACCCAAGGGCTCTTATAGAGAGCTATAGACAATAATTAAAAAAAGAAGAGAATATTCTGTTCTATTGTACTGTTCTCCTATTTTATTTAGAGGATGATATTTGTGAGACGTGAGTTAAGTGAAAATAATGTTTATTTTCAAAGTGATTCACACACTGTCTTCGTGAGACGAATCTATGAGCCAGGCAGCTACCGAGAGCCCTCCTGGAGCTGGGCAAGTTCCCATGGCCCCTCACATTGTTATTGCTGGAGCCTGTACAACGTCTATCTCAATCTATTCACATGTTTTACATTCATTACTGTAAGTTGAATGCGTGCACTGCTTTAGAAAAACGCTGGCTGCACAACTGGACCTTTTGATGGATTTAAATGTTCCTACTTTATGATTTGTTGGAGGTGTGTTAGTCCGACACTGCCAATCGATGCCTGCACTGACTTCGCAGTAATAAATCAACATACCAGAACATTGAGATACTGCTACGCTCAATCGCCTGACCGCGTACACGCCAAGCTGGTCGGCAGACTCGTTGCAGAACGACACCAATCTGAAACAGCCAAGCAACATCTCGGCCTAACTTGAAGCAGGGCGAGTACGATAAACCGACCCCACGCATGTGAAACTACATTACCTGCACCTAAAAACAGAGATACATGGCCGATGTACATTGGTGTGGGGAATCAATACAAATATAAATACTAGATATCTGCGTATAATCTTCCTTAAGATACACCTTACAGGTACATCATCTTTCAACTTTCACTTTAAGACAGCTCTTCGCAGTTGTATCCACATACATCTAAGCCATGGCCATCGCGACCCCCATCACCAGCAAAGCCGACTTCGACGCCGCCATCGCTGAGCTCACCAAATTTGTCACCATCTACATGCACAACGGGCCCATTCCAGAGGAAGTGCGGCAGCGTTTCCAGGCTATAGGTACCTAGCTCCCGCGTTAGTAGATAAGGTAGAGAATTACAAGTTCGATCCCCAACAAAATCCTGAGGAAGTACATAGCCCCTTTAGGTAAAGGTGGTGGGAATGCAAGAGCTGCCGTGCCGGACAGGCCAAGGAGAGAAAGAAGCTCGAGAAGCTACCCGCGTTGTTGGTGTTCAGGGGGCAGGGAGGTGGAGAGGATTTACGCGCCTGTTGATATGAAAAATCGCCATATATAGATTTTTGTCACGAGTAACGAAGTGCGTCTTCAGGTTGATATGGAGTGCAGTGTAACGGTGAAAGTACACGTCCGAGGTCAGGTGAGTGAAAGTATCAGAAATATGGAGAACGGAGCTCAGATTCGTCTTTCGACTGCATTGTTGTTCTTGAACGCTGTCCGGACACGTGCTGGAACAAGTCACAGCTTAGCAGCGCTGCACAATGGACCGACGGCCTGGTTATAAACGCGTGCCTAGAGCTATCCGTCCCGGATAACTCTACCCAACTCATTTAACAAGACTACAAGACCTGAAAACTGATTTACTCTCATCCAACTCTACAACCAGTTCAAAGATGTCGCTGACCAGCACAACCGCAACTGCAGTCTCTACCACTGCATCCGAGACCGGCACACCTGCACTGCCTGCCCAAACTTCTTCACTTATGCAGCGCATCCTCTCATCCAAGCCCGAAGGCTGGGAGCCTTCCCTTGATTGGGTGACATCAAGCGAAATCGCGGTGCATCTCTCGCTCTGGAACGTGACGTGTAACCAGTGGACTTCAGCATGGCAGGATATGATGAAGATGAAGCAGCTAGACAAGATTCGAAAGGCGTATGGAAGCGAAAATCCGTATGCTTGGCTTGGTCTTGAGGCGGGGAACGTAATGAAGACTGATGAACAACAGGGTACACTTAGGGATGGGAAGCTGCCAAGTCCTGTGCCATCCAGATATATCGATGAGGAAGCTTTCGCATCGACTGGAGCTTCCCCAGCCCCGATCAAAACTATCCTACACGCACATCCAGAGACTCTGGCGCGCTTGCGCGGTGCGAGCCCTCCATCTACATCCCTGGGAACCCCTGAGGAGCATGCCCATGTCCCAGCTGACCAAGCAGCCGAACAGTTCTTCCAACAGCTCGCCAACTCCCCTACCCTGCCTCTACTTCTTGAAGCGGGACACACAGCTCAGCGTATACGTGGTAAGGCTAGTTCTATCCACGTAGCATCCTCGCATGAGCCTCAGACGTCTAGCTTCGCTGGTGTGACCGCCCCGGAAGCTCGGCATGGCAACACTACCTCTTACCACGAGCCACATACATCCACCTCAGCCGTAGCGAACACTCCAGCGGTTCCTGATCGCAGCGAAGATAGCGGTTTTGTGCTTCACAACTTTCGACACCGCAACCTCTCCGAGTTGGAACAGGCTTTGGCGTATAGTGCCCGCCCCGAGAATGAGCGTGTGTCGATGTGGGATAGGATTACCAGGCGGATGCGTGGGTAGAGCACTGGTAGCTCTATAATCGTGTTCCTTTGAGCAAGTTTCAGAGTCTCGTTTCTGTTTCTGTTTCTCTTTCTATTTCCGTGGCCTTTTGGCTTAGCGCTGTTTTCGTTTGATGAATTTGAGACAGTGGAGGCTCGCTGTTTCGCAGTACATCATTCTTGACTAGACCTAGCATACGGTGCATAATAAATATTAAAAGTTTATCTTAGCAACCGTAGAGTCTAAAATACTTTCATTATCTAGCCTATCCTTGTTTTCGCAATGCCCAATGTTTTCGTGGAACCTCGGAACCAGCATGCTTCCACAGTTCCGCAATGCTCCAAACTATTTTAATTTTATCGATCAGACCAAAGCCATCGTACTAGACACCGACACACTCTCCAGCGGGATCGCTTTTGTAACATGGTTCGAAGGTGCCAAGGCAACCACGTCCGGCAACCCCTTGAAATCTGGAAATACCACACCCTCTCTCGCTTCCTTGCTCATCAGCATCTCCTTAGAGTAGTAATCCGCCCACAGCTGGCCGTCGACGAGATACTGGTTCACCGCCAAGAAAGTCGCAAATCCATCCAGATCAGCGCCGTGCCCCTCTGATTTCAGCGAATGTGCGTTGCGAGTGTGGGTATATTTAGCCATACACGCGATGCCCAGATGCACGATCTGCACCCAGAAATACGTCATTGTCATGTGGAACGACTTGCCACCAGTTTTTCCACCGTGGTCGATGTAATCTTTAAAGCCAGTGAAGATTTTGTCTTTGCCTGCACGTTCACTCTGGTAAGATGGGGCTCGGGAAGGCCAGTGCGAGGAAAGAGTGCGTGGTGGGCAGGGGCGGGGCTACTTGACATACCTTGTCTCCGCCCATGCTTGAGCAGCAGAATATACGCGAGGCGAAGATGCGTGTAGTGGTCCCAGCTGGGTAGCTCTCGGGTGTAGAATTGCTGCAGGAGGTCTTCAGCAGGTACGTCTTTCTCTGCTCGAGAAAGCCATTCTTCTAACTTTGCTGCGAGCGCGGAGGGCGAGCGCATGTCCGCAAGCTTGTTGTCTATGGCTTTCTCGGTTTCTGGGACCGTCGACTTGATTACTCCTGGTGTCTCTGTGGGCGGTGAAGCAATGGCATCGCCGAGCCAGGCAAAGGCTTCTAGTAAGCCACTGGAAGGAAGAGGCGCGGTGGGACACGTTTCGAACCAGGCGAACATCCTGCCTTCGAAGAAGTTGTCAAACTGAGCTCGAATGGTTTCAATGCTTTGTCTGTTGGGCAGGTCCTTCTTCGTGAGAAGTCTTGCGTGCCAACATCAGCAATTATATCTTCGCGTAAAAGGGTAGACACCAAAGACCTACATCATGATCGGGAGCCCCTTGCCGCGATCCGTTCTCCTTTCCTCCAGGGCCTGCACATGTCTCGACAGCTCCTCCCTACTCTCTATCAGTCTATCGCTGTCACTAGCATCGAGGACCCACACGACCCCAGACGTCGTAGCGTAGTCAATGATTATCTTGTGGACGAGCAGGTGCAGCTTCGAGCATCCCCCGACATCAGTCGCCCACGCGGTGAGGCCGAGTTTCTGGGTTTTGCCGCCCTGGGCAGGGACTTGGATCTTGATGTCTGCTGTCTCGATGTCAAGTCCAATGGTGGGGACCACTGTGGTTATTGGGGTGCAGGCGAGTTTTTGCAGCATTATTGTTTTGCCAGCGGCATCAAGGCCCAGGATTGAGATGTTGGGGAGGTTCTCAGGGAGAGAGTCCCGGTTGAACATGCGGTTCAATATGCTCTGCATGTTGGGATGAGGGCGAGGCAAGGTGAGGTGAGGTGATTTAAACCGAACGGAGATTTTGTTTGGGGAGGGTGAAGTTACTGTGGGGTCTGTGGGGGCGATAACCGTGGTGATGGGTTGCTCGGAAAGGATAACTCGACTGGATACTCATGCGATCTTATGGTATAGCAAGTTGATGCCTAGCAAGTCCGATAACCGAGTGTGGACACCTATAGACTATAGGGAATTGATGGGCTGTGCCACAAGCCTTGTCGCGAAGACGCGTATGTAGGTATCATAACATTGATTGCTGCCTATTTGTTTAGCGCTTCACGACACCTCTGCTTCCACCCCACATGCAATTTTCGAAGACTGGTAGGCGGGGGCTGGTTCGAAAATATGACGCATATTGCGAAGAGTTGGGTGTAGTGCATGACTCGCGAACGGTCAAGTGTCCACCTACCTATGTCATGCAGGGCCCAGGACAACAACGCGCCATCCCCTTCAATCGCCAACATCTAAGAGTGCCATGACCGACCAATTCACCTTCCTTCGGCGCGTAGCTGAGACACGTAATAAGAGACGTCGACATAACCAAGCAAGCTAAAAGCTTAGCCAAGGCGTACTGCTGCCGCATTATCCGAAGCTGAGACGTTCTACTTGTTGATGTAGGTAGAGGTTCCACAGCTTGCAACAACGCACTCCTGGCACCTTACGGTAGACCGAATGCGACGCTCCGTGACCAGCAGCAGACGACGAGGTACACATCCGCCCTTCATTGAACCTCCTGCAACCCCAATTCACAGTCGATAGGATGGCAAATCCTGCTTCCCCCGGGCAGGCTCCCACGCAAAGGTCCCATGCCCTACCTGTACATGCTGCCGACACCCACGGCAAAGCGCTCGCAACCCTCAGACAGCCCGCACGCTGAGCGCTCCAAATTCGCCCGCAGCGTCCTCGAAGGCTCCACCGTCGCCCTCATCTCCCTCCTCGGCCTGGGGCTGGGCGGCTACGCGTACTCAAAGTGGTACAAAGCGACCGTGCTTGATAAAATCGAGAATGCCTTCAGCCGTGGATACAGCTCGCAGGAGCGCGTGGCACTGGGCCAGATCGCGCTCGGAACGCATCCCTCGGCGATCCAGGAGATTCTGGAGAGGGAGTATTGGGTGCCTCGCGCCGAGCAGCCCGTCGTCGACGACATACTCGGTGGCAAGGTGAGAGGGCGGTACTACCTCATCATGGGAGAGCGCGGCACGGGCAAGAGATCACTGTTGCTGGAGGGCATGCGCAAAGTGCACGGCGACGGCATCGCGATGCTGGAAGCGCACAACGACCTCGAAGTCTTCCGGGTTCGGCTCGGCAAGGCGATAGACTTCGAGTACCACGAGGACTACATCGGGTCGCTGTTCAGCATCCGGGGACCGCGGGATAGCACAGCCCTCCTAGACGTGGAAAGGGCGCTGAACCAGATGGAAAAAGTCGCGCTGAAGATGCGGAAAGCGCGCGGGAAGCCGCTGCTCTTGATCATCAATAATATCCATCTGTTCAAGAACGACGACCAAGGGAGTCTTGCGCTGCTCGAGATCCTGCAGCAGCGCGCCGAGATCTGGGCGGGCAACGATCTCGTCACCGTTGTATTCACCTCAGACGAGCACTGGACGTTAGAAAAACTGACCCCGCACGCGACGAACATGCATGTTCTTAACATCAAGGACATACCCAAGGACACGGTCACCACGGCGCTGAAGAAATACCGCGCGAGGATGGGCGAAGACGTCCCGCAGAGCATCCTCGACCAAGTCTTCGCCAAAGTCGGCGGGCGGCTCATCTTCCTGAATCAGGTCGCCAAGTCCCACGACATGCTCGAGACATGCGCGCACATCAATCGCAAGGAGAAATCCTGGTTTCTGAACCAGTGTTGGATCCTCGGCGAATCCATGGACGACGATGTCGAAGAGCAGCAGAAGTTCTGCGCAAGTTCCACCCACTCCCTCCTGCTGCACTTCATCAAGCTGACTGAAACCGCGTAACAGGCCGCAGCCCTCGTCCTCGCCCGCGCCCTCGTCCACCGCGAGCAGCACTCCCACCACCCCACCTCAGCCGGCGGCGACACCTTTAAGCTCCCCGAGATTCCCCTCCACGAGTCCCGCCAGATCATCACGCGCGCCGACTTTGTCCGCCAGTTCGACCACATCAACGTCATCCACATCGACGCCAACGGCATGGTGCGCGCCGACTCTGTCGCCATGCAGAATGCCTTCCGCGAAATCTGCGCCGAAGAAGGCTTCGAAGAGCATCTGCGCGCGACGCTGGACCGCCTGGACGAGCTGGAGAGCCTGGCGCGCACGCGGGACGTGTGGTTCCGCGAGCCGCCGGGGAGAAGTGGGGGCGAGGTCCCCGTGCAGACGTACACTGCAAAGTTGTAGGCGCTGGAATAGCTGTGCACTGCTCCATTCCACCCTCATCTGATATCAAGCGACTGGTCCGCTCAACCGCACACAAAACTCCGCCTCCGCGACCCCCGTTCTCGCCGGAATCGTCACCGCAATGGGAAATCGCCCATAGTCCGGGTCCTTTCCCAGCATCACCGCAAAATGCCCGCTCCGGGATAGTTCATAGTTTCCCGCCGCCGCCTACCACGATGCGAAAGTCGTTGTCACTGTCGTACGTTGGTGTAAAGCAAGAAGGGGTGCGCCGATTTTCCAGCGGACGCTACTTTGTTGATGCACGTGGCGTAGAGGGTGCGCTATGAAGAGCTCGTCTGTCTGCGCACTCTTCCCCAACACGCTCTCCCAGCCACCCGAGGTCGCAGAACCCGATTGGTTCTGAGGGGACATCTTTCGCGAAAGTCGGCGTTGCCTACTCGATAGCTTGCTGCCGTCCCGGCTGTCGAACAGCAGACCGGGTTCATTCTCCACCTGCACCGTGAGGCCTGTATTGTGCCCTTTGTCCCATCTTTTGGATATGTGCTAGGAGCTTCTGAAAAGCCTTCATGTCCGCCTGAAGACTTTCTTGTCCGAAAAACAACGAGGGCACCTCAGCGGTCTGGACAACCCCCCCAACCCTGCGACGCTCTAGGCGGGGAAAGCCTTGCAGGTTCGTCTTTCACCCAGGCCGCTGCGAACGGTCGAGCGTCCTGTACTTCCATTCCGTCAAAGCAATGATACCCACACCGTTTTTTCTTTCCACAACCCAATTCGAATCAGAGCAGAATAAACCAAATCCCATGATTCCCTACAGTAGCTCCAAGTAAACCACCCCATCCAACCCTTCAAGCGCAAGCGAGTCATGGTGACGCTCCCCCCTCCTGGCATTCGATTTGCTCGCAGACATCCGGGCAGTCTGCCATTCAGCAGTGCAGCGACGATGCGTCGGCATCGGTGAATATCGCAAAGTCGTTGGCGGCGTTCCGCTCGGGTCTTGCCTTGGCGCGATTGGATTGAACGCGCACACTTGGGTATCGTACCTACCCACCGCCCCAACCTCACCAGATCCAGATCAAAAGAAGAAACCTCCTCCCCGCATACAGCTCTCCGTATAATCTGCCGTGAAGTAAGAAAGTGGTGACCACGCTGGACGTTTTTCTCCTCCCGATTGCTTCGGGGTTGCCCGTCACCATGTTGAGATGGGAAGATGACCTGAATTGTCTCGTTCCCGCAGCAGTCTGCGCTATACAAGACCCCGTATATCGGGTATCGCCTCTATCCTATGCCCTTGAGCCTTGATTATTAATACACCTTTCACCTATCGGTCACTCTTAATATACCCTGGAGGAGCCTGCACATTGCCCAGCTTCTCCGACAGAAGGCCCGAGTTCTCCATGTCTTCATCCTTCTCTTTACCCTCCTTCTCCTGCTCCTTCACGACTCCAACGCCGCTCCCACTACTATTCTCTTGCTCGCCGCTTTTGCTTTCACCAAACGCGTCTGGCACCTTCTCACTAAGATTGATGGCGACGAACGACTTCGGCAGCTTGACACTATTCGCATTGGATTAGCCAAACACACAACGCATGGGGTATATCGAGCAGACGTACGTATGGAACTTAGCCCTCAGCGTCTCAAGCACCTCCTTCCAGTCGTGATGCGCTGTAAGACTACGACGCGGAGAGAATCCAATCATGTGCCGTGAGTCAAGTTGCCTACGCATTGTTAGCAATCTCCACTGCTTAGAGGGGAAAACAGAACTTACACGTCGAGTGGCGCAAATGCGTGGCAGCCTGGCGATAGCGTGATGCGAATGCTGTAGTTGAACGTATTCGGCGAGTCATCGGTCGACGTGTTCTCCGATTCGTACAGCTCGAACCCGATCTGAGACAGATAGTCCAGCTCAGGAATAGCATTGCGCTCGATCTTCGTCTTGATACCGCCCTCCAAGATGCAGTTCAGCAGCGTATAGATGTGGCTTTCCTTGGTGAAGTAAAAGAAGCACTTCGGCGTGTCCGACGCCTGCAGCTCCTCCAAATCTTCGACGATTTCTTTGAGCAAGGGCAGAGATGTGAGGAGCCCGATCTCGAGCTTTTCCTCGTTGTCGATGCCGTATTCCTGTGGGCCGATGTAGTCGAAGAGGACCTTGCAGAGGTGGTACATTTCGCGGAGCTTGACAAGCCGTATGTCTGTTTGAGCCTTTGATTCCTTGGATGTGTTACCGACGCCTGTGTAGAGCTTAAAGTACGACTCATGTACGTAAGACGGTGGCGCGGGAGGTTGAGTACTCTTAATGGCAGCCTCGGACTTGCGACGGAAACCCATGCGGTGTGCGAGGTTGCCACGATCCGCATGCTTCTCCGCAACATTCTCTTTCATTTCTGTCTTCGCCGACTCGGACGGCGCAGCGGCCGGTGGCCTGCTTCCGCTGTCCATCGACATCTTCGAGCTTTCGATGGTCTCTTCATCTAGGAACACGGAGTCAGGAGTGAAGACCCACTCCAAGAACTGTCGATTGTGAAGAGCATCGAACTTCATAGTATCGTAGAGCTCAGAGATCTTGCTAGGATCCACCTTGTCGGCGTCCTTGAACTCTTTGAAGAGCTTCTCCCAACGCTCTTTGAACAGTTCCGGTCCTTCATTGCAGCACCATCGCGGCTGTATCTTGTTGAAATCGGCCCCAGGGGCAGAGCCAGGCGATGTCGCCTCTCCAGAGTTGGCTGCGACGGCATGCAGTGAGTGTACAGCCCCTGTTTCGAGCTTCTTGAAGTTGTGGTGCATGACCCGCTGGTGGAACTTCATCAACTCAACTACCTGTTGAGCCACAATGTAGGGCTCTGCAACGTCCTTTGGCCACGCAAACTGGGGTGGAGCCTTGTCTCCTGCGCGGAGTAGCGTCTTGAGCTTCTTTTTGACCTTGTCCATGACATCTTTTGCGGCGTTGGAGTCATCGAGGAGGTCCTTGCGAACGTGTATGTTCTCGGCTGGAAATTGATCGCGCTCGAGGAATGACGCGGCGAAGATTTGTGCACTTGTCGTAACGCGCCGTTCCGAAGAGCTGAAGATGTGGACGTCATCAAGAACATCTCTGTTCATCAGAAGCAGATCGTTTCGGAAGTTCGCGCCCATGTCTTGCGTCTGGTGGCGTGCCGAATGTGTTGGCTCGCCGCCCCACTTGATGATCAGCTGCAGTTTGTCCAGAACGAGGTTGTTCTCGGCTGCCGATATTCTTGACAGTGTCAGCCCGGACATTGAATCGCTCCGCTTGGCAGCCAGGTCGACCATGTGTCCGTCGCTGGCGGTGGAACCTGCGCGTATGCGTTCCGGAGATTCGTCAGGCCGCTCACCAGGGAGCATCTCTTCCTTCCGCCGTTTGCGGAACATGGGTTTGATCTGCACTTTTGTTCCTGGCCAAGCTCCCTTCTTGTCAAGATACACTTGCAGCTCGCGAAGTTTCTTGGGGTCCTCTTCGCCTTCCTTCATGGCCAACTTCACAGCATCGCTCACACTCTGCAGTGCCGCCTCACCAATGAGAAGCACCTCCTCCTGGTGGCCTTTGAGCAGGTCGACAAAAGGTTTCGTGTGGAACGTATACTTGAACTTCTGCTTGGGCGTACGGTCTGCATGGCGAACCACCGAGACAACGCCCTTTAATTTCCACTGCGCTTTCGATGCAGGAGGAGGTACGCTGACTTGTTCTTCCGAATTTGACTTTTCAATGTCCAAGCTGATCTCTTTCTCGCGCATGGAGGGTGGCAGCAAAAGATCAGTTTCCGATTTGAGCGCGGCTGGTGTGGTACTTGTCGTGGTTGCGACAGGTGGTGCGATCTCGGATTTGTCGAAACTTGGTGAAGCTGCAGTAGGAGGGGTACTTAGCGATAAATCAGGGGAATTTGGAACGGTACCGGAGCGGCCCACATGGGGAAGATGCGGATGGTGACCAGCCAATTTTGACATACTAGGGGATTTGAATATTCCTTTCAGGGTACTCCTGTGTCCTCCAATACTCTTTCTCGAGGCGCCAGATGATAAGGGCGCATCCTGGGCCTCGGCAGCGGCGGCCTGAGTGTTGTTCTTGCGTTCCTTTCGCTGAATCTCTTCGAGGAAAAGCTCTTTCAGGATGTTGGAGGCTTTCTCGTAGTAGCTCTGATTGTCCTTGACGAAGCTCCAACCGTTAACATCGATGACATAGCTTCTATCTCCTGCTCGAAGCAAGTCAAAGCCGCACACCCTCTGGCCAAAGCCATTCGAGATTCGTGCGGCCATGGCCGTCTCGGTCTCAGTCAAGTTGGTCACGTATCGCACTTCTTTGCCACTGGGATTCCGCTTAACAAGCCCATCGACGACGGGCGATTTCCTAGTCTCGGCATGGCAGAATTTTGGGCCGACGGTGTAGGCCTTGACGTCTTCGGCGTTCTCAACTTGCAGGAATTGCTCGTAGATGTAACTGGTCGCGGGTTCGGTCATGGACCTGGGCATGTACAAGCTGTCGTCTTTTTCCGAGCTCTTGTTGTTCACTTTGCGGAAAAGCCTACGGCCGCCGCCTCCATCCTTGGAATGATAGTAGATGTGGATGTTGTGGTCTTCGCCACTGACGGGCTTTTCGACGAAGGGCTTGGTAAGCGTGACACCGTCCACGCATATGGTGTCGCCGTTGTCTAAAAGGTCGATCTTCTGTGGCGGCGCAACATCACCGCCAGTTCCTTCGGGACCCCCCAGGACCACGCCGGTTCTCTGCTCCAGTTGCTTGGCGAAGTCGGCACTCCCGAGTCGGGGACCACCGTCTCGACTGACTTCAACGCGGCGTGGGGTAGGCACCTTGAGCTGGTCGAGAATCATGAGACACAAGCGCCGATCCCACAGGACCTGCTGCATGGGCAGGTCGTTGACGCAGAAAGGCTTGCGCAGACGCGCATAGGCAATGGCCTTGTCGAGCGGGAAGCCGTCGGAGAAGAAGGATATCAAAAAGTCGCAAACGGGCCAATTCTCCACGTCCTCGTCTAGGATGATCTTGTCACCAAAGATCTTGACCTCGAAGTCCTCGACGAGCTTGCCAAAGATGTTGCGGGCGGGCTTGCTCCGCGCCTTGGACTCCAGGGCGCAGACGCCAATGATGCCCTTTGTCGGGCGGCGCTGCTCTCGGCCCATCTCTCTCCCGCCGGGGCTGCTGCTCGTGGCGGTGCTCCCGCTGATGCGTCGCTGTGCCTGCGTGCGGCTGCGGGCGCGGCGTTCCTGGTTCTGGGGCGCTGCGGTCGCTGTGGCAGTGGCAGTGGCGGTGGCAGTGGAATTTGGACCGGGCGGGGGGGATGAGTCGGCGGGGCTGTAGGACTGTATCGAGGCCGTCGACAAGCGATTGCCTTGGGTGTTGGAGGCGGGCTGATCGGTGGAAAAGAGCAGCTGGGTGGGCGAGGCCTTTGGGTTGAGGCTGCCGCCGTTCTGGCTAGCCGTCACGATGGACAGCGAGGAAGTTGCCGTCGTGGTGGCATTGTGGCCTGGGCAATTGGCGTGTTAGCCAGCGGGCAGGCTTTCGTAGCAGCAATTGTGGCACACGTCAACACGTACCGGTACCCTCGTCGCTGCCGCTATTTGAGGCGGGCCCGCTCATCCTGCGCGAGTTTGGAAATATGGCGGAGCCGATCGAGTACAGTGAGGAAAAAGAGAGACGATCGGGGCGAGAGTCCGAGAGGGTCAGGGTACGGGCAGGGTCGGACGTGGGCGTGAGGCTGTCTGAGTCGTCGATGGCGTCGCTGAGCGTCTCGAGCAGACTGACATCGGAGGCTTTGGAGGGACGGCGCGAGGAAAATTGCCTAGGCACGGCCTTGGACGCCGGTGGCGGCATGGAGATGGTGGCTCGAAGCGCACTTGCATCGCTGACGTTTTCGGAAGCGCGACCTTTGGTGGTGGCTCCCGTTGGGTTGCCGGTATCCGCGAGCAGAAGATGCATGGCACCGTGTGTGCTCAAAGTGCCATGACGTGGGTTGTTGACAGCGTTGGGAGGTAGTCTAGGTACTGGGGACAATGTACGGTACTTGGACAGTGCAAGTATACCGTAGACAGCGTAGGTACTGTAGATAGAGGCGGTGGGTACTGAGACAGAAAGACAGAGTAGGTACGGTAGGTAGGTACTGCAGACGGTGCAAGTCTACTGTGGACGGTGCAAGTCTACTGTGGACGGAGTGACTCGCACCTGCCAGAAGAGTGAGTCGCAGAGTCGCACCTGCCAGAATAACGCGTCCGACTCGCACCTGCCGTCCTACACAATGCACCGGGCCAAAATGCACGTGTCCAAACAGTGTGAGGCTTGCGCCTTGCAGCTGCGAGGCCGCCCACGTCACACCTACACCCACACCTACACCCAACACCTACACCTACACCCATACCTACACCCATACCTCGTCCACCTACCATTGCTCCCTCACTGCCGTCGCCCTCACTGCTGTCATCAACAAGGCTACCTCGGGACCAACCCATCCAGCGCTGTAGTTTGCGCCGCGAGCCTGCTCCTCCGTCTCGTCCTTTGTACGGTGACAGCCTTTGTTTGCCAGCGCTGACCGTCCTCCTACCTACCACCTGGTACAGTGTCTCTGCTCAGCCACATACCCACTCACTCTGCGCCGCAGAACAGCACACCCACACGTCAAGGAACCGGCATAATTCTTCTACCTGCACGTCAAAGAACCGGCGTAGTTCTTGCGGGGCCAATACCGTAGATACCTAGGTATACCTGCCTACCTACATTGCTCCGCCAAGTCCCGCTTCCGGGAAGGTGCCTCCACAACATCCTAATTTTAGGCGGCTCCGGTCTTCACTCTACGGTACCCAGAGCGCATCTCTAAACAAACAGGCGCCACAGTCTTTTTGCACGGATGCTGACTTGCAATACTCCACGTGCTCACAACAACTCTTCGCTCCATCGAATTCTTCTGCAAAGTCATCTGGACATGGCGTGCATCCAGCCGTCTTTACCGTAGGTACAAATACCAAGCGCAACGCAGCCGCCAGCGACGTTGCAGAACATGTACGGCACAGCATCGTGCATTCAAGCACCGTTTCATTCACGCGCCGTCCAGGCCGATTTTCAGTCTCACAAACAACCAATCCAATCCCGGTAGTGTTCCAAGTAGAAGAACATGGGTTGGTGCCAAGACTATGTGGAGGCTGGGGTTTGCTCACTGATGTGGAGGCTGGGGTTTGCTCTCTGATGTGGCGCCTCAGCGAAAACAAACAGCCCGTCTTACCTACGACTAGCTCGATGCAGCAGTAACCCACAGCCCCATCTTCTTCCAAGATTGGGATTCTGCGTTTTACTTCTCCCACAGACTGCCACAACCACTACCCAGCGAGATGATGTGGCCCGGGCGCCCGATGTCTACAACTCAGCCTAACGCTTGTTTGTGGTTGCGGCTGTTGCGCAGCCGGTGATGCTAATTTGCAACAGGCACAGACGCCGCACGGTTGGCATCCCGGGCTGGTTACAGCATGAGCATCGGGATGCTTTGCATATATAATCTACCGTGGCGTCCCTCAACTTGATCGTCGTCACACAGCTATCTCTTTTTTTTCTACAAGAGCAATACATCTCTCCTATCTAATACTAGTTCACCATCTTCAACCCCTGATCGAAATTACTTACGAACCACATCCTGATCACCAAAATGTCCACCAAACTGTTCGCCTTCACATCCCTCCTCGCCCTCGCGGCATCCCGTCCTACACTTTCAGTGCGCCGCGCAGAGTCCTCCGAATGTTGGCAAACCAACCCCGGCACCGTCTTCTACAGCTGCTCCAACGGCTACCATGGCTGCTTCTACCAAGACCCCTGCAGCCTCTCGCCGCTCTCCTCTACCGACCCCACCTCTATCACTCCTTCCCCGACAACCTCCTCGGATATCCCAGTCGAAATCCACGAGCTCACCAAACCCCGCTCCTTCAACATCTACGTCCTCAGCGAAGCCCAGCACAACGTCCAAGACCAGGTCGGCCATGTTGACCTCAACAAGCCTGAGGGCAGTGCGATCACGACTACGAATGCACTCGTCTTCGACGACGTCCCTGCCGGCGCGAAAAACTGCAATCTCAACTGGCGCAGCACGGTCTCCAACGACGAGAACAACTTCACCGTCAAGGGCGCCGGCCAAGCCTATACCCGCCAACTGACCGGCTTCCCGGCCAAGTCTGAAATCGTGTCCTACGACGGACTGAAAAAATACCAGGACCCGAGCGCGCAATGGACCCTGAGTTTAGATTTCACCGGGTGGACGGAGCAGCCTACCAGCCACAGAGGGCCAGGCCTAGCATGCGGGAGCCAGGTTGCGGTGGAGATCAAGGGGAGCGATGAGGGAGAGGGAGAGAATCGGGTGTTTATTACTTTGACGGAGACGAGTGGGTTTTATCTGACGTATGAGTTGTAGGCATGGATTTGGATCAAATTGGGGGTGGTTTGCATAGCGACGGCGTTTTTCGGGGAGTTTGGGTGGGATTTATTTGGGGAGAGGAGCTGGGATGGATTGGGGGTGTAGATGGGGCTTGCCGTAATTACTTAATAATGTTGGAAGATCGCATACTACTGATATTGCAAGTCGCATACTGATATTGCAAAGTCGTATACTAATATTGCAAAGTTGCATACTAATATCGTAAAGTTGTATACTAATATTTTACAGGCGTATGCTGATAATCTAAAGACGCATACTAACATTCCAAAGTCCGCCTACTGCTTCAAAAATTCCAGCTACGTGAACGAGGTGGTAGCCTTACAGCGCGGCGGGGCGAGGGTGTCTCTCACCGACAGCCGTCCTATTCAGGAGCGAGTGAGGTGGCGAGATATCCGGCTGCTTTTGGATAAGACTTTGGACTTTTTAGGAGAGATGGAATCTAGGAGAGATGGAATAGACGGCGTTTTAAGATGGAATTTTGGTGGATGTTATTATTGTTGTTGCTGGTGGTGTAGCGTTCACGGGCTTGAGGTAGGATGTCGGGGGTGGGAGAGAGTTACCCGTTGTAGGATCTAGGTTTTGAGCGAAATCAGGACTCTCGTGCAACGAGGTAATAGTTGGAAACTATGAGGACGAAGTATCAAGAGTATGCTGATGCTGTGACTCGTAGAGGCAACGTTATTGATAATGAGCACGGGCTTCTTCGGATTCTTCCCCTTGCTCATGGTGCTGGCAGCAGATTGATATCAGTTATTACTAAGGTGTGGTCCATAGGTGTAGATAGAATTAAATGAAGATGTAGCAAGCTAGTAAAGACTGGGCCATTACTGGGCACAATTTGAAAAGGAACGTTGCGAGGCCCGAGTATTCTGCAGCGGCTTAGCAGCTAGTTCGCCCACGTTTTTAGGTTTCCATACAGACACTTGATGCTCTCTAAACCAGGCGCCTGCAGGCGGATCTGTCGAATGTTTTGTCTGTATCCTGCCAATATCTCCACCCTGCGGTACTCTTGGTCTTTGCTCCGTCAGCTCCACTACAGAGTCTGCCAATGCTCCTACAGAGGCCATTATCTCTCTCGACGAGCCTGCAATACTCTATATCAATCCATATACACAAAACTGATCAGCGTCACGAATATACCATACCAAAAGCACACCAGTGATAGAGAGGGGGTACTCCAACAAGTAATTTCTCCTCTGAAACTTGCAGAGATATCATTTTACCATAACGTCGTTTTTATATTTAAAGAAACGGTGAAACCAGGGTATCGATAACTCTAAATGCCATGCATCATACCCGGACATAACAACGTTTCAATGTTCGCCACCACCTACAATGCAATTGCAACAACTGCAATCATGACAGCTACCGCGCCATGGATGTAGACGCCCATTCCAAGTGGCCTCGCTGCGTCACCCTTGACCGCATCCTCCACGGTATCTTGGAGGAACTCCAGCCGCGCCTCGTCTTCCTTCTTGAGGTATTCCTGCAGATCGCTAGGCATAGCTGCATACCTGCGGAGGTGTTAGCGCGCTGACTCGCGAGATCAGCTCCATTCACGTCGCTCACCAACTTGGAGTTGCTGTGTATTGGATGTCGGAGCTCAGATCTGTGAGGGCGGCGGGGACGCCTTTGTGCGTCTTCTGGAAATCGACGAGCTGCGAGTAAGCAGAGCTCCACTCGGGTTGGGCGGTCACGGACGCCTGGTAGGCTGAGATGGCTTGCAGTACGTCCTTTGTGACTTGGTCGTATTGGGCTTGGTCCGTGACGGTGAATAGGATCGATGTTTCTCCAATCGCAATGCCGGGCTCTGCCGCTGCCGCTGCGAGGGAGGCGAACGCCACAGGGAGAATGGAAGTGAACCTCATGGCGAAACGGCTGGCAAATGCGCTTTACTAGTACGATGGAGATGGAATTTGTCGTTTTCAATCTCAAGGAGAGTAGGTAGGTATAGCTCGATTTGAAGACGGTCACATTTGTCGGGGCCTCACTGCCAATATACCTCTAGGTATCCCACTGGCAGAAGTTGGACATGCTCACAGCAGGCCCCCAAATTTCTAGGCATCTAAACCTTATGTGGCTGTACGGCGTAGGTACACAGGCGAGTCCACTCCAATTCCTGATCTCGGGTCCACTCTTCCTCGTATCGTGACAATGCCAAGGTCGCATCGTACGAAACCCCCAATTTCGACCTCGTTCGGATCTCTCCAAGGCCCGCGCACTGCCATAAATACGTCCAGTGCGGGCCTGCATGCTCACCGGTGATCTTGGCACCAATCATTCCTCATAATCCAGAACCTCACTCTCGGTGTGAGCCTGACGCCAAGGGCTACCAGCAAATGCCTAATACAAGAGCGCGGCCCGGTCTAAGCCTTGACCTTCTCCGTAGGTACTTGCATGGATTGTCAAACGACAGCTAGTTGGATGGAGGGCCAGGTAGGTAGGTACGGTAGGTAGTTGGGATGCAAACAGCCTCGGCGAGCCTGGTAGGGCTGATGCAAACTACCGTACAGCCCCACGTTGGACGCCTGTTGTCTTGTTCCAAAGTCGGTTAGGTACGGTAGGTACCCAGGTATTACAGCCTCCTAGAACTTGGCATGATCGTGTGCCAGGTACGCCAGCCATCAAGACGCGATCTGCAGAAAACTGAGCGCAGAGCATGTGGATGTGCTGAACGGAGCCTCCAGCCACTCAGTGCAAATGTGGTTTGGGATCATCGAAGCATGTTTCGCCGCACGTTCAAGAACGCTTCTTTCCAGCCCATAGGTATTCGTAGGTACGGTAATAAAGATCGAGTTGCGCGGTGGTTTTTCTTGATACGTGGCAACCCATATAGTTCATCCTTCTGTAAGGCGTAGCACAATCGAATTTACCCGTTTTAGTACCTGATCGTACCCATTTTAGTAAATACGCAAAATAAAACTGTTCTTTAGAATAAAATTGTTAAATCCAAGAGGGTATCTAGTCCTAAAGGGTTAAGGTTAGTTCTTAGGCAGGAGTACTTACAGAAGGTAGAAGGTCTTGTTAATATAATAGTATCTTACAAAGTATAATAAGTTAACAATTTAGTCTATTAGAATCTAAATAATAGATTAATAAATAGATTAAATATAAGTATAAGAAGCTTATTCTCGCGTTCCTATATACTAAGTAGTCCTACACATCCTAGAATCCTATATATCCTAGAGTCCTATATGTCCTAGAGTCCTATACGTCCTAGAGTCCTGTGCGGGCAAGTCCTACGCGTCCTAGAGTTCCTATATAGGTAAGGCCTATGTAGTCTTTAGGACCCTTAAGACCTATAACTTATTATCTAACTACTTAGTTAGCTAACTCTAGTAGACTAGTAGTCTAATAAGTTTACGCCCTACTACTTATATATAGCTAGATTCTAATATTATCCTTCCCTTCTAAGCTTAATATCCTTATAAGTTAACTACCTATAAAGTTATTATCTTATTCTATTTAATATTGCTATAGTTAAGCTAATTATCTTAAGAAAGACTATATTTTTATAATAGTTACCTATTTATACTGCGCTAAAAAGAAATATACTTATTATCTTTCTTCTTTGCACTCTTAGTGTACTAACTATATTAGATAGAAAAAATAAAAGTATAAGCCTAAAGAGATCCCTTTACTAGATTATTTAAAAATAGATGCTAAAATAAAGAAGTTAGAAAAGTTAGAGGCTAAAAAGAAGGCAAAGCTCTATATTAAAGAAAAGCTAGCTAAAGTAGCTCTCCTTTACGCCTATTAGGCGTAAGAGAAGATAGCGCGCTTACATAATTAATAAAAGAAATTATATTAAAAAGAATAAGAATTATTTAATTATAGTATAAGTACTATAGACAAGTTAGAAGCGCTTAAGGCGTAGGAGGAGTTAGCGTAGACTACTACGTTAATAAATTCTAACGCGCTATTAGGCGCTAAGGTAATTAACTAGTCTATTTTATAGGCTAGCCCTTATACTAGTAGTAATTCCTAGGTGCGTTCTAGTTATTTCTAGTAGAATTCCTTAATCTTTTACTAACAGTTTCCTAGATTGTTTTTTAGTTCCTAGGTGTTTTTACTATGTAGGTAACCTTTCTACTTAACAAGATACGTGTTATTATGCTAATTAAATTCTAGAATTCTTTTAACCTTAAATTTATTTTCTTCCTTAGTCTAGTGGTAGAAGGTAGTTTTAACTAGTGTATTAGGGTCTGCTAGTTCTAGTAGTAATACGTAGAATACTAGGTGTATCTTTATATCTAGCGGTAGTTCTAGCTTGTAGTTTACTAGTAATATTTACTTAGAAATATAAAATAGTCTAACCTTAATATAATCTAGTTTCTTGTGTTTTTTCTTTTAAGTTTAAAGGTTCTTTATAAGTAGATATGCTTTATCCCCCTTCTTTAGCTAAGATGCTATTTTTTATTTTTAATTTTAGTATAAAATTAATTGCTACTAAGCTTTTTTAAGATTTTCTTAAAGTTATTAGTGTATTTTCTTTATATTTTCTACTATATCTATAGCTTCTTTTACTTTAATTATCGTAGGAAATTATTAATTAAAGAGATGTAGGTGTCTTCTGTAGTTTACATAGAATAGTGTATGTCCTAATACTACTAATACTTTATTATTATAGGCTAACTGTGCTATAGGTAGTAATAAAACCTAGTTATTTTTCTAACTATTACAGTAGATGCGTAGGTACGTTTCTATAGTTTAGTTTGTACGTTCTGTCTGTCTATCTATTTATAGATAGTAAGCTGTTAATAGTTTTTGTTTTATTCTAAGTAGTGCTATAAGTATTATCTAACAATTTAACGTAAAGAGCTTATCTCTGTTGCTAATAATTATTTTTAGGATTCTGTGGTGTCTAATTAGTTAGTCTAGGATAAAAAAAGTGAGTTCCTTTGCCATTATTCTTTTAAGGCATAGAATGAGCTTAATATACTTAGTTAGTTAGCAGACTACTACTAGTATACTATTATATTTAATTCCTGTTGTTAGATCCTTAGAGTTTAGAATTCCTATAATAAAATTCATAGTAATATCTTCCTATAGTGCTATTAGTATTTTAATTGCTTATATCTCTCTATATTTAAGATGTGTGCTGTGTTTATTTCTTTAGCATTCTACATATTTATAGATATAAGTTATTATAGCTTTCTTAATTCCTTTAAAGGTGTAATTTTGTTAAATAAGTTCTATTATTTGTGTGATGCCTAGGTGTCTGTACATAAGGTTATTGTGGTATTATTAGATAATCTTAGTCTGTAGATGTTCTAGAACTTTTTAGTTAATTACTAAAAGTTAATTTAGTTTTACTATTAGTTCTAGAGATCTATCTTTAGCTTTGTAAAAGATTGTAGAGAAGGTTTTTACTTTTTCTCCTACTAGATTACTTTATTAGCTAAGAGCGTCTGCTCTACTATTTTCTTTCCTAGCTATATAGATAATTTTAAACTTATACTACCCTATAGTTTACATCTATCTTTATTATTATAGCGTAAGTTCTTTTATTGTCGTGAACCTTAGAAGGTTTTTATAATCTATATAGATTTCTAGCATTAAGTAGCTAAGTGCGTAAATCCTCTAGTGCTTTAAGGCTTTAACAATAGCATAGAGTTCTTTATTATATATATTATATTATATTTTAGCGTTATTAAATTTACATAAGTAATAGGTAATTAGGTACTATTTGCTATTATATTCTTATTTAGCGTAGGCGCCTAGCGCAAGATCGCTAGCGTCTATTTTAAAGCGCAGTAGTTTATCGCTTCTAAAATAAATAAGGATAGGTTCTATAATACATACTATCTTAAGGAGTTAGAATAACATTCTACACTTATTTATCTATTTAAAGGGTACGTTCTTCTTTATAAGATTTATTAAAGGTATTATAACCTTTACGTAATTTTAGATAAATTATTAGTTAAATCTATAGAATCCTAAGAATTCTTAGATATTCTTAGCTGTTTTTAGTATTAGCTAGTTCTTAATATATTTAACTTTACTTAGTGCTATCTTAATTCCTTCTATAGTAATAATATGTCCTAGGAATTTAAGTTATTTAACGTTAAACTTATATTTCTTAAGTTTAATGTAAAGGCATACTTTATCTAGTGCTTCTAGTACTATTTATACATGCTTAGTGTGGTCTAATTTGTTTTTAGAAAAGACAAGGATATTATCTATATACGCGATAACAAATATGTCTAGATATTTATAGAGTACGTTATTAATAAGTGCTATAAAAGCTACTAGTGCATTTATAAGTCTAAATAGCATAACCTTATACTTAAATAGTCTATAGCGTAATTAAAACGCTGTTTTCTATTCTTTACCTTTTTTAATTTATATAAGGTAGTAACTGTCTCTTAGATCTATTATTATAAATATCTTAGCTTAAGATAGTTAATCTTGTAGCTCTACAATGTTTAGTAGTAGATATTAGTTCTTTATTATTATGTTATTAAGTTATTAGTAGTTAACATATAGTCTATCTAATCTATTCTTTTTCTTAATAAATATAAAAGGGCTTACTGCTAGTAACTTTAATAGTTGTATATATCCTTTCTTAAAGTTTATTTTAATAAAATTATGTTCTTTAAGGAGTTCTTCTCCTATTTTACTATATAGTAGTCTAAAGGGTGGCGTCTTCCCTTCTTCTAGGTCTATCGTAAGATCCTAGAGTTAATATTCTAGTAGGTTTACTTTTTATTCTTTTTCTGTAAATATATATGTCTATTTCCTATACTCTCTTAGTAAGGTAAGAGGTGTACTATTGTCCTCCTTCTTGCACTTCTTAACCTAGTGGTTCCTACTAGCGTCTACTAAGGTATGTTTCTGTTTTTTAACTATCTATCGCGGTATTATATTGTTAATAACTTCCTTATCTACTATTATTTTTAGTTAATGTATAGGCTTTACTTATAATACATAATTACAGCGTTTAAATAATATTTTCTTTATACCCTAGTTAATCTACAGGTTGTGTATTATCAACTAAAGTAATCCTAAAACTAACTTATGCTTAGATCCTAGTAAGATATTTAAGGTAAGTTCCTCTCTATATCCTTAGACTGTTATTGTGGTAGTAACCTCTTAGTATATTTAAGGTGTCTTAGGCATTAGGGATCTATTTGTAATATAGATAATATAGAGTACTTTTTTCTTTAATATTATAAGTCCTGCTTATCTTACTATCTAATAAGATATAAAGTTCTTTCCTACTCCTAAGTCTATAAGAGCTTAAGCCTATATTCCTTTAAGCTATACTAGTAGCTTAACTAATACTATACTTACTATAGTATTTAATTTAATAAAGGCATTTTCTTATCTAAGTTTAGGCCTAAAAAAGACATCTATTTATATAGGTTGTAGTTAAGTTCTAGTGCCTAGTATACGTTTCTAAGTATCTAGTTCTATTGTTATTCTTAAGTACATAGCTTATATAGATTATCTTTTTCTTCTTCCTGTAAGGATGTTCTTTTGTTTTTTCTCCTGCAGTCTTTACTATTCCTATATACTAGTTAAATTAGTAGCTCTATTATTACTTCTTATATAGGGCAGTTTATAAAGCTATCTAAATATTTAGCCATATAGTGGTATTTATAGTCTTAGTTTAGACACGTGTACTAGTACAGTTGTATATAGTCTCTATTAATAAGTATATTACAGTATTTGTTGCCCTTTAGAGTAAGGTAAGGAAAGTATTTTACTTATTATTTATTCTAGAGGTATTTGTTATAAGCTGTAATAAGGCAGTCTATCTATATCTATCTATAGCGTAGTTTCCTTCTAGGTTTTTTCTTATTCTCTTCTTTCTCTGCCTTATATTATACGTATATTAGTTCTTCGCAATACGTCTACATACAGAATTAGTATATAGGATTTTAGTAGTCTAGAGAGTACTTTAGTACGTAATCTAACTTCTTATTTTTATAGGGTTGTATTCCTTTTAGTGCCTAGTAGGGTTCTATATAGTCCTAAATATTTAGTTTATACTTAGGTAATATAGGGTTGTCTTCTTCCCGCCTACTTTATAAGTAAGAAGTAGGAGATCTTAGTATCTCTTCTATATCTTCTATATTAAGGTATACATTAGAGTTATCTTCTAGATCTTTGTATAGTTATAAGTTAGGTAAATCTAATTGCTTACTTTACTCTAGTGTAACGCGTTAGTAACTAAATAGCATTATAATAACTTCCTATTCCTTATTAGGTTCTTAGTCCTTAATAGTTAGTACATTTAACTTAGTTTAATAGACTTTATTCTTTAATCTACAGTTCCTAGCTATATAGCCTAGTTTACTATATGTAAAGCATTTACAAGTCTTAGTTATTAATTATTAACTTCTATTAGAGACGCGTTTATTAGGCTACTTAAGGCCTATCCTTTCTCCTTTTCCTTTACCTAAGTAGTTAAACTAGACATCTTCTATTAGTTTGTATCTCTAGTAGTTCCTTAGCTATTACTTTTAGACAATTCTAATAGGGTTCTTATAAACTACTTTTGCCTGTTATCTAAAACTTATTACCCTAGGGTTTTAGTAGAGCTCCTATTACAGTAAAAACCACTCTTTATTAATTCTAATAGTTTCTTTATATAGTTCTTTAAAATTAGTAATTTGTGCACTACTACGTAAGAGTTCCTTATATAGTTTCTATTTAAGTCCTTATTTATATATATCTTAAAGAGATTTATTGTCCTAGTTAAGCTGCACAGCGTATTTATAAAACTTAGCTATATACTTAGCTACTAATTGTTTCTAAGTTATAGTCTAAATTTTTACTTTTATAATAGAGTCCTTATTAGCAATCCTAAAGAGTTATTTAAGGCATTTTTTAAAGTTATTATAATTCTTAATAATGTTAACTATATTAGTATAGTTGTTTACGTAGTTATTATTATTGTTGTTATAGTCTATTCCTAGGTACTTTTTAAGGTAGAGATAGATCTATAATCCTATATCTCCTCGTATATATATTGCTGCAAAGATAACCTTCTTTTTGTCTTTAAAAGGTTTGTCTAAGTTAAAGAAGTAGAGGTCTAACTAGAGAATCTAAACGTTAGTTTAAAATTATTTGCTAAAGTAGAGATTAGGTTTATACGCCTTACTACTATCCTTTATAGAAGTAATCTTAGTAGCACCTAAAGCTATAGAAAAGTGTTAAATCTAAGAGGGTAGCTAGTCCTAAAGGGTTAAGGTTAGTTCTTAGGTAGGAGTACTTATAAAAGATAGAAGGTCTTATTAATATAATAGTATCTTATAAAGTGTAATAAGTTAATAATTTAGTCTACTAAAATCTAAATAATAGATTAATAAACAGATTAAATATAAGTATAAGAAGCTTATTCTCGCGTTCCTATATACTAAGTAGTCCTACACATCCTAGAATCCTATACGTCCTAGAGTCCTGTATGTCCTAGAGTCCTATACGTCCTAGAGTCCTGTGCGGGCAAGTCCTACGCGTCCTAGAGTTCCTGTATAGGCGAGGCCTATGCGGTCCTTAGGACCCTTAGGACCTATAACCTATTATCTAACTACTTAGTTAGCTAACTTTAGTAAACTAGTAGTCTAATAAGCTTACGCCCTACTACTTATATATAGCTAGATCCTAATATTATCCTCCCTTTCTAAGCTTAATATCCTTATAAGTTAACTACTTATAAAGTTATTATCTTATTCTATTTAATATTGCTATAGTTAAGCTAATTATCTTAAAAAAGACTACGTTTTTGTAATAGTTACTTATTTATACTACTCTAAGAAGAAATATACTTATTATCTCTCTTTTTTATACTCTTAGTATACTAACTACGTTAGATAGAGAAACTAGAAGTGCGAGCCTAAAGAGATCCCTTTACTAGATTATTTAAAAATAAATGCTAAAATAGAAAGGTTAGAAAAGTTAGAGGCTAAAGAGGAGGTAAAGCTCTATATTAAGGAAGAGCTAGCTAAGGTAGCTCTCCTTTACACCTATTAGGTGTAAGAGAAGATAGCGCGCTTATATAATTAGTAAAAGAAATTGCGTTAGAAGGAATAAGAATTATTTAATTATAGTATAAGTACTATAGATAAATTAGAAGCGCTTAAGGCGTAGGAGGAGTTAGTGTAGGCTACTACGTTAATAAATCCTAACACACTATTAGGCGCTAAGGTAATTAACTAGTCTATTTTATAGGCTAGCCCTTATGCTAGTAGTAATTCCTAGGTGCGTTCTAGTTGTTTCTTTATAATTTCTAGCGTTTAATTGTAGAAGTTGTTTATCTATTATTAATAGTTAGATAGGTTTTCCTTAGGTTCCTATATGTTTTTACTAGACAAATACTCTTTCTACTTAATAAGGTATTCTTTAGTGTCTATATACGCATCGCGTACTTATAGGATTTATTCTACTTTAAATTTGGTGTCTTTCTAAGCTTAGTGACAGAAGGTTGTTTTAATAGGAGTATTAGGGTCTGCTAGTTCTAGTAGTAATACGTGGAATACTAGGTGTATTTTTCCGTCTAGCGGTAGTTCCAACTTATAGTTTACTAGTAATATTTGCTTAGAAATGTAAAATAGTCTAACCTTAATATAATCTAGTTTCTTGTGTTTCTTCTTCTAAGTTTAAAGGTTCTTTATAAGTAGATATACTTTATCCCCCTTCTTTAGCTAAGGTGCTATTTTTTATTTTTAATTTTAGTATAAAATTAATTGCTACTAAGCTTTCTTAAGATTCTCTTAGAGTTATTAGTGTATTTTCTTTATATTTTCTACTATATCTATAGCTTCTTTTACTTTAATTATTGTAGGAAATTATTAATTAAAGAGATATAGATGTCTTCTATAGTTTACATAGAATAGTGTATGTCCTAATACTGCTAATACTTTGTTATTATAGGCTAACTGTGCTATAGGTAGTAATAAAACCTAGTTATTCTTCTAACTATTATAGTAGATGCGTAGGTACGTTTCTATAGTTTAGTTTATACATTCTGTCTATCTGTCTATTTGTAGATAGTAAGCTATTAATAGCTTTTGTTTTATTCTAAGCAGTGCTATAAGCGTTATCTAATAATTTAACGTGAAGAGCTTATCTCTATTACTAATAATTATTTTTAGGATTCTGTAGTGTCTAATTAGTTAGTCTAGGATAAGAAAAGCGAGTTCCTTTGCTGTTATTCTTTTAAAACATAGAATAAGCTTAATATACTTAGTTAGTTAGTAGACTACTACTAGTATACTATTATATTTAATTCCTATTATTAGATTCTTAGAGTTTAGAATTTCTGTAATAAAATCTATAGCAATATCTTCCTATAGTACTATTAGTATTCTAATTACTTGCATTTCTTTATATTTAAGATATATACTATATTTGTTTCTTTAGCATTCTACATATTTATAGATATAAGTTATTATAGCTTCCTTAATTCCTTTAAAGGTATAATTCCTTTAGATAAGTTCTATTATCTTTATAATGCCTAGGTGTCCGTACATAGGGTTATCGTGGTATTATTAGATAATCTTAGTCTATAGATATTCTAAAACTTCTTAGTTAATTACTAAAAGTTAATTTAGTTCTACTATTAGTTCTAGAGATCTATCTTTGGCTTTGCAAAGAATTGCAAAGAAGGTTTTTACTTTTTCTTCTACTAGATTACTTTGTTAGTTAAGAGCGTCTGCTCTGCTATTTTCTTTCCTAGCTACATAGATAATTTTAAACTTATACTACCTAGTAGTTTACAACTATCTTTATTATTATAGTGTAAGTTCTTTTGTTATTGTGAACCTTAGAAGGTTCTTGTAATCTATATAGATTTCTAGTGTTAAGTAACTAAGCGTATAAATCCTCTAGTGCTTTAAGGCTTTAACAATAGCGTAGAGTTCTTTATTATGTACATTATATTATGTTTTAGCGTTATTAAATTTGTATAAGTAGTAGGTAATTAGGTGCTATTTACTATTATATTCTTATTTAGCGTAGGCGCCTAGCGTAAGATCGCTAGCGTTTGTTTTAAAGCGTAGTGGTTTATTATTTCTAAAATAAATAAAGATAGGTTCTATAATACATACTGTCTTAAGGAGTTAGAATAATATTCCACACTTATCTATCTATTTAAAGGGTACATCCTTCTTTATAAGATTTATTAAAGGTATTGTAACCTTTACATAATTTTAGATAAATTATTAGTTAAATCTACAGAATCCTAAGAATTCTTAGATATTTTTAGCTGTCTTTAGTATTAGCTAGTTCTTAATGCATTTAACTTTACTTAGTGCTATTTTAATTCCTTTATAGTAATAATATGTCCTAGGAATTCAAGTTATTTAACGTTAAACTTGTATTTCTTAAGTTTAATACAAAGGCATGCTTTATCTAGTGCTTCTAGTACTATCTGTATATGCTTAGTGTGGTCTAATTTATTTTTAGAAAAGATAAGGATATTGTCTATATACGTAATAATAAATATGTTTAGATGTTTATAGAGTACGTTGTTAATAAGTGCTATAAAAGCTACTAGTGCGTTTATAAGTCTAAAAGGCATAACTTTATATTTAAATAGTCTATATCGTAATTAAAATGCTATTTTCTATTCTTTACCTTTCTTAATTTATATAAGGTGGTAACTGTCTCTTAGATCTATTATCGTGAATATCTTAGCTTAAGATAGTTAATTTTGTAACTCTGTAATGTTTAGTAGTAGATATTAGTTCTTTATTATTATGTTATTAAGTTATTAGTAGTTAATATATAGTCTGTCTAATCTATCCTTTTTCTTAACAAACATGAAAGGGCTTACTACTAGTAACTTTAATAGTTATATATATCCTTTCTTAAGGTTTATCTTAATAAAATTACGTTCTTTAAGGAGTTCTTCTCCTATCTTACTATATAGTAGTCTAAAGGGTGGCGTCTTCCCTTCTTCTAGGTCTATTGTAAGATCCTAGGGTTAATATTCTAGTAGGTTTGCTTTTCCTTCCTTTTCTATAAATATATATGTCTATTTCCTATACTCTCTTAGTAAGGTAAAGGGTGTACTATTATCCTCCTTCTTGCGCTTCTTAATCTAGTAGTTCCTACTAGCGTCTACTAAGGTGTACTTCTATTTTTTAACTATCTGTCACAGTATTATATTGTTAATAACTCCCTTATCTACTATTATTTTTAGTTAATATGTAGGCTTTACTTATAATACATAATTATAGCGTTTAAATAATATTTTCTTAGTACTCTAGTTAATCTGCAGGTTGTGTATTATTAACTAAGGTAATCCTAAGACTAACTTATACTTAGATCCTAGTAAGACATCTAAAGTAAGTTCCTTACTATGTCCTTAAACTGTTATTGTAGTAGTAACCTCCTAGTATATTTAAGGTGTTTTAGGCATTAGGGATCTATTCGCGATATAGATAATATAGGGTACTTTTTTTTCTAATATTATAAGTCCTGCTTATCTTACTATCTAATAAAATATAAAGTTCCTTCCTACTCCTAAGTCTATAAGAGCTTAAGCCTATATTCCTTTAAGCTATACTAGTAGCTTAACTAATACTATGCTTACTATAGCATTTAATTTAATAAAGGCGTTTTCTTATCTAAGTTTAGGCCTAAAAAAGACATCTATTTATATAGGTTGTAGTTAAGTTCTAGTGCCTAGTATGCGTTTCTAAGCATCCGCTTCTATTATTATTCTTAAGTACATAGCTTATATAAATTGTCTTTTTCTTCTTCTTATAAGGATATTCTTCTGTTTTTTCTCCCGCAGTCTTTACTATTCCTATATACTAGTTAAATTAGTAGCTCTATTATTACTTCTTACGTAGGGCAGTTTACAAAGCTGTCTAAACGTTTAGCTATATAGTAGTATTTATAGTCTTAGCTTAGACACGTGTACTAGTATAGTTATATATAGTCTCTATTAATAAGTATGTTACAGCATTTATTATCCTTTAGCGTAAGGTAAGGAAAGTATTTTACTTATTATTCATTCTAGAGGTGTTTATTATAAGCTATAATAGGGCAGTCTATCTATATCTATCTATAGCGCAGTTTCCTTCTAGGTTATTTCTTATTCTCCTCTTTCTTTACCTTATATTGTGCGCATATTGGTTCTTCGCAATATGTCTATATATAGAATTAGTGTGTAGAATTTTAGTGGTCTAGGTAGTACTTTAGTACATAGTCTAACTTCTTATTTTTATAGGGTTGTATTCCTTTTAGTGCCTAGTAGGGTTTTATATAGTCCTAAATATTTAGTTTATACTTAGGTGATATAGGGTTGTCTTCTTCCTGCCTACTTTATAGGTAAGGAGTAGGAGATCTTAGTATCTCTTCTACATCTTGTGCGTTGTAGTATATATTAGAGTTATCTTCTAGATCTTTATATAGTTATAAGTTAGGTAAATCTAATTACTTACTTTGCTCTAGTGTAATACGTTAGTAACTAAATAGTGTTGTAATAACTTTCTATTCCTTATTAGGTTCTTAGTCCTTAATAGTTAGTATATTTAACTTAGTTTAATAGACTTTGTTCTTTAATCTATAGTTCTTAGCTATATAGCCTAGTTTACTACATGTAAAGCATTTACAGGTCTTAGTTATTAGTTATTAACTTCTATTAGAGACGCGTTTATTAGGCTACTTAGGGCCTATCCTTCCTCCTTTTCCTTTGCCTAAGTAGTTAAACTAGACATTTTTTATTAGTTTGTATCTCTAGTAGTTCCTTAGCTGTTACTTTTAAATAATTCTAACAGGGTTCTTATAAACCACTTTTACTGGTTATCTAAAGCTTATCGCCCTAGGGTTTTAGTAGAGCTCCTGTTATAGTAAAAACCACTCTTTATTAATTCTAATAGTTTCTTTATATAGTTTTTTAAAGTTAGTAATTTATGCACTACTACGCAAGAGTTCCTTATATAGTTTCTATTTAAGTTCTTATTTATATATGTCCTAAAGAGATTTATTATTCTAGTTAAGCTACACAGCGTATCTGCGAAACTTAGCTATATACTTAGCTACTAATTATTTCTAAATTATAGTCTAAATCTTTACTTTTATACTAGAGTCCTTATTAGCAATCCTAAAGAGTTGTTTAAGGCATTTCTTAAAGTTATTATAATTCTTAATAATATTAACTATATTAGCGTGCTTATTTACGTAATTATTATTATTATTGTCGTAGTCTATTCCTAGGTACCTTTTAAGGTAGGAATAGATCTATAATCCTATATTTCCTTACATATATATTGCTACAAAGATAACCTTCTTTTTATCTTTAAGGGGTTTATCTAAGTTAAAGAAGTAGAGGTCTAACTAGAGAATCTAGACATTAGTTTAAGATTATTTGCTAAAGTAGAGATTAGGTTTATACGCCTTACTACTATCCTTTATAGGAGTAATCTTAGCAGCACCTAAAACTATAGAAGAGGTAGGAGTTTGTAAAGTACTTATATTAAAGGTGTTTAAGATGTTAAATCTAAAAGGGTAGCTAGTCCTAAAGGGTTAAAGTTAGTTCTTAGGCAGGAGTACTTATAGAAAGTAAAAAGTTTTATTAATATAATAGTATCTTACAAAGTATAATAAGTTAATAATTTAGTCTACTAGAATCTAAATAATAGATTAATAAACAAATTAAATATAAGTATAAGAAGCTTATTCTTGCGTTCCTATATACTAAGTAGTCCTATACATCCTAGAATCCTATACGTCCTAGAGTCCTGTATATCCTAGAGTCCTATACGTCCTAGAGTCCTATGCGGGCGAGTCCTACGCGTCCTAGAGTTCCTATATAGGCGAGGCCTATGCGGTCCTTAGAACTCTTAGGACCTATGACCTATTATCTAACTACTTAGTTAGCTAACTCTAGCAGACTAGTGGTCTAATAAACTCGCGCCCCGCTGCTCGCGCGCGGCCGGATCCTAATAAAAAGGTAGAAGTTTATAAAGTACTTATGTTAAAGGTGTTTAAGATGTTAAATCTAAGAGGGTAGCTAGTCCTAAAGGGTTAAGGTTAGTTCTTAGGCAGGAGTACTTATAGAAGGTAGAAGGTCTTGTTAATATAATAGTATCTTATAAAGTATAATAAGTTAATAATTTAGTCTACTAGAATCTAAACAATAGATTAATAAATAGATTAAATATAAGTATAAGAAGCTTATTCTTGCGTTCCTATATACTAAGTAGTCCTATATATCCCAGAATCCTATATGTCCTAGAGTCCTATATGTCCTAGAGTCCTATACGTCCTAGAGTCCTGTGTGGGCGAGTCCCACGCGTCCTAGAGTTCCTGTACGGGCGAGGCCCGTGCGGTCCTTAGGACCCTTAGGACCCGTGACCTATTATCTAACTGCTTAGTTAGCTAACTCTAGCAGACTAGTGGTCTAATAAGCTCGCGCCCCGCTGCTCGCGCGCGGCCGGATCCTAACAAAAATACATTGCTAATCCACGTAACGTTAATTAGTTGGCTCACGATGAATATCTCAGTTCACTGTACAATAGCAAATATAGGCGAAATAAATACGCGCGATTAATTTACTGTTATTACTTACCCTACTATAACTCTAGAGTATAGGATATCACCACTTTATAGTGGTCGGGTAGGTAGTGTGGTATGGTCATCATGCCGGTATTCCGGCGCTCGGTAGGCCGACACGCTCGGCAGACGTCCCACTACTCTACTACCCGGCAAGGTGCGGGGGGTATCTATGTGCTATTATGGCGGCTGGCGGGACAGGTAGACTTAGTGGGGCGTTCCCTAGTGAGCAACATACTATGGTAGACTAGAAACTCGGCAAGCAAATCGAAAGTCGCCGCGATGCGCACCACACATCGCGCTTGCCTCTACAACGTTTGCAGCGCCGCCTGTACTCACCTTTCATTTCAATGCCATCAGATTTTGTCATCTTCTCCTGGCTAGCTGATGCCGATGCTGCCGCACCCGCACATAGATCCTCCTCTCATCATCGCCCGTTGCGAAAACGTACGCGCCTAGCCGTCGAAGCTGTAGCAGAAGCAGCATCGCGGAAGAAACAACGCACTTTAGCACACGCTGCTGCGAACATGAATCCACCACACTCTACTCCTCGATCAGACTCGAAACCTGGTCCCCGAAGTCCTGCGAAACCACGAAGTCTTAATCCGAGGAAGTCACAACGTCTGAGGGGTCGGATGATGGGTGATGGATGATGGGTGACTGGTGACGGCTGGAGCTGATGGCTAACTCAATGCGACAACTGTATAGGCATAAGCGCAAACCCGCAAGGCTGTGGCTGAGTGCTATCCCAGAATAGTTGAAGGGGAAGCTAACGTACATCCATACGTGGCGGAAATCCTGGTGTACTGGAAGAACCCAACCAGCTTGCGAGAATCACAGACCTCTCCGTTCTTGCAAGTTGATTGATTGTTTCCGGCACACTGGGTGTTCCGCCACGCCTGGATGGACGTTAGGTGAGTCAGAACCGTCCGACATGTCCGCCTTTAAAAAATCGTTAGCCCAAATAATTATCCACTGTCAAAGAATACAACTCAAGGGATGACACTAGGAAGGTGATAAAGGGCAGGGGCACGACGAAGCAAATGGAGCTGCATAGGGCGTCCCGACGCTGAGAAACGCGGGGAAGGCAGACACTGTAGCCGCGGTCTTGCTGGTGCGCTGCAGTGTGGCAGCGCCTTGTGCAGCAGAGGCATCATAACGCGACAAGAGAGTTGTGAAGACGTTTTCTTGCTGGGAATAGCTAATTGATTATCTAACCTTACTCTGAGAGGCTCTTGATTGATGAATCATCATCATTGTAATTCATGTCATGATCCGCACGCTTCGCGGCTCTCTTCTCTTGCTCGGCGTACCTTGCTTCGTCACTAGACCCTATCTCTTCAGGAGGTGTTTCTGATCGTTTCCGCTTTCTGACCTCCTTAGCAAGGGCTTGCTCGCCCAACGCTTGCTTTACCTGGCTATCCGCCGCATCTAGGTGTTGGCAGAATTGTGTCCCTGAGATGTAGATCTCTGTATCTTCATCCCCCAGCTCCTTCTGGGCAAGTCCTTCGTAGGTAAAGTCGCTGAGGCGGAGCCGCAGGCCAGGTTGATCGACAGGGTTGCCTTCATCGTCACGGAATGCCTGGTAAGAATGTTAGCACATTGAAAATGGGCCAGATTCATGCGACTAGCCTACCTGGTCTACAGGCTTTTCCACAGCTTGTAACTCAGGTCCATCAGCAGTATGGAACACTTCGGGTCGCCAAATTGACACTGTTGCTTTGCGCGACTCCTTGCTGTACTCAATGTCTAGGCAGACGACAGCTCGTATATTCGCATCTGAATCAAGTAGATAGTTCTCAGCTAATCGGCGTAGGCGCTCTTTCTTCTGTGAGTATGCGACTTCAATAACAACACCTGGATGTTTTGCTTCCTCATGCCTGAATGACGCGTCTGGCTCGTACTTCGATTTACTCGATGGAGCGCTAGCGGCGAAGCGTATTTCAGTCGAGCGGGTTGATCGCACGTATCCCGAAAGCTTAGCGTCTTGCAGGAGCGTCCTCTCTATCTGGTCGTACTCTCCTGTTGCAAGGATAAATTCATTCCACGGCTCTTGCTCAGCGTAAATTCCTGCCTGGGCTCGTCTGAAAAGCGCGATAATGCGAGGCGCCTCCGTGAATGGCTTCTTGTCGGTTAGCGGAGGCGTCAGAGGCTGGTTTGTAGACCTTGAGGGTGGCGTGACGTGTCGATGCTGCGTTACATTTGGTTCCGATGTTGACATAGCTGTATGCCGCGCTGCATTATGAAGTTGTTCGATGACCGACGCTCTCTCGCAAAACTGACGGATGGTCCTAGAGCTAGGTACCTACCGTACTGATAGGTAGGGCGTTTCCGTTGACTCAGCAACCGCGCCACATGCCTAGAGAGCCAATAACATGACTGTGGCTAAGGCGATAAGCCACTGCCCTTATAATCCAGGCTAGAACACTTCAATCGCTTTTGCACGACTGCTATTCTCCAAGGCATCGCCGACACATACTCAGAAGTATGTGAGCTTGTCCTCTTGTTCTGCCTGTACCTCGCTCTAGCGTTCTAACTCTATGGCTAGCCATCACCGGTCCTGGAACCCCAAAGCCACGGACAACTTACGCGCCCAGGTTACGGGATGAATCTGTGATTGGCTGCCTTCTATTTGTTTGCATATAAAGCCACTGCGATCATTCGCTCTTGATCACCACAAGATGTTACACAAACAGCCCCTCACTGCGCACTTGCTGTGGCACGGTTATAAGGCTATCGTGCTGCCCCGCTAGCTGCCCCGTAGACCAACCTGGACAGCTCCTAAGAATCTATGAGTTGAACACTTCTTTATTAGATCCAGCCTTAACGCACCAACCCTGAAAGGACGAACTCAACATGTACGGTGACGATGAATGCGAAACGTGCGATCGCGAGTTTTGCAGCCCGCAAGCTGCGATACAGCACATGAACGCACTTGACCACTGGGGCCCACAATACGAATGCGACACATGCGATCAAGAGTTCTTTACTCAAGGCTCGGCGGATCAGCACATGGACGACAAGGGGCACCGGAAGCCTCAGTTCGAATGCGATACCTGCAACAAGGAATTCCATTCCCAGCTGGCTGCCAATCAGCACATGGATGATAAAGGACACTGGGAACCTCAGTTCGAATGCGAGACGTGCAATAAGAAATTCCATACCCAGTCGGCTGCCAATCAGCACATGGATGATAAAGGACACTGGGAACCTCAGTTCGACTGCGAGACGTGCAATAAGAAGTTCCATACCCAGTCGGCTGCCAATCAGCACATGGACGACACGGAGCACTGGGAGCCTCAGTTCGATTGTGAGACCTGTGATAAGGGCTTCAATACCCAGTTGTCCGCCAATCAGCACATGGATGCTCTGAATCATTACAAGCAACACCACTGGCCACGATTGTAGCCAATCACTCAACGTGAGAACGCCTTGAAGATGGTAAAATAGCTAGTAACTAGCACTCCAATACTACAGTCCTTGTTTTCTACTACCGCATTTGCGCAACTGGGGCTCTATAAGGTTCCAGTGCCGTCTCGTCTTCCGCATGAGCTATGCTCGTCCGCGCTGCCCTGACCCTTGGCTCTTGAGCACCTGCTTCGTGCTCACCTTCCATAACCAGTGTCTCGCTTATCCGCGCCGTTTTGGCCTTTGGGACTGCCGCCGACGCAGCGCTCTTCCGCTTGCGACCACACGTGCGCTTGCCCGTGACGGCTTCCTCTGCCTCTGGTGCAGCATTCGCAATAGTCTTGACCGCTTTCGCAGCTTTCTTAGCCTCTCTCTTTCTCGACCGTCTTGGCGTCTTTGACAGCACGCGCCGCTCGTGCTTTCTCAAGGTCTTCATAGCTCATCACCCTCGCCTTCCCCAGTACATCTGGTTGAACTGATCGACGAGATTTGCTTTCATCGTTGATTTGAGCCAGGAAATTATTTTGGATTGCCAAGAAGCGCAATTTTGGTAAGATATGTCTGGGCCGCATTCGTCACCTTTGACTTTCAAGACGCTTCAGTGCAACCTCCAGGACGCAGCGTCAGCCAACATGCAAGACGTATAGTCAGGATAGCCAGAATTATGGGAAGCATCATCCAGCTACAACGGCTCGAGATATCAGTCGGGAACTTCGAAAACTGTTCAAAGCACCTAGGGGCAGCCATCTCGCTATTCAGAAGGATCATGGACGGTAGCGTGTTGTCCGACTTTTGCGCCGTCCTAATGGCATGGGACGTCCACTTTGGTCCATAAACTTTCAAGAGCGCGGAGCTTGGAATTCCGACCAGGCAGCTTTTCGGTTTTACTCGGCGCTCCTCACTGTAGACGACACAGTCGCCGGCATATGCACAGGCGAAGCGCCCGAACTGCTCCAGTATCACGTCCAATTAGTCACGAACGACAGCAGTGCGGAAGGAAAACCTCCCCTGACCCTGGAGGAGCTCGTAGGCTGCGAGAACTGGGTTATTCTACAGATGGACGAAATAGCTGCGCTCAATGCATGGAAGAAGGCTGCTAAGAAGGCTGGCAGCCTCGATATGATGGAACTGGTCGCGCGCGCGTCAGCCATCCAGCGGACACTGCTCGAGAACCTCGCGCGGCTCGACGCTGCTGTGGATACGTCCCAGTCTGGCTGGCTCGGCTTTTTCAGGGTCTACAACGATCAGCTACCACCTATGCCGGGCGGGTGCGCCGTATTTGTCACGCGTGTGTGGGCGCATGCCGCGTTGCTATACCTCGCCGTATCGGTGTCTGGGTGGCAGCCTGGAAGCGCTGCGGTTCGCGAAAACGTCACCCGAATTCTGGCCCTACCAGAACGAATGCCGGCGCCCGAGCTGCTGCGAAAAGCTGTGTGGCTATACTGTATTATGGGGTGCCTTTGCGAACCCGCTGAAGAGTTCCGAGTGCGTGCTATGGCGGAGGCGCTGGTGCCACACCGCCTTTTCGGAGCCGCACGCAAGGCCCTGGAAATTATGGAGAATGTTTGGAAAAGAAGGGACGATCTGACCGTCGAGACAACTTTGCGACATGCATCAACAGCTTGGGGTACGTCTCCGTATTGGTCTGATGGACGAAAATTCGCGCTCCCCGCGCGGCTTGTGGATCCTACAGTACTTCAATATCCTCTAAGGTCATATGGCCGATACAGCACCTACAGTTCTTCTCCCTGTGCTTGATTTCGCACTGTAAACAGTCTCAAGTGCCGCGCAGAAGGTGCGAGTGCTGTACATTCCACTCTCAATCACTGGAACAAAGAACGCTTTGCCGCACTTCAACACCTCTCCACCAAGCCCGACAAAAAGATCATGTCCAAGCCCGTTGCCCTCACCCTCGGCTCAGGGCCGAGAGTGGGGGCCGCCGTTGCCGCCAAGTTCGCAAGCACAGGCGACTACTTCTCGCAGGGCTACTGAGGGCAAGTCTTCAGAGAGATACTTGTCTATCAAAGCAGACTTGTCCAACCCTTCTTCAGTTCCAGCCGTCTTAGATGTCGTCAAAGCCGAGTTCAAAGCTGCTCCAAACGTCGTCATCTACAACGTTGCAGCCTTCTCTCTACCTGCGGGCGACGATTGTTTTCCATACCAGTCGAGAGCCTGGACGCCGATCTCAACAACAACATCGTGTCTGTCTATGCAGCTACCAAGGAAATCGTTAAGGGATGGGCGACGCTCACAGAAGACGCTAAGAAAGTCTTCATCTACACTGGCAACAAGCTGAACACTTGGATTGCGTCAATGCCACTTACTGCGACGCTGGGTGTTGGCAAGAGGGCTACCAGCTACCTTATCGGCTCCACAGATGCTCGCTATGTCAAGGATGGTTACCGGTAAGTTACAATTTACCTTACTGATCTAGACAATGCCTAATGTCTTGACAGCTTCTTCTACGCCGACGAGCGTAACCCGAATGGCAGCATCAAGGGGACGGCGATTGACGGCGAAGCACACGCCGATTTCTTCGCTCAGCTCGCGAGCGGAGAGGGTGAGATTCCATGGCATGCTACCTTTGTCAAGGGACAGGGCTACACCAAGTTCGAGTAGATGGAAAAATGATAGTACGCAGTCATCCATTGATGCAGAACATGAACATACTTTTGAATCAAAACACACTCTTTTGATACCTCGGAGACTATTTAAAGCCATCGTGGACCATGTTTCGCCATGAAAAATGACATTCATCAGGAACTTTCTTTCGGTCGACGTAGCCCGCGGCTAACTCTTAGTATGCATCCCAATGCAACTGTACGACGTCCTCACACGTCGTGAATCTTAAAAATGCATCAATCAAAAAAGCTTAATACAATCAGCTAGCAGCAGCATGATAGTCAAATTGCGCTCCATCAACCCATATCTAATCCTCATCGAATTACTGGCATGCTCAAATAACAGCCAGGCGTTCCAGGTACTCTACTCACTGAAGCGACTCTGTATGGCAGTATCCCATGGATTTGGAACCCAGAATAGCAGATTTTAACTGCTTCCTGACTAGCAACCTACTCGATAATATTAAACATGGACTTATTTGGCTTTCATGGGTCCCACGCATTTTCGGTGTGCGAGAACGTAGTACGCCCTGCACAAGATGACGGCATTTTCATATTAGGTAGTCTACGCGTAGATAGTGCTGCCGACACATTGTTCACTACTTTCAGTGGGTAACGATTCTCCTTGCCTGCGTGAACGCGCCGGTGGAGAATATTGCGTGCTACAGGCAGCATTGGCTGCCGTAAACCTCTCACCTAATCTACTGTGAACAGTTGAAAGCCGAGCTGTTGAGCTCTGTTTCGAATCGCGGTTTGAACCCCTGAAAATCGAGGCGCTAGGTACCTAGGTCTCGCCGTGCGGCCGCGCGGAATTTGCTAGCTGTCGGCTGAAAGCAGCATCTAATCACGAAGACGTTGATTTCCAATGCTCGGGCGGAACTGTACAGGAGGATAGTTATTATAGGCTAACTGTACTATAAGTAGTAATAAAACCTAGTTATTCTATTAACTGTTGCAGTAGATGCGTAGGTAC
The DNA here is from genome assembly GCA_015832175.1 of Paraphaeosphaeria minitans. Classification (NCBI taxonomy): domain Eukaryota; kingdom Fungi; phylum Ascomycota; class Dothideomycetes; order Pleosporales; family Didymosphaeriaceae; genus Paraphaeosphaeria; species Paraphaeosphaeria minitans. Next base: position 4,619,100 of record WJXW01000002.1, read on the forward strand.
GTTTCTATAGTTTAGTTCGTACGTTCTGTCTGTCTGTCTGTTTGTAGATGGTAAGCTGTTAATAGCTTTCGTTTTATTCTAAATAGGGCTATAAGCGTTATCTAGTAATTTAATATAAAGAGCTTGTCTCTATTACTAATAATTATTTTTAGGATTTTATAATATCTAATTAGTTAGTCTAGGATAAGAAAAGCGAGTTCTTTTACTATTATTCTTTTAAGGCATAGAATAAGCTTAATATACTTAGTTAGTTAGTAGACTATTACTAGTATACTATTATATTTAATTCCTATTATTAGATCCTTAGAGTTTAGAATTCCTATAATAAAATCTATAGTAATATGTTCCTATAGTGCTATTAGTTGTTAAATCCAAGAGGGTAGCTAGTCCTAAAGGGTTAAGGTTGGTTCTTAGGCAGGAGTACTTATAGAAGGTAAAAGGTCTTATTAATACAATAGTATCTTACAAAATGTAATAAGTTAATAATTTAGTCTACTAGAATCTAAACAATAAATTAATAAATAGATTAAATATAAGTATAAGAAGCTTATTCTCGCGTTTCTATATACTAAGTAATCCCAGACGTCCTAGAATCCCACACGTCCTAGAATCCTATATGTCCTAGAGTCCTATATGTCCTAGAGTCCTATATGTCCTAGAGTTCTATATGTCCTAGAGTCCCGTGTGGGCGAGTCCCACGTGTCCTAGAGTTCCTGTACAGGTGAGGCCCGTGCGGTCCTTAGGACCCTTAGGACCTATAACCTATTACCTAACTACTTAGTTCGCTAACTCTAGTAGACTAGTAGTTTAGAAGTATAATAAGCTCGTGCCCCACTACTTACGCGCGGCCAGATCCTAATATTAGTATTCTAATTACTTATATTTCTGTCCGTACAGTTTATCGTACAAATAGCACTAAGTGAAATAGGGGCCTACCTACCTATAGGGACCCGCACAAGGACCCACTACTTAGGTTAGCGCTAAGAGGCGGAGACTTTATAAGGCCCTACCTACCTATAAGGACCTACACAAGAACCTACTGCTTAGGTTAGCACTAAGAGATAGAGACTTTATAAGGTCCTTAGTGCCCCTTTATATAATAGATAAAATATAATTAATTAAACCTACTTCTTACTTTTTACACAATAGTATACTATTAACCCTTAAACACTTAATTACAGATTAAGCTAAACTTATACTAATTAGTAGTTAATTCTAATTAACTACAAACTAGTAAGGTCTAAAGACAAAGCGCTCTATAAGCTAGATACGTAGGCTCTATATTATGACCTTTACTAGAGATTAAATTTTAGATTATATAATAAGTAGAAACAAAGTGTATATATCTATAAAGAGTCGTATAATCTAGTCTAAGCTATTCTATAGAAAAGAAAGGAGATAGTAAACCCCCTTACAACCCTAAAAAACACGTTATATAATTAAACTAGCAACAACTAAATGTAAACACGTTGTATAATTAAACTAGTAATAACTAAATACAGACACGTTGCACGACAAAGAAAGATAATAATAATAATATAGCCTTAAGACTAGGAGACTTCCTAGAGGAACTACAACCTAAGGACGTTATATAATAATTAATACTACCTTCTTAGTAAGAAGACAAAGTAATATAGCTTTAATAAGTAAAAGAAGTAACAAATATTAAAACTATTACCTTAAGAGGAGAGATCGTATAAAAGTACTAGATAAATAGAGTAGATCTATACAGCTACCTACCCCTTTCTCTAAAATAGCTAAACACTTATATAGTATATATAATCACGTAATATCGCGTAAGCAGTCTTAAAGGTAAAGAGGTAATCTCTTTTTTTACTAAAGATTTTAATAACTAAAAGGAGAGAACTTTTAATAAGATTAGTTATATAGTAAGAAGAGAGCTTATTACTTTTTTTATAAAAGAAGACTTTATCGCTACTAATATTATAACAAAGAACACCTATATAAAGAAACTCTTTAGACTATTACAGCTTAACTATAAGCTATAAACCTTTTATATAATAATACTATAACTGTAATCTAAACTACTTTACATAATCCTAATAATGTAACCTACACTATCTATAGGTAATATATATATATATAGAGCACAGCTAGGGCCTATCCTTATATATGTAAAGACAGAGACACTATATATAGAGCCACACTAGTAGTAGTAGCCTAAAACCTAAACTACTTTTACCTAATAAACTACATTGTACAAAGAGGCTAGACACTCTTAGTCTCCTTAATAACTAGAAGATTATACTTCTATCTAGCTAGATAAGATTATCCTCTTTTAGAAGGCTTAAAGTAAAGAGAATAACTACACTAGTAAGCTGTATAATATCCTAGTAGATAAGGTAAGAATCTTTAGAGAACTATACTATAGGCTAGGCATACTATAGAATTAGTATATAAATATCTTCCTAGGAATTCTTTCTAATTATACAAGTACCTACTACCTCTATAATATTAGACTAGGACTTCTATAGGATAAATTATACAACAGACTAAATAGGCACTTTAACACTAGTGTTAATTATAATTAGTACCAGATAGTGTAGTGTAAAGGTTAGCCTACGATAGAGAATTAGAGAAACATAGGGCCGATTAGCTATTGTTTAAGATAGCTAATTAGGGAACAGACAAAGAAAAAGAGCGCCAACTAGACAAGACACAAAGAGACCTAATAGACAATTAGAGTAGTTAGATTTGTATAATAGATTTTAGATAGAATAACTTAACTTATTCTTTTATATTCCTTACTTAAGGTAAACGCACCTACAACACTATATTTTTAGTAAGGGACATAGGGCTGCTTTTAAAAGGATGTAGAGAGGTATAGCGACAAGTATTTTAAGAACTAATAGAAGCTGTTTAGTAGACTTTTAAGTAGCTGCTAAATAGCTAAGAATAAAGTAATAAGACTAATAGACTTTTAAGTAGCTATTAGGTACATAGATAGACAGACTGTATAGACTTTTAAGTAGTTATTAGTTGCCTAGATAGATAGATTAATGGACTTTTAAGTAGTTACTAATTACCTAGAAATAAAATAACACACTAATAGACTTTTAAGCAGCTATCTAGTGCTAGTATAAACTGTATAGACTTTTAAGTAGTTATTAGTTACCTAGAAACAAAATAACAACAGACTAATAGACATTTAAGCAGCTATTAGGTAGAAAGAGTAATAGACTAGAGGACCTTTAAGTAGCCACTAGACTCCTAGAAAGAGCGAATACGATAGACTCTAAACAATTCTAGTCTAAGTAATAATAAGTTAGGGACAAAAGGGGAAGCGAGGTATTAGTAGTAGGATTCTATTAAGTAAGATTATTATCCGTATACCTAAAGCTAAATTGCTAATAGAAAACTAATATAAAAATAAGTAGATAACAGAAGAAAAATAGAAAAGAGATAAAATAGATTTATATAAGTTTTATAATAACTCTATTTATTTAACTACCCCTACTAAGAGCAGCACTAGTTAGATAAGCTAGGGCATTACTAATTACTTTTTAGAAAATATAGATAAAAGAAAATAGTTTAAAGATAGAGGACTAGGAATAGGAGGCTTCTCCTAAAAAAGAAATATAGCTTAGTTCACTCTAAGCCTAAATTATAGTAACGCACTAAGCTTTAGTAGTATTAATATTACTACCTTTCTAGAAGACTATAACTTTTAAGTAGAAAAAGTAGGGTAGAGTAAGGAGCTTAAGAAATAAAAGCTACCTTACTTTTACTTAGGCACCTACTAAAGGAATATTATAAAGCTGCTAGCCTATAGAAGCGCTTTAGTTAACTAAAAAGACTTTTAGAAAATACTTTGCTCTAAGTACTTATTAATAGACTTAGAGTACTAAAAATTAACTAGAGCCTACCTTAAGAGCTAGCTTAATAAAGTAAGCTAGTAGCTTATTACACTAAATAACTACTTCTATAAGTTTAATAGCTATACTTAAGCTACTCTTACCTAATTACAAATTGTGTAAATAGAAGTAGAGACTCTTTTCTTTAGAGGTCTTAGCTAAGATAATAAGACTATAGTTATATATAGAATGCTAATAGAAAGTTGCCTAAGAAGAGGTAATGTAAATACCTATTAGGTATAAGAAATGTATAATTTCCTTCACTAGTGCAGAGACTAGGATAAGGCAATTAGGGCTATGTAGTAGGAGGAAAGATAGGTTACTATAAATCTAGCTTATTCTAAAGCTACTTTATTAGTAATCCTACTTATCCTACTACCTAGGAAGTTCTTTAAGGTACAGGAGGAAACAAGAATAGAAAGAAATAAAAATTATAAAGAAGAAGTAGATATATAAGTCTAAAAGGTTATTGCAAAGATAGAAGGACTTACCTTTACTATAAAAGAATATAAGTAATAGAAGGCTTCTATACCTACTACTACTAGTCTTATTCTTAATAAGCTAGCTAATAACTAATACACCTTTAATAAGCTTATAGAGCTAACCCTTTATATAGAATATAATAATAGGTTATTTAAGAGCTCATATAATTCTATTATAAACCCTAGTGCGGGTACTTAGGTAATTCGCAATTAGGAATATTAAGCCTAGGCTTATAGGACCTATAGAGAGATTAGGCACATTATAAAGGACTACCCCTAGCGCTAAGGCCTTATTAAAAGAGGTTAGTACTATAAAATCTTTAACACTAATAACTAGTTTTTTAACTTCTACTATAGCCTAAAACACCTTTAGATAGAGAAATTTAGGGGGCCTATACCCTACTCCTAGAGAGATATACAGCTCTAGTACCTACTTAGGGAGATTAAATAGTATTTTAATATTACTAATAAGGATTTAGAGAAGAATTTTAGCTAGGTACTAGACCTAGAAGGTAAAAAAGCCTCTACTAATCTTAAACATAAATTAGACTAATCGCATTTTAGGTTAATAAGTAGTAAGTAGGGAGTCTAGAAGCTAGAGATAGAAGTAATAAAAAGGGCTAAAGCCTTCTACGCTACCCTATTAGAGGTCTCCTACTTATCTAAAAAAGTTAATATAACTAAGAAAGTAAATACTACTAGGACTAGGGTAGTAGAAAAGAGCTTATAAAAACAATAGAACTAACTAAATATTAAAAGGGTTATAAGGGCTAGAGTAAGTAAACTAGTGTTAGTGGCTTAAATAAGAGACCTTTAAGAAAGAAGGGTTAGGATTAATCCCTAGCTATAGATTAGAGAATTCCACCTAGGATCTCCTCTACTAGTAATTAATAATAATAAATTAGTGCTATAAGTAGTAGTTATAGAAGTAAACTAAAGAGCTTCTAAACCTACTAAGATAATAAAGAAGAGTATTATCTAAGCTGTACTAGAAGCTAAAGCTACTCGCAGAAAGAAGGGTACTTACATAGTCTCTACTCCTCTATTAGATTAAGAGCTAGTTGCACTTATTAACACCCTAAATACTAATTCTATCCTAATAGTAGCACTAACCTAAGAGGTAAGAGGTATTATAGTTAGATTAATATTTTTTTAAGATAAACTATATTTAAAGACCCAGCAACTACTCTCTAAGAAGGAAAAAAAGCCTAATAACTAATTAAATAGAAGCAAATTAGGAAATATCTTTATAGGGACATAATAAAGATAAGTTTTAACAGAAAAACAGAGTTAGGACCACCCTTAAGAACCTACTATCTTGTTAGAAGCAATAATAGAGAAGTTACACCCTAGCCTACACTAGATCGCGCAAAGAAACACTACACAGAATACCTAATACAGTATTAGAGAGGTGCAGGATAGATATTAGGAAGAAACTAATAAGGTTAATCTCTAAAGTCGCACTAAGCTAGAAGAATAGATAGGAGTTTAGAGTATTCTAGTAAAACTCCCTACTTATTTTATTACTATTCTTAGAAGCTACTACGAGGTTCTACTTAACTTAGAATTAGAACTAAATATTATAAAGTATACTACTACAAAGGCACTTAATATTATAATCTAGAACTAAGATTAAAGCCACTTACTTACTAAAGAACAATTAGGTATAGGAAGAGCTAGTAAAGATTTAAATAAGTATATAGGAACTACTTATAGTGTACTACTTAAAGTTAGGCTAATTACAATTCCTACTTATTTTAAGATTATAAGAAATGTTAGGAGGCCTATTATTCAAGGCACCCCCTTTATAATAGCTACTTAGTTAGCTATAGAATTTACCCTAATAGGCTAATGCCTGTGTAGGGTTACCTCTATAGATAGGAAAAGAATAGTCTCTTTCTTTAAGTTAGATACTCTACTACTTTCTAACTATAAAATAAGTAATAAGGATTTAGAAAATATGTAAAGGGTGTACTTATAGAGTAAGTACACTCGCTATAGGGTTACCCTATTAGTGCGTACCTTAGTAATAAAGAGGTAGAGGATAAAGAAAATAAGTAGGACATTAGTTAAGTAGAATTAATTAGACAATAAGCGTAAGAACGTTAGGTAATAGTAGCTAGGTAATTAGGAACTACTTATACTATACACAAGAAGGTAGTAAACAAAGTTTAGCCTATAGATAACCTAAGAGGAGACCGCCTATTAGAAGTAGGGAGATTAGATTAGAGAGAAAGAGCTATTAAATAATAATAAGCTGTAATAGCTTTTTAAGGACCTTAACTAGATGTATATTTAGAAATGTTTAAATCTAGATATATAGATTTTAGAAGGGGGCACTAATTAACACCTAAACGACTAAAGGAGATAAATGTTAGAGACTAGCTAAAACCTATAGAAATTTTACTTATCTATAAGCTAATATTCTATTAGGAGGCAGCTCTAGCCTAAGAATTTAGTAAGATAATAACTATTAGTAAGGATATTATATCTCTACACTAGATTTAGACTATCTTACATAAAGCCTAGTAGGTAAGAGGCTTTAACTACCTAAAAAAGCTAGTGCCTATAGTACACTAGATAATTTTAGATTTAATTAACTAAAAAGTCCTTAAAATATACGACAGCTAATATTAAAACCCCTAGTTCCTAGTACTAAAGAAAGACAAAAGGTACTAATTAATTAATAACGCCTAGTTCTATAACAAGGTTTTAGAAAGAGATGCTAATCTCTTACCCTTAGCTAATAAGTTTTTAGAGAGGATTAGAGGTAGAGCAATCTACTCTCTGTTTAATCTGTTTTTAGAGTTTAACTAGATATCGCTCTATACAGCCTTAAGAGATATAATAGCTTTCTAAATATCTATAGGCCTTATAAGGCACTGCATACTGCTATAAAATGTAATAAATTCACTAGGAGTTTTCTAGAGAGCTATATTAACAATCTTTTAGAGGTATTTCTCTAATACTTTACTCTTTATTAATAATATTACATTAGCAGAACTAAAGTTAACCTATAGGGATAAAGAAGCCCTTCCTAGGGTACACTAATTTGTGCTCGAATATATTATACAGCTAGATAGGGTACTTGCTAACCTAGAAAGGGCCTATACTACTATATTAGGAACGAAATCCTTCTAGGGAGTGAACTAAATAGAAATTGTAGAATATAAGGTATCGCCTAATAGCTAATCGCCCTAAGACAAGAAAGTAATTAAAATTCTATACTAGAAAGAATGCACAAATTAAGGAGAAGTCTAATAGTTTATTAGGATTTATAGTTACTATTATTAATAGATTTTCTACTTTTCTATTAAAGTAAAACCTTTGTATATACTTACTAGGAAAGGCTAAGAATAAAAGTAGGGAGATCTTAAGCGCTAATTAATAAATATCCTAAAAGAGAGTATTACTATTACACTAGTTCTAATAACTCTTAATTATAAATTAGGAAGGTAGATCTTTATCTGCGTAGACGTAAGTTTATAAGGAGGAGGAGCCTATATTAAGTAAGTAGGAGAGGATAGGAAGCGCTACCTAGTGCGGTTTAAAAGTACACTATAGTCTAAAGTAGAATTAAGGTGGCACTTAACTAAGCTTAAATATAAAGTAGTAGTATAGGCACTAAAGAAGTTTGCGCTATACCTATATAGGACCTAATTTATTATTAAAACAAATGCGGCTACTTTAATTTCACAGCTTAACTAGTCTTCTACTAACCTCCCTAGATTAGTTATAAACTAATAGCTAGTTATAATACTACTATAGGACTTTAAAATTGTCTATAGGCTAGGAAAACATAATATTATTGCTAATAGATTATTAAGTGTTAAATCTAAGAGGGTAGCTAGTCCTAAAGGGTTAAGGTTGGTTCTTAGGCAGGAGTACTTACAGAAGGTAGAAGGTCTTATTAATATAATAGTATCTTATAAAGTGTAACGAGTTAACAATTTGGTCTACTAGAATTTAAACAATGGATTAATAAACAGATTAAATATAAGTATAGAGAGCCTATCTTTGCGTTCCTATATACTAAGACTACTCCGCTGCTTAGTGCCACTAAATAACTAAGCACTTTACGTAACCTACTCTACTACTTAGTGCTACTAAGTAACTAAGCATATTACGTAACCTAATCTAAGTTACTTAGCGTCTCTTTATTACATTTATAACTCTATTATCGCCTTATTACACCTTTATAAGCGCCTAAGTCCTACGTTATTATCTAGTATGTAACATTATCCCCTCCCTTTCTATTCTTTATCCTAAAGAATTATGCCTACTAACTGTAATTCTATAAAGCGTTATTACGGCCTTATCTCTACTATTAAAAACTATAGAGTAGTTATAGTGTTAAAGTGCTCCTTCTATAAGTTATATTCTTATATTTGCAAAGTCTATGTTAGCTTAAGAAAGTGTAGTAAGTGTTAGAAATAAGGCTTAAAGTGTAATATAGCTATTACTAAGAATAAGTTCTTGCGGTTAATTGCTAAGAAGAAGAAATTAGAGGCGCAAATATTAAAGGTGTAAAAAAAATAAAATATAGTATTTAAAGCCCTACGCGTAGCGCGTATAAAAAAGGATTAGTTATTAAAATAATTAGCGTAGAATAAAAAGCGTACTAGTGAGGTTATTACAGTAAAGAGTGCTGCGCTAATAGAGTTAGAGTTAGAGTTAGAGGAGAACCTAGCCTATTCTACTTAGCCTACTAGTCCGGCTAAACTTAGCACGTCTATATAGTCTATAATAGACAACCTACCTCTAGAGTTCTAAGACAATTCCTTAGCGTTACTATCTTAGGTAAGTCTATTAATAGAATTCTTTAATCTTTTATTAACAGTTTCCTAGGTAGTTCTTTAGTTCCTAAGTGTTTTCGCTATATAGGTAACCTTTCCACTTAACAAGGTACGCATTATTATACTAATTATATTCTAGAATTCTTTTAACCTTAAATTTGTTTTCTTCCTTAGTTTAGTGGTAGAAGGTGGTTTCAACTAGTGTATTAGGGTCTACTAGTTCTAGTAGTAATATATAAAATACTAGGTGTATCTTTGCATCTAGTGGTAGTTCCAACTTATAGTTTACTAGTGATATTTACTTAGAAATATAAAATAGTCCAACTTTAATATAATCTAGTTTCTTGTGTTTTTTCTTCTAAGTTTAAAGGTTCTTTATAAGTAAATATGCTTTATCCCCCTTCTTTAGCTAAGGTGCTATTTTTTATTTTTAATTTTAATATAAAATTAATTACTGCTAAGCTTTCTTAAAATTCTCTTAGAGTTATTAGTGTATTTTCTTTATATTTTCTACTATATCTATGGCTTCTTTTACTTTAATTATCGTAGGAAATCGTTAATTAAAGAGATGTAGGTGTCTTCTATAGTTTATATAGAATAGTGTATATCCTAATGCTGCTAATACTTTGTTATTATAGGCTAACTATACTATAAGTAGTAATAAAACCTAGTTATTCTTTTAACTATTATAGTAGATGCGTAGGTACGTTTCTATAGTTTAGTTTATACGTTCTGTCTGTCTGTCCGTTTATAGATAGTAAGCTGTTAATAGCTTTTGTTTTGTTCTAAGTAGGGCTATAAGCGTTATCTAATAATTTAACGTAAAGAGCTTATCTCTGTCACTAATAATTATTTTTAGGATTCTGTAGTGTCTAATTAGTCTGTCTAAAATAAGAAAAGTAAGTTCCTTTGCCGTTATTCTTTTAAGACATAGAATAAGCTTAATATACTTAGTTAGTTAGTAGACTATTACTAGTATACTATTGTATTTGATTCCTATTGTTAGATCCTTAAAGTTTAGAATTCCTGTAATAAAATCTATAGCGATATCTTTCTATAGTGCTGTTAGTATTCTAATTGCCTATATCTCTCTATATTTAAGATATGTGCTATGTTTATTTCTTTAGTATTCTGTATATTTATAGATATAAGTTATTACCGCTTCCTTAATTCCTTTAAAGGTGTAATTCCTTTAGATAAGTTCTATTATCTTTGTAATACCTAGGTGTCCGTACATAGGGTTATTATAGTATTATTAGATAATCTTAGTCTGTAGATGTTTTAGAACTTCTTAGTTAATTACTAAAAGTTAATTTAGTTCTACTATTAGTTCTAGAGATCTATCTCTAGCTTTGCAAAGAATTGCAGAGAAAGTTTTTACCTTTTCTTTTACTAGATTACTTTGTTAGCTAAGAGCGTCTGCTCTACCATTCTCTTTTCTAGCTATATAGATAATTTTAAACTTATACTACCTAGTGGTTTACAACTATCTTTATTATTATAGCGTAAGTTTTTTTATTATTATGAACCTTAGAAGATTTTTATAATCTATATAGATTTCTAGCGTTAAGTAACTAAGCGCGTAAATCCTCTAGTGCTTTAAGGCTTTAATAATAGCGTAGAGTTCTTTATTATATACGTTATATTATGTTTTGGCGTTATTAAATTTGCATAAGTAATAGGCAATTAGGTGCTATTTGCTATTACGTTCTTATTTAGCGTAGGCGCCTAGCGTAAGATCGCTAGCGTCTATTTTAAAGCGTAGTGGTTTATTGCTTCTAAAATAGATAAGGATAGGTTCTATAATATATACTATTTTAAGGAGTTAGAATAACATTCTACACTTATCTATCTATTTAAAGGGTACATCCTTCTTTTTAAAATTTATTAAAGGTATTATAACCTTTATATAATCTTAGATAAATTGTTAATTAAATCCACAGAATCCTAAGAATTCTTAGATATTTTTAGCTATCTTTAGTATTAGCTAGTTCTTAATGTATTTAACTTTACTTAGTGCTATCTTAATTCCTTCTATAGTAATAATGTGTCCTAGGAATTTAAGTTATTTAATATTAAACTTATATTTCTTAAGTTTAATGCAAAGGTATACTTTGTCTAGTGCTTCTAGTACTATTTATACATGCTTAGTGTGGTCTAATTTGTTTTTGGAAAAGACAAGGATATTATCTATATACATAATAATAAATATGTCTAGATGTTCGTAGAGTATGTTATTAACAAGTGCTATAAAAGCTACTAGTGCATTTGTAAGTCTAAATAGCGAAACTTTATACTTAAATGGTCTGTAGCGTAATTAAAACGCTGTTTTCTATTCTTTACCTTTTTTAATTTATATAAGGTGGTAACCATCTCTTAGATCTATTATTATAAATATCTTAGCTTAAGATAATTAATCTCGTAACTCTATAATATTTAGTAGTAGATATTAGTTCTTTATTATTATATTGTTAAGTTATTAGTAGTTAACGCATAGTCTGTCTAATCTATCCTTTTTCTTAATAAATATAAAAGGGCTTACTACTAGTAACTTTAATAGTTATATATATTCTTTTTTAAGGTTTATCTTAATAAAATTATGTTCTTTAAGGAGTTCTTCTCCTATCTTACTATATAGTGGTCTAAAGGGTGGCGTCTTCCCTTCTTCTAGGTCTATTATAAGATCCTAGGGTTAATATTCTAGTAGGTTTACTTTTCCTTCCTTTTCTGTAAATATGTGTGTCTATTTCCTGTACTCTCTTAGTAAGGTAAAGGGTGTGCTATTGTCCTCTTTCTTACACTTCTTAACCTAGTAGTTCCTACTAGCGTTTACTAAGGTGTGCTTTTGTTTTTTAACTATCTATCGCAGTATTATGTTATTAATAACTCCCTTATCTACTATTATTTTTAGTTAATACATAGGCTTTACTTATAATACATAATTACAGCATTTAAATAATATTTTCTTTATACCCTAGTTAATCTGTAGGTTGTGTATTATTAACTAAGGTAATCCTAAGACTAACTTATACTTAGATCCTAGTAAGACATCTAAGGTAAGTTCCTCTCTATGTCCTTAGACTATTATTATAGTAGTGACCTCCTAGTATATTTAAGGTGTCTTAGGCATTAGGGATCTATTTGCGATATAGATAATATAAAGTACTTTTTTCTCTAATATTATAAGTCCTACTTATCTTACTATCTAATAAGATATAAAGTTCCTTTCTACTCCTAAGTCTACAAGAGCTTAAGCCTATATTCCTTTAAGCTATACTAGTAGCTTAATTAATGCTATACTTACTATAGTATTTAATTTAATAAAGGTATTTTCTTATCTAAGTTTAGGCCTAAAAAAGACATCTATTCTTATAGGTTATAATTAAGTTCTAGTGCCTAGTATACGTTTCTAAGCATCCGCTTCTATTATTATTCTTAAGTATATAGCTTATATAGATTGTCTTCTTCTTCTTCCTATAAAGATATTCTTCTATTTTTCCTCCCACAGTCTTTACTGTTCCTATATACTAGTTAAATTAGTAGTTCTATTATTACTTCTTACGTAGGGCAATTTACAAAGCTATCTAAGTATTTAGCTATATAGTAGTATTTGCAGTCTTAGTTTAGACACATATACTAGTATAGTTATATATAGTCTCTATTAATAAGTATATTATAGTATTTATTGCCCTTCGGCGTAAGATAAGGAAAGTATTCTACTTATTATTTATCCTAGAGGTGTTTATTATAAGCTACAATAGAGCAGTCTATTTATATCTATCTATAGCGCAGTTTCCTTCTAAGTTATTTCTTATTCTCTTCTTTTTCTACCTTATATTATGCATATATTAGTTCCTCGCAATGCGTCCATATATAGAATTAGTATATAGGATTTCAGTGGTCTAGATAGTACTTTAGTACGTAGTCTAACTTCTTATTTTTATAGGGTTGCATTCCTTTTAGTGCCTAGTAGGGTTCTATATAGTCCTAAATATTTAGTTTATACTTAGGTAATATAGGGTTGTCTTCTTCCCGCCTACTTTATAGGTAAGGAGTAGGAGATCTTAGTATCTCTTCTACGTCTTCTATATTATAGTATACATTAGAGTTGTCTTCTAGGTCTTTATATAATTATAAGTTAGGTAAATCTAATCGCTTACTTTACTCTAGTGTAACGCGTTAGTAACTAAATAGTGTTATAATAACTTCCTATTCTTTATTAGGTTCTTAGTCCTTAATAGTTAGTATATTTAACTTAGTTTAATAGACTTTGCTCTTTAATCTACAGTTCCTAGCTATATAGCCTAGTTTACTATATATAAAGCATTTATAGGTCTTAGTTATTAGTTATTAACTTCTATTAGAGACGCGTTTATTAGGCTACTTAGGGCCTATCCTTCCTCCTTTTCCTTTGCCTAAGTAGTTAAACTAGACATCTTCTATTAGTTTATATCTCTAGTAGTTCCTTAGCTATTACTTTTAGACAATTCTAATAGAGTTCTTATAAACCACTTTTGCTAGTTATCTAAAACTTATCGCCCTAGGGTTTTAGTAAAGCTCCTATTGCAGCGAGAACTATTCTCTATTAATTCTAATAGTTTTTTTATATAGTTCTTTAAGGTTAGTAATTTGCGCACTACTATATAGGAGTTCCTTATATAGTTTCTATTTAAGTCCTTATTTATATATGTCCTAAAGAGATTTATTATTCTAGTTAAGTTATATAGCGTATCTACAAAACTTAGCTATATACTTAGCTACTAATTATTTCTAAGTTATAGTCTAAATCTTTACTTTTGTAATAGAGTTCTTATTAGCAATTCTAAAGAGTTGTTTAAAGCATTTCTTAAAGTTATTATAATTCTTAATAATATTAACTATATTAGCGTGCTCGTTTGCGTAGTTATTATTATTGTTATTATAGTCTATTCTTAGGTACTTTTTAAAGTAGGGATAGATCTATAATCCTATATCTCCTTATATATATATTACTACAAAGATAACCTTCTTCTTATCTTTAAGGGGTTTGTCTAAGTTAAAGAAGTAGAGGTCTAACTAGAGAATCTAGACGTTAGTTTAAGATTGTTTACTAAAGTAGAGATTAGGTTTGTGCGCCTTACTACTATCTTTTATAGGAGTAATCTTAGCGGCACCTAAAGCTGTAGAAGAGGTAGGAGTTTATAAAGTACTTATATTAAGGGTGTTTAAGATGTTAAATTTAAGAGGGTAGCTAGTCCTAAAGGGTTAAGGTTAGTTCTTAGGCAAGAGTACTTACAGAAAATAGAAGGTCTTATTAATATAATAGTATCTTGTAAAGTGTAATAAGTTAATAATTTAGTCTGCTAGAATCTAAACAATAGATTAATAAATAGATTAAACATAAGTATAGAAAGCCTATCCTTGCGTTCCTATATACTAAGGCTACTCTACTACTTAGTGCCACTAAGTAACTAAGTACCTTACATAACCTACTCTACTACTTAGTGCCGCTAAGTAACTAAGCACATTACGTAAGCTAATCTAAGTTGCTTAGCGTCTCTTTGTTATATTTATAACCCTGTCGTCGCCTTATTACACCTTTATAAGCGCCTAAGTCCTACGTTATTATCTGGTACGTAACATTAAGGTACCCCTAACTAAAAGGATAGACAGCGCTAGAAGAATTAGAAGAAGACCTAGGTCCCTTTATAGACTATATAGTGGAGAAGCACGATAATGGCTTAGTGTTTACTTTATAAGAGGTCTAGATCTTTAGCGAAGACTTTTTAGAAGAATTAGAAGAGATAGCGAGGTTCTTACTATTTAGAAAAAGACCTAATAGGCTAATACTCTAGAAAAGCCACCTTTTATAGATAAAGAAGGCCTAAACCTTTTTTATAAAAGCAAACCTACTATTTAAGAAGTTAACCCTAAATCTTACTATCTAAAGGGTAATTAATAATCTAGACGTTTAAAAGGTACTTATTTAGGAGGTCTAGTAGCACCTCTACTATAAAGGAACCTAGGCTATAAATACTGCAATCTAGTCTTAGTTCTAGTAGGAGAGCTAGTTGAAGATAATTTAAACTAAGCTAAAGAAATATACTATCTATGCTGCTAAATAAGGTAATTCAATAGAAATAAGTATTAAGATTAGTAACTCTAGGACCTTATTTAAATAATAGACTATTAATATCACTTACATACTTATAAGTAAGCATTAGAAATTCTTCCTTATTATTGCTAGGAAATACGCCTTAGGATAGCCTAAAGCTAGAGCGCTTATTAGAGCAAATTTAGAAAGTGTTGTAAAGTTTCTCTATAAAGATATTATTTATAGGTAGGGGGTGTTTCCTTAACTAAGTGTAGATAGGGGGCCTAAAAATAAATTAGTAGTTAAAGCACTAGCTAGACACTAGAGAATACACTATATCTAAGCTTCCTCCTACAACTCTAAGGCTTAAGGACTAGTTAAACAAGGTTACTAATTACTTATTACAGCGCTTATAAAGCTAGGAAATAATTAGGAATATAGGTGTGGCTTAATCTGCAATTAAGTATTTAAGGGTTAATAGTATACTATCGTGCAAAGGGTGAGAAGTAGGTTTAATTAATTACGTCTTGTCTATCGTATAAAGGGGCACTAAGGACCTTATGAAGTCTCTGCCTCTTAGCGCTGACCTAAGCAGGGGGTCCTTGTGTGGGTCCTTATAGGTAGGTAGGGCCTTATAAAGTCTCTGCCTTTTAGCGCTAACCTAAGTAGTGGGTCCTTGTGCGGGTCCCTACAGGTAGGCAGGCCCCTATTTTACTTAGTGCTATTTGTACGATAAACTATACAGACAAGGAACGTAATTTACCTATAGTAGTATAGGCTAAGAGGGTTTCAATTTAATAAAGCATAGGGTTAGCACCTATAGAGATAATAACTAGTATTTAACCTATACTACCTGTTAAGCTAGCGATTAAAAGCTAGTAGACCCTACTATAGTTAGAGGTAGAGAACTAATTAGATCTACTTACCCTAAGGGCTAAGTAGTTAGAATAGAGAGGCGATAAACTTTTAGAGGCGCTATTTAGGTTAAGAAGAATGCGCCTTAAGGGAGCAGAGTAATAGGATTTTAGTAAAGCCTATTAATAAGACTTTTATAAAGGAGACCTAGTGCTAGTTTAGAATTTAATTAGGGCTATAGACAAGTTAATAGCTATAAAGATAAGGGATTACTAGCTAGGCCTTTACTAAATCTCTATTAACAACCCTAGCTAGTTATATTACTAACTAGAAGAGCTTAATAGAGCTGTATGTTAAATCCAAGAGGGTAGCTAGTCCTAAAGGGTTAAGGTTGGTTCTTAGGCAGGAGTACTTACAGAAGGTGAAAGGTCTTGTTAATACGATAGTATCTTGTAAAGAGTAATAAGTTAATAATTTGGTTTGCTAGAATCTAAACAATAGATTAATAAATAGATTAAATATAAGTATAGAGAGCCTATTCTCGCGTTCCTATATACTTTAAGCGATTAGTGAACTAATTGCTCTAATTAAACTAATTAAGCACTAATTAGTTACTTAGTATATTAAGTGCTTAGTCTAATTAGTTGTCTTAGCGCTCTAATCACACTAATTAGATTACGTGACCTTTTGTGCCGTGTTACTTAAATAACGAATGTAGATATATATAAAGATTCTAGGAGGCCTAGCCTTTAGATCTTAACATTATCTTCCTCCTTACTAGGATTTGTCCTTAAATTACGTAACTATATCTTATACCTAGTTATAACTAGAGCTCGCCCTGCGTTATAAGTAGTGTTAGCTTGCTTATATTATGCCCTAACAACTTTCTAAGTCTAGCACTACTTATTACTATTACCTAACTAATTTTATTAACTCCTTTAGCAAAGTTATAGTTAAGAAATACTTAATATGTATAAAATATAACTATGTTTATAAAGTTTATGTTTAGTCTAGAAGATATAGAGAATATATTTATTAAAGTTAACATTATAATGTGCGCGTTTTAGAGTCTAAGTTTAAGTGTTTATTAGCAGAGAAAGAGAAATTGCGTGTATAGATAAAAAAGTTAAGAGAAATATAGGAGGCTGCGTTTAAGGCCTATAAGGAGGCGTTAAAGAAATTATAAGTTATACACGTATATAAAGATTAGTTATATTAGTAAATAAACTTACTAAATAAGCGTGCTAAGGATATAATAGCGGTTAAAAAGAAGAATATTAAAAAGGCTAAATCTTATAAGGCTATTAATCTAGTGGTTAATAAGACTTCTTTAGGTCCCTTTTTATCCCCTATAATATAGAGCGCTTTTAAGGATTTCCTATTAGAATTCTAGAATAATCTAATGCCTTTACTATCTTAGGTACAAATGTTATTATGCTGTGTAGGTTGTTAGTAGAATTCTCTAATCTTTTGTTAACAGTTTCCTAGGTAGTTCTCTAGTTCCTAGGTGTTTTTGCTGTGTGGGTAACTTTTCCACTTAATAAAGTACGCGTTGCTATACTAATTATATTCTAGAATTCTTTTAACCTTAAATTTATTTTCTTCTTTAGTTTTATAGTAGAAGGTGGTTCCAACTAGTGTATTAGGGTCTACTAGTTCTAGTAGTAATATGTGGAATACTAGGTATATCTTTATATCTAGTAGTAGTTCCAACTTATAGTTTACTAGTAATATTTACTTAGAAATATAAAATAGTCTAACCTTAATATAATCTAGTTTCTTGTGTTTCTTCTTCTAAGTTTAAAAGTTCTTTATAAGTAGATATGCTTTATCCCCCTTCTTTAGCTAAGGTGCTATTTTTTGTTTTTAATTTTAGTATAAGATTAATTGCTACTAAGCTTTCTTAAGATTCTCTTAGAGTTGTTAGTGTATTTTCTTTATATTTTCTACTATATCTATAGCTTCTTTTGCTTTAATTGTCGTAGGAAATTATTAATTAAAGAGATGTAGGTGTCTTCTGTAGTTTACATAGAATAGTGTATGTCCTAATGCTGCTAATACTTTGTTATTATAGGCTAACTGTGCTATAGGTAGTAATAAAACCTAGTTATTCTTCTAACTATTATAGTAGATGCGTAGGTACATTTTTATAGTTTAGTTTGTACGTTCTGTCTATCTATCTATTTATAGATAGTAAGCTATTAATAGCTTTTGTTTTCTTCTAAGCAGTGCTATAAACGTTATTTAATAATTTAACGTAAAGAGCTTGTCTCTATTGCTAATAATTATTTTTAGGATTCTGTGGTGTCTAACTAGTTAGTCTAGAATAAAAAAAGCGAGTTCCTTTACCGTTATTCTTTTAAGACATGGGATAAGCTCAATATACTTAGTTAGTTAGCAGACTATTACTAGTATACTGTTATATTTAATTCCTATTGTTAGATCCTTAGAGTTTAGAATTCCTGTAATAAAATCTATAGCGATGTCTTCCTATAGTGCTATTAGTATTCTAATTACTTATATTTCTCTATATTTAAGATATGTACTGTGTTTATTTCTCTAGTATTCTATATATTTGTAGATATAAGTTATTACAGCTTTCTTAATTCCTTTAAAGGTGTAATTCCTTTAGATAAGTTCTATTGTTTTTATAATGCCTAAGTGTCTGTACATAGGGTTATTATAGTATTGTCAGATAATCTTAGTCTATAGATGTTCTAGAACTTCTTAGTTAATTACTAAAAGTTAATTTAGTTCCACTGTTAGCTCTAGAGATCTATCTTTAGTTTTTTAAAGGATTGTAGAGAAGGTTTTTTCTTTTTCTTCTACTAGATTACTTTGTTAGCTAAGAGCGTCTACTCTACCATTTTCTTTCCCAGCTATATAGATGATTTTAAACTTATACTGCCCTATAGTTTACAACTATCTTTGTTATTATAGCATAAGTTCTTTTGTTATTATAAACCTTAAAAGGTTCTTATAATTTGTGTAGATTTCTAGCGTTAAGTAACTAAGTGCATAAATTCTCTAGTGCTTTAAGGCTTTAATAATAGCGTAGAGTTCTTTATTATATATGTTATATTGTGTTTTAGCGTTATTAAATTTATATAAGTAATAGGTAATTAGGTGCCATTTACTATTACGTTCTTATTTAGCGTAGGCGCCTAGCGTAAGATCGCTAGCGTTTGTTTTAAAGCGTAGTAGTTTATTGCTTCTAAAATAAATAAGGATAGGTTTTATAATATATACTATCTTAAGGAGTTAAAATGACATTCTACACTTATTTATCTATTTAAAGGGTACGTCCTTTTTTATAAGATTTATTAAAGGTATTATAACCTTTGCGTAATCTTAGATAAATTGTTAATTAAATCTATAGAATTCTAAGAATTCTTAGATATTCTTAGCTATCTTTAGTATTAGCCAGTTCTTAATGCATTTAACTTTACTTAGTGCTATCTTAATTCCTTCTGTAGTAATAATGTGTCCTAGAAATTCAAGTTATTTAATATTAAACTTATATTTCTTAAGTTTAATGCAAAAGTATACTTTGTCTAGTGCTTCTAGTACTGTCTATATATACTTAGTGTGGTCTGATTTGTTTTTAGAAAAGACGAGGATATTATCCATATACGCGATAACAAATATGTCTAGATATTCGCAGAGTATATTATTAATAAGTGCTATAAAAGCTGCTGGTGCGTTTGTAAGTCTAAATAGTATAACCTTATACTTAAATAGTCTGTAGTGTAATTAAAACGCTGTTTTCTATTCTTTACCTTTCTTAATTTATATAAGGTAGTAACTGTCTCTTAGATCCATTATTATAAATATCTTAGCTTAAGATAGTTAATCTTATAACTCTGTAATATTTAGTAGTACATATTAGTTCTTTATTATTATATTATTAAGTTATTAGTAGTTAACGTATAGTCTGTCTAATTCATCGTTTTTCTTAATAAATATAAAAGGGCTTGCTGCTAGTAACTTTAATAGTTATATATATCCTTTCTTAAAGTTTATCTTAATAAAATTACGTTCTTTAAGGAGTTCTTCTTCTATCTTACTATATAGTAGTCTAAAGGGTGGTATCTTTCCTTCTTCTAGGTCTATTATAAGATCCTAGGGTTAATGTTCTAGTAGGTTTACTTTTCCTTCTTTTTCTGTAAACATATATGTCTATTTCCTGTACTCTCTTAGTAAGGTAAAGGGTGTACTATTATCCTCCTTCTTATGCTTCTTAACCTAGTAGTTCCTACTAGCGTCTACTAAGGTGTACTTCTGTTTTTTAACTATCTATCGCAGTATTATATTATTAATAACTCCCTTATCTACTATTATTTTTAGTTAATATATAGGCTTTGCTTATAATACATAATTATAGCGTTTAAATAATATCTTCTTTATACCCTAGTTAATCTGTAAGTTGTGTATTATTAACTAAGGTAATCCTAAGACTAACTTATACTTAGATTCTAATAAGATATCTAAGGTAAGTTCCTCTCTATATCCTTAGACTATTATTATAGTAGTGACCTCTTAGTATATTTAAGGTGTCTTAGGCATTAGGGATCTATTCGCAATATAGATAACATAGAGTACTTCTTTCTCTAATATTATAAGTCCTGCTTATCTTACTATCTAATAAGATATAAAGTTCCTTTCTACTCTTAAGTCTATAAGAGCTTAAGCCTATATTCCTTTAAGCTATACTAGTAGCTTAACTAATACTGTGCTTACTATAGTATTTAATTTAATAAAGGTGTTTTCTTGTCTAAGTTTAGGCCTAAAAAAGACATCTATTTGTGTAGGTTGTAGTTAAGTTCTAGTGCCTAGTATGCGTTTCTAAGTATCCACTTTTATTATTATTCTTAAGTACGTAGCTTATATAAATCATTTTCTTCTTCTTCTTCCTACAAAAACGTTCTTCTGTTTTCTCTCTTATAGTTTTTACTATTCCTATGTACTAGTTAAATTAGTAGCTCTGTTATTACTTCTTATATAGGGCAGTTTGTAAAGCTGTCTAAATGTTTAGCTATATAGTGGTATTTATAGTCTTAGTTTAGATATGTGTACTAGTATAGTTATATATAGTCTCTGTTAATAAGCATGTTGCAGTATTTATTACCCTTTAGTGTAAGGTAAGGAAAGTATTTTACTTATTATTTATCCTAGAGGTGTTTATTATAAGCTGCGATAGGGTAGTTTATCCACATCTATTTATAGCGTAGTTTCCTTCTAGGTTATTTCTTATTCTCCTCTTTCTCTGTCTTATGTTGTACGTATATTGGTTCTTCGCAATATGTCTATATACAGAATTAGTGTGTAAGATTTTAGTAGTCTAGGTAGTACTTTAGTACGTAGTCTAACTTCTTATTTTTATAGGGTTGCATTTCTTTTAGTGCCTAGTAGGGTTCTATATAGTCCTAAATATTTAGTTTATACTTAGGTGACATAGGGTTGTCTTCTTTCCGCCTACTTTATAAGTAAGGAGTAGGAGATTTTAGTATCTCTTCTACGTTTTCTGCGTTGTAGTATACGTTAGAGTTATCTTCTAGATCTTTGTATAGTTATAAGTTAAGTAAATCTAATTACTTACTTTACTCTAGTGTAACGCGTTAGTAACTAAATAGCGTTATAATAACTTCCTATTCCTTATTAGGTTCTTAGTCCTTAATAGTTAGTATATTTAACTTAGTTTAATAGACTTTGCTCTTCAATCTACAGTTCCTAGCTATATAGCCTAGTTTACTATATATAAAGCATTTATAGGTCTTAGTTATTAGTTATTAACTTCTATTAGAGACGCGTTTATTAGGCTACTTAGGGCCTATCCTTCCTCCTTTTCCTTTGCCTAAGTAGTTAAACTAGACATCTTCTATTAGTTTATATCTCTAGTAGTTCCTTAGCTATTACTTTTAGACAATTCTAATAGGGTTCTTATAAACCACTTTTGCTAGTTATCTAAAACTTATCGCCTTAAGGTTTTAGTAAAGCTCCTATTACAGCAAGAACTATTCTCTATTAATTCTAATAGTTTTTTTATATAGTTCTTTAAGGTTAGTAATTTGCGCACTACTATATAGGAGTTCCTTATATAGTTTCTATTTAAGTCCTTATTTATATATGTCCTAAAGAGATTTATTATTCTAGTTAAGTTATATAGCGTATCTACAAAACTTAGCTATATACTTAGCTACTAATTATTTCTAAGTTATAGTCTAAATCTTTACTTTTGTAATAGAGTTCTTATTAGCAATTCTAAAGAGTTGTTTAAAGCATTTCTTAAAGTTATTATAATTCTTAATAATATTAACTATATTAGCGTGCTCGTTTGCGTAGTTATTATTATTGTTATTATAGTCTATTCTTAGGTACTTTTTAAAGTAGGGATAGATCTATAATCCTATATCTCCTTATATATATATTACTACAAAGATAACCTTCTTCTTATCTTTAAGGGGTTTGTCTAAGTTAAAGAAGTAGAGGTCTAACTAGAGAATCTAGACGTTAGTTTAAGATTGTTTACTAAAGTAGAGATTAGGTTTGTGCGCCTTACTACTATCTTTTATAGGAGTAATCTTAGCGGCACCTAAAGCTGTAGAAGAGGTAGGAGTTTATAAAGTACTTATATTAAGGGTGTTTAAGATGTTAAATCTAAGAGGGTAGCTAGTCCTAAAGGGTTAAGGTTAGTTCTTAGACAGAAGTACTTACAGAAGGTAGAAGGTCTTATTAATTTAATAGTATCTTACGAAGTATAATAAGTTAATAATTTAGTCTACTAGAATCTAAACAATAGATTAATAAATAGATTAAACATAAGTATAGAGAGCCTATCCTTACGTTCCTATATACTTTAAGTAATTAGTGGACTAATCGCTCTAATTAAACTAATTAAGCACTAATTAGTTACTTAGTATATTAAGTGCTTAGTCTAATTAGTTGTCTTGGCGCTCTAATTACACTAATTAGATTATGTGACCTTTTGTGCTGTGTTACTCGAATAACGAATGTAGATACATATAAAGATCCTAGGAGGCCTAGCCTTTGGATCTTAATACTATATTCTAGTATACTATATATAGTAACTACCTTAAGCGCTTCTACTAGTACACCCTAGATAATTAAGTATAGGTACTAAAAGAAAGAATAAGGATTATACCTAAAGACCTACTAATTAACTCTTAGACCCCACTACTAAAGCTGCCAAAACTACCACGCTATTAAGAGGTTAAAAAGAGGGAGAAGCACAGTAATTCTAGCTTAGAAGTTAAGAATAGCCTTATAAGAACTAAAGGGGCAGAGTAAAAGAAGGAATTCTAATAGGCTATTGTGCCACCTATATAAATAAGAGGCAATTTACTAAAGGTAGTTATTTTAAAGAGAGTAGAAGTATTAGATTTTAATATAGACTAAGATGTGTCTATCTTAGAGTCTAATATTGTATTAAACTAGCCTAATTCTTTCCTAATATAGAATGAGAAAAGCTAACTATAAGTAGTTAGTAAAAGAGAGGGAGGAAGGAAGAAAAAAAAATAGAGAATACCTAGTTACTAGCTAAAGATATATTAGGGCACTAATTATTATCTTTTTTATTATTAATAGTAATATTATCTCTATAGTAGCGGCTAGACTAATAAGTATTTAGGGTTTAGGACTCTGTAGAGCTAGAGGCCCTAGTTACTTTAGACTAAAAAAGAGATCTAGTATAATTTTAGGTAGCCTAATTAACAGACCGCTAATAAGGTAAGAGAGAACTAGAATAAAAATACTAAAAATAAATAGACTAAGAGGATAGCTAAGGCTAAAGAGGAGTATTCTCCCTAGTAGAAGAATCTCGGCGTATAGGTAATCTAGAACTAGGCAATCTATAATTAGAGCTAAAATAAGAACCCCCTTAAGCTAGAGGACTAAAACCCTAAAATAATAAAGCACTACTAGGAGGAGACTAAAAGGAACCTCTAGAAGACTTTTAGAAATAATCTTAAAGGGCTACTAAGAAAAAAGGACTATAGTTTATAGTAATAGTGTATTAAGGTTCTATAGGCTCCCTAAGAATAGGAGTATTAAGGGCAGAAATAGCCTTAGAAGTGCGACTAAAAGAAGCCTAAAAGTAGATTATACTAATAGGAAGAATGTTAGTAGCTAGAATAATATTATCTATAAAAGGACTAGTGCTAGGGTTAGCTAGCTTACCTAAAAGGAAAGAAATATTAGCTTAGGTAATAGGGAATTAGGACTAAAACTTATAATAAAAAAAGTAAGAAGTATAGTTACTATTTATCTAGCACTTATTACACTCTCCCTAGTTTAGTAGCTTACTTTCTAGATAGGAAATACTATATTTGCTACTAAAATAGAGCTTACTCCTTCTACTCTTATTCTAGTAGTAGGTGCAGCGATAATTAATTAGAGAAGAAGAAGGAAAACGAAAGGAAATAGTAGTATACTAAATGCCTATATTAATATTAGCATTATAGTATCTACGCTTTAATAGAGCCTCTTTAGTGCCTAAGCTAAAGAACTTAGTAATAGTCTCCGCTTTAGTATTACTAATATTAAAGTGCTAAATAGTAAAGTCTAAATAGCTATTATTCTTATAGACACTGGCAGTGCGAAGAATAGGATCTAGGGTAACACTTTATATACCTAGGCTATAAATAAAGTAAGCTAGTTTAGGTAGAAGATTACAGTTTACACACTAATTAGCCTTTACTCTAACTAGGAAGGTTATTAATAGGATATAAAAGGTTTTTAAGATAATATACGCTACTTAATAATATACTCTTTAGTAGACTTAGAAGGGTAGATAAAGAGGTCCGCCTTTATATTACTAGTAGGGCCACGCTTATTTAGGTTATTACTACCCTTTCTGCCACTAGCACTAGAAGCAGCTATTCTACCTAGAGTAAAATTAACTACAGCTATAACTATAGTAGAGTTATTAAATAGGTGTTAGAAGGACTAAAAGAGAGGGAAGAGAGTAGGAGTAAGGGTTAAGAGAAAGATAGAGCGGAAGAAATCCTAGAGTTATATACCCTAAAGATTAAACGTAGGCTACCTAAGTGGCTTAGCAGAAGTGTTTGCGAGAGAATATTACTGCAATATTACTATCTAATATACTAAGAGGTCTGTAAACAACTTTAATTATAGGGACATAAGTAGTAGATAGACGATAAGTTAGTAGTTAAGATAATTAGGTATAGTTAGTTAGCTAGAGGTTAAGGTAAAATTATAGGTCTAGAATTAGACTAACGCTGCGTTGCTGCCTAATATATAAAAAAGTTAATAAAGGACTTTAATTATAGGGATATAAGTAGTAGATAGGTAATAGGTTAGTAGGTAAGATAATTAGGTAAGGGTGGCTAGCTAAGGATTAAGGAAATTATAGGTCTAGAAAGTAACTACTAATAAGGTATTAAAAGGGTAGTAAGGTAGTAGGCTTAAGGGACTAAGCCTAGAAGAGAGGGAAGAAAATGTAGTGTAAAGGTTAGCCTATAATAGAGAATTAGAGAAACATAGGGCTAATTAGCTATTGTTTAAGATAGCTAATTAGGGAACAGACAAAGAAAAAGAGTGCTAACTAGATAAGACACAAAGAGACCTAATTGATAATTAGAGTAGTTGGATTTATATAATAGATTTTAGATAGGATAAGTTAACTTATTCTTTTATATTCCTTACTTAAGGCAAACGCACCTACAACACTATAATAGACTAGACCACTCTTACTTTTAAATACTATAAAAGGGATAATCTAGCCGCTATATCACATAAGGCCCTAGAAGTAATAATTAATAAGCTTACTTTAGCCTAAAGGGCTCTTAGATAAGGCTTTAGTAGTAAACTATAACTATACACTACTATTATATAAGCATACTGCAGCTATCTTAACTTTAAATAAGCTATATTTAACCCTAAAAACATAGTAAAAGGCTTACTTAGTAATCTTTATATATTACTCTAAGTTACTGAAAATAGAAAAAAGTTATAGTTCCTCTAAGGTAGTAAAAAGGTATACTACACTAATTAATAATATAACAATTCTAATTATATAAGAGGATCTAGCCCCTCTAAAAGCAGAATAACCTTCAGACTAAAAAAAAGGGGTAACTTTAGAAGTTTAAGCTCTTATATAAAGTAGAAATACTTTATATACTACAAAGAAGAATACTAGTCTACTAACTATCTACTAAGCGATACCTAGCGAGCTAGAAGGTAATATATATATTATTATATACTAACTTTTATAAACACAAACCCTCTACTATAGATGTATAAGTATATATCCTTAACTTTAAAGGAGAGCTAGAGGATAAAGACTATTATATAAAAGAGAAGGAAGATAAATAAGACTAATAAAGTAATAAAGAAAAAGCACAGAAGACTACTTTATACTTTACTTTTACTATATACTTTTATTATATAACTAGGAGACATCTTTCTATACTTACTTACTAAGACTTAGCGCTAAGCATCGTATTGCTTAATACCCTACCTTCTATTTACACACAGAATATATGTCTAGAAAGAGCCTTATCGCGCGATGTGACTCTACTACTATATAAAAGGGTAGGGTAAGAACTAAGTAGGTTAGCTATTACTATCTATTTACATAATAGTAGGTGTAAATAGGACCTCTACTACATAGTAACACTGTACCTACCTTACAACCTATTCTAATAGGGGAAGGCTAACTATATAGATAGAAAAGAATAGGAAAGGGAAGCGTATAATAGATATAAGCTATTATATAAAAGAAAAGTTACTAGTATCTATATAGTTTATTGTACAAATAGCACTAAGTAAAATAGGGGCCTACCTACCTATAGGGACCCGCACAAGGACCCACTACTTAGGTTAGCGCTAAGAGGCAGAGACTTTATAAGGTCCTACCTACCTATAAGGACCTATATAAGGACCCACTGCTTAGGTTAGCGCTAAGAGGCAGAGACTTTATAAGGTCCTTAGTGCCCCTTTATACAATAGACAAGACGTAATTAATTAAACCTACTTCTTACCCTTTACACGATAGTATACTATTAACCCTTAAATACTTAATTATAGATTAAGCCAAACCTATAATTTCTTTATATTTAAGGTGTATACTGTATTTATTTATTTAGTATTCTATATATTTATAAATATAAGTTATTATAGCTTCTTTAATTCCTTTAAAGGTGTAATTCCTTTAAATAAGTTCTATTATTTTTTGTAATGCCTAGGTGTCTATATATAGGGTTATTATAGTATTATTAGATAATCTTAGTCTATAGGTGTTCTAGAACTTCTTAGTAAATTACTAAAAGTTAATTTAGTTTTACTATTAGTTCTAGAGATCTATTTTTAGCTTTACAAAGAATTGTAGAGAAGGTTTTTACTTTTTCTCTTACTAGATTACTTTATTAGCTAAGAGCGTCTACTCTACTATTTTCTTTTCTAGCTATATAGATGATTTTAAACTTATACTACCTAGTAGTCTATAACTATTTTTATTATTATAGCGTAAGTTTTTTTGTTATTATAAACCTTAGAAGGTTCTTATAATTTATATAGATTTCTAGTGTTAAGTAACTAAGCGCGTAAATCCTTTAGTACTTTAAGGCTTTAATAATAGCGTAGAATTCTTTATTATATATGTTGTATTGTGTTTTAGCGTTATTAAATTTATATAAGTAATAGGTAATTAGGTGCTATTTACTATTATATTCTTATTTAGCGTAGGCGCCTAGCGTAAGATTGCTAGCTGTAAAGAGGAGGTAGAGACTAGAGGATAAAGGATAACCTTCTAGACCTTCTAGTACCTTCTCTCCCCTAGTACTAGTTACCTAGAATAGTGAAGACTAGAGTAATAGAGGGTAGATTGAACGTAGTTAAATAGAGTAATAAAACCTTAGGTATAGGCTTAGAATTGCTATCTAGAATAGAGAGTATACGTAGAAGGTAGAATAAACTAGTTTGTACCAATAAGAGATAGGTAGTCTAATCTATCTAACTATCTATTCTCGGCCAGACCTAGCCTTCTATATAAATTATTTGGTAAGGTTTATGGCAAATCCTAGTCTAGAACACTATAAATATCTAGACTATTTATGGAGTTATCTAGTTAAAACACAAGATTATAAACTAGATTTATCTCTAAACTAATCTAAATCCCTAGACTTAATAGGAGTTAGTGATTCACATTAGGGGGGTAATCTAGACTCTAGAAAATCTACTATAGATAACCTATTTCTACTAGATATCTCTAGTAATAGAGTAGCTATATCCTAGCTATCTAAAATACAAAAAACTGTTGCCCTAAGTAGCGTAGAAGCTAAATATATAGCTTTAAAAGAAGCTACTAAAGAGTTTTTATACCTAAATATCTTTATAAAGGAACTATTTAGTTTCCTACCTTTAAAGAAGTATTATAAATTTAACTCCTTAAGCACTATAGAAAGTAATAGCCAATCTGCTTTAGATCTAGCTAAAAACCCTATTTACTATACTAGAAATAAGTATATAGATATTTCCTATCACTTCCTAAGACAAAACGTGCTAGAGAATAAAATTAAACTAGTTATCTATACAGTTTATCGTACAAATAGCACTAAGTAAAATAGGGGCCTATCTACCTATAGGGACCCGCACAAGGACCCACTACTTAGGTTAGCGCTAAGAGGCAGAGACTTTATAAGGCCCTGCCTACCTATAAGAACCTATATAAGGACCCACTGCTTAGGTTAGCGCTAAGAGGCAGAGACTTTATAAGGTCCTTAGTGCCCCTTTGTACAATAGTGTAATGGGCTGGGGCATAGCCCTAGTCTTTGGAAGGATCTTAAGGAAAGGAACCGCCCTAAAGAAGTGGACCCACTAAGGAAAACTCTTTTTATAAGCAGCACACCCCCCTATAGAGACTTAATACCTAGAATTTATTCTTTATATTTTAGCACTTATAATTCTATTTACTCTCTAAAGCTAGTCTATAATATTAAATTCTAGATCTTCTAGAAAAGAGTTATTTAAAGGAATAGAGAAACGTAATAGAGTCTAGAATAACTTACTAATAGATACCTCTAATATTGCTAAGTTAGTAGAATAACTATAGAACTTAATTACTACTAGAGATAAAGACTACTCTACTATATAAATACTATAACTCTAAAATAAAGAACTATACGAGCTCTTTATACGCTAATAGGCCTACGCTAGTACTACCTTAGGCCTATCTACCTCTACTATAGGGGGTAGATCCCTATTTACTAGTATAGACTAGCTAATCTTACAGCGTAAACTACTTTTAAGCCTAACTAAGTTTAGGGGCTTAAAGACATATTTTAGAGCCTAGAAGGTTATAATAGATTATAAGCTCTAGGCTAATAAGTAGTTTATTAGCTCCCTCTAAGAGGAATAGGCGCTAATATAGAACTACCTAGACAATAGTTCTTAGGACATAGTAGTAGCCTTCTACTAAACTAGGGGGGCAGATAGCTAGTTTAACTTATAGATATTTATATAGTACCTTACCTTTATATACGCTAATAAACACACTTAGCAAAAGGCTAAAGCACGCCTTAATATAATTAGGTAGAGCTTTAGGGAGAGTTTCTCTAACTTTTATATCTACTTTAAACAGACCTTAGTAGAGGTAGGCGGTGGCTAGTAGGGTAATGCTAAGAAACTATGTAAGTTACGCCGCGTAATCTAGCGTAATATCTATATAGTTACCCTTAACTACGACGTTCCTAAAAGGGACTATAACGCGACTATTACTAGGTTTTTATAGATTATGGCGGACCTTAAAATAGAGGCCCTAGAAGATAAGCTTACTACTTAAGCTACCTTCTATAAGAGTAGCTAGCCCCCTCTTAAGGATAGTAATAGTAATATCTATATAACTCCTATAGCGACTTTAACCTTAACCTAGCCCTAAGCTAGCGGAGAGGTAGGTAAGTAGTGTAAAGGTTGGCCTACAATGGAGAATCGGAGAAACATAGGGCCGATCAGCTGTCGTTTAAGATAGCTGATTAGGGAATAGGAAAAAGAGAGCGCCAACGAGACAAGACAGGAAGAGACCTAATAGACAATTAGAGTAGTTGGATTTGTATAATAGATTTTAGATAGGAGAACTTAACTTATTCTTTTATATTCCTCACTTAAGGCAAACGTACCTACAACACAATAGTAAGTAGCGCCTAAACTAGATACCTAAATATATCTTCTAGTAACGCTAGAACGTAGGCGTGTACACTTACTATAGTAAGCCTAACTATATAGCTAGAGCCTACTCTAATATAATTTTACTCTAGGCGATTGTAACCTAACTTTAGTATAATAAAATAAGTATCTAGTTAAGAAAAGAATAGCCCTTAGTCTAGCGCTAACATAGGGGCTAAGCGCGATAGTATTAATAGAGGTATAATTAGGGCGAGCTGCGATAGTTAGAGTGGCTAGGGCTAGGGTAGGTATAAATAGGCCTATCCCTACCCTCTACGTCTTCCTTAACAGCATATAGTATGTAGAGGCCCTAATTAATATAAGGTGTAAATACTTTATAGTAATTAGCCCTAGGCTAGTAGATTTGCTCTTACTATAGCGTATTATAATTCTAGCCTAGGAGCTAGAATAGGCTACTAGGTTATTACTATAGACCCTTATTATAGAGATAGTAGTAGTGCCTTATAATATATCTAGGTAGTAATAGACCCTTTACACTTATATAATCCCTAACCTCTACTAGGATATAATTCTAAGGGCCCCCTAGCTAGCTAAGTCTAGGGTAGTAGTAGATATCTATAGTAGCAAAATTATAATTAGCGTAGCTAGGGGTCTTGTCACTCTTAACACCTAGGTAGTAGAGAGGTAGGGCCTCCTTACTACGCTAGTAAATAAGAAGGATAATATAACACCCTTTAATACTCTAAATAAAGACTAGAAAAGGGTATTTCTAACTTTACTCTAGGATATTACCTAGATACTTATAATAACGCTTTTTTATATAGTAAGACCTCTACCCCCCTATAATATAGTAGGACTAGGCTTTACTAAAAATAGTAGAACTCTCTTTTTAGAACTAGTAGAGTACACTACTATCTTTAATAAGACTAAGGCGTCTAGCCTTCTACTATACTAAGGCACGTTAGACTACTATATCTACTTAAAGTAGACCCTAAGCGGCTCCCTTTTAAAACTACCCTAGGGCCCGCTATATAGCATATCTAGAGATTAGCTAGTAGAACTCTGTTAAGATCCGAAGGCTAGGCCTCCCAGGATTTTCATATGTATCTATATTTGTTGTTCGAGTGACACAGCACAAAAGGTCACGTGATCTAATTAGTGTGATTAGAGCGCCAAGATAACTAATTAGACTAAGCACTTAATATACTAAGTAACTAATTAGTGCTTAATTAGTTTAATTAGAGCGATTAGTCCACTAATTGCTTAAAGTATATAGGAACGCGAGAATAGGCTCTCTATACTTATGTTTAATCTGTTTATTAATCTATTATTAAGATTCTAGCAGACTAAATTGTTAACTTGTTACACTTTGTAAAATACTATTATATTAATAAGACCTTCTACCTTCCGTAAGTACTCCTGCCTAAGAACTAACCTTAACCCTTTAGGACTAGCTACCCTCTTAGATTTAACATCTTAAACACCCTTAATATAAGTACTTTATAAACTCCTACCTCTTCTATAGCTTTAGGTGCCGCTAAGATTACTCTTATAAAAAATAGTAGTAAGGTGCATAAACCTAATCTCTACTTTAGCAAATAATCTTAAACTAACGTCTAGATTCTCTAGTTAGACCTCTACTTCTTTAACTTAGACAAACTTCTTAAAGATAAAAAGAAAGTTATCTTTATAGTAATATACATGTAAGGAGATGCAGAATTATAAATCTATTCCTACCTTAAAAAGTATCTAGGAATAAACTATAATAATAATAACAACAATTACGCGAACGAGCACGCTGATATAGTTAATATTATTAAAGATTATAATAACTTTAAGAAATGCCTTAAGCAACTTTTTAGGATCGCTAATAAGGACTCTATTATAAAAGTAAAAATTTAGACTATAACTTAGAAACAATTAGTAGCTAAGTATATAGCTAAGTTCTATAAATACGCTGTGTAACTTAACTAGAATAATAAATCTCTTTAGGATATATATAAACAAGGACTTAAATAGAAACTACGTACAGAACTTCTACATAGTAGTGTATAAATTACTAACCTTAAAGAACTGTACAAAGAAACTATTAGAATTAATAAAGAATAGTTTTTACTACAACAGGAGCTCTACTAAAACCCTAGGGCGATAAGCTTTAGACAACTAGCAAAAATAGTTTATAAGAACCCTATTAGAATTATTTAAAAGTAATAGCTAAGGAACTACTAGAGATACAAACTAATAGAAGATGTCTAGTTTAACTACTTAAGTAAAGGAAAAAGAGGAAGAATAGGCCCTAAGTAGCCTAATAAACGCGTCTCTAATAGAAGTTAATAACTAATAACTAAGACTTACAAATGCTTTATATGTAGTAAACTAGGCTATATAGCCAGGAACTATAGATTAAAGAACAAAGTCTATTAAACTAAGTTAAATATACTAACTATTAAGGACTAAGAACCTAATAAGGAATAGGAAGTTATTACAACGCTATTTAGTTACTAACGCGTTATACTAGAGCAAAGTAAGTAATTAGATTTACCTAACTTATAACTATACAAAGATCTAGAAGATAACTCTAACGTATACCACAACATAGAAGACGTAGAAGAAATACTAAGATCTCCTACTCCTTACCTATAAAGTAGGTGGGAAGAAGATAACCCTATGTTACCTAAGTATAAACTAAATGTTTAGGACTATATAGAACCCCACTAGGCACTAAAAGGAATATAACCCTACAAAAATAAGAAGTTAGACTATGTACTAAAGTACTATCTAGACTACTAAAATCCTACACACTAATTCTGTATATAGACGTATTGCGAAGAACCAACATACACATAACATAAAGTAGAGAAAGAGAAGAATAAGAAACAACCTAGAAAGAAACTACGCTGTAGATAGATATAGACAGACTACCCTATTATAGCTTACAATAAACACCTCTAAGACAAATAATAAGTAAAATACTTTCCTTACCTTACGCTAAAGGGCAATAAATACTGCAATATACTTATTAATAGAGACTATATATAACTGTACTAGTACACGTGTCTAAACTAAGACTACAAATACTACTATATAGCCAAATATTTAGACAGCTTTATAAACTACCCTACGTAAGAAGTCATAATAAAGCTACTAATTTAACTAGTACATGGGAATAGTAAAGACCACAAGAGAAAAAATAGAAGAATATCCTTACAGGAAGAAGAAGAAGAAAACAATCTATATAAGCTATATACTTAAAAACAACAATAGAAGTAGATACTTAGAAACGCATACTAGGCACTAGAACTTAACTATAACCTATATAAATAGATGTCTTTTTTAGGCCTAAACTTAGACAAGAAAACGCCTTTATTAAATTAAATACTATAGTAAGTATAGTATTAGTTAAACTACTAGTACAGCTTAAAGGAATACAGGCTTAAGCTCTTATAAACTTAGGAGTAGAAAAGAACTTTATATCTTATTAGATAGTAAGACAAGCAGAACTTATAATATTAGAGAAAAAAGTACCCTATGTTATCTATATTACAAATAGATCCCTAATACCTAAGACACCTTAAATATACTAGGAGATTACTACCACCATAATAGTCTAAGGACATAGAGAGGAACTTACCTTAGATGTCTTACTAGGATCTAAGTATAAGTTAGTTTTAGGATTACCTTAGTTAATAATACACAACCTATAAATTAACTAGGGTACAAAGAAAATATTATTTAAACGCTATAATTATGTATTATAAGTAAAGCCTACATATTAACTAAAAATAATAGTAGATAAGGGAGTGATTAACAACATAATACTATAACAGATAGTTAAAAAACGGAAGCACACTTTAGTAGACACTAGCAGGAACTACTAGATTAAGAAGTGTAAGAAGGAGAACAATAGTACACTCTTTACCTTACTAAGAGAGTATAGGAAATAGACACATATATTTACAGAAAAGGAAGGAAAAGTAAACCTACTAGAATATTAACCCTAGGATCTTACGATAGACCTAGAAGAAGGAAAGACGCTACCCTTTAGACTACTATATAGTAAGATAGGAGAAGAACTCCTTAAAGAACGTAATTTTATTAAAACAAACCTTAAGAAAAGATATATACAACTATTAAAGTTACTAGCAGTAAGCCCTTTTATATTTATTAAGAAAAAGGATAGATTAGACAGACTATGCGTTAACTACTAACAACTTAATAATATAATAATAAAGAACTAATATCCACTACTAAACATTACAGAGTTACAAGATTAACTATCTTAAGCCAAGATATTTATAATAATAGATCTAAGAGACAGTTACCACCTTATATAAATTAAAAAAGGTAAAGAATAGAAAACAGCGTTTTAATTACGCTATAGACTATTTAAGTATAAAGTTATGCCATTTAGACTTATAAACGCACTAGCAGCTTTTATAGCACTTATTAATAACGTACTCTATAAATATCTAGATATATTTGTTATCGCGTATATAGACAATATCCTTGTCTTTTCTAAAAACAAATTAGACCACACTAAGCATGTATAGACAGTACTAGAAGCACTAGACAAAGCATGCCTTTACATTAAACTTAAGAAATATAAGTTTAATATTAAACGACTTAAATTCCTAGGACACATTATTACTATGGAAGGAATTGAGATAGCACTAAGTAAAGTTAAATACATTAAAAACTAGCTAATACCAAAGATAGCCAAGAACATCCAAGAATTCTTAGAATTCTATAGATTTAATCAATAATTTATCTAAAATTACGTAAAGGTTATAATACCTTTAACAAATCTTATAAAGAAGGACGTACCCTTTAAATAGATAAATAAGTGTAGAATATTATTCTAACTCCTTAAGACAGCATGTATTATAGAACCTATCCTTATTTATTTTAGAAGCAATAAACTACTACGCTTTAAAATAGACACTAGCGATCTTACGCTAGGCGCCTACGCTAAATAAGAACGTAATAGTAAATAGCACCTAATTACCTATTACTTATGCAAATTTAATAACGCTAAAACACAATACAACGTATATAATAAAGAACTCTACGCTATTATTAAAGCCTTAAAGTACTAGAGAATTTATACGCTTAGTTACTTAACGCTAGAAATCTACACAGATTACAAGAACCTTCTAAGGTTTATAATAATAAAAAAACTTACGCTATAATAACAAAGATAGTTATAAACCACAAAGCAGTATAAGTTTAAAATCATCTATATAGCTAGGAAAGAAAATAGTAGAGTAGACACTCTTAGCCAACAAAGTAATCTAGTAAGAGAAAAAGAAAAAACCTTCTCTGCAATCCTTTAAAAAACTAAAGATAGATCTCTAGAGCTAACAGTAGAACTAAATTAACTTTTAGTAATTAACTAAGAAGTTCTAGAACATCTATAGACTAAGATTATCCGACAATACCATAATAACCCTATGTACGGACACTTAGGCATTATAAAAACAATAAAACTTATCTAAAGGAATTACACCTTTAAAGGAATTAAGGAAGCTATAATAACTTACATTTATAAATATACAGAATACTAGAGAAATAAACACAGTACACATCTTAAATATAGAGAGATATAAGCAATTAGAACACTAACAGCACTATAAGAAGACATTACTATAGATTTTGTTATAAGAATTTTAAACTCTAAGAATCTAATAACAGGAATTAAATATAATAGTATACTAGTAATAGTCTACCAACTAACTAAGTATGTTAAGCTTATTCTATATCTTAAAAGAATAATAGCAAAGGAACTCGCTTTTCTTATTCTAGGCTAACTAGTTAGACACTACAGAATCCTAAAAATAATTATTAGTAATAGAGATAAGCTCTTTATATTAAATTATTAGACAACGCTTATAGCACTACTTAGAACAAAACAAAAGCTATTAACAGCTTACTATCTATAAACAGATAGATAGATAGAACGTACAAACCAAACTATAGAAACGTACCTACGCATTTACTACAATAGTTAGAAGAATAACTAAGTTTTATTACTACCTATAGTATAGTTAGCCTATAATAACAAAGTATTAGCAGTATTAGGACATACACTGTTCTATGTAAACTATAGAAGACACCCACATCTCTTTAATTAACAATTTCCTACGACAATTAAAGTAAAAGAAGCTATAGATATAGTAAAAAATATAAAGAAAATACACTAACAACTCTAAGAGAATCTTAAGAAAGCTTAGCAGCAATTAATCTTATACTAAAATTAAAAACGAAAAATAGCACCTTAGCTAAAGAAGGGGGATAAAGCATATCTACTTATAAAGAACTTTTAAACTTAGAAGAAAAAACACAAGAAACTAGATTATATTAAGGTTAGACTATTTTATATTTCTAAGTAAATATTACTAGTAAACTATAAGTTGGAACTACTACTAGATATAAAGATATACCTAGTATTCCACATATTACTACTAGAACTAGTAGACCCTAATACACTAGTTGGAACCACCTTCTACTATAAAACTAAAGAAGAAAATAAATTTAAGGTTAAAAGAATTCTAGAATATAATTAGTATAGCAACGCGTACCTTGTTAAGTGGAAAAGTTACCCACACAGCAAAAACACCTAGGAACTAGAGAACTACCTAGGAAACTGTTAACAAAAGATTAAAGAATTTCACTAATAACCTATATAGTATAATAACATTTGTACCTAAGATAGTAAAGGCACTAGATTATCCTAGAATTCTAATAAGAAATCTTTAAAAGCGCTCTATATCGTAGGGGATAAGAAGGGACCTAAAGGAGTCTTATTAACTACTAGATTAACAGCCTTATAAGATTTAGCCTTCTTAATATTCTTCTCCTTAACCGCTATTATATCCTTAGCACGCTTATCTAGTAAGTCTATTTACTAATATAACTAATCTTTGTGTGTGCGTGTAACCTATAATTTCTCTAACACCTCCTTATAGGCCTTAAACGCAGCCTCCTGCGTTTCTTTTAACTTTTTTATCTATATACGTAATTTCTCTTTCTCCGCTAATAAACGCTTAAACTTAGACTCTAAAACGCGCATATTATAATATTAACCTTAATAAATATATTCCCCACATTTTCTAGCCTAAACGTGAACCTTATAAATATAGTTATGTTTTATACACGTTAAGCATTTCTTAACTATAACTTCACTAAAGAAGTTAATAAAATTAGTTAGGTAATAGCAATAGGTAGTGCTAGACTTAAAAGGTTATTAGGGCATAATATAAGTAAGCTAACGCTACTTATAACGTAGGGCGAGCTCTAGTTATAACTAGGCACAAGATATAGTTACGTAATTTAAGGATAAATTTTAGTAAGGAGGGAGATAATGTTAAGATCTAAAGGCTAGGCCTCCTAGGATCTTTATATGTATCTACATTTATTGTTCGAGTAACACGGTATAAAAGGTCACGTGATCTAATTAGTGTAATTAGAGCGCTAAGATAACTAATTAGATTAAGCACTTAATATACTAAGTAACTAATTAGTGCTTAATTAGTTTAATTAGAGCGATTAGTCCACTAATTGCTTAAAGTATATAGGAACGCGAGAATAGGCTCTCTATACTTGTGTTTAATCTATTTATTAATCTATTGTTTAGATTCTAGTAGACCGAATTGTTAACTTGTTACACTTTATAAGATACTATTATATTAATAAGACCTTCCACCTTCCGTAAGTACTCCTGCCTAAGAACCAACCTTAACCCTTTAGGACTAGCTACCCTCTTGGATTTAATAAACTCTAGCGCTAACTTATAGAACTTATAAATAAGGGCTAAATATAAGCTAGCTCCTTTTTGTAGGTGCTCTAGTCCTTCTAGCCCTAAAGCCTAAGGGGAAATAGCACCTATATATTAACTATTAGGAGATTAACGCGATTTCTAAGCTAGATTAGTACTTTTTTTTACTTATTAAAGAGACACTGCATACCCTCTCCTAGGCTACTTAGTTTATAAAAGTAGATATCTGCGCTACTTTCTATAAGCTATAAGTTATAAAAGGGGAAAAACACTACACTATATTCTACACCTAGTTTAGCCTCTTTAAGTAGTTAGTGGTTTTATTTAGACTAACTAGGGCACCTACTATATTTTAGCGCTATATTAATAGCGCTCTAAAAGACACCTTAGGCGATATATATACAACTTACCTAGATAATGTCCTTATCTATATAATAGGGCCCCTACACTAACACTAGGACTATGTATAATAAGTGCTAGGACTCCTATAGGAAGCTAGACTATATATAGACCTAGGGAAATATAAATTCGCAATAATAGAGGTTAGGTATCTAGAGTATCTTATTATAGTAAGTAAGGCTATTTGCCCTAATCTAGCAAAGATATAAGTAATTAATTAATAAAATACCCCCTCTATAGTGCGTGTGGTCCGCTACTTTATTAGCTTTACTAACTTCTATTACGACTTTCTCCTCTAATTCTTTAAGTAGGCTGTACCCCTATATACCTTTACTAAGAAAGGGGTCCTATTTTAATAGGGCCCTAAGGAATAAGAGGCCTTTTAGGCCCTAAAAGACATATTTATATAGGGCCCTATCCTAGCGCTCTAGGACCTAGAGCGCGACACGCTAGTAAAAGTAAACTACTTAGGTAGTGCTACTAGGGCCTACCTCTCCTAATATATTAAGGGGATCTAGCACTTTATAGCCTACTACTTTATAGCCCTAACACTAGTCTAGTAGAACTACACTATTTATAATAAAGAGCTACTTATAATTATATAGGCCTTATAAGCATAGAAACTAGAGCTAATAGGAGTAGTGCGCCCCTTTAAAATTCTAATAGACTATAAGAACCTTAAATACTTTATAAAAATCTAAAAATTAAGTAAGTACTAGCACTAGTAGTTAGAGTTACTCTCTACCTTTTACTTCTACCTCTACTACTAGCCTAGATCCTAGGCGGCTAGACTAGACGCACTAAGCTAGTATAAGCAGAATATAGCCTAGTAGATAAAGATAAACGCCCTACTAATAGTGCCTAAGACTATCTAGGCTATTCTAGTGTAGATGTGATTTTTAACAGCGCTAGTAGGGGCTTAGATCTTTACTAACACGCATTTATAAGCACTTTAGGATATAGCTATAGCAGAGTTCCCCCCTTATTATATTAGGCTTAAGGTAGTGCACTATAATAACTATATATTCTTTATAGTAGCTACTACTTCCTAATAAATTAGAAACTATATAATTAGTGCGTATAAGTCCCTTCT
This sequence comes from Paraphaeosphaeria minitans, assembly GCA_015832175.1. Lineage (NCBI taxonomy): Eukaryota > Fungi > Ascomycota > Dothideomycetes > Pleosporales > Didymosphaeriaceae > Paraphaeosphaeria > Paraphaeosphaeria minitans. The sequence continues at coordinate 4,658,607 of WJXW01000002.1, forward strand.
ATAGTAAGGAGTCTTTTAGGTCCTAGCTTAGGAACCTCTTACTACTACTATTATATAGCGTGTATATAAGTCTCTAGTTATAGGCCATTCTAGAAAGAACTCAATATTTAAGATTATCTACTAAGACTACTACTAGAATAATATATTTAAAGACGTTACTTAATTTATACGTAATTGCTACTACGTAGGAACGTATATAAACTAGTAGAAGTAGTAAGGTTTTCTATAGCTACTCCTAATTATAGACTAGTACTAGGCGTAACTCTTAATAGATTTTATAGTAGACCTCCTTTAGGCCTCTATAGCAGCACCGCAATACCTGCTTATAATTACTAATAGGCTGTTAAAGTATATATAACTAGAAGCTATAACTTCTATAATAGTAGAGTACTATACAGCCCGCTTCTATAATATATAGTAGTAGTTCTATAGCTTTCCTATCTTACTAATTATAGATAGAGGCTTAGACTAGCTAGGGAAGTTCTAGACTACACTGTGTAAATTAACTAGAATAAAACAACTCCTCTTTATAGTATACTACCCCTAGACTAACAGCAGTATAGAGAGGGTAAACTAGAAGGTACTTTTAGTCCTCTATATTATAGTTAACTTTAAATAAATAGACTAGCTAGACTGCCTCCTAGCCTACTAGCTTACGTTAAATAATAAAGTATTTACTACTATAGGCCTAAGCCTAAACTTTCTACTAAATAGATATTACATTAATCTTCTTAAGAGAATCTTCTTACTAGCAGAGTCTACTTACACCCCCGCTAAGAGGGTAAAGCACTTTCTAGACTACCTTAAGAGAGGGATAGCTTTAGCCTAGGCTACTATTACCTATAGATAGTAGTGTACTATAAAGGCTATAAACTATACCTACTACCTTATAGAGTAATTCTAAGTTAGAGATAAGGTATAGTTCTTACTACATAACGTAAAAACTAACTAGCTAAAAAAGAAATTTAACTAGCTTAAAGTTAAGTATACTATAATAGCTATACTGTCCCTACTTATAGTAACACTAGACCTATCTAGTAATTTTTATAAGACTATCTATATTAACCTCCTTAAGTAAGTAGTAGACAATCCCCTATCTAGTTAGACCTAGGCTAATGCCTAGCTAGGCCTAGCCCTAGAGCTAGAAGAAGTGGATCTAGACCTATATAAATAGGAAGTAAAGGAGGTTTTACGTATTAAGAACACCTAAGGAAAATAATAATAGGCGCTAGTAAAGTAGACTAGGTAGGTATTGCTAACTTAGGTGCTAGTTAAAAATATTATAAACACTATAGCTCTAGACCGCTTTAAGGCCGCCTAGGGGAACTATAGGTATAATAATAGTCCTATCTAGCCTATAAGAAAGAATATATAAACATTACAAAAGAAGCTATAATAGGTATTTAAGAATTTATTCCTCTACTAACTTAGTAGAGGCGCTATCTATCTAAAAACTACTAAAGGCTATTAGCCCTAGAGTTGTAATAACTAAAGCAGCACTAAAGTAACACTAGATAGAAATAAAAGGGGGCTATAATAACTATATTACTCTTCGTACTAGTAGTAGCGGTACCTAAAAGAGTGCACTAAGCTAGCCCTAGATAAAGGCTTAGGCAAAGTTACTTTATAAGTCTCTTAATATAGGTTAAAAAGTATACGCTATTAGGCTAGGGCTGCTAGAAAGGTAGAGTAGTGTTAGCTAGAAGCTATCCTAAGTTACTTTGTAATAGTAGTAAGTAGGTTAGTAGTCTACGCTTAGGTCTAGGTTATTTTATCTAGGCGCTAGCCTATACTCTCCTTAGATTACTAAATATAATTTCCTATATTATTTATCTACCCTACTATATTATTAGCTAACGCTACTAGATTCTAATTATAGTTACTGCTACGCTAGGCTAGAGTTATCTAGAGCGAAGGTGCTACTAGGGCTATGTCTATACTAGGGGGGGTAACTACTATTCTATTACTATACTAAAGTAGAGGTATAGTAGGGGAGTCTAGTTCTTAAATTAGGCTAGAGTTCTTAAGTGCTAAGTTTAGGTACTACTTATACTGCTAGGCTAAGTAGTAGAACTCTACTATAAAAGTAGGTAGTGTTCTAGTTATAGGCTTCTAGGGGTTAGTGCTATACGTTCTAGGATTACAGATATATAAATTACTATTAACCTAGCCTTAGTTTATATATTTAATCTAGAGGCGCAAAGCCTACTTTAGGCCTAGATTATTAGTAAAGGGGGCGGAATTATACTAGTAGGTAGCTTTAGTGTAATAGTAGGCGCTATAGAAGTAGCCCTAGAATAGTTAATAGCTATATAAACATTAATAATAGTCTAGAATATAAGGCTATAGGCTTACTCTACGCGCCTAAGCTACTTTAGGCGCCTAATATATTTAATATATATAAGGCCTATATTAGGGTTAGCTAGCTCTTTATTTAAACTATCTCTTTAAAGGACTGCGCTCTTAGTAACGTAAAGCTGCTTTAGGGTATAAGTAGAAGTAATAAGATTAGGGTAATTAGCTAGTACGCACCTCTTAGAGGTTATAAAGGGGTAAGGGCGATTACTATTATTAGGCCGCTATATAGGCGTGTTAAGGCTCTAGAAAATCTTTTTTACTTTAGTATTATTAATCTCCTCCTTAGTATATATATAGCTAGGCTTAGTAAGGTGCTAGTTTAGGTCTAAAGAGTTATTACTACTACTACTGCTAGAACTAAAGATATCTACTAAAGCAGCGCCACTTTAAAGGCTGTTATTAATAATATTAATATTAGCCGCGGCCGCGAATAGAACGCTAAAAAAAGGGCTAGAAGGCTAATAAGAGTATAGGGGCGTATAGCGTAGAAATAAGAGGAGGACTAGATTAGGGCTAAAAAAAGGTAAAGACAAAAGTAGTTATAGATAGTTAAGGAAGTTAGAATAGGCGCAGGTTAGGGTTAGTATAAGAAAGAGAGAGTAGAGAAGGGAAGAAAGAAAGTAAAGTAATATAAATATAAAGAGACTACGATAGTAACACACTACTAAAGTAATAAACATATAATAATTATATTAAAAAGGGCAGGAGCGCTGTCCTGTTACTTTATAATAACAAGGTAAATAAACAAACTACCTAATAAGGGCCCTCGCCCTAAGGCCGCCTTAGGGCCGCCTCTACACTACTACCTTACTATAGTATAATACTCCTAAGATCTCTAAGGCTTACCTTATGTTAAGATCTAAAGGCTAGGCCTCCTGGGATTTTCATATGTATCTACATTCGTTGTTCGAGTGGCACAGCACAAAAGGTCACGTGACCTAATTAGTGTAATCAGAGCGCTAAGACAACTAATTAGACTAAGCACTTAACATACTAAGCAACTAATTAGTGCTTAATTAGTTTAATTAGAGCGATTAGTCCACTAATCGCTTAAAGTATATAGGAACGCGAGGATAGGCTCTCTATACTTGTGTTTAATCTGTTTATTAATCTATTGTTTAGATTCTAGCAGACTAAATTGTTAACTTATTACACTTTGTAAGATACTATTATATTAATAAGACTTTCTACCTTCTGTAAGTACTCCTACCTAAGAACTAACCTTAACCCTTTAGGACTAGCTACCCTCTTAGATTTAATATCTTAAACACCCTTAATATAAGTACTTCACGAACTCCTACCTCTTCTACGGCTTTAGGTGCCGCTAAGATTACTCCTATAAAGGATAGTAGTAAAGCGCATAAACCTAATCTTTATTTTGGCGAATAATCTTAAACTAATGTCTAGATTCTTTAGTTAGACTTTTACTTCTTTAACTTAGATAAACCCCTTAAAGACAAAAAGAAGGTTATCTTCGCAGCAATATATATGTAAGGAGATACAGGATTATAGATCTATCCCTACCTCAAAAAGTACCTAGGAATGGACTATAACAACAATAACAACGATTACACAAATAAGCACACTAATATAGTTAATATTATTAAGAATTATAATAACTTTAAGAAATGCCTTAAATAACTCTTTAGGATTACTAATAAGGACTTTATTAAAAAAGCAAAGATTTAGACTATAACTTAGAAATAATTAGTAGCTAAGTATATAGCTAAGTTTCGCAGATACGCTGTGTAACTTAACTAGGATAATAAATTTCTTTAGGACATGTATAAATAAGGACTTAAATAGAAACTACGTAAGGAACTCTTATATAGTAGTGTACAAATTACTAACCTTAAAGAACTGTATAAAGAAACTATTAGGATTAATAGAGAGTGGTTTTTATTGCAATAAGAGCTCTACTAAAACCCTAGGGCAATAAGCTTTAGACAACCAGCAAAAATAGTTTATAAGAACCCTATTAGAATTGTCTAAAAGTAATAGCTAAGGAACTACTAGAGATATAAACTAATAGAAGATGTCTAGTTTAACTACATAGGCAAAGGAAAAGAAAGAAGGATAGGCCCTAAGTAGCTTAATAAACGCGTCTTTAATAGAAGTTAATAACTAATAACTAAGACCTATAAATGCTTTATATGTGGTAAACTGGGCTATATAGCTAGGAACTGTAGATTAAAGAATAAAGTCTATTAAACTAAGTTAAATATACTAACTATTAAGGACTAAAAACCTAATAAGGAATAGGAAGTTATTATAATGCTATTTAGTTACTAACGCGTTACGCCAGAATAAAGTAAGCAATTAGATTTACCTAACTTATAACTATATAAAGATCTAGAAGACGACTCTAAGTTATACTATAATATAGAAGACATAGAAGAGATACTAAAATCTCCTACTCCTTACCTACAAAGTAGGCGGGAAGAAGACAACCCTATGTCACCTAAGTATAAACTAAATGTTTAGGACTACATAGAACCCTACTAGGCACTAAAAGGAATGCAACCCTACAAAAATAAGAAGTTAGACTATATACTAAAGTACTACCTAGACTACTAAAATCCTACATACTAATTCTGTATATGGACGCATTGTAAGGAACCAATATACGCACAATATAAGGTAGAGAAAAAAAAGAATAAGAAATAATCTAGAAGGAAACTGCGCTATAGATAGATATAGACAGACTGCCCTATTATAGTTTACAATAAACACCTCTAGAATAAATAATAAGTAAAATACTTTTCTTACCTTACGCTAAAGGGCAACAAATGCTATAATATATTTATTAACAGAGACTGCATATAACTATACTAGTACACGTGTCTAAACTAAGACTGTAAATACTACTATATAGCTAAACGTTTAGATAGCTTTATAAACTGCCCTATATAAGAAGTAATAATAGAGCTACTAATTTAACTAGTACACAGGAATAGTAAAGACTGCGGGAGGAAAAACAGAAGAATATCCTTGTAGGAAGAAGAAGAAGACAATCTACACAAGCTATATACTTAAAAATAATAATAGAAGCAAATGCTTAGAAACGTATACTAGGCACCTAAACTTAACTACAACCTATACAAATAGATGTCTTTTTAGGCCTAAACTTAGATAAGAAAACGCTTTTATTAAATTAAATGCTATAGTAAGCATAGTATTAGTTAAGCTACTAGTATAGCTTAAAGGAATATAGGCTTAAGCTCTTGTAGACTTAAGAGTAGGAAGGAACTTTATATCTTATTAGATAGTAAGATAAGCAGGACTTATAATGTTAGAGAAAAAAGTACCCTATATTATCTATGTCGCGAATAGATCCCTAATGCCTAAAACACCTTAGATATACTAGGAGGTTACTACTATAATAACAGTCTAAGGATATAGAGAGGAACTTACCTTAGATGTCTTACTAGGATCTAAGTATAAGTTAGTTTTAGGATTACCTTAGTTAATGATACACAACCCACAGATTAACTAGGGTATAAAGAAAATATTATTTAAACGCTGTAATTGTGTATTATAAGTAAAGCCTACGCATTAACTAAAAATAATAGTAGATAAGGGAGTTATTAACAATATAATACTGCGATAGATAGTTAAAAAATAGAAGCATACCTTAGTAGACGCTAATAGGAACCACTAGGTTAAGAAGCGCGAGAAGGAGGACAATAGTATACCCCTTACCTTACTAAGAAAGTATAGGAAATAGACACATATGTTTACAGAAAAAGAAGGGAAAGCAAACCTACCTAAACATTAACCCTAGAATCTTATAATAGACCTAGAAGAAGGGAAGACGCCACCCTTTAGACTACTATATAGTAAGACAGGAGAGGAACTCCTTAAAAAATGTAATTTTATTAAGATAAACTTTAAGAAAGGATATATATAACTATTAAAGTTACTAGTAGTAAGCCCTTTTATATTTGTTAAGGAAAAGGATGGATTAGACAAACTATACGTTAACTACTAATAACTTAACGACATAATAATAAAGAACTAATATCTACTACTAAATATTATAGAGTTATAAGATTAACTATCTTAAGCCAAGATATTCACAATAATAGATCTAAGAGATAGTTACTACCTTATACAAATTAAAAAAGGTAAAGAATAGAAAATAGCGTTTTGATTACGCTATAGACTATTTGAATATAAAGTTATGCTATTTAGACTTACGAATGCACTAGCAGCTTTTATAGCACTTATTAATAATGTACTTTATAAACATCTAGACATATTTGTTATCGCGTATATAGACGATATCCTTGTCTTTTCTAAAAACAAATCAGACCACACTAAGTATATATAGACAGTACTAGAAGCACTAGACAAAGTATGCCTTTGTATTAAACTTAAGAAATATAAATTTAATATTAAATAACTTAAATTCCTAGGACACATTATTACTATAGAAGGAATTAAGATAGCACTAAGTAAAGTTAAATGCATTAAGAACTAGCTAATACTAAAGATAGCTAAGAATATCTAAGAATTCTTAGGATTCTATAGATTTAACTAATAATTTATCTAAGATTATATAAAGGTCACAATACCCTTAATAAATCTTATAAAGAAGGACGTATCCTTTAAATGGACAGATAAGTGCAGAATGTTATTTTAACTCCTTAAGACAGCATGTATTATAGAACCTGTCCTTATTTATTTTAGAAGTAATAAACCACTACGCTTTAAAATAGACACTAGCGATCTTGCGCTAGGCGCCTACGCTAAATAAAAATATAATAGTAAATGGCACCTAATTACCTATTACTTATGCAAATTTAATAACGCTAAAACACGATATAACGTACATAATAAAGAACTCTACGCTATTATTAAAGCTTTAAAGCACTAGAGGATTTACGCGCTTAGTTACTTAACGCTAGAAATCTATATAGATTATAAGAACCTTCTAAGGTTTACGACAACAAAAGAACTTACGCTATAATAATAAAGATAGTTGTAAACCACTAGGTAGTATAAGTTTAAAATTATCTATATAGCTAGAAAAGAAAATAGTAGAGCAGATGCTCTTAGCTAACAAAGTGATCTAGTAGGAGAAAAAGTAAAAACCTTCTCTATAATCTTTTGTAAAGCCAAAGATGGATTTCTAGAGCTAATAGCAGAACTAAATTAACTTTTAGTAATTAACTAAGAAGTTCTAGAACATCTACAGACCAAGATTATCTAACAATACCACAATAACCCTATATACAGACACCTAAGTATTATAAAGACAATAGAACTTATCTAAAGGAATTACACCTTTAAAGGAATTAAGGAAGCTGTAATAACTTATATCTATAAATGTATAGAATGCTAAAGAAATAAACACGGCATATATATTAAATATAGAGAGATGTAAGTAATTAGAATACTAACAGCACTATAGGAAGACATTGCTATAGATTTTGTTATAGGAATTCTAAACTCTAAGGATCTAATAACAGGAATTAAATACGATAGCATACTAGTAGTAGTCTACTAACTAACTAAGTATGTTAAGCTTATTCTATATCTTAAAAGAATAATAGCAAAGGAACTTACTTTTCTTATCCTGGACTAACTAATTAGACACTATAGAATTCTAAAAATAATTATTAGCGACAGAGACAAGCTCTTTACGTTAAATTATTAAATAACGCTTATAGCACTACTTAGAACAAAATAAAAACTATTAACAGCTTACTATCTACAAACTAACAGACAAATAGAACGTATAAACTAAACTATAGAAACGTACCTGCGCATCTACTGCAACAGTTAGAAGAATAACTAGGTTTTATTACTACCTATAGCACAGTTAGCCTATAATAATAAAGTATTAGCAGTATTAGGACATACACTATTCTATGTAAACTACAGAAGACACCTATATTTCTTTGACTAACGATTTCCTATAATAATTAAAGCAAAAGAAGCTATAGATATAGTAGAAAATATAAAGAAAATACACTAATAACTCTAAGAGAATTTTAAGAAAGCTTAGCAGCAATTAATTTTATACTAAAACTAAAAATGAAAAATGGCACCTAAGCTAAAGAAGGGGGATAAAGTATATCTACTTATAAAGAACCTTTGAACTTAGAAGAGAAAATATAAGAAACTGGATTATATTAAGGTTAGACTATTTTACATTTCTAAGTAAATATTACTAGTAAACTATAAGTTGGAACTACTGCTAGATGTAAAGATACACCTAGTATTCTACGTATTACTACTGGAACTAGTAGACCCTAATACACTAGTTAAAACCACCTTCTACTACTAGACTAAGGAAGAAAATAAATTTAAGGTTAAAAGAATTCTAGAATATAATTAGTATAGCAACATATATCTTATTAAGTGGAAAGGTTACCTACACAGCGAAAATACTTAGGAACTAGAGAACTACCTAAGAAACTGTTAACAAAAGATTAGAGAATTCTACTAACAACCTACACAGTATAATAACATTTGTACCTAAGATAGTAAAGGCACTAGAGTATCCTAGAATTCTAATAGGAAATCTTTAAAAGCGCTCTATATCGCAGGGGATAAGAAGAGACCTAAAGGAGTCTTGTTAATTACTAGATTAACAGCCTTATAAGATTTAGCCTTCTTAATATTCTTCTCCTTAACCGCTATTATATCCTTAGCACGCTTATCTAGTAAGTCTATTTACTAACGCAACTAATCTTTATACGCGTGTGCAACTTATAACTTCTCTAATACCTTCTTATAGGCTTTAAACACAGCCTCCTACGTTTCTCTTAACTTTTTTATCTATACACGTAATTTCTCTTTCTCTACTAACAAACACTTAAACTTAGACTCTAAAACGCGCATATTATAATATTAACCTTAATAAACATATTCCTTATATCTTTTAGACTAAACATAAACCTTGTAAACACAGTTATATTTTGTACACATTAAGTATTTCTTAACTATAACTTTGCTAAAGGAGTTAATAAAATTAGTTAGGTAATAGTAATAGGTAGTGCTAGACTTAGAAAGTTATTAGGGTATAATATAAGTAAGCTAACGCTACTTATAACGCAAGGTAAGCTTTAGTTATAACTAGGCGTAAGACATAGTTACATAATTTAAAGACAAATCCTAGTAAGGAGGGAGATAATGTTAAGATCTAAAGGCTAGGCCTCTTAGGATCTTTATATATATCTATATTTATTATTTAAGTGGCACAGCACAAAAGGTTATGTAACCTAATTAGTGTAATTAGAGCGCCAAGACAACTAATTAGACTAAGCACTTAATATACTAAGCAACTAATTAGTGCTTAATTAGTTTAATTAGAGCGATTAGTCCACTAATCGCTTAAAGTATATAGGAACGTAAGAATAGGCTCTCTATACTTATATTTAATCTATTGATTAATCTATCGTTTGGATTCTAGCAGACTAAATTGTTAACTCGTTACACTTCGCAAGATACTATTATATTAACAAGACCTTCTACCTTCCGTAAGTACTCCTGCCTAAGAACCAACCTTAACCCTTTAGGACTAGCTACCCTCTTGGATTTAACACCTTATAACTATAAAACGTTTTAAACTAAGTAAAGTCTAGGGTATATAATAGGCTAGGGCATAGCTCTAGCCTTTAAAAGGATCTTAAGGAAAGAAACTGCCCTAAAGAAGTAGACCTACTAAGGAAAACTCTTCTTATAAGCGGCACACCCCCCTATAGAGACTTAATACCTAGAATTTATCCTTTATATTTTGGCACTTACAGTTCTATTCACTCTCTAAGACTAGCCTGAAATATAGATAAGACGTAATTAATTAAACCTACTTCTTACCCTTTATATAATAGTATACTATTAACCCTTTAATGCTTAATTGTAGATTAAGCCAAACCTATACTAATTAGTAGTTAATTCTAATTAACTGTAAACTAGTAAGGTCTAAAGACAGAGCGCCTTATAAGCTAGATACGTTAGCTCTATATTATTACTTTTACTAGAGATTAAATTTTAAATTGTATAATAAGTAGAAATAAAATATATATATCTATAAAGAGTTGCACGATCTAGTCTAAGCTATTCTATAGAAAAGAAAGGAGATAGTAAGTATATTTATAATCCTAAAAAACACGTTACATAATTAAACTAGCAACACACTAATGCGATCTAGTCGCACGATTTAATAAGATAATAATGTAGCACTAGGACTAGGAGACTTCCTAGAGGAATCTGTATAAGAAGGAATTGCATAATAAGCTACCTAGAAAGATAACTTAAAATAGCTACACTAGGTAAAAGAAGTAGCAAATATTAGAGCTATTACCCTAAAGGGCGAAATTGCACAAAGATACTAGATAGACAGAATAGACCTATATAGCAGTCCACCCCCTTTAATAAAGCGTATAAACATATATGTAGTGTATATACTTATTTAGTATTATATAAGTAGCCTTAAAAAAGAAAAGGTAATCTCTTCTTTCTTAGAAGACTTCTTTAAATAGATAGAGAAGAACTTTAAGCAAATTAGCTATATAATAAGATAAGAGCTTATTACCTATTTTATATAAAAAGAATTTACTGCTCTAGACTCTATAGTAAGGGATATATAGTTAAAGAAGCTCTATAGACTTACTTAGCTTAAATATAAGCTATAGGAACCTTATACAACACTGCTGTAACTTAAACCTAAACTATATTATACTATATATATAATAGAACTTACACTACCTATAGGGATTCTATAAGTAGTAGGTATATAGCTAGGGTATATGCTCTAGTAGGCGAGGATAATAACACTATATATAGAGCTATACTAGTAGTAATAGCCTAAAACCTAAGCTGCTTTTGCTTAGCAACCTATATTATACGAAAAGACTAGGCGCTCTTAGTTTTCTTAATAATAAAGGGACTATGCCCTTATCTAGCTAGATAAAAATTTTTTTTTTAGAAAGTATAGAATAAGGAGAATAACTACACTAGCTAACTATATAATATACTAGTAGATAAGGTAAGACTCTTTAGAGAGTTATGCTATAGACTAGGTATACTATAGGACTAGTATATAAACATCTTCCTAGGTATTCTCTCTAATTGCGTAAGCACCTACTACCTTCACAATATAAGACTAGGACTTTAATAGGAGGAATTATACAATTAACTAAATAGACACTTTAACACTAGTGTAAACTATAACTAATACTAGATAGACTAGACTACTTTTACCTTTATATAATACTAGAAAAACAATCTTAGCAACATAGCGCATAAGGCTTTAGATATAATAATTAATAAGCTTACTCTAGCCTAAAGAGCTTTAGGAGAAGGGTTTAGTAGTAAACTTTAACTATATACTACTATTATATAAGTATGCTAAGGCCACCTAGACCTTAAATAAGCTATGTTTAACCCTAAGAATATAGTAGAAGGCTTACTTAGCGACCTTTATACGTCGCTTTAGGTGGCTAAAGATAGAAAGAATTCCTAGTTTCTTTAGGAAAACAAAGAAGTGTTCTACACTAATAGAAGATATAATAACTGTCCGTACAGTTTATTGTACATTTAGCACTGAGTGAAATAGGGGCCTGCCTACCTGTAGGGACCCACACAAGGACCCACTACTTAGGTCAGCGCTAAGAGGCAGAGACTTTATAAGGCCCTACCTACCTATAAGGACCCGCATAAGGACCCCCTGCTTAGGTTAGCGCTAAGAGGCAGAGACTTTATAAGGTCCTTAGTGCCCCTTTGTACGATAGACTAGACGTAATTAATTAAACCTACTTCTTACCCTTTGCACAATAGTATACTATCAACCCTTAAATGCTTAATTACAGATTGAGCCAAACCTATAATAACCCTAATTATATAAGACAATCTAGCCTATCTAGAGGTAGATCTAACTTTAAATAGAAATCTAGATTTAACTTTAGAAGTTTAAGCTTTTATATAAAGTAGAAATGTTTTGTATACTATAAGGAGGGATATTAGTTAACTAACTATCTACTAAAAGATACCTATAGGGCAAAGAAGTAGTAGATAGTATTGTACACTAACTTTTATAACTAGGACCCTACTACTATAGATGTATAAGTATATATCTTTAACTTTAAAGGAGAGCTAGAGGATAAAGACTATTACACAAAAAAAGAGGAAAATAAACAAGACTAATAAAGTAATAAAGAAGAAGTATAGAAGGCTACCTTATACTTTACTTCTACTATATACCTTTATTACATAACTAGGAGACATCTTTCTATACCTACTTACTAAGACCTAGCGCTAAGTATTATATTACTTAACACCCCACCTTCTGCTTATATATAGGACATATACCTAGAAAGAGCCTTATCGCGCAATGCGACTCTACTACTATATAAAGGGGTAAGGTAAGAACTAAGTAGGTTAGCTATTACTGCCTATTTATATAAGAGTAGGTATAAATAGGACCTCTACTATATAGCGACACTGCACCTACTTTACAACCTGTTCTAATAGAGGAAGGCTAACTATATAGATAAAGAAAGATAGGAAAAAGAAGTGTATAATAGATATAAGCTATTATATAGAAGAAAAGTTACTAGTATCTATATAGTTTATTGTATAAATAGCACTAAGTGAAATAGGGGCCTGCCTACCTATAGGGACCCGCATAAGGACCCACTACTTAGGTTAGCGCTAAGAGGTAGAGACTTTATAAGGCCCTACCTACTTATAAGAACCCGCATAAGGACCTACTACTTAGGTTAGCGCTAAGAGGTAGAGACTTTATAAGGTCCTTAGTGCCCCTTTGTACGATAGACAAGACGTAATTAATTAAACCTACTTCTCACCCTTTACATAATAGTATACTATTAACCCTTAAATGCTTAATTGCAGATTGAGCCAAACCTACACTAGTTTATATTAATACTAGTATTGTTCTAGCTAATATCCTTACAAAGACTATAAGTAAGCCTAAACTCGAAGCTTTCTATAAAGCTATAGGTTTAAATAAAACCTAAAAAGAAAAAAGGCTAAAAAGTCCTCTAAATTGTTTTAAAGGGACTAGCTAAAGAAATTGTTCAATCTCTATAATATTTAAAAAGGGATATTTATTACCCTAGAAACCTATTAAAGGTTAAGGGGGTGTATAAGGAATAGGTAACCTTTAAAGGTTTCTAGAGTTATCTTTCTATATTCTAGAAGTTTCTATAATAACGTCATAATAACGTTATAGCCCTATAGATACTAGGTAACGTTATAGGTGACGTTATAGATAGTAGAGAATTCCTAAGTAGAATACTCTAGAATCTCTACTATATGTATATAAGGAGAGTTACCTTCTATAAGTACTCTCTATCCTAGATAGTAATTCTAAGCCTATACCTAAGGTTTTATTGCTCTATTTACCTACGTTCAATCTAGCCTCTATTACCCTAGTCTCTACTATTCTAGGTAACTAGTACTAGGAGAGAGAAGGTACTAGAAGGTCTAGAAGGTTACCTTTTATCCTCTAGCCTCTACCTCCTCTTTATAATTATAATCCTACCTATGCATTATTATAAGCGCTTAACCTACCTATTATATTCTAGTTTATAACATTATCTTTTCCCTTTCTTATTCTTTGTCCTAAAAAATTATGCCTACTAACTATTCTAGTATAGCGCATTATCGTGAGCTTATTTCTATTATTAAATCTTATAGAACCATTATAATTTTAAAGTGTTCTAGCTATAAGACGTAGTTACGTGTTTACAAAGTCTATATTCGCTTACAGAAATATTGTAAATAGTATAGAGATAAAGCTTTAGAGTGTTCTAAGAATACTATTCCTAAAGTTATTAAAAGGTAATGTAAATAATAGAATTAAAATACTAAATAAGTATAATAAAGTAGGGAGGCTGCTTTATAAAGAGAATTTATAATTATGGAAGTTACTATTAGTAAAATGCAAATCTAAAGTATTTAACAGGTATACTTACTATTATACTAATAAGTATAAATAGTAAAAGGGGTAGTAGGTATAGTTAAAGAAGGTGTAGGTAGAAAACATTTTAGGTAAAATAAAACTAAGAAGGGGAAATCTTCTTATACCTTATAATAGTTATATAATAAACATAGATTAGTAGTAGATCTAAGAATCTCTAGTTCTCAGATTTTGCTAGCTTAGAGGCGCCTATTTTTGGACGTAAAACACTCTAGATATAGAGGCATCTAAGCCAACCCAACATCGTTTATAAGGAAAGACGAGGGTGTCCGGTCAGAGCCTAATCTTATGTCCACCGCAGGCCATTGTATACTAATTGCGACACTAAGCTTTCGTAGATGAATGCTTGTATAATGTTGTATCTGTTTCTTTACGTATACCTGTGATGACTTGTGCAACATAGGATTCGCGAGTGGATGTACCTGCAGCTCTTCACATCAGATCAGACAAGGTCACTTCGGCCTAGTCCTATACCTCATTGAGCTATATTCAATTCAAAGGGAGGTGGTAAACATGTCCATTGTTCCACGACTTCAGCAACATTCTCCTGTCGATGTTGTGCGCTAAATCGATTCGATGACGAAAAGTGTTCCGGGAAGGTTCCCAATCCATAGGTGGGAACATCGATGCTCTCAAGTTTTATTGATATCCTAGTGGAGCTACCTAGTCGAAGGCGATAAGAAATATCACGATACCCAATACTAAGAAATCTCGTCGGCGAAAGGAGTATCATTTGTATGATATCAGTGAGAATCCATACCGCTGTCCAGCAGCATCTTGTGTTGCATAGATTGGGACCTCCCAGACCTCTGCGTATGAGAAACATCTGCTTGGTGCAGCTTATCGACTTGTTAGTCAAAGATGCTGCCGTCCTCATACATTCATCGTGCTAGTAAGATACTGCATTAGCGCCACACCATCCCGATCAACACTAGCCTCAGCCACGTGAGACTCTGTATCCCCGGCCGCCATACTTGGCACTGATCGCGAATTTCGAAACGTCAACCGCAACTCCATCCCGCGACAATAACACCCACACATCCCACCCACCATGAACCTCTCCGCCTTCCGGCCGATCTTCCGGCCCATCAATGCCTCAAAATACCCCGTCGCGAACGCGCTGCGACCCAATACCCTCACACAACGATCCGTCACACCCGCGACCACATCCCCGTTCTCGTCTACATCCCGCATGATGAAGCGCAAGAAGGGCAAGGGACCGACGACCGACCCGCGAATCAGTACGTCTTTCCATCCCGCCGCAGCGCATCCCCCTCTGCCCCCCCGTCATCCCATCCCCATCCCAGACGAAATCGGTTAGAAATGCTAATGAGACTCGCAGCCGCCATCCGCTACCACCTCTCGCACCCGCTGACCCCGCGGCCCCTGCACTTCTCGCGCCTCCGCGCCCTCCGCCACTGGACCATCCACCGCGCGTGGCTCCTCTTCCTGCGGCGCCGCCGCTGGGCCGAGGAGCGCGACCTCGAGCGCCAGTTCCAGGCTATGAAGGCCGCGTGCGAGCACCTGCGTCTCATGGATGCACAGGGGAATCTCGTTTCGGAAGCCGCGGCCGGAGGACAGGGCGCGGACCCCGGTACGATTGGGAGTGGCGGGAAGGAGGTCGGACGGTTGTATCGCGCGGCGATGCTGAAGCGGGGCGTATGGGGGAGCGTGCCGGTGGAGTATGCGCGGGCGCAGGTGGACTTTCCGAGCAGGGAGGGGTGGAATCATGGGTGGACGAGGGATTGAAGTGCGCATGGGAGATGGAGAGGAGAGGGAGATGTGTATGATAGCGTGTTGAGCATTCATTTTAGGAAGGACGGAATGCGGTCGTACCGTGCTGGCGGCATCTGTTGTAATATACGCCCGAGAAGTCAGATTAGAGCATGCATGCATCCCCTCGCACATGTCGCTCCTACGCCAAAACTCAAGCGCAATGAACAAGTATGCACGGTGACCACCGCCATCAACTGCAGACGCACCGGTGCGGCGCATCCACGGATATAAATCACTATCAGTATATTGTACTTTCCCATCCTTCTCCTCACCTCAGCCACCAAAGGAAAAGCGGCAAGATTCCCCCAAATATATCCATTAGAACCAGAAACACGTTCGTCCCCCGACTTTTACCATACTCTGCACGACAAAAAGCTAGGAGATTAGGAAAGGGAAAAGGCTATGCCGTTGACCGCTTAGCAATTCAAGATTTCAACGCAGGGAAACAGAGCTGGACAAAACAAGAAAGAAGCAAGCTTGGAGATCTGCGCCGTGAAAACTCCGCCGGATGCAAACAATAGATGGGTGGGTGTATGGATGGATGAATGGATGAGAAGACGCGCGCTGCACATGTCGTTAGCTCACATGATGACACAGCAGCCGCCGCTCTCTTTCTTGTCCGTGGAAAGAAGGGCTGCGCGGGTCGCTGCCTCGAACACGTCATCGACACCATCGCCCGTCAACGACGAGCACTCGAGGTACTTGCGCGCACCGATGACCTCCTTCATGTCGGAGCCAGCTTTGGTCGTCGTGAACTTGAGGCTCTTCTTGCGCATCTCCTCCTGCGCGAGCGGGTCCTCGCGCAGATCTTTCTTGAGCCCGACTAATATGATGGGCACGCCGGGGCAGCGCTCCCGCGCCTCCTCGGCCCACTTGTGCTTGACATTCTCCAGGGAGTCGGGCGAGTCGACGCTGAAGCCTATCAGGATGACGTGCGCTTTGCTATATGCGAGCGGCCGTAGACGTTCGTAGTCTTCTTGACCTGCGGTGTCCCATAATGCGAGTTGGACGGACTTGCCGTCTACTCTGCAGTCGGTGACGTAGTTTTCGAAGACGGTCGGGACGTAACGCTAAAGGGCAGTTAGCAGCTGATGCAGGTGACGTTGCCGATGGCAAGACGCACTGTAGGAAAGTAACCAAGGGTGAAGACGCTCAGGAGAGAGGTTTTACCGCACGCTCCGTCTCCGATAATGACAAGCTTCCTGTGATTTTAGTTTGATTAGCTAATGTCCGGATGGTTCAATTATTTATCGAAATGTCAAACGGGGAAAAGGCCGTCGCGATGAAACGGACAAGTGATGGGAGGAGACGACTCATCCGATAAAAGAATTATTGCATGAAGTGAAAATGGACAAGCTGGGGTGGAGGGTGGACATGGGTGGCTAGTCGCTGTGCTATTTTTGGATTTGGAAGGTGACGGATCGGATACGCCAATGCAGGTTATCGGCACGACGTCCAATAAGTGCTGGCGGCGATCCCCAACGACGCAATGGGGAAAAGCGGCGTGTAGAATGCAATAGTGTGCGTTGGGCGAGTGATGGAAAGTGCGTGGGTGGAGTGATGTAAAGTGGGCGGGTGCGGGCGGGGACGTAGAACGGAGCAGAGGGCGAAGGAAGGATGGCGAGATCGGTGAGCGGAGGAAGGAAGGTACGATTGGTGAGCGGAGAAAGGAAGGCAGAATTAGTGAAGGCGGGGCAAGGAAGGCACGATTGGTGAGGGCGGAAGGTGCATTGAAAAAAAGAGAGACGCGAACGTACCTCCGCATTACGGGCTCTCCATTTTGGGCCATGGTCTAGCAGGCGTGCTGAGGATATGTAGCGAGGGATGTCGTCGCTGGTTCGACCGGCGGCGGTATGCGACGTGGGTGAGCGACGTGGGTGAGCGACGTGGGTGAGCGACGTGGGTGAGCGAC
This sequence comes from Paraphaeosphaeria minitans, assembly GCA_015832175.1. Taxonomy (NCBI): domain Eukaryota; kingdom Fungi; phylum Ascomycota; class Dothideomycetes; order Pleosporales; family Didymosphaeriaceae; genus Paraphaeosphaeria; species Paraphaeosphaeria minitans. The sequence goes on from WJXW01000002.1 coordinate 4,676,606, forward strand.
GTAGATGAGCGACGTAGATGAGCGACGTAGATGATCGACGTAGATGAGCGACGTAGATGATCGACGTAGATGATCGACGTGGACGATGCGCGCTCTCAGTGAAGAGGTCGCGTTCCGAGAAGCGGGAAGGGAGCTGCTGGGTCGCGAGCACCTGGCTGGTCGTTGTGGAAGTGCAGGGTAGCGACGAACGAAGGACCGGGGGAGGATGTGGTGGTGGTGGTGAGACAGGCGGTCGCTGTGTATGGTATATGTATGGTATAGCGACCGATGGTGACGGTGGTGGTATGGATAGCGACTGTGCGGCGGCGTCGAGGCGGGTGCGATGGGGAGGGCGGAGAAGAGGTCGTATGGCGGCGTAGGGTAAGATGGGCAGCGTCACTGGGGATGCGGAAAGGCGAGGGCTTAAGAAAGGGTCGCTCACGCACGGGGCAGACTGGAACTAGCGGAAGAGAAGCAGGCCTAGGTCCTGGGTGGAGCTGGAGATGCAGACGAGACCAGACGAGACGAGACGTTTGGGGCTGTTGGCTTGGGTTGGCTTGGGTTGACTTGGATTGCGGCTGTCCAGGTAAACGGACCGGCCGAACAGGAACTGCAGCTAGTCCAGGCAGTCTAGCTGAAAGGGAAGGGGAAGGGAAGGGAAGGAAGGGAAAGAAGGGAAGGCGCAAGGTGCTCATCTTGGCATTGGACACTACTACCTAGACTAACGCGCCTGGCAACTTCCAACGCCCAACGCCCGTTGCAATAGATATCACGAACCCGCAACCCGCGACTCGCGACCCGCAATCGCTTACTCCGGCCCGCGAAGTGAGTAGATACTGCAGCGACTGCTCTAGCCGCCGACTTTTGCTTGTCACAGCTCGAGTTGCCAGCTGCTGCACAAGAAACAGCTGCTGACTCTGCCAGCACGCACCCACACCCCGACCCCGCGACCGCGACCACGACCACGACCACGTCCTCTCCTCTCCTTACCTCCTCCTCGGCGCCCATGGCCCAAGGCACGCGGACGGCCGCCGCACCGACGACGGCACCCTCCAATGGTGTCGCAGCCGGCCATGCCCCACAGCCCACCGCCGTGAATCGCAAGAAGCAGAAGCGGCGGGAGAAGGAAGCCGCGAAGAAGGCGGCCGACTCGCAGAAACAGCCCGCTGGACCCGTGAAGAACGGCATGCAAGTGCCGCAGCCTGCCTCGCCGCCCGCCCAGCACCACCACGCGCCGCACTATGCCGACGTCGACTACCGCCCTGACTTTGACGACGCCACCCCGCACGACTACCGCCCCGACTTCGACGACGCCACCCCGCACGACGATGAGGGCGACTTCTACTCGGACGAGGCCGACGACGGCTACTACGACGACCAGGGATACCCCGCAGATGGCCACTACGATCCTGCGTACGCCGCGCGGCCGCCGCCCGGCAGCGTGGGGAAAAAAGCGAAGAAGAAACCAAAAGCCCTGCCCCCGCCACAGCCCGCATACCACAATCCCCCGTTGCGACCGAACCCCCACGCGCGCAAGCCCAACACCAACCCGAACAGCCGCATATGGAACACCACAACCCAGGAGGAGCGGGAGCGCATTCGCGAGTTCTGGCTGTCGCTGGGCGAGGACGAGCGCAAGTCGCTGGTCAAGATCGAAAAGGAAGCCGTTCTGCGCAAGATGAAGGAGCAGCAGAAGCACTCGTGCAGCTGCACCGTCTGCGGCCGGAAACGGACCGCAATCGAGGAGGAGCTAGAGGTGCTGTATGATGCATACTACGAGGAACTGGAGCAGTATGCGACCCACCGCACGCCCGTCCGTGATTTGTTCTCTCATGCTAATTACCGTTTTGCGTCCAGGGCCCCTCGCCCCATCTTGCCTCCCCACGCCCCACCGGGCCACTACAGCGACCCCGACGAGTATTCGGGGGATGAAGAGGAGGCAGACCAAGACTACTCGAATAGTGAGATATCGTCCGAGGAAGACTTCAGCGAGGAAGACCGAAGCTTACCACCGCCCGAAACTGCAGATTTCCTCCGGTTCGGCAATAGTCTACAAGTAAAAGGTATTGCATCTGTCATGTCGCTGTTGCGGGAGAGACTGATGCATTCTCCAGGCGGAATCCTAACCGTGGCCGACGACCTGCTGAAGAACGACGGGAAGAAGTTCATCGAAATGATGGAGCAGCTCGCGGAGCGGAGGATGCAGCGGGAGGAAGAGGCACAGTACCAAGCTCACCCGTCCATGTACCGAGGAGGCCCCCACAACTCGCACCACAACCCGCCGCCAGAAGAAGACGACGTTGATGACGACGAGGAGGACGAGGAAGGTTACGAAGACGGGGACTACGAGGACGAGGAGGAGGATGAAGAAGTGCGTACAGATGACGCGCCGTGATGTCTGTTGCTAATCGACATCAGGACACCATGACCGAGGAGCAGCGAATGGAGGAGGGAAGACGCATGTTTCAGATATTTGCCGCGCGAATGTTCGAGCAGAGGGTTCTCCAAGCCTACCGAGAAAAGGTTGCAAAGGAACGCCAGGAACAACTCTTGCAGGAACTGTTGGAGGAAAATCAGCAACAGGAGCTCAAGGACGCCAAGAAAGCAAAGGAAGCTGCGAAAAAGAAGGAAAAGAAGGAGAAGCAGAAGCAGCAGAAGCTGGAGGAAAAAACGCGAAAAGAAGCTGAGCAAGCGGCAAAGGAAGCTGAGCTAAAGGCAGCAGAAGAGAAACGACAAGAGGAACAGCGGAAAAAGCGAGAGGAGCAGAGGAAGAAGAAGGAAGCCGAGCGCAAAGCGCAAGAGGAAGAGAAACAGCGCAAAGAAGCCGAGCGACTCCGGCGACAGCAAGAGGAACGCGACCGGCAACAGGAGGCTGAGCGAAAAGCGCGGGAGCATAAGCAACAGGAGAAGAAAGCCCGAGAGGAAGCCAAGCGGAAGGAGCGTGAGGAGCGTGAAGCGAAAGAAAGGGAGGTCAAGGAGAAGAAGGCTCAGGACGAAAAGGATCGGCGGGAACGAGAAGCCAAGGCGAAAGCTGAAAAGGAACGGGCGTGGAAAGGGGAGCAAACCGCTTCTCAGCCTGCTGCTACGCCGGCGAAGAAGAACTCGCAACCTGTTGCCGTGGCTCTGCCGTCCCAGTTGCTGAAGCAAGCTTCTCCGACGGGAATTCCTTCGCCCCACGTAACACCGGCCGTGCCAAAAGCGCCCACACCGAGCAGACCACGTCAAAGCTCGCAACAGGGCTCGCACGGATCGTCTCCGAAGCCCTCGAGCAAATCAATGTCGCCCACATCGCAAGCGCACGTCCCTATTGTTCCCAAGTCGATCCTCACCAAACCTCCAACCTCGCAACAGCCTACCCCGGCACCTCCAACGCAACCCACATCGCCTATGCCACCGATAGGCCCGCCGCCTGGGATGCCTATCCTTTCAAGCATGGGAGTAGGGAATCTGCCGCCTGGTCTGAATGGTTTCCCCGGTCCTATGCCAGGCATGATGGGTCCCGGTCGGAACATGCCAATGTTCCCGCCTCAGCCTGTTGCGCAGCCTTTCCGAGGTTTCCCGCCTCCAGGCATGCATGCACCAAGCCCTATGTCAATCGGTCGAGGATTCCCTATGGATGGACCACCACCCGGTTTTGGACCGATGCAAGGTTTCTCCACTCCGACGCACCCTCCTGGCTTCGGCATGGGGATGCCCTCCCACTCACGGCAGACTTCAGGTTCATTTGGCAAGCAGGACGCAGACGGCCCTGTCGGTCCACCAGGAGCGCACCCCATCCAGCGGCCAGTGCCTATCCAGCGGCCATCCAGCACTAAGCCTCACGATGATGGCAGGGGCCACGACGTCGATGAGCTCGCAAACCATCTAGGAAGCAAAGCGCTGTTGGATGATGCAGAAGATCTCGATCTCGATGAGTTCAATCCCACTGCTGCGCGCAGGAGGAGTACTCAGCCTGGACATGGCTCGTTGCGAGGAGCGCCACTCGGCTTCGGATTCGTCGACATACCAGGACCACCGCGACCTGACATAGCCGGGCCATTTGCAGGCTCGAACAATGCCAGTGTTTGGGGGACCCCGCCGATGGGCGGTATGCCTTTTCCAATGCCAGGTGCAGGCTGGGGTACCTCGCCCACGTCGAACCTCTTCAGCAACCCATTTCCCATGATGTCAGCACAGCGACCACACGAACAGCGCGGACCGGGTGAGCAGCGACTTGTCTGGCTTCGACGTATAGTATGTTCGACCTGCAAGATGCTCTCCATGCGACAGCCCGGTGCCGACGGCTACATGGATGCTCAGGAGGTCTACAGCCACATCGAATCCGCTCGGGGCCCGAATGAACCGTCCGTAGGCATGCAGGAAATCAAGGAGGCATGCGACATCATAGGCGACCACAACAACGGTGGGGGATCACTCGAGTACAAGGAGTTGCCACCCGGACATCTCAGCCACATCAAGTACATCGACGCCAGCGCAATACCGCCTCCCACGCTCGGCGAGATCGGCAGCCCCATCCCCTCGCACAGCGTACCGGTTGGCATTGGCTTCGGCGCGGGCAGGCCGTTCCCGGGACTCGGGCCGCAAGGCTTCTGATCCGATCCTCTTCTCTTCTTCTCTCGCGTCAATTTCAATATCCCCTTTCTAGCTGGATGGAACTTGGACATGATTTGTTGTCAAGGGACAGGACGGAACCGGAAAGGGATTACTTGCTGGGTTATGGTATCCTTGACGGGCTGTTGCGTAGTTTTACTACTCACGAGTACGAGCGTCCTGGCCTTTGACCGGACTTCCTAGCCTAAAAGAAGATTATTCCTCTTGTCATCTACGGTTTTGTCCATGTGTCGGTGACGTGTCGTTGGCGAGTTGCAGTGTTTGGCTGCAAAGCTCCCCCTCCCCCACCCCAGCATGAGGACTAACATAAATAAATGCGCTTTTGGAAGCTATCGCTGTGATGTAGCGCTTTATTGCTTGCGCACCTCACTCTGCAGCTAAACTCTCACCCATTTCGTCTTACCCTCAAAGGAAAAATGTAAGCTGTTCATGCCTTTCCAGAGCCGTCTTTGATCGAAATGTCGCACCACAAGCGTGCTGGCATGTCGTGAAATCGCTCCTGGCCCTACTCGTAAAAGATCCTTGGTCCGAGACGAGGCTTGGGATGTGCGGGTTGTGAAAAATACTTGGGGTTTATTTCAACTAGGTACGTCCCACGTCTCATGTTTGCAAATTGGAGGGGTCCATCGAGGAGGGGAACCTCGGGTATCTACGGTGCACGCGGTGCATTGGAGGCATTGGCTTAGAAGCAACTGGATAGTTAATTAGCTCGTGGTTACAGGGGCTTTCGCCATGCATTTGTACTAGTGAGACAGGGCGGCGCTGATTAGTAGGTACTAGGTTAGTACGTAGTTGTGAGTTAACATTGCTAATGACATTGTTGAAAGTGTTGTAGATGATTCAGGGGTACAATATAGCGGGAACGAGCTCGGGGTTCGGTTTAGCCTGGATCTTGGATTCAGGGTGGTGGGTTCAAGCGTCTAGGTCGTCTGGTCAAGTGTAGAACATAGCTCGGTGCCCCTACCGGGGAGACACATCCCCGTGTTGAAGAGGCACGGGAGTGGGATGGAAGGAGCGGAAATTTTGCGCAGGTGGAGGACGCGGAGATCTACGAGATAATGTTGGACGAGCAAGGGCTGGGAAGGGATTGTGTGAGGCGGGTAGCTATGGGGTTGTGAGAGGGTTTTGAGGAGATCCGGCCAGTACATGTTTAACTTATTTCATTACTACTCATAGGTACATAATGACGCCCAGGTCATTCTTTAATAGAATCTCCAGACATGTCAGGATAAGACAGAATGGCCCTCCACATTGATAGGTGATACATTCGATCAAAGCGATACCAATTAGTGCTTCAATTCTTTTTCCAGAATGCTCCATCAGATGCTTGTCTGTTGTCTTGGCGGACATGCATCGCTGCTTCACAATTTCTCCTTGCTGTCCTTGCCATCTTCCACCTCGGCCGGCGGGAGATGCGTAGGTAGTCTCGTCCATGGAATCACAGCGGTCCACAGTGCGCCGAGAAGAACGAAGCCGGTGGCAGCCCCCCAGACAGCCTTGAGGCCATGGGCGTACGCCGTGATGATCCCAGGAAGCTGCTCCGCGGTAAATACCTCTCGCAGCTGCGTGGCGCCCGTGTTGATGACCAATTGGGGGTCGATGCCGGGTGCAGAGGATGGCAGCTTGACCAGCAGTTGGTTAACAAAGGCAGCTTGTGCTGCTGATGTTGTGAATGCCCCACCGACGGTTTGGAAGACTGGACGGTTGATCAGCATTGGCTTACTCCCATGTTGGTGTCCCGGCATATACTTACAGTATACATTCGCGACCACCGCAGCAAGGTCGACGTTGTCAACGTTTGCTTGAGCAATATTCATCCCGTTTTGGACGGAGAATGCTATTCCAGAGCCAGCAAGTAGTTGGTACCCAATCCATTTGCCTGTCGACGTCTCAAGATCAAGCATGCACAGCAGCCCACAGCCGATGGTTCCCACCGCTGCGCCAACGAGCATGGTTGCGGTCGCATGCCCGGTTTTCGAAACGACAACCCCCCCGGCAACGCAAAAGATGCCAACGGCAACCACAATTGGAAGATTGTATACTCCCGACATGATCGGACTGGCGCCACGGACACTTTGGAAGTAGATGGGTAGGTAGTAGAGCAGCAAGACAAGGTCTCCCATGAGGAGCAGCTGATACGGGACCACGGACCAGATGGCGCGCTTCTTGAACAGGCGTGGGAGGAGCATAGCATACTCATCTACATACCACTCCCATGCTACCAGGACGAGTGAGATGATGACAAAGCCGACGAGGTTTCCGATTACTTTTCCGGTCTTCCAGGGATGCTCCCCGCCGAGACTGGCATAGTGCAAACCGAGAATGAAGCAGACTATAGCGCCCATGGCTAGCGTAACGCCCACGGGGTCTGTTTGTAGGAACTTCTCCTTCAGGGTAGCCTTTGGTGGTTTCGCTGCGGCTGGAAGATGGAAGAAGAAAAACACTAGAAGACCGGCTAAGCCGCCTATGGGCAAGTTGATGTAGAAGCACCTAGATAGTGACTGTTAGTATCTTCGACGCTCATTAGTCTCCATCTACAACGTACCATCTCCACGACGCCCCTTCAGTAAAAGCGCCACCGATGAGCGGCCCGAGGACGGAGGCAAGACCATAGGTCAGTCCGATGTAGCCCATCAACACTGGTCGAAACTTGGGAGTGGTGCTGAAAGCTACGATGCTCGTGCCGCCAACGGATATGCCCGCACCGCCTATGCCAGCAATGACGCGTCCAACGATAAGAACTTTTGAAGTCGGCGCGACTCCGCATAAGAGACTGCCGACCTCGAAAATAAAGATGGAGAAGAGAAACGTCCACTTGAGGTCGAAGTACTTGTACACTTTGCCCCAGGAAGCTTCAAGACCACCAAATGTCATGAAGTATGCAGCGCCATACCATGTGACATCTCCGAGGCCACCAAACTCGTCTGTGATTTTGGGTATGGCTGTGCCGAGGATAGTCTGACACGTCCGTCAGCTATCGCTCGAGTGGAGGCGAGGCGCGTTACTCACCTGGTCCATGGAAATCAGGAACACGCCCATGATGGAGGCTCCGGCGAGACAGAAGAGGCGGAAGCCATGTGGATACATGTCTTCATCATCTTGCTGAGTGACGATCGCTGCGCTCCCGTTATGAGAGCCCGCGTCGCTTTTCGGGGTGACGACATGTTCCGGCTCGCTTTTGGGTGTTATGGTGTTGTCCGTCTCGCTTGCGGTGTCGCCCTCGAGCGTGGGACCGTTTGCGTGTTCTGGAGCGGCCATTGCGACAAGGCTAGACGCTGGATTGATCGCAACGAGTGGACGTGTAGCCAGCACAGTGAGTTAAAGACGCCCGAAGTCGAGCAGTAGGTTTACAGACCGCCAAGCAGAAGCAAACAAGTAGGTAGCTTACAGATGGAGGGTTGCGCGCGCCTGCTCCTTTGTCCCGCAAGAAGCCCCGCCGGACGGGACATTTTGTAACGATGGCAGGAGCGCCGCATGCTTAGAAACCACTGGAATGTAGATGAAATACAGATCCCAGTGATGCAATCAAGCCCAGGCCTCGATTGGTAGGTTTGCAGCGAATGGAGATTCTGCAGTGGATAGCGTTGACGATGGAACAGCCTTGCGGAGCTGAGGCGACGACGCCGGTCAGTTGCAGGGGCTTTCGGACACCAACTTAGCGCTCCCGCGATTAGCATTCATCGCAAAATGTTAATTTGGACTGCGTCGCTTGGCAGCAGAGGCTTGCGGTGACTTCACTCTGCCGTTATTGGCCGTCGGTGTCGGCGTGTTTTCGCAATGGCAATTGGCCACCTGCACTCGCGCGCTGCCGGACGTCTGTAGGTACCACGGCTGATTGTCGCCTTCGGAAACAATGTAGTGCAGCACGACAGGCAGTAGGCATCGGTCATCAGTCATGCGTGTCCTCGTCTAGACGCTGAAGACACACTCGTCGCGACTGTCTCACATTCGCCGTCGTTTCCAAATCCTCCAGTCCATCGTGAACATGTCTTTCGCACAGCTCAAGCGCATCTACACGGCGTTCAATCCGCCCACCGTGGAGAAGCGCAGCGATGCCTTGAAGTTTGGAATCATTGGCGCAGCCAATTCGGCGGCCTGGGCTTTGCTCATTCCCGCCAAAATGCACCCAGAGGTCGTCGTTCACGCCGTAGCAGCGCGCGACCGCAAGCGTGCCGAAGAATTCGCAAAGAAGAATGGCGTCCCAGTCGTGTACGATTCGTACCAAGGTAAGCTCTCTGGGCGTGCTCTTTGCCTCACTATGTGTATTGACGGCCTTTCGTAGAACTCCTGGACGACCCCGAAATCGACTGCATCCTCGTGCCTCTACCGAATTCGCTACACTTCGAATGGGCCGTGAAGTCCATCCGCGCCGGGAAACATGTACTCTTGGAGAAGCCATCAGTTTCCAATGGGCACGAGGCGGAGATACTCTTCAACCTCCCCGAGCTCAACCAACCGAAAGCACCTGTCATCCTCGAGGCCTTCCACTACCGCTTCCATCCAATTTGGTCTGCCTTCATGTCCAACGTCTCCTCTGCGGACGTTGTGCACGTGGAAACATACAGCATGATTCCATGGTGGTTCGTCAACAAGGACCACATCCACTTCAACTACAACCTCGCGGGCGGCACCATGATGGGCATGGGCACATACAACTTTGCAGCGCTGCGTCTCATATTCGGTGCTGAGCCTGAAGAGTGCATCAGTGTTGACGTGAAGGCACTTACCGAAGGGGTCCATCACGATTGCGACACCGAGTTCAAAGCCAAGTTCCGCTTCCCCAATGGCTGCATCGGCGAGGCCTTCAGCACACTGCAAGGGCCTACGATCTGGCATCCGTCGTATGCGAAGGTGACGCACCGCCAGGTCGAAGTCGAGGACAAGACGCTGCCGTTGTCGCAAAAGAAGTTTGTAACTCGCGAAGTGACGCTCCACGGCTTTATCCACGCCATCTTCTGGCACCGTCTCGACATCAAGGAGTCCTACGAGATCCGCGACAAAGATACGGGTAGAGTCGTGAAAAAGTGGACCGAGAGCAGGTGGCAGAAAGCGCATACTGCGAAGGAGGCCGGAGTCGATCTTGGCAAGACTGAAAGTGAGACGTACTGGATGTCATTCCGATACCAGCTGGAGGCCTTTGTGAATCGGGTCAAGGGACGCGAGACAGCGTATTGGGTCGAACGCGAGGATTCAGTGCGCCAGATGAAAATGGTTGACATGGCCTATCAGAAGAGTGGATTGGGTGTCAGGCCGACGAGTCAATTCCAGGTTGACTGAGCATTTAGCTAGCGATTTGAGGGAAAGTATGAAAGAGATATAACTAAGTAGACAGCCCAAATTGACCTCTGGTGGCTTGAAGATGAATTCGTGGCAAATTTGATGAGCGTACGGGTTGCCATGCTGGTGACGTGGCGGGAGAAGGCTTTCAGGCAAACATGCTTACTTCTTTACCTCTGTGACCTGTTGAAAGCACCCAGCATGTGTACCGCAGACGTCTATACCATCCGTACAGGATTAGCCGATAGGATCACTGTAGTGAATGGATGGTCCAACTCTCTTACACAGAGTCACGAGGTAAGTCTCACTGCCTCACTCTGCACATGTTCTTGCCAGCTATATTCCTCTGTTCTCCTGCCTGTAGATCATGCTTTACATGTATCTACGCCATATTCCACCTGAAGTCGACGGATACGCGTCGCACATGGTCAGTCTTGTTACTCCTGGAGCATTAGACGTCTCGAGATCTAGCTTGCTATCTGAGAAATGTCGGTCCGAGGGACCAATCGGAGTGGACGCCGCTTAACAATTTGAACCGTAGGTAGGTATCTGTGTCAACAATCGTTGAGCCAGCTGTGCGAACACGTACTACCTTGGTAGTAAGATGAGAACCGAATGATCTCCCTGTGTAACGATTAGATAGGCCGAAGTTGATAACTTCGGCACTGCTTGGCACTAATACGAAAGCCGAATGATCTGCATGTGTAACGGAGAGATTACCTTCGGGGCATTTTTCGACCAAGGCACTCCCCGGGGCCACAGAACTTCAGAATGACTGGCTTAATCGCCGACTACTTCCCCGGTTCCCATGAGTCTTGGACATCGGTAAGACTCCTCGGTGTGATGTCGGCGGTTTTAAGCTTCACGGCGAAAAGCTTCAGCGCGGACAGGAGCAGTAGACCGATGCGGTGCTGCTGTCATGTCGCTCTCAAGCGGACTTCGATGCAACGAAAGGGGTACGGAGCGATAGGAAAGATTTTCTCACCAATAATCTCAATAGGTCGACTGATTAGAACACCCAACAAATGTCCAGGTGGATTGCTAAGTACTTCCTTAAGCGGTGGAAATCCCAATCCTCTGCAAGGAGTCAGCTTTGATCTGATCACGTGCAACTACCACAAGATACGCCTAATTACGAGTACGCATCACTCTTTGTACCGGCGAAAGTTACACTCACATCGTCACAGGATGGCTTCTATCCAGCACGAACCGATTGCCATTGTAGGAAGCGCCTGCCGCTTCCCTGGAGGTGCCAACTCACCATCCGAACTATGGAAGCTCCTGGAGAGCCCGCGTGACGTGGGTGTAGACATTGGTCCAGATCGATTCGACGCCAAAGGCTTCTATCATCCTGACGGAAGCCATCACGGCACCAGCAACGTCCTTCGCTCATATTTGTTGCAAGAAGACGTGCGGTTATTCGATGCACCGTTCTTTAACCTGAGTCCTAATGAGGCGGATGCGATGGATCCGCAACAACGAATACTACTCGAGACAGTTTTTGAGGCGCTCGAGGCGGGAGGGCACTCCATCGAGGCCTTGAGAGGATCAGATACAGCCGTATACGTGGGGACTATGACCCTGGATTACAAGTGAGTGCTCTCTGACCCACAAACTTCGCCATTACTGATTTCTGCACCAGCGACACCCTAATCCGGGACCACAACACAATGCCCAAATATTATGCAACGGGCACAAGCCGGGCCATCATATCGAACCGCGTGTCATACTTCTTCGACTGGCACGGCGTGAGTCAGACTATAGATACGGCGTGTTCGTCGAGTCTGATAGCACTTCACCAGGGAGTGCAAGCGCTAAGGAGCGGTGAGTCGCGCGTTGCAGTTGCATGTGGAACGCAGATGCTCCTTGGGCCTGAGATGTACATCGGCGAGAGTACATTGAAGATGTTGTCACCCAATGGGCGGTCCGCGATGTGGGATGCGAGCGCGGATGGTTACGCCCGTGGTGAAGGGGTCGCATCCGTCGTGATCAAGCGATTGAGCGATGCTATCGCTGATGGTGACCACATCCATTGCATCGTTCGCGAAACAGGTGCCAACCAGGACGGCTTCTCAAACGGAATAACGGTCCCCAACAGCGATGCTCAAGCAGCACTGATCCGACAGACCTACGCAAGAGCTGGCCTCGATCCGGAAAACGTACCGCAGGACCGACCGCAATTCTTTGAAGCTCATGGTACTGGCACGCAAGCAGGCGACCCGAAAGAAGCAGCTGCCATTCACCAATGTTTCGGAAAATATATGGCGGAATCTGAGACACCGCTCTATGTTGGCTCGGTCAAGACTGTCATCGGACACCTCGAGGGCTGCGCGGGGCTCGCCGGGGTGTTGAAGGCGGTTGGCATGGTGCAGGCTGGCATGATTCCGGCAAACCTACATTTCCGGCGGTTAAACCCGAAGATCGAGCCATATTACGACGGTTTACAGGTGCCGACGGAATCGATTCGCTGGCCGCAACTGCCGGATGGATGCCCGAGACGTGTCAGTGTTAATAGCTTTGGTAAGTGCTGCCTATGATATATTGTGTGATGGTGGTCGACTGGTGTTGCACATCGACATGTCAACTGGTGGGGAACGCGCTAGTGCCCCGCTAGCCTTGGCCCACATCTTGTCGTTACGCTTCCCATCGCCATCCATCCAGACCTATGATCAAAGAAATCCCGCAGGCCGATACTAACACTGCCAGGCTTTGGAGGCACAAATGCGCATGCTATAATTGAGGAATACCACCCTCCCCTTCCTACGGCTTCTATAAAAGAATCGTCGCCGTCACTCACACCCTTCGTATTCTCAGCTGCTTCCGAAGTAGCTCTCCAAGCCCAACTTCAAGCTTACTCGAGGTTTTTGAAAGAAAATCATGGAGGTATCCATCCAAACGACTTGGCGTGGACGTTGCATGCACGCCGAAGCCATCTCTCGACGAAAGTGGCGATAGCAGCACTTTCGACTGAGCAACTGGGGCTCAAGATTGGCGAGATGCTTGCCAGCGTGGAGCAGAATACTGGCACTGCACTCGGCCTACGCTCCATCCCCAACACAGGTATTCCTCGGCTGTTGGGAGTTTTCACGGGCCAAGGCGCACAATGGGCAACCATGGGTTCGCATCTCATCCGCTCATCGTCTTTCGTCCAGGAACGGCTGTCCTCGCTCCAAGGCTCACTAGATACGCTCCCTCAGGATGATCGACCGACGTGGCGTCTTAAGGAGGAGCTACTTGCTCCAGCCGACACCTCACGCCTTGGCGAGGCCGCACTGTCACAACCACTGTGTACGGCCATCCAGGTCATCTTAGTGGACATGCTTCGAGCGGCCGGAGTCACCTTCGCTGCTGTTGTGGGACACTCATCCGGTGAAATCGCCGCAGCATATGCTGCTGGGTTCTTGACAGCGAGTGATGCCATTCGCGTTGCGTACTACCGTGGACTTTACGCCTACTTAGCCGGAAACAAGCATAATCAGCAGAAAGGTTCCATGTTGGCAGTTGGAGCATCGTGGGAAGAGGCGCAACAACTCGTTTCTTCGCCCGAATTTGAGGGCCGACTAGCGGTCGCCGCACATAATTCTCCTGCCAGCGTAACGCTATCGGGAGACGCCGACGCCACTATCGAAGCTAAAGCCTATTTCGATTCCCAGAAGAAGTTTGCGAGGCTTCTAAAAGTCGACACCGCATATCATTCTCATCATATGGAGCCATGTGGCGATCGTTATGTTCAAGCATTGCGAGCATGTGGCGTTCAAGTGCAGCGACCGAAACCCGACACGAGTTGCACTTGGTTCTCCAGCGTGACAGCCTCTTCTCAAGGAATGCAGGCCGTGGATGCTCTTCGGGATGAATACTGGAGAGACAACATGACAAACGCGGTCCTCTTTGCAGAGGCCATCAAAAATGCAGTCACCAACACACATCAACTCGATCTTGCCGTTGAAGTTGGGCCGCACCCGGCTCTCAAAGGCCCCGCGACGCAGAACGTTACCGAAGTACAGCCCTCTTCCCTTCCATACTGCGGTGTCTTAAGCCGCGGTAAAGACGACCGGGAGGCATTCACTGATGCCCTTGGCTTTATATGGACGCGTCTCCCTCACCTGGTGGATTTCAAATCTTTCGAGAACGTCACTCTGGGAGAATCCTCACGACGGACGATGGTCATCGGACTCCCAAGTTACCAGTGGAGCCATGGAAGGGCTCACTGGGCTGAGTCACGCATTTCGAAGAGGCTGCGTACACGGAATACGCCCCATCACGAGATACTTGGATTCCTTTCTCCCGACTCCAACGCATACGAGATGCGATGGTCGAATGTCCTCAAGCAAAAGGAGATCCCATGGCTCAGTGGTCATCAGCTACAAGGCATGACTGTTTTTCCTGCTGCTGGTTATGTTGCTATGGCTCTTGAAGCATCGAGAGCTCTTGTAGGGGACCAATCTATTGAACTCGTCGAGTTGCATGAGCTCAGCATCCCCAGAGCCATCACCTTTGAGGAGAACGATGACTTGGGTGTCGAGACACTTGTCAGTCTCACGGCCATTGACCGCCATTCAGACCAACTCTATACCGCCAACTTCGCATGTTACTCTATTCCTGTGCTCGGATTGGGTACAGACCATGATATGGAAATCTCTGCCAGCGGGACTGTTAAGATCTCTCTCGGCGCCCCCGACATTTCTGCGCTGGCCTACGTTCCTCACGAGATGTACAACATGGGTGCCGTGGACTCCGATCGCTTTTATTCCACAATCGCGGAACTGGGATACAACTACTCTGGCCAATTCAAGACTCTCTCTTCCGCTCAACGAAAGTTGAACCAAGCTTCTGCGCTTGTAGCGTCTTATGTATATGATGACATGAGCGTATCAGAGTACCTAGTGCACCCAAGTATGTTGGATGTTGCCTTCCAGGCAAGCATTCTTGCATATTCAGCTCCAGGAGATGGACGTCTTTGGTCTTTGTCCGTTCCCACCGCCATTGGAACCATCCGAGTCAACCCAGAAGTATGCGCTGCGCTGCCAACGTCTGGTTCGAGTGTGCCTGTCCTCGCAACTATTGATGGCGAGTCTGAGAAGTTCTCCGCAAGTATCGATATCTTCAGCGATGACGGTGAAAACGTGATGATGCAGGTAGAAGATCTCAAGATGCGGCCATTTGCCCCTGCCAACGAAGCGGACGACCGAGTCATGTTTACAAACACTAAATATGGCGTCGCTACGCCTGACGGTGCCACCCTACAGGGTGATCTCCACCCTAGCGCGTATGATGTCGAAGTCGCTGCGGCTTGTGAGAAGTTATCGTTCTATTATCTTCACAAATGGGCTTCCGAGCTTGCCGAACACTCCAGCAGAGATCGATCAAAATTAGCTCTGCTCTCGGACTGGCTTCGTCAGACCCTATCTGTTTTGACTCGCCTGCAACAATCAGCTTTCAAGAACGAAAAGACTTTGAGAAGTGCCGACGAGGTGAGAGCCTTGGCGTCAACATACGCCGATTCCGTGGATATCAAAGTGCTGTTAGCTTTTGATGAGTACATCAATGCCACCATCCAGGAAACCAATGCACCTCAGGATACGACCCAGTCTCCAATAGTCCATGACTGGTACCAAAGTGGACTTGGATCATCTGCATACAACGCCCTACTCGGAGGAACGTTGAAACAAATTGTGTACAGATACCCACATGCACGCATTCTGGAGTTGGGTGCTGGAAAAGGTGCTACTACTCGATCGGTGCTTCATGCTGTGGGAAATACCTGTTCTTCGTACACATTCACGGACGCATCGCAAGAAAACGTTCGCAACGTTGGCGATTCATTCAGGAGCCATAATAAAAAGATGAATTACAAAGTCTTGGACATCACAAGTCCACCAGTGGACCAAGGCTTCAAATCTCAGGGATACGACATTGTCATTGCATCTCACGTTCCAACAATGGCTGGCTCAACCACGACTACCCTTGAGCACATTCGACAATTGCTCAAACCAGGCGGCTATCTCATTCTGAAGGAATTCACAAACCCAAGCTCGATCCGCTCACAGGTCATAGCAGGTGCTCTGCTCACTCTGGGTTCTGAAATCGACGGCGGCTCTCTTGCACCGCCAATCCTATCCCCGGGTGCGTGGCATTCCATCCTGCGAAAAGTCGGGTTCTCAGGGGTGGATGCTCGGACAGCCGAGATTGATAACATTGCATGGCCAATGTCTGTCATCGTGTCCCAGGCTGTCGATGAGCGTGTCCAGTTCTTGCGGCGTCCGCTGTCTACACCTTCTCCATCCTCTGCTTCTCCATTTGAACTCGAGAGCTTAGTTATTCTCGGTAATGGCACGCCCGAAACAGCTCAGATCGGAGAAGCAATAGCAGACCATCTTGAGCGTTTCTGCAGCAATATTACAGTGCTTGATGGATTACCCTCCGAGGAAGAGTCGATGGATCTCAGTCCGATGAGCACTTTCGTCAACCTGGTCGATCTTGATTCTCCAGTCTTCCGAAACATCACTGATGAGAAGATGCTTGGCCTCAACCGAATGCTGGAGCTGGCCAAAACCATTGTCTGGGTTACACACGGCGGCCAAGACATTCCGTACCAAATGGCGAGCATTGCATTCGGACGTGCAATCAGACAGGAAGCTTTGCACGTCAACTTCAACCATATCGATATTTCTGGTCTGCAACACAACGTCCCTCAAGTGATTGCAGAATATCTTGTACAGCAGTGCGTCCTGGACGAATGGCAAGCTCCACCTTCGGCGCTTGCGGACGTGCGACATCAGGACTCAGCGTTTCTCTGGTCTAGAGAGCCTGAGGTCTTCTTTGATGCTGGACAGCTCAAGGTGCCTCGATTGATTCCACAAACCAACCAAAACGCGCGATTGAATTCACTGAAGCGAGCCATCACCAAGAAGGTAGCAATCCCAGGAAGCAACATTGGTATTGTCTCGCCTGTGAGCGAGTCGCGGCATTATGTGGTTGAGCAGCCGCATCAAAACCGAGAGCATGTATCCAGTGAGATCTTCAGAGTCCAGAGCTCTAGCTTGAAGGCTCTTTGCGTTTCCTCCGACATGTTTCTGTTCTTGAGCATCGGTCACAATGCAGCAAAGGGAACTTGTTTTCTCTTGTCAACCTCCAATTCTTGCGAGGTAGCCCCTTTGGCGATCACAAGTGTGCCACAATCGTTGCTTGACCAAGACCGCAGCGCCACCGAGGACGAAATCTTGGTCGCCGTAGCGAGCGAGCTCCTTGCTGAGGCCTTAACACGACAGCTCTCAGCGGGCGACCACGTCATGATTCACTGTTCTGGCTCTGACTGGAGTCTCGCTGAGTCGATTCGGCGACTGGCAGCTGACCAATCCGTCCGTGTCACCCTTACCCAAGCAGACGGCAACAATAGGAATGCGACATCCATCGACCTCAACTCGCGTATTTCTAACATGAATCTGAGGAAATTCGTTGCTCGTGTCAAGCCTACCCACTTTCTAGACCTGACAGCGAGTTTTCTGGGAGACCGCATCACCCATGCTTTGAATCCGAACTGCACTATTGTCAGCGCATCCACTCTCTTCCGAAGCAATTATTCATTACCACCATCGCTAAGCGACGTAGAGACGATCGTGCACAGCCTCAAGAATTCCGTGCTCAGATCCAAACCTTTGCATCATAATTTGGGGCATCTGGTTGTTCCCCTTCCAGATGTTCGCTCTATGGAAGAAGAATACACCTTGAATGTCATCCATTGGCCATCAGACGAGTTAGTTGAGGCTGAAGTTCATCCTCTGGATAGCCGTCATTTGTTCGCCAAGAACAAGACCTACCTTCTCGTCGGCCTCAGTGGTCAGATCGGGCAATCTCTTTGTGAATGGATGGTAGCGAATGGAGCGGGATGTGTGTGCTTGACCAGTCGTCGACCCAAGGTTGACCAGAATTGGTTGCAGTCTTTCGATGGCACCGGCGCAAGTGTGAAGGTGATACCAATGGACGTTTTGGATCCGACTAGCATCGAGCATGTTGTCAAAGAACTTCGCGCGACGTGCCCTCCAATCGCCGGCGTCGCAAATGGAGCGGTCATTTTCGATGATCAGCTTTTCGCCAACATGCCCGGAGAATCGATGCGGCGAGTTCTCGCGCCCAAGATCGACGGTTCGATGATCCTCGATCAAGTCTTCCACGATGCCGAACTCGACTTTTTCATCTTGTTCTCTTCGGTCGTATGCATATACGGAAATGCAGGTCAGTCCAACTACTCAGCAGCCAACGGATTTTTGAACGCCCTCGCGAGGCAAAGACGCAAGCGCGGTCTGGCAGCCTCGTCTATCGCCCTTGGGATGGTTGCAGGAATTGGTCATGCCGAGAGTGCAGGCGAAGCTGTACAAGAACAGCTGGTCAAGCGCATCGGTCTTCCTCCTGTTTCAGAGACGGACTTGCGCCAAATCTTTGCTGAAGCTATCATTGCCGGATCCCAACCATCGGAAGACCCAGTGGTGGTAGCTGGCCTCCGCACCATCAACGATGATGAGGATCTGAGGGGTCCGTGGTTCAGCAATCCCTACTTTTCGCATATGATTCAGGAGAGTCGCCGGTCGACCGATAGCGGAGACGACAAGAAAGCAACTCTTCCCGTCGGCCAATTGCTCGCCAAGAGTTCCAACAAGGGAGAAGCGCTTGAGATCTTGCGGGAGTCTTTTGCTACCAAACTGGTCGCAATGCTTCAACTTGGTGATCAAAAAATTGAGCATGATGCTCCTCTCCTCGAGCTTGGCATAGATTCTTTGGTCGCTGTTGAGGTGCGATCATGGTTTCTCAAGGAGCTGAAAGTGGACATCCCTGTTCTCAAAGTGGTTGGGGGCGCTTCCCTCAGCGAGTTGTGTGAAAAAGCACTTGAGAAACTTCCTTCGTTTGAAAAACAGGCTAATGCTGAGATCGGCAAAACAACAACAGCAACAACAACAACAGCAAAGTCCTCTGAGGCGAAGCCGGAGGAGCCATCAAAGGCCCAAAGCTCCGATGAAGGATCGGATTCGGCGTCAGCCTCTGATGGTCAGAACCCACCTACCGCAATGACGACACCGCCAGCTTCCATTCCAGATATTGATTCCAAGGCAATGGAGACATCTCCATTGCGTCGGAAGGTTCGTGATCATCGGAAGTTCCTGAAGAGTGAGCGTATTTCATTGCCTCAGTCTCGATTCTGGTTCCTGCGGCACCTGCTAGAGGATCCCACGACCCCGAACGTGGTCATATCTTACCACATTGCGGGTAATTTACGCATCGGCAATCTTGAAAGAGCTATCCGTCTTGTCACCAACAGGCACGAAGCCCTCCGTACGTGTTTCCTTGAAGACGACAGCTTGGCCGGCGAAGCTTATCAGAGCGTCCTGCCTAGCTCCCCATTGCGGCTCGAGCGTAAGAAGATTGATTCTATTGAGGACATTCGACTGGAATTGGAGGCCATGGGACGTCATGTGTTTGATCTCGAGCACGGCGATGTGATGAAGCTAGTTCTGCTGACATTATCGTCGTCATCTCACTATCTATTGATCAACTACCACCACATTGTCATGGATGGAGCCAGTTGGAATGTCTTCTTCTCAGATCTGGAAAAGGCCTACATGGGCCAGTCCCTTGGACCGTCCCCTCGACAATACCCGGAATTTTCAGTCGCCCAACGGCGGGCTATCGACAATGGAAAAATGCTTGACGAGCTGAAATTTTGGAAGACGATTTTCCCAGCAAATGATCCACCTCCCGTACTTCCACTTCTTCCCATGGCAAGGACTAGCTCTAGAGTGGCCATGGAAGGTTTCGACACCCATCAGGTCTCGTGTCACCTCGAACCAGCTTTGGTTGCCAGAGTGAAGGCCGTCTCAAAAGCGCAACGATCCACCCCGTTCCATCTCCATCTAGCCGCATTCAAAGCTATGCTCTTCCTCCTCGCCGGCGAAGACACGCAAGATCTGACGATCGGGTTTGCCGACGCGGCACGAAACGACGGCAGTGTGGAAAAGAGCATCGGTTTCTTTCTGAATCTGCTCACGCTGCGATTCCGCCGTAACCCAACACAAAGCTTTGCTGAGGCCATTAGTGAGGCTCGCAATACCGCTCACGCTGCTCTTGAGAGTTCACGCTTGCCCTTCGATGTGTTGTTAAGTGAGCTGAACGTTGCACGCTCTTCACTACACAGTCCGTTCTTCCAAGCATTCCTTGACTATCGGCAAGGTGTACAGGAACGACATCCATGGGGCAACTGTCAAGCTGAACTCCAAGACGTCCGCCCGGGAAGGACCGCTTACGACATTACGTTGGATGTGACCGATTCGAACACGGATTCTCTAATCGTGTTCCGTGTTCAGAAGAGCCTTTATGACCTGACCGCTGCTAATCTTCTCCTGGGTACTTATGTTCAGTTCCTTGACACCATCACCAACCGACCATCACTTTCGCTGGTGGACACCCCGTTGTTCAGCCAAACACAGCTCGGACAGAGCACGCAAATTGGTCGTGGGCGCAATTTGCAATCGGACTGGCCGGCAACACTCCCACATCGCATTCATGAGGTCTCGATGCTGAATGAAGACCGTGTGGCTCTGATGGATGGCACTGGTCAAGAATTGACGTACAAGGAAATGGACGGCCGAATTGATGCTATCAGCGAAGCACTGCAGCATGCTGGTATCGGGAAGGGTTGCAGGGTCCTTGTCTATCAACAACCTGCAGCCGATTGGACATGCTCAATGCTCGCCGTAATGCGTATCGGTGCTGTCTACGTACCCATGAATCTTCGCGAGCCCGTTACTCGCCTTGTGGCGGTGGCTGAGGATTGCGAGCCTAGAGCGATACTCGCCGACAAAACGACAATCGAGGAGGCCCCGCGCCTACGTACAGATGAGTCTTGCACTGTGATCAACGTTTCCAATCTACCCTTCGAAGCTTCGGTGCCGGTCCCGATCGTGGCGGAGTCACATTGCGTGGCTGCTATTCTTTACACCAGCGGATCCACGGGTACACCCAAAGGTATCAGTGTGACGCATGCTGGGCTTCGCAACGAGATCGAGGGATACACAAAGACATGGGGCCTGGGTGCCGAACGAGCTCTCCAACAGAGTGCGTTCACCTTCAACCACTCCTCGGATCAGATGTACACCGGTCTCGTTAATGGTGGCATGGTGTACATTGTTCCAGCCGAAAAGCGTGGCGATCCTATCGAAATCGCCAAGATTATCCAGGAGCACCATATCACCTATACCAAAGCGACCCCGTCCGAGTATTCGATGTGGATACAATTCGGCGGTGAACCTCTCCGACATGCCTCCAGCTGGCGTTATGCATTTGGAGGTGGTGAAACCCTGACTACAATCGTCACTGATGAGTTTGCCAGTCTCAACCTACCGGATTTGCGCTTCTTCAACTCTTACGGTCCAACCGAAATCTCTATCTCGTCTCACAAGATCGAGATCCCTTACCGAGAGAAAGAGGCAGTGAAGCAGATGGGACGCATACCATGCGGTTATTCGCTCCCTAATTACTACACTTACATCCTTGATGAGCAGCTTCAGCCAGTTCCAGTGGGAATGCCTGGTGAGATCTACTTGGGTGGCGCCGGCGTGTCGCTTGGCTATCTCAACAACACGGAACTGACCAACAAACATTTCGTCCTCAACCCATTCGTAACGGCAGACGACGAGGCTCGCGGTTGGACGCGTATGTATCGCACCGGCGACATCGGTCATCTTCAAGCCGATGGCGCCATGGTCTTCCACAGTCGCATGGCTGGTGATTCGCAAGTTAAAATACGTGGCCTTCGCATCGAGCTTAGCGACATCGAAAGTAATCTCATCACTACTGCGCAAGGCTCCCTGAGAGAAGCAGTTGTCACGCTTCGCGATGGCGATCCATCTTTCCTGGTAGCCCACGTCGTCTTCTCACAGCAACACCATGTACCCGACAAGGATTTTTTCCTCCAGAATCTTCTTGGACGATTGCCTATACCTCAATATATGATCCCGACCATGGCTATCCATCTTCCAAAGTTCCCTCTCAACAACCACTCCAAGATTGACCGAAAGGCCGTTCAAAATATGCCACTTCCCGAGCGGGCAGGCGGTTCGAAGACTGCTGTCGAAATGACAGAGACAATGGTACAATTGGAACGCATATGGAGAGAAGTGATTGGTGCAAACTCCGACAAGCTCGATGTGGACCCCTCAACCAACTTTTTCCTCGTGGGTGGCAACTCCCTTCTCGTCATTCGTCTCCAAGCTCGCATCCGAGAGGTCTTCCAAGTCGTCATCCCGCTCTTCAAACTCATGGGTGCCAGCACGCTGGCTGATATGGCGCGTAACATCGAGGAAAGCTCGGGTGTCAGTCACATTGACTGGGAGAAGGAGACGACTCCACCTAGCATCCCAAGTTTCCTTCTATCACTCCCGGCAAAAGCCAAAACTCCATCCCTGACAATCATGTTGACTGGCGCCACCGGCTTCCTTGGCAAATACATCCTCCCGCAGCTCGCTTCTCGGGGCAATGTCCAGACAATACACTGCGTTGCCGTCCGCGACAAGCCACGACAAGGCGAGCTTTTCACCGCCCCCAACATAATTTACCACGTAGGCGACCTATCGTCTCCCATGCTAGGGCTTAGCGTGGACGAGTTCCGCCGCCTATCAAGCGAGGTTGATGTGGTGCTTCATATGGGGGCTGTACGTTCTTTCTGGGACAACTACCACGTCCTCCGGCCCAGCAATGTTGAGTCGATGAAAGAAGTAGTCAAGCTCGCAGCCCCTCGACACGTCCCTATTCATTACATTTCAACAGTGGGCGTGCTACCTGCAGACGAGGAACCTACACTACGGAATGCCGGTACAGCTGCTGCTTATCTACCTTCGAGAGAAGGTAGCGATGGATATGTGGCCTCGAAGTGGGCTGGGGAACGCATTCTCGAGCGATCCGTAGTAACGCTCGGGGTTCCCTCTCGGATATACAGGTTCCTTCCAGCGGCGGGACAGGATGATAAACAGCAACAGGATTTGATGGACTTGTTCGTCAAGATGGTCGACGCTCTGGGCTCAAAGCCCGACATGGGTGTCTGGAACGGTCGAGTTGACATGATTCCTGCCGAACAGATTGCGCGTTGGTTAGGAGAGTCGGTCATGGCTGTCACTGCCTCTACTTCCGGTGAAGAATCGGGTCCCTCTGCTCAGTTCCTTCACTATCAAAGTGCTCTTAGTTTCCATACTGACGAGCTCAGTGAGTACATTGAGCGGAAGAGGGGAGATCGGGCTGATCTCGAGAGCATGCCATTCCTTCCGTGGTTGGGACGTTGCAAGGCAATCGGTTTCAATTATCTTATCGCATCGCAGCAGGCGACTGTTACGGATGGTGGGCGTGGTGTTGCGTACATGTCAAGGAGATGAGCACGATCAGCGTGCAATTTTGATCCGTTTTGCTCTTGCTGCGATACTATTTTCCGGGTTCTAGATTGTAACTGTGGTGGCAGTCTCTGTAGCGTTTCTCCTTCACCATGCTTTATGTATTATGTGTGCTAGCTGTAAACCCTAATATACCCTTTTGCATCCCCACATCTCCAAGTTGAAGTTTGGATACATCGGATGCATGAACGATGGCAGGAGATGCTCAAAGTCCAGTCGAGGAACGACTTCCAGATGTTGCGCAACACAATACCTTGCACGATCGTATGAGAGCATGGCCGAGACGACAACGGCATGCATTTTGGCATATTACAGCCATGAATTACTTAGCAACAAGCATTTGCAGGAAGTAACTGAGAAGCGCTCGCCTTTTGTGCTCCGTTCGCCAAGAGGCCTGTACCTACATTCTGTCCCGCCCGCGCGCACCTTCCGAGATTGCTCAAACGGCCCGCGCTTGCCCAAACAGTCCACGCCTGGCCTATATAAACACAGCAGATCATGCTGCACACGTCGTGACCATCTTTCACGACCTCAAAACCGTCCCTATTCTCGCACTCTGCACAATGTCCGCGAACGGTGTCAAGATCGCTTTTGGGGGCGCCACTTGGCTCTTCACCCCGGTTGACGAGGTCACCGAATGGCTCGCCTTCCTCAAGAAGTCGGGCATCGAGACCATCGACACTGCGCAGGTGTATGGCAGCTCCGAAGAGACCATGGGCAAGGCCGGCGCCGCGTCCAGCTTCACCATCGACACAAAGGCGCCCGGCGGGCTCAATGAGCAAGCCTGCACCAAAGACGTCATCATCGATGCCGGGAAGAAGAGTCTGGAGAAGCTCAAGACTGACAGTGTAAGTATCGACGTTTTCTATGACGTAGTGGTTTTGTTTTGCCTGACGATGTTCAGGTCGACGTTTACTATATGCACGCTCCGGACCGCCGACTCCCCGTCAAAGAAACCCTCAGCGGGCTCAATGAGTTGTACAAGCAAGGTGCATTCAAGCGCCTTGGCCTGTCCCAGTATCTCGGAGAAGAAGTGGAAGAGATTATCCGCGTTGCGAAAGAGAACAACTTTGTGGTTCCCTCGGTCTACCAAGGAAACTACAGCGCAATCGCACGTCGCGCAGAAGCGGAGATTTTCCCAATAATCCGCAAGCACAACATGTCCTTCTATGCTTACAGCCCTATCGCCGGTGGCTTCTTAGCCAAATCCAAAGCCGCACTCACCGAGTCCAACGGCCGATTCGGTGAGGGTCAGCCTTTGGCGCAAGTGTACAACGGCATGTACAATCGACCAAGCTTTGTGGCGGCCCTCGATGTCTGGGAGGACCTTGCCAAAGCGGAAAACACGACTAGGGCGGAGCTCGCCTACCGTTGGATTGCGTACCACTCCAAATTGGCCGGCGATCAAGGCGACGCCATCGTTGTGGGTGCAAGGAACATGCAGCAGTTCGGAGAGACCCTGCAGGCACTGAAGGCCGGACCTTTGAGCGATGCTGCGGTGGCAAAGATCGACCAAGTCTGGGATAGCGTCAAGGCCGACGCATTCCTCGACAACTATGAGATGCTGAGTCGGTGATTTCCTCGCACTTTGACTGGAGGTCGTCAGCAGACGGAATAATAGTGGATACCGTAGGATTGTTGTCTGTCTGATCAGCAACTGTAAAGATTGTTTCGTGGAGGCTCTTACGGACCTGTAAGCAAGCACGGACTACCTAAAGTATGGCATCATCCAATCAAGTATAAGATTCGTCGTCATATAATACTTCGAGCCAAATAAGCTGTCTGCTTATTCTTGAACGGGTACGAGAGAGATCATGGCGTGCATAAATCGCCGAAAACATGTATCGTATCTCAATAAGTGGTGGCGCGGTCGCATCGCGGGTGATTCCGTAGGCTGATCCATGTGCCGAGCCCAAGCTGCATGCTTTATTACACCTTCTGCACACTCCCGGACAAGTTCCACCTCTCTTACGCTTCCCTTGTTTCCGACCATCTGGTTGCCTCCACCTAGAACCTGCGAGTGCTCCCTACCTAGTATCTCGTCCGTGGCCTACCCTATCATCGCTTTGAAAGAACCGCATGCATATGCACAATACTACCGGATGAACATGGTTATCAAGATGTTAGCTCTCCTTATCCTCGCCGGTGTCGCTTTAGCACAGAACGAGGTTGCTTTCGACTACGTAATCGCTGGAGCGGGTACGGCGGGTCTTGTTCTTGCGAATCGACTATCTGCGAACCCAAGCGTCAGCGTTGCAGTCATCGAGCCGGGAGATGATGTGCGCGAAGATGCTGATGTCCAGACCGTCGACTTTCTGTTCTCAAACTTCAACACGTCGATCAATTACCAGTATCCATCTGTTACCTCGCGAGCTCTGGGCTCACGTAACTTGACTTATCGCGCCGGTAAGGCGTGGGGTGGGACAAGTGCTGTCAATGGTACGTGGGTTCGGCATGTTTCCGGTGTTTGACATTGACATTGCTTTAGGCATGGTATACATCCGTGGCGATAAAGCACAATACGACGCTTGGGAGGAGCTTGGAAACCGGGGCTGGAACTGGAATACGCTGTTCGCTTCGTACAAAAAGGGCGAGCATTTTATTGTGCCGACGCAAGCGCAGGTTGCCAGTGGGGTGACGT
The DNA here is from genome assembly GCA_015832175.1 of Paraphaeosphaeria minitans. Lineage (NCBI taxonomy): Eukaryota > Fungi > Ascomycota > Dothideomycetes > Pleosporales > Didymosphaeriaceae > Paraphaeosphaeria > Paraphaeosphaeria minitans. The sequence goes on from WJXW01000002.1 coordinate 4,702,541, forward strand.
TCGATGAAGCTTTCCACGGCAAGGCTGGGCCTCTGGACCTTGGCTTTCCTTTATCGCTGTCGAACGGCTCGTACTATGCCAAGGCTCGCGCCACATGGGAAAAGTTGGGCGTGCAGTCGATCAAGGACCTGAACGGTGGGGCTCCACATGGGTTCGTTACGGCCCCGATGACCTTGGACCCACAGGCTGCTGTGCGCGAAGATTCTGCACGTGCGTACTATACCCCTGCAGAAGCTAGGACGAATCTCAAGATCATAAAGGGTACGGTCAAGAGAATCACATGGGGAAAAGACGCTGGACGACTCGCTGTGGCTGATGGCTTTGAATACGTCAGTCCATCAGGTACAATGCTGGAGGTCAGGGCCAAGAAGGAGGTGATACTGTCTGCGAGCGCTTACAGAAACCCTTTGATACTGGAGGGCTCGGGGGTTGGCAATCCGAAGTAAGTTGGTAGGGATGCATGGAGACGACGCTGACTGTGAGCCACAGGATCCTCAACAAGCTCGGCATCAAGATCAAGGTCAAGTTGCCAGGTGTTGGCGAATCTTTGCAGGACCACAACATCATTGCCATGACCTACTCTCTGAAAGAGAAGTTCCTCGGTCGGATTCCCTACGCAACAACGCCCACGGCGCATGATGTGTTCGGGAACAATACCGCGTCGATCGCATCTTCATCCCTCGGGAAGATCAAAGAGTACGCTAAGCAACTGTCAACAACCTTCGATGGAGCCATCTCTGTCAACGCAATCGAGAAGCGCTTCCGTGTACAACATGACCTGATCTTCAAGAAAAACGTGACAGTAGCGGAGCTCTTCCCTACGAACACTGGAGACGGTATCCTGGCACAGTTCTGGACCTCGATGCCATTTTCGTGGGGCAATGTTCATCTTGGCTCAAAAGACGCGATAGAAAGTCCAGTCATTGTTCCAAACATCATGGCGACGGATTTCGATGTCGATATGCTGACTGCGGTGGGGCGACTTTCGCAGCAGGCCTTTGCGACAGCCCCTCTGAGCGATTTGGTTGCTGACAACTTAACGCCAGGGTATGACACGCTGCCGCTCGATGCATCGGATGATCAGTGGGCGAGCTTTCTTGACGGAAATGTCCTAAACGCTCTGCATGTAGTGGGCTCATGCGCCATGCTGCCTGTTGAGCTGGGTGGTGTTGTAGACGAGAAGGTCAAGGTCCATGGAACGAGGAACGTCCGAGTCGTCGATGCATCGATTATTCCAAGCCAGCTGAGCGGGCACACAATGGCTCCGGTGTATGGTGTTGCGGAGAAGGCTGCTGTGATTATTTTGGAGGGAAAATAATGGCGTGAGTGTTCGTGGGCCACGTGATGATAGGTAACTACCGTGCGGTGAGCCGGTTCCAGCTGAAGGACATCTGGATGGTGGGAAGGTTGCATGCAGCCGAGTGACGTAGCACACATCTGTGTGGATAATAGAAATCGAATATGAGCCCAGCTGTGTCATACCACCTCGTCGTCCATTGTCGGTGATAGGAATACGCCCATTCTCGTTTTCGCGTGTCTTACCCTTGATGGGAAATAGGCGTTTCCGCACCTCGGATACCTACCTAGAAAAGTGGCGCTCGGCTACCTACCTACCTAGGTACCTACCCTGCCCACCTAGGTGCCTACCCTGTCTACCTAGGTACCTGGCAAGTGTCGATGATTTGCAGCCTCGCTAGGTCCTGCTGGTCCAGACTCGTCCTTTCTGGATGGTTTCGACATCATCCAGGCATCAGCATCATCAGAGTCGTGTCAGTGGAATCGAGTTGACAGCTAGGAACCGTATTACCTACGGTACCTAAGATGCCGGAGCTACCTATACCGTACCGTACCGTACCGTACCTAGGACACGCGCGCAGAGTTTCGTGGCGCACTGCGCACTTGGCTCTGCATCCCACATCTCATTTTTTCATCCTCGCCGATCAGGGCTGCATCGCGAGCAGAAGTCCGCATCCAATTATAGGCCTGGCCGCCACGCACGCCATAATCCTGACTCGCGCCGTTGCAGCGAACACGGCGTCGTTTGATACAAGGGTCTACAACCGTCATCACAACAAGGCCTCATGTGTAGGCTTGACGTGCCGAAAAGTCTTGGCTTATCCACACTTACACGAGCACCTTCCCGACACGCGTGGACACGAGAAAGCAATTATCAGCTTCGCTGTGGATTACTCTGAACAATTTCACCTGGAGATGCAGCCGGACTATCATGATTGCATTACATTCAGTACCCTGGTCTACTCTGGCCTACCCTTGACGAATCCGATCTGCGGCCAGTCTTACTGTGCTTTTACATGGCCAGGACTGGATACTTATCTCCTCCATGGGGCAATACCTATCGTTCTTACGTTTATATCATCTTGCCTTGCTCCACTGTTCCCTGGACTTGTCTGAGATCATCTTCCGCGGCCCACGTGCTGCACTCACTATCGCAGCAGTCACTAATTATCATTGCCTCCTAGCGCAGCATTCTTCTGGGGATTCGCCCAGTCGGATCTCAACCAGCAGACCATGATACCGAGATCGAATACTGCGGCGGCGGCACCACCTCAACGACAATCATGCGACCGGTGTCACAGACAGAAGCTGCGATGTATACGGAACAAAGACAACAGCGATGTTTGCGATCGATGTCTTTCAAAAGGCGCTCAATGTGTATTTAGCTCCCCCCTACCCAAAGGACGACCAAGTTCAAACTCAAGATCGCTCCGTCGCCTCACTATGGAGACGAAAACGAATGTAGTTCCTCAGACCAGTGCACCTGAAGTTGCACCGCAGGTTTTGACATCATGTTCATCTGGTGAGTCTTTTTCCCGTGTCCCCTAAGCAAGTGGCACGCTCATTAACCCGGCCACACCAGCTCCCGACAGAATGGCGCCAAAGATTCTCCCCCAGCCCATGGAAACTCCGATTGATATCTCCCTGTCTACGTGGCCGTGGATGGGTGCCACAACCTGGGAAGAGGCGCAGTCCGAAATGACTTGGGATGGACTGGATTTCAGTGTCTCTGACGTGGACGAGCTTCTGGCGAACGCAAATGCTTGGGGAAGTGATGCTCGTGCGGGGGAGGACTTGAACTCCTTTTCACCACTTTTATCACCATCTATGCCGAGCCCACCGAGCTACTGCACCCATAATTCTGTAAAAAACGGGCCCGGAAACTACGAGAGACGGCATGTTGGGAACGGCAACAGCATGCAAAAGAGCATGGGTACAAACTCTACAAGTAACTTTCCGGACAAGAGCCCAAGTGTAGTGATAGGACAACTCTCTCAACTCAGCGTACAATTGTCGAGCTTGCGTGCCTCGAGCCACATTCTAGCCCAAGCCGCAAATTTCTCGTTTGGTAGAGGGCCTAACGAGGGGCAATTCTCGCTCATCGACTCCGCCGCATTCGAGTCGGTTGTCGCTTGGCTGCCACCCGAAGAGGGCCCCGTTATATTAGATCCGCAACGCTCCAACAATATCTCTGCCGATATTCCTGACCTTCAGTCAAGCGCCACACAACAGATAGGTACTCCGAATGGACCTGGTCTTCTACGAGATGTATTTTCGGCCTCACATCGCTTGATGGAGATTATACAAAATCTTCAAGCAGACGACATCACACGGCACCTGATCATGGCATGCGAGGCTTTACTGCTCGAGATCTATGCTGCAATTCTGACAGCTCTCCAGCACGAGGCATACCCAGGCGATACGGTCAGTGCAACAGCACTCGGGAATGTTCGGCTTGTCCTTGTGGTTCAGCTTTGTGCTTATCTGATTGAACGACAACACCAGGCTGTATGGCAATGTTTCAATCCAGCCAGCATTCAAAAGCACAACCTCCCCAGTCCCATCCAATCGGGAAGTGCAGAGACGGATTGCCTCAAGAATCTGAAAGCTCAGGTGCAACAGAAACTTGCTCGATTGCGGCAGATGCTACGGTGCAGCTGAAAAGATTTCACTTTCTTTTGACATCAGTCTCGTGGGGGACATACAGCATAGATTGTGTTATCTTCTTCATTAGAGTCATTTAGAAATCTTTTCCCCTGATGCAACGACTTATGATTGAAACACCCTGTCTTTGTTAGTTCAGCGAACCACGGCAGTGCACCTACGTACGAACACCGCCATTCCGCTCCCATTCGGCTCGCGTTGTAGTCGAGCATATGAAACGAATCTGACAGAGCAATGCACTTACGGGGTACGAAGACCGTTTGCGGCTTGCATTGCAGACGGGCAAAGGGACGGAATCTGGCAAAACGGCGCGTCCGCATCCTTCACGGTTGATCTTAGTGGAAGGAGCAGGGGTCAATTAGAGAGCCGCAAACACACGATTGCACTCTTTGTTGGTCAGCAATGTAATAGGTTACGCAGGTGGCTGCGTGGGGCTCTCGAAGTCCAGCGGTCAGCGGTCAGCGGTCCGAACGCAGGATCAGCCGCCTGCAAGCCTCAAGATCCCCGCGGGTCGTTCCATCCGTCGTATCGGAAGCGGATCGGCACATCAATGCGTAAGCGCCGCGCCAACCGACAGTAATGAAATAGTCGCACTGAGGTAAGGAGCATCAAACCACGTGGGATTGGTATGGATTGCAGGGGGCACAAAGTCTCGGTGCTAGTCAGCTCATGAGTGCATTTGAATCGCAAAGCTGGCCCTTCCGCTCATAAACCATGGAAATAGAAAGACGGGTGGAAGCTTGATGTTAGCGTCGGACATGTTGTTTGGCTGACCTGAAGGTTACCTCTTAAAGAGCCGAGGCATGTCGTAAACCTCGTACCGGCAGTGAATACCAAGGGTCGGGCGGAACAAAATGTACCTTTTCGCTTCGCATGGGTGCGTCCGTCCTCCAATCAGTCCCATGCCAGCCGCAAAAATTGGGAAGCTCACGCAATGATCGCGATTTCACCTCGTTCCCTAGCTGACAATATCCGAAAATGGATTCACCTGCATGGCACCTGTCGCGAATCTGCACGTATCCCCTGTAAGAGGACATTTTTGCCACTTCCGCGAGCCACTTGCCCACTTGTGCGGCATAGCACGCAAGTACTTAGCAAGGAAGCTTGGAAAATCTTTGATTGCTTCTCGCTGACCGTTGTTCTCGCGCGATATCGGTCCGATGAAAACAAGGCCGTCTATGGTAGGTATCTATCCTGTGGCGGCAAGCACTACGGGCTCGATCGCGAGCGGTTTCATGCCAGACGTGAAGTGCTCACCGGTCTCAGATCGCTTCTTCGCATCCTGATACGAACTTCTGGACCGTCGGACAGCCGCTGTACCCCGCTGCAGCATCTCGCTGTGGTACTCCGCAACGCCGGCTTGCACTGCGTTGATATCCTTGAACCGGTCTTCCGTTGAAAGTTTTGCCAACATCTTAGACAGCTTCATGGCGTCGATAAAGGCTTGGAATGCGCCCTCGCCTCGGGATGGAGTCATGGCGTGCGCTGCATCGCCCAGCAGGGCTACGCGACCGGTAGGCAGGGATTCAAGTTCGAGGTCGCGCCAAATGTGCGGCTCCTTCCTCACGCCTTCTACGGGTGTGAGCTCGAATATCTCTCGAAGTCTGGGAGATAGGCCGGCAGCCGTTTTCTTGACGTGGTCAAGTTTCTCCTGCGCACTCGACGTCTGCAGCCAATGCGTGGCATCCGTAATATCGATATCTGCCGTATCCGGCTGCATGAACATCCAGTATAAGCGGCCGCCATTCCCGTCGGGGAACACGTAATGGACACCAACGAAACCGATGAAGCCCAATTCCGGGTTGATGAGATTGTACGCGCAATGGCCCAATTCGAGCTGACGTTTGAAGGCATCTCCTGTCAGATCTAGTTCGCCTACAATGGCCATGAGTGGCACGACGTGCAGAAGATCGCTACTCGGCCTCTTGAGCAGATGCTGCCGAGCTGCATTTCAAATCAGTATCCTAGGCAAACGTCCAAGGACACAGACCTGACTCACCAGGACTGTGCACGCCATCAGCGCCTACTACAATGTCGCCTCGAGCGCTAGACCCGTCTTTGAAGCGCACAGTCACTCCCTCCTCGTCTTGCTCAATATCCGTCAAAGTCTTGCTCCATTGAACAAGGATATCGGTCAACAGCCATTTTCGGAGGCGTGATCGCTCAGCTCGAATGAAAGGTTGATCGGGGGAATCCTAAGCTGCGTGTCATTCAAACCGCTTGAAAAGCCACACTGTCCTGACTGTGAGGGAATCTCCTCACCTCTAATCCAAAGCATCCTTCCCTCCCGCCATAGTAATATGCGAATTGATGGCGCAAGTCCAAAGGAGCAAGATGGTTGGTCGATTCTCGTAGGTCTGGCATATCAGGGGGAAGCGCGGACAAGAACTCATCGACGATACTATAGCTACGTCAGCTCAGAACATCTGATACAGAACGCGAACTTTTTTAATTATTGGACACTGACGTGTGAAGCGCGATTGCCCACCCCTGGAATCGACCATTTTCGTCTTCATCGCGCTCGAAGACTTCGTACGAAATGCCTCGCTTCCGGAGCGTTTGGGCAAGCGTAAGACCTCCAAGGCCTGCTCCAATGATGAGGACGTGCATTTGCGAGAACCTTTTAGCTACTGTTTTGTGGTATTGTCGATGTAAACAAAGCACGAATCCTGCTTGAGGGGTTCGTAACGCTGAACCAGGAAGCGCCACTCCCATTCATCCGAATATATACATATTCCACCCCTTCCCAAACCACGGATGTATTTGACACTTATTTGGTACGCAATCTCTATTCTAGGCGCCTGCTCGTCGTCTTGGCCCTGCGCTCCGCATCGATTGCACATACATTCGTACCACAACCGGCTCCAGATCAATATCGCCAAGACATAACTTTGTACATGTGATTTTCGATCTAGGTGCTTATGCCATTAGGTACCGAAGCAGTGGGTTCGTCGGGCCTTAATGCTAGTACGATGAGGATCACCCCATTCGGCATATCCCTGGCGAATAGGTGACAGTAAAACCCGCCGAATCGCTCTCTCATACTAACACTGATCTTATGGGATACTCGGCGAGTGTTCCGAGAACGTACGGAACCTGTGAGACCACTTCGGTGCAAATACCAGGCCATTAAAAATGATGTTCGATCTAAATGGGCAAGAGGAAATGGAGTTGAACAAGGAGAACTAGCTCAATATTTCGCAGTCACGGCTTACAATCGTCTTCTTTCCAACTCAGTAGACACAAAAATGGCAGTCCAAGAACTACAACTTCCTCTGATTGACCTTAGCGGGTACATTGACCCGAAATCTCCTGGGGATCGCGAACGTGTCATTGCTGAGGTTCGCGATGCGTGCGCGAAATTTGGGTTCTTCCAGACCAAGGGCCATGGTATCTCGCTGGATCTCCAGAAAGGCTTGCTCAACAGCATCGATACGCTGTTCAATCTACCCAAGGAAGAGAAGCGGAACCTCTCATTTCTGCAGAACGTGTCTCGTCGCGGGTACGAAGAGTCGGGCATGTCGCTTCGAGATGGTGATAAGCTCCCCGACTCAAAAGAAGTCAGTCATACCCCGTAACCATCACTATTCTACTGAACGAGCATCATCTCACATGTAGGCTTTTCATGCTAATCGAGAATGACAGGCTTTCTACATTGGGCGCGAAGACCCCCTAGTCGAGCACGCCGGCTTTTACGGTCCCAATGTCTGGCCACCACTACCGGAGGACCAGTTTCGGAATCCGGTTTGGAACTACTACCAAGCAACTCATAACCTAGGATCCATCATCTGGGAGATCCTCCTTCAAGGCCTTGGTCACCCAATCTCCGTTATGGATTCCTTTGCTAAAAAGCCCATGGTCATGATGAAGATGATCCGCTACCCGCCTCTCGCCGCCACACTCCCCGGCCAATTCGGCGTTGGCGCACATACCGACTTCGGGGGCGTGACGGTGCTTCTCCAGCAACCGGACAAGCACGGACTCGAGGTATGGCTGGACGACAAAGAGGATTGGGTGCCCGTGAAAGCTGTCGAGGATGTGTATGTCATCAACTGTGGCGACATGATCATGAGATGGAGCGGTGGAGCGTACAAGAGCGCGAAGCATCGTGTCATCAATAAGGCGGACAACGAGAGTCGATTGAGTTGCGCGACGTTTTTCCATGGCGACGTATTTGCCACGAATCCGTTGAATCCGAATGATCCGGTTAAGGAAACGGTGGGGCAGCTGCTGATCAAGAGATTTGGCAATCAGTTCAGTCTCAGTGACGAGTGGAAGAAAGAGGTTAAAGCCGCGGCTTGAAATGTATTGTGGATTCGGGAATAAATTGTTATTGTTCGAATCGAAAACTCTGCATCCCTGTTCACGATAGACTTTTGCCTCGATAAATGCCAATCATGGATCCTTGCACGAGGAATGAATGCATGGATGCTACTATGAGAGACTGCCTTTCACAGAGCCGAACGATTATATTCTCATGATTTCTCGTCATACTAAGCCATCGACTTCGTGCAGATGTGATCGTTCATGGAGCGATGGTAGGGTTCTACGATCTCTCCTCTGTTTCTGCCAGCCTAGCTATCGGGACTGGCATTTCCCGGGGAAGTTGGTAACATAGTGGCAAAGAAATCCTATCAACCCACATGGCGGAAGTTTCCCTCTCACTGAGGATGAGCTGTAGTATGAACGGCGCACATGCCCATCGCGCCGGAAATTCAATTGCTATACCGTAGAAGTAGCCGAGTGTGGCGCAAAATAAAAACCGCCGAAGTGGCCATCTCGTAAATTCGGTGGCTCCTAGCCCATTCGTCTACCTACCTAGTGCAAATCTTACACGGACATGTAGTGTAGATCACTAGTCCCGATCTCGAGCTTTCACCCTAATTCCCGATAAATGCGAACCTGATCTTGGTTGGTCTTTACTTTCACTTCCACAGTGTTACACAGCCTGCGTGACCGATCGTTTCGCATTCAACCCAGCTTCACTACCTACTATTCGTCTTGAATTTGTTTCACCTATCTAACATGAAACCTTTCGCCCCAATAGCCAGCCTCTGTTTCCTCCTACGATTAGCAAGCGGTACTGTGATCCCAAACCCCCAGCTGGATTGCAGATGCTTCCCAGGCGACGCATGTTGGCCCACAGAAAGAGAATGGAGTTTGTTCAACGAGACGGTGAATGGCCGTCTCATCAAAACGGTCCCTCTGGGATCTCCATGCCATGATCCTATGTACGATGCTGCCAAATGTGAGGATTTGACAAAGCAGTGGAAACTTGCCCCGGTCCAGTGAGTTGCGAGTTTCTTACATTTCCCCATAAGACATGGTAGCAGTCCAATGCGATCAATCTTTCTAACATTGAATCCCTGTAGCCTCGATGATCCTTCCTCCGTCCAAGCTGCCATCTTCGCCAATGCCTCCTGCGACGTCTTTACCCCACGCAGTACCCCCTGCCTCTTGGGCACTTACGTCCGGTATGCAGTGAACGTCTCTTCTCCTTCCGAAATCGCATCCACAATTCGCTTCGCGCAGACACGCAATATTCGCCTCGTAATTCGCAATACCGGCCATGACTATATGGGTCGATCGACGGGCGCGGGGTCACTCTCTGTGTGGACGCACAACCTTAAAGGCGTGGAGGTCACGGACTGGCAAAGCGGCGAATACGCAGGCAAGGCGGTGAGAATTGCGGCGGGCACGCTGGGTGTCGAGGTTCTGGATGAAGCAAAGAAACATGGACTTGTGGTCGTGACGGGCGAGTGTCCGACTGTGGGAATTGCTGGGGGATATAGTCAAGGGGGTGGGCACTCGCCACTCAGTACAGCATTTGGCCTGTCAGCGGATAATACGCTGGAATTTGAGGTGGTGAATGCTAAGGGCAAGCTAGTCCGCGCAAGTCCCACATCGCCTGACCCGGAAAGTAGGGAGCTGTTTTTTGCGCTGAGTGGGGGCGGAGCGGGCAATTTCGGCGTCGTGGTGAGCGTGACCTTGCGTGCGCATCCGGACCGTGTAACGAGCGGCGCGTCGTTCACGATCCAAAGAGAAGACGGAATCGATATCGCGGCTGTGTTGGAAAAGTGGCATGAGGTTTTGCCTGGCATCATTGAGGCAGGGACGCAGGCAACGTATCTTGCGACAACTGAGTACGCCACCGTGCATTCACTCAGCGGCTACAATGTAACGCAACCGGAGCTCGAGAAGACGCTGCAGCCGTTCCTGGAGCATATGGCGGATATGGGGGTCTCACTGAAACCGAACTACACCGAGTTCGCCACGTACCACGATCACTATCTACACTACTTTGGCCCACTCCCGGCGGGTGCTTTTGGCGGTGCAGGAAACCAGTTGATGGGTGGACGACTCCTTCTCCGCGACGCGCTGCCCAATATTGGCCCGGCTATCAACGCTACGATGCAGCTCGGCGTGCAATTCATCGGCCAGGCTCTGAACGTCACACGCTTTGCCCGGCCTTCGGTCCGCGCTGTGCTCCCACAATGGCGCAACGCAGTCGTTATGTCTGCATACTCGATGCCTTATTCCGATATCGTGCCTTTCACGGAGATGGAAGCGCGACAGGACTTCATCACGCAGACAGTGATGCCGATCGTAGAAGCCGTAACACCAAATGCTGGAGCATATATCAATGAGGCGGATTATCAACAGGAAGATTGGCAAGATGTGTTCTACGGCGATAACTATGCAAGGCTGTCGGCGATCAAGAAGAGGCTCGATCCGAAGGGAGTGTTCTATAACGAGATTGCTGTGGGGAGTGAAAGGTGGAAGGTAAGGAGGGATGGACGGCTTTGTAGGACATGAGGAAGGGTTTGGCCGTTCTGTTGCTGTATCATCTACCTACTCATCATGAAGAAGCACATTCACTTGCTTTACCATCTTCGTAGTATTACTGTCGGACAAAGAGCCATTCAAAATACTCACGAAATACAAAAGCGCAATAACAAGTGGAAAGTATATGCTGATAGCTTGCCATTTTTTGGGGGGCTTTCCTCTACAGTCATCTGGTCGATTTCCGGCGCGCGCAACGACAATGGTAGGCGCTGGGTAGTCTAAAACATGCGCATTAGTTCTGAAAACTACGCACCCCCAACAATGGGACCGTCTGTTGTTCGCTCCCCCAGTCCACCGCTTTTAATATCAGGATCAAGACTTTGGAATGTGACTTCGGGCGACAGACTATATATTCAATTGTCAAACACGATTGATGTCTTGCGAGAATATTTCCAAGGCAGAATCAGATCTAGGCCAGGAAAAACAAATTACAGACCCAGCGCCAGAGCGGACCATTCGCACCGCCATACACAGTAAATACTTTTCTCAGAATCGCCATCTGGTCAGGTCGCCGACTGACGAGGTCTCATGTCAAACTCGCCTCTCTAGGCCTACCTAGTAAATAGCTTTACAAAGCCGCCCAGCCCCGTCAATGACCCACTCGTCCGCCCCCACAGCAAAATGCGCGTACATGACATCATAGGGATCATACTTGTGCTTGATATCCAGCAGTTTCTCATAGTGTACCCCATACATGGTATCTTTCCAGTCACCCGTGTACAGAGAATCAATCTCATTGAGATAGACACCAGTCTTTCCTGTGGCCCGCTCCATAGCGGGGAAAAACTCGCCAGAGAGCTGGTTCTTGTCCCGAATCGAGTGCCCAGGGTCATCCCTGCAGGTGTTATTCTGTGTTGATCATATCATGTACTGATAGGGTTGCTTACCAGTGCCACGGGTTGTTGGGATTGCAGTACGCGATGGACTCACGCCAGTATGGGTTTACCGAATTGTCAGGGTGGGCCGGACGCACAGTCGAGTTTTCGGCTGTGTCGATAAAGCTACAGCCTACAAACCAGCCAAACTCATCAGCAGTGTAGGTCCGGTAGACATCCATGAGATTCTTGTTTGCTGTTTCATTGAGCACAACGGCACGAGGTATCAGTCGGCTACCGAGCACAGGGTAGACGGGACAGAGCTCCCCGTATGGAAGCGCACCGTATGAGTTGCGCAGATTCTGTAGGTAGCTCGTGTAATTGTAGGTCTTGAGCTCGTACGGAAGACCTCGGCTCTCCAGTTCTGGGAGAAAAGGAGCGAGAATACCATCAATGGCTGAGGTATCCTGATCTGGCATGACGAATGCGAAGACCCATAGGGACGAGTTGCTAACGAAGAACTGGACGTTCTTGGGCGAGTCTTTGACCATGCTGGGTCCCATCTTGTACCAAAGCCCGACGGCCTCCCAATAAGCATCTGAATTAGTATTGTTGAAACGCAGAGTTCCGCCGGCAACCGGTCCATCGGGATAGGCCTTGACTGTCACGCTGAGCACCACGCCATAGGTTCCGGGGCCCCCACCAGCGAGTGCCCAGTAAAGATCGGCATGCTTTTCTGGGGTCGCCGTAACATAATCCCCTGCTGGCGTGACAACCTCCCATTCGAGAACCTGGTCGGCCGCAAGCCCATAAGCAGACGTTAGCTGTGAGTGGCCGACGCCTTGAGTATAACCCCCAGCGAATCCGCATAGTCCGCACTCCGGACCAACGACGCGATATCCCTTCGAATTAACGTATTCATAAACCTCCCCGGCGATAATACCGGCTCCAACCTTGACAGCAGGGCCGGAGTAGTATGAGCTGTTGAAGGCTCTGGTGGCCTCCAAAATCTTCAGATTATGCACCCACAAAGAAAGCGAGCCTTTACCAGTGGACTTTCCCATGTAACTAAAAAATGACAAGATCAATCCTTGAACATAACAATCTACTGAGAGCAGAGGGGTAGACTTACTCAAGTCCCGTATTTTTTATGACAAGGCGAACATTGTTCTCGCGAACGAATTTAAGCCCAGCTTGAACATCTGAGGCTGAACTGACATTGATGGAATACACTGCCCTTTCGCCAAGCTCACAAGGTTGATCCGCTGGGGTAAAGGGTGAGCAGGTCAAGTTATAGAAGTACGGGTTCATCGGCTCTCCAGGCTGGGGTTGGCTATTTCCACGTGTTAACATCTGCACCAAAGTGTTTGAAAGATCTATACATACAGAGTTGCCGCACCATCATTCTGTATGGACACCTGAAGGTCTGCACATGCCGTTTCATCGTACCCAGAGTAGGTACCGCTAGTGTGGCAGACGTGCGCAACTGGTACAGTTGCAATCAAACGTCCATTAACCGTTGAATTGAGTATATCCCATGCATCTTTCTTCGGCCATGCTGCATCTCCTGGGATAGTTTTGCATCTCGGAGGAAGCTGAGGTTTGCTGTAAGCGCCCACGACTGGACCGATGGCTATCAATAGGGCCAAGAATCCAGAAACCTTCATGATGGAACAATTTTGGGCTTGTAAGCAAACGCCTTGGGTTTTCGAGCCCGAGCACTGGTGCACGCAGTTCAACGACTGAGAATCCCGTGAATCAGCTGATCAGGCGCAATAGGTCACTATTACACTTGATGCATTCCACCCATCTATTATGCATCCTCTCAAACTCGCGAACGCACAGCACACGTTTACCCGGCTTTGACTAGTGCCGCAAAGATCTTAGCTTCGGGTATTTCCATCCTGCGCTACGAAGCCCTCCAAAATCTAGTCTGTGCTTTCGGTTGTTATGCTTTACGTGACGCCATTCGAAAGAGCTTCCATCATCAGGCCATCAGCTGGAAATCGTTTGCAGGGCTTCAATACGGGTTGTGGGGAAACGGCTTCCAGTTTGCGGCTGAGAAACGGAGTTTTCCGATTGAGCAGAAAGTCATCTCGCCAAAACGGGAGATTAGGCACGTATGTGATCCACGCTAGCGTTAAAATACGAGTGAATGGATACCTTGAGAGCCTAACGATCTTTCGGTGCAGAGGAAGAATGCATGACAGGGATAAATCGCCGAATGCCGGGCGGGGAAAAGTCGCCGAATTCACTGGCTCGCGGCGAATTCGTGTTTGGTATCTGCTGCGGCCAATCATAATGGCCAACGTTTATGGTCTCATTTGGCTCATCATAATCCATAATTTGAGCAGTTTGCGGTAGCATTAGACGCAGAAGAGAAAACACATACCTAGTGGGTATCTAGAAAAGACAGCCAAGACAGCTTTCCCAACCAGCCTTGGATATTTGCAAATAAAGCCTATCTGTTGCACCCGTGTGGTATCTCATCAACGTTTTGATAATATTACATACCGTAGATTTTCCTAATGCCGGTTGAGCTAATGTTGAACTATCTGATCAGGAAACAGAATAGATCGTAAAAGCGAGATAAAAAGAACGTACAGCTTGTATAATTGGGTGCAAGGTGCGATCTAGCTCAACCGGCATTAGAAAAACTCTACGGTATCATCTGTAGGCAATCCACCTTGTTACAGTAACGCTTTGTTGGCCTCTAGAACGGCTCTCCGTTTCTGTGCCGTCGTCTGACCCGTCGCCTGCTCTAGAGTCTGGCCATCTCGCCCCTTGGACACATGCTCGAAAACGTGTATTGGTCGTAGCGCGTCATCGCCCATCCGACATGGCTCCCAGGGTCAGCTTGCCATAGCAAAAGTTAAGCCATGCAGCGCGGATCTGCGCCACGTTCCCAGCATGCGCTTCCTGTAAGTCTTCAGGCACAAGGTCCGGGGCTACATCAAAGATGAACAGATCATTGACAGCATGATTGGCGCGGCCGAACGACCAGCTCCATAGGGAATATGGGTTTTGCATCGAATTTCGTAGACTAGGATGTTGGCGGCATGATGCGCAGCGACGTGGAGTCCGGGAAAGCGGAACGCAATATCGGCCAAGATATCAGCCCATGCTTGCATGGCAGAAGAACGTTGTTCTAGAGACGATGTGATATCATCCAAGTCCGTGATATTGGAATATGCATCTGGGAATTTTCTTGGGGCGACTATCATGCCATTCGATGAGGCGAGGTCGTATATCTTCTCGCGCATCTTCGCATCAGATGCCGGCTTTTTGGAAATCATGTCTTCCATCAGCAGAAGCTGCGCGAGGTCGACCTTCAATTTGTGGTCAGCGAGATTCGAGGAGGTGATCATCCAGACTCACCTCGAAATCGCAAGCTCCAACCATCAGGTCAGGAACGAAACCGTCCTTAAACAAGTTGCAGACCTTTTCCATTGTTGCCCCGGGGATCCACTCCCCATCGATTAATGAATGCGATATGCCGTCCGAAACTGGCTTCACCATCTCGTTCACTGCAATAGATTGTAGAAGCGCAACTGTATTCCCATCCAAGGCAGTTGATGCTCCAGCATGCCGAGAAATATATTTGTCGTAGTTTCTCTGCTGATATTCCAAGGACATAGGCCCAATACCGGTCAGTGTGCCGCTCGCTAGGAATGCGCTTCTGAACTTGCGCATCGGAAAAATGCTCAGATAATGCGCTGAGCTGCCTCCCGCACTGGTACCCTGAATAGTAACATTGTCCGGCTCACCAACGAATCCTGCGATGAACTTGTTACACCAAACAAGTGCTTGGCGCTGATCGTGGAGCTCGTAGTCCCCCACTGGCTCGTCATGAGCCCGATTGAAGGCCGCGAGCTCCTTGGATGCAAGGAAACCTAGCGGCCTGACGCGATAATTGCAGCTGACAACCACGATGGGCTGTTTTCGGGCGATGGCTGCGTACAAGGTCAGTCGCAATCGTAGATTTCACGTCCAGTGACTTGAACAGACTGGCTTCCTCCTATGAAGGCTCTGCCATGAATGAAGAAGAGAACCGGAAGGAGTTCCACGGATGGGCACTCGAGGACATTCTGGGGCACAGTAATGTTGAGGTTCAGAAAATTCATTTCGTCCTGTGGCGCTGCTGGCAACTCCGGGCAATCTGCTGGGACGTCACCTTCCCAGTATGGTGGAAATGGTAGCAATGGTTGTGTACAGCACGCTCTTGATTATAGTTAACGACTGAACGCGGATGGCCGCCACTCTATGGTCGGTAGACTTACCCAGACTTCCTAGCATCGAATGGCTGTTGCGGTAGCGATTCTAAGAGACGTGATTGACGGAAACGGGCGGGAATCAGCGAAAGGGATCCCACGGAATTGAACAACATCACTTCCTCGAGCTCCCATGAACAATCCAAGTTGGCCATGTAGGTATGCGTACTGCGGGAAAGAGTCGAAGGAGTTCATGGCGGGCGATGTCATCTTACGCTCTGATTGACCAAAATCGAGAGTGTCACGCCGGTCGTACGTGCTTCTCCTACGGTAAGCAGATCACGTGCTACATGGTGCATGCCGGCTGCACTGCCAATATAGATATTAGTTACGGATTGCGCTTGGACAAGATAAGACTTGCTTTGCTTTTGCGAAAAAAAGCATTGATCGCAGGACCTCGATTGGAGAATTCTGTTGAGGGTTAGATCGAAGATGACTTGCTCACCCATAATGCCTGAAATATGCGAATGGGCGAGGAAAATGCGATCACATCGATACGTGATGATGGTTGGGTGTGGGTCGGGATGCTGTCTCCTGCCCAGAGTTTGCGGGGCCAGCCGTAGGGTACATCTGATCACGTGAGACAATTTGCTAAGCCTGAGGTCTACGGTAGAAGGCCAGGGAGACTCATAGCAATGCGCTGGACGGTAGGAAAGGTGGCGTCCCGCCTCCCGCAAGATCATTGCGGACTTCTCATCCCTCTCAGCAAATTGCGCTACAGCAATTCTGGCAGAATTCCGAAGCCTGAACAGGACGCCCATCTTTCCGGACGATGTCCAGGCGCTAGCATGCGTAGGTAGGGGGAATGTCGTTTCGGTAGATATGGTATTGCTTGACAACTGTGTATAGAGCGAGCTCCAGCTAGGTATAGGTAATTGACTTTCTTCTCCACATGTTCGCCATTTGTCGCGAAGCCACGCCGCGATGAGCTCTTTCACCGTGTCGCCTGTCATATCCACTTCGACACTTCGCTCGCTTAAAGAAGCAGTGTTCCCCATCACTCCAGTCAGCACAGCATGCGACGCCGCCGCCATAATTGACCCTAATCATCGGTGGCGCCCACGTCTCCATCTCGCGGCGACTCATGGCTGGCTCAACGATCCATGTGCGCAGGGATATGACCCAGCCAACAAAACATATCATCTCGGTTTTCAATGGAATCCAAACAGCACAGAATGGGGCAACATCTCTGGGGCGCAGCTTTGTCCCGTGACTTACTCACTTGGAAAGTCTCTGACCAACCTTCTATGCAGCCCTCGGATCATCACGACTCTGGTGGCGTCTTTACTGGCTGCATGATCCCAATGGATGTTGATGGCAAAAAAGATGGTGCTTTGACTGCGATATACACATCAGTTTCACGTCTGCCCATTTACTATACGAATCCATACCACCGGGGCTCCGAGTCCGTGGCTCTTGCTACTTCCACCAATTCTGGCCGAACGTGAACGAGGAAGGTCAAAAACCTATTCATTGGGCAGCCTTCTCCAGAATTAGCGGTCACTGTGGATGGCGTGACCCGTTCGTTGCACCTTGGCCCACTATAGATAGTCGTTTTGGCAAAGAAGCCGTGTACCAGGATGTTAGACATGTGTACGGCATTGTAGCGGGAGGCATTAGAGAGCAAACCCCCACTGCTTTTCTGTACCGGATCAACGCACATGCACTTAACGAATGGGAATACCTAGGGCCTCTCGTTACCCTTGGCTTGAACTTCTGCCCATAACCGCGGTGGAGCGGAGATTTTGGCGTCAATTGGGAAGTGAGCAATTTCGTGTCGCTATCGACCGAAAACAACCAAACTTGTCGCGACTTCCTCATCTGTGGTGTCGACGGTAGCTTGGCCACGACCGATGACATACGAGTTGAGGGCAGTTTCCGTGCCACAAATGCGCAGATGTGAATGTACGGCACGCTCGACCCCCTACAAGGATTCTCAATGAAGTATTTCGGTGGAAAGCTGGATCACGGCATCTACTACGACGGTAACTCGTTTTGGGGTCCGATCGCACAACATCATGTCATCTTCGGATGGCTGCTCGAAGATGACCTTGACATGCAGCTCCGCGAAGAGCAGGGCTGGGCTGGTGTCATCTCCCTACCAAGGGTGCTCAAGATCATATCGTGAGATGTGTTATCGGTACCATCTCCTGTCTGCTCAATTTGATTGGATCTATCGAACTGCTTCCAGAGGACACAAACGGAAAAAGCTTCACCATTGTGAGTCTTTGCGCGATCCAAGACTCTGGACTGCATCGATTGCGCGGACGTCGGTCTCCTCCAGGGGCAGATGTTGCTGGATTTACGCCATTTCCGGAGTCTTGGGGTCAGTGGGAGATGGAGTTGTCATTCGCCGTTAGCGGTGATGCAACAAGGTTGGGCTTTGATGTCGTGCACTCGCATTGTAAGTTGTCTATCATCACATTAAAAATCTATGTTGGTATTGGCCTTGAAGCCGAGCGTACAAGAGTCTTTTTTGAACCAACATCTGAATCAATCATTGTCGATCGCAGTCAATCTAGCACCATTTCCGGAATTCGTAATTGCCAAAAACATGCACCACATACCCTCTTCAAGTTTGCACGGCTTGACAAAGATCACCCGTCTGTTGAAGAGGTTGAGCTTGAAGTCCTGACGTTTCATATCCTGTATGATCGCAGTGTCCTTCAGATCTTCGTCGTGAATGAGCGAACGGCTTTGACGACGAGGGTCTACCCAGACTCAGGAACAAGTAATGGCGTTAGGGTCTTCATTGATAAAGAGCATTATGTTAGCTCTGATTCGGTCATGTCTCAAACTCTGAGCTGCGATCTGTGGCCTTTGTCACCACCTTCATAGTATTAGAAACGCATGTCTTCATCTCCCTGAATGCATTCCACTTGTGCCACACGCTGTATAAATTGTGTTAGAATATCTTGTTATGAACTATTGCCTAAAGCAGGTGTAAAACCCTTAGTGTACGTATGGTATGTACAATCACTAGGCCTGAAACATGTCGAACGAACGCAATGTCGGCCCAGTAGTGTAAGTATTGACTTGTAACATCGTCTCCCTTTCATCCTCTCATGTGTCGACTCCTTTCGGAGTATCCACGACCGTATAAACGATAGTATAACTTCAAAGTGAATGCGATAATCAACTGTCTCGAAGTTAGAAGATGCAGATACACGGGAGCCTTTGCTTCGATATCGCGCAGTCCTACCTGACGAGACGTTCGCAGGTAAAATCGCTGCACCACGAGAACGCTGCCCGCAGTCATTGGAATGGTTGCTGATAAATATTTACTGGAAAGATTAACTACCTACCTTGATGATGCATTCGAACCTACCCAGCTGTCATAAGGAGTGAGACAAGTTCCACTTCTTGGGAGACTTGTGTTGAAAGTAAAGTGGAGAGTATATGTGATGGATTAATCTAGCTAGTGGGTGACGTATATATTAATAGAGGACTAGCTCCTTCTATAGGCGCTAGGCACCTTCTGGCTGCACCAGAAGTTCCTTTAACAGTCCTCCTAGGCAGAGGTGCCCGTATTATAAATACTGTAATTTAATACCCAAATATCTCAATTGTAAGGTTCTTTTTAGAGTTATTAGACTATGTCTATTAGCCTTGTTAGGGTAGGTAATAGGAGCGCCTTAGTACACAGATCTACTAGATTATTAATTAATAGTATATACTTAACTATAAATTCGCTATCTAGATATCTCTCTTAAACAAAGTAGTGATATATACTAATATTTTTAGATTTAGCTATTAGCTTTTAATCCTAAATAAGGGTTATAGTAGCTTTATTATTAACTAAGAGTTAGTAGGTAACTGTTAAATCTAAGAGGGTAGCTAGTCCTAAAGGGTTAAGGTTAGTTCTTAGGCAGGAGTACTTATAGAAGTAGAAAGTCTTGTTAATACAATAGTATCTTGCGAAGTGTAATAAGTTAACAATTTAGTCTGCTAGAATCTAAATAATAGATTAATAAATAGATTAAACATAAGTATAGAGAGTCTATTTTCGCGTTCCTATATACTAAGCAAAGGCCACTCTGTAGAGAGCGCTCTATAGAGAGCGCTCTATAGAGAGCGGTTACGTGTATTATACTCTAGTACAGAGTAATTAAGCGCTCTGTAAAGAGCAGTTATATAACTTCTTTATTTAAGGCGTAGCTAGCATTAAATCTCTACTTAATCTCTACTACGCGCCTACTAAGTACAAAACTAGCTTCCTACTATTATATAGATTTTAGATCCTAATATTATTTCCTCTCTTTCACAGATTTGTCCTAAATTATATATTTAGACCTTAGCTATTATTACGTAAGCTACTCTACTAACCCTACTTACTATAAGCACATCTGTTAGTATTATACCTAGTAACTCTACTATTTAAAAATATTAATTATATTGCAAGATCTAAGAAGCTAATATTATTACAGAGAATCCTTATATTAATTATAGTTTTAAAGGTTCTATTTACTACGTTATACTAAGTTTAGGTTTAAAGTGTTTTAAATATATTCGCTTAGGTTGTCTGTGTGTAAATATAAGTTAGTTGTCGCTAGATAAGACTCGCAAGGAGTATAAGAAGAAGGTTAAAAAAGATAAAAAGGCGTTATCTCTTCTAATAGTGTAGTTATTATAAAATAAGAAGATATTAGCTTAGGCTAAAAAGCGTGCTTATAAGAAGACGTTATGTCTAGCTATAGAAATAACTATAGATAGTAAGGACATAAATGCGGATACTGTTAATTGTCCTACTACTGCAGCGACTGTTAGTTACTCTACAGCGATATAGTTAACACTTAATATAGTAGACACTATAGCGTTAGTACCTTAATCCTCCTAGGTATGTTTGTGTTTCTAATAAAATTCTTTAATCTTTTACTAACAGTTTCCTAGATTATTCTTCAGTTCCTAGGTATTTTCGCTATATAGGTAACCCTTCTACTTAATAAGGTATACGTTATTATGCTAATTGTATTCTAGAATTCTTTTAACCTTAAATTTGTTTTCTTCCTTAGTTCTGTAGTAGAAGGCAGTTCTAACTAGTGTATTAGGGTCTGCTAGTTCTAGTAGTGATACGTGGAATACTAGGTGTATCTTTGCATCTAGCGGTAGTTCTAACTTGTAGTTTACTAGTAATATTTACTTAGAAATGTAAAATAGTCTAACTTTAATATAATCTAGTTTCTTATGTTTCTTCTTCTAAGTTTAAAGGTTCTTTATAAGCAGATATGCTTTATCCCTTTTTTTTAGCTAAGGTGCTATTTTTTGTTTTTAGTTTTAGTATAAAATTAATTACTACTAAGCTTTCTTAAAATTCTCTTAAAGTTGTTAGTATATTTTCTTTATATTTTCTACTATATCTATAGCTTCTTTTGCTTTAAATGTCGTAGGAAATTATTAATTAAAGAAATATAGGTGTCTTCTATAGTTTACATAGAATAGTGTATGTCCTAATACTGCTAATATTTTGTTATTATAGGCTAACTGTGCTATAGGTAGTAATAAAACCTAGTTATTCTTCTAACTGTTACAGTAGATGCGTAGGTATGTTTCTATAGTTTAGTTTATACGTTCTATCTATCTGTCTATTTATAGATAGTAAGCTGTTAATAGCTTTCGTTTTATTCTAAGCAGGGCTATAAGCGTTATCTAATAATTTAACGTGAAGAGCTTGTCTCTATTACTAATAATTATTTTTGGGATTCTATAGTGTCTAATTAGTTAGTCTAGGATAAGAAAAGTAAGTTCTTTTACTATTATTCTTTTAAAACATAGAATAAGCTTAATATACTTAGTTAGTTAGTAGACTACTACTACTATACTATTGTATTTAATTCCTATTATTAGATCTTTAGAATTTAGAATTCCTATAATAAAATCTATAGCAATATCTTCCTATAGTGCTATTAGTATTCTAATTGCTTACATCTCTCTATATTTAAAATATATACTGTGTTTATTTCTCTAGCATTCTACACATTTATAGATATAAGTTATTACAGCTTCTTTAATTCCTTTAAAGGTGTAATTCCTTTAGACAAGTTCTATTATCTTTGTAATGCCTAGGTGTCCATATATAGGGTTATTATAGTATTATTAGATAATCTTAGTCTGTAGATATTCTAGAACTTCTTAGTTAATTACTAAAAGTTAATTTAGTTCCGCTATTAGTTCTAGAGATCTATCTTTAGCTTTGCAAAGGATTGTAGAGAAGGTTTTTACTTTTTCTCCTACTAGATTACTTTATTAGCTAAGAGCGTCTACTCTACCATTTTCTTTTCTAGCTATAGAGATAATTTTAAACTTATACTACCTAGTAGTTTACAACTATCTTTATTGTTATAGCGTAAGTTCTTTTATTGTTGTGAACCTTAGAAGGTTCTTATAATCTGTATAGATTTCTAGCGTTAAGTAACTAAGCGCGTAAATCCTCTAGTGCTTTAAGGCTTTAATAATAGCGTAGAGTTCTTTATTATATACATTATATTGTGTTTTAGCGTTATTAAATTTGTATAAGTAATAGGTAATTAGGTACTATTTACTATTACATTCTTATTTAGCGTAGGCGCCTAGCGTAAGATTGCTAGTGTCTATTTTAAAGCGCAGTAGTTTATCGCTTCTAAAATAAATAAGGATAGGTTCTATAATACATCCTGTCTTAAGGAGTTAGAATAACATTCTGCACTTATTTGTCTATTTAAAGGGTACGTCTTTCTTTATAAGATTTGTTAAGGGTATTGTAACCTTTACGTAATCTTAGATAAATTATTAATTAAATCTATAGAATCCTAAAAATTCTTAGATGTTCTTAGCTATCTTTAGTATTAGCTAGTTCTTAATATATTTAACTTTACTTAGTGCTATCTTAATTCCTTCTATAGTAACAATGTGTCCTAGGAATTTAAGTTATTTAATGTTAAACTTACATTTCTTAAGTTTAATACAAAGGTATACTTTGTCTAGTGCTTTTAGTACTGTCTATACATGCTTAGTGTGGTCTGACTTATTTTTAGAAAAGATAAGGATATCGTCTATATACGCAATAACAAATATATCTAGGTGTTTACAGAGTATATTATTAATAAGTGCTATAAAAGCTACTAGTGCATTTATAAGTCTAAAAGGTATAACCTTATATTTAAATAGTCTATAGCGTAATTAAAATGCTGTTTTCTATTCTTTACCTTTCTTAATTTATATAAGGTGGTAACCGTCTCTTAGATCTATTATTGTAAATATCTTAACTTAAGATAGTTAATCTTGTAACTCTACAATATTTAGTAGTAGATATTAGTTCTTTATTATTATGTTGTTAAGTTATTAGTAGTTAACGTATAGTCTATCTAATCTATCCTTTTTCTTAATAAACATAAAAGGGCTTACTGCTAGTGACTTTAATAGTTATATATATCCTTTCTTAAGATTTGTCTTAATAAAATTATGTTCTTTAAGAAGTTCTTCTTCTATCTTACTATATAGTAGTCTAAAGGATAGCGTCTTCCCTTTTTCTAGGTCTATTGTAAGATCTTAGGGTTAACGTTCTAGTAGGTTTACTTTTCCTTTCTTTTCTATAAATATATGCGTCTATTTCCTGTACTCTCTTAGTAAGGTAAGAGGTGTACTATTATCCTCCTTCTCGCGCTTCTTAACCTAGTAGTTCCTACCAGCGTCTACTAAGGTGTGCTTCTGTTTTTTAACTATTTATCGCGGTATTATATTATTAATAACTCCCTTATCTACTATTATTTTTAGTTAATCCGTAGGCTTTACTTATAATATATAATTACAGCGTTTAAACAATATTTTTTTTATACTCTAGTTAATTTACAGGTTATGTATTATTAACTAAGGTAATTCTAAGACTAACTTATGCTTAGATCCTAGTAAGATATCTAAGGTAAGTTCCTCTCTATATCCTTAGACTATTATTGTGGTAGTAACCTCCTAGTATATTTAAGGTATCTTAGGCACTAGGGATCTATTTATAATATAGACAATATAGGGTACTTCTTTCTCTAATATTATAAGTCCTACTTATCTTACTATCTAATAAGATATAAAGTTCTTTTCTGCTCCTAAGTCTATAAGAGCTTAAGCCTATATTCCTTTAAGCTATACTAGTATCTTAACTAATACTATGCTTACTATGGCATTTAATTTAATAAAGGCGTTTTCTTATTTAAGTTTAGGCCTAAAAAAGACATCTGTTTGTATAGGTTATAGTTAAGTTCTAGTGCCTAGTATGCGTTTCTAAGCATCTACTTCTATTATTATTCTTAAGTATATAGTTTATATAGATTGTCTTCTTCTTCTTCCTGTAAGGATGTTCTTCTGTTTTTCTTCCTACAGTCTTTACTATTCCTGTGTACTAGTTAAATTAATAGTTCTGTTATTACTTCTTACGTAGGGCAGTTTACAAAGCCGTTTAATTATTTAGCTATATAGTAGTATTTATAGTTTTAGTTTAGATATATGTACTAGTATAGTTATATATAGTCTCTATTAATAAGTATATTACAGCATTTATTGCCCTTTAGCGTAAGGTAAGGAAAGTATTTTATTTATTATTTATCCTAGAGGTGTTTATTGCAAGCTACAATAGGGTAGTCTATCTATATTTATCTACAGCGTAGTTTCCTTCTAGGTTATTCCTTATTCTCCTCTTTTTCTACCTTATATTATGCGTATATTAGTTCTTCGCAATACGTCCATATACAGAATTAGTGTGTAGGATTTTAGTAGTTTAGGTAGTACTTTAGTACGTAGTCTAATTCCTTATTTTTATAGGGTCGCATCCCTTTTAGTGCCTAGTAGGGTTCTATATAGTCCTAAATATTTAGTTTATACTTAGGTAACATAGGGCTGTCTTCTTTCTGCCTACTTTATAGGTAAGGAGTAGGAGATCTTAGTATCTGTTTTACATCTTCTACGTTGTGGTATATGTTAGAGTTGTCTTCTAGATCTTTGTATAGTTATAAGTTAGGTAAATCTAATTACTTACTTTACTCTAGTGTAACGCATTAGTAACTAAATAGCGTTATAATAACTTCTTATTTCTTATTAGGTTTTTAGTCCTTAATAGTTAGTACATTTAACTTAGTTTAATAGACTTTATTCTTTAATCTATAGTTCCTAGCTATATAGTCTAGTTTACCACATATAAAGCATTTATAGGTCTTAGTTATTAGTTGTTAACTTTTATTAAAGACGTATTTGTTAAGCTACTTAAGGCCTATCCTTCCTCCTTTTCTTTTGCCTATATAGTTAAACTAGACATCTTCTATTAGTTTATATCTCTAGTAGTTCCTTAGCTATTACTTTTAGACAATTCTAATAGGGTTCTTATTAACTACTTTTACTAGTTATCTAAAGCTTATTGCCCTAGGGTTTTAGTAAAGCTCTTATTACTGTAAAAACTATTCTCTATTAATTCTAATAGTTTCTTTATATAGTTCCTTAAGGTTAGTAATTCGCGTACTACTACGCAAGAGTTCTTTATATAGTTTCTATTTAAGTCCTTATTTATATATATCCTAAAGAGATTTATTATCCTAGTTAAGTTATATAGCGTATCTATAAAACTTAGCTATATACTTAGCTACTAATTATTTCTAAGTTATAGTCTAAATCTTTGCTTTTATAATAAAGTCCTTATTAGTAATTTTAAAGAGTTATTTAAGGCATTTCTTAAAGTTATTATAATCCTTAATAATATTAACTGCATTAGCGTGCTTATTTACGTAATTATTATTATTATTATTATAGTCTATTCCTAGGTACTTTTTAAGGTAAAGATAGATCTATAATCCTATATCTCCTCGCATGTATATTGCTGCAAAGATAACCTTTTTCTTATCTTTAAAGGTTTTATCTAAGTTAAAGAAGTAGAGGTCTAACTAGAGAATCTAGACGTTAGTTTAAGATTGTTCGCTAAAGTAGAGATTAGGTTTATACGCCTTACTACTATCCTTTATAGGAGTAATCTTAGTAGCACCTAAAGCTGTAGAAGAAGTAGGAGTTTATAAAGTACTTATATTAAAGGTGTTTAAGATATTAAATCTAAGAGGGTAGCTAGTCCTAAAGGGTTAGAGTTAGTTCTTAGGCAGGAGTACTTACAGAATGTAGAAGGTCTTATTAATACAATAGTATCTTATAAAGTGTAACAAGTTAATAATCTAGTGTACTAGAATCTAAATAATAGATTAATAAACAAATTAAACATAAGTATAAAAAGTCTATCCTTGCGTTCCTATATACTAAGCAAAGGCCGCTCTGTAGGGAGTGCTCTATAGAGAGCGCTCTATAGAGAGCGGTTATATGTGTTATGCTCTAGTACAGAGTAATTAAGCGCTCTGTAGAGAGTAGTTACATAACTCCTTTATTTAAGGCGTAGCTGGTATTAAATCCCCGCTTAATCCCTACTACGCGCCCACTAGGTACAAAACCAGCTTCCCGCCATTATGTGGATTTCAGATCCTAACAGTAACTTAGGTATTAATTATCTTAGATATAGCTTATTACACCTAGATAAGGTGGGTGGTAGTAAGTAATACTACTATATATTTAGTTTCTATTATACTGTAAGTAACACAACTTTACCTTTTATAACTCTATATAATAGTTATAAATAACACTTAAAGTATAAAACCTAAGAATAACTTTGTGTTATTTAGGTCTATCCTAAATAACGCATCTAAATACATGTCTATAGTAATAACATAAGAGTTAGGGTTACTAGGTAAAATTCTTAACTATCACTCTACACCCTAAAGATATCTTAACACCTAGAATGCTAGTGTAAGGTAAGTAGCTAATAGGTTTAAATTATAGGATCTTATTATACTAACTAGATATAATAGGTCTAGCCTTAAGATAAGCGCGATAAAGTTTACTAATCTAATAATTAACTAGTATAATTACTATTGTTTAAGATCTATTAGCATGTCTAGTGTTAACCTTAGAGGAAATATATTTGGATCTAGTAGGGTCTTCCTAGGATTGCATTTATTTATACTATACCTTCGCAGGATAGTAAGGATATAGGTGGTTTAGTGAATAAACATACCGCCGTTTTTATTATCATTAATTTTAAGGCTCAAGAGAAGTTTTAGTTAATCTAGATCTTTATAGAAAAACTATTATTTAGTAGAATATATAAATAAGTTAATGCTATGTTTTATACTAGCTATTAGCACGTTATTAATGTATATCTCTAGTATTAATTCTAGGCTAATAAACAAACATAGGTTAAAGTCTACCTATCTAAATTAAAGTCTAACGAGAAAGGTGTATAACACTTTATACTACTCTTATCCTAATTACTTAAGGCTATAAAGCGTTTTAGAAACTAAATAACTAATTAAGAATTACCTACACCTTCTAGGTATTAAATGTAGATAAGGTTTAGTACAAGGCTATTTAGGTATACTATATTAAAGTCTAGCTGTTATAGTTCCTAATATTATATTAACACTATAAATAATATTGTCCTTAATAATTTATATTGTGCTACTAGTAAATATATTTCTAGGTAGTCTAGTTCTAGTTATTATGAAAAGCCTTAGGCGACTAACTTTATTTTACGCTTTACTACCTTACCTTATTTATTCCTCTTAGTGTTAAATACCTATCTTGTACTAACTAGCTTTATATTAGTAGGTATTTTGTCTTAATATATAATCTCCTAAGTAGGGTTTTTAGTATATGCTTATAATTTATATTAGATAGGTTCTTACTGTGTTAGGCTACGGGCCTAGATATTTAAATAGAATAGTAGTGTTTCCTTATTAGTGTATACTAATGTTCTATATACGGTTATCTTATAGATCTAGATATCTTTATCTATTAAGGATGTTAAGGGTTGCAATTCTAAGGTTGTATCGCGAATAGGTAGACTATGTTAGTTTAATAGCAGTTTACTAGGCCAACGTAGTAGTCTTACTACTCTACCTAATTATATTATCTATTCCTTAGGTATAGTAGAAGAACTTATTTATAGGTTTATAGTTGTTACTAATTATCTTAGTAGCAAAGATAGTAGGTATATTATAAGTTGCGTTAGTAAGGGTTGGGGATATATTATAAGTCGCGTTTATTATAGGGAGGTGGATAAGGTTCCTTATTATAATATATTTATTTACGTAATTGTATCTTAATCCTGTGTTAGTTATAGTTATTAGGACAAATTTAGTAATGTAATTATATTAGGTATCTCTTTAGTGTATCCTCTAACCTTTAAGGCCTCTAGTTTTAGAGGTTCTAGGAGAGGGTGTTAATAGGAGACTATTTCGCGAACAGTGTTCTAAACAGAGGCATTAAAAAGTGGCTTATCTAATAGCACTGCGAAGGGTTAGTACTAAATATTATAGGACTTAATAATCTATTATTATAATAGGATAATAATTTGGGCAGTTTTAGTGCTACTACTATATCTCACAAATATAGTAGTCTTAGCGTAGTATAGAAATTTCGACCCTAGTGCGCGTGTCTCCTTTAGGATATAGACAAAAGCCTTTGTGCTAAAAGGGTAGAGGTGTTTAATAGCCAGTTTTTTGTTGTATAGCCTCTTATGTGGTGTTTACTTAAGGGTGCTAGATAACGTTAGTAAAATACTTATTAGAAAACAAGCTATTGTAATAGCCTTACCCTATAATAGGAGAAGATTATTAGAATAGATTATAGAGTGGGATATTTAGGTAATAGTGTAATTAAATCGCTCTATAGTGCCATTAAGCTTATAATAGTATAGCAGTACTATGTTATAGTATACACTACAGTTGCGTAAGAAGGTTTAAAGTAATATTAATATATATTTACCTTTATTATTAGTTTTAAAACGCTAGAAAACTTGTGTTAGGTTAATGCTAGACAACTTGTGTCCTAAGAACTGATAGTTAAGATAGTTTATAAAGTGTATAATAGTTTATAGCGCATCTAATTTCTTCTCTAGGAACCTAACCTATAGGTAGTAGGTAGCAGTGTTAATAAAAGAGATATAGTAGCGTTTACTACTAAGGCTCTTTATACTAAAATATCTAGAGAGGTCTAAGCAAATAACCTCTAGTAGTTTAGGCAGATACACTAGGTCTACAGCGTCTAGTACTAGTGTCTTATAGATAGACTTAGATAGAACGCATATATTATAATAAAAGTTAGATAGATTTAAGGGGATAAGATAAGCGTTTTAATATAGTCTTTAAGAGTTAATAATATTATAGTGTCTAATAGTAGTATACTATTCTTTAAAGGAACTAAAGTACGCTATTACTATTTTACTACGTCTTAATATTTCATCTTTATTTAGGACGTCAAGCGTAGAGATAGGGATAGTGTCATAAGGGATAGTATTATTATTAGTCTAGATTTAGATAACTCTATTTAAGTAACGTACCTATAAGATATAGTTATTATTGCGAAGGAGGTAGAGGTTATTCTTAGAAGCCTATAGGTTAAATTTCACGCAAATGTAACTCTATAAAAAGAGTCTTATAAATAGGTCTCTACTAGAGAGTGTATTAGTAAGTTTAGCAATTTTTATTAAACCATTAGGGAGACGATAACAAAGTCTAATTATTCTAACACCTTAAATAGGGAGGCGTATGCCTCTAGTAATTGTACTTATTCTAGAGCCTAGAGATAGGCTTAAGAAGTTATTTATATATCTAGACATATGCTATAAGACGCTAGTGTTAAATAACTAGACTAGGGTAAATATAGAAGGGTAAGAAAGGGACACAGCTTAGGCACTTACTTTTTTATAGGATCTCTTCCCGTGCATATTAATAACTAACGCTAGTATAATATTAGCGACAAATGTGTTAATATCTATATTACTATTATTATTATTATTATTATTATTATTATTACTAATAATAATAGCCTTGTTAGCCTTCTAACGCTTTCTACTATACTTATCTATCTTCTATTTAGTCTGTTTTACTTAAACCTGTGCCTATGTCTAGGTCTTCTCCTACTTATCCTTATGCTTCCTTAACTTATAGCAGTTAGTATACATATAACCTATAAACGTTATATTATGCTTTTAACACTATATACACTTTGTAGGTAGTTGTCTTATAGTCTTAGTGTATAGTGTTTATAACTAGGCGGCATAAGTAGTGTTCTTATTCAAGTAAACAGTATTAAGGGAGAACTTCTCTAATATATCTAGGATTTTTAGTTTAATGTCCTAGAATGCAGTAAAACCGCGCGTAGCTAGGTTATTAATAACATTATTTATAACCTCTAGGAGGGTTACTAGAAAGAAGGAACCCTTAACCTTATTACTTTTAAATATAGTTCTTATAGCGATAGTATTAGGTTAAGTAGACTCTATAGTCCTCTTCGCTATCTTTATCTAGCGTGTGTGGAACTTATTAAGGTGGCTGCGTAGGTTATTACTGTTTTAGTAGTAAAGGTTAGTTAGGCTATAAAAGAGGAGAGTTAATAAATTTCTAGTATCTTAATTAAACCTATTTGTTAGGTATTCCTATGCCTAGGGCGAGGTTTCGCAGTTTGCCACTACTATAGTGAGGTTGTTATAGATTAATAACAGAATTATTACTATTACCTTATTATTATTACTTTCTATGTATCTACTACTTTACTATAGATAATTAATGCCGTAGGGTTAGTGTTAGCTAGAGGTAGTAGGTAAGGTTTCTTTTTTAAGATAATAGGCTAGAGGGCTATATATTAAAATGCGATTGTCTAGGCTAATTAGTACTCTAGGAAGTTATTACTATAGGCGTTTAGTTATAGTAGCAATAACAAATCTAGCTTAAAGCTAAAAGACGATATTATAATAGTAATAGCTAGTAGTTATAATAGTGGTCATAGTTACTATAAGTGTATATTAGACTATAGTAGGCCCTATAAAGGTTACTTACTAGTTAATGTAAAGTGTCCTTTTATTAGGATTTTATAGATTATAGCGATAGTAGCCTTAAAAGGTATTACGATAGTATAGGATTTATAAAAGAAATCTATTACTATAGTATAAAGTTTGGCCTACGATGGAGAGTCGGAGAAACATAGGGCCGATTAGCTATCGTTTAAAATAGCTGATTAGGGAACAGAGGAAACAAAGAAACTAATAATAACTAGAGAAGACACGAAGAGACCTAATGGACAATTAGAGTAGTTGGATTTGTATAATAGATTTTAGATAGAATAACTTAACTTATTCTTTTATATTCCTCACTTAAGGCAAACGCACCTACAACACTATATTTTAAGTAAAGGACATAGGGCTGCTTTTAAAAGGATGTAGAGAAGTATAGTAATAAGTATTTAGAGAACTAATAGAAGCTGTTTAGTAGACTGTTAAGTAGCTACTAAATAGCTAGGAATAGAGTAATAAGACTAATATACTTGTAAGCAGCTATTAGATACATAGACAGATAGACCATATAGACATTTAACTAGTTATTAGTTGCCTAGATAAACAAATTAATGGACTTTTAAGTAGTTATTAATTATCTAGAAATAAAACAACACACTAATTGACTTTTAAGTAGCTATCTAGTGCTAGTATAGACTGTATAGATTGTTAAGTAGTTATTAGTTACCTAGGAATAAAATAACAATAGACTAATAGACTTTTAAGCAGCTATTAGGTAGAAAGAGCGATAGACTAGAGAACCTTTAAGTAGCTACTAGACTCCTAGAAAGAGTAAATATAATAGACCCTAAACAATTCTAGTCTAAGTAATAATTAAGTTAGGGACAAAAAAGAAAGTAAGATATTAGTAGTAGGATCCTATTAAGCGAGATTATTATCTATATACCTAAAGCCAAATCGCCAACAGAAAACTAGCATAAAAATAAGTAGACAATAGAAGAAAAATAAAAAATAGACAAAATAGATTTGCATAGGTTTCGTAATAACTCTATTTATCTAACTACCCCTACTAAGAGTAGCACTAGTTAGATAAGCTTAGGTATTACTAATTACCTTTTAGAAAATATAGACAAAAGAAAATAGTTTAAGGATAAAGAACTAGAAATAGGAAGAGGCTTCTCCTAAAAGAGAAATATAGCTTAGTTTACTCTAAGCCTAAATAATAGTAACATACTAAGCTTTAGTAGTATTAATAATACTACCTTTTGTTGAATCTAAGAGGGTAGCTAGTCCTAAAGGGTTAAGGTTAGTTCTTGGGCAGGAGTACTTACAGAAGGTGGAAGGTCTTGTTAATATATTAGTATTTTAACTAAGTGTAACGAGTTAATAATTTGGTCTGCTAGAATCTAAACGATAGATTAATAAATAGATTAAACATAAGTATAGAGAGCCTATCCTCGCGTTCCTATATACTTTAAACAATTAGTAGACTAATAGCTCTAATTAAACTAATTAAGTACTAATTAGTTACTTAGTATATTAAGTGCTTAGTCTAATTAGTTGTCTTAGCGCTCTAATCACACTAATTAGGTTACGTAACCTCTTATACTGTGCCACTTAAATAATAAATATAGATATATATAAAGATGCTAGGAGGCCTAGTCTTTAGATCTTAACATTTTCTCCCTCCTTACTAGGATTTATCCTTAAATTATATAACTATGTCTTATACCTAGTTATAACTAGAGCTTACCCTACGTTATAAGTAGCGTTAGCTTACTTATATTATACCTAAATAACTTTCTAAGTTTAGCACTACCTATTACTATTACCTAACTAATTTTAATAACTTCTTTAGCAAAGTTATAGTTAAGAAATGCTTAATATGTATAAAATATAACTATGTTTATAAAGTTCACGTTTAGTCTAGAAAATGTAAGGAATGTGTTTATTAAGGTTAACGTTATAATAAACGCGTTTTAGAGTTTAAGTTTAAGCGTTTATTAGTAGAGAAAGAGAAATTGTGTATATAGATAAAAGAGTTAAGAGAAACGCAGAAGGCTACCTTTAAGGCCTATAAAGAGGTGTTAGAGAAAGTATAGATTGCATATATATATAAAAATTAGTTACGTTAGTACATAGACTTACTAGATAAGCGTGCTAAGGATGTAATAGTAGGTAAGGAGAAGAATATTAAAGAGGCTAAATTTTATAAAGCTGTTAGTCTAGTAGTTAATAAGACTCTTTTAGGTCCCTTCTTATCCCCTATAACATAGAGCGCTTTTAAGGATTTCCTATTAGAATTCTAGAATAATCTAGTAGCTTTACTATCTTAGGTATAAATGTTATTATACTATGCAGGTTGTTAGTAGAATTCTCTAATCTTTTATAAATAGTTTCCTAGGTAGTTCTCTAGTTCCTAAGTCTTTTTGCTGTATAGGTAACCCTTCTATTTAACAAGGTATGTTTGATTTTACTAATTATAGTTTAGAATTCTTTTAACTTTAAATTCATTTTCTTCCTTAACTTAGTGGTAGAAGGTTATCTTAATTAGAGTATTAGGGTCTGCTAGTTCTAGTAATAACACGTGGAATACTAGGTGTATCTTTGCATCTAGTGGTAGTTCTAACTTATAGTTTACGAGTAATATTTACTTAGTAATATAAAATAGTCTAACTTTAATATAATCTAGTTTCTTATGTTTTCTTTTCTAAGTTTAAAGGTTCTTTATAAGTAGATATACTTTATCCCCCTTCTCTAGCTAAGATGCTATTTTTTGTTCTTAGTTTTAGTATAAAATTAATTGCTATTAAGCTTTCTTTAGATTCTCTTAGAGTTGTTAGTATATTTTCTTTATATTTTCTACTATATCTATAGCTTCTTTTAGTTTAATTGTCGTAGGAAATTATTAATTAAAGAGATGTAGGTATCTTCTATAGTTTACATAGAATAGTGTATATCCTAATACTGCTAATACTTTGTTATTATAGGCTAACTATACTATAGGTAGTAATAAAACCTAGTTATTCTTCTAACTGTTGCAGTAGATGCGTAGGTACGTTTCTATAGTTTAGTTTATACGTTCTATCTGTCTGTCTATTTATAGATAGTAAGCTGTTAATAGCTTTTATTTTATTCTAAGTAGTGTTATAAGCGTTGTCTAGTAATTTAACGTGAAGAGCTTATCTCTATCGCTAATAATTATTTTTAGGATTCTATAATGTCTAATTACTTAGTCTAGGATAAGAAAAGCGAGTTCTTTTGCTATTATTCTTTTAAGGTATAGAATAAGCTTAACATACTTAGTTAGTTAGTAGACTATTACTAGTATACTATTATATTTAATTCCTATTATTAGATCCTTAGAGTTTAGAATTCCTGTAACAAAATCTATAGTAATGTCTTCCTATAGTGCTGTTAGTATTCTAATTACTTATATCTCTCTATATTCAAGATATGTGGTGTGTTTATTTCTCTAGCAATCTACACATTTATAGATGTGAATTATTATAGCTTCTTTAATTCCTTTAAAGGTGTAATTCCTTTAGATAAGTTCTATCGTTTTTATAATACCTAGGTGTCTATACATAGGGTTATCGTAGTATTGTTAGATAATCTTAGTCTATAGATGTTCTAGAACTTCT
Source organism: Paraphaeosphaeria minitans (assembly GCA_015832175.1). Taxonomy (NCBI): domain Eukaryota; kingdom Fungi; phylum Ascomycota; class Dothideomycetes; order Pleosporales; family Didymosphaeriaceae; genus Paraphaeosphaeria; species Paraphaeosphaeria minitans. The sequence goes on from WJXW01000002.1 coordinate 4,736,916, forward strand.
TAGTTAATTACTAAAAGTTAATTTAGTTCTACTATTAGTTCTAGGGATGTCTGTACAGTTTATCGTACAAATAGCACTAAGTAAAATAGGGGCCTACCTACCTGTGGGGACCCGCACAAGGATCCACTACTTAGGTTAGCGCTAAGAGGCAGAGACTTTAAAAAGCCCTTAGAGCCCCTTTATACAATAGATAAGACGTAATTAATTAAACCTACTTCTTACCCTTTATATAATAGTATACGATTAACCCTTAAATACTTAATTATAAATTAAGCCAAACTAACACTAATTAGTAGTTAATTCTAATTAACTGCAAACTAGTAAGGTCTAAAGACAGAGCGCCCTATAAGCTAGATACATAGGCTCTATATTATTACCTTTACTAGAGATTAAATTTTAGATTATATAATAAGCAAAAATAAAGCGCGCACATCTATAAAGAGTTACATAATCTAGTCTAAGCTATTCTATAGAAAAGAAAGGAGATAGTGAGCACATTTATAACCCTAAAAAACACATCGCATAATTAAACTAGCGACACACTAATGTAATCTAGTCGCACAATTTAACAAGACAATAATATAGCACTAGGACTAAGAGACTTCCTAGAGGAATCTGTATAAGAAGGAATTGCACAATAAGCTACTTAAGAAAATAACTTAGAATAGCTACACTAGGTAGAAGAAGTAGTAAATATTAGAGCTATTACCCTAAAGGGCGAAATTACACAAAGATACTAGATAGATAGAATAGACCTATATAGTAGTCTATCCCCTTTAACAAAGCGCATAAACACATATATAGTTTATATTATTGGTTTGGCTTAATCTGCAATTAAGCATTTAAGGGTTAATAGTATACTATCGTGCAAAGGGTAAGAAGTAGGTTTAATTAATTAGGTCTTGTCTATTGTACAAAAGGGCACTAAGGGCTTTGTAAAGTCTCTGCCTCTTAGCGCTAACCTAAGCAGGGGGTCCTTGTGTAGGTCCTTATAGGTAGGTAAGGCCTTATAAAGTCTCTGCCTCTTAGCGCTAACTTAAGTAGTGGGTCCTTGTGCGGGTCCCTATAGGTAGGCAGGCCCCTATTTTATTTAGTGCTATTTATACAATAAACTATATAGACACTAGCAACTTTTCTTTTATATAATAGCTTATATCTATTATACGCTTTCCCTTTCCTATCCTTCTCTATCTATACAGTTAGCCTTCCCCTATTAGAATAGGTTATAAAGTAGGTACAGTATTGCTGTGCAGTAGAGGTCCTATTTACACCTACTTTTATATAAATAGGTAGTAATAGCTAACTTACTTAGTTCTTACTTTACCTCTTTACATAGTAGTAGAGTTGTATTACGTAATAAGGCTCTTTTTAGGCATGTGTCCTATATGTAAATAGAAGGTAGAGTGTTAAGTAATGCAATGCTTAGCGCTAGGTCTTAGTAAGTAGGTATAGAAGGATCGCTCCTAGTTGTACGATAAAGGTATATAGTAGAAGTAAGGTATAAGGTAGCCTTCTATACTTCTTCTTTATTACTCTATTAGTCTTATTTATCTTCCTCTTCTTTTGTATAATAGTCTTCTTCCTCTAGCTCTTTTTTAAAGTTAAGGATGTATGCTTGTATATCTATAGCAGAGGGTTTATATTTATAGAAGTTAGCGTATAATAATATATATTACTTTCTAGCTCGCTAAGTATCCCTTAGTAGATAGTTAGTAGACTAGTATCCTTCTTTATAGTATATAAAGTATTTCTACTTTATATAAGAGCTTAAACTTCTAAAGTTACCCTTTCTTTTTAGTCTAAAGGTTAATCTGCCTCTAGAGGGGCTAGATTCTCTTATGCGATTAGGATTATTATATTATTAATTAGTGTAGTACACCTCTTTACTGTCTTAGAGGAATTATAACTTCTTCCTATCTTTAGTAACTTAGAGTAATATATAAAAGTCGCTAAGTAAGCCTTTTACTATATTTTTAGGGTTAAATATAGCTTATTTAAAGTTAGAATGGCTACAGTATACTTATATAATAGTAGTGTATAGTTATAGTTTACTACTAAAGCCTTATCTAAGAGCCCTTTAGGCTAAAGTAAGCTTATTAATTATTACTTCTAGGGCCTTATGCGATATAGTAGCTAGATTATCCCTTTTATAGCGTTTAAAAGTAAGAGTAGTCTAGTCTGTCTAGTACTAATTATAATTAACACTAGTGTTAAAGTGCCTATTTAGTCTGTTATATAATTCATCCTATAGAAGTCCTAGTCTAATATTGTGTAGGTAGTAGGTACTCGCACGATTAGAAAGGATTCCTAGAAAGATGTTTATATACTAGTCCTATAGTATGCCTAGCCTATAGTATAGTTCTCTAAAGACTTTTACCTTATCTACTAAGATGTTATATAGCCTACTAGTGTAGTTATTCTCTTTACTCTAAGCCTTCTAAAAAAAAATAATCTTGTCTAGCTAGATATAAGCATAATCTCCTAGTTATTAAGGAGACTAGGAGTGTCTAGCCTCTTTATATAATGTGGTTTATTAGGCAAAAGCAGTCTAGGTTTTAGGCTACTACTACTAGTGTGGCTCTACATATAGTGTCTTTGTCCTTACACGTATAGAGATAGGCCCTAGCTATGCTCTATATATATATATATTACCTATAGATAGTGTAGGTTGTATTATTAAAATTATGCAAAGCAGTTTAGGTTACAGTTATAGCGTTATTATATAAAAGGTCTATAGCTTATAGTTAAGCTGTAATAGTTTAAAGAGTTTCTTTACATAGGTGTTCTTTATTATAGAATTAGTAGCGATAAAGCCTTCCTTTATAAGAAAAGCAATAAGCTCTCTTCTTACTATATAACTAATCTTATTAAAGGTTCTCTCCTTCTAGTTATTAAAATCTTTAGTAAAAGAAGAGATTACCTCTTTACCTTTAAGGCTGCTTACGCAATATTACGCGATTATATACACTATATAAGTGTTTAGCTATTTTAGAAAAGGGGGTGGGTAGCTGTGTAGATCTATTCTATCTACCTAGTACTTTCGTGCGATCTCTCCTCTTAAGGTAATAGCCTTAATGTTTGTTACTTCCTCTATTTATTAAATCTATATTACTTTAGCTTTATCTTTCTGCTAAGGAGGTAGTATTAATTATTGCGCGACGTCCTTAGGTTATAGTTCCTCTAGGAAGTCTCCTAGTCTTAAGGCTATATTATTATTATCTTTCTTAGTCGTGCGACGTGTTTACGTTTAGTTGTTACTAGTTTAATTGTGCGACGTGTTTACGTTTAGTTATCACTAGTTTAATTATATAATGTGTTTTTTAGGGTTGTTAATGTGCTCACTATCTTCTTTCTTTTCTATAGAATAGCTTAGACTAGATTGTACAACTCTTTACAGATATATGCGCTTTATTTCTACTTATTATATAATCTGAAATTTGATCTCTAGTAAAGGTATTATCTCCTTTCTTTTCTATAGAATAGCTTAGACTAGATTATGTAACTCTTTACAAATGTGCGCGCTTTGTTTCTACTTATTGTACAATCTAAAATTCAATCTCTAGTAAAGGTAATAATATAGAGCCTACGTATCTAGCTTATAGGGCGCTCTGTCTTTAGACCTTACTAGTTTGTAGTTAATTAGAATTAACCACTAATTAGTGTTAGTTTGGCTTAATCTGCAATTAAGCATTTAAGGGTTAATAGTATACTATTATATAAAGGGTAAGAAGTAGGTTTAATTAATTACGTCTTGTCTATTGTACAAAGGGGCACTAAGGGCTTTATAAAGTCTCTGCCTCTTAGCGCTAACCTAAGTAGGGGGTCCTTGTGCAGGTCCTTATAGGTAGGTAAGGCCTTATGAAGTCTCTGCCTCTTAGCACTAACCTAAGTAGTGGGTCCTTGTGCAGGTCCCTATAGGTAGGCAGGCCCCTATTTTACTTAGTGCTATTTGTACGATAAACTGTACGGACATATATACTTATTTATTATTATATAAGCAGCCTTAAAAAAAGAAGAAGTAATCTTTTCCTTCTTAGAAAACTTTTTTAAATAGATAAAGAAGAACTTTAAGCAAATTAGCCATATAATAAAATAAGAGCTTATTACCTATCTTATACAAAAAGAATTTACTACTCTAAACTCTATAGTAAGGGATATATAGTTAAAGAAGCTCTACAAACTTACTTAGCTTAAATACAAGCTATAAGAACCTTATATAACACTGCCGTAACTTAAACCTAAACTGTATTATACTATACACATAATAGAACCTACACTACTTATAGAGATTCTATAAGTCGTAGGTGCATAGCTAGGGCATATACCCTAGTAGGCAAGGATAATAATATATTAAGATCTAAAGGCTAGGCCTCCCAGGATCTTTATATGTATCTATATTTGTTGTTTAAGCGGCACAGCACAAGAGATCACGTGACCTAATTAGTGTGATTAGAGCGCTAAGACAACTAATTAGACTAAGCACTTAATATACTAAGCAACTAGTTAGTGCTTAATTAGTTTAATTAGAGCAATTAGTCCACTAATTGCTTAAAATATATAGGAACGTAAGGATAGGCTCTCTATACTTATATTTAATCTATTTATTAATCTATTGTTTAGATTCTAGTAGACTAAATTATTAACTCGTTACACTTCGCAAGATACTATTATAATAATAAGACCTTCTACCTTCTATAAGTACTCCTGCCTAAGAACTAACCTTAACCATTTAGGACTAGCTACTTTCTTAGATTTAACATCTTAAACACCCTTAACATAAGTACTTTGCAAACTCCTACCTCTTCTACAGCTTTAGGTGCCGCTAAGATTACTTCTATAAAGGATAGCAGTAAGGCGCATAAACCTAATCTCTACTTTAGTAAATAATCTTAAACTAACGTCTAGATTCTCTAGTTAGACTTCTACTTCTTTAACTTAGACAAACCCCTTAAAGATAAGAAAAAAGTTATCTTTATAGTAATATATATATAAAGAGATGTAGGATTGTAGATCTATCCTTACCTTAAAAAATACCTAGGAATAGACTACAACAATAATAACAATAATTACGCAAATAAATACGCTAATATAGTTAATATTAATAAAGATTATAATAATTTTAAGAAATGCCTTAAACAAATCTTTAGGATTACTAATAAAGACTCTATTGCAAAAGCAAAGATTTAGACTATAACTTAGAAATAATTAGTAGCTAAGTATACAGCTAAGTTTCGCAGATACGCTATGTAACTTAACTAGGACAATAAATCTCTTTAGGACATGTATAAACAGGGACTTAAATAGAAACTACGTAAGAAACTCTTACGTAGTAGTGCGCGAATTACTAACCTTAAAGAACTATATAAAGAAACTATTAGGATTAACAAAGAATTGTTTTTACTATAATAGGAGCTCTACTAAAATCCTAGGGCAATAAGCTTTAGATAACTAGTAAAAGTGGTTTATAAGAACCTTATTAGAATTGTCTAAAGGTAACAGCTAAGGAACTACTAGAGATATAAACTAATAGAAGATATCTAGTTTAACTATATAGGTAAAGGAAAAGGAGGAAAAATAGTCCCTAAGTAGCCTAATAAACGCGTTTCTAATAGAAGTTAATAACTAATAACTAAGATCTGTAAATGCTTTACATATAGTAAACTAGGCTATATAGCTAGGAACTATAGATTAAAGAACAAAGTCTATTAAACTAAGTTAAATATACTAACTATTAAGAACTAAGAACCTAATAAAGAATAGAAAGTTATTATAACACTATTTAGTTACTAATGCGTTACACTAGAGTAAAGTAAGTAATTAGATTTACCTAACTTACAACTATATAAAGATCTAGAAGACGACTCTAATATATACCATAATATAGAAGACGTAGAAGAGATACTAAGATCTCCTACTCCTTACCTATAAAGTAGGCGGGAAGAAGACAACCCTATATCACCTAAGTATAAACTAAATATTTAGAACTATAGAGAACTCTACTAGGCACTAAAAGAGATACAACCCTATAAAAATAAAGAATTAGACTACGTACTAAAGTAATACCTAGACTACTAAAATCCTACACACTAATTCTATATGTGGACGCATTACAAAGAACTAATATACGCACAATATAAGGTAGAGAAAAAAGAGAATAAGAAATAACCTAGAAGGAAACTGCGCTATAAATAGATATAGATAAACTACCTTATCGCAGCTTACAATAAACACCTCTAGAATAAATAATAACTAAAATACTTTCCTCACCTTACGCTAAAAGGTTACAAATACTATAATATACTTATTAATAGAGACTATATATAACTATACAAGTATACGTGTTTAAACTAAAACTATAAATACTACTATATAGCTAAACGTTTAGATAGCTTTGTAAACTACCCTATATAAGAAGTAATAATAGAACTACTAATTTAACTAGTACACAGGAATAGTAAAGACTGTAGGAGGAAGAGTAACAGAACATCCTTATAAGAAGAAGAAGAAGACGATCTATATAAGCTATGTACTTAAGAATAATAATAGAAGCAGATACTCAGAAACGTATACTACGCACCTAAACTTAATTCTAACCTATATAAATAGATGTCTTTTTTAGGCCAAAACTTAGATAAGAAAACGCCTTTATTAAATTAAATACTATAGTAAGCACAGTATTAGTTAAGCTACTAGTATAGCTTAAAGGAATATAGGCTTAAGCTCTTATAGACTTAGAAGTAGAAAAGAACTTTATATTTTATTAGATAGTAAGACAAGTAAGACTTATAATATTAGAGAAAAAAGTATCCTACATTATCTATATTACAAATAGATCCCTAATGCCTAAGACACCTTAGATATACTAGGAGGTTATTACTATAATAATAGTCTAAGGATATAGAGAGGAACTTACCTTAGATGTCTTACTAGGATCTAAGTATAAGTTAGTCTTAGAATTACTTTAGTTAACAATACACAACCTGCAGATTAACTAGGGTATAAAGAAAATATTATTTAAACACTATAATTATGCATTATAAGCAAAGCCTACGCATTAACTAAAAATAAGAGTAGATAAAGGAGTTATTAATAATATAATACTGTAATAGATAGTTAAAAAACGGAAGCATACCTTAGCAGACACTAGTAGGAACTACTAGGTTAAGAAGCGCGAGAAGGAGGACAATAGCACACCCCTTACCTTACTAAGAGAGTACAGGAAATAAACACATATATTTATAGAAAAGGAAAGAAAAGCAAATCTACCTAAACATTAACCTTCAGATTTTATAATAGACCTAGAAGAAGGGAAGACGCCACCCTTTAGACCACTATATAGTAAGATAGGAGAAGAACTCCTTAAAGAACGTAATTTCATTAAGATAAACCTTAAGAAAGGATATATATAACTATTAAAGTTACTAGTAGTAAGCCCTTTTATATTTGTTAAGAAAAAAGATAGATTAGACAGATATACGTTAACTACTAACAACTTAACGATATAACAATAAAAAACTAATACCCACTACTGAACATTATAGAGCTACGAGATTAACTATCTTAAGCTAAGATATTTATAATAATAGATCTAAGAGACGGTTACCACCTTATACGAATTAAGAAAGGTAAAGAATAGAAAACAGTGTTTTAATCACGTTATAGACTATTTAAATATAAGGTTATGCCTTTTAGACTTATAAACGCACCAGCAGCTTTTATAGCACTTATTAATAATATACTCTGTAAACATCTAGACATATTTGTTATTCCGTATATAGATAATGTTCTTGTTTTTTCTAAAAATAAATTAGACTACACTAAGCATATATAGATAGTACTAAAAGCACTAGATAAAGTATACCTTTAAATTAAAATTAAGAAATGTAAGTTTAACGTTAAATAACTTAAATTCCTAGGACATATTATTACTATAAAAGGAATTAAGATAGCACTAAGTAAAGTTAAATGCATTAAGAACTGGCTAATACTAAAGATAGCTAAGAACATCTAAGAATTCCTGGGATTCTGTAGATTTAACTAACAATTTATCCAAAATTACACAAAAGTTATAATACCTCTAATAAATCTTATAAAGAAGGACGTACCCTTTAAATAGATAAATAAGTATAGAATATTATTCTAACTCTTTAAGATAGTATATATTATAGAACCTGTCCTTATTTATTTTAGAAGTGATAAACCACTATGCTTTAAAATAGACGCTAGCGATCTTACGCTAGGCGCCTACGCTAAATAAGAATATAATAGTAAATAGCACCTAATTGCCTATTACTTATGCAAATTTAATAATGCTAAAACATAATATAATATATATAATAAAGAGCTCTACGCTATTATTAAAGCTTTAAAGCACTAGAGGATTTACGCGCTTAGTTACTTAACGCTAGAAATCTATATAGATTATAAGAACCTTCTAAGGTTCATAATAACAAAAGAACTTACGCTATGGTAATAAAGATGGTCGTAGACTACTAGGTAGTATAAGTTTAAAATCATCTAGATAGCTAGAGAAGAAAATAGCAGAGTAGATACTTTTAGCTAACAAAGTAATCTAGTAGGAGAAAAAGTAAAAATCTTCTCCACAATCCTTTGCAAACCTAAAAATAGATCTCTAGAACTAATAGTAGAACTAAATTAACTTTTAGTAATTAACTAAGAAGTTCTAGAACACTTACAGACTAAGATTATCTAATAATACTATAACAATCCTATGTACAGACACCTAGGCATCACAAAAATAATAAAACTTATCTAAAGGAATTACACCTTTAAGGGAATTAAGGAAGCTGTAATAACCTATATCTACAAATGTGTAGAATACTAGAGAAATAAACACAGCACACATCTTAAGTATAGAGAGATATAAGTAATTAGAATACTAATAGCACTATAGAAAGCCATCGCTATAGACTTTGTTATAGGAATTCTAAACTCTAAGGATCTAACAACAGGGATTAAATATAATAGTATACTAGTAATAGTCTGCTAACTAACTAAGTATGTTAAGCCTATTCTATACCTTAAAAGAATAATGGCAAAAGAACTTGCTTTTCTTATTCTAGACTAACTAATTAGACATTATAGAATCCTAAAAATAATTATTAGCGACAGAGATAAGCTCTTTACGTTAAATTACTAGACAACACTTATAGCCCTGCTTAAAATAAAACAAAAGCTATTAACAGCTTACTATCTATAAATAGACAAATAGACAGAACGTATAAACTAAACTATAGAAACGTACCTACGCATCTACTATAATAGTTAGAAGAGTTACTAGGTTTTATTACTACCTATAGCATAGTTAGCCTACAATAACAAAGTATTAGCAGTATTAGGACATACACTATTCTATACAAACTATAGAAGACATCTATATCTCTTTAATTAACAATTTCCTACAATAATTAAAGTAAAAGAAGCTATAGATATAGTAAAAAATATAAAGAAAATACACTAACAACTCTAAAAGAACCTTAAAAAAGCTTAGTAGCAATTAATTTTATACTAAAACTAAAAATAAAAAATAGCACCTTAGCTAAAGAAGGGGGATAAAGTATATCTACTTATAAAGAACCTTTAAACTTAGAAGAAACAACACAAGAAACTAAATTACTTTAAAGTTAGACTATTTTATATTTCTAAGTAAATATTACTAGTAAATTATAAGTTAGAACTACCGCTAGATGCAAAGATACACCTAGTATTCTACGTATTACTACTAGAACTAGTAGACCCTAATACACTAGTTAAAACTACCTTCTACTACTAGACTAAGGAAGAAAACAAATTTAAGGTTAAAAGAATTCTAGAATATAATTAGCATAGCAACGCGTACCTTGTTAAGTAGAAAAGTTACTTACATAGCGAAAACACTTAGGAACTAGAGAACTACCTAGGAAACTATTAATAAAAGATTAGAGAATTCTATTAACAACCTCTATAGTATAATAATATTTATACCTAAGACAGTAAAGGCACTAGATTATCCCAGAATTCTAATAGGAAATCCTTAAAAGCGCTCTATATCGTAGGGGACAAAAGGGAACCTAAAGGAGTCTTATTAACTACTAGATTAACAGCCTTATAAGATTTAGCCTCTTTAATATTCTTTTCCTTAACTACTATTATATCCTTAGCACGCTTATCTAGTAAGTCTATTTACTAATATAACTAATCTTTACACGTATATATAACCTATAATTTCTCTAATATCTCTTTATAGGTTTTAAACACAGCCTCCTATATTTCTCTTAACTCTTTTATCTATATACGCAATTTCTCTTTCTCTGCTAATAAACGCTTAAATTTAGACTCTAAAACACACGCATTATAACGTTAACCTTAATAAACATATTTCCTACATTTTCTAGACTAAACGTGAACCTTATAAATATAGTTATGTTTTATATATATTAAGCATTTCTTAACTATAACTTCGCCAAAGAAGTTAATAAAATTAGTTAGGTAATAGTAATAAGTAGTACTAGACTTAAAAGGTTATTTAGGCATAATATAAGTAAGCTAACACTACTTATAACGCAGGACAAGCTCTAGTTATAACTAGACATAAGATATAGTTATATAATTGAAGGACAAATCCTAGTAAAGAAGGAGATAATATTAAGATCTAAAGGCTAGGCCTCTTAGGATCTTTATATATATCTATATTTATTGTTTAAGCGGCACAGCACAAGAGGTCACGTGACCTAATTAGTGTAATTAGAGTGCTAAAATAACTAATTAGACTAAGCACTTAATATACTAAGTAACTAATTAGTGCTTAATTAGTTTAATTAGAGTAATTAGTCCACTAATTACTTAAAGTATATAGGAACGCAAGGATAGGCTCCCTATACTTATGTTTAATCTGTTTATTAATCTATTATTTAAATTCTAGCAGACTAAATTATTAACTTATTACATTTTGTAAGATAGTATTTTATTAACAAGACCTTCCACCTTCTATAAGTACTCCTGCCCGAGAACCAACCTTAACCCTTTAGGACTAGCTACCCTCTTGGATTTAACATAATACTATATATAGAGCTACACTAGTAGCAATAGCCTAAAACCTAAGCTGTCTTTACTTAGCAACCTATATTATGCAAAGAGACTAGGCGCTCCTAGTCTTCTTAATAATAAAGGAACTATGCCCTTATCTAGCTAGATAAGATTATTCTCTTTTAGAAAGTATAGAATAAGGAGAACAACTATAATAGCTAACTATAAAATATACTAGTAGATAAGGTAAGACTCTTTAGAGAGTTATACTATAGACTAGGTATACTACAGGACTAGTATGTAAATATCTTCCTAGGTATTCTCTCTAATCGCGCGAGCACCTACTACCTTTACAATATAGAACTAGGACTTTAATAGGAGGAATTATACAATTAACTAAATAGACACTTTAACACTAGTATAAACTATAACTAATACTAGACAGACTAGACTACCCTTACCTTTATATAATACTAGCAAAACAATCTTAGTAACACAGCGCACAAGACTTTAGATACAATAATTAATAAGCTTACCCTAGCCTAAAGAGCTTTAGGAGAAGGGTTTAGTAGTAAACTTTAACTACACACTACTATTAGTATACTAAGGCTATCTACACCTTAAATAAGCTATATTTAACCCTAAGAATATAGTAGAAGGCTTACTTAGCAATCTTTGTACATTACTTTAGATAGCTAAAAATAGGAAGAGTTCCTAGTTTCTCTAGGAAAACAAAGAAGTGTTCTACACTAACAGAAAATATAATAACCCTAATTATATAAGAAGATCTAGCCTATCTAGAGGCAGATCTAACTTTAAATAGAAATCTAGATCTAACTTTAGAAGTTTAAGCTCTTATATAAAGTAGAAATGTTTTATATACTATAAGAAGGGATATTAGTTAACTAACTATCTACTAAAAGATACCTAAAAGGCAAAGAAGTAGTATATAGTATTATACGCCAACTTCTATAACTAGGACCCTACTACTATAGATATATAAGCATATATCCTTAACTTTAAAAGAGAGCTAGAGGATAAAAACTATTGCATAAAAGGAGAAGAAGATAAATAAGACTAATAGAGTAATAAAAAAGAAGTATAGAAGGCTACCTTATACTTTACTTCTACTACATACCTTTATTACACAACTAGGAGACATCTTTCTATACCTACTTACTAAGACCTAGCGCTAAGCATCGTATCGCTTAATACCTCACCTTTTGTTTACGCATAGGATATATGCCTAAAAAGACCCTTATTATATAATGCAACTCTACTACTGTGCGAAAAAGTAGAGTAAGAACTAAGTAGGTTAGCTATTACTACCTATTTACATAAGAGTAGGTGTAAATAGGACCCCTACTATATAGCGACACCGCACCTACCTTACAACCTATTCTAATAGAAGAAGGCTAACTGTATAGATAGAAAAGGATAAAAAAGGGAAGCGTATAATAGAGATAAGCTATTATATAAAAAAAAAGTTGCTAGTATTTATATAGTTTATTATATAAATAGCACTAAGTAAAATAGGGGCCTACCTACTTATAGGGATCTGTATAAGGACCCACTACTTAGGTTAGCGCTAAGAGGTAGAGACTTTATAAGGCCCTACCTACCTATAGGGACCCGCATAAGGATCCACTGCTTAGGTTAGCGCTAAGAGGCAGAGACTTTATAAAGCCCTTAGTGCCCCTTTGTACAATAGACTAGATATAATTAATTAAACCTACTTCTTACCCTTTGCACAATAGTATACTATTAACCCTTAAATACTTAATTACAGATTAAGCCAAACTAACACTAATTAGTGGTTAATTCTAATTAACTATAAACTAGTAAAGTCTAAAGACAAAGCGCCCTATAAGCTAGATACGTAGGCTTTATATTATTACCTTTACTAGAGATTAAATTTTAGATTATATAATAAGCAGAAATAAAGCGCGTACATCTATAAAGAGTTGTATAATCTAGTCTAAGCTATTCTATAGAAAAAAAAGGAGATAATACCTTTACTAGAGATTAAATTTTAGATTATATAATAAGTAGAAACAAAGCGCGCATATCTGTAAAGAGTTGTATAATCTAGTCTAAGCTATTCTATAGAAAAGAAAAGAGATAGTAAGCACATTTATAACCCTAAAAAACACGTCACATAATTAAACTAGTGACAACTGAACGCAAACACGTTGCATAATTAAACTAGCGATAACTAAACGTAGACACGTCGCACGACTAAGAAAGATAATAATAATATAGCCTTAAGACTAGGAGACTTCCTAGAGGAACTACAACCTAAGGACGTTACGCAATAATTAATACTACCTCCTTAGTAAGAAGATAAAGTAATATAGCTTTAATAAGTAGAGGAAGTAACAAATATTAAGGCTATTACTTTAAGAGGAGAGATTGCACAAAAGTACTAGGTAGATAGAGTAGATTTATATAGCTACCTACCCCCTTCTCTAAAACAGCTAAACACTTATATAGTGTATATAATTACGCAATATTGCGCGAGTAGCTTTAAAGGTAAAGAGGTAATCTCTTCTTTTACTAAAGATTTTAACAACTAGAAAGAGAGAACTTTTAATAAGATTAGTTATATAGTAAGAAGAGAGCTTATTACTTTTCTTATAAAAGAAGGCTTTATTACTACTAATTCTATAACAAAGGACACTTATATAAAGAAACTCTTTAAACTATTACAGCTTAACTATAAGCTATAGACTTTTTGTATAATAATGTTATAACTACAACTTAAACCGCTTTACATAATTCTAATAATATAACCTACACTATTTGTAGGCAATGTATATATATATAGAGCATAGCTAGGGCCTATCTCTATACGTGTGAGGATAGAAACACTATATGTAAAACCACACTAGTAGTAGTAGCCTAAAATCTAGACTACTTTTGCCCAACAAACTATATTATATAAAGAGGCTAGACACTCCTAGTCTCTTTAATAACTAGGAGATTATGCTTATATCTAGCTAGACAAAATTATTCTTTTTTAGAAGGCTTAGAGTAAAGAGAATAACTACACTAGTAGGCTATATAATATTCTAGTAGATAAGGTAAAAGTCTTTATAGAACTATGCTATAGGCTAGGTATACTATAGGACTAGTATGTAAATATCTTTCTAGGAATCCTTTCTAATCGTGCGAGCACCTACTACCTATACAATATTAGACTAGGACTTCTATAGGATAAATTGTACGATAGACTAAATAGGCACTTTAACACTAGTGTTAATTATAATTAGTACTAGACAGACTAGACCACTCTTACCTTTAAACGCTATAAAAGGGATAATCTAGCTACTATATCGCACGAGGCCCTAGAAGTAATAATTAATAAGCTTACCTTAGCCTAAAGGGCTCTTAGACAAGGCTTTAGTAGTAAACTATAACTACATACCACTATTATACGAGTATGCTGCGGCTATCCTAACCTTAAATAAGCTATATTTAACCCTAAAAATATAGTAGAAGGCTTACTTAGTAACCTTTATACGTTACTCTAAGTTACTAAAGATAGGAAGAAGTTATAGTTTCTCTAAAATAGTAAAGAAGTGTACTACACTAATTAATAATATAATAATCCTAATCGTATAAGAGGATCTAGCCCTTCTAGAGGTAAATTAACTTTTAGACTAAAAAGAAGGGGTAACTTTAGAAGTTTAAGCTCTTATATAAAATAGAAATACTTTATATGCTATAAAGAAGGATGCTAGTCTACTAATTATCTACTAAAAGATACCTAGCGAGCTAGAAGGTAATATATATTATTATACGCTAACTTCTACGAACATAAACCCTCTATTATAGATGTATAAGTATATATCTTTAACTTTAAAGGAGAGCTAGAGGAAGAAGACTATCGCACGAAAGAGGAAGAAGATAAATAAGACTAATAGAGTAATAAAAAAGAAGCACAGAAAGCTATTTTATACCTTACTTCTACTATATACCTTTATCGCACAACTAGGAGCAATCCTTCTATACCTACTTACTAAGACCTAGCGCTAAGTATTATATTACTTAACACCCTACCTTCTGTTTACGCATAGGACATATGCCTAGAAAGAGTCTTATTACGCGATGCGACTCTACTACTATATAAAGGGGTAGGGTAAGAACTAAGTAGGTTAGCTATTACTACCTATTTGTATAAGAGTAGGTGTAAATAGGACCTCTACTGTACAGCGACACTGCACCTATCTTATAACCTATTCTAATTAGGGAAGGCTAACTGTATAGATAGAGAAGAATAGGAAAGGGAAAGTGTATAATAGACATAAGCTATTATATAAAAGAAAAGTTACTAGTGTCTATACAGTTTATTGTATAAATAGCACTAAGTAAAATAGGGGCCTGCCTACCTATAGGGACCTGCACAAGGACCTACTACTTAGGTTAGCGCTAAGAGGTAGAGACTTTATAAGGCCCTACCTACCTATAAGGACCCGCATAAGGACCCCCTACTTAGGTTAGCGCCAAGAGGTAGAGACTTTATAAGGTCCTTAGTGCCCCTTTGTACGATAGACTAGACGTAATTAATTAAACCTACTTCTTACCCTTTACACAATAGTATACTATTAACCCTTAAATACTTAATTGCAGATTGAGTCAAACTAATATACTTAGAGTAAAGTATTTTCTAGAAGTTTTTCTAGTCAACTAAAGACCTTTTATAGGCTAGTAGTTTTATAATATCCCTTTAGTAGGTGTCTAAGTAAAAGTAAGGTAGCTTTTATTTATTAAGCTCCTTACTCTACTCTACTCCTTTTACTTAAAAGTTATAGTCCTCTAGGAAGGTAGTAATATTAATACTACTAAAGCTTAGTATATTACTATTATTTAGGCTTAGAGTAAACTAAGCTACGTTTCTCTTCTAGATAAAGCTTTCTTCTATTCCTATGTTTTTATCCTTAAACTGTTTTCTTTTGTCTATATTTTCTAAAAGGTAATTATTAATACGTTAGTTCATCTAACTAGTGCTACTTTTAGTAAAGTTAGTTACATATATAGGATTATTATAAAACCTATATAATCTATTTTATTTATTTTTTATTTTCCTTTTATTATCTACATATTTCGATACTAGTTTTCTATTAGCAATTTAGTTTTAGGTATACAGATAATAATCTCTCTTAATAGAATTCTACTACTAGTACCTTACTTTCCCTTTTGTCCTTAACTTAATTATTACTTAGACTAGAATTATTTAGCGTCTATCGTGTTCGCTCTTTCTAGGAGTCTAGTAGCCACTTAAAGGTCCTCTAGTCTATTACTCTTTCTACCTAATCGCTGCTTAAAATTTTATTAGTTTATTATTATTTTATTCCTAGGTAACTAATAACTACTTAAAAGTCTATATAGCTTATATTAGTACCAGATAGCTACTTAAAAGTCTATTAGTAAGTTTTTTTATTTCTAGGTAATTAGTAACTACTTAAAAGTGTATTAATATATCTATTTAGGTAACTAATAACTACTTAAAAGTCTATTAGTCTTATTACTTTGTTCCTAGCTATCTAGTAGCCACTTAAAAGTCTACTAAATAGGTTCTATTAGTTCTCTAAATACTATTCACTATAGTTCTCTATATCCTTTTAAAAGCGGCCCTATGTCCCTTACTAAAAGTGTAGTGTTCTTTAGTATACTTTAAGTAAGGAATATAAAAAAATAAGTTAAGTTATCCTATCTAAAATCTATTATATAAATCTAACTGCTCTAATTGTCTATTAGGTCCCTTCGTAACTTATCTAGTTAGGTGGGTAGGTTTTATCTATTTTCTAATTAGCTATCTTAAACAACAGCTAATTAGCCCTATATTTTTTTAACTTTCCATCACAGGCCAACCTCTACACTATAGTACTTAATAGAGGCGTAGTATACCTATAATATAAATAAAAAAGGCCTCATACTTAGTATTATTACTAGATTAAAAACGATATTTAGTAGGACCCTATATAAGAATAAAATAGTAAGGTAGGCACTCTAGAATAGTAACTATAACTAGATATCGCTTATTATAGCAATATGCTATGGTGTTATAGGTGCCTTTGCCTTAAGTGAGGAATATAAAAGAATAGGTTAAGTTATTCTATCTAAAATCTATTATATAAATCTAACTACTCTAATTATCTATTAGATCTCTTCGTGTCTTATCTAGTTAGATTGGTTGTTGTGTTTTCCCTATATTTATTCCCTAATTAGCTATCTTAAACGACAGCTAATCGGCCCTATGTTTTCCCAACTCTCTATTGTAGGCCAACCTTTACACTACAATGCGTAGATAGATTCTACTTAAACCTATTACTTATATATATAGCTAGCTCTACTAATATATAAATAACCTAGGTAAAGGATATAAGACCTCAATACTATAAGGCCTTTATTACTATATCTAAATCTAAATAGAATAATGAATAGATTAGCATAGTATAGCTTAATTAAGTATTTAACCGCCTTACTAAAAATAAGGCTAGACGCTCCTACTACCTATTACTAGTGGATAGCTATAGATTCTATATTACTATAGATCTTATTAATTACTATAATTGTAGTAGAATTCTACTTACTATATATTTACTATATATAATATATACTATAGTGTAAAGGTTGGCCTGCGATAGAAAGTTAGAGAAACATAGGGCCAATTAGCTATCGTTTAAGATAGCTAATTAGGGAACAGATAACAAATACGACCTACCTAACTAGATAAGACACGAAGGGATCTAATAGATAATTAGAGCAGTTGGATTTGTATAATAGATTGTAGATAGGATAACTTAACTTATTCTCTTATATTCCTTACTTAAAGGCACCACGAACACTATAATATACTATAACTTCTTAATATCTATATCTCTAAGCCTCTATTAATAACGTATTTATATAAGCTTACTATCTTTATTAATAATAGCTAAAGACTAGTAAAGATTACTAAACGTAACTTCTTCTACCTATTTTAGAGGGCCTAGAACTATACTATAAGGTAGGGACTAATTATATAGGTATTTAAAGCTACTAGTATCTTACTACTAGATCTTACTACTATTTAATTTAGATTTAATTAATACTAATTACCTAAGCTATAATTATGTAAAAGATCTACCTTAGTTCTTAGTAATTTAGACTAGGGTAAAATAAATAGGTTACTAGATACTATAATTAATACTAGTAGTAGTAATACTATCTAGAAGCTAAGTTATATAGTATACTATATTAACACCTAGAAGCTGCTTTTAGAGTAAGAAAACTAAGAACTATAAAAGGCTCTATGTCTGTACAATTTATCGTACAAGTAGCACTGGGTGAAGTGGGGGCCTGCCTACCTGTAGGGACCCGCACAAGGACCCACTACTTAGGTTAGCGCTAAGAGGCAGAGACTTTATAAAGCCCTCAGTGCCCCTTTGTACGATAGACCAGACGTAATTAATTAAACCTACTTCTCACCCTTTGCACAATAGTATACTATTAACCCTTAAATGCTTAATTACAGATTGAGCCAAACTAACACTCTATTAATTAAAAAAAAGCACTAAAAGCGTAGTAGGCTTTTACTTCTTAATTAACTAAATAAAAACTATAGTAAAATTATTTTCTAGTTACTGCACTACATATAGAAGGCCTATGATAATTAATACTAAAAAGACGCTATAGAATAAGAATTATAGTTTTAAAAAAATAAGTAGGTAAAGGTGTATTAGACTAATAAAGTCTTTAAGGCAAGACTACTTTAAAAGAAATATACTACTTATAAAATTACTTATAATATGTATATAAAGTAAAGAGTTAATTGGGCTATCTAGCGCTACTTTAATTAGTAGGCCTATAAGGCACAAAAATAACCTTAACATAGTACAAAACTAGCCTATATAAGTAATATAGACGCCTTAGGGTCTCGTAATTAACCTACTAAGGATACCTAGCCTTATAGTAAGGCTGTACAGGTAGATAAGGTAGCACCTACCGTATCTACATTACAGTCGCGTAGAGGTCAGATTATCAGAACACTAAGCAGATATCGATAAGCTGGGTAGATAGAAATGATCTATAGGTCCTACCAACCTCAACTCCATGAAATATCGCAATAGTATTGATTGTACGCGTCTCTATAGCCTCATGTTGATGGCTGAGGTGATGGTGGGGCGCGGGCATGAGCTGATGGCGTGCACGAGCCGCCAAGCCACGGTACCATCTTTTGTGTCGCAACACTACCTATGATATGGGCAGTGAGCACTACGGAAAGCTCCCAATACCGGGAGAAGTCCTCTTGCGGTGTTGTTGCGTTCTGACAGCTGGCTTTACGCATTTACTAATTCGAGGGCGGGTTTCGAAGAGAGGGTGTGGCGTGTAAGCTGCTTCGGCTGGCCAGATGCGGCTAACCAGAGTCACGTGCTGTCGCGCCAAAACTTAAGCTCCGCTACGCATGATGGCCTCACCGCGTCTGCCATGTTTTAGCTACCCTCAATGTCCCTTTTTAGACATGCTCGGCAACAAATCGACAACTTAGGACGATACCGCCATCTCAATGCTTTTGTCAACGTCGCCAACCCCGAATCAGTCCTCGCACGCGTCGCGACAGCGGCTGGTCCTTCGCCGACCGACAATGTAGATCCTCGCAGCCCAAACGGCAGGCTCGTCGCTATCAAAGACAACATATGCACAACCGATATACCTACCACGGCCGCATCCGGGATACTTAAGGACTTCCAAAGTCCGCTCGATGCGACTGTGGTGAGGAATCTGCGCGAGGCGGGTGCGATCGCGGTGGGAAAGACGAACATGGATGAGTTTGGCATGGGGTCGCACACCACACACTCGCATTTTGGAGCGACAAAATCCCAGGTTGATGGCACGGACCGCAGCGCGGGAGGCAGCTCGGGTGGAAGCGCTGTAGCGGTTGCGACGGGCCAGTGCTGGGCGGCGTTGGGAACCGACACAGGCGGCTCCGTCAGGTTGCCCGCTGCCTATACTGGGACGGTCGGATTCAAGCCGAGCTATGGCTTGCTCAGCCGATGGGGAGTGATCGCATATGCAAACTCCCTGGACACAGTCGGGATACTCGGCAATGACGTGGACAGCGTGGAAGGCGTTTTTGATATTACGAATGTACACGACCATCAAGATCCTACCTCTTTGGACCCTACAACACGTTCTTGCCTCCCAATTGAGGCGCCACCGCCCTCAAGAACGTTAAAGGTTGGAGTGCCGATGGATTACAACATCTCGACCCTCGACCCTGTCGTGCGAAAGGCATGGTTGCGTTCACTTCAGCTCCTGCAAAAGCGCGGCCACACATTACACAAAGTGCGTCTGCCCGCGACCCAGCACGCGCTCTCCGCATACTACGTGCTCGCACCTGCGGAAGCATCGAGCAATCTAGCCAAGTATGACGGCGTCCGCTACGGATCTCGAGCGGAAGGAAAAGACGGCACACCAGAGAGTGTACTATTTGCAAAGACGCGAGGAGAAGGATTTGGCCCTGAGGTCCAGCGGAGGATTCTTCTTGGAGCATTCTCACTGAGTGCGCAGGCCATCGACAACTACTTCATCCAGGCCCAGAAAGCGAGGCGGGTGGTGCAACAGGACTTTGACAAGGTATTCGCTACGCTGAATCGTCTGAACAGCTCAGAGTACGGCAACAAAACAGAAGGCGTGGACGTCCTCTTGTGTCCCACGGCACCCACGCTAGCGCCGAGACTCTCCGAGATCCAGGACCAGAAGCCGTTACATGCATACATGAACGACGTCTTTACAGTGCCTGCCAGTCTGGCTGGCCTCCCAGCAATCAGCGTGCCGATTCGAGTCGACCAGGCTCCCAATAGCGAAAATGCAGAAGCCACTGGGATGCAGATCATAGGGCAGTATGGCGACGATAAACTGGTGCTTGCTGTGGCCCGAGAGCTTCTGGAAGCTGCCAAAGCCGGCTGATTAGCCAGCCTGTACAAGAACAAATCGAATAGATACCCATGCAGAGATCTCAGACCATTCCTTTCCTCCGGGACAAGTGACCCGTAATTAAGTCTTTCGAAGAAAACGCAAAGGTTGAAGTTGGACAGATGCAGGGTCAGCTCTCCCAAGCACGCTTTCCAACACGATTTCCGAGTGGGACGTTGCGACAGTGCAAACATGCAAAACGACGATTTGAATTGAAGCACTACGGAATCCCAGGGACGCCACTTTCTTTTCCCTCCGCCATAACCCACGCCTCCATCTGGAATTCTTCTATTACCTGTGATCCATCGTCCAGGATCGCAGCGCTGACGTAGTGGAAGGTGTTGCGCAGTGACGGGACGTGCGGACGGCAAGGTCCTTAGTGGCTGCACGAGCTGCAGCCGCAGCTATTGCAGTTGCCGTTGCAGCTGGCGCAGTTGGAGCAGGAGCTGTGAATTCCAGTCAGCATTTGTATCTCTCTGATAACCGTCCAATGTCCAGCTCCCTATGTCCCCCTCCCAACGATCTTGCTCAGGTGAAACCTTTTCCACCCAACACCAAGGATAGGACGCCACCGCACATACCAGGGAGACATGATGTGTGGTTGGTAGCTGGGAAAAGCCGGGATGTGTGTGATTGGTTGGATGGTGTTGCTGAAGTGCGATGCTAAGGCTGGCGGCCATCAGGGTGCGCAACCACCACCCTATATATACCTGCTCGACGAGTCTCCCCCCCCCCCCCCAGCCACGCCACTTCGCACTTCCTCTGCAGGAGAGCTAGCGTAGGCGCTGGCGTGCAGAAGAAGCATGTGTGAGCATGCCACGCACACATGCGTGGACTTGGCCGCGTGTGGAGTGGAGGCGCGAGACGGGATCAGCATGGGCGAATGGGGTGGACTTGGGCGCGACAATACCCCGCTCTGCTGCGAAGCGTGAAGTTTGGGAGCAATCCATCGGGCGATGAGTTGGAGATGTCCGTGGTGGTGAGACCTATGGGAGTTGGAGACGGGGCACCATTTCGCCCGGTGGGTGGAGATCAGGCCTACTCAACCCACTTGGCTTATCATGGTTCATGGGATAAGATTGTGCGGTACGTGGCCTGGATACGCCCGAGGTGGGCCTGCATAATGGAGAGGTAAAATTGTTGAGGTGAGCGGGGTTTGTGCTGCGTGGGTGAGCACAGCCTGGTGGGCAGGTATCGACCTCTCCAACCTCTGGGGCGAGCAGTATGATATGGCAGTGTACATCATACGGAGCGTTCGCAGCAATGCAGACAAAGGACATGTGAGTACTCGCAGTCCACATCTCAATCGCCGGTGCACAACACCAGCAGTCGCAGGAGGACCAATGGTGGTGGCTTGGCTGAAGACCTGCATAACAGTGCATTCTTACACGTGTAAGCAGTCTCCTCATAGGACCAGTCACTAGGGTCCCAAACGCAGAAAGCGTTCCTCTCGTTCGGTGTTTTCGAGTTTAGTGCCGAATCCGAAGCTCTCGTCGGAATGCCATCCGTTTCCCTGGGCTTCGGCAGCCATGCACCACATGTCCATTGTATTGTATGCGTTCAAAATCTGCAAAATCAGCTATAAAAGTTCCAGCACGCTGCAAATACGACATTGGTATCTCGTGTACAGGCGTTAAAGAAGGGCTGCGGCACTCGCGGCTTTCTCCACTTCACAACTTAGCTCAACGTGTTTTTCTTTTGCCAGAATCCTCCGCCGGAAGGACTAAAAGGCACATGGTAAGACTTACCCGCCATATGCGGCATGGCCAGGCTCAATATCGCCCAGTGGCAGTGGTAGCAAACTTTACCCTCACGACGTGTCACAGAGGTCTCTACTGTTTAGCAATGGCGGTGACATATCGGTTCACAGGAAATGACCGATTTGTGGCGTGTAGGGACCTTCTTGTTTGAGGTGCTGATGTACTTCTTTGAGTGGGTTCTGCGGGTGCACGTTGACCTCCTGAGACGTGTCGACCGGACACCACCTTTCCTGATCAGCGAACATACCCAGCCCAGTGACGGGACTTGCTCTTCTCGAGTCTTTGTCAACTCGCGCGATTACCGCTGGACTGCTATCAGGTATTCGGACCAAAGGCTGCACTTGTAGGGACGACACAAGATACCTCAACGATCCCATGTGACGCTTTGGAGATTGGACGTGGAGCTTTCACTCTACTACATGCCTCTCCTCGAAAGATCTGGACCCACAATGAAGCCGTAGACGACAACAGGATGTTGCCTAGCTTACCTTGGATTCACCTCGTCCGTCACAGACATCATACAATGCCACACATGGGCCTATCGTATTCAATATCTCGGGATTTACTAATGTCCGGCTTACGTCATATACTTGCTTTTGATTCGAAATACGAATGAACTTTTGTCTATCGTTCCTCATTCACCATCGTAGCATTAGCATTTGGCCTCTCCTTTCCCTACGGCCCCTCTGTATACTGCCTCAGCAATAATGGCACGTCCAGCGGCACCGGGAGCCCACCCTACGAGCTACCCGCCTGCTTAACGAGCTCCGCAACCTTCCTCGCTAAATCCTCGGCCTCGGCCTTCGTCGCAGCCTCTGCATACACGCGCACCGCGTCCTCGGTCCCGCTCGCGCGCGCAAAACTCCGTCCCTGCCGGACCTTGCTGACCTCGACGTCAATCTGCTTCTGAAGGCCCTCAGGTGAGGTGAGTCTACGCTCAGCGTCGGTCGTCTTGAAGATGGTGCGATCGGACACGAGGACCTTGAGCAGGCGGTTGGGCAAATCGGTGTACGTGGACAGCCACTCCTGGGTGGTCCAGCTCTTGTGGGCAAGCACGACCTCGACGAGCAGCGCGTCGGAGAGGGCGTCGCCGACGGACTGGTTGATGAGGTCGATGCAGGCGCGTAGTACGGAAAGAGCCTCGGCCTGGCCGGGATTCTTGGGCTCGTACTTTGCAATGGTGTCGAGGGTGTCGGCAGAGAAGATGACGGTGCCGTGGCCGTTGGCTTCGAAGTAAACGCCAATGTCGAGCTTCTCGGCGGCGTGGTGCAGGTGCTTGACGCCGGTAGGCGTGCAGTCAACCTTGAGCTTGAGGTGCTGCTCGACGTACTGGGTTGCGGCGCCGTTGGCGTAGGCGGTCTGGACGACACCGATCTTGATGGAGTCGGCGAGGCCAGCAAGGCGGACCTGGTCGCCGAGGAAGGATGCGACAAGGGTGGCGATGCGGTCGCCGTCGAGCAGGCGGAATACGTTGGCCTGGTCCTTGAAGTAGAAGACGACGCGGTCGGCGTCGCCGTCGAGCGAGCAGCAGCGGTCGCCGGGGCCGGTCTTGGACGAGGGGGGTGCGCGCTGGTTGGTCTTGACGAAGTCGGCACCGCACTGCAAGCTTTAGCATATATAACCCAAGGTGGATGAGAACGGTCTCACGTCGACGTTGAGGCTCTCGGGCTTGATCACGTTGTCGTTGACAACGTGGATCTCGAGAGCCTCCTCCTTGGGCGGCAGGTACTTGATGAGTTCGACCAGCTTGGGCCCGCCTACGCCGTTGGCGCAGTCGATAGTCAAGCTGCCCTGTGGCCTCTTGCCCTTGAGCGCTGTTTTGAAGGCGGCACCGAACTTCTCGTAGTACCCCTTTTCGCTGGGGGTGCCATAGGCGTCCTTGGTACCCTCAGTGTTGAGGCAGCGCACCATGTAGTGTAGCTGCGGCGTGGTCAAAAAGCCGTAGTCCTTGACCTCAGCGCCCGCGGCCTTGAGCCCGTCCTGCACGCAGCCCAGTAGCCGAGCGCCCGATGCGCGTGTGTCCCTGGCGACAACGACGCGGGCGGGTGCGTCGAGGTCGATCTTGTACTTCGATGCGATCTCGTTGTAGTACTGTAGCACTTCGTCGCCGTTGGCCTTGTTGGCCATGTCGGTGCTGAGAACCTCCCACTCCTCCTGCAGCATGTTGCCCTGCCCGGATTAGCTGTGCGTCTTGCAGCATGTCGCCCTGACATCATCAGCCATGCGATGAGCGTGTGCACCCACCAGCGGCTCGACCAGCTTCACGCCGTTGTCTTCGGGCGGGTTGTGCGACGCCGTGATCATAACACCGATCCATTTTCCCTTTAGGGAGCGCGACCGCAGCGCGGCTACCAGACCCACGCGCGTGAGCACCGAGTCGAGGACGTCGCTGCATCCGTAAGTCTGGGTTCACGTTTTGTTCGTCCGAGGCGGTGTGATGTGGGAGCGGCCGGGCGAGAGCAGCGTGGTGTATTACACATTGAGCCCATGGCAAGCGGGGTCGAGATGCTTCCCAACAGCAATGCCAAACGCGCCAACATCAGGCCAGATGTGCAGACTCACGCCTTTGTCCTGAACTGTTCTCCGTCAGCGCATCCTGGAACCACTCAATCGCGCAGACCTACTCCAGCAGTCCCATATATGTACTTCAGGCCCTCGGGCGCGGGGTGCTTCTGCACAGCGTCGACAATGGCCTTCGACATGATGTGGACCTGGGAAGTGTAGCGTAAACAAAATATTCGGCAATTGGAGGATGAAGAGATTAAAAAGGCGAGTATGCCGTAGAAGAAAGAAACAAAGCTGGTCTGACGAGATAAGAGAGAAAACAGGCGGGGAAAGTAGCTCGCGCTTGTCCACCAGGACCCCGCTGAGCCTCAATCTCACGGCAACCCGCCGCCCAATCATGTGAGTTTAGGGCCACACCACGTGCTGACGTAACTGAGAGCCGTGCGGTAGAGTAAGGATTAGGGTAGCGAGCGACTATGGGTAGTGAGCGGGAAATATAGGACGACATCTATGAATAGAAATAATACAACTTAGTTAATCCGCAATAGGGGTGTCGACTCGTCTATACTGAAAGCCACCAAGCGTGGGAAGGCAATGCGTTTGGGAACTCTGGGAATCCGCAGTGGAGAGATCCACTCTGTTTGGACAGAATCTGTATCACGTAGTAGTGGTGCTTTTATTACATCATCGGCTGTATTGGTGGCGAGTTTTTCGTAAGACATCTCAACGCGTCTGTCCTCGAAGAGATGCATTGAACAGCGAGCATCACCTCGAATGAGATGGAATATGTATGCAGGGCTATATGAACGCCGGAAACAGACTATGAGGACACTGTACAGGAAGATCCCACGAGCCTTGCACTGCCCTAGTATGTTTCGGTTACAAGGATACATCAGCTGCTAGGGCTTCCAGTGTATCGATATCCTAGCTTTGTCATGCTTCCCAGATGAACAATCATCCAACACTATAGTGGGGTCCTGACAATGCACCCGTTTACCGTGAGCTGACCTAGCCAAAGCCTAGGGCGTCTCCTGCCTAAATCATCCGCTGTCTCTGTGAAGAGCCGAGCTATGGCGACTTTAGTTGTACAGCATGTGTGAGAAGAGCTTTCCAAAACTATGCGGCGGCACAGTTCCTGCAGGGGGAGAACAGATAAGAGACGATGAAAGCCGGACGTGGTGCAGAGGGCAAAACAGGTAACGAAATGGACTTCACTATTCCCATCTGCTCAGTTGAACCAATTCACACCCCGGATACAGTGATCGCAAAGGTAACCCGTTACAAGCGCATAAAACCCCTTGTGCAGCGTGTCAATCACCTGCTCGTTGATCGGCCATGTCCACGGCAACGCGCTTGTCCCCGCGGTATTCTCCACTACCTGATCCATCATGATCCGGATCCCGGTGTGCATAAAGCTCGCGAAAGGTCCAATAATGCCATAGTAAGAAAGAACTCCGCGAACAGCGCCGGCTATCATGCCCATACCATGGTGGTGGATGTTGTTCAGCAAGTCGATGTGGCGGTCGTAAAAGTCGGGGGTTACATGAAAGTGATTTCCGATGGTACGCGCGGGTACGTAAGATGCGGGTCGGTGAGTAATGAATTGCTCGAGCCAATTTGTGCCGCCCATTGCAAAGGCGCCGATGAAGCCAGCTCCGATACCAATGGCGACGGCGGAGCCGAAACCGACTTTTGGGAAGGCGGGGAACGAAGATTTGGCGTCGGGATATGCTAGAGATAGGAATCAATATCATGATGGTGGAATGGGCGTCGTAGTCGATTACTTACACAAAGTGCCGGTGACGGTGTGGTGCTGAGGCATGGCGATAGCGATGGGATAGGATGTAAGCTACAACGTCGGTTTTTTGGACAATGTAATAAAGTGCGTGGCGATGCCATGACGTTAAAATACAGACGTGCATGGTGCGCAAACGCGTGCCGTAGGCATGCGATCAACCTGACGTCACAGATAGCACTCCCATTTCTCGTAAGATGGTGAAGATCACAGGGAGATACCGAACATAATGTAATATCGTTTTATTTATTTGCACGTAGATGACAGATTAGTTTAAACCTTGCTACTCTTCCAACTCTTGGTTTACACAGATCTTAGATTCTCAGCATTCGTGAGCGCGAACGCTACAGTGCTCACCCTAGAAGAGTGCCGCAGATTGTCCTGCAACGTCTGGCTCCTACTGTGCCGGCGTTGGCTATCAACATCAGCACCGCCTCAAGTGGACGTTTCACAAGTGGCGGCGGCAAATATTGGTCTTCAACGCACGCTCTGCCACATATAGTTATGCATCAAACCTACCTCGCTGCAGGCTACTATCTTTGGAGAAATAGACTCGATCGATTGATGAACTGAGTTTGCTACCTAGGATTTGTAAATAGTTGTTCAGCATTGCTCAAGTTACTACAACAGAAAACGCGGTGGTAAGTGTTTGTCAACTTGTTAGGTTAGGTACCGGTATCCTGGCCCCAACACGGACCGTGTGGCAGGGTCACAACGCTAAGCGTGACTTGTTGGGTTGCAGCCGCTATTATCAGTCAGCCTCTCGTCTCTACCAATGTTAAGCGGGTTTGTCATGAGGGTACCAGCGATGCGTCCATCTAGTCGTTGTCTCTCCGCTGCAATGTCTGCAACAACAGTCTCCGGGGCTTTTTCGTTGGTCACGTCTACGTAATGGTAGACCAATTCACTTCCGAATTCGTGCTTCATTCGTTCGGCAGACTCCTTGAACGCTGGGTCTGGCTGTTCCGTCGATCGAGACAGTGGACATTCCTCTTGTTAGTTGTGCCGTCGTCTGAACGCCTCTCGGCAATACTCACCCCTTCCGCCAGCCTCGACGACACCTTCTGCCATTGACAGCCCTAATCCGCGACCACCACCTGTGTCTGGTAAACATCGATTATAAAGGCAGTGGTCATAATCTGCAATGGGGGAACCACGGTAGGCTTCACAAGAAGATTATTCCCTGCAAAGGATTCGAGCTAGACTCCCGCACCACCGGGTAGACTGTACAGTGAAGTGGTCATAGCTACTAGCGGTGCTCCTTCCAAGGCATTAACAGTACTTTTGAGAGTCGGGCCCGCGTGTATATTCTACTTTCGGGTTAAGCTACATGAGATACCAACGTACTTCCCTCAATACTGTCAGAGAAGAAGGCTCAGCGGAGTGCGCGTATATATTCCTCCAGGTGTTTTCACGCATGGAAATGGAGAATCCCAATGCTTGGAGGCCGCAGGATCAATATAGTTTGTGTGAAGCCGGCGTCGGCACGGGTCTCTGTGCGCCATTAAAGCATGCTTATGGAGAAGGATGCGGGGGCGGATGCGGGATGACGCCGGGACAAGCCTTAGATTTGCAATAACGGAGATTGTTCATTCTCCGATTGCATTCTGAGTGAGAGGCGACACTGATAGCAGCAGGTGCCTCTTTATTTTATTGCTCAGTTCTCAGTGGAAAAAAATATTCCTTTTCGTAGCTGGCAACAGGGCTATATTGTGATGAAACAGGAACGAATGGAAACCCGCAGCACTTCCTTTGAGGAAGTACATTCAGCCGATGTATGTCCCCTCAACAATTTTACTTAGTGTTAACGATAAGTTGCTGAAAGAATCTACATGTGGCGCAACGTGTCTTATCGTTCTTTGAACGTCACGTGACGTCTTCATCCCCAACGTGTGCAACCACTATAAATACTTCGGACACGGTGGGCAAGAAAGCCGCTTTTGCTACCAATTCTCCCACTTGCGTAGATGAAGCTTCTGTAACAGTCCCTGCAATTCCATGATCCAGAGCGCTACTGCGGCGTATCAGCCAGCCTTCGAAATGCAACGCTTGCTCCAGTTACTTGGGGCGGCGACCTTAGTACAAGATTGTGGCCGCTACGTAATGATGAAGTTGCGGTGTGACGTGAAGCACTACGTCAATAAGCTGCACCATATTATGCCACCCTCAGCTAGTGCTTACAGGAACAGTTCTCTATACATATTAACATGCCTATGCATCTACCCACTGGTGTGCCAATCGCGTATCTTCTAAAACATATAAGAATAGGCGGTAGCTATGTAAGATACAGCATATATAGGATATTCGTGAATACATTCATAATTAAGAGAAAGGAGATACTGAAGCAATACAAAATAAGGCTAAGTAGGCCATATTAGCAAATCAGTTGGAACGAGTGCATTGAGGTCAGGTCCGCACAATCGAGCAGGGGCCACAGCACTTATCGCACTAGCCCAGGGGTCAAACCAACAGAATAGAGTTAACAGAGATCAACATAGAAGTCATCATCAATTAATACACAATCACCACCCATCATCACACCCTATTGCATACGAGCAGCTTATCTAACAGCTAAATTCCCTTAGTTGGTGCTTTAATTAATCCGTCTGCAGCTTACGATAAACACGTTAATTACCGTAATACACGTATATGTATGCATGTTCGGTACAAACCTACGAATTGGTAATCTATAGGGCATCTGGACCGTCTCTTATGCATACATCCTTATTTTTGTTCAAAGCCAACCCTGCACCCTATCATCAGACAGTAGCATCGGCACGTCCGAGCAGCTCAGTTCTCGTATTGCTTAAAACAGGAACACGTCCCTTGGAAGAAATGATATATAAAGTGCATGGAATCTCAGGTTTTTAATTCTGCATCAGTTCCAGCATCTAAACAGTGCAACATCCAGTCAGCTCTCTGATTAACTTATTCACCAACCCCACTTTACCATCAAAACACCGTCAACATGCGTTTCGCTATCGCCATTTTCACCCTTATCGCTGCCACTGTGGCTAGTCCTGCACCAGCTGCTGTTCTCGATCCAGCTCCTTCTGTTGGCTCGTCTTGCAGCTGTGGTACCCGTAAGTCTCTTTCTCCAACTGAATTTCCCCCAAGACTAGCGCATTCTCTCGTTCTCGCCAAGGTATTGCGGCCTAGCTTGATGGCCATTGCTAATTGCGATCTATCACAGCACCCAATATCGTCTACAGCGAATGCTTCTCGACCCCTGATGGCTCGACTGTGCTCTACCTCTGCGAATCGTCATGCACTTGGCAGTCAATCGGTACCGGATGCTAGACGGATCGCAAAGGTCGAATTTCGAGAGGGACAGGAGAGCTAATGTGGTGGTACAGAATTTCATTAAAGCAGTCTCGGATGCATACAGTACGTGGAATTAGTGTTAGGCGACACAGGGTTCAGCAACTACGTACTGTGGACCATTCGGTCATTAATATCTGCAGAAATTAAATTGCAAAGTAGTCGTGATCCATTGCAGGCTTGCACATAATTCTTCTTAAGAGCCTCTTCTGGCACATTCCGGTCCATCATCTCCTAAAAGCAGTCGAACGCTTACTATACGCCCTTCCTCTTTGTCTCTCTTTCTACTGCTACCACTTCTACCTCTTTTACTACCTCTTCTCCACTACTACCCTCTTGCTCCTACTCTATCTCCTCGCCTATCTATTTATTAGTCTCCTCTCTCCTCTCTTTATCTGTCTCCTCTCCCCTGCAAATATCACACTTCTCTTCTCCCTCCTTGCACCCTACCCGCTCCACCTCGCTCCTATCCAAATACCCACCTAACACCGCACGTCTGCACTGCTGCCCCTCAATTTCGCCTACTAATGCCTGCACTAATACATGCTCTTTTTTTTCCTACTTATCCTTAGCCGCTCGTTGTGCCCTCTTGTATAATTATTACCGCCTCACTCTACGCCCTATCTTATCCTGCCTAGCCACTCTCCTGCGCATAATCCAACACAGAAAATAGATAATTAATGTCAATAATACACTAGATGTTAGGGATGTTAACGCCTATACCTAATACGCTTATTACTATAATTATCTACCTACTACCTAATATAAACGCCTCTAACATGCTTACCTTAGTAATAGCGTTATAGTAATATATATAGCATTCTAACTACTGCGCTAGCTCTTAGACCTTATGGACTAAATTACTATATACTACTACCTTACCCCGTTTATACCTTTACAGTTTTTATTAAACCACGCCTAATACTATCTCCTCTACCTTATACTTCTTTACTGCCCTATCTACTTTTATTACCTAGTACGCCACGTTCGTTTACGCCGTCTTAGCCTAAAACACCTTAACCTAGTTAGTATTAAAATATATTTACTAGAATAATTTGTCCTCTTTACTAAATAGTAACGTTGTGGTTAATAATACTATCTATATCTTAGTGGCCACTAACTTGCCTAGCTACTACATCTAGTTATAGAATATATTCTGCCAGTTTAATATAACATAGTACTTATTAACTATAATCTAGTCTAACTACTATATTATTTATAAATAGTTTATAAACGTTGCAAATTCCTATATAACTATAAACTGAGGTATTCCTAACACTATAGTAGCTATATTTGTTATGGGCTATGCCCTAATATATATCCTTATTCTACACGCTTTAACCTTAGGCTTATTAGGTCCTTTAGATCTAATCTTCTAACCCTAGATATATAAGTTTAGTAGTAGAAGCTTAACTTCTACTCTTTATAAATTTATAAAAGTATTATGTTTAGTAATTTAGCTTATTAAGTATTAAGCCTTTTATATTAAATTTATTACTTCGTTCTACTATAGGGTAGAACGTTTTTATCACCTACTAACGTTACTAAGTAACACTTATAAACTAAAAATTTAGAACTAAAAGCTTCTACTAAAACTTTTAATTTAAGGATAAATAAGTATATATAATAAGGGTATTACTTATAGTAAAACGTAGAATAAAATAATAAAAGGATTATTTACCTCTTTAACTTACAGCTTAAGGCCCTAGGAGTAGAGGTAATAGATACGTAATAGTTCCTTATAGAAGTATAGACCCTAATCTATTATAAAGATAGTTTTTGGACGTAGGGACATAACCTTTAGAAGGGCGCAGAGATAGCGCCTAAGGCGTTATAAGACTTCTATATAGTAACTAGAAGTACTGCCACTAACCCTATAATTTAGTAGTAATTAGCCCTACGAGAGAAATTGCTTATAGAAATAGTAATAAAGCGCGAACAAAGTTACTACTTAAAAATTATAGACCTAGCCTATTTTAATAGTAATTAAAAGGATTATTACTAGTTTAAGATAATTATGTAATATAAGTTATTAGAGGATAGACACCTCCTTAAGAGTATACCTAGATAAATTATAAGTTAATTATCTAGAAGAGCTTCTATAATAGGCCTTACCTATTTAGAGAAACACGCTAACTACTCTAAAATAGAATTTTAGGACATTTTAGGCTAGAACTTTCTAAATTACTTTGCTAAAGAGGTAGCGCGTAATCGCCTCTTTCTAATAAAATAGGGTATATAGAAACTTTAGAACTTTAACCTAGATTTTAATAACTACGCAATAGAAGTAGAAGAAAGTAATAATTATAGAGTGAAGAGTATTTACCTCTTCGCCCTTATAGTAGAACTGTAGAATAGACTAGTAATAGTTAATATTAATTCTACCTAGAGCCTCTTAGAGCTCTAGTAAAAGGTAGGAAAAATTAAAGAGAACCTATTTTAAAATAAAACTTACTAACTAGTCTAGATAGTAAATAAAGTATAGTTAGATAAAATAGACTAGGAGCCTATAAAAGCTAGCACTAGGAGGCCGAACTACTAGCTAAATTATAACTAACAAAGCCCTACTAAGAAGAAAAATAGTAAAATACACTAGATATAATAACGCGCGTCCTAGGTCTCTAAAGCTAAGTTAGAAAAGTGTTAGAGGGATAACGCCTACTTCTATTATAGAAAAACTAGGCACTATATAGAATAGTATAAGCTTCTCCTAGCTAATAAGCCTACTCTAGCCTACTTAGTAAAGGCGCGCTAAAGGAGTAACGCCTTAGAAGTTAACTCTAATAACTTTATTAGTTTAGAAAACTAGGCCCTCCTAGTAATAGTTACCCCTAAGAGAAGTATATAGGAAATAATTAGTATAGTTTTAATAACTTTAAAAGGTTATAGTGTTATAGGCTAGCCTTAGAGAGTAAACAGAACTGTAAGTGCCAAATGTAAAGGATAAATTCTAGGTATTAAGTCTCTATAGGGGGGTGTGCCGCTTATAAGAAGAGTCTTCCTTAGTAGGTCTACTTTTTTAGGGTAGTTCCTTTCCTTAAGATCCTTCTAAAGGCTAGGGCATAGCCCTAGCCTATTATATACCCTAGACCTTACTTAGTTTAAAACGTCTTATAGTTATAAAGTAAACCTTAGAGATCTTAGGAGTATTATACTATAGTAAGGTAGTAGTGTTATAGGCGTTATTCTTTTATTAGGAACTTATTATTATTTTAGTAAGGGTTCCTTTATAGTATAGAGGTGGCCCTAAGGCAGTCTTAGGGCGAGGGCCCTTATTAGGCAGTTTATTTATTTACCTTATTATTATAAGGCGATAGGATGACGCTCCTACCCTTTCTAATATAATTATTATGTGTTTCTTACTTTAGTAGTGTATTGCTATTATAGTCTTTTTATATCTATATTATTCTATCTTCCTTTTTCCCTTCTCTACTCTTTCTTTTTTATACTAACTCTAACCTATACCTATTCTAACTTTCTTAACTATTTATAACTACCTCTGTTCTTATCTTCTTTTAGCCCTAACCTAGTCCTCTTTCTATTCCTACGCTATACGCCTTTATACTTTTATTAGCCTTTTAGCCCTCTTCTTTAGCGTTCTGTTTATAGCTGTAGCTAATATTAACATTATTAATAATAGCCTTTAAAGTAGCACCACCTTAGTAAATATTTTTAGTTTTAGTAGTAGTAGTAGTAGTAATAACTTTTTAAACTTAAACTAGCGCCTTACTAAGCCTAGCTATGCGTATACTAAGGAGGAGATTAATAACACTAAAGTAAAAGAGATTCTCTAGAGCTTTAACACGCTTATATAGTAGCCTAATAGTAGTAATTACCTTTACTTTTTTATAACCTCTAAGAGGCGTGTACTAGCTAATCGCCCTAACTCTATTACTTCTACCTATACTTTAAAGCAGCTCTACGTTACTAAGAGCACAGTTCTTTAAAGAGATAGTTTAAATAAAAAGCTAGCTAACCCTAATATAGGCCTTATATATATTAAATATATTAGGCGCCTAAAGCGGCTTAGGCGTATAGAGTAAGTCTATAGCCTTGTATTCTAATATTATTAGGACTGAGGATTCGGACCCAGTATCGTCCGTGCGCTGGTACGTGCGCACTGGCGCTAGTCTGTAAACAGCTAGCCCACTAACGCGCTATCTCGCGCATTAACGTACTATCTCAACGCACTATCCTGCGCACCAACGTACTATTTTAACGCACTATTCTGCGCACTAACGCACTATCTTAACGCACTATCCCGTGCACTAACGTACTATCTTAACGCGCTATCCTACACACTAACGTACTATCTTAACACACTATTATGCGCATTAATTCACAATTCACTATCTTAACCTTACACCCCTATCTATCTAGTAAGTGCAATTTCTAGCTAACTATTCTAACTATAACTTTTAACTGCACGACTGCACGACTTCACCTATAAACTATAAGCCTACTCTTTTACCTATATAGGGGACCTTTATGTGTGTAGGCTGCGAGGACTCCTTACAGCGCTACTAGAGGGTAGTTATAAAAGTTTATAGCACTATTATTATTAGGGCGAAAACTTTATTAAAAAGCCCTAAGGAATCGCACTATTTGTAGGTTATACTAAGCCACTAAATAATTTCAACCCTATACTAGGACTAAAATTAGCACAACGTAGAATTATAGATTACATAAACTTTTCTTAAATACCCCTAATTAGTAAATATAACCCTCTTAAGTGTTACCTAGCTATTATACAAATTGTTAACATCCCTTAGGAGCTACTAACTACTTACTAGTTAGAAACCTATAATTAAATTATAATACGCTAGATTCTTATCTAAAAGTATCTCTAGGAGTAAGGGCTCTAGCAGCTCTAGATCTAATATATACGCCTTATACATTTCTGCTATAGCTATTGCGCTTTTAAAGATAGTATTGTTGTATTACGCAACTATATCTATCTATTACTAGAGCTACGCAACTATTATGCCTCGTTTAATATAGGTGTTAGATATAGAGTTTCTTAGTAGTATTATAAACACGCCTACACTAAACTTTACCTTAAGTAGACACTATTATCTCCCTATATTTAAGCACTAACTAAATTCTCTCTATACTATAAAATATGTTTCCTTAGTTAGTTCCTCCTCTTCTATTATACTAAATTCTTAAGTAAATAAAAGTTTTTTTATAATAGACGTGTATTCTTTCCTTCTTCTACTAGATAGTATTTTTCTTTTTTATACTAGGCCCTCTAATAATTTAAACTCTAACTATAGCACTGCCTATATCTAGCGCTACTACATCTTACTTATAATACTAACCGCCTATCCCTATCTTATACTCTTATACAGTAAATAGAACCTCTTAGTCTTAAACTATATAAAACTATATTCTATAAAACCAGCACTAGAGCGTTATAATAATGCTATACTACTCTCTAGTATAGTGTTAGCTATAGTACTATTACCCTCTTTATATTTAACTATGTCTAGTAGTCTCTCTACCTTTTCTCTAAACAACTATAGGCCCTATATGTACTTTGTCCTCTATACCTATAATACTATTTTCTAATCACGTAGACACTTAGCTACACCTATAGTAACTACTTAGCTTATTATTTCTTCCTTAATAGTAGCGCCTACTCTTAATAGTTTTTTTATAAATATATAGTAATATGCCTTTTCTCTATTATCTTCTAATAACTCTGCCTCCTCTATATATTATGTACATAGCACAACTTCTATTATTATATCTACTAGCTAACGCTTTAGCTTTTAATTTCTATTCTTTACTAAACGGCCAGTCGCTTTTAACGTGCGATTTTGTTTTAGAGGCGCTTTTAGGGCCTCTACTTAAGTGTCTTCCTCTTTACCTAACTCTTCCTTACTATCACTTCGGCGCGCTTGGTCCCTATAGACAGAGTGTAAGAAGTAAAAAAATTCTTCCTTTTTTACTTATTTATATATCTATTACACTACAGACTTAGGTAAGCTGCACAGAAATGCCTTAGTAGGAGGACCTCTTCTCTATAGAACTAAACACCATATAGGCTTCTAATTATAAACTCATTCATATACGTCTTATATAAGGGAGGGAATTAGACTATTATTATCCTAAAGCACTTTAGCTAGTAAGATTAAAGAATAGTAGGCTATAGTATAATATAGTGTTTATATAATCTAGGATAATAAACGTTGCCTAGTGTTTCTTATCTCCTTTTAGCACTAAAGTTTAGCCAACTTATTTTAACCACAGACGTAGATTAAAATTAATTACATTACTACTAACAATAGAGACTTCTAAACACATTTACTATAATAAGACCTATTACTTTATTACCTGTGTACTATATAGATATATAATACTCCTAAGTAAGGTGTTTTCCTATTTTAATAAGGAACATAGATAAGAGATAACTAGTAAAGAGAGGCGCGTTATTTAAGAATGTATTAATAAGCTTAGGAACCTTTACCTACTACTATAAGAAAAATATAAAGAATTTATAGTCTCTAACACCTTAGTACTAGCCTTCCCTAGCCTATGTGTTATCCCTAATAGTTATTGCTGTCGTCACTATACCTATATTGCTACTAGGATTTCTGCAAGGCATAACATGCGAGGACACCTACGCTAGGAATATAAACTCTACATTCTAAACATAGCTAAAGAAAGAAGGCAGCTCTAGTATAGTAAGTAAGTAAAGGGCGTAGATTACTAATAGTTTTTCCCCTCTATACTACCCCTATTCTAAAACCTTTATCTTACTTATAAATTTGTAGTTAAACTATCTACAAACTTATATAGCTCTAAAGCCACTACTAATAGCGTTAAAAACCTAACTAAACCTAGTGTAGTCCCTATACCTATTTTTGCCCCTACTAGTAGCAAATTTATAAATTAGCTCTAGGAAGCGTCGCAATAGGCTAAGAAAGTAAAGTAAGAGTAGTTAGTAGCTATATCTAGCACACCCTCTGTTTCTACGAATTCTTAGGTTGCCTATATAGGTGTCCTATAAGTGTTTAGTAACACGTCTATATAGGTAGAGGCTTTATAATATATAGCTATACTAACTACTATAGGTAATCTAAAGCTGCATTATCTTTATGTAACTATAAAGAGTATAGCTAGAACTTAGTAGAATATTACTAGTAAAGCCTCCTGCTACGCCTATATAAGAGTAATATAGGAACATAAGACTAATATTCCCTTTACTCCGCTAGAGCTATACTAGGACTTTTACCTCTACTACGCAGGACTACTCTAGAAAATATTTGTCTTCTTCTACTATATATTAGTTAATAATATAGAGAAGCTACTAACACTTTATTTACAGCCTTACTAGGAGCAGACCTAGTAGAATATTACAGAGTACTTAGATTTAATAGATAATATCCTAGAAGTCTAAGAGCACTATACTAGAACTTAATTTACATTATTTAAAGAGTACTACTATTGCTTTTGGCTATCCCTTATTAAATAAACTAGTTAAACTAAGCATTTTGAACTTGCCCTACTAATACCTATAGCGTTCCTAACACTCTCCTATAATAGAAAAGGTTTTTAAGAGGCGTATAACTTTGTAATAGACATATTAGCTATAAAGAAGTTCTGCCGTTTTATAGGCCTTTAGAAACTATAGGATAACCTTGTCTATTTAAATAATGTCTAGCCCTAGGCTACCACAAATAGTATATAGACTGCTGTTTTGCTTAATAAGGCTTCCCTTCTTATTACTAAGTAAGATACTAATATGTCTATAGAGGTAGAGAACTGTAATCTTATAGACACGTTTAAGGCGTAGGTATATAACTACCTTACTACAGAGTATCCTATAAGCATAAGCTAGCTTATAAACACAGCATAGTTTATTAGTAAGTTCTAATATAGTAAAAACCTAGATGCCTTCGTGCACTAGAACAGAGATACAGTTACTATACATAACATAAGAATAACCCTAGCCTTATTTGCAATAATGGCTAGGAATAAGTATAAGGAGACCTTAAAGATCCTATGCTAGCTAACCTTTGTGTCTACTTATTTAGACCTTCTAAATATTCTATAGGAACTTCTAGTAGAGGAACTAAAAAATGTTACACTAGACTTCTCTATGTTTAGCCCTAACAATAGTAATCTTGTACACAGAGCCGACTTCGTTATTAAAAACCTAATAAAGGGGGTAGGTTAAGAAAGTTTTTTAACTACCCCCCTTATAAACCTACGTAACTTCACCTAGGTGCAGTAATACTATAATCTAGTATAGAAATTTCTAAAGTATCTTCTTTGCCTAATTTATTTTACTAGCGGCTAACTTAGCTACAGAATAGAAGTGCTTAGCGTTTAACTTAAGAATAGTTATACTATAGGTATACGTAATATCTTCCTATATAATAGTCTTATCGCGGTGGTTCCACAATACTATAAAGGGTATAATCGCGACAAGACTATAAAGACTATATATAGATTCCTCCTAGCGGAGGTGGGCAGTTTCTTAGTGTGGTACATTTGGCTAGTTTAACTATTCTATCTAGTTGTCTAAGGATAAATAGGGACAGACCTTTGTAACCACTATTACAAGTAGGCGCAAAGTGTGCTCCTATAGCTAGATATAGTAGAAAAATAACACACTATATTGTATATTCTTAGTTTAGCTATCTAGAGTGCTAGTCTTTGTTAGATTAGGTAGGAGATTAACATTAGCACCTTACGTTACCTTATAATTGCTTTCGCCTACTAGTTTGCCAGCTCTAAGATGCTTATTTAGGAACTTACTAAAGAGGATGTAGATAATATTATAAATAAGATAGAGGCTAAAGTATAAGAAATATAGGCTAGATACCTACCTAAAACAGCCTACGCAGTATACGCACTTAATATATTAAAGATATTTACCTACTTATTTAATAATATAGAGGCACACTTTAAGATATTGCAGAAATAGTATCGCGCTATTTATTTTAGCTTAGTAGAAGCGTAGCTAAGTCTTAACTATTATAAGAGCATTATAGCTACCACTTAATAGCAGAATACTAAGAGAAGTAATATTAATCTCCTGTAACTATTATAAGAGAACTTTAGATGCGACGCCTAATTTAGAGGTATATAAAAGGCCGCCCTGTTAGCTATTCTTATAGGCGAAAGTGTAGTAGTGTATATTATAAGCACTAGAGCTAGTAAAAGTCTCCTCTTTATACTACTAGCCTACTATCTAGGCTATAGGTAGAGCCTTATAATAGTGCCACTTACAGCCTTATATATAGACATACTTTAACGCTGTGCAACCCTACGTATACGTGCTACAGTGTGGAAGTAAGGCTTATGCGATAAGTAGGCAGCTATTATACTTATAACTCTAGAGAATATAGCTAGCGATAGTTTCTAGGCTTACGTACGTAGGCAGAAGTTATTAGGCGTACTAGAGCAAATAGTAGTGGACAAATTTCACTATATTATTCTCTCTAATATAGCATACCGCTCTTATCTCTATAACCTATATTAGTTAACACAGTACAAAGTCCCTCTAACTTTACTCACTATAACCCTACCTCTAGATAATTAGCACTAAGCGTTTTAATTACTAGGCCTTCCTATAGATATAAACCCTTATAGGGAATCTACACCTTGTAGTAATATCTAATATAAGGTCTATAGCGTCCCACTCTTAATAAGCACTATAATAATAGACATAGTAGAGTACATATAATAGGCTCTATAAAAATTTAAAAAGGTTCTTATCTATATTAACCTTATTTTAATAGTAGATACCCTAGCCTAGGGCCTAGACTGCTTAAGATACCACAGCTAAATAGAAAAGGGCAAGAAGGGAATAAGCTTAGACCTATTCCTATAATAATTAGAAGGCGCTATAATTGCGACTAGCGCATTAATAGAAGGCCTCTATGTCTTAGACATCTAGGTAGTTATTAGGTTTACTCTACTAGCCAGTCTAATTAGCCTTATATAAGAATTTAGCAGAGTTGCCTAGGACTAGAAACTAGGCACTACACGCCTAGTGCTTAGCGAGTAAGTCCTAAATACACACTTTAACAAAGCTAGTTAGGATGCTTAGCTGGCTGTGCTAGCCTACGTATAGGACCCTACCCACTAACTAGTCTACTATTACAGCATTATTAATTATTATTTTAATAGTAATAAGATAAGGAAGATGTGTAAAGCATCTAAGCAGGCTTATAATATATACTTAGACTTAATTTACTCCCTATCTAATTTACCCTACGTACAAAGTTTATTAATTACACTAAGAAGACTCTAAGGTGTAGTAAGGGGGCTACTGCAAAACGTGCCTTTAACGCCTATTTAGGCCAGGTATAATGCAAACTCCTTACTAGCCTATATAATAGGTACCTAGAGCAGTAACTATTATGTTCTATTATCTAGAAAACGCCCACTATCTCTAACACCTAGTTAATTAACTAGGCTAGCCAGCCTATAGACAGATCTAGGTCTCCTCCTAATATATACAGGAACTACGTTAGGTTCCCCTACTAAACGTTTATTTACCTCTAGTTAGTTTTTCTCTAGCTCCCTAGTCACTATACTAATTGTATACATAGTAAACCCACATTAGAAGGCACTAGCCACGCCTTTTAGAGTAGCCTACTAAGAGAGGGAGCTGGACTTTTTTTAATATAGGATAGAAGAGGCTGGGAAGAGAAGAAGTAGGATTTTTAGGGAAGAAATACTAGCTTATCTTAAATACTAGAGACTTTACTATATAGCTTGCTTTATTAAATAGAAGCCCTTTAACTATAGCTAGGATTAATGTGCCATTGTTACTAGATAAAAGACAACCTACTTAGGGAACACTATTATGTCCTATCGCGTTTAAATGGGAAACAAATAGAGTAAAGGCAACTACTAGGCCTACCTTCTCCTAGTAAATTACTGCCCTAGGTAGCTTATACTAGAATCTAATTAGATTTGAACAGAACTATTAAAAGATGTTTTATATATTAACAAATTTGCTATTTAAGATACGTGGGCGATCCTATAGAATAAGTGCCTAAAGGCGAAAGAGCTGTAGAGTTATAACATTAAAGTAATTAAGGGTAAAGACTAGGATTCTAAGAGTACTAATGTATTCTAGTAACACTTTATTAGTGTTATTAATTTTAGTAATAACTATAAGGCGAGAAGGATTATTCTTAGCCTTAACTAGCTAACGTAGACCTACTATATATCTAAGCGCTATATAGAGTTAAAGTAGGACTGCCCTAGCTAGGGAGCTAGTAGAACCCCTTTTATAATACTAATTTAAATGTAATGTAGACATAATAATAGAAGGTTTAAAGTAGGTAACACATACTATAGGACTAAGGGAAATATAAGAATCTATATCTATTACATAGGGTATAAGTAAGGTAAATTAGGGGGAGAGGCTGTCTTATAAACATATTAGGGTTTAAAATAGAATAAAAGAGCGTTAGGCACGCGTTTAGTATAAGTAGGAGTGTATTTATAACCTCTAGTAATAGTGATTAAATGCGTTATAAAAGGAAGTAATACTAAGCTAGAAAGACTACTTTTAAGGTGTAAATATGTCTACTAGGCTTAGCCGTAGTAAGTAAGCTGGCATAAGCTTAGTATTGCCTTTACCCTTATTATCCCTACTATTCTTACCCTTCTTACTCTTGCCTTTACCTTCGCCTTTCTTACCCTCCTTACCCTCCTCGCCCTCTTTACCCTCCTTACTCTCCTCTTTACTATTAGTGGCCTCCTCTATCTACGTAGGCAGCGCAGGTGCGACCGCCTTAATAAGTAGTATATTTTTGTCGCTAATAGGCTTACCTACTAATCTGTCTATGCCTAACTACGCACTTAGCCTCTAGCTTGTCTAGTATACCTTTAGGTTAACCTTCTTTACTACCTCTAGTTAGAGGTTCTACTCCCTAACGCGTAGCGTCTACTCTACCTACTTATAGGTAACATTACTAGGGATTAGGTATAGGAAGCCCTAGTTAAGGGTTTTAGTAGTATTATACTACTAAGTAGCTTAGTTTAGGCGCAGCTTCTATGTGTTCTACGCTAATATAGACAGCTTATAGCTAGGAGGTATAATTATTTAAATAAGCGTAGTAATAGCCTTACTATTATATTACTTAGGCAGCACTCCCTCTACTGCTAGCTTAGCTATCTTGTTAGTATAAGTACACCTATAGAAGGCTATTGCCTAGTAGTACTTAATATATATAGCTACTACGCAGCACTTATAGTGCTTAACTAAATAGTGCGTAATAGTAAAGGTTTTATCCACTACACTCTTAGGTGCGTAGAATATAGCCTATATTGCCTATATAGTACCTGCTTCACCTACTAGTAATGCCCCTAGCTAGCTAGAGATAGGAAAGGGGCTACTATAAAAGTGCTAGATAGAAAAGAAAGTAGCAGCGTATTACTATATAGTTTTATTACTAAGTAATTGTGCGTAATTTAGTATATAGGTGGCAGTTACATAGGGGCTAGTAGCTATAGTTATTAGGTTACGCCTTTTACCCTTATTGTCTTCTTTTCTAATGTTTTACTTAAAGATTTAGGTAATATTAGGCTTATTTTCTAGCGTAATACTATTATAGGTATTAACTTCTACCTAGCTAGCGTTTAGGGGAGGGCAAAGTAGACTTAGCTTAACTATCTTTTTGTGCTGCTAGTAGGCTGCCTACCTACGTTAGTAGTCCTATTCTACGTAGTAGTTATTGTGGGTCGTCGCCCTAACGTAGGCAGGTAACACCTAGGACGCCTAGCTCTATATAAAAGAGAGACAGAACAGCAGTTAGGAGTAGACCTACTTAGTAGGCAAAGAGGTAGAAGTAGAGATAGAGGGCTATTGCGTACACCTTAAAAAGGGCTCCTAGGCTAAAGGAGGCACCTTACTTAGGTCTTTAACGTTATTATTATTAGCGTCCTAACAGTTAGGATCTATAGTAAGTTACTAGGTAGTAGTAATAAAACATTACTATACGTTATTAGGTAGTGTATTAGGGGGGAGCATCTAGCAAATTAGACTAATAGTAGACAGAAGCGATAGAGCGATTAGGACTAGCTTATAGTAGCTGGCGTTATTAGGAAGTAACTATCTAGCGCTGTAATAGGGGGTTTGTAAGCTTTGCTAGTGTAGTAGGATAGTAAGCTAGTGTGCGAAAAGCTATTTGTACGCTTTATTAGGGGGGTTATAACTAAAGTTACAAAGGACGTGACCTTTAGCGGCTAGAGGAAAGCTGTAGGGGCTACTGTTATAGTAAGTAGTAGTATTCTTAAGGACAGCTATCTAATGTATATTTAAGTAGGAAGCAGTAGGTAAGATAGAAAGAGGTAGAATAG
This sequence comes from Paraphaeosphaeria minitans, assembly GCA_015832175.1. Lineage (NCBI taxonomy): Eukaryota > Fungi > Ascomycota > Dothideomycetes > Pleosporales > Didymosphaeriaceae > Paraphaeosphaeria > Paraphaeosphaeria minitans. Next base: position 4,780,617 of record WJXW01000002.1, read on the forward strand.
AAAGTAGTAGGTAGGGAAAATATAGTAATACGCTAAGTACCTATACTTATGCTCTACTGCACATTTATAACCTACGCGCTGTTATAATTAACACTTATAACACTACTAAAGTATTTAAACTAATAGTAAACACGTAAACTAAGGTAAATTAACTTAATGTAAGCTAGTATTAAGTAACAGCAATTTATAACAATTTAGGCGAGGCGGTAGGGTGTAAATCTCTAAAATATAGTACTGTAAAGCGCTAATCTGTGTACTTATATTAGACTAACTATTTAAACTATACACAAATTATATTTAGTTTAAATAGTTATTTATAAGTAAGTATACTTCCTCTTATATTAAGCGCAGCTATCTAGCGTAGCATATAAGAAAAGAAGTATATAAATGCGGAGCTAGGCGTATCTCTAAAACACGCTACTATGTTTATTAACTTATAGCTAGCTCCCTGCCAACCTGTGTAGCTAAAGCCAGCATAGATAGGACTAATATACACAAACTAATGCAAATTAACGTGAATTAATAGAAAGTAGCGTAGATTAGTACTAATTCTATAGCGATTATATAGAAGGTAAGGACCTGGATAGGCTGCTTATAACTTACTAAGACTTATAGGCATGCCCTATAGATAGAAAGAATTTAGATAAGCCACTTATTCCTTAACTTAATAGTAATTAACGCCAATTGCTAAGAAGTAGCGCAAATTGCTAAGAAGTAGTATAAATTGCCACTATGTGGACTTATGGATGCGAATAAGCTACTACTTTACTATACTATATTATATAAGAAAGAGGGCTTTGTAAGCAAAGGTCCTAGTAACGCAAATTAACGCGAATTAATATAAATTAACGCCAATTAACGTAAATCAACAGGAAGTAGTGCAAATTGCTACTATGTTAACTTGCAAATTGCAAGAATCTATACAGAAGTATTAAAACTATTCTACCTAGAGACTACGCTTTAGATTATAAATAAGGAAGACATAGATGAGCATCTCACACTTAGGTAAATAGGCTATCTTAACGCGAGTTTACGCGAACTAATATAAAGCAGGGTGTATTAGCACTAAGTTAGTACTAACTCTAATATATAGTAAGCACCTAGATAAGCTACCTATTCTTTATTAGAGGACTTGTAGGCATGCCCTATAGATAGAAAAGATATAGATAAGCCGCTTATTCCTTAAATTAACGCGAATTAACGCGAATTAATAAAAAGTAGTATAAATTAGCACTAAGTTAGTACTAACCCTAATATATAGTAAGCACCTAGATAAGCCGCCTATTCTTTATTAGAGGACTTATAGGCATGCCCTATAGATAGCAAAAATCTAGATATGCTGCTTATTCCTTATCTAAGGATGTTTAGCTATGCCCTATAGATAGGAAGTTGTTGTCTACAGGATAAGAATATAGTATAGCTGTAGGGGCTATATTATAATGTAATTAATAGAGCTAGTATAGGTAGTAAGACCTCCTAATTATGCAAATTAGGGACATTAACGCCAGTTTATATAAATTAACGCTAATAAAGAGGAAGCAGCGCAAATTACTACTATATTAACTTATAGATAGTAAGGATGTAAACACACTACTACTTTACTATATAGGATTAAGTAAAAAAGAGGGCTATATAAGCAAAGGCCTAGATTAACGCAAACTAGCGCTATATGTAGCAAATTAAGAGGGAACAGTTTATATAGAGCTCTTTAGAGCTAGCAGCTTAAACTTTAGAGCCTATAAGGAACACCTATACACGTGCCTATAAGAACCTTAACACTATACCCGCTCTGCCTTACGCACTGTTACAGTTAGCCTATAAGTAGAATAAAGTCTTCTATAGCTTTCTGTAATAAGTACCCTTAAGAAAGTAAGTCTATATAATAGATTTAAAGCTTAGCGTGCTTAGTTTTTTTTAGAGGCTAGATCTACTGCTCTAGATATTAAAAAAATAACTATATAGTAAAATGTTATAAAAGGATAATGCCTATACTTAGAAATTTATAAAAGAGTATAGTTCTATCCCTTACGTACTACCTATTTATTAGTAAGGCAGTAGAAGCGGACTAGATAGAGTGTAACACCCTAAAAGTAGGCGTGAGCACAGGCTATTTTCTGTGTAATTAGAACATCTTATTAAAGTATACACCTCCTACTACTACTACGCTTATCTATACTAGAGACGTTATATCTAGTAAGGGTCTAAAGGATATAGAAGTAGAGTAGTCGCCCTATAGAGCCAAATGTAAAGTAATCTCTTATTAACTTTAATATAAGGCGCTCTACTAGGCCAAGTAAGAAGAAATAAGTAAATTAACGCAGAGTAATAAAAGACAGCGTAAATTAGCACTAGGTAATAGTAATATATAATAATTTAGGCGAGGTAGTAAAGGTAATATATAAGAAATATAGTCTAGCAAAGCGCTAACGCGTATACTTATATTAGAGTAACCTCCTTACGCTTTAATATTAACTAGTTTACGTAGGTTTTAATTACTAAGCATGCTTTAGCTAAGACTAGCTAGCCTATGTAGATTAAAGAGAAGCGTAGTAGTAGAGTTAAAAAGTAGAGTAAGAGCTTCTAAGGCTAGTGCGCCTAAACCCTAGATATAGCTATAAGCGCTATGCCTAGGATTTAGTAGACTATAATGTAAGGGGTAACAGCGCAAATATAGACAGTAATTTATAATAATTTAGGCAAGACTAGGCCTAGTAATATAATAAAAAAACTTAGCGTATAACTGCACCTCTATAGTTAACTAGTGTAGATACTACCTAAGTTCTTTTATTAATATTCCTTAGCGCTAATATAGGCTAAGTACTCTTATTAATAATAAATAAATAAAAGGTAAAGCTGCGCGTTACGTGTGTAGAAACTAGCTCTTTAGCCTACCTCGCAATTTATAAAGTGCGCTAACATGCCCTTTTATAATATTTACAATGTTAGAGATGCCTTAAACTAGTCTAGTAAGTATTATATTATATCTACACTTTATAGTAGCTGCAATAACGCGCCACGTGTAGTATATAGTTAACGTTTTTAATAAAGTCCCCTTACGCCCTACCTACTACCTATTAATAATCTCACGCCTACTACCTACTATAGAAGAAGAGGGTGTGCGGCTCTTTAGTATCTCCCCGCCCTATAGTAATAATAATAAGTTTAACTTCTCCGCCTTCTCTAGCCCTAAGCTCTAGCCCTAGAGTCCTATAATAAGAGATATCTCTAAGGAAGCTAAAGAGTCTAGGGTAATATTATAATAGCTAACGCCTATAGTCTCTAAGGTTAAGGAGTGCCCTCTATACTTATATAGGTCTTACTACGCTAGTAAGACTAATATACTTAATAACCTTTTAGTAGAAAGCTCTGTGCCTATTATATATATAGACGCTAAAAACTAAGGTAAGAGTAATAATAGGGCTATCTTACTTATTTACACTACTACCGCTGCTGCCGCCGCTAAGGTAGTAGAAGAGGAGGAAGAAGGAGAAGAAGAAGAGAAGGTTAAAGAGAAGAAGGGAGAAAAAGAAGAAAAAAAGAAAAAGGACGCTAGTCTATAGACTTATTCCCTTATTAGAGTAGAAATATGTGTAGGGCTGTTATTGCGTAAGTATTAAGAGGTAGATATATTAGCTCTAGCTAGTACTCCTACTAAGGGCGATATCTACTATACTTCTAACTAGTAGTATATACTGCTAGAGTCTTATACACGTTGCACCTACGTGGAGCTTATTATTGGCATATAGGGTAAGGATGTAAAAGATGTAAAGAATTTAATAGTGTGTAATTATTGCGTAGGAAGCACTATTATAGATGCTATTAGACTTTATAAGGTATACTATACAGATCTCTATACAGCGTACCTACAAAAGCTTAGTTTCTAATATATAAGATATTAGCTAAGTGGCAGGGATTATAGTATTATAGATTAGTGTAAGGCTCTAGTAATAACGCCCTCGCGTAAAGCGCAGGGCCTATCTAGGTATATACCTAGTAGCTGTATAGATAAAGGGGGGCGCCCTAAATCTACGCTAGAGGAGAAGGTGGCGGCGTATAAGTATAATAAGTGTAAGGTAAGAAAGGCGTATACGCAGCGCTAGGCTGTAAAGAAGTAACAGATAGAGTAGTAGTGTAATATATAACCCTATATAAAGTCCTAACCTAGCATGCGTAGTAAGCAGACAAACCACTATAATATAGCTATTTTTAAAATTTAAAAGCTAGATGTAATACTATATATTAAAAAGTTGTAGTAATAACTACTATACGTAGATAGTGTCTTAAGTATTATATCTACTAGTGTAGGTAGCGTTCTAAGTATTATTATTAACGACAGCTATAGGAGTTATAGGCGGCCACATGCTAAGTAGTTAGCACCTAATCTTATTAAGCTTTATAAGAACGCTGTAGTACTATAAGTATACATTATTATAAGCCAGAATCACGAGAGTAATCTTTTATATAGAGGTTAAGCTTTAGATTATGCATAAGAATAGCACCTCTAAGCTAGGGTAAGTAGACACTAACGTAAGTTAATAAGAAGTAGCGTAAACTAACACTAAGTAGTAGCTATTTATAATAGTTTAGTAATAGGTTAGCTTTAGGGGGACCTATTAATAAACACATCCCTAGTTACCTATAAGAAAGTTATGAGTTGTAAGCTTAGCGAAGTCTAGGTTAAATTAGAAGATAACTAAGGCGCGATTAGAACCCTACTATTATTAAGGTTATACTTAGTCTAGAAGGGTAAGGCAATCTATTAACGTGGAGCTAAGGGCGTATCTCTAAAATATAGTGTTATATACATTAACTTAAAGCCAGCTCGCTACCTACTAGTATAGTAAAGGCTAGCATTAATTATAGGGTTATTAGCGCACTAAAACTAACTAAGAACACGCAAATAGATGCGAACTAATAGGAAATAGCGTAAATTAATGTTAAGTGGCGCCAAATCGCATATAAAGGAAGACTCTTATTTAGATAGGTTAAGGGAAAGCATCCTAGCGGCGAAGGGAATAAAAATAGAAAGTGCGCTTATAGGCTTATAACCTACACTTGCTCTAGAAAGAGTAGTATTAGGATTACTTATAGTTATAGCAGTAATGCTGTAAATAGCTGTATATATATTAGGAAGGGTAACTTTTTATTTATAAACTGCTTTAGTTATCCTAATTAGAAATTCTACCTATAGCCTAGCGTGTTAACGTTTAACCTGCTATAGGTACTTTAGGCATTTTAACCTTAATTTGCTTAAACTAGTCCTTCTAACTACTATTACGTTGCCGCTAGATCTCCTTGTCCACGTTATACGTCCTATTCTATAGATCTACGCCCTTCTCTATTATATCCCTAAGGTTAGTAGCTATTTATATCTGCTTCGCCTTCTACTTCTTAATATAAGACGCGTTGTTAATAAGTGTAATTATATAGCACTTTAATTTAGTTTGGCTATAATAGTAAACCTATAAGAAGAACTAGGCTGTTATTAATAGATTTATGTAAGGCTTAAACAGTATTACTATATTTACACGCTATAGATTTAATCCTACGCTAGCTGTCTATAGTGTTACCACTATAATCCACGCCTTATTAATTTTGTTTACATCTGTAAACTTGCGTAAGTTAGTCTTATAGTCTTTAGCTTTTATACTTATAGTGTAATTAAGGACATTTCCATCCCTATAGGTGTAGTATAGTATGGCAATTAGGATTCTAGCATAGTTAGGCTATACTATCCTAATTACCACCTTTTAGCGCGTCTGTTTATCCTTGCGCAGCGTTTCTTAGATAGGGTCTAGTATTCCTTTTAGCGTTAACTACTTTGCGTATAACGTGGACATCTGTAATCTTATTACTAGATAACTCTAGGTGGTAGTGTTACGTAGAAATTCTAGATACTAGAGTAGAGCGTAATCTTTAGTAAACTCCCTAGTCTTATTATCTTACTTCTTCTACTTATTAAAAGCCTACATAACTAGCGCTACGCTTACTATAGCTAGGGCTATTATATATCTATGTGCCTTATTAGCTAACCCTTTTTTAGGCTTCTAGCTTAGAAGTGCTCTGCGCTCCTACCACTTTACTAGGGCTTTATTATACTTACAGTTTATCTTTGCCTATAGCTTGTCTTCTGCGTCTTAAATTCACTTCTCCTCTCTTTTATTAGGTTTTACGTATATAAAGCGCCTTACTAGCTCACTAGTTATAGGAATAATAACGCGGTTGTTAAACTAATATATATTTAGCGTCTAGGCTATAATAAACAATAGCGCAGCTTCTTATGCTATATTATTAAAGTTCTTATAGAATGCTATCTTGCAAAAGGACTTATTAGTTACACTAGATACACTAATACTTTTAGTTATATAGTAGTGTAGGTTGTTAAGGTTATTTATTTTATTACTACTGTGAAGACGCTAAAGCCCTTTAAAGGTATCTATAATAGTAGCCTAGGATAGCTGTTAGAGCGCAGTAGTATAGAAAATATAACTATTAACTAGATTGTTCCCCTCTGGTGTACTAGATACGCCCTAGATAATTAGGTAGCGTTAATAGGCGTTCTAGAGGGATGTATAGGCGTATTCTATTACAGTCTACATTTTAGACCTATTTACGGCTTAGTAGCACTTATTATATAATACGCACTTAACTACTAGGAGATCTGCTTTATATACGTAGGTTATTAGAGTTTCTTAAAACTTCCTATCTATGCTACGTTTCTTTCCTGTTACAATAAGGCTAAACTTAAACTTATTAAAGACATTTCTAATATAGTAAGGAGTTAATAAGACAATAAGATCTAAGGCCCTAGTTAGCATATATAGGTGAGGGGAAAGGACGTCTAAACTATTTAATATAAACGTATTAATCTAGAAGCTCTACTCTATAGGTAGAATATTCCCCTATTTATCTTTTTACGTTCTGTTACTATTAACAATGCCCTAATTAGAACTTATGTCCTTAATATTAACTCTTTTACTGTATTTAGTAACCTCTATTATAGAGAGAGGTAGGTAGTTCCGTAAAGTACCCTAGTTCTTACCCTCTTTAAAGGCGAAGCGAAAACTAGGGTATATTTTAAAAAAGGTGCCACCCTTAAGTATCTTCTACATATTGTCTTAGAAACTAGTTAGAGTAGTACATAGGGTAATAATAAAAGTGCTGCCAGACTTAGGCTCTTAGTTAAGGAAGAGTTTCTTACGATTAGATAGTAAGCACTAGTAGGTAATAAGGTTATAAAAATAGGAGGGGTAATTACTATTAATCGCATTCTATAGTAAGTGCTTTATTATGTTTCCTTACTTCTATACTACCTAAACCTCTACGTAGTTCGCCTTATAGTGCCTAGTTATAATTACCTTAAGTAAGAGTAGTATACATTACGGCCTTAGTCTTACTCGCAACTTAGCTTAATATAGAGAAAATGGGGGTCTTTAAGCCCCTTATTACCTATAACAAATAGGCTGCTGTAATAGCGGCATTTATACTAATATTTAGCTAGCCACTTAGAGCTATAGGGCTTATAGGGCTATTAATTTCCTAGACAGCACAGACAGGCGCTAGCCACTTAGAGCTATAGGGCTTATAGGGCTACTAATTTCTAAAGACGCACAGACAGACGCTAGCCACTTAGAGCTATAGGGCTTATAGGGCTGCCTATTTTATAGATAGCGCTACTAGGCGCTAGCCACTTAGAGCTATAGGGCTTATAGGGCTACCTATTTCTAAGGACGCATAGACAGACGCTAGCCACTTAGAGCTATAGGGCTTATAGGACTACCTATTTTACAGATAGCGCTACTAGGCGCTAGCCACTTAGAGCTATAGGGCTTATAGGGCTACCTATTTTATAGATAGCGCCACTAGGCGCTAGCCACTTAGAGCTATAGGGCTTATAAGGCTGCCCATTTTATAAATAGCGCTACTAGGCGCTAGCCACTTAGAGCTATAGGGCTTATAGGGCTGCCTATTTTATAGATAGCGCTACTAGGCGCTGGCCACTTAGAGCTATAGGGCTTATAGGGCTGCCTATTTTATAGATAGCGCCACTAGGCGCTAGCCACTTAGAGCTATAGGGCTTATAGGGCTACCTATTTTATAGATAGCGCCACTAGGCGCTGGCCACTTAGAGCTATAGGGCTTATAGGGCTACCTATTTCTAAGGACGCATAGACGGATGCTGGCCACTTAGAGCTATAGGGCTTATAGGGCTGCTATTTTATAGATAGCACCTATTTTAAATTTTTGCCTATCTCTGCGTACTAGCTCCTCTCTATATACCTTTATCCTTATTCTTTGCGATATCCCTAACTAGGGTATTATGCCACTAACACTATACCACTAAAACTTAACCTTACACTAGAAGAGCGACTAGCTTAGCAAAAGGCGTTAAAGGCGAAGTTAAATAAAGCCTATAAGGCCTTCTAGGCCTTTAATAGCACCTTAAATATTAGGATAAGGTAAGCTATTTATCTCTATTTACTAAACTATCTTAAAACTAATATTTATTAGTGAGGCATCGCATTCCACACTTAGTAGTAATAAAACCTTCCTAATTATACACCTATTGCTAGCAACCACCTCTTAAGTTACACCTTAGCCAAAGACTTAGCTAATTATACTAAGTTTAACGTAATAATTGCCTATACCTATACTTCTACCTATACCTACTATAAGCACAGTAGCATAACTAACATTAACTAATAGGGCGCGAACTTAGGATGTTAAGCATTGCTTAGTACACCTTTAATATAATAAACTAGAGACTGGCTTACTAGCCACATAGCATGCTACTTATAGGCAGCCAATAATGTCTCCTAGAGTTGTCCTAGTATTAGAACAACTAAACAAAAACCTACTAATGCTAGATGTTAATGGACTAGCCCTTACTAATCTAGATAACCTTATAGTAGATCTTAAGCATCTCTTTAGCAATACCCACTCTAGTACCACAAATGAATACCTTACAGGACATTTAGATCCTCTACCTAGTGTTTCTAGTCTAGTAGTCACAGCTTCCTCTATAGGAGTTACTATACAAGACTCACCACTAATGGATTTAGTTAATTTCTCGCTATAGATTAACTTAGACATTAATTTATTATTAGCAGAACTCTGCCTAAACAATAATAATGTTATGCCTATAGACACATTACCTAGGCCCTTAATCTACGCCTCTAATAATAGATTAGATAAAAACCACTCTTATAATTATAAGAGTGCAACACTAGGTACGCCAACTTAACCTATTAATATTATAGAGGCTAGGGGCTGGAGGACCTCCCTAAGGGTCTTTAGTCCCCTTCCTTTTCTCCCCTACTAATCTAAACAGTACCTAATAGTAATTACAGTATATTTGTCGCTAAGCCTAAGCGAGTCCTATTGTCTACTATTAAATGCTGTCTAGAACTACATTAGTACACTATATAACTGCACTATGCCACCTCAATTAAGCGGCTTACAACTCTATACCTAGACATAGTGGATAAATAAATGTATGCTAGCTTTTGTTCCTACTATCTCTTCTTATCTGCAGCTATTAATATTACTAAAGGCATTAGCCTACTATCTACGTAACGATACCTAAAACTTTTGTGCCTAGGCGGAACCACTTATAGGTGTTCCTAATCTAAACCTATATAATATTTTATTACTAAGCATAGATCGCACAGAAGCGCACTTTCTATTATAATAAAATAGGGTACATTATCTTATTTAACAATTTAATTATAACAGTATTATTTTCTCTTTAACTAGTCTTAGTATCTTCTAGTATAACCTATCCTTCTCCTTCTTGCCTAGCTTTACTAAGGGTTTTACTAGTAATTAATATATGTCCTTCTCACCTATAAATCTTTTATAACACAAGAACGTTCTTCTTAAACTATGTAATAGGTTTAAGTGTTATATATTCTAGCCACGTTTTCCTCTACAGTTTACCTTAGCTAAAGGGAAAGCTATTACTAGACAAACCTAACACCTTCTAGACTATGCCTTAGCTTAATAGCTAGAGTGTGTTATTCTCCCTACTCTGCATAGTGTATGCGATCTAAATAGTGCTAGGCATTATTCTATTAGCTATGCGCAGCTAAAAGCAAACTCTAAAGTGTATTTTAAATAAAGTTATATATAGACACTAGGTAATTATTATGTTAACACTTAACAGGATATCCTAAAACAAATTCTTAAATCTTTTTAGGATACTATTGTGGATTTAGCACAAGATATCACTTTCCTAGACTACGACATTCCTAACAACGCCTTTAGTGATCCTATACTTATTGTATCTTATTACAACCTTAAACTATCTAAACTTAGTAGTTATTCTTCCTTGTCTACCTATTAAACATCTTTAGAAGAATTTATTTAGTCTTACTAGAACATAAACTTTCTAGACCTACATCGCTTCTATTAGGATCTTGGCATTTAAACTGGATTAAATATTGCTAGCATAACTATATTATGAAAATCCTATTACCTTAAATAATAGATATCCTTCTTTAATTATAGTAAGCGAGGATTACGTTCGAAGCCGCGTTTCTATACCTTTACTAGTACTAATACTAGATCTACTAAATTAGAGCTTTGCTATAGTAACAAATTTTACTAAGCTGGAATTTAATATATAAAAGTCTATAACACTATTAAGGAGACCATATATGCACCTATTCGTAGGTATAGTTTATTTTTAAATCCTAATCTAGAAGTTATTGGTGCCACTTAGGAATTCTTAAACAAGACAAAATTTAGTAACACTAGACGTAATAAGTAGAGTATTGTTTAAGTTAAGCAACTCCTAAATTAAATTAAGCTCTATAAGGCCTATATACGCGTAATTCTATTACCTAAGTCCTGCTAGATATTCTATTTTAATCGCTAAGAACTTCGCATACAGCTACACTAGTCTAGAACCGCGTTAGTGCTTCTTAATATTAACAACACAGAGTATATACACTAGGTAGATACTAATACTTATTATAGATTCTAGATTCTGCCAACACATAAAGTTAATTACTTCCGTGCAGTAGAATGTAATTATTGGCTAGTAGCTCTAGAATTAATTACTACTATAGCTTACTATCTTAACCTACTAACTAAAGATTAAGAACTTAACTGCATAGCTATAACCGCATTTGCTCGCACTCTTTACTTTATATTAAACTGTGAAGATTTAAGTAGTCTTTCTTCCCTTAGCTCTAGTAAGGAGTACTAAAGACCCCGTGTTTTTAAATACTAGAAACCCTTACTAGGTGGTACTATTATACCAAAACACATGTGGAGATGTAAGCCTAAGCGACGCTAAGGCCTTAAATATACTAAATCTATAAAGCAATTTAGCATTGTTTAGATTCCCTTTTGCTTAGGCATATAGAACAAACTTATACTAAAATTCTAACTTAGTAAATATCCCTATCTAGATATCTACTACTATATTCTGCGAAAGTCGAAGCGCCGCCTCTACCTCTATAGAATGCGAACCTTAGAGTCCTATTAGTTTAAATTCATTTGCCACTTAATAGAATTTACTCTTTCGATTAGTTAAGGTGCAACTAATTTAAAAGTATAGTAGAAACTATTCTTTTTACTATCTATGTAGGTAATAAGAGCATACAATCTCTTTGTATGGAAAATTATAGGGCAACGCTGGCTAACCTATAATAAAGTTAGTAATTAGAAAAACCTAGAACCTTTCTTCTAGTAAGCCCACATAGAGCACCTAGTAAATAGGGGAACAGATATACTTTCTTTCTCTAGTGTTTCTAAGATTATTAGAGCGCAACTTAGACTAAGCCACCTAGAAATTGCAAAGCAATACAACTATAAGACTACCCTTTTCCTAACCTTAAGTTATAGGATATAGTAGGGCAGGGTAGCTCCCTTGTTTATATTAGATAATAATAACCCTCCCTAGCTAAAGAAAGCGCCACAGATATAAGTAATACTATTATACCTAGAAGCCTTTAAAATAGTACTACCAGGACATGCTGTGGACGAAATATGCGCTTTATACAAAACGTATATTTTATAAATTGCTTGTGTTTATGTTTAGGGGATCCTCCTATACTCTAGGAAAATAGTATCTATGCTAGGTAGTAACAGCAAGTCTATTAGGCAATTAAGTATAACAATTTAATACTAACTGCTAAGTAACTTAGAGCGGATAAAATAGATATTTCCACGTATTACACCTAAGGACTAATTAACATTTTATTATATCTACACTACTTAACAACAGTTATTAGCATCCAAAGTTAGAGAGGTCCTTAAGCGATGTCACATTTTTACCTTCTATAATAAAGGAGATGTCTCAGAACACCTATACCTACTAGGTAGTTCGGACGAAATAGGGTCTTTACTAACCCTGTTTAGTTATATTAACAAGTTTAACACCAAATTTAGTGAATAGCAGGATAACCTAAGTGAAAATAAAGATAAGGATAGTAACTAGCTAGCTTAACCTATACACACAGCTACTAGTGGATTTATTATATTAGAAAGTAAAGAGGTAAGCAATCTATCTAATCTTAAGAGTCTATAGACAGGTAGCAACAGCATATTAGTTATGTACTATTAATATATATTTAAAGGTTTCTCTAGTAATCTTTTCTTTATCTTACCACATCTTCTCTACTTATTGAAAAAATAAACACAGAAGATATAAATCCTATTTCCCGCTCTTATTTATATGCTTGGATATAGTTAATTGTAGGTAATCTATAGATTAAATTATAGGCATGTAAGTACAGATGTGCGCTTTTAAATTTAATCCTTTTATATTTCTATATTAGACTGCGTAGCTGCTAAGGAATGCTTACTAATTAGTTATAATCAAGTTGCGTCTTTCCTTACCCCACAACACTAGGTATAGTTTTATTAACCTAACACCTATATCCATTAAACCAATAAACATGTCACCACGATTATCTAATGGCAGCCAAGTTAGAAAGCCTAAATTTAAACCTTAGATAAGGAAGGTTACTAAAACTAAGCGCCACAAACTGTTACTGGCCACACTAATAAATACGTATAGAGAACCCTTATTCCTATTAAGTAAGTATTTAATTAATACATCTCTAGACACCTGCTATTGTGTAGGTATATTTAAAAGGCAAGTAAATGCTAAACAGATATTATAGGATAGAGACCTTCCTAATAAAGAAGACAATGTGTAAGCAATTTGCTATCTATAATTACACAAAACTAAGAGCTTAGAACAATTCCTAAATCACTAGTAGAGCCTACGCCCCTACTATTACTAAATTATAATCTAAGCCTTTTATAAAATATCTCTGCGCACTTTTCTTACACTATAAGATAAGTAGGTTAACAGGCATTAGCTAAAACTGCCTAACACAATTATGTAACAACACTAGACAGAGTAAATATATCTACTCTACAAGCGCTGTCTATTTCTTTAACTAGCAGTTACACACATACCCCCATAAGTAGTTATACTACAGGCTCCGCTTACTACCCACTAAGTGTTAAACCTAAAGGACAATTACCTAGCTTCGCTAAATAATAATAGTAACTAGATACTAAGGTAGAACTAAGGGGTAACCTACTAGCTACAACTGCTCTAAAATCTATATTACCCACGCTATAAGCAGGACGTAGTAAACACAGGAAGCGCATAATCGCGCGTCCTATTAATTTGGTAGAGGCAACTTCTAGGTTAATAGAATATATAATTATACGCTAGGATAGTAAGGCTATAAAACAACACATATTTAAATATAATATAGACATAATAATATAAGGTTTAACCTACGCTAGCAAGTTACGCACACTATAGGGACTAAAGGAAACATAAGAACTACTAACCCTATATATAGCGCATAGGGCACATAAGCAACTATTTGCCAGAATAAGACTTACTAATAGACAAGGAGGGAAAATTATATAGGAGAATAGTTATAGTAATATAAATATTAAAGACAAAATGCAAACAGAAGTAAAGCGTATATATAAGTTAGTAACATGTCCTCTATAATAGTAAAGCTCACTACCTTAGACTGGCCATAAAACCTATATATCTAACGTTTCTCTTAGCTATTAGCGAGCGAGATAAAGCATAACTACATAAGATAGGGTATACAAAATAGAATAGTAAGGCTAACTAAATTAGGAAGAGAGGTTGTCTTATAAACAGATTAGGGTTTAAAACAGAATAGAAGATGCAGAGGAGAAAGGGCGCAATAACCCCTATGTATATAATACTAAAGAATAATAATTATGCTAAGTCTCTTCCTATATAATGTACCTATCACTAAGATCCTTAAGGAGCCTTTAACTACTTACTAGTTAAAATCCTATAACTAAATCACAATCTGCTAGGTCCTTATTAGAAAGCATCTCTAGGAATAAGGGCTCTAGCGGCTCTAGATCTAATATACACGCCTTATACATTTCTACCATAGTTGTCACACTATTAAAGATAGTATTATTACATTACGTAATTATGTCTATCCACTATTAGAGCTGCGCAACTATTATACCTTATTTAATATAGGTGTTAGATATAGAGTTCTATAGTAGTATTATAAATACGCCTATACTAAATCTTACCTTAAGCAGACACTATCTTCTTCCCACATCTAGGCACTAACCAAATTCCCTCTACGCTATAGGATGTGTTCCCTCACTTAGTTTTTCCTCTTCTGTTATTCTAAATTCTTAAGTAAATAGAAGCTTTTTTACTATAGATACGTATCTTTTCCCTCTTCCACTAGATAGCATCTTCCTTTTCTGTACTAGGGCCTCTAATAATTTAAACTCTAACTAAAGTGCTGCCTATATTTAGCGCTACTATATCTTACTTACTATACTAACTATCTATTCCTATCTTACGCTTTTATACAGCGAACAGAACCTCTCTGTTTTAAATTGTGTAAAACTATTTTCTGTAAAACTATTTTCTATAAAACTAGCACTAGAGCTTTGCGATAATACTATGCTGCTCTTAGGTATAGTGTTGTGTCTAGTACTATTAACTATATCTAGGAGTCTTTCCACCTTTTCCCTAAACAACTATAGGCCCTATGTGTGTTTTATTCTCTAGACCTGCAACACCATCTTCTAATCTTATAGACACTTAGCTACACCTATAGTAATTACTTAGCTTATTATCCCTCCTGTAATATTAACGCCTACCCCTAGTAGTTTGTATACAAATACATAATAACGTTTTTCTTCTTTATTATCTTGCAATAACCCTGCGTCTATGTCTTATGTATATAGCACAACCTCTACTATTATGTCTACTAGCCAACGCTTTAGGTCTTAATTTCTATCCTTTGCCAAACAGCTAGTCGCATTTAATATTCATTTTTGTTTTAGAGGTAGTTTTATAGTAGTTACCCTAGTGTCTTTCTCTTTATCTAACTCTTCTTTACCGTTACTTTATCGCGCTTAGTCCCTATAGACAGAGTGTAAGAAGCGTAAAAATTCTCCCTTTTCTACTTATTTACATATCTATTACACTATAGACTCTAGTAAGCTGCTTATAAATGCCTTAGCGGGACAACCTATTATCTGCAAAATAGAACACCACAAAGGCTTCTAATTATAAACCCGCTTATGTGCGTCTTGTATAAGGGAGGGAATTAGACTACTATTGTTCTAAAGCACCTTAGCCTATAAGATTAAAGAATAGTAGGCTATAGTATAGTGTAGTATAAATGCGACCTAGGATAATAAACATTACCTAGCGTTTATTCTCTTCTATTGGCACTAAAGTTTAGCCGCGTTATTTAAACCACAGATATAGATTGAAATCTTTTACACTACCGCTAACTATAGAGACTCCTAAACATATCTACTATAATAAGACCCATTACTTTATTACTTACGTACTGCATGGATATATAATACTCCTAAGTAAGGTGTTTTCTTAGTTTAATAAGGAGTATAGATAAGAGATAACTAGTAAAGAGAGGCGCGTTATCTAAGAAAGTGTTAATAAGCTTAGGAATCTTTACCTACTACTATAAGAGAAATACAAAGAATTCACAGTCTCTAAAACCTTAGTACTAGCCTTCCCTAGCCTATGTGTTATCCCTAACGCTTATTGCTGTTATTACTATACCTACGTTACTACTAGGTCCTCTATAAGCTATAACGTACACTAACACCTACGCTAAGAACATAAACTCTACGTTATAAACATAGGCAAAGAATTAAGGATACGCTGTTATAGTAAGTAAGTAAAGGGCGTAGATTACTAATAGCTTTTCCTCTCTATGCTATCTATATTCTAAAACCTTTGTCTCACTTATAAATTTACAGTTAAACTATCTACTAACTTGTATAGCTCTAAAGCCACTACTAAAAGAGTTAAGATTATAGCTAAATCTAGCGTAGACCCTATACTTATATCTGCTCCTACTAGCAGCAGATTTATAGATTAACTCTAAGAAGCGTTACAATAGGCTAAGAAAGCAAAGTAAGAGCAATTAGTAGTTATAGCCAGCGCACCCTCTATTTTTATAAATCCCTAGATTGCCTACATAAGTGTTCTGTAAGTGTTTAGTAACACGTCTATATAGGTAGAGGCTTTACACTATATAGCTATACTAACTGCTATAAGTAATCTAAAGTTACATTATTTCTATATAACTGTAAAGAGCATAGCTAGAACATAGCAGAATATTACTAGTAAAGCCTCCTACTATACCTATAGGAGAGTAATGTAAGAGTATAAGACTAATGTTCCCCTTACTCTACTAGAGCTATACTAGGACCCTCGCCTCTACCACGTAGGACTGCTCTAGAAGATTTTTGTCTTCTTCTACTACGTGTTAGTTAATAATATAGAGAAGCTACTAATGCTTTATTTATAGCCTTACTAGGAGTAGACCTAGTAGGATATTATAGAGTACTTGGCTTTAACAGATAACATCCTAGAAGTCTAAGAGAACTATACTAGAACTTAATTCACACTATTTAAAGAGCACTGCCATCGCTTTTAGCTATCCTTTATAGAATAAACAAGTTAAACAGAGCATTTTAGGATTAATGTGCCATTGTTACTAGATAAAAGACAACCTATGTAGGGAACACTATTATATCCTATTGCGTTTAGATAGGAAACAAATAGGGCAAAGGTAACTACTAGTCCTGCCTTCTCCCTGCTAATTACTACCCTAGGTGGATAATACTAGTATCTAACCAGATTGGAACTGAACTATTAAAAGACGCTTTATGTATTAATAAATTTACTATTTGAGATACGTAGGCGATCCTGTAGGATAAGTGCCCAAAGGCGAAAGAGCTATAGAGTTATAACATTAAAGTAATTAAGGGTAAGGACTAGAATCCTAAGAGTACTAATGTATTCTAGTAACACTTTATTAGTGTTGTTAATTTTAGTAACAACTATAAGGCAGGAAGGATTATTCTTAGCCTTAACTAGCTAACGCGGACCTACTATATATCTAAGCGCTATGTAGAGTTATAGTAGGACTACCTTAGCCAGGGAGCTAGTGGAACCCCTTCTACGATACTAATTTAAATGTAATATAAACACAATAATAGAAGGTTTAAAGCGGGTAACGTATACTATAGAACTAAGGGAAACATAAGAATCTATATCTATTACATAGGGCATAAGTAAGGTAAATTAGGAGGAGAGGCTGTCTTATAAACATATTAGAGTTTAAAACAGAATAGAAGAGTGTTAGGTATACGTCTAGCGTAAGCGGGAGTGTATTTACAACCCCTAGCAATAGTAATTAAATATATTATAAAAGGAAGTAATACTAAGCTAGAAAGACTACTCTTAAGGTATAAATATATCCACTAGGCTTAGCTATAGTAAGTGAGCTAGCACAAGTTTAGTATCGCCTTTACCTTTATTATTTCTACTATTCTTGCCCTCCTTACTCTTACTTTTACCTTTACCTTTCTTACTTTTTTTACCCTCCTTACTCTTCTTACCCTCCTTACTCTCCTTTTTACTATTAGTAGCCTTCTCTATTTATGTAAGCAGCGTAGGTGTAACTACCTTAATAAGTAGTATATCTTTGTTACTAATAGGCTTACCTACTAACCTATCTACGCCTAACTATACACTTAGCCTCTAGCTTACCTAGTATACCTCTAGGTTAATCTTCTTTACTACCTCTAGCTAGAGGTTCTACTCCCTAACGCGCAGCGTCTACTCTACCTACTTATAGGTAACGTTGCTAGGGATTAGGCATAGAAAGCCCTAGTTAAAGGTTTTAGTAGTATTATACTACTAAGTAGCTTAGTTTAGGCGTAGCTTCTATGCGTTTTACGCTAACGTAAGTAGCTTATAGCTAGGAGGTATAACTATTTAAATAAGCACAGTAATAGCCTTACTATTATATTACTTAGGCAGCACCCTCTCTACTACTAGCTTAGCTATCTTATTAGCGTAGGCACACTTATAGAAAGCTATTACCTAGTAGTACTTAATATACACAGCTACTACATAGTACTTATAGTACTTAACTAGATAGTGCGTAGTAGTAAAAGTTTTATCTACCGCACTTTTAAGTGCGTAGGATATAGCCTACGTTGCCTATATAGTACCTGCTTCGCCTACTAGCAATGCCCCTAGCTAGCTAGAGATAGGGAAGGGGCTACCGTAAAAGCGCTAGATAGAGAGGAAAGCAGCAGCGTGTTACTATATAGTTTTATTACTAAGTAACTATGCGTAATTTAGTATATAGGTGGCAGTTACGTAGAGGCTAGCAGCTATAGTTATTAGGTTGCACCTTTTACCCTTATTATCTTCCTTTTTAATGTTTTACTTAAAGATCTAAGTAATATTAGGCTTATCTTCTAGCGCGATGCTATTATAGGCATTAACTTCTACTTAGCTAGTATTTAGAGGAGGGCGAAGTAGACCTAGCTTAACTACCTTTTTACACTACTAGCAGGCTACCTATCTATATTAGCGGTCCTGTTCTGCGCAGTAGTTGTTGTGGGTTGTCGCCCTAATATAGGTAGGTAACGCCTAGGACGTAGGGCTCTATGTAGAAGAGAGATAGAATAGTAGTTAGGAGTGGACCTGCTTAGTAGGCGGAGAGGTAGAAGTAGAAATAGAGGGCTACTGTGTACGCCTTAAAAAGGGCTCCTAGGCTAAAGGAGGCACTCTACTTAGGTCTTTAACATTATTATTATTAGCGTCCTATCCAAGAGGAAGAGGCGTTGGTGGTCACAGACGCGCTAAGATTGGCTTAGCGTTAGGGTTAGAGTTAACGAATTAGGTAGGATTTAATACCAGAAACGCGTTAGACTAGGGGTAGAAATAATCCTATTCCCTAGCTATTTCTATTTCTTTCTTAATCTAATTTATCTTAACGTAACCTCTTATACTAGTCTACCATCTCTTATTCACAAAATAAGATAGTGGTGGCGCAGGGTTTAGCTATTACTTTTTACTACTAATTTGTAATAGAGTTTTACTAGAACGCTTAAGCTTCCGCGTTAAGCCTAGCTAACAGAGTACTAACATTACTATATTAATAGAACTCTTAGTAGTAATAGTAACTAGCAGGAGAAAACTTAGCGCAAGCTAATATATAAAAGTATATTTATTTTATTAAGGAGTATAGCGTGCTTTACTATAGTGAGCACAAAGCTAGCATAGAAAATCTTAATATATATCTCTATTAAAAGCATAGTATACTAGTTAATAAATAGAGGAAATTTATTAAAAGCTACGCTCTTTTAAGAAGACAAGGGCTAGATAGCGTTACACTACTAGACACTAGTAGACTACTAATCTAGGTCCTAGAAGCGCTGTTAGATAGCTTCTAATATAAGTAGCCAGCATGTAGCTATCTTACGCGAAATAAGGGCTAGATATAACTACACTATAATAGTTATAGGTTAGCGTTTAAGACAGGATTAGATGCGCTCTACTAGAAAGTAAAGATATAGTCTTTCTTCCCTACTTTAGAACAGCAGCAGTACTTTATAGTTTGCGTCCCTAATGTAGCAGACAGCAGAGCAGATGCTAGGGCACATAAAGAAAAGGTAGAAGACATTCTGGCAGAGTACGCGCGAACGCAGGAGGAGAGGAAGTAGTAAGAGTAGGTGATAGATGCAGAAGTCGCAAAGACAGATAAAATAGGCTAGTAGAAGTTTACAGAGTGGCTAGAGCACTTTATAAACTATAACTATGTGCACCTTGCCCACGCGATCTAGCTACCGCGCTAGGATAAGTCTAAGCTGTAGAAGGCCGCGTAGGCTGTAGAGTAGCTAGTAGAGTAGAGCGTCCAAGGGCTGTCCTTGCTACTACGTAAAACCTAATAATAGGTAAAGAGTGCGTAGGCTAACAAGATCCACTAGTAGCCAATAGCCTAACTATAGAACCTAGAGAGCCAGGCGCGCTATACTAGGTATATTATAATATTTATGTGCTATGTTCTACGTATTATTGCTGCTAAAGAAGTAGATAAGGAGAGTAAGGATATAGAGAGTAGCAAGGGCAATAGCACTAATAATAGTAGTAATAGTAATAGTAGCAGTAGTAGTAACTGCAGTGATAAGAGCCCGCCTAAGGCCCACATAAGTTACTAAGTTAAAGTTAATCCCATAAAGGACGCGCGGGAGATGTTCCTATAGAAAGAGGACTAAAAGCTACTAGCCACTATGCTCTAGGAAGCCCTAGACAGTAACAACAAAGCTAGCTACATTATTCTAGTGCGCTAGATGCTTAGTACGTTTATTATAATAACCTACATCTATAGTCTATTTAAGAGTAGGCTTGTTCACTTTACTACTATGCTTAGGTTTAATTTAGAGACACGTTAACTACACACTACAAAGAACTATTTATATCTAGTGGCTAGAATAGTGTACTGCGTTTAGGTAATTAGTGTTAAACACCTACTTCTGCCCGCGTAACAGGAATAGTAGGGCTTAGTAAAATGTAACTACTATCTTAACCTAAGAAAGCGCTTCCTAGCGGATAGGTCCTTTAGCCTAATAAGCTAGCTACTTAGTCTACTAGCCTATAGCAAGTTTATTAGCATAAATACTAGCAACATAGGCAACGCCTTCTAGTTAGAGAATAAAAAGATCTTCTACCTTAATAGTAGACCTATTATTATACACTATTTCTAGCTAATAGCCTAAAAACTATTAACTAAGCTAGAGGACCTGCTCTAGGGTAAGCTGCTCTAGGTCTGTAGTCCTAGTTAGCGTTTCCTAATCTAGCTTAACCTAATTTAGGACAATGTTATATACACATAACGCAGTATGTCTTTTGTTACGCATAGGAACAACAGCCTAGAGAATGGCTTACGATAGATACTTAAATAGATAATATAGGACAAGTAGGGTTAGAAGCTCTGCTCTAGAGATAGGACTTAGAACGTTATATATATAAAGCTATACCTACGTAGTATTAAGCGCTTTAAGGAGCTAAAGCTTACTAATCTCCACATTAATAAGGGAATGCTAGGTTAGGGCACTAAGATTACGTTAATGTAGTTCTGCAATAGAGCACTACAGGACTGTAACCTCTTTATAATAGATAGATAGATTATAACAGTAGTCTATTACTATAAGTCGCAGTTATAGTTTAATAAGCCTAAGGTTATCCTAAGATTCCTGCCCTTACAGCTCTTATAGGTGCTTATTATATACCTAGCGTACATACAGCCGTTTGAAGAGTACCTAACTATAGAGGTGCTAGGCGGCAGCTTCACTAACTACCTATAGGCTAATAAGTAGGGTCTGTAGCACACAGATCACCTAACACGGATGCTAAAACGCGAGATAGGTAAGCACCTAGGGGTAGCGCTAAATACACTTAACTACTAACATACAGCAGTAGGGATTAGGCAGGAGGTAGTTAGGGATGTATTTAGGCGGGGTTACTAAGATAAGGTAAGTGAGATTAAAGAGCCTAAGGTTAATAAGAATAGTAAAAGCCTATTAGAGCTGTAGAGCGCGTAGATAACTAAGATTAGCCTAGCTAACTACAGCGTGCCTATTAATATTGTGAAGCATCTTAGCATACGTTTAATTAAGACTTTCTAGCCGCTTAGTTAGCGCTAGCACAAGTTTCTAGGTGTAGATAGGTATAAGGTATAACCTAGTGCAGCTAGGAAGTGGTAATAGGAAGAAGAAGGAGACAGTTAAGACAAAGAGAGAGATAATCTTGCCATAGTTATACTATAGAAGAAAACTAAACTAGGGGGTGTTACTATAAGTATAATGTCTAGAGTAATATAGTAGGCACTTAGCTAGGCTACTACATTGTTTAAGTTAGACAAGTAGGAACAGGCTATATTCGCTATAGTAAATAGTTAGACACCGCTAGTGGTTATGCTCCTTATAGGTGGAGGCAAGAGTCTGCTGTTTATGGTACTGGCCTACCTTAACTATACTAGCGTGACTGTGGTTGTGGTGCTGTTCCGCGCGCTAATTAAGGACCTGGCAACGCGTATCTGCGCGCGCGGTATTAACTGCGTGGAATAGGTTAACTATAAGACAAATCTAGCCTCTATTATGCTGGTTAGTGCTAATGTTGCTAGCGGCGTAGGGTTCCTAAAGTATGCTAGCTTATTAAAGGATAAGAAGTAGCTATAGCAGGTAGTAATTAATAAGTGCTATCTTATTATTACCTCTAGCTATTAGCGGCTAAAGCTGGTAAAACTATAGAATCTATACGTGCTTACATGCCTAATTGTACTACTAACAGCGACGCTACTACCTATACTAGAGGGGGTGTTAGGTAGAAGTATGTTAATTTAAGCTGCCACCTACATCTAGGCTAGCATAGTGTAGCCTAACATCTAGTATTATGTGTTATAGTGTGGGCGAGGTAAGGCTATAGAGGTAGTACTAGCTATGTGTTAACAGCAGTAGGAATAGCTGTAGGGTAGCTAGAAAGGCGTTATTTACTACTATAGTAGGACTGCATATAAAGTGCTAGTAGGGGCGCTAGGCTGTAAGTACTACTACGCTAGTAAGTTAGATTAAACTAAGATCTTTACTAGCTGGCTAGACAAAGGTGGGCTTATTATAGTAATATTAGCGCTTAGTACTAGGGTTAACTTTCCTAGCATTGTGTTTGTCTTGCACGTAGGCATGCTATAGAGTATAATTAACTACTACTAGGAGAGTGGGCGTGTAGGGCGTAGCGGTAAGGTGGTGGACTTAGTTATTATTGTTAAGCTAGGTAAGGTAAAGAGGCGAATCTAGGAGGGTAGAGTGTTAGTAGACGTGTGCGCGATAGGTATATTTATTAAAAGCGAAGGCTATTAGTGCGGGAAGATAAGCGAGTACATAAATAGGCAGTAGGTAGTGTGCAGTAATATAGACTTAGCTAGGTGTGATTAATGCGGTAAGGGCTGGATTAAGTAGTAGTAGGCCTAGTTACTTGCGGCGAGTAAGTGGCAAGAGGTGGAGGCAAGTATAGACGAGCTATAAGCCAGGTGTATAATATACTAGGTGCTGGGGTGGGTAGGCTAGTAAGAGTATAGAATAATACTATGCACAGCGCAGCCTATAATAATAGGGAGGGATATAGATAAGTTCTAGCGAGGGGTGCGTAACGCTAGGAACTGCCATAGCTATTAAAGGTGCTAGGTAAGCCAGAAGTAGTGTGTAATAGGGCAGGACGTCGCGAACTCGTGCTAGTGGCTAAACATTGTAATTCCTGTGGCTAGGGCAGTAACAGGGATTGTGGATAGGCTTAAGATCATTTAGTAGTGCAGGTTCTAGGGCGAGTGCGAGGTTTCGTGCTAGGCGTACTAGATATGGCTTGGACAGCGCCATTGTAAACGTATCTAGGGCGAATTTCTTAGTAATGCAATAGTAGTAGCTATAAGAGTTATTATAAAACTTAAAGAGAAGAATTAGGCCTAGAATATAGTACTTTACTTCTATTTTTTAAAAAATCTCACTTTGTACATATTATAGCAGAGTTAGCCTATCTATTATAGATTTTATTTTACTTTACTATATATTAGTATAATAGGATGTAAGTTTTAGAAATTATAGAAAAAATAGAAACTAGAGTCTTCTAGAAGAGTTTAGGAATTGTATAAAATAAGTAAATTTCTAAAAACCTAAGTACTAGTATTGATACTATCTTATAACTTATTAGAATTTAATAAAATTATAATTAAACTATATTTCTACTTTTTTATAAACTTTACCACTAGTTATTAAATAGTAGTATACTTTTTTATATACTTATAATAATTTTTACTTATTTAGTAATTATAAGTTTTACTTTAAATAGTTTATACTAATAGTATTATATAACTACTAGAGTGAAACTAAATTTAATTTTATATTAATAATTTATATTTCTATTAAAAAGAGAATATAAAAGAAATTATTAAAGTAGTAGTATTTATAAGTAGAAGTAGGACTTACAAATACTAAAACTAAATTACTAAACTATGTAGTAGGGGTTAAATAATTTCTAGTTATTATAAAATTAAGAAAAAAAAACTAAAGGGTTATTTTTTATTAAAGGGAAAATATATATTTCTAAAGTTATAGAAAATATAAAGTAATATAACTTTTTAAAAAGTAATATAAGGTAAAGTTATTAACTATTCTATACAGTTGTATAAGGTTATGTTAAGTTATATAAAAGAATATAAATTATTATAAAGGAATATAAAGCTATATAAAGTAATATATAGTAAAGTTATTAAATATTTTATAAAGTTATATAAGGTTGTATTAAGTTATATAAAGGGATATAAATTATTATAAAGTAATATAAAGCTATATAAAGTAATATAAAGTAAAGTTATATAAGGTTGTATTAAGTTATATAAAGTGACATAAATTACTATAAAGCTATATAAAGTGATATAAAGCTATATAAAGTAATATATAGTAAAGTTATTAGATATTTTATAAAGTAATATAAATTGTAATAAAGTAATATAAAGCTATATAATATTATATAACTTTCTATAAAATAGTATAAGGTATAGTTATTAAATATTTTATAAAGGTTTATAAAGTAGTGTTAAGTTGTATAAAGTAGTATTAAGTTGTATAAAGTGATATAAAGTAATATAACTTTCTATAAAGGGATGTAAGGTAAAGTTATTAAATGTTTAAAAAGTAATATAAAGTAAAATAACTTTCTATAAAGGGATGTAAGTTTAAGTTATTAAATGTTATATAAAGTTATATAAAGTGGTATAAAGCTATATAAAGTAAAATAATGTTATATAGAGTAATATAGGATGGACTTATTAAATGTTATTTAAAGTTATTAGTTATACTATAAAACAAACTTAGTAAGGAGAGAAGAATAAGCTTCTTATTATAAAACTTTATATAG
This sequence comes from Paraphaeosphaeria minitans, assembly GCA_015832175.1. NCBI lineage: Eukaryota > Fungi > Ascomycota > Dothideomycetes > Pleosporales > Didymosphaeriaceae > Paraphaeosphaeria > Paraphaeosphaeria minitans. The sequence goes on from WJXW01000002.1 coordinate 4,805,917, forward strand.
TAGAGAAAAGTTAGGACTTTATTAGAAAAGAAATATAATATTATAACTAGATAAGAAGTATACTAATATAAGTTAAAAGGAGTTAAAGTAGGGAAAAATCTTTAGGTAGAATAAGAAACCCGTTTATAAGTATATAAGAGAGGTAGAATAGGAAACCTGTTTATAAGTATATAGGAGAGGTAGAATAGGAAACCCGTTTATAAGTGTATAGGAGAGGTAGGATAGGAAACCCTACCCAAGAGGAAGAGGCGTCGGTGGTCACAGACGCGCTAAGATTGGCTTAGCGTTAGGGTTAGAGTTAACGAATTAGGTAGGATTTGATACCAGAAACGCGTTAGACTAGGGGCAGAAACAATCCTATTCCCCAGCTATTTCTATTTCTTTCTCATTCTAATTCATCTCAACGTAACCTCTTATACTAATCTACCATCTCTTATTCACAAAATAGGATGGTGGTGGCGCAGGGTTTAGCCATTACTTTTTACTACTAATTCGCGATGGAGTTCTGCTGGGACGCTCGAGCTTCCGCGTCAAGCCCAGCTAACAGAGTACTAACATCACCACATCAACAGAACTCTCAGCAGCAACAGCAACTAGCAGGAGAAAACTTAGCGCAAGCTAATATACAAAAGTATATTCATTTTGTTAAGGAGTACGGCGTGCTTTGCTGCAGCGAGCACAAAGCCGGCATAGAAAATCTCGATGTACATCTCCGTCAAAAGCATAGTGTACCAGTTAACGAACGGAGGAAATTCATTGAAAGCTGCGCTCTTTTGAGAAGACAAGGGCTGGGCAGCGTTACGCTACCAGACGCTGGCGGACCGCCAATCCAGGTCCTAGGAGCGCCGTTGGACGGCTTCCAATGCAAGCAGCCAGCATGCAGCTATCTTACGCGAAACAAGGGCCAGATACGACTACACTGCAACAGTCATGGGTTAGCGTTCAAGACGGGATCAGATGCGCTCTACCAGAAGGTAAAGATGCAGTCTTTCTTCCCCGCTTCAGGACGGCAGCGGTACTTTGTAGTTTGCGTCCCCGATGTAGCGGACAGCGGAGCAGACGCTAGGGCGCATAAAGAAGAGGTGGAAGACATTCTGGCAGAGTACGCGCGAACGCAGGAGGAGAGGAAGCGGCAAGAGCAGGTGATGGATGCAGAAGTCGCAAAGACAGACAAGACAGGCTGGTGGAAGTTTACAGAGTGGCCAGAGCACTTTGCGAACCGCAACTGCGTGCACCTTGCCCACGCGATCCGGCTGCCGCGCCGGGACGAGCCCAAGCTGCAGAAGGCCGCGCGGGCTGTGGAGCAGCTGGTGGAGCAGAGCGTCCGAGGGCTGTCCTCGCTACCACGTGAGACCCGACGATGGGTGAAGAGTGCGCAGGCCAACGAGATCCACCAGCAGCCGATAGCCCGACTGCAGAACCCAGAGAGCCAGGCGCGCTATGCTGGGTACATTGTGATGTTCGTGTGCTATGTCCTACGTATCGTCGCCGCCGAAGAAGCGGACAAGGAGAGCGAGGACACGGAGAGTAGCGAGGGCAGCAGCACCGACGACAGCAGCGACGGCGACGGCAGCAGCAGCGACTGCAGTGATGAGAGCCCGCCCGAGGCCCACACAGGTCGCCGAGTCAAAGTTGATCCCATGAAGGACGCGCGGGAGATGTTCCCATGGAAAGAGGACCAAAAGCTGCTGGCCACCATGCTCTGGGAGGCCCTGGACAGCAACGACGAAGCCGGCCACATCGTCCTAGTGCGCCGGATGCTTAGTACGTTCATCATGACGACCTACATCCGCAGTCCGTTTGAGAGCGGGCTCGTTCACTTTGCTGCTGTGCTTGGGTTCGATTCAGAGACACGTCGACTGCGCACCGCGAAGAACTATTCGTATCTAGTGGCTGGGATGGTGTACTGCGTTCGGGTGATCAGTGTCGAACACCTACTTCCGCCCGCGCAACGGGAACAGCAGGGCTTGGTGGAACGTGACCACTATCTTGACCTGAGAAAGCGCTTCCTAGCGGACGGGTCCTTCAGCCCGACGAGCCAGCTGCTTAGTCTGCTGGCCTATGGCAAGTTCATCGGCATGAATACCGGCAACGCGGGCAACGCCTTCTGGTCAGAGGATAAGAAGATCTTCTACCTCAACGGTAGACCCATCGTTATACACCATTTCCAGCTGATGGCCCAAGAACTGTTGACCGAGCTGGAGGACCTGCTCTGGGGTGAGCTGCTCTGGGTCCGCAGTCCCGGTCAGCGTTTCCCGATCCGGCTCGACCTGATTCAGGACGATGTCGCGTGCACACGACGCGGCATGTCCTTTGTCACGCACGGGAACAACGGCCTGGAGAATGGCTTGCGATGGATGCTCGAACGGATGATGCAGGACGAGCAGGGTCGGAAGCTCCGCTCCGGAGATGGGACTTGGAACGTTGCACGCGTGAAGCTGTACCTGCGCAGTGTCAAGCGCTTCAAGGAGCTGGAGCTTGCCAATCTCCACATTGACGAGGGAATGCCAGGTCGGGGCACCGAGATCACGTCGATGCGGTTCCGCAACGGAGCACTGCAGGACCGCAACCTCTTCGTGATGGACGGACAGATCATGACGGTGGTCCGTTACTACAAGTCGCAGTCGCAGTTCGACAAGCCCAAGGTCATCCCAAGGTTCCTGCCCTCGCGGCTCTCGCAGGTGCTCGTTGTGTACCTGGCGTACGTGCAGCCGTTCGAAGAGTACCTGACCGTGGAGGTGCTGGGCGGCAGCTTCACCGACTACCTGTGGGCCAACGAGCAGGGTCCGTGGCACACGGATCACCTGACGCGGGTGCTGAAGCGCGAGACGGGCAAGCACCTGGGGGTGGCGCTGAACACGCTCGACTACCGACACACGGCGGTGGGGATTGGGCGGGAGGTGGTTGGGGATGTGTTTGGGCGGGGTTACCAAGACGAGGTGGGTGAGATTGAAGAGCCCGAGGTCGACGAGGACGGTGAGAGCCCGTTGGAGCTGCAGAGCGCGCGGACGACCAAGATCGGCCTGGCCAACTACAGCGTGCCCATCGATATTGTGAAGCATCTCAGCATGCGTTCGATCGAGACCTTCCGGCCGCTCAGTCGGCGCTGGCACGAGTTTCTAGGTGTGGATGGGCACGAGGTACGACCCAGTGCAGCCAGGAAGCGGCGATGGGAAGAAGAAGGAGACGGTCAAGACAAAGGGAGAGATGATCTCGCCGTGGTCGTGCCGCAGAAGAAAACCAAACCAGGGGGTGTCACTGCGAGTGCGATGTCTAGAGCGATGCAGCAGGCACTTGGCCAGGCTACTGCATCGTTCAAGTCGGACGAGCAGGAACAGGCCATGTTCGCTATGGTGAACGGTCAGACACCGCTGGTGGTCGTGCTCCCCACAGGTGGAGGCAAGAGTCTGCTGTTCATGGTGCCGGCCTGCCTCGACCATGCTGGCGTGACCGTGGTTGTGGTGCCGTTCCGCGCGCTGATCGAGGACCTGGCAACGCGTATCCGCGCGCGCGGTATCGACTGCGTGGAATGGGTTAACCACGAGACGAACCCGGCCTCCGTCATGCTGGTTGGTGCTGATGTCGCCGGCGGCGCGGGGTTCCTGAAGTATGCCAGCTCGCTGAAGGATAAGAAGCAGCTGCAGCGGGTGGTGATTGACGAGTGCCATCTCATCATCACCTCCAGCCATTGGCGGCCGAAGCTGGCGAAGCTGCGGAATCTGCGCGTGCTTGCATGCCCGATCGTACTGCTGACGGCGACGCTACCGCCCGTGCTGGAGGGGGTGTTGGGTAGAAGCATGTTGATTCAAGCTGCCACCTACATCCGGGCCAGCACGGTGCGGCCCAACATCCGGTATTACGTGTCGTGGTGTGGGCGAGGTAAGGCCATGGAGGCAGCACTGGCCATGTGTCGACGGCGGCAGGAACAGCTGCGGGGTGGCCAGAAAGGCGTCATCTACTGCCACAGCAGGACTGCATGCGAAATGCTGGCAGGGGCGCTGGGCTGCAAGCACTACCACGCTGGCGAGTTGGATCGAACCGAGATCCTCGCCAGCTGGCTGGACGAAGGCGGGCTCATCGTGGCAACATCAGCGCTCGGTACTGGGGTTAACTTTCCCAGCATCGTGTTCGTCTTGCACGTAGGCATGCCATGGAGCATGATCGACTACTGCCAGGAGAGTGGGCGTGCGGGGCGTAGCGGCGAGGTGGCGGACTCGGTCATCATCGTCGAGCCAGGTGAGGTGGAGAGGCGAATCCGGGAGGGTGGAGCGTCGGTGGACGTGTGCGCGATGGGCATGTTCATCGAGAGCGAAGGCTGCCGGCGCGGGAAGATGAGCGAGTACATGGATGGGCAGCGGGTAGTGTGCAGTGACATGGACTCGGCTGGGTGCGATCGATGCGGTGAGGGCCGGATCGAGTGGCAGCAGGCCCAGTCGCTCGCGGCGAGTGAGTGGCAAGAGGTGGAGGCAAGCATGGACGAGCTGCGGGCCGGGTGTGCGATATGCTGGGTGCTGGGGCGGGCAGGCTGGCAAGAGCACAGAACGATGCTGTGCACGGCGCAGCCCATGATGATGGGGAGGGACATGGACGAGTTCCGGCGAGGGGTGCGCGACGCTGGGAACTGCCACAGCTGTCGAAGGTGCTGGGTGAGCCAGAAGTGGTGCGCGACAGGGCAGGACGTCGCGAACTCGTGCCAGTGGCCGAACATTGTGATTCCTGTGGCCAGGGCAGCAACGGGGATTGCGGATGGGCTTGAGATCATTCGGCAGTGCGGGTTCCAGGGCGAGTGCGAGGTTTCGTGCCAGGCGTACCAGGTATGGCTTGGACAGCGCCATTGTGAACGTATCTGGGGCGAATTTCTTAGTAATGCAATGGTAGTAGCTATAAGAGTTATTATAAAACTTAAAGAGAAGAATTAGGCCTAGAATATAGTACTTTACTTCTATTTTTTAAAAAATCTCACTTTGTACATATTATAGTAGAGTTAGCCTATCTATTATAGATTTTATTTTACTTTACTATATATTAGTATAATAGGATGTAAGTTTTAGAAATTATAGAAAAAATAGAAACTAGAGTCTTCTAGAAGAGTTTAGGAATTGTATAAAATAAGTAAATTTCTAAAAACCTAAGTACTAGTATTGATACTATCTTATAACTTATTAGAATTTAATAAAATTATAATTAAACTATATTTCTACTTTTTTATAAACTTTACCACTAGTTATTAAATAGTAGTATACTTTTTTATATACTTATAATAATTTTTACTTATTTAGTAATCATAAGTTTTACTTTAAATAGTTTATACTAATAGTATTATATAACTACTAGAGTGAAACTAAATTTAATTTTATATTAATAATTTATATTTCTATTAAAAAGAGAATATAAAAGAAATTATTAAAGTAGTAGTATTTATAAGTAGAAGTAGGACTTATAAATAATAAAACTAAATTACTAAACTATGTAGTAGATAATAAATAATTTCTAGTTATTATAAAATTAAGAAAAAAAAACTAAAGGGTTATTTTTTATTAAAGGGAAAATATATATTTCTAAAGTTATAGAAAATATAAAGTAATATAACTTTTTAAAAAGTAATATAAGGTAAAGTTATTAACTATTCTATACAGGTATATAAGGTCGTGTTAAGTTATATAAAAGGATATAAATTATTATAAAGGGACATAAAGCTATATAAAGTAATATGTAGTAAAGTAAAGTTATATAAGGTTGTATTAAGTTATATAAAGGGATATAAATTATTATAAAGTAATATAAAGGTATATAAAGTAATATAAAGTAAAGTTATATAAGGTTGTATTAAGTTATATAAAGTGATATAAATTACTATAAAGCTATATAAAGTGATATATGGTAAAGTTATTAGATATTTAATAAAGTTATATAAAGTGATATAAATTGTAATAAAGTAATATAAAGCTATATAATACTATATAACTTTCTATAAAATAGTATAAGGTACAGTTATTAAATATTTTATAAAGGTTTATAAAGTAGTGTTAAGTTGTATAAAGTGATATAAAGTAACATAACTTTCTATAAAGGGATGTAAGGTGAAGTTATTAAATGTTATATAAAGTGGTATAAAGCTATATAAAGTAAAATAAAGTTATGTAGAGTAATATAGGATGGACTTATTAAATGTTGTTTAAAGTTATTAGTTATACTATAAAACAAACTTAGTAAGGAGAGAAGAATAAGCTTCTTATTATAAAACTTTATATAGTAGAGAAAAGTTAGGACTTTTTTAGAAAAGAGATATAATATTATAACTAGATAAGGAGTATACTAATATAAGTTAAAGGGAGTTAAAGTAGGGAAAAATCTTGAGGTAGAATAGGAAACCCGTTTATAAGTGTATAGGAGAGGTAGGATAGGAAACCCGTTCGTGAGTGCAAGGGAGAGGTGGGGTGGGTGGGCCCGTCGGGATGGGAAGAACCGCTGGTGCGTAGGGTTAGGGTTAGGGTTAGGGTTAGGGTTAGGGTTAGGGTTAGGGTTAGGGTTAGGGTTAGGGTTAGGGTTAGGGTTAGGGTTAGGGTTAGGGTTAGGGTTAGGGTT